>CM056813.1:8347500-9687500 GCA_029852735.1 Persea americana | reverse complement strand
TATCCCCAAACATGTACTCTGTCCGAAAAATACCTTAGCTAGAGTAATGGCATTCCCATTCACAATCCTAGGATATGATGGAAAGTGATTTGGATTCTAAAGCTTAAAGTTCACATTTTCTCCATAATATCAACACCCCTTCATGGTGTCTCACTGTTGTTTCCTTGTCCAACCAATTGCACAAGCCAAGTATCCCTGCATAAGGAGGCTAGAGTAACCCCATGCTAATTGCCTCCTTTAGGCCCATAAAAATGGCAATAAACTCCGCCTAAGTGATCCACTTCACACCAAGCTGTTCTTGAAACTTGCCCCGGAACAGCTAAAGTATCCGGAAAACCACTGCCATTGGATTAATTGTGCTCTAGAGTACTACAAGATTTCATTTGAACTGCTGGATTCAAATGACCACAGAAGTCAAAAACAATTCAACAAGTTAAGACACACAGACAAACACATGGGAAAAAAAGGGCAATCAACTTCCAAATAAAAACCATTAGACACAAGCTGAGCATCTTACATGGACCCCCAACATCCATCATTGAATTACAGCAAATTTTCTTTGTATTTATGAGAAAGAGGTATTTCTTTTGGCAAAGAGGAAAGCTATCATGTTACAGGAAAACGTAACTAAAATCCATATTACAACACTAAAAAATCCTAGAAGCTTAGATGTGTTCCTTTAATGTAGTACAAGGCAAAAACTCGATTATCCTGTGTGTGCATGATCCGCTAAGCACCATCATTTGCTAACTTAGTTAAATAACTCGCTTTGGAACCTATCTGGATGCATGACTATCATGGGGTTTTGGAGGATAGAAATATCTGATTGGCCCCCATTGTCCAGTGAAAAAAAAACAAAAAAAAACCACCCCCATTGGATTGTTGCTCACTGCTGGACTGAAAATTCAAAATACAATCACTTAACTTCAATGGGCCAGAAAGTTGTAATTGTACATATACCAAACTGAGAACCAAAGTGCAAATAAACTTTCTAGGGCCAGTTTGTTTAATCCTTACTGAGTTACTAGGATTTCAAAGCAATGCCATCACCCCATCAATCAAATCCCAGGAAAGTGATGATCCCATCTACCTCTCCAGGTTAGACACTTCACTCTCACCTCTCCCAACACTCCTTCTATAAAACCCCTTTATTCCAAATTCCAAGAAATCCACACCAATTTGAAAAAAAATAGGCCCTTTAAAAAAGCCAGCGACAAAGCTCAAGCATTCCAAGCTCAGATGTAAAAATCTACCCAACAATGAGAAACTCCCACTACAATAAATCCTAATATGAGAAATCCAATCTACCCCAAATTGGGGTATCTGGAAAACTCACCACTGCGAAGCGGAGACCTTCAGTTCTCGTCAAAGATCCCGTCAAATGCCGAACACCTGCAAATGCTACTAGCGAAGACAGCCTCTTGTTCCTCTTGCAGAAGGCGTTGGTAGGAGATGCTGTAAAGATTCACACTATGAAAAGGAAGCATACCATTACCTCGAGGAGAAAAAAGATGAGGATTTGGTGGCAGTGAAATGGGTGTTTGGGAGGGCGAAACTTACACCGAATTGACGAGGAAAAGGAGATGGTGCTTTTTGGACAGTACCCAGAAAGCGATTGAGTCTTTTGAGGAGAGATTGATACAGAAGAAGAAGAAGATAGAATGTGAAACACTATGGAAGAAGCATAAGCCATTCTTCCAAACAGGAAAAATGGAATTGGAAAGAGAGTGGAAAACTGGCAATAGAATGATGGAAATTTACAGGGTTTCAGCGGACCGTTTCTGTTCTACAAAGAAAAAAAAAAGACCTGCTCAGGAAAAGGGCAAAACGATACGGGAAGAAAAAAGGCTGCCTCGCTCATTAAAAATAAAAATATTTTGTTATTTGTAAATAATAATAATAATAAATAATTAAAAGTAACAATAATAAAAATGTATTTATTCTTTAATTTTTCTTTTGTCTTAAAAATACGAAATCCTACCGCTGTTTTAGAGGACAAATTTGGTAACAAGTGAATAATCCATATGTTTTAAGATTCATCGTAACTCTTGGAATATGGACTCGTTACTTCTATAAATAAGGATTGTACATCACATTAATGTGTAAATATATGAAAATAACGATTTTCAAATTGGACTAGGAGGGGTTGGACTTTAAAAATCTTAAAATGAGGATTTCAATTGGCTCAAGAATCATCAAAAAATTTTCAATGGCTAAAATAAACATGAATTTTCGATGACTCAAGAAAAATGAAAATTAATTCTTGAGGGTTTTACTGCCAAATGTGAAGAATTGAGAAAAGGTTGAGAATCTATTTAAATTTTTTTTATTCTTTTTCTCGTGAGCAAAATGTGTCATACCAAACAACCAAAAATTGGGCGACACAAAAAATCAGAATCCTTCCTACAATGGATTTTACTGGCAAACACAATCATCTAGGAAGTTAATAGGGGTTTGTTTGTGCAACTCCGCGGAAGGAGAAAATAGGTTTTCCTCTTCCGTAGCTTTGCTTTCCAACCATGGAAGGTAAAGTCTCTGGATCCCATCTCGCACCGAAAAGAATAGTAAAAAATAGGTTTTCTGGTAACTTTCGTTGTTGCACAAACACATAAAAGGAAAGACATCAAAAACTCCAAGACTTTGTTGGATGGCAATTCCGCATAAAGAGTCTTTACACAAACGCTCCCCAAAGAAAAAAAATTCTTCTTCAAGAATACTGCACACAAATAGTCTAGCTAGCTAAATAGGGCTCACCTTTGATACGTGCAACTCTAATATCACTTTGGTTCCTAATGATTTGACACCATGCCTAATTTATGCTCATGAAGTCTTTGCTCATTGTTGAATTGAATTCACCTTAAAAGTAAATTATCCAAACCAACTCTCTCGGGCCAATTTGGTAACTTCACTATCAAATTATAATGAAGTGAGGTGAAGAGTTAAATTAAGAGACATGACAAAAAGGCGTCAATTCAAAAGGTGATGGCCTTCTGTTTTCATGTGACCTTTTTACTTTATTCTTAAAATTAAAAAAATGGTTCTTTGTCATTTAGTGGCATAGAAAAATAACTTTTAAACTTTTTTCGGTGAAAAAGTAGAAATGTTTTTTAAAGTATGGTCATTTTTTATTGTCTTTTGAAATCACCATTCACCCTACTTCACTAGTGAAGTGAATTTACCAAAAGCGGCATAAAACATGCCCAAACATGAATTTTACTGCTAAAAATATGAAGTTTTTATGAGGTTTTTGTATAAAGCTCCCTAAGGTTTGTAAAATTTGTAAATAGATCCCTGATGTTTTAGTCTTTGTAAATACGCTCATGCTTTTTTTTCTTAATACCTTTCATATCCCTAAAATCAATATTCCTAACAATAATGGGCATCCACCATGAGATTTGTGTTGTATTTTCATATAAATAACAGCTTTATTTACAAAAATATCATTATTTTATCTTAAGTCCCAATGGTTTCTCTCAATAACTCTCTCATGCATATGACCAGGGGTGGACCTACAAGGTCTTTGGGACTAAAGCCCCCACCCATATTTGAGAAAAGTTCAAAATACCCCCCCCCCCCATAAATTTGAAAAATTAATATGTTTTTCTTTTATTTCTTTTACATTTGCCCTTCCCTTGACCCCTTGCGCAAGTGCAAATGTTGTTATGATCAATTTTGATTTAACAAAATGAGCCCTGTATTAATAAAAAAAAACTAAGTTTATATAGAGTCATTCTCTTCAACTAAGTGCAATAGTTAATATTACATGCTTTATAAAAAAAATTGAGTCAAAGCTTTTAAAATTATGCATGCAAGGATAAAAGATATGGACAAAAGTGTCATTTCGCTCTAAGAATCTATGCCGGTTGGAAGACTATTAATTCTGGGGACACCGAAAGTATTAAAATGAAAAATGAAGGGGCCTATTTGCAAATAATAAAATCTCGGGAGCCTATTAACAAATATAGCAAACCCTAAGGGTATATATAAAAAGCTATTCCTTGCTGATCCTCGCCTTTTTCGGCGGAAGACCGGCTACGCACAACGAGTCGAGTCCCCTGCAGGCCCAGCCCACCTTGACGGGTTAACTGAGCCCATTATAAAACCCCCTTCCTTCGTTAAACCCCGTAAACCCTAAATCGACACCATCGCTCGGTCTGTCTCCTCGCCTTCGTCTTCTTCTTCTTCTTCTTCTTCTTTCAGTACTGAAAGAGAGTGGTAGAAGCCATGAAGCTTGACGTCAATGTTTTGAGGTATCTTTCCAAGGAAGATTTTAGGGTTCTCACCGCCGTGGAAATGGGAATGAGAAACGTAAGTAATCGCATTTCAATTTTAGGGTTTTCTTTTTGCCCCTTGTGTGCGTTCTTATTTTAATGATCCCGGATTGGTTTCAATTATTTCAGTGATTCATTATATCTCGTATTTCTTTTGTTGTTGGATTTCAGCATCAAATTGTCCCTGCGGAACTCATAGATCGAATTGCTGGTCTCAAGTAGGTTCTTCTTCGAGTTGAATTTAATTTTGAATTAGGGTTTATCTTAGCTGTTGAATGAACGATGATTTTCTACTGTTTGTATTATAAAAGCTGTCTAATGATGCGTTTGAATGTGAAGCACTGGAATAGAGGTCCTAAATACATGGCTGACTGAACTATCTATTCCTTATTTAGCCAACAAACCCATAACATCTTTTGCCTCTCTAAGAATATGGTGAAAAAAAGAACCCAAATTTATAGACTGAATGAAAAGTGGGATTTGTTGAAATTGAAGCAAAGCTTCAGTGAAAGATCACCTTTTTTCTTTTGGTCAATAGGATGATGGGGTGTTAGCGTAACTTTCAAAGATGCGCTTGCCCAGGAAAGATACCTTGAATACCCACAAAACTTCTCTTATGCCCCATATCTAGAGAAAGCCACCAGCACATCCATGTATCATTGTGAATAACACCACCTATGCTGGCCGAGCCAATCTATCTGGCTCTAGCTGTCCCATCTACTTTTAATTTAGAAAGCTAGTTGTAGGAGGAAAGTTTTCACCTGCGCCATGCTCTCCATGGGAGCGCTCATCCAGACCGTCTCCAAATGCAGGACCCACCCTCCCTGCATTTCACGGGACCCACCCTCCCTGAATTTCACAGGATCCGCTGTGATGACGACACCGATTGGATGGGGCACATAGCACATGAGCACAGGCGGAGATCTTCTAGTTGGAGGATACTTCCAAAGAGCATAGTTCTTCATTTGGAATACCAAATTACCAATCCCGTCCACATTATGCACAAATCACTAATTTTCAAGTTATCAAATTCTTTTCTTGGCCATTTAGTAATGCCCTTCCCCGATGTGAACTGTAGATGAACAATCTAGTCAACCATATGGTGTATCCCACCAATACTTAGTTGAAATGAAAATGCCAAAAATTGCAACGAGTATTGTATTGTCTTTTCTTATTTAGTTATTCTTAATCTCAGTTATACCTTCATTTCCATACAGACATGGAGGCACATACAAAGTGTTGAAGAATTTGTTGAAGCATAAGCTGGTGCATCATGACTCCTCAAAATGTGAGCCCCCCCTCCCTATCTGTCTCTTTCATTTTTTATTTTTTTTTCCACAAGAGAATCTCATGTAGGATGCTAAAATGAGTTGCCCTGATTATGATTATGTAATGTTTACAGATGACGGGTTTCGACTGACCTACTTAGGATATGATTTTCTTGCAATAAAAGCTCTGGTCAACCGCGGTGTATTTGTTTCTGTCGGTCGTCAAATAGGTGTTGGAAAAGAGTCAGGTAATTTAAATGTCTGCTGTTGTATATCATTTGTCATATTTAATAAAAAGGGGACATGTTATTAGTATTAATTTTTAGAATGACCTTTTTTTTTGCTAATAGTTTAATAAAACCCTTTTTTGCTTCCATAGATATATTTGAGGTTGCAACTGAAGATGGAACGGTTTTGGCGATGAAACTGCATAGGCTGGGTAGGGTCTCTTTCAGGGCTGTTAAATCTAAGCGAGATTATCTTTTGCATCGCAGCAGTTATAATTGGCTCTATCTTTCTCGCCTTGCTGCACTCAAAGAATTTGCTTTCATGGAGGTTTGTCGATTGACATTATTGGTTTCTCACTAATCATGTAGAACTGAGCTATCTTCTAATCTCTAGATTTTATGACACTTCCAAAATTAACGTGTAGGCTCTGAAAGCACATGGTTTCCCTGTCCCAGCTGCTGTAGACTGTAATAGACATTGTGTTATCATGTCGCTTGTTCAAGGTTATCCGCTGTAAGATATTTTTTTCACTGATTTTTTATAGATCATGAGGTTTCCTTTTTGAGCTTTTAAAACACACCACATTGTAAGCCTCACCTTCTCTGGTTGCATTGTAGGAGGGTGTTGTTTTGGTTATTAGTCATATAGACAATTGGTGCCCCATTTTTAGGGGATATATTGCAGGCTTAGTGTTTTCTTTATTCTTACATAACCTTGACTGCTGGACTGTATTTTATGAGTTGGGTGTGCTTCAGCACCACTTATGCTTCAAGCGTTTGCCTAGTTGTATCAGGTGGTGATTTGCTTTTGTCTACATGCAGTGTACAGGTGAAGCAACTGCAAAACCCAGAAACGGTTTTTGAAACTATTATTGGTCTTGTTGTTCGCTTGGCAGAAAAAGGTCTTATCCATTGCGACTTCAATGAATTTAACATTATGGTACGGACTTTTCTTGGATTAGTGAGGCACTCTTAAATGATCCCATCGTGTAGTTTTCCAGAACTGTAATTGTAGAAAAATCTACTTGATTTGCACATTTGTAGTGCTACTTTACATACAAATGCTACTTTACATATAAAAAATCTTTTTCATGCTTATCTTCTTCATTTGCATTAGAATTTTCCTTTGCATGTTGTTCTGTGTGGCCTACATAGGCTAGGTCTTTAGTATGTGTACTACCAGGGCACCAGAGACTATTATTCACTTCAGAAATGGCTATTTATTTGAGTATCTTTCATGAGAACGTATGTGATCGGTTACCAGTCTACTGTGACAGGAAGATTGAACCCAATGAACCCAATGAAAATTGTTGAGTAGCTGGATGAAACTGCCGTCATACTCAGCAAGCTTACTTTCTCTTGGTTTTTTGATGCTCTTATTATTATTATTTTTTTGAAAGGTGATGCTCTTGTTTTTTTTTTTTTTTACTATTTTTTCCGGTAACTTACTTTCAGAAACCAATATAGGGACATTGTCTTCTGCCCTTTTTTTGGTTTGTCTGGAATGTTATAGAATATTGCTTTGGAATTTCTTGGTGGTTATGTGGAGTTTGATCTGAGAAGGGTCACCTGCATGGTGTGACAATAAGGAGTTCAAACTTCAAAGGGATTTTAACTGAGGTATCATGTTTATAAGTAACAAGCTTATATAAAAGGGGGTGGAAAGAAAATTAGCTCAAAAAGTTCATTGCGATCTTCCTAGAGTTTTGATGTGGATGGGGCAACAGGAGAAACTAGATCTTGCGGGCCTAGGAGGGGTGCTGGGAAGTCAAGAAGGGAAATTCTTTGTACCTTCATGGGTCTGGTTGTGCCAAAGATTAAAATGGGGTTGACATATTGGCAAATAGGAAGCACTAAAGCTTTTTAAAATTTAAAATAAATTTTGGAGTTACTTGTTTATGGAGAGTGACTCTGAAAATGCTATACGCTGGGCAACAAGGAGCAGGAAACCTTGGTGTCCTGAATGGATTCTGAAGGAAATATGGGAGTTTAACAAGCTTTTGAAATGTACTGATGCTGCCCAATGTGGCTGCCTGCCACAAAACGGGCTTCAGACAATGGGTCACAATATTTCAAGAGGCCTATTTAAAGACGTTCAAAAATATTTCAGATTTCCTCCTCTTTTGAGTATAACCCTTGAGCACTTGTGTTTGCTTGCTGGTGTGTACGCTTGGGTGGGTCCTTCCACCAACTTGGCTGTGTCATTTTCCTTTCAGACAGTTGTTAGAAGCGCGGATGAGGAGGTGGATTCTTTCACTAAATAGCATATCAGTTCACATATGAGATTCTCTTGATACGATTTCCTTTTCTTAGGATTTGCTTTTTGATACTAAGATTTTTCCATCGGACGCCGAATGCGAGAAGACGGATTAATTACATTGGAAAGATTAGAAGAAATAATAGACTGTTAGAAGGCCCAATGGAGATCAAGGAGGAAATTGCTTGATACTTTGAAAGTCTCTATTCTAGGGAAGACAGTATCAGGCCAACTTTGGATGGGATTGATTTTCCTGTGATCAAGGAGGATCTCAAGGTGTGGCTGGAAAGGGGTTTTGAGGAAGAAGAAATTCAAAAAGCTCTAGCAGATTGTGCAGGTGATAAAGCACCAGGTCCAGACAGTTTCAATTACACCTTTATTAAGAGCGCTTGGTGTGTTATTAAAGAGGACTGCTCCCTTGTGCTTTCTGAATTTCATCAAAGGGGTAAATTGAATAGAGAAATCAACACCACTTTCTTGTGCCTTATTCATAGAGTTCCGAATCCAATAGATTTGAGGGATTTTAGGCCCATTAGTTTGGTGGGGTGCATTTATAAACTGCTTTCAAAGATTTTGGCCTATAGATTGTGAAGGGTTCTACCTCATATCATAGCCCGAATCAAGGGGCTTTTGTTCTTAACAGGAAAATCTTGGATGGTTTCTTAATTTCTAATGAACTTATTGGGAAGATTTGGTTTTGGTAATAAATCAAAGAATGCATATCTTCTACTTCCTTCCCAGTTCTCGTTAATGGCTCTCCTTCTTGACCTTTTAAGGCTTTGAGGGGTTTTAGGCAAGGTGACCCATTATCTCCTTTTCTATTCACCAATGTGGCGGAAGCTATGGGAGCTCTTTTTTCAAAGGCAAATTCTATGGGTTTGATTAGTGCGTTTGAAGCTGGTAGAGGTGGGGAAATAGTTACTCACCTTCAATTCGCGGATGACACGATTTTGTTTTCTTCTACAAGATGGGAAGAGGTTGTAACTTTGAAGAGAATTCTAAGGTGTTTTCAAATGGCCTCTGGTTTGAAGTTAAACTTATCGAAAAGTATTCTAGTGGGGGTGGGTTGTGCAGAAGAGATTATTCAGAGGTTGGTTGATAGACTAAATTGTAGAGAAGGCAAAATTCCCTTCCAATATCTTGGCTTGCCCATTGGAGCTAATCCTAAATCATTATCGATGTGGGATCCGGTGACTGGAAAATTTGAGAAGAAGCTATCCACTTGGAAGAGGCAATATCTTTCTCTTGGAGGTAGGATCACCCTAACCAAATCTTCTTTATCAAGCCTACCAGTGTATTATATGTCCCTATTCAAGATGTCCGGGGTGGTACTTAAGAAGGTGGACCACATTCGGAGGAATTTTCTTTGGGAAGGAAATCAGTCAGGGAGGAAATTGCATTTGATAAAGTGGAGTGAGGTGATCTAGCTGAAAGTTTTGGGCGGCTTGGGTCTGGAGAATTTGGCTCTTAATGGGCTTTATTAGCTAAGTGTCGGTGGAGGTATGGGGAAGAAAAAGGATGCTCTTTGCAGTAGGATCATAGTGTCTAAATATGGGGACGATAAATGGGGGTGGGTTCCTAAAAGAGTCCCTAGGTATGGGTTGTCTGGGATTTGGGCATTCATTTTGAGTTTTCAGGATGTGTCAAATAGTAAGGGGGAAGTGTTTGATTAGAGTTTGGCTTTTAAGGTGGGGCAAGGGAGTGATTATCGGTTTTCGTTAGATGAAATGGTGGGGGTTGGTCGATTATGTCGTTTGTTCCCTAGAGTGTTTAGGGTTGTTTTTAATAAAGAGTCATCTGTCAAAGATTGTTATTGTTGGGTCGGGGACAATGTTTCATGGGATGTGGGTGTCTGGAGGGCTTTTCGTCAGTTGGAGTTGGTAGAGTTTGAGTCATTGTCGAGTCCTCTTTCTAACATCTTTTTATGTAGGGATGTAGCAGATTGCTGCATTTGGAAGTCAGACTCTTCGGGATCATTTTCTTCCAAGTCTTTCTATAGGCAGTTAGACCCTATTGGTGAAGTGCGGTCTTCTTGTGCTTTGGTTTGGCTCCTCCAAGGGTGGATGCTTTGTGTTGGTTAGCTATGGCTGGCAAAATCTCTACATTAGACAATTTAAGGAGGAGGGGGTTGCTGAGTGAATCTATTTCAGATATATGTTGCCTTTAAATAAGGAAGGAGGAGTCAATAGATCATTTATTTATTCATTGGGAGATAGCATCGACTATTTGGGGGCATTTCCTTAAAGAATGTGGTGTGGATTGGTGCCTCCCAAGTTCTCTAGTGGGATTGTTCGAAGCTTGGAGGAGTTGTCCTCTCGTTGGGTGCGGACTATTGATATGGAGATTCATTCCCTATTTGGTTTTGTGGTCTATTTGGAGAGAGAGGAATGACCGTATCTTTAGTGGAAGAGAATCTTCTTTGGAAACTATCATTCAGTCTATGGTTTTGAGGATTGCAAAATGTGCTTGTGTTAAAAAAGGATTTGCAAATCCCCAACAAGAGTCCTAAAGTTTAATGTGGATGGGGCAGCTCAGGGCATACTGGGGTTAGCTGGTATTGGGGGTGTATTGAGAAATCGCAAAGGCGAAGTGATGTACATGTTCTCCAAGCATGTTGGAATCAAAGAATCTAATGAAGCCGAAGTCCTTACTATTCTGGAAGCTCTTCGCATTTTCACTTTCTCATATCAGAATCATCTTATAGTGGAGAGTGATTCATCTAATGCCATGTCTTGGGTGAATTCTTTTGAGGGCCCATGGAAGATGCAGTTCTATTTCAATGAGATTCGTCACCTTTCATCAAAATCTTTGGTGTCTTTCCATCATATAAGTAGGTCTGCAAATGGTTTCGCGGATTGTTTAGCTAAGCAAAGGGTTCACCATTCATGTAATTTGAGTGCTTTTGTAATGTAGGTGTGGCGGGTGTCCGGTATAGAACTCTTATACCAGAACACTATGTTTGGTCTTGTTTCTTTTCTACTATGTACTCTTTTATATCTCATGCATATCCAAATTTACCGATAAAAAATAAATGGCTCATACTGCGGTTTCTAGAATTTTTTTCACTTTTTTTTTTTCTTAGTAGTAAAAGCTTCTCTCATTACTAATCATGGTTCAAAATATTGACCGCTACGTAGCATAGCAACCGTAGCGGTCGACGCCACTACGCTATTTTTAAAATAGCGGCGCTACGGTCTAAAACCTAGTAGAGCTAATTGGTTTTAATTTTACATATTGTTTTTCCTATTTCTTCTCAATGGGCTTTCCTAAAGTTGTCTCTACCCTTATATGGTTTTAAATCACTGAAAAAACACAAGATTGGTTGTCATACAAGATTCAAAAAATTTTCACCACTTTAAAAATTCACACTGCTATATGGTTACGTATTGCCGCACCCACTATGTATCGGTAGCTACGTAGCGTTTTGGCAACTGGCCGCTACGCCTGCGCAACCACTATTTTGATCCTTGTTACTAATAAAAATGGGCACCTACATTCGACTTCAAAGGTTGAAGGTGTTGTTTTTGCTTATTGGGGTTACTTTGTGAATCTTGGTAGTATGCATGGTTTAAAAAATCGGCTAAGTCCGAGTCGAGTCTATAGTGACTTGGACTTGGTTCAGAAGACATTTTGAAATAAAGTAAAATGAAAAAAAAATACAGCGAAGGGGGTCTTTTGTAAAAATTTTCAGCATTTGCTGCCCTTTTGCTGCTGCCCTTCTGTGATTGCCAGCTTTTTGCTGCTGGCCAGCTCATCTTGTTCCTCATTGGCTTGCAACAGCCTGTTTTTTGCTTCTGCTACCTGCTTTTTGCTGCTGCTCACGCTCACTGGCTGCTGCTGCTGCTCATTAGCTGGCAGCTATATGTTACCCTACTGCTAGTGCTACTACCTGCAACACTGTTGCTTTGCTGACTAGTGACTGGTACACCTTTTCTTTCTTTTCTTTTTCTTCTCTTTTTTCTCTTGAAGCCTTTGTATAACTCCATGTAGGGGTGTAAATCTGGGCGGGTGGCCTAAGCCCAGCACGGGCCCAGCACGGAAAAACCGTGCCTGAGCCCAGTGGGCTGTGTTGGGCCAGGGCCCCCCCGCAGGAGGCCCGGCCCGGCATGAGGAGGGCCCAATAGTCTATTTTTTGAAAAAAAAAAAAAAAACCTTCCCCCCCCTCAAAATTCAATTTCTCTTATATGTTTTATGGGTTTTGTATTATATGTTTTTTTTATAGAGGGGATTTGTATTCCCATGTAGTTATTAAAAAAAAAAATTAATAAAAAAAAAATAAAAAAGGGGAGGGGGATCTGTGGGCCGCCCATGGGCTGCATGGCCCAGGCCTGGCCCAGCACGGCACGACCAGGGCCGTGCTGGGCTGACCCCCAAGAGGTTGGGTCCGGCACGGCACGGCCCGCATATCAGACCCGGGCCGTGCCGGCCTGGCCCAGGCACGATTGGGCCCGGTCTTGGGCGGCACAACCCAAATTTTCACCCCTAACTCCATGTAGCAGCAGCAAGTTCCTTTTCTTCTTCCTCTTTCTTCCTTTTTCCTTTTCTTTTATCTCTTTTTTTAGCACTGCATAGGGACTTGGCCGAGTCGACTTGGACTCGGTCCTGGGTGAGTCGGGTCCCTAGTCTGTTCTTTTAAACCATGGTAGCATGGTTCATAATAGTGTAGCAGCCACATTATCAGCTATAGCGGTTGAGGCCGCTATACTATTTTGAAAATAGCAATGTTACTGTCTAAAATCTAGTTATAAAAAAAAAAAAAAAAAACTGTCTAAAAACTAGTAGAGCAAAGTAGTTTTAATATAAAACACCGTTTTTTTTTTTCCTATTTTTTCTCTTCAAATCTTTAAAAAAAGAAAAAGATTGGCTGTTATGCAAAATTTGAATTTTTTTACCTCTTAAAATATGCTGATATGTATCATTGCAACTGCTACGTATCGCCCACTACAAAGCAGTTTGATCACTGGCCACTATGGCGCAACCTGGATCCTCGATCGGAGGTGTTGACCATGGTTTAAAAAATCGGTCAAGTCCAAGTCGACTCGGACTTGGCCATGGCCAAATCGGGTTCCCCGTCCGATTTTTTAAACCTTGGTTTAGACCAATCTTAGGGAGATTGATCGAATCCCAATGGATTCCAACACTAAGGCACTCCACAGGCCATGACACACGAGAGGAGAGGAAACTCACAAAAATATTATTAATGATAATAAGATAATCAACTACAAGGGGAATCCACTATATATATGGATCTAATGATCCCAAAATGAGAAACTTCCTACTTCCAATCAATCATAAAATAGAAATTAAGATTAGGAAACAGAATTAACTAATTTAAAACTTGCTAACTAAGATAAGGATCTCAAGATCAGAGATCATGTGGGACCCATCAAGGTCTGTGGGCCTGGGTTCTGGGTTGGTTCTAGGGTTGGGCTGCATCACGCTATTGTTGCCGCAACCGCTAGTTTGATCCTTGCTTGGCAGAGAGTTGGCCTGACCTCTTTATTGGCCCAAGAGGTACTAAGAATTAGCTAGATGTTGTTTTGCACTTCCGTGGAAGATCAAGGCACTGCTGAAGGTATTGGCCTTTTGTTGGATACAACCGTGTTGTGCAAAATATCAACAGTTAATCAACGAAGAAGATGCAAGAGTAAATTTAATTTGGTACATGTGCATTTCATGTTTTGGGGTGAGAGGTGGAGGATTCTACACACTTTTTCATTCAATGCTTGTATGCCATCTTGATGTGGAGTTGTTCAGCCATTTGGAGTCCATTCAGTAATGGCCCAATTGGTGAAAGAGCTTTTAGAGAATTGGAGTTGTGGATCTTTAGTTTTTACTAAATGGAACTCCGCCCTTTGGGAGCTGTTCTTTTGTTGCTATCTTGTGGTCAGTTTGTCTTGATATAATCAGGAGAACTTAGCCAAAAATGTCCTAGCCTATCAAAGTCTCATAGTTCTTAGCTCTATCTAATTAGTTTGTAGGACTTTCAGATTTTGATCTTTGGAGATGTAACTAGAATGGTGATGCCATGTTTTTCTAGAGTTTGTTGTGTCTATTGTTTTCAATTGGCATTTTTGTTTCTGCTTCTTTTCTTAGATTAATGAATTGATCCCTCGCTATTTTTTTTTAAAAAGAAACATTTGTGATTTTACTTTAGAAAAATAGAGAGAACATATGCAATAATCGTGCTCTCTGGATGAATCATAGGCTTGGTGCTCGATATATTTTCATGTGATTATATTTTTGTTTAGTAATTAGGAAAAGAATACGGTATAGAATCTATTTCATCTGACAGCACTTTAGTGAGGAAATATTTTTGAAATTTGTCTATTCACTAGGCCAATACAATGCTCTTAAATTGATTGGCCTTCTTTTGTTTGAAGCTTTTTTCTTGTTTTCCTTGAAGTTATGGTTTCTTTATTTGAATGGTAATTCTGGAGCAGTCCAAGTTCTCGATTATTTTCTTAAGCAAGCAATTCGTGTTGCAAGCAATACCTGTAAAAAGTTTTATTTGAATAGCATAATGATGCTTACAATTGAATTCTTATGTTTGCTATTCATGGTTTCAATTTATGGCTTTAAAGAAGGTATCTCCCTGTTGTTACATATTCACTAATAGCTTTCAGTTCTGTCAGTCTATAAGTAATTATTTGTCTCATGTTCCTTAATAATTTTTCTTTCCTGTAGCTGATGGAATTGGCCTTTACTTTTCTTTTATAGATTGAGGACGATGAGAAGGTTACTCTGATTGACTTCCCTCAAATGGTATCTGTTTCTCATCGAAATGCACAAATGTATGCTTACATTCTTATCTAATGCGTTAAGTTTCTTGTCTGTCTATCATTTCCAAGAAATTATTCTTAAAACTCTGAATTCATTTCTACAAAATTTCCTTTTGTTTCAGGTATTTTGATCGTGATGTTGAATGCATTTTCAAATTCTTCCGCAAAAGGTTAGTACCTGAAGTTGTAAAGCTGTTCATTTTTTAAAATAAAGGAAAGGATTAATCTTTAAAATAATTGTGTTGATTTCTAGGTGCCCACTGATACTACGATGAATAATATTGTGGTTCTCTTACTTTCTTATCTATTCAACATGAACATTCTAAAAATTGCCTCCTAGTAGTATGGAAATAAAGATAAGTATGATAACTTTTAAAGTAAATTTTTAATTAGAAAAGAGCATTTTCCATTCATGGATCTAGAGCCAAGTCCATGGATAACTTTTCAATCAAGTATTATGAAAAGGCCATTTTTTGGAAACTGCTGAATGAGAGTTTCTAGGGAATGAGAGGGTGAGAGTGTTGATTTGCTGACTAATTTTGTCAAGTCTTCCAAATGAAATTCCTAGTGTTCTCCAAGCTTTGTATAGCCCAAAAAATGGAGTGGAATGGGTTTTATGAGAACCCAGTGGTGTAACTATGCAAGTGTTGGTCCATCTAAAAACAAAAGGCTTATTGTTGGTTGAATGACATGCAGTGTGCTACTTGATCTGATGCTTGCTTATTATCCAAAAAACGAAAAAAAAAAAAAAAAAAAAAAAAAACCTGACACGGTGTGCGTTGCATGTGCCTGGTCCAAATCCAGGCTAGTCTCACTTATTTTACCATATCAGGCATACTATTTGACTCAACAGGGATCAAAACTAAGTTGTATGGGGCAAAGCAACTTGTTATGGATCAAGTTTTGATTCCTTGGTGGCAGTGTTGGATGCAGTTTCTTCTCCTGCATAACTGAGTCAATGTGGTTTTGGGATTTCAGAACCATGCACAAGAGATAAGAGGGCTTGCAGCTATGTAATATTTCTACTCCTGTCATTGACCATCACTCATTGCTTCTTTATTGTCAGACGGCTCAGACCCTAGGTTGCTCATATGTTGTTTTACTTTCCTATACTACTCTCTTGACCTATTTTCTGCACTTTTTCCACTTCCAGGTTCAACCTTTCTTTTCATGTGGATCAAGATGAGAGTGGTGAGTCAGAGTTTGATGAAAGTGGCAGGCCCCGCTTTTTTGCAATAATGAAATCTACTGACTCGCTAGATAAGGAACTTGCTGCTAGTGGGTTTACAACAAAGGACCAAGATGTGATTGAGAAGGTATTGATGGACACTTGACTGGCATTGGTGTTTGTGAGAATATGTCAATTAGATTTAGTCTTCTCATAAATAATATTGTGATTACTTACTATTGGTTTTTTTGTATGTGTTCTAATTGGAAAAGTGGTGAGACTGCTTATTTAATATTGTCTATTTGCTAATTTGCATACTAAATTCCTATGTCTTTGTGCTGTATACCACTTTAAAAAATAAAAGTCATCTTCTTACTGTGTATTTCTTATGGACATGTACAATTAATTATCTGTCTTTGGTTTAGGAAAGATTATTTCTTCTTTCTCATTTGATCAGTATGGGTGCACCACTTTATTTGGTAGCATTTTTAGACATGAACAGTCTCTGTGGAGTACTGGAGTTTGAATTAGATTATTCAATTTTTGTTATGGTGATGGATCGTTGAGAAGGCCTATGGCATAGGTCAGTAGCATCCATCATCAGGAGTTCATAAGTGAAGCATAATTTGTGGTAGAGTGTTTGTATTCCTCCTAAAATTTTCATATGAAGTGTTCTGTGGTATAATATTTTTCAATATCGTCAATTACTTGGAAGGAATACATACATAGCATCACCCTAGTGGAAGCACAATTTATGGGTGTTCGCATGCCTCCTAAAATCCTGGAAGGAATACACACATAGCATCACCCTAGTGGGAGCACAATTTATGCTAGTGTTCGCATGCCTCCTAAAATTTTCATATGAAGTGTTCCATGGTAGAATCTCCCTCTCTTGCCCAACACCCCACCCTCGTTTGTATGGGTGGATGGTAGTTGGTAGATGTTGGTGTGGGAGTCCATGTGAGTGTGCATACATGTTTTTGTGCTTTATTCTTTGTTATGATCATATTGTCAAGGAATGATCAACACAATATCTGAACTAGAGGCAAAGACAACCTTAGTGAGGATAACATAATAGATCATTAGAGTCAGGAGGCACACCTATAAAACAAAACATTGATTGTTTTGTACGTATACCTACAAAGGCACAAAATTTGGGTCTTTTTTAACTTTTTTTTATGGGTATGCCATCTGCTTTTGTGATGTTTGATGATTCGGAGTGAGATTGACAAGAGCCCATGAAGGTGCTCATTGTTGCAACCACGAAATTGCGGGTTTGAGTCTTTTTTTTTTTTTTTTTTTTTAATGGGTTTGTGTACCATCTGTTCAAATAAAAATACCCAGTTAGAATTTCAATTTGAATTTGGATGAGGTAGGGGCCCTTAATAATTTAAGGGGACTCATGGTTTGCTTTAAAATAGACCACTTCTTCATTCATTTTGAGGTTAGCTGCTTCTATTAAGGAAAATTTCTGACGAGGAATTAATTATAGGTGATTTTCTCTATTATAACGATGGGAGTAATGGTGATAGACTTTCTTACTAGAGGGGGTGTGAATAAAATTTAATTTTGGGGCTGGCGACTTACTCCTCTTGTAGGGGGTCAATTTGATATGGTCCCTGTACTATTTGTTTGTCTTTGATGACCTCTTTGCATTGACAATAATAACATCGAATGCTCGACCACTGTTCATATTGACAGCCATTGACTTATGCACTGTTATTTTAGTTAGCCTGTGTGTAGAGGTATTGACATGAGAAATCTTTCAATGGCTACCTTAACAAATATTTACCCTTTTTTTAAACGTTGATGAATTTGTTATTTCCTATTTTGGGTTGGTTCTTTCCTAATTTTAACTTGGTATTCTTTAATCTCTCATGTTTCCAGATCCATTTTAGATGATTATGTGTGGTTGATAACACTTTTTATGGAAGCATTATTTGCATATGTATTGGAAAACCATCGCAATAGATATAGATGGGCTTGGTTCCCAGCATGATAATGGTTGCATCATGGTGTTGTCCATTACACTGAGGGACTGGACTGATCTTAAATATTATACAATATGTCATTCATCCTTAAGTTATCTATATTTGTTTTAAAATTGGACCCCGTAAGGTATTGCCTTTTTACTTTTTCTTAGAATTTTCTGATTGCTGTGTTATGCAGTTCATTGAAGGAGGGATTGAGCAGGACAGTGAAAACTCTGGTGATGAAGAGATAGTGGATGAAGGATGTCTCCCTGCTGATATTGATGATACTGTTGTCTACAATCTAAACTCTTTGCATTTGGTATGTTATTTTGTTGTGAAAGGATTAGTTAGCCACCATAACTAACTAAATGCCAGAATTTAAAGAGCTGCTTAAATATCAATATGGTTCCAAAATTCGTTGCGCGGATAAGAACTTTTTCCCCACCTCCTATCTTGCAATGAATGGAAGCAAAGCAGATGTAAACTCATGGCCACTTATGAGAAATGGTAGACAGTAAAGTGGAGTTTTATCGTCAAAGGATTTCATTTTCTCAATACCTTGTTCTAGATGTAACTGTCAGATCTTCATTCATCCATGTTGTTCCCACTTGCCATATGAAATTGGCCAGAGCCTGCTTGTTCTTTTGTCGGTTTTTTTCTCTGCGACTAATTATTTCTGATGTGCTTGCCTTTATATTGAATGATCAGTGTTTGAAATTTACGCTATTTGGATCTTACAGCATGGTTGTGCTGTGAGACATGATGTCAATGATGAAATGCAGGAAAAACAATATTCCAATGAAGTCAGTCGTAGCAATGAGCCTGAAACCCCACAAGTTAGTGAGAAGGTAGCCTTTGTCCCACCGAACATTTGAACTGTCATTGTTGTTTTACTTTATTTTGTTTTCCTAGGTCTTGATCTATCCGTCATTCTCAACTGTATATTTAAATATTGTAAGTGGATTGTCAACTCAATCACCATTTTATTGCAAAACTTTTTTAAAAAAGAAGGAATATTGTTTATTGGGGTTCTTTCGAACCAGCTTTTTTTTTTTTTGTTTGGTTTTGTTTTTCTAGATTTGCATTATCAGTCATTCTCAAATGTATGTATAAAGATTGTATGTGGATTGCCAAACTTGATCATCATTTTATTTCTGAAAATTTTCCTAAAAAAGGAAAAATTCCATTTTATTGCCAACTCATAAACATGAATCATGACACCCTGCTGCTAACTTGTCGCCAGAACTGTGTCCTTGTCGATTCTGTTTGCATTAATCTTTCATTTCTTGATACACTATGAGTCTATCACTTTTAAAAAGTTGCTAATTTGTTTGCATTATTTCCTTAATTTATTTATAGCTCAACCTTTTCTTTTTTTTTGAAATCTTTCATAATGAAAGCACTGTGAGTTGTGATGCTAAGGATGAAAAAACCTTGAACCAATGTTTTAATCAAGCCAGTGATAGCAATGAACCTGAAGCTTTACAAAGTGAGAAGGTATAATGTTACTTTCACCCGTGATATATCTATTGCTGACAGCTCTTCTTTTATCCATGTATTGTAATGTTTCCTTGCTATGGTACCAAAATACTTAAAAATAGATGGGATATCTGTGTTGTATCATATCTGATGCTTTTGTTCTAAAAATTCTGTACCCTTGCTGTAACCCTTTGAATATGGGTGCCATAAGTTTCTTGCCTCAAATTCCAACATCAGATGCTGCCTACCTAGGGCAGCAAGTAACTTGCCTCTTGTGGGTGGGTTGAACATTTGCTCATTTATCCATTTATTGCAACTGATAGTCTTCAGTGGTTATTCTTTATTTTACATGCGCTTTTATTTTCATTTTTGCGCAGCTGCATGTAAATATCAGTTTGGCGATCTTTCTTTATTTCATTTTTTCTCAGCAGAATAACAATTAAATCAAATGTTTCATAGAAAGTGCAAGAAAAGAAAATTAGCAGTCAGGTTGTGATATGGAAGCCCTCTCTCTTTCTCTCTCTCTCTCTCTCTCTCTCTCTCTCTCTCTCTCTCTCTCTACTACCATTTGCAAGCCTTTTTCTCTAACCATTGGATTGGAACTGGGATGGCTTTCTGCACCATAATAGTATTACAGTCTGGAAGACTACAACTTTACTCATTATGTTCTCTTTTCACATTTTTCTAATGCAGATTAGATATTTTCTATTAATGGCTTGATTACGTTTTTTTATGTTGGGTGTCTCAATCCTTAGAGAAATTTATTATTGAAAAGTTTATATCGATTGTGTACCTTGAAAATGAAACTATTTCTCAGGAGGATAATGAGGGTGCATGCGAGGGTGATGATGCTGGACTAATGAAGCGTTTGAACAAGCAGAGACAAAAGGCGATAGCAGCTGCTCGGGGTGGCCGGAGGGCCATTGCATCTAGAAATTCCTACAAGGATAAGGGTAGTAAGAGCTCACACAATGCCAAAATCCAGAAGCAACTTAACCAGTGGTGATCAGGCAATACAGTGAACTCCAATTTTGTAAAACTAGCCAAAAAGCAAGCAGGTCTGCAGACATAAAACCCCAGTAGGCGGCTGAGCCTGTGAGTTATAAAACCCCAGTAGGTGGCTGAGCCTGTGAGTTATAAAACCCCCCAGTAGGTGCATCATGCTGCATGTAATAAATACATCACAGGTGCAAACTTGAAAATGGTTTCACCTTTTTTTTTTTCTGTAAAGTTCTGAAGTTCTCCTATAAACCAAAGTGAAAGATTATCTTATAGGATAGCTAGCAACGAGCACGCTTGCGGTCCTTATGTTAAGGCATATCCTAATTTAAGAAATGTTTTGATTGTATTTTCGATCGTTTACAGCAAGAAGTTGAGTGTCTCAGATATGAGGTGAAATGGATATATCTGTTGCTCAGTTATAAATTAAGCTACTTTATAGTGCTTGTCATTGTGTTCAATCTTCAGAACTGCGGGTTTTATTTTATTTACACCATGCTTAAGTTTCTTCTTCTTTTTTTAAAATTTTCTTTCTCGATTAAATGCCTCTCGAGTAAAAAAACCTTTCGGTTTTCAACCTATGATGCCCAGTAACCTTTTTTGAAGTTAAATATGATACCCAAATACTTAAAATTCTGCAATGTATTGTTATCTTATATGCCTTTTTTTCCTTGTGTAAAAATCTGTCTCTGCTATATCCATGTTGTGCCTGCTGTATCCATTTCATATCTGGGCATTGGGGGCTTCAGACGTTATCGATCTCATTAGTGGGTGGGCTTGTCTTGGTTACATCAACTTGTACTGCCTTCCATAATGTCCAGCAGGGGAAGAGTAGGCCCGCCATTGACACACCCATTGTGATTATAGTTTTGTAATGGTCTCTTGCCATTATTTACTTCCGTTAGTCACCTCCCGTAGTTTTATCCTATGCATGTGGATAGGTGGGTTCGCTTGTGCCCCTAGGAATTAGTTCTCTGTTGTCTACAATTGATTCTTTGTCGGGTTCAGGGCTAAAGGCTAGTGGGTGGGGTTGCGGGGGATACCCTGGGTTATAATAAAGAAGAAGGAAAAAAAAAATGTTCTCTCATTGATAGGAATGGCGACTTCATGGTACGCAAAGCATTACATTTTCCCTCCCAAGGCCAATCCCTTTAGAACCCCACAGTGGGGCTCATCTTCTGAAATCCGAACAGCATAAAATAAACCCCTTAATGGTACAAAGGCCATTCCAAAATTTATCACTTGTTGGATTGACTGTTTGGTGGGTCCCACCTTGGGAACCCATGGATCATGGGACAGGGTGGATTGAAAGATCCAAGTGGGACCAATCTAGATATCAAATATGAAGTCAATCTAATACCTCTATTCCCTTCATCTATGGTCCACAACTTTATTGGCTTTATATCAACCAGTAAAATCTAGCCCTGATCCAATAGTCTAGTCCATTTGGATCTGTGCAAATCCATGGGATTCGGTGACTGTAGGGAGTTGTGCATGTGTGATCCATTTGAACGGGTCATAAGGTGGGCTCCACTAGGTGGTCTTCATCGTAAGATTGCGAGGACCGTCTGCACAGGCTCGCTCTCTCTCTCTCTCTCATGTTTATTCTTAATGGATTAGATATCAATTGGGATTTCTCTACGTCGAAGCCTATGAGAGGATCCGGATTCGCTCTCTACCATGTTTGGTCTTGGGCTCCTTGGATCAGGGCCGAGATTTTTTAAGAGTAAATAAAATTTGGGCCAGGCTCTGCTTGGGCCAACGCAATAGCATTGCAAGTAGTACATCAAAGGCTATTGCAAGGTTCCTTTTAATACAAACGGTTGGATTGATCATGTTAGTACACGATCAATCCAACGGCTGGTATGATTCTGGTTGGCTTGAAATTCGGACAAACACATGCATGCACACAAGGTGGGGGCACTATTTGTTATGAGTGGGTTGGGTAAACCTAAGGTGGGCCACAGCCCACACAGCTCATGCTAACGGGTTATGATGATGGGTCCTTATCCGATTTCCATCTACTCATTCAATCATGGCTTGTGCCTTCGGACAGGAAGAACTGCAAGGTAATGAAACGTGATTATGAAAAAGAGGAACCATCTTTATGATCTGAATATAAAACCAAACTTCCTGCTAAAGACTGCTACCAAACGTGGCCACTGGCCAGTGGCACATTTCATCTTTTCTTTTCATGGTACCCCAGCCAAAGCGGCTGTACAGGAGTCCGCGTACTTGGAAAGAGAGCCCATATAAGAGCGAATGGAGTCCACATATGCAAGAAGAGGCGGTGCACCCACGGTTCTAACCCTAGCACAGCCAGACGAGAACGATCACTCCTTACCACTCAAAAAATAGCTGGTACTGCACCTTTCTGTTAAAAGCGATAAAAGGAAAAAAAAAGAAAAAGAAAAATAGGAGTCAATCCCTTGTATCCTAGGTTATTTAAAAGAAGAAGAAATTTTCAGGTTCTTATAAGTGTCATATCAATTGAGTGGGGATCCTCTTGAGTCTGTCACTCTCGTTTTCCTTGGGTGAGGGAAATAGGACTCCACGATACAGGATACAACTACTAAATGATCAATCTTTTGTGGGTTCAACTCCTATTGAAATAACATCTATGAGATGCTTATACATATAATAAAAAAACCTCCTATTAAAATAAAATTTGTGATCATTTGATGTACACAATAAATTCATGCATCAATAGAGAAAAGCGCCAAAATTCATTGAATACAAATTTTCCTCCATTTAATGGGAGGTTAAAGCACCAAAATTCATTGAATACAAATTTTCCTCCATTTAATGGGAGGTTTTACATTCAATCTTGTGGGTACATTATACTCCCGATCTTGAGAACTCATCGATCGTTAATTACATTCTCAGTGAAGAACCTCTGATTATCAAGACATTGACTCAATAAAATTTACAAAGAAAAAACAGGAATTAAATAATTAAATAAACAAAAATTGACAAATCCCTGCTCTTCGCCTTTGCTGTCAGAAGTAGTTCTTTCAATTCACCTGGATCTTCATGATCATTTCTCGATTGGGTTCATGAATTGACGAATTTGATGCTGATTTTTTTTTTTTCATGGAAGTGGGTCATTCCTTGTAATTTTATTGGCCCATCATAATGGATTTGAAATGGCCAGGTCATATTATTGAATGAGTTGAGTTGGATTAGTTGACCCATACTTTTGATTATATGGGCTGGCATTGATTTTTCTCTTTAAGAGATTTTCAAATTTGAAAAGGGGTTGTTTTAACTCCCTTGAGTGAAGGAACAACCTTGAGATATCCGTTATCTTTTTTTATATAACTTTTCTCTGCACTCCATCATTTCGATTTGATCACAAAGATAACAGCACAAAGGATAAAGGAAAGGAAACAACACAAAATATTAGAGGTGTGTTCCAGTTGATCTTTATCTTCTTTGAATTATATTCTACAACATGTTATTTCAAGTACATGTAGAAATATTATTTTG
The DNA here is from genome assembly GCA_029852735.1 of Persea americana. Taxonomy (NCBI): domain Eukaryota; kingdom Viridiplantae; phylum Streptophyta; class Magnoliopsida; order Laurales; family Lauraceae; genus Persea; species Persea americana. The sequence continues at coordinate 9,663,587 of CM056813.1, read as the reverse complement.
TTGTTGCTAGTTTTGTTGTTGTTTGCTTGAGTGGTTATTAATGAATGATCATCATGTTTCTTTTCCATCATTATTTTCTTCTTATTATTTTTATTTGAATAATGATGAAAAGGGGCCATTTCTTTATTTGGGGTTGATATCAATAGTGTTGATTTTCTTAATGGGTATGGACTGATGTAGTAGTAGGTAAAGTCCTTTTTACAGTCCTTATTTGGACTGATTTCTTAACCCATTGGTGCCCCTCATATTGACTAAAGAAATCCAATTAGAGAGATCATTTTAGGTTTGGCCCTCCGTCATTTAGGACTGTTATTTGGGCTCATTAACTTGTTTTCAGCCAACATTTTGGCTGTCTTTTGACCAATTTAGAGCCATCATTTAGACTGAGTTTTCAGTCTATTTTCAGCCAATAGCTGGGTACATTTCAGACCATTATAAGTGATTTCTTGACATCTCCATTGGGCTGATTTTGGTCTATAATTCTGACCCAATTTTGAACCATAAGATTGGCCTGGTTTAGAATTATAGGTCTGAAATGGTTCTAGCCTGACTTAAATTTATAGTTCTGGCCTGAGTTAGGCCCAAAATCTGTCTTAGATTAAACCCAATATTCTGGCCTGATTCGGACCCAAAACCCGGCCTAGTTTAGAATTACAAGTCTGGTCTGGTTTACATTTGTAAGTCTGGACTGGTTCTACCCTGTCTTGAATTTATAATTCTGGCTTGAGTCAGGCCCAAAATCTGTCTTAAATTAGACCCAATATTCTAGCCTGACTCGGACCTAAAACCTGGCCTGATTTAGGCTCATGAGTCTAGATTGGTTCTAACTTGACTTGAATTAATAATTCTAGCCTGAGTTAAGCCTAAAATCTATCTTAGATTAGACCCAATGATCTGGCCTGATTCGGACCCAAAACCTGGCCTGATTTAGGCTGCATTCTGGCCCTTTGGAGGGGCTTTCATCTTCTCCAATACTTGGTCCGGGAGTGTCTCAGGTATCATGGAAAAAGTTTCTCCACACCAAAATGCAACAGCCACTGAAACAGTTAAAAATTCATTTTTCCTGCATCACACGAAATCAGTGTGGAAATAACTTGTTATGCGACAGTCTTCTGCGACATTTTCTTTCCACAGTCACTTCATTTTTCTTGAAAAAAACAAAACTGAAGACTACAGTTCAGTTTTCTACCATTTCAGTTTCTATTGTTTGGCGCAACAAAACATTTTCGATAGTGTCTACCTCTAGGCTGATTTGGATGTGAGGATCCAAGGATTTTTATAGTTGCTATCAGGTTGATTTTCAACTCATTTGCAACATACATGTAGGCCATTTTTTAGTCTTTGTTTGAGCCAATTCTTGAGCCCATTTATACTCTCCATTCAGGCTATTTGAGTCCTGAAAACTTAGGCTGTTTGCTTGGAAGGATTCAAGATTATGTGGAGAGCAGAAACCTTTAAATAAGGATCTCCATTTTTAATGTTAGCCAAATCACTGTGTACATTAGATTTTAGCAAAGGACAGAGACATTTTAAATCCCTGAATCTCTATTTTTTTTAGTCTTCTTATGGGAGGGCAGATTTCTGAAAAAAAGAAATCCGAATCTCCATTTGAGAAAGGAAACAAGATGGGGAATGAGTGAAAGGTGCAGGACTATGACTATTTTTTTAAGCGATCAAATTTCTTTTTGAGAAATTTGAATCTCCATTTTTTTTTTCATGATAGGTGTAGATATTGTTTTTTAGAGAGGAGGGCAGAATTCCCTTGTCATGGGATTCCGAATCTCCATTTGCAAAATAGCTATGATATATGAGGAATATGAGATGATGTAATGGAGGAGATGAAATGGAGATGATGTGGTGGTTGGAGGGCAGATCCTCATTAAATAAAGATCTGAATCTCCAATAGGAAGTGAAATGGAGATGTAATGTAGAATGAGATGAATGGAGATGTAATGTAGAATGAGATGAATGGAGATGTAATGTAGAATGAGATGGTGAAAATGGAGTGAAGGGGAAGATGATGTAAAATGAGATGAAGAAGACGGAGTGAAGGGGAAGATGATGTAGAAATCTCACCAGTTTCTCTCTCCCTTTCTTTTCTCTTCTCCTTCTCTTCTCTTCTTTTCTTTTTCTTCTTTGTTAGCAAAAACAGTCGAATCTCCTCTTCATTCCTCTCTTCCTCTTTTTATTACCTTTCTTTTGGGTGGTTATGATAACTACCATAACGAGGTATCACGAAGTTAGTGGAGGAGTCGGTGATGGGCAGTTTTCAAAACTCCACAACGAGTTTTTGGAGGGACAAAAAATACATTTATGGGGAATTAAAACTTAGACCTTTAAGATGATGTGCATTGGCTTCCACCACTTTACAAACAATTACTCATATAGTTTTTACTAAAAAAAATGTTTTGAAATTTTGATGGCTCAGGTCATTGAATCATGCTAATTTAATGGGCTTAGACTAATTTCTATCTGCATCTTTTGTTTGGCAAAATTTTGACATCAACATCTGATAAAACGGGAAGACGTTCATTTTGAGCTGTTGGAATCACAATAATCGGATCCCACCATATGTGGAATTCCACTCCACTTACTATTTAGATGTGTGAGAGGAGCAGTTCTAATTGCAATAGATGGATCCGACTGTCGAGTTCCACTTCACCCACTATTGGAAGAGTGAGTGAGACACTTAAGAGGATGTCGAGCTAGTCACGAGTTAATCGTAGCAATTCGTTTGGGTGGCTCACTTTGAAATTCAACTTTTTTTTGGGTATCCAAGCGAAGGGGGTTGGGACCTCCATCGAATCCCTTGGGTGAGGGAAGGAGACCGCATGTGAGGTTAAAGAGCCCTTGGGTGGGGGAAGGTGGCATGCCTATGTGTGGATCAATCACTTGATAGCCAGGTGAGAACTGGCGCGTCTTATGACTAGCGTAAAACGCTTTACTCACTTTGAAATCGACATTGCTTCTAAACATTATCTATATTCTTAATCATTAAAAAATTAACTTTAAATAAACTATTCTTGGATTGATCGAGTCTATAGCACATAATTTTACCTTATCTGTTTTTCTCATTTTAATCACATGCTATAGATATGATCAATTTTATAGTGGAAATTGTTAGATTGTATGTCCTTAATCTTGTGGATAATGTGAATAAATTCTATTATTAACTTAATTGATTTATAATCTCGTGCTTTATTCATGTGATGAAGGAGTTTTTATTTGATGATTACACATAACTAATACAAAATGGCATGATGGTTCATGAAATGAACTAGAACCCACAAGTATATTAAATGTAATCCATGTGTGTGGATGAGACTCACATACAGAAGACATGAATCACAACTCTTATACTTGAAGTTTTTTTTTCAAAACTAGTGATGAGAATAGGCATCTCATTTGAAAAAGGCTGTAGCGCCACAGTTACTATAAAATAGTGTGGTTTGTCCCAACCAGTGTAAGACTATGGATTCATGTGTTAGGACATTGGATGTATTGAAGGATCATAAGTAGCGCCCTATGCAAAAGCCTCTCTGATTAAGGAATGCTCTCATAACTCTCAAGATAGTAGAGATTATGATTAGAATCTGGATTTCAAATGTAGGACTCTCATATTTCATAGACAGAAAGTATGCTTGTGTACAAATGTAGCCATTCATTGCACATTTTACTTCTCCTTGTATCCTCCCTTTCACCTATTTAATAACTCCATTCTATCATTTAACATGGTAGAGATCCCAATCTCTTCTTCTTGGATTTATCCTCTCTTCACAACTACCTCACTACTACTAGCATTACTTGCACTGATCTGGACTAGGGAAAGGAGACCCATCAATGCAAAACACAAGCAGAACATCCCACCGGGTCCTCCAACTGTCCCATTTGTAGGAAACCTCGACATGTTAGGTCCTCTCCCTCATCTATCCCTCCACAAACTATCCATGCACTGCGGCCCCATCATGTCCCTAAGGCTTGGCCTCGTCCCTACCATAGTCATCTTCTCTGCCCATTTCGCAGGACAATTCCTCAAGACCCATGACTCTTCTTTCGCCAACAGGTCATCCACAGAGGCCATGACACGTTTCTTATGGTGACAAAGGCGTGGTTTTCTCTCCTTACGGCTAGGGTTGTCAATCCAGCCCTTTTACGAGGGGGCCAGGCCTGGCTCGGCCCGCAAAAGCCCTTAAAGCAAGGGCTTTGTTTTTTATTCTAAAGCCCGAGGGTAGGGTAGGGCCTTATTTTGAAAAGTCCGCAATCTTGAGGGCCGAACTAGGGCTTGTCTCATCTGGCCCGACGGAGTCCGGCCAGACCCTTAGTTTATTAAATATGTAAATTTTTGAATAGTTTTTATAAAGTTACTTTAAAAAATTGAAGAAGTGATTACCCATCTATTCATTTAGTTTTACCATAAGTGATTAGAAGACATAGTTTATTGGTACAAAAGTTAGATAGTGTAGATATCTTTTATAGAAATATAGTTTGAAAAATGAAGATAAACTTTGATAAATATTGAGAGCAATATAATAAAGTATTTGAGATGGTTATACTCTTTGATCATCAATGTAAGTTGTTTTATTTAGGGTATGCCTTAAGAAAGTTATATGGATCAAGTGAAGATATGAGTACTTGTCGAGTTGATACTCTTAGACCCTTTTGGAGATCTTTATAAAGAGTATTGTGTGATTTATGCTACACCTATACTATGACATTGTGAAATGTGGATAAAGTTAATTTAGTAAATGTTATGAAGATGATTTTTTAATATTTGAGGGACAAATGACTCAGACAATTGCTTTAGAAAGAAAAATCTGAATTAGATTATTATTTTGAGGAGCTAAGGGATAAATCTATAAATTTTAATATATTGAATTGGTGGAAAGTTAATTCAGCAAAATAACCAGTTATTTCAATAATGGCTCGTGACATTTTAGCAATTTTAGTTTTTACAGTTGCTTTTGAATTAGTATTTAGTACAAGAGGAAGAGCACTTGACCAGTATAAGAGTAGTTTGAAATCTGAAACAGTAGAAGTCTTAACTACCTTTGCATTGTCAATCCTTAATCCAGACAAAGTAGGAGGGTTAGCATTAAGTTGGAAGTCAGTGGTAGCATATGAAAGATTTATTTTTTTAAAGAAAAAAAATCTTCTTTTCTTTTGGCCTTGGCCCGACCGTAGCCCTGCCCTGGCCCGACCCTAGCCCTTGAGAGTAGGATAAGGGCCTAAAAATTATAAGCCCGCTGTAAAAGACAAGGGCTTTTGCTCGCTTAGGCCCGGCCCGCATATGTGAGGGTAAGATAAGGACTTACCTTGGCCCGGCCCTTTGACAGCCCTACCTACAGCCCCTACTGGCGCGGCCTCGGGAATGGTGCACGTCCAAGCCGCTTAGCCATGCAAAGGTCGAGTCCTTTGAGCCCATGAGGAGGGAGGCCTTGTGTGGCGTGGTGCATCTCTCAGGAGCATTACAGAGGCTCGTTTTGTTGTGGACCTCAACGCTATGGTGGGTTCTCTCACTACGAGCATCACATCCAAGATGGTGCTTGGGGAGGAGTATGTGGATGTGAGTGGATTTGCAGAGATGGTTCATGAAGTGATGAAGTTGGTAAGGGCTTTTAATGTGGCTGATTTCATACCTCACCTTGCATTTTTTGACCTTCAAGGGCTACGTCGACACATGAAGGTGATTCACACTGTGTTTGATCAGTTGTTTGAGAAATCAACGAACGTGTGGAAGAAGATGGTAGGGACCAAAAGGACTTTGTTGATGCTATGGTGTCATTGATGAAGTCTGAACAGGCTGAGGTTCGAGTCGATCGAGCAAATATAAAAGCAGTCATGTTGGTAAGGAACCTCTCCTTTTTTTTTTTTTTGGAATCCAGACTTATAACTAGTCGTGGCGTATGCTGTTTGGTTGCAAGCATCTGTGGAATTCCTATCTGGAGCATTTGGAGAACTCCAAATGTTGCTCGTACGAGGAAGAATTCTATAATGCTATAGCCAAGGAGCATTATGAATTCCAGAATTCAGCTTACCAAAAGTGAGTTTTCATATGGCCCAACTTAGCTAATTCTCACCTTGAAACCCCAATTAAACACATAATTCATGAATCCCAAGGACAACCATTGTATTCTGTTAGGAATTCCCATATAAGGAGAATTCTTGTAAAAATGCTCTCAACCAAAGAAGCCCCTAGTTGCATGTTTGTTTCTTGTAATTGGATTCCTAAGAATTATAAGACTTGAGTATTTTTATGAGTGGTTAAAAAATGAAGAAACAAACATGAATATCCAAACATGACTATAAAATAATCTCCCCTTTAACAGAGTGGATGAAAGAAAGATGGGAAATGAACATATGACTATCACCCTTGTAATTCAAGTCTTAGAAAAGTTAAGGGGCATGCTATCTACATCGCTACTTTATACCCTTCACCCTTATAATCTTTAATAATCCTTCAGTGGAGCTTATTTAACCATGAGTTCCTATATATTTGTTTCATTGTATTTATGCAAACAATCAGCCTTAAAGTGTTGGTCATGTGACTCTATTTTAATTGAGTATCCGTACAAAGGTACTAGAAATATTGGTTGTCTAGAGAGGTTTCTTTTATCCAATTGAATACTTAGTATTGTATTTCTATAAGTGGTTGGAGAAAAAAAAAAACAGAAGGTGAGTATCCAAACATGACAATCAAATAACCTACTCTTCAATGAAAATTAAATCAAGGGAATATAGGAAACGAATACCCAACTGTCACTCTAGTGATTAATACCTATAAAAGTCAAGGTCCCATCTACATCACCAACTTATATCCTTCACCTCATTTCTTTTACCCCTCATCTTTTCAATAATCCTCAGTCCAGCTCATATCACTTTTCTATGAATTCCTATGTATTTTACACAAACAGAAAGGCCTTTAGTTTCAATTCATTATTTAGTTCCTATTCATTATTGTGGCATCATATGTTTGTGAAGAGCCATCATTTGCATATGGGATCGGGGCTGGTTGCTGTCTTGCTTGTCTAGTGGTGGTCACAATGGATGTATCAAAAGGTGTTCTATATTGGGGGACCATAGAGGTAATCGGTTCAGCTCGGGTAACCGTAGCTGAATGATGGATGACCTGTGAAGTGACCGGTTGAAGCACACGGCGAGCCCGTGTTGTGATGTTGGCATAGGTCTTATGCTCTACCGTCTGTTTGCTTGATCCGACCAAATCCTTATACGTGACTTGAGAGTCGGCAGAGTATGAGTCCCTCCTTATTGGAGTTGGAGGACTAGAGTGACTTTTTCTCGCGACTACTGCGTTCATGGGAGAAGGGACCCATTCGACAATCAGAGGGCCCGATATGCGCGGGGAATAGCGCGGTTCAGATAATGGGGTAGAAAGAGATCTAGAGATCTCAGTATCTAATGGGGGGAAATAAGCCTCACCGATGGCTCGAGTTGCTCCCGGGGTAGAAATAGGAGGAATGTCAGGCATTCCCCATGGGTGATTCGCCATTTGTAAGAAAGTGGGGGTGAGAAGAGAAAGACTTTAGAAAAGATGAGAATGGAAAGAATTTAGGAAAGAAGAAAATGTTTTATGGAATTAATGCGGGAAAGAGGAAAGACTAATAGGGCTGCGCTCTTATGTTGTAAAGGGGAGAGCTTCAGCGGGCGGTTATGCGGACGCCAGTTCATATTTGATTTATACCCATAATGACCCTTAAATAAACGAGACACGGACATTCGGTCATTGATCGAAGGTTCGTGTTTCATAATAAAGCTTCTAAAAGACCCAAGTAAACGATAAGACAACGAAAGATGTCCCATCACGATCGCCAGGCTGTCGGATGTGAATTTTGACCCCCCCCCGGGAGGGGAATCGCCATTCAACAGTTACGGATTCGGCCGTAACACCGTCCTTCGACGAAAGCCGAAAGAATGCGGGAGGAAAATGGGGTGGGTTCTTCTCTCGTCTAATGTGCCGCCGGCGACACACGACGGTTGTCTCGTCACTTAATTTGGGTCTTTCAATTCGGGTCGAACTTGGGTCAATGGTCAAATTACGGGCTTCAAGATGGGACCATAATGAACTAGGCAGGGGAAATCAACATCCAGGGTTGAACAGACTAATTAAAGTTAAATCCAAGTATTCTAGGGGATAAGCGAATTAAAATGAAAATAAACTAAGAAAATAAGGGGGAAGGTGCCAAATATTTAGAAGAGGATCAACCCCATTCCTGGGTACCCCCTTCAATGTCCTTTGACGACCTAGGGTTTAAAGGCTGATTCTTCGAATCGAAAGAATGATGCAGACGAAACTTTGAGTTGTGATTTCTGTGGGTTTGCGTGCGATACGCAGGTGATAAAAGTGCATGGCCGATGATGGGCCAGAAGTAAGATAAAAATGGCCGATGTTGGGCCGGGATTGATTGAGGGTGGCCGATGATGGGCCGGTAGTAAATAAACTGATATTGGGGTGTGTGAAATCACTCGTCTCATTTCGTCATTCTCATTAATTCAGGTTCTCGGAATCAGCCTCTATTCCCTTTAATCATTGAGTTCAGATAAATATTTGGCACCGGAGGTGGAGGAAAAGAGAAGAAAATATTTTTGGAATTGATTTTGTTGGTTTTATATTTTTTTTGGATTTTAATAATTGGGGCTAGAAGGGCCTAACTAGGGGAGTTCCTACTTGGATTCAATCTAACTGTTCCATTTCCCTAATGGATCTCTACCCTATCCTAAGGTCCTAACCGCCCACATCCGCTCTCCCGATCCCTTAGCGGGGCCCGGAGAGAGAGTGGGGCCTAATCAGTTGAAATTTAAGAAATTAGGGTAGTTTAAGCTGGCTAGGGGGAGACCTTAATCTAGGTCCGGGGTCTGACCTAATCAGTCTAGGCTACTGTCTAATTTCTAACTCCAATTTATTAATATTTTGGTTTTTTTAATATCTTTTACTTTGTTTTTGGTATTTTGGATTTTTATTGTTTTTATTTGTTTTTATGTTTATTCATAGGGCCTAAAATCCTAAATTGATTTATCCTAATGAAATGGGAAGGGGGAAAGAGAATGAATTTCTAATTTTTAATCTAATTAATTTATTTGAAATTTCCTAAATAATATTTCCTAATCCTAATGAGAGAGGAAGGGAGAAAAGAACTTAATTATTAAATTTGGCCTAATTATCCTAATTAATAGGGTAGCTAAAATCCTATTTTTAATCTTTACTTTTTATTTTATTATTTGTTTTCTTTTGGTGTTTTAGGGTTTTTATTTGTTTATTTATTTATTTAATAAATTATGCAGTCCTAAATTGCATCTAGAAGAATATGAAATAAAAATGTAACCTAGGTTATAATGCATGGGCAGATTGAATGCATGAGCATGGAATAATTTAAAACAAATAATAAAATTGAAAGTTCATGCGATGTATAAATTAAGAAATAAACTGAAACATATAATAAGATATAAGACTAACCTAAATGGCTGAGCATATCAGATGCATGGGATATCATAAAAGAAACAGTAACAAAGAATTAACTAAATAAATAAGAAGAAAACTATCCTAGGTGCACTAACACATTAGACACACGAAATATCTTTAAAAAAGAGACAATAAGAAAATAGAGAGCTTTATTCAATGCAAGAAAAGAAAACAGGGGACCTGGCTTGCATGGGTTCAGTTCCGATAAATGGGCTAAGCAGGTGGGTGCAACAATGAAGTTAGGCAGCAGTGGAGTGTAAAGCAGGGGGCAGTGCAGGGAGTTGTGGTGTATGAGGGGAGCAAGGTGCTGCAGGGGCTGTGTGTATGGCGAGTGTGGGGTGTGCAGTGGGGTAGCGCAGGGGAGGAGAAGATGAAGGAAGGAAGAAGAAAAAAGGAAGGGGGTTGGTTCAGGGGGTGTGCATGAGTGTGCAGCAGGGGAGGAGATGGGGGAGGAAGAGAGTGCGGCGTGGAGATGGAGAAGGAGAGAGGGTGCAGAGATGGAGAAAGAGTGACAGAGAATAGAGAGGCGGGGAGAGAGGGAATGGAGAGAAGGAGAGAGGGTGCGGAGATGGAGAAAGAGTGACAGAGAGTAGAGAGGTGGAGCAGAGAGGGAGAGAGGGTGATAGAGAGCAGAGAGGGAATGGAAAGAAGGAGAGAACGAGAGGGAAGAAAGGGGCAAGGCGAAACAGAGGAACTGAGAGAGAGTGGACGGGTCGCAGAGGGAGAGACAGATGGTGAGCGGAGAGGTGGAGGGAGACGGGCGAGAGGGAAAGTGTGAGAGAACGGGGAGAGGAAGGTGAAATAGGAGGGGAAGAGAGAGTGAGAGGTGGAGCGGGGTGATGGCAGAGGAGAGAAGAAAGAGCGTGAGAGAGGAGATACAGAGAGAGTGAGCGAGAGAGAGGGATGGTGTGCAGTGGGTGCAGGTGGTGTTGCAGGGGAGTGGAAGAGGAAGGAGAGGGAGAGAAGAGAACTGGGAAAGGGAGAGAGAGAGAGAGAGAGAAGGAGAGAGGGGGGCAGAAGATCAGAGAGGGAGAGAGAACGGAAAGAGGGAGACAGAGATGGGGAAGAGGGAGGACGGGGAGAGTGGAAGAAGGTGGTGTGCAGTGGGGCAGAGGAGAGAAGAAAGAGCGTGAGAGAGGAGAGACAGAGAGAGTGAGTGAGAGAGAGAGAGAGAGACGTGCAGGTGGGCGTGGGTGAAGAAAAGAAAGAGAGAGGGATGGTGTGCAGTGGGTGCAGGTGGTGGTGAGGAAGATAAGAAGGCGTACCTGGTGCAGGGGGAGACGTCCGGCGGCGCAAGGAGGAGGAAGAAGGTGCTGCTGCGTGCGTCCAGCGGCTGCTGCTTGCGGATGTGTGGTGGTGCGTGAGAGGGAGACGAGGACGCCCACGGCCTGGGATGAGGAAGATGCGTCGGGTGAGGGAAAAGAGGACGATGATGGGGAGAGAGATGGAGGTGGAGTGATGGGTTACAGGAGATGGGTTCTGTGAGATGATGGGCGTAGAGATGGAGATCCGGGATCTGGAATGGGTCGCAGGGGTGAGATGGGGAAGATGCGTGAGATGGAGAAGATGGTGGAGGCTGGTGATGGTGGGTTGTAGGGGAGAGATGAGAGATGATGATGGGGTGATGATGATGGTAGGTGAGAGAGATCCGGGAGAGGTCGGGGAGTTCTGCGATGGAAGGAGATGGAGAGGTGGGTCTGGCGCAAGGGAAGAGACGAAGAGGATGAGAGGGAATGATGGATGGTGGAGAGATGGGTGCCTGGGAGGAGGGTGATGTAGACGATGGTGGGGTGCTGCGTGAGGGAAACGAGTGGAGGGAAGAAGGATGGAGGGGGATGGTCTGCGATGGAAGGGAGAGGTTCTGCAGCGTGAGAGGGGCTTTGAAGAAGGGAAGTTGATGGTGGCGTGTAAGAAGGGTCTGGGATGGAGGGGAAGATGAGGTGGGATGCAGGTGGGTGTAGTTTCTGGGAGCGTGGGTTTTGCGAGGGAGATGGCATGCGCCCGATGAAGTGGGTGATGGGATGAAGGTGATGGGTAGTGAAGATGGTGGGTTCTGATGGTGCAGGGGGACGTGAGAGATCGGAGAGGTGCCAAGATGGAGGCGCGTGGGTTAGAGAGGGGAAGAGGATGATGGGGGAAGATGGTGATGGTGGTTTGGAGAGGGAGATGGAGTTGCTGCGACAATGAAGAAGAGAGGGAGATGGGTGCTACGAGAGATCTGGAATGGAGGGGAAGATCAGGAGGGGAGAGAGGAGTTTTTGTGTGAAGATCTCGGAGAGGTTCTGCGTATCCTCCTGGGATAAGGCCTGGGTTGGGAGAGAGATAGAGAGATGAGGCTTGGGTGTTTGAAATTGAGAGGGATAAGGCCTGGGTTGGGAGAGAGATGAGAGGGATAAGGCTCGGGTTGTGTTTGGGTCAAGTTCGGGTCAGGAGGTTTGGATCTGGCTCGGGTTGTGTTTGGGTCGGACCTGAGTGGGTTTGGGTGAGTTGGGTCCAAAGTTGGGCTGGACTTGGGTTTGGTTAGGATCCGGGCTGGGTCTGGTTTAGGTGTGTTGGGATAGGTTTAGGTGGGTTTGGATTTAAAAGAAACTAATTCAGGCCTAAAAAGTGGGGTCCGATGGAAATTGGTCGGGTTGTCATTATCGAGGCCCAGGTTTCGTAGATTTCAATCCGCTCGTCGAATTTCGACGTTCTACATATTGACGGAAAGCTCTCGGCGAGTAGGTCACTATGAGCCAATTTTCAGGGCAATCAGAGGTCCAAAGATGATAGGTGATTTTTCACGCGGGCGCCGCGGGGGTGTGGGACCCGCTGTCATGATTTTTGATCCGCCCGTCAAATCTTGGAGTTCTATATATGGGCGGAAAGCTCTCGATGAGTAGATCACGATGAACTGATTTTCAAGGCAATCGGAGGTCTAGAGATGATAGGTGATTTTTCACGCGGGCGCCGCAGGGTGTGGGACCCGCTGTCATGATTTTTGATCCGCCCGTCAAATCTTGGAGTTCTATATATGGGCGGAAAGCTCTCGATGAGTATATCGTGATGAGCCAACTCCCTGGGTGATCGGAGGTCTAGAGATGATAGGTGATTTTTCACGCGGGACCTAATGAGGACATCATTAAATAGGGTGGACTGAATTGCCCCTCATAGGGTGCCAAAACGAGGTGTCTACATGTGGTTGCTTGAGTATTTTAATAAGATTATGGTTACTTGGTATATTATTCTTGTGACTGTTTACATCAAATGTTTATTCTTTTACTAATAGTTATTTTAGTTTTATTGGTAGTTTGTATTTTAGTGAGATAAGAAAAGTTTGTTAAATATTTTTCTTACTCAAAAGTACCTACTTGAACATGTGAGAAAGTTGGTTCTAGTTTTTGTCTTCTACGAAAATTTCTCTGGATTTTCATGGTTTTTTAGTTTCACATTCTCATCTCCTTCTCATTATACTTTTCTCTTTCGAGCACATGTTTGGCTGAATTTGGTGTAGTAGAAAGTAATCACAATCAATGCCGGGTGTGATCCATCCACATGATCTAAAGAATAATTGGTCCTTACCCATATTTCAATCTCACTTCAAATCCATTTGGATAATAGGTATTGTTGGAAATGCTAAAGAACAGGGGCTGCTGTCAAACATAATTTAAATAAAATGATTTTACCTGATTGTTGAAGACTGCAACTATGATTTGTTGGCAGAAGACGAAGAGCAGCAATGTAGCAGATTTGTGGCCAAGGCACGTCTGATGACGCTCTCTTTAGGACGAGTTCCGCTCCTTGGGATTAAATCCAGGTATGAAGGTTCTTAGCAGAACCGCCTCCAGGATACAACAGCCTTCTAGTTCAGGTCCGGTCGTACTGTTGGCCTGAACTGTAGGCTCCTTTTCAAAATGCTCAGAGAAAAAGCAAAGGAACAGAGAAGAAAAGCAGGGGAGAAATTCGTTTTCTGTGTTTTTAAAACGACGACAGAGATGACCCTAATATATGAAGATTGGTATCTATCAGGCTATAAATCCTCAACATTAATACCATTAAGCCCATTAATCCCTCAACGTTAAGCAATCAAATCACAACGGTAAAAATAGAAAATGATTTTATTTATATAAGGTTGGCATTTCTATATCAGAATATGGGTCCCTCGAGGCCACCTAGCATGGATTTGCACCCCCTTGCGCGCGATATACATGTAGGATGAGTGTTGCGGTTGCGCGATATACAACCTGTGGCATAGTGGAATGTGGATTCAATTCAGGGTGCATCTACAAAGAATCAGTTAATGTTTTGTCAAAATAAATAGATGACAGCCGCCCAGATGCCCGCACAAACACACAACACGGCATGAGGCATTTTATCCTGCATGACTTCAAACCCGAGAGGTGTTATTGGGGTGAAAGACTGATGTGCATTTCTAGGGTCTATTTCTTGATACAATCGATAGCATTCGAAGACAAACGGCCATATATCTTTTTAGTGGCAAGACTAATGACCATCCAGCCGTCAAGACTGATGGAAGCTATCAAAGTCTCGTGACTCCTGAGCAAGTCCTGAGTCATTCATTTTTGTTCTGTTGTGTGCAATGGTCATACGCTGTCGCTGCCAATGTTCCCATGTGGTCATCACTGACGTTCACCTAGTTGAATATTTAACATGTTCTAGGCTGCCTTGGAGTAATGATCAAGCAGTTTGGATCAATTTGAGTCTCTCACACACACATTTTAAATCATGTATAAGCTCTCGTCACCGTGTGTTGTGTCTAGGATATTTGGGTACCTCACAATATAAGGAGAAAGCTGTTAAAGGGAAGGAGAGAGTGCTTGCTTAGTTCCAATGGCCATGGCTGCCAATACCACTTTTTGTCGTAGTCCTCTTCTTTTGCTGTTAATTATAGGGGTCTGCTCCTTTCTCTTTCTCCTCCATGTTCTGGGAAGGAAGGAAAAGATGATGAAATCCCCAAGTGTAGTTGGAATCAAGGGTAAGTTACCTCCTGGTCCAAGAGGTCTTCCCATACTGGGAAGCGTTCCCATGTTAGGCCACCTCCCTCATATCACTCTCCATCAGTGGGCCAAGAAATATGGACCCATCATGTACCTAAGGCTAGGCCAAATCCCAACGGTGGTGGTGTCGTCCCCCCACACAGCCCAACAGTTCCTAAAGACCCATGACCTCGTTTTTGCTAACCGAGCGTGCACCGAGTATGGTCGGCTTATCAACTACAGTTTCAAAGGATTGAGCTTCTGTCAATATGGCTCATATTGGCGAAATGTCCGCAAACTATGCACCCTCGAGCTGCTTAGTAATCTGAAGGTCGAATCGCTCCGGCCGATGAGAAGAGAGGAGTTGAGCTTACTAATTGAGTTGATCAAGGATGCCGCCAAGGCCCGTGCTGTTGTTGATCTCACTACAAAGGTTGCATCTCTTAGTAGAGACACCACATGTAGGATGGTATTTGGCAAGAAGTACAATGAGGAGACTTTGGGTGAGGGGGGATTTAAGGCAGTGGCAGAAGATCTCATGGATTTGGCTGCTGCTTTCAATGTATCTGAGTACATTCCCTGCACAAGGGAACTTGACCTGCAAGGTGTAGGCCGCCGTATGATTGCGAACGCCAAGGTGTTGGATGAATTCTTCGACAAGGTTGTCGAGGAGCGTCTAGCGGCAGTGGCCGGAGAAGAGAAGAAACACAGGGACTTTGTCGACTACATGCTGGATTTTTTGGAGTCCGGCGACTGCGAATTCTTGTTTGATCGGACCAATATTAAAGCCATTTTGTCAGTAAGAACCTTAACCATGTACATGGTGCACTTAAAAAGTTCAGTCCACTAGTGAGGGTGTAGATATCAATATTTTGTTCGGTCATCGGGGCTGCCCGTGACAAGTACATATCTACTTAGTCAAGGTTGGAGGCAGGAATTTTTCCTACAAGGGTCACCGTTACTGGAGAACAAGAGGACACTGATGACTGACCTCTGTGTGAGAACCTCATCCAAATTTCATTTCAAAATGGAAGTGAAACTTGGGCAACGAATCATAAACAAAGCCGTGTGAGATGGGCAAAATCAGATTTTAGCCTCTTGGCACTATCTTTTGTAGGCCAGTGTCCAAAACTCAGTGACCACTTGTGCCTTGTATTACGTCTAATCCCACTCAACAGAGTCATATCCACTTAAGGCTGGAGGCTGGATTTTTTTAACATGAGGACAACAATGGATCTTTGATCTGTAGAATATATAAAGTGATGTTTGTCAAATTGACTAAAGTTAAATTTGACGGATTTGGATATGCAGACTCTAACACACGGCTAAAGATCTATTGGAAAGCTCCGCGGATCTCTTCGCATCTGTGTAACCTATGGAATGAATATTGAGTATCCAACTCTATGGCTCCCTTATTTTATATAAACAATTTCCAAAGAGTCACACTTAGTTGGAGACTCATAAGAAAAAAAACTCACATCCACTTATCATATTGGGAGACAAGGTAAAGGCAAGTCTAATCATAAGTGAGATTGTATTCTTTGCTGGCCTACATCCTGCTTAATCTTACGTGGGACATGTGACATGTGGGTCACATTATTTCCTACAAAATTTAGACTAAAACCTTTACACAATTAATCCAACATGAGCCGGTCATTACTAAATACATAATTATGACTCGCCTTTCTTCTTCTTCTTTTTCTTTCGCTAGATTGGAACTCAAGCTTGCTGCCTTGTCCAACACACTTTTTATTTATTCATTTATCTGCAGGACATGCTAATTGCTTCCATAGATACAACACCAACAGTAGTCGTGTGGACTCTCTCAGAGCTCATGAAGCATCCCCGTGTGATGGAGAAGGCCCAACAAGAATTAGAGAACTTTGTTGGCACAGATCGGATGGTGGATGAGTCGGACCTTGCAAAACTGGACTACTTGGATATGGTAGTGAAGGAAAGCATGAGGCTTCACCCACCAGTCCCCTTTCTCCTTCCTCACGAGTCCAGGGAGGATTGCATGGTTGATGGCTTCTACATACCCAAAGGATCTCGCCTCATTGTGAATACGTGGGCCATTGGGAGGGACCCAGAAGCATGGCCCAACTCAGAGGAGTTTAAACCTGAGAGGTTCATCGGCACTGATATAGATGTCAGGGGCCATGACTTCCAACTTATACCATTTGGGTCTGGACGAAGAGGGTGCCCTGCAATGCAGATGGGTATAACCATGGTTCGGTTGGGAGTGGCTCAACTGATCCATTGTTTCAACTGGGAGCTTCCGAATGGCATGGGGCCTGCCGACTTGGACATGGCTGAGAAGTTCAGTCTTGTGATGCCCAGAGCCAACCATCTATTGGCAATTCCAACCTATCGCCTGCTAGAAGACTAGTTGGATGACAACTAAATCCGTGTGTAATGCCTACGGCCAACGATGCTTTTATAATAAAGTTTTTCGGTTTTTTTTTTTTTTTTGGTTAACCGAGCCTGCACGAAAGGTGCTCGCACACGTGGGGAGAGGTGTCATAACCAAGGTTTGAACCGTGGACAGCCTGATAAGAACTGTCACTCCTTACCATTCGGATAAGAAGCTGTTCTCATTATAATAAAATACTTGCTTTTAGAAAGATAATAATGTAGTTTAAGATACAACAAGGATGAATAAATGGCTTATTTCAATTATTACGTTTCATGTCCGATCTTTCACTGCTATGTTATCTTTTCTTTTTTTTTTTTTTTGGGTTACCGCAGCTAAGGGACTGAGAACCTCCAACCCAATTGAAAGTTTGAAGGTAATTTGCATAAGAGATTCTGATATACACATGTAGCTGTTTGATAAATAGAGTAGGGTGAAAAACTGCAAATATCAACGGCTTCAGATCATTTCTTTCACTTAAAAGTGTACGAGTTGCAAGAATTGTCTTTTCTTTTACTAGGAGATATATTATAAAGCATTGTTTTGTATTTGAATATTGTTAAAACATGCTATTAGCTCAAGCCAAGATTGGGTCACCATCGTGGGCTACATGGTTGCATGAATCTGTTTTGTAATGCAGATTGGATCTATTAAAATACAACTCAGACACAAGAATGAAGATTAAGTTGATATGCATGATTAATGGTCGTCACATCCCAATCCCAAATCACTCTGGCCTTGGGTAATTTCCGAGGCGTGACACGCGTGCTCCTGTGATATTATACCCATCGTGAGTCAAGTACAATATCAGAAAGGAGAAAATTACTCTTTTTCCCACTTGTGAGTCTAGCTCACCATACCTGTTAATAACATTTAATAGCAGAAGCATTTAATAATACACAACTAGGTACCATTGCATGAATAATCCTATTTACAAGTTAAAGTGTTAAGTTATACAAAAGATATTTACACATTAGAACCAAACTAGGGATTATAAAATCACCGTACTACCTATACAAAATGTTCTCCACATCTATCCGCTAAATCTAACTAGTGTGACCCACAAAAAAGGAGTCAGTCACACTTCCAATTAAGCTCTAAAAAAACCACATCGCACTCTGTGGACCAGACTACATAAGCTCATTATCTGGCCACTCTTCTAATCCTGGAGGAACCTCCTCCGTCTCCTTCTCTCCCTCCTGGGCATTCTCAGAAGCGGGAGCTGCCTCTGCTTTTGTGACACTAAGAATAGTATCTCAATACGGTGATTCAGCAAGTATAGGCATTAGTAAGGAAATACATAAAGTATCAAATCAAATTAAATGACAATTGGCTAAAAGATGTCAATATCAAGTAATAACTAGGCAATTGTGAAAAATCAAAAGTTCATGCTTTACAAATAAAATGGAGAATAAAACATACTAATGTGGCTACTACATTGAGCTCATCCTTTTAAAAAAGAGCGAATCTAGTTGGAATGTCAACAACGGCCTGTCCAAAGGCTAGTTGTATGACGTTTTCATATATATATATATATAGAATTTTATTATTATAATGTAATTGGTTGTATATTAGTTAAATACACGATCAGTGTAAGTGGGGACCATGTTAGGTTTAGGTTTGGTGGGTTATGCTTGTTGGATGTGTCTTGAGCCATAGTTATCCCGGGCCCAGTTTAGTAGGTGTAGTTCTTCTCAAACCAAAACTCTATTCTTTTTAGAATTTAAGTTAGATTACAACTCTTATCCCTATCCTCTATTTATACAACACCGCGCTTTTATTCTTCCACACAACTCTCTCTCTTCCAACTTTTCTCTGGGATATCACTTGAGCTTTGGCAATAGGAATTCTAGACCGTCTCTCTCAACCGCGGACTTCAAGCAAGCACCTAACCATAATTTGTAGATTTAATACTTGCGTTCCTCCTTGATTTTCGTGTTGGTACATATAGAGACCCCTTTTGTGCTCTTTCATGTGATGATGATGTTAATCTATTTTTTTTTGTTAAGATCAGGTATTGGGGATGATTTAACTGATCTTCTCATGACTGTGTTATTGTAACAGTATTCCGATTTTTTTATGTAGACCATAGCCCACCCATGTCTGATTTTCAAAACCCCTTTTTAATCATCCAAGATTTTGTAAATTGTGTGTTAATATAGATTGGATGGCAGGAATCGAGATTCTGGGGAAACCTATTGAGAAACTAGAGAATGAACAGACCATCAAGTCCTAGACTTCGAATAGTTTGGGGATTGTACCCGTGTTTTTTACTATGGGACCCAGGTGGGCCACCCAATGACTGATTTGATCCTTGGATCCAGAGGAGGACCCACGAGAGACTTTAGAGGTGTTGGATCTGTGAGGAGTGGGTCCCGTCCGGCCCACCATCTAATGATTTTAGGAATCAGAGGGGTGACTTAATATTGAGGTTTTTTCTTTTGTTTAATCTGGTTGTGGGGCCTAGGGAGACGACCTGATGACTTATCTGGACTATGGATCTAGTAGAGGGGCCCTGGGTGACCATGATAGGTGGGTATGATCTTGAGGTTTGATCAGTGGGGCCCACTATCCAATCCACCAGGTTGCTGTAGGCGTGAAACATGGAAGTTATGGAATGGGTTTTGTGTGTGGCCTTGACATGACTTGTATAGGGATAAAGAAGTAGTGAGGGTGATGACCTATTGACCTGTTATGTGAGGGAATAAAGGGAAGAGAATGGAGATGACTTGGTGACCTGATGAGAGATGACTTGAGTACCAAATAAGAACAAGATTAAAGGAGATAGTGTGGTGATGACATGGTGATGATGTAATCCCATGTGACTCTTAGTGTTGTGAAATTATTTATATTGCCCTTTTAGTTCCTGGAAATTAGGAAAAAAGCCCTGGTTGTTTTATAAACCTAAATTATATCCTTTGACTATTTTGAATGTGGAAAAATGCCTTGTATGGGTCCTTAGGTTTTCTAGAAATTATAAACTAAGACCGTTATTTATCGTTATTATTTGCAAATTAATTTTGAATGATATCTTTGGTTTTAATGTGTTAAAATTATATTTTTGTACCTTTATATTTGGATAATTGGACCTAAGTAAATATCATTTGGGCACACGGTATCTTACTGGCATGGGGTTTAGTGCCTCGTATGACCTCGAGGAAATCCTAATGGATTCGAGCTCAACCCATCTCTATTGGAAAACCTTTAAGTGGGTTTATGCACTATTGATTGAGAAGGGATGCGTTGATCTTTTATCTATTAGAGATTCCTATGGTTAATTGGATATGGACCGTGATGTGGCTTGGCAATTGATTGAGATATTATGGATGTTTATTCGAATGATTGGATTGGTATTAATTGTGGATTATTGTGTAGCCTGCCTTTCACTTCGACTTAGTTTCTGTGTTAGAGCATTATTACAAGTCACTAGGTTTATTCTATTATGATATGTATATATATATATATATATATATTGACTGGGTCATATTCGAACGACTGCAGTTGTAACTGGACGGTTGATCATCGATGTGTGCGAACATTGTAATATCCGAATTGAATTCGAAACGGTTTATCCGGCCTATGATTACAAACCGGTTTATGACTGCCGGCCTTCGAACGGGTTTTCCCGCTTTATTAAGGCTAACCACCCAAAATAATGGCACTACTTCTGTGTGATTATTGTATTGCTCTATTGTGTAGACTGGATTTAAGTTATATGTTCTTGTCATCATTGTTACAATGTTACTCTCTTATTATCATTATCTGTCATTACTCACATTGATCTTGTGTTTTATTTATAAATTACGCTTTCATGCTTGTCGTTTACCTTATTTATTGGTGCATAGGTACTGATCCCAACCTTGCCGAGGAGATGGAGGAGGGTCAAACGTTTCAAGCATTTGAGCCAGTTAATGAACCCGAGTGGAGTGCCGATGATGGCTATGAAGAAGTCTGAGTCCGCACGGGAGTGACTTTCATCATAGAGAACACTCTAGTAGCAAATTATTCATAATGAATATAATTTTTTTTTTTTTTTGGTTGATGGTTAGTTTATGTAGAAACTTAAACCTTAAATATTTAGTGAGTTATGTGTTAGTTTGATTTTAAATATTGATACCAATTGATTTAATGCTTCTGCAAATGTTTCAAAATTTTGTGGGTCCATATTTTGGAGCTTGTGTTGCATTAAACACAGGAAATTGAATGTTTATTTTTATTTTTCACGTTATCCCTTGGTTATATTTTGGGGACGTGATAGTTGGTAGTAGAGCCAGCACGTTTGTCGGAACTTAAAACTGGATAGAAACAACTAGGACTTGGTGAGGATTTCGATCTCGTTAGACAGGCTTTACCTGCGCACGGTAAAGTCCATAGTGTTGTTTGTTAGATTCTTTTTAGGAATCAACACTTAACACTCTTTTGCAGGAAATGGCACACCAAGAAACTCAATGACAAGATAATAATCGAAGTGGGTCAAAATCTAATGACGACCATTTCAACCGACTCATGGAAGTCTTTATGCAGTCACACAATAATAAGATCAAACAGCAAAAGAAGGTTGAAGCGAAGCAGGCTGTGGAGAGGCAGCAAGAAAAAGAAGAATGAGCTAGCTGCAGAAAGGGCACAGGCTAATTTAGATCGGGCAGGGTTAATCTCGACGGGGTTAATCTTGGTTTAGTTATTCAAGACTATTGCTGTGGGTCATCTGGAATACAGGAACTCCATAACTTTAATCAATTACCCATAGTCTCTCACCATCCAATACAAGGTAGTTTTAGAATGGTCAATGTACTCCTATCTTGTTTTAGTGTCACTTATTATAAGAAAAATACGTTGAATTTTTAAACCAACCCTCATGGCATAATGTCAAACTAATGAATAAAGTCTATTAGTGTTCTCAGCCTCAATTGAACATTCATAGAATTATTATTCTCATTAGACAAAAGAAAGAGGTTAAAGGTTCCATTCTAAAGTCATAAAAGTCTTTAGAGGTCTTAAGTACGAATTGGTTAAGGTGTGCACCATAATCATCTATTAGAGAGGATTATGGAGGGTTAGTATAGGTTAGGGGTGATGTTTCACACCTTCAATTGGGCCAAAAGAACCCCAGCCAACAGCTTCAGGTTCGCTCGAGCGGATGTCATCCAGAGAGGTGGTTGCTTGAGCGGCCTCTTTGTTCGCTCAAGCGGATGTATCCAGAGAGTTGTTTGCTCGAACATCCCCTTTGTTCGCCCGAGCGAATGCCATCCATAGAGGGGTTCTGTAACACCCTGTCCCGAGTTAATTAAGATTAACTCTAATTAATCGGGATTAATGCTAAGTCAACATGTTTTATGGAATTCATGTTGATTAATGGCTAAATTGATAAGAATTTGACTCGAGTGGTCAAATTGAACTTAATGAAAAGAATAGTGAAAGTTCTGAATGGACTTGAAATGGTTTTAGGCTAAACCATGCAATGTAAGGACTTTTTCGTAAATACGAAATTACACGTATTTCGTCGAATACGGAAACTCTTGATACTCACACGTATATCTCGAGGAGTACGTTAACTTTTGTAAATGTGACGAATCCATTCGACGTGAATTGGTTCAAATGAACCTTCATTTGACTTGAATTGTAATTAGAGGAAATAGGAGGGGGTAAATTGCAAAATTAGGGATTATAAGATGAGGATGAACTCAGTTGAGTTCATTCCTCCATCAACCGATCTCTTCTTCTCTTTCTTTCTCTCCTTCTTCTTTCTTCCACGTTTTCTTTCTTAAGTGGTGTGATTGAGAGAATTGTCAAGGGCTGTGAAGAGGGCTCCATCTTCACCATCCTATTCTCCATCTTCTTTCTTACTTTCTTGAAGTTTAAGCTTGAGAAGATCTCAAGATTTCCACCAAAAAGGCTACAAGTAAGTGAATTCTGTTGTTTCTCGAATTTCTGAGTCATCTTTGGTGATTTGGAATGGTTTCTTACCTAAGAAACTCATTAGGATTTTCTTGAATGGATTGATTGGTTTCTTAGGTTCAAAGAGGGTTTCAAGTTTGGGGATTTCATCTTGGATTCAAGCTAGCAAGGGAGATTCTTGTTAATTAATCTCCAAACAAGGCAAGTATACTCAATTGCATTGATTTCAATTGTTAAATGAATTGGTAGAACTCAAGAAGTTCAGTTACAGAAAATTCGGTTCAGAATTTTCTGAACTTCTGGGCGCAATTCGGTCAGCCGCCAGGCTGACCGACCCCTGACCGACACCTAACCGTAAGCTAACCGAAGAAATTCGGCTAACCGAACTTGTGAGTTCGGCTAGCCGAGTGGTGACCGCAAGGTGACCGAAAATCTTGTCAGGGTTTTTCCATCAGAAGTTAGCTTCTGGAAAACGAACCGTAAGCTGACCGTAGAAATTCGGCTAACCGAAATTGGAATTTCGGCCAGCCGCGTGGGTGACCGAACAGGTGACCGAATTGGGCAAAGTGCCCTGTACAATTGCGAAATTCTGGAAAGCTGACCGAATGTGGTTCGGTTAGCCGAAATCCCTAATGCGGCTAACCGCCAGGTAACCGCCGAGGTGACCGAAATTGAGGGAATATCAGAATTGATTTCTGATAATTTCCTAAACCTTCATGGGTGTTAGCTAAACTTATGTGAATGTAAATTTCACTAAAAAGTGATGTCATCCACAATAACACCTACATTACATAATGAACGTTTCACCCGAATGTTGTTTTAGGAAATTTACTTGTTTACTTATTTACTTGTTTATTTGTTTATGACTTGAGTTGGCTTGTCCTCTCTCGTCCCTTACTGTTATGCTCCATGTTGAGCTATCATGGAATAATGTATTGACTAAATACAAGACATGTAATGAAATGACAAGAAAAGAACTGAAATGTACAACCACTGTAATGAATCAAAGAATAAGTCTGCTGCAGTAGATGGAGCGTTCCGGAGCTCCGTGGGACCGGTGATCTCTGATCAAGACATTGGTGCACCCACCCATTTGATAAGCCACCTAATAAAGTGAGGAACCATTTGGTAAGTCACTTAATAAAGTGTATAATATGACATGAAATGAGTCCTTGAAAGGCTGGGTTGTGAATGGTGCGCCTTCCGCCTATGCTAGAGGACAATGAAAGACACTTGATAAAGTGTATATATGAATTGAATGCTCTCTTCAGGGAAGAATTATATCAATTGAATTGAAATTGAATTGATTTGAATAGAATTGTTAGACATTGGAACCAAATGCTAAACATATGAGATCATAGAATTATGTATACATTGTTGAACCGTCGTGTTCACAGTGCTATTGATGACATTACAGGCCCAGTTGGCCGTGCCAGTGGTTCCGAGACCGCGCCGCCAGCGGAGGAGACCAATCCGGTTCCCCCAGGAGGATTGAACGAGTGGATATAAATCGGAGGCGACCGGTTTAGAAATTTTGGAAATCTTTTGCATAGATTAATTTTGTTGTAAATAATGATCACATGCATTGTATTTGAATATGCATGGTTGATTTAAATAGGAAATGAGATGTATAAGTAATCTTTACTTTCTGTAAAGAATTTGTACATGTTAAAGTTGAATGTCAATGTATATATATATTTCCGCAAAATTGTACATTTGACAGGTATATGTAAGATCCCTTGTGAATTTCGTATTGGCTTCGGCGATGCGAGGTTTACGGGAGTAAGTATGATATCGCGACTCGGGGTTTGGCCGTGGTAACCCTAATCTCGGGCCCGGGTCGTGACAGGTTCGCTCGAGCGGACCCTTGCTTGCTCGAGCACCCACTCCAGAATTCCAGATTTCGGAATTCTCATTTGTCTTTTCCCCATTCATTTCTCAAATCTCCTTCTATCATGTAACTTGCACAATAGAGCCTCCTTGCTCCCATTTACAACATATAAACATTACATACCTTTCTTCAATCATCCCAAGTAGAACAAATCCTTCCATTGTCATTTCATTAAGAGGCTATAATTATCAAACTATAGAATTTCTGAATCAATTAATGAATAAACAACATGCAAGTCCAAATTAAGCTTATGCTTGCCTCAAATTAAGCTTCTTAACTTTCTTTCTCAACTCCTTGCTCAATAGACCCAAAAAAATCCCGAATATCAAACCCTATTCAAGAAGATACAAGGAAATGCTAGTGAACATGCATGAATGAAGTAGATATGAGTCCCTTGACTCCATTTCAACCCAAAAACCTAAACAAAAGAGTTTGATTCTTACATCTACCAAGAAATTCGAAATTGGAAAGAGTAGGAGATGGTGGAGATGGGTTTTTGTCAATAAAAAGTATGGAAGGATGAAGGAGATGAAGATGACTCCACGCCTTGCTTCCAAATACTCATGCGACAATTCCCTTAGATGGATTGAGAAGAAGCGAAGAGAAGGAAAAGAAAGGCAAAGTAAAGGAAGAAGAAGGTTTCTTCTCTACGAACAAATCAAACAAGGGTTAAGTTGTTTTAAGGGATAGGGTTGTCCCTTTTTTGCAAGTAAGTCCACCTATATTGTATATTTCCATTTTGAGTCAAACGACGGCCTACTTCTTCAACGGTTGATCAAGTGAAGTAGTAGTCCACACGATAATCGACGTGCTCGTCGAAATACACGTGATGATATCAAGATGACGTGCATATGATGCAAAATTAGAAAATCGATAATTACAGAAAAGTCCTTGACTCAACTAAACCGAGTCAAATCGGTTTCAATCCGCCTATCTAAGACTCATGGTCTAACCCAAAGGCTAATATGAGACTAATTTACTGAAAAAGACTTAATTAATATTTAAACATAATCAATTTAGATAAAACATAATTAATTAACATAAAACACAATTAATTTGGCATCCCAACATACGGGCGTTCTACAATTGCGACCGTAAAGTGCTTCAAATGGTGGCATCCCAATGGTTGAATGAAAACTGTTATTATAAGCAAACTCACATAATGCTAAATGTTCATCCTACATACCACCAAAATAAAAAACGCTAGCTCGAAGCATATCTTCTAAAGTTTGTATGGTGCATTCGGACTGTCCGTCTGTCTGTGGATGATTATCGGTGCTGAAGCTGAGTTTGGTTCCCATGGACTGCTGGAATGACTGCAAAAAAGAAGTGACAAATCTCGTATCTCAATCGAAAAGAATGAAAACTGGCGTGCCATGTAATCGGATTATCTCTTTCACAAACAACTTAGGAACTTCATTAAATTCCATACCTTTCTTGAACGGTATAAAATGAGCTGATTTTGTCAACCGATCACTATCACCCAGATCACATTGTTCTTTCTACTAGTCAGCAGCAGACCTGAAGCAAAATCAATAAAGGGGAATAAATATGGGACGCAATAAACCCGAAGGTTTTCTGTGTTCAAACTTCAAATGCTGACAAGTGTAACACTTAGATACGAATTCTCCAATTTCCCTTTTCATATTATTCCACCAAAATTTGCTCTTGAGATTTCTATACATTTTTGTGCTCCCATGGTGTGTGGCATATTTGGCATTATGTGGTCATAATTGGTTATGTCAAATTCTGAGTTTTCAGTACACACCATCGATTCCTGAAATACAAAATCTCTTCTACTAACTGAATATCAGGTTTATTAGAAATATGATCTCTTATCGTTATTAGATTAGGATCTTCAAACTGTTCATCTTTAATTCGATTCATGAGTATAGGTTCGAACACTGACATGACAGCTAATATCATAGAATCACTAACCTACTTAACCTCTACATTCAACTCTTTAAAAACATCTAGTTTGAACCATTTAGCACCCATAGTTGAAACAAGAGAAGATTTCCTACTCAAAGCATCGGCTATAACATTTCCTTTTCCGGGAATATATTTGATTGAAAAATCATAATCTTTTATCAATTCTAACCACCGTCTCTTTCTCATATTAATATCTTGCTGAGAGAATAAAAACTGCAAGTTGCGATGAACTGAATGTACTTCAAATTGTTCCCAATACAAATAATGTCTCCACAACTTTAGTGCAAAAACAATAATAGCTAATTCAAGATCATGGGTGATATAATTCTTCTCATGGTTTCTCAACTGCCTCGATCCATAGGCTATAACATTATCATTCTGCATAAGGACACACCTCAAACCAGCTTTGGATGCATCAGAGTAAATTACAAAACCTAATGTACCCTTAGGTAATGATAAGATTGGGGCGGTTGTCAATTTTATCTTTAAAGTTTGAGAACTGGATTCACATTCTTTAGTCCATATGAATGGTACATCTTTCCGAGTCAACTTCGTCAATGAAGCTAAGATCTTTGAGAAATCCTTGACGAATCGGCGATAGTACCCTGCAAGACCTAGAAAGCTCCGAATCTCTGCCACTGTCCTCGGACTATGCAGCCATCTCGAGTGAAAATATGGCCCAAAAATGCGATTTGCTCAAGCCCAAAATCACACTTCTCAAGTCTAGCATACAACTGATGAATCCTCAAAAGCTGAAGCGATGATATGAGATGATCTGCATGTTCTTCCTTTGACTTTGAGTATACCAAAATATCATCAATAAAAATCACGATAAACTGGCCTAGATAAGGAGCAAAGATCATATTCATCAAAGCCAAAAATATGGCCGGTGCATTGGTTAAGCCAAATGGCATCACAAGAAATTCATAGCGGCCATACCTTGTTCTAAAAACTGTTTTCTGAATATCTTGCTCGCAGACTCTCAACTGGTGATATGAGGATCTAAGATCAATCTTTGAAAAGTAAGCTGCACCCTGAAGTTGATCAAACAATTCATCAATTCGGTGCATTGGGTACTTATTCTTTATTGTCACTTGATTGATTTGCCTGTAGTCTATATACATCCGACGAATGCCATCTTTCTTTTGTACAAATAGTATTGGAGCTCCCCACTGCAAAATGTTAGGGCGTATGAATCCTTTGTCTAACAATTCTCTTTCAATTCTTTGAGTTTCGATGGAGTAGTACCCGGTACTAAGTCGATAGGAAAGTCTACTTCCCTAGATGGAGGTAATCTTGGAATTTCATCCGGAAATACATCTGAAAATTTGTACACTATCGGAATATCTTCTAACACCTTGGCCGGTTTCTTCTCGGTGATAAAGGCAAAGTAGCCTTCACAACCATTCTTTAGTAGCTTCACCGCATCCAATGCTGAAACTAGTCCAATGTTGACCTTCTCTCTTCGTACACCCTTGAATAACACATTCGATTTGGGTTCCTCTATTTTGAAGGTGATAGTTTTGTGGAAACAATCCATACAAGCGCTATACTCTGCAAGCCAATCCATCCCAAGGATGATATCGAAGTCGTGCATTGCCAGGATTATCAAATCCACTAGCATTTGTAATTCACCTATTTGAATACTACACTTAGGGTAGAAGTTTTCACATACTACTCTTTTACCAACTGGGGTAGTCACCATCAGTATATATGGTAGCAACTCAGGTGGTTGTTGAAGTTCACATGCAAAGTAAGGTGCCACAAATGAATGTGTAGACCCCGAATCAAACAAGGTTCTAGCATTCCTAGTACAAATTAGAATAGTTCCTTCTACAATATTCCCTGCTGCTTCTGCTTGGTCATGATCCACTGCATAAACTCTCCCTACTTATTGTGGTCGCTACCTGGCTTGTTGACGTTATTGTCCTTGCCTTCCCTACTGTTGTTGTTGGGGTCTCGGTGATGGTGCTGGTAGTGCCAACCTCTGTGGTGGAGCTGGAAGTGCTGGCCTACCATGCTAAGGAGGTGGTTGTAGTTGAGGTGTCCTGTAACCACCTTTATCTCTAGGACACGCAGCTGCTTGATGCTCTATCGATCCACAAATAATGCATGCTCCTGTGTTCCTCCTGCACCTCTCAGTCAAGTGCCCCTTCCCACAGTATCACATTTCAATGCACCAATAACCACACCCCTTTGTCTTTTCTGTTGAAAACCTTTTCCAGACTGAAACGTACTTATCTTTGGATCTGCATTCCTTCTCTTGATAGCCATCTCTTCTGCGGTATAAGCTCTATCTACCGCTCTGGCCTCTTGTATATCACTACATGTTCTTCATACATAGGATGGGGTCCTCCAACAAACCTCTTTACTTTCTTTTCTTCACTATCAACTAGATCTTTAGCAAATTTTGACAATTGCAAAAATGTATGCACATAAGTCGCCACTGTCATTTGATTATGCTTTAGAGCTACCAACTCTTCTTCTTTCTTCCGGTACACATGATCCGCTATAAACTTGTGGCGGAAATGCTCTTGAAATGTTTCCCAAATGGTGGTATTGGGCATGACTTTATAAGCATCCCTCACGCTCTTCCACCAAACAGTAGTAACTCCTCAAAGCATCGAGGTAGTAAGCACTTCATGTTGCTTGTTATCACAGATAATTGTTTCAAAGACATCACTGATGTGTTCTAGCCACTCGTCAGCTTGAATTGCATTTTCTTTTCCCTCGAACTCAATAGCTCCTTTTTTTCGTAACTTTTCATACAATGTGTTTGGGTCATGCTCTTTGGACTGGATGACCACTTGGGTTCCCATATTTGGCTGTCCTTGAGCTTGATCTTGCCTTGCCATTAGGATTGCTATATTTTCATTGGTCTTGGTCATTTGCTCCATGAACATCATCATATAAGCATCCGTCGTAGTAGGTTCGTTTTCAATTACCACAAATGGATCATCATTATGGGATTCATTGTTTCCGCTTCTGGAGTCGAACGCCATTTATCGGTCAAAGAATTCAAAGTTGAATTAGAAGTAACATTCTAACCCCCCCCCCCCCCCCCCCCCCTACAAGACTAAAATTAAACTTTGATAATATATCTATGCTCATAATCAATTCTAACGTATCATTACAACGTTTCTAAGAGTTTTTACATCTTTTAGAAAGACTGTGAGTGGCTCTGATACTATACTTACGTATGTCACATCCTGATCCCGAATCACCTTGGCCTTGGGTAAACCCTGAGGCGTGACACGCATACTCCCGTGATATTATACCCGTCACAAGTCAAGTACAACATCACGAAGGAGAAAATTCTTATTTTTCCCACTTGTGAGTCTAGCTCACAATACATGTTAATAACATTTTATAGCGGAAGCATTTAATAAAACACAACTAGGTACCATTTCGTGAACAATCCTATTTACAAGTTAAAGTATCAAGTTATACAAAAGATATTTACACATTAGAACCAAAGTAAGGATTATAAAATCACCCTACTACTTATACAAAATGTTCTCCACATCTATCCGCTAATCTAACTAGTGTGACCGACACAAAAAGGAGTCGGTCACACTTCCAATTAAACTCTCAAAAGAAACCACATTGCACTCTGTGGACTAGACTACATAGGCCCATTATGGGCCACTCTTGTAATCCTGGAGGAACCTCCTCCGTCTCCTCATCTCCCACCTATGCCACCTCGGGAACAAGAGCTGCACCTGCTTCTGTGACACCAAGAGTAGTATCTCAATATGACGATTCAGCAAGTATAAACATTTATAAGGAAATACATAAGGTATCAAATCGAATTAAATGACAATTGATTAAAAGATGTCAATATCAAGTAACAACCAGGCAATTGTGCAAAATCGAATAGTTCATGTTTGACAAGTCAATGAAGAATAAAATATACTAATGTGGCTACTACATTGAGCTCATCCTCTCAAAAGAGAGTGAATCTAATTGGGATGTTACCAGCGGCCCTGCCAAAAGCTAATTAGCTACCCGGGTCTGGAATTCTGGTATTCTAGATGACTTAATGCAGTAGTTTCGAATAATTAAACCAAGATTAACCCTGTCAGGTGTCACAAGGTCAAAGCTAAGTAGTGCATATTCAATCGAATCGAATAATAATCGAATTTGAGTAAGTTTATATTTACTTGTTCAAGGTCGAATCGAACAGTAATCACATATACACGAATACTTACTCAATTCAAATCTTCATCGAATACCGAAAACAATTGTGGGATAATTATAATACAAATTGGAAATGAATTATCGAATCATAATTGACACTTATGATGCAACTAATTTCTTAACCAGAATTTGATATCAATGAAGAAATTTGATTCCAATATAAAATGCAATAGGTTTAGAGGAATAAAGATATATTACTAGACAACTTTAATCTATTACCCATAGTCTCTCACCATCCAATACAAGGTAGTCTTAGAATAATCAGCGTACTCCTATCTTGTTTTAGTGTCACTTATTATAAGAAAAATACGTTGAATTTCTAAACCAACCCTCATAGCATAGTCAAACTAATGAATAAAGTCTATGACTGTTCTCAGCCTCAATTGAACATTCATAGAATTATTATTCCCATTAGACAAAAGAAAGAGGTTAAAGGTTCCATTCTAAAGTCATAAAATTCTTTAGAGGTCTTAAGTATGTATTGGTTAAGGTGTGCACTATAATTATTTACTAAAGAGGATTATGGAGGGTTAGTATAGGTTAGGGGTGATGTTTCACACCTTTGATTGGGCCAAAAGAACCCCAGCCATCAGCTTCAGGTTCGCTCGAGTGGCCTCTTTGTTCGCTCGAGCGGATGTATCCAGAGAGCTGTTCGCTTATCTGAGCAAATGCCATCCATAGAGGGGTTCGCTCGAGCGGACACTTGCTCGTTCGAGCGCCCACTCCAGAATTCCAGATTCAGGAATTCTCATTTGTCTTTTCCCCATTCATTTCTCAAATCTCCTTCTATCATGTAACCAGCACAATGGAGCCTCTTTGCTCCCATTTACAACATATAAACATTACATACCTTTCTTCAATCATTCCAAGTAGAACAAATCCTTCCATTGTCATTTCTTTAAGAGGCTAGAATTATCAGACTATAGAATTTCTGAATCAATCAATGAATAAACAACATGCAAGTCCAAATTAAGCTTATGCTTGCCTCAAATTAAGCTTCTTAACTTTCTTTCTCAACTCCTTGCTCAATAGACCCAAAAAAATCCCGAATATCAAACCCTATTCAAGAAGATACAAGGAAATGCTAGTGAACATGCATGAATGAAGTAGATATGAGTCCCTTGACTCCATTTCAACCCAAAAACCTAAACAAAAGAGTTTGATTCTTACATCTACCAAGAAATTCGAAATTGGAAAGAGTAGGAGATGGTGGAGATGGGTTTTTGTCAATAAAAAGTATGGAAGGATGAAGGAGATGAAGATGACTCCACGCCTTGCTTCCAAATACTCATGCGACAATTCCCTTAGATGGATTGAGAAGAAGCGAAGAGAAGGAAAAGAAAGGCAAAGTAAAGGAAGAAGAAGGTTTCTTCTCTACGAACAAATCAAACAAGGTTAAGTTGTTTTAAGGGATAGGGTTGTCCCTTTTTTGCAAGTAAGTCCACCTATATTGTATATTTCCATTTTGAGTCAAATGACGGCCTGCTTCTTCAACGGTTGATCAAGTGAAGTAGAAGTCCACACGAGAATCGATGTACTCGTCAAGATACACGTGATGATATCAAGATGACGTGCATATGATGCAAAATTAGAAAATCGATAATTACAGAAAAGTCCTTGACTCAACTAAACCGAGTCAAATCGGTTTCAATCCGCCTATCTAAGACTCATGGTCTAACCCAAAGGCTAATATGAGACTAATTTACTGAAAAAGACTTAATTAATATTTAAACACAATTAATTTAGGTAAAGCATAATTAATTAACACAAAACAGAATTAATTTGGGTCGGGGTGTTACATTGGTTATAGCTAAACCCGAACCTGACCAGACACATGATGTAATGACAATTAGTCGATTCAAGTTGATATCCATGAATAATGGTTAAAGCTATACCAGAAATTGACCAGACACAAGAATGACAATTAGTGTTCAAAGTCCTCTCGCAACAGGTAAGCCTTTGAAGCTCACAAATCCTCATGTCTCTTAATTTAAAAGCGTATAAGAGAGCTTCTCGAGGCAAATGCGACTAATGCCAAGGCACACCTAGACCCCACAAAATTTGTTAAAATGAAAATGATTCTACCGTCACTAATTTCTAACAGTTTCCATTAGTAGGTTTGATCATCAATGTGGAATGGAAAAAGAAAGAAGAGAGAAAGAAAAACACAATAAAGCATTGTCATGACCTATCAGCAACTTGAACTCGAGACAACTACATGTGTTTGGATCCCTGTGTTCCTATCTGCTGGACCCCTCTGCATGTGCTGGGGTTCACTCCGGCATCTGTTGTGTCAGTAATGGGTCCTTTCCCCTACACTGGTACCAAAAAAAAAAAAAAAAAACGAACAAGAAAAAACCTTGAACTCAGACTATTTCATTTGCAATGAAAGAAATCTCAAATTTTCTAACCCAAAAGCCACCCAAAGGGAACCGGGTTGATTTAGGTCAGGTCTGAAGCAAATGTGAAATCATGGTTGTCCAGCCTTTTTTCATTGGTTTTAAACATGGACTATGGGAGAAGTGTTTTCCTTTTGTAAATTGCATGCCTGCCCATTGCCTCACACCTAGGCCAGTCAATGGGACGCGTTGAAACGGGTACCCAGCCCGGCTCAAGCCCGAAAATATAGGGCTTTAAAAAAAATTCGAGCCCTACGGGCTGGGCTTGGACAACATCTTTAAAGCACGACCAAAATGGGACTAAGATTTGGCAGAAACAGCCCAGCCTATTCAGGCCAGCCCCACCCGCTACAAGATTATTATACTAATTATTTTATAGATTACCGAAACTGCCCCTCACTATTAGCAAAAAACTGCTAATTAGGAGGGGCAGTTTTGAAACTTCGCCCTCCCCTCTTATAAAACACATACCCCCAAGTCGCAGGCTCCCACGAAAAAGTTTTTAACTCCACCATATTATTTGTTGCATTGCATTGCCAGTCCCAAACCTGGAAAAAGGAGGGTTTAAAGTCTGGTTCCCACCGGATGTCTTGTGACAGTAGGAGTAATTAAATAATGTTTTGCTTATGTCAAGGATCGGGCTAAGCCCAGGCCCGACCCTGTCCTAGTCCGGGCTTCGTACAGGACGGGATTTGGTGTAGGCCCGTTCAATTAAGGGTTGAGACTGGACAACCCTTGGCAGGCCCGTCCAATTTCGGGACGGGATTGGACAACCCAAGTCCAGGCCCAGCCCATCCCATTGACATGTCTAATAGAAGCCTTATCCCATCAACCACAGGCCAGCTTTATCAGGACTAGATTCTTTGAATATCAATTCAACTGCTTTAATTCTTCTGGTGATTTGTCTTGCACCTATTTCTTTAAAATGAGCACGTGAAAGTTGAAAATTGAGGATAGGTGTTTCTAATCAAAAGCCAAGCAGCAACATGATAATATGGATTGACTAGACCATTCAATGGATGGTTTGGAATCATCCATCCAATCAGCGCAGCGCAGTAAACTCCTTGGTAATTGTCAATTTTGTAGTCATACAATGGTAATTTCACTCAATTAATTTCACTCAATTGATGTTTCGTTCAGCATTGGATGATCACAGATTAAGTATCACTAATGGAAAAAGAAAAAGAGTGAGTCATTTAGTTCTGAATGTAATTTATCACAAACGTGTAGATGACACATGATTTTAAGGTGTCTACATTTAATTAATAAACCAAGGACCTAAACTCTTCAGCAGCACCATTCACCATGTTTTAATTTTACGAATGTAGCCTTGCCTTTCATCATAGGATTACGGAACTAAAAACAACTTTTTTGGGCAATTTTTCTTTAATTAAAGGAGTCCCTGTTAAATATCTCAGGGATCCAAGTTGTATAATGACTGCTATATTGTTTAACTAATGATATGGGTAAGATTGAGCACATGTTTGATAACGTGATTAATGCATATGATTAGTAATGCATTAGATTGTCCTAATCACATTATCAGCCATGGCTCAATCTTATGGTGGAACCAAACTGTCAAATTAAATTTGAGGATTTCTCAACGAGGGAATGAATAGTTGGACTAACTTCTATCGAACTAAAACTTGAGGATATCTCATTGAGGGAATGTCATTCATTTTGAAAATAGATTAGATTATCAATAGGTGGGCCCCATAGTGGAGTTCCACGCATTCCACTCACTAGCGTGTGGGAGACATTCTCGGGGTATTCGGGCCTATTTACGGGTCGGTCGTGGGCATCACACCATCTACAGCTAAAACAGGAAAAACTCTCTATTGCTTAGTTTGGTGTCTACTGGTCTATCAAATACTATACACCTCTTGAGAGCAAAGGGAAAACTGTGTTTCGGTATCCCATCTCTCATCCATCTTCTCTCAATCTATGAGCCTCTCCCCTACATGTCCAAATGGCCATGACTTTTCTTTGCAGGTGTGCCGGGATTCACTCCCTTTATTGGTACCTAAAAAGGGGCAAAAAAAAAAAGACAGTTGACAACTCTAATGATTCTCCATATACAAGATACAACCTGTGGCATAGTGGAATGTGGATTCAATTCAGGGTGCATCTACAAAGAATCAGTTAATGTTTTGTCAAAATAAATAGATGACAGCCACCCAGATCCCTGCACAAACACACAGCACGGCATGAGGCATTTTTATCCTGCGTGATTTTAAACCCGAGACGTGTTAGCTCTAATACCATGACAAAGTTGCTAGCCAGTAATCCCAAATCAATCGGTAATAGAAAACTACACAAACTACTACTTAACAATAAAAACTTGTTAATGTTGGAACTAGGTGGGCCTCGTGGATAGATTTACAAAACTTTTGATCCGCTTAATGCAGGGATCAAGTATATATCCAAAAGGCTTCAAAACCCAATTCAGGATCCATGGCCTCTTTCTCATGATCATGTACAGTAGAAAACTCTATATAGAAGATAGAAACAGCGAACAAGCAATCACGAAATCCATAACAAACAAGGAAGTAGATTATACCTTGGGAGTTCGGTTGTACTCTAATGGAGAAGTTGATCTCTTTCTCAAAGCGAATCAAAATCCCCAAGACCCAATTGTCTTCCACGCTATGACCCGTCTCAGATCTCTTTCTTCAAGGAGAATGGTGGGATCTCCAAGAGAGCAGCCAACTAGAACTTCTAGGGAAAAACCCGGAAGAGAAACTAGAAGAGAGAAGAGAGGAGAGGAGTGCAACTCTTGCACATAAGGGGGTTGGGCGTGGACTCCAAGGGGATGGACATCCAGCCCTCTATCTCTCCTTATTTATAGTCCTAGTCAATCTCACTTACTAATTAGAAATAAAAGTCTAACTTCCATAATAATTAGTAACATTCTCTTCTTACTATTACCACTATTAGGAGTCTCACTTCAAATAGAAATAGTAACTTTCTAATTCCTTTCATTTTGAGTTTAAGTAGAATTAGTAATTATCCAATCTTGGGCTAGCGTGGGGACCACTAGGGATTCCATAGATTGCTGGCTCCAACTGGGACACAGCGACCCCACATCTCATGTGCAATTCGGGCTCACAGTTAATTGCAAATAACTCAACTATATAAATACAATTGAACTCTAGTCTTAGGAATAAATTACAAGAAGACCCGAAACCTCCCTATCACCACAAATAGGCTCATTTATCAATATCCATGGATCAATTGGACTAAACATGTCCCACCAATTTAGATTCACATCTTATTATCCTTGAGATCCAATCAATCACAGTGATCATTAATACCATCCAATTAACTCTTAATTGAGATGGGTGCGTACTTACTAATGATAAATCCATTAATTAACACAAGGGGATAATAGAGATAGATTTTATCTTGTTCATTAAATGTTCCCACAATCCCACTACTACGTGCCCAAGACACCGAGGTGTTGACATACAATTGGCCTCACTCATTGGTGACTCAAAGCAAATGAATAGATAGAAATTTGAGTTCATTAATGTCTCAAGATTGAAAGCTTATTGTTAGAGAATTATGAGAGCAGACCTTAAGGTAAAGACAGTATTTCATAAGGTGCTTCTCATGGTCATTCAATACGTTTAATGTACCAGCACAATGATCCACAGTCTTATACTCTGATGATCAAGACAGACCACACTATCTCAGAGTGATCATAAGGCTGCAACCTTATCAGATGAGATGCCCAATCTCATAACTGGTTGTGAAGTTATTTAAGTATAAAATTTATGACACATGTCTCATTTATGTGGATCTCATCCACACACATGTATTACATCTAATATACTTGTGGACTCCGGTTCATTTCATGAATCATCATGTCATTTATATTGGTTATGTGCAACTAAGTAAATAAAATATCATTCATCTCATGAAAGGAAGGTATGATTATATTAATATGGATCAATTTATTATATCATCTACTGGGTTGAAACCACACAATCCAACAGTTAATAGTCGCTTTCATTGCTTCAGTCGATCGCTGGTATCATCCAAATAAACATGATTATGTAAAGTTGGCTAATCCTCAAAGCAAACAAAAAAACTTTTTTTAAATTATTTTTAGAACGCCTTTGATAAAGTTGATGGAACAATATGTACACATAAAGCAGAATTTAGTGCATTTCTAGTGTCTATATCTTTCTTTTTTTTATTGGGGTGAAAGACTGATGTGCATTTCTAGGGTCTATTTCTTGATACAATCGATAGCATTCGAAGACTAGGGACCATACATCTTTTTAGTGGCAAGACTAATGACCATCCAGCCGTCAAGACTGATGGAAGCTATCAAACTCTCGTGACTCCTGAGCAAGTCCTGAGTCATTCATTTTTGTTCTGTTGTCTGCAACGGTCATACGCTGTCGCTGCCAATGTTCCCATGTTGTCATCACTGACGTTCACCTAGTTGAATATTTAACATGTTCTGGGCTGCCTTGGAGTAATGATCAAGCAGTTTGGATCAATTTGAGTCTCTCACACACACATGTTAAATCATGTATAAGCTCTCGTCACCGTGTGTTGTGTCTAGGATATTTTCATATGTCACTTATGGGTACCTCACAATATAAGGAGAAAGCTGTTAGAGGGAAGGAGAGAGTGCTTGCTTAGTTCCAATGGCCATGGCTGCTAATACCTCTTTTTGTTGTAGTCCTCTTCTTTTGTTGTTAATTATAGGGGTCTGCTCCTTTCTTTATCTCCTCCATGTTCTGGGAAGGAAGGGAAAGATGATGAAATCCCCAAGGGTAGTAGGAATCGAGCGTAAGTTACCTCCTTGTCCAAGAGGTCTTCCCATACTGGGAAGCCTTCCCATGTTAGGCCACCTCCCTCATATCACTCTCCATCAGTGGGCCAAGAAATATGGACCCATCATGTACCTAAGGCTAGGCCAAATCCCAACGGTGGTGGTGTCGTCCCCCCACGCAGCCCAACAGTTCCTAAAGACCCATGACCTCGTTTTTGCTAACCGAGCGTGCACCGAGTATGGTCGGCTTATCCACTACAATTTCAAAGGATTGAGCTTCTGTCAATATGGCTCATATTGGCGAAACGTCCGCAAACTATGCACCCTCGAGCTGCTTAGTAATCTGAAGGTCGAATCGCTCCGGCCGATGAGAAGAGAGGAGTTGAGCTTACTAATTGAGTTGATCAAGGATGCCGCCAAGGCCCGTGCTGTTGTTGATCTCACTACAAAGGTTGCATCTCTTAGTAGAGACACCACATGTAGGATGGTATTTGGCAAGAAGTACAATGAGGAGACTTTGGGTGAGGAGGGATTTAAGGCAGTGGCAGAAGATCTCATGGATTTGGCTGCTGCTTTCAATGTATCTGAGTACATTCCCTGCACAAGGGAACTTGACCTGCAAGGTGTAGGCCGCCGTATGATTGCGAACGCCAAGGTGTTGGATGAATTCTTCGACAAGGTTGTCGAGGAGCGTCTAGCGGCAGTGGCCGGAGAAGAGAAGAAACACAGGGACTTTGTCGACTACATGCTGGATTTTTTGGAGTCCGGCGACTGCGAATTCTTGTTTGATCGGACCAATATTAAAGCCATTTTGTCAGTAAGAACCTTAACCATGTACATGGTGCACTTAAAAAGTTCAGTCCACTAGTGAGGGTGTAGATATCAATATTTTGTTCGGTCATCGGGGCTGCCCGTGACAAGTACATATCTACTTAGTCAAGGTTGGAGGCAGGAATTTTTCCTGCAAGGGTCACCGTTACTGGAGAACAAGAGGACACTGATGACTGACCTCTGTGTGAGAACCTTATCCAAATTTCATTTCAAATGGAAGTGAAACTTGGGCAACGAATCATAAACAAAACCGTGTGAGAAGGGCAAAATCAGATTTTAGCCTCTTGGCACTATCTTGTGTAGGCCGGTGTCCAAAACTCAGTGACCACATGTGCCTTGTATGGCTTGTTTACGTCTCATCCCACTCAACAGAGACATATAAACAGAGTCATCTTGTGTATGGCTTGTTTACTTAAGGCTGGAGACTGGATTTTTTTAACGTGAGGACACCAATGGATCTTTGATCTGTAGACCAAAGTGATGTTTGTCAAATTGGACTAGAGTTAAATTTGACGAATTTGGATATGCAGACTCCAACATGTGGCCAAAGATCGGTGCACTCCAGGGATTGTACAGCTCCGCGGATCTCTTCGCTTCTGTGTAACCTATGAAATGGAGATCATCCATCCAACTCTAGGGCTCCTTTTTTCTTATATAAACAAGTTTCAAAGAGTCACACTTAGTGGAGATTCCTTTGCTAAGAAACTAACTTCCACTGATCATATTGGGAGATAAGGACAGGGCAAGTCTTATCATAAGTGAGATTGTATTCTTTGTTGGCACACACCCTTCTTGATCTAATATGGGAACCGTGGCACGCCGGTTACATGATTTCCTACAAAATTTGGACTAAAACCTATACACAAGCAATCTAATTAACATGAGCCGGTCATTACTAAATACATAATTATGACTAGCCTTTCTTCTTCTTCTTCTTCTTCTTTGGCTACTGCCTTGTACAACACATGAATAACTTTTTATTTATTCATTTATCTGCAGAACATGCTTGTTGCTGCCATAGATACAACACCAACAGTAGTCGTGTGGACTCTCTCAGAGCTCATGAAGCATCCCCGTGTGATGGAGAAGGCCCGACAAGAATTAGAGAACTTTGTTGGCACAGATCGGATGGTGGATGAGTTGGACCTTGCAAAACTGGACTACTTGGATATGGTAGTGAAGGAAAGCATGAGGCTTCACCCACCAGTCCCCTTTCTCCTTCCTCACGAGTCCAGGGAGGATTGCATGGTTGATGGCTTCTACATACCCAAAGGATCTCGCCTCATTGTGAATACATGGGCCATTGGGAGAGACCCAGAAGCATGGCCCAACCCAGAGGAGTTTAAGCCGGAGAGGTTCATCGGCACGGATATAGATGTCAGGGGCCATGACTTCCAACTTATACCATTTGGGTCTGGACGAAGAGGGTGCCCTGCAATGCACATGGGTATAACCATGGTTCGGTTGGCAGTGGCTCAGCTGATCCATTGTTTTAACTGGGAGCTTCCAAATGGCATGGGGCCTGCGGACTTGGACATGGCTGAGAAGTTTAGTCTTGTGATGCCCAGAGCCAACCATCTATTGGCAATTCCAACCTATCGCCTGAGAGAAGCCTAGCTGGAAGACAACTAAATCCGTGTGTAATGCCTACGGCCAACGATGCTTTTATAATGAAGTTTTTCTTTTTTTTTTTATGTTAACCCAGCTCGGACGAAAGGTGCTTGCACACGTAGGAAGAAGTGTCTTAATCAGGATTCGAACCCTGGACAGCCAGATAATATCTGTCACTCCTTACCACTCGAGTAAGAAGCCCTTCTCATTATAATAAAATACTTGCTGCTTGCTTTTAGAAAGATACTAATGTAGTTTAAGATACAACAAGGATGTATAAATGGCTTGTTTCAATTATTACGTTTCATGTCCCATCTTTCACTGCTATGTTATCTTTTTTTATTTTTTTTTGGGGTGGGGGTGGGGGTGGGGGTGGGGTGGGGGTTACCGCAGCTAAGGGACTGAGACCCCTCAAACCCAATTGAAAGTTTGAATGTGCCCTGGTAATTTGCATAAGAGATTCTGATATATATACACATGTAGCTGTTTGATAAATAGAGTAGGGTGAAAAACTGAAAATATCAACGGCTTCAGATCATTTCTTTCACTTAAAAGTGTATGAGTTGCGAGAATCTTTTCTTTTACTAGGAGATATTTTATAGAGCATTGTTTTGTATTTGAATATTGTTAAAACATGCTATTAGCACAAGCCGAGATTGGGTCACCATCATGAGCTACATGGTTGCACAAATCTGTTTTGTAATGCAGATCGGATCTAGAAAAATACAACCCAGACACGAGAATGAAGATTAGTGGAGCCAAGTTGATATGCATGATTAATGGTTAAAGCTAAACCAAAACCTGACCGGACACAAGAATGACAATTAGTGTTCAAAGTCCTCTCGCAACAGGTAGGCCTTTGAACCTCACAAATCCTCGTCTCCTAATTTAAAACGCGTATAAAAGAGTTTCTCGAGGCAAATGGGACTAATGCCAAGGCACACCTAGACCCCTTAAAATTTGTTAAAATGAAAATGATTTAACCGTGACTAATTTCTAACAGTTTGGATTAGTAGGCTTGATCATCAATGCGGAATGGAAAAAGAAAGAAGAGAGAAAGAAGAACATACTAAAGCATTGTCACACTACGTCAAAAGAATAGATTGCCGACACATGAATCGTTGTGGACTCGACTCATATTGGCAGTCACATTCTTGTGACAGGTTATTTGCACTTTGACAACGGTCCAGGGCAGCCCTCTATCTTTTAAGTTGACAAAAGATAAAAATCCCATGACTGGTACCTCACCAAAACCAACACTCCTCCCTCCAACAAAAATCCCTCCCCTCCCTCCAAAAAAAACAAAAGAACAACCCTCCCGCCTCCCTCCAAAAACCGAAATCCCTCACCTCCCCTCTCTTCCAACACCACCACCTGCGCTGGCTCCCTCCATTAGACGATTCCTCCTCCATTAAGGTCGCAAATGGCAGGGACCCTAACCCTTCTCATCTCTCACAGGGTACTCGCATCTCCTCCTTCGTCTTCATCTCTCCAGCATCTCCAAAGCAACGAGCCCATCCTCTCTCTTCTCGGTCTTCATTTTTCTGGACCTCCTCTGTCTTTGTCTCTCCGGCATCTCCAAAGCAGCGAACCCATCCCCTGTCTTCTCCATTTTCATTTTTCTGAACTTCCTCATCTCCAAAGCAACGAGCCCATCCTCTGTCTTCTCCAAAGCAACGAGACTATCATCTATCTTCTCCGTCTCTTTATTTTTCTGGACCCCCTCTGTCTTTGTATTTCCGGCATCTCCAAGGTACGAATTTTTTAGGGTTTTATGGATTTTCTGGTCGATTTTTCTCTTTATCTTTTGTGAGTTTGAGTTTTCAACTGAATATGAGAATCTGATGAAGATAGGATATGGGTTTTATGTTCATGGGAGTAAGAGCAGATTTCAGTAAAACTGATTTACTAAAACTATATGAAGAAGATTTCTTCATGTTAGAATATGGGTTTCATGTGGGGTACCAGTCAATGTGCAACGGCACGTCCA
Source organism: Persea americana (assembly GCA_029852735.1). Lineage (NCBI taxonomy): Eukaryota > Viridiplantae > Streptophyta > Magnoliopsida > Laurales > Lauraceae > Persea > Persea americana. The sequence goes on along the minus strand of CM056813.1, from coordinate 9,621,185 downwards.
GCATCATCAACTCAAATTTACCGAGTGTCACAGAAAGAGGGGATGGGAGCGTTTGGGTGGAAAACACGATTATGGTGGATTGGTATGAAAGAGTATTAAACTCACACCCACTTGAAAAGCAAATGCCAAGAATAGACTCCCCCGAGTTTGGCTGGTTCTTCATTCCTTCCTCCTCTTACCCTTTCATCATCTATGCATACAATCATCATCATCAACTCAAATCAAAGAACCCACACCTCCAAAACTAGGCTTATTACTCAGCTCCCTCATGTCATACACCCATAGGCCCTAGCTAAAATTTTTGCTGATGCAATTTGTTGCTTCTTGTGTGTGTTGTTTGAAAAGCCCTGTAAAAAACAGGGTTTTATATAGGGAGAGATTTGATTTCTACAATGCCCTTTTCTTTCTTACACCAATCTGTTTCAAATATGTGAATTGCTGGTGGATGGAATATCCTACAATTCACAAAGCATCACATCATTGATTCATGGCACTGCGGGCATGGATAGTTAGGATTTAGGAAACTTGACAAGAACCTATGACACAGTCGCTCATGTGTTTCACTGTTACAAATTTGAAGTTGTTGGTTCAAGTTGTAAGAAGACTGTTGAATGAAGTGGGTCTAGGTCTTTCCAAGAGGAACTCTTGGACGACATGGATTTGGTTGTAGATCATTGCCAAGTGGAGAGGTGTTCTTCCATCATTGTCTCTTAGGAAACAAGCTCATATGCCAACTATACTCAAACTATACTGCTCGCCCAATTGTTTGCCAGATTACACCCTCTGGGCACACTCAAACTACAGATGATGCTGACACAGTGTCATATCAGCTTACAGATGGCTCATCAAACTACACTGAAAATTGCAATCTGAGCCAGCTACTGTTATGCCAGACTATCTGGTATTTACAAACCAGTTTGTGGACTGGTTTAAAAATACCAGATTACCATTGTTAGTGAGATATGAGGGCAATTTGGGGTAGGCCTGATGGCTACAATGCTCTGTGTAATCTGGTACCAGAGAAATAGTATCTGGCTGAATCAGGAAATGTAGGAAATTGTTTGGTAGATGTTTCATACAACTAGTTGGTCGTATTGTAGGGCTGAAATATGGATCCTGGCCCTTAGTATATTTGGCCACGGTAATGAGGCCAAATATACCAAGACATGGATAGCAGATTGTACCAATCCAACTAGGAGGGTTGGCCTTAGTATTGGCTATTGTCCCATGGGCCAAATATCAATGGTATCAACCCTGTACTCCCTATAAGAGTGATCAACTAGGGGATTGTTGGCTTCCCCAATTATGGAGTACTCAAATATACAAATTATCCTGGCTCTCATAATCCAGATCAGGCCTGATACTAAGTATTGATATTGGTACAAGTATGGCCCTTATAACTACTCTTAGTGTTCTGGTACCAGAGAAATAGTATCTGGCTGAATCAGGAAATGTAGGAAGTTAGTGTATTAGAGCCTGACTACCATTGTAGATTTCATGGTCTATTTACTGGTAGTATGATTCAAACTTATGATCTGGTCATTGAGACAATGAGCACCTCACGACAGTGACACAGGAACTTCTTTTCCTCTCTCTCACATTTTGTGTGTGTGTGTGTGTGTGTGTGTGTGTGTGTTTGTGTGTTTGTTTTTGCGTGTGTACAGGTAGTTGGTTGGAACTTATATGCATATTCAATTTAGTGTGACACAACTATGGTTATAAAATGCTTGGTTATATGCTTGTTTGCCCTTTATGCATGGGATATAAAATTAGTGTGTTTTTCTTTCTTTTTTTTTTTTTGTGTGTGTGTACACGTAGTTGGTTGGAACTGATAAGCATATTCAATTTAGTGTAACACAACTATGGTTATATCAATATGCCTGTTTGCCTTTTAGAAATATCTAGGTCTCATCATGAATGTATAGCATGCATGATATATGCAATTGAAAAAAGTGTTCTTCAAATATGAAGATAATAGTAAAACAGTACTCCTCTCTCTCTCTCTCTCTCTCTCTCTCTCTCTCTCTCTCTCTCTCTCTCTCTCTCTCTCTCTCTCTCTCTCTCTCTAAATACATGAACAACCTGCCTGAACTTAAAAGTGGGTTTGAGTTACATACCTTGCCCAATTTTCCAAGGTTACATGTTTGATTGTCTATTGCAGTGAACATAATCTAAGATTGAGGATATGCTATAGTACAGTGTTTAATGTTACTTTCATTTCTTAATGTCAAACTCTTTAATTTGGTATAAATATTATTTATTTTACCTATAATTTGCACCGTAGCATAATGCATCTCCAATATTCTATCTATCTTCCCCACTAAAAAGATTGAATTGCAATTGTCGTTAGTTGCTTGACCATGCTAAGCACGGTTTGTTCTGTTTTTGGTGAATGACAGCTATATTTTGGCAGCCATTTGATGGGAATTTTATGAAATTTTGAGGAAAAAATTAGGAAAATAATTGTTTTTGGTTTTCTAGATTTTGTGACTGTTTTCTTGCAATAGGGTTTAGATTTGTAGTTGAAAGGATGAATGAAAAAAAAAAAAAAAAAAAAAAAAACCCAAAGAAATCAGGAATGCGTAATCATTTCAAGCCTTCTAAATGGGTGAATGGATTTAAACCTTGTTTCTTCTTCTTGATTTTGCTTGACGAGTGTGTGTGGAAATATTTGGATGAAACATTTTATGTCACATTACATTTGTAGTTTTCCATTTGTGTTTTAAAACCATTATTTCTCAAGTGGGTATCTCTAACAATGGGTTAGGTCTCAAGTCTCCTTTGTATGGTAGTGCCTAACAATCAAAGTATTTGAAAATCAATGTGGGTTTGGAGGGTCATGATGAAGCTGTGGCTAGAAAGAGGGAGCCTACCTATGACCGGGACTTGAGGAGAAAACCCACATTGATTTTCAAACATTTGCATTATGCGGCGGCCCCTTACAATGATGTATGTCATAGACCTGATGGCAGCCCCTTAAGAGAAAGGCTTGGCTCAGTAACTAGGAAAGAAAGCCATGCACTTAGTTACTACTAAGAAATTCAATTTATTTATGTACTAAGAGAGCACATTCTCTTAGGCCTTAACATTATTAGCACGCTGTTTTTTTGCTATACATGTTGGTGCTGTCTTAGCATCTTTCATTTTTCTGCCTTGTGCTGTGAAGTCTATCTAGAATGGGACCTATTAAAATTTATACAAGCCACTCAACAATGGAGGCGGATTCTTTCAATGCCATTGAGTGAGCACAAGAAAGCTCTAACCCTCCTTGGAGGTCAGCCAACCCTTAAAAAAATTAGGAAGATGGATGAGTCATCAATTGTGTCATACCATCATATTCCAAGAAATTGGAATAAGAAGGCAGATTCTTGGTCAAATGAGTATTAAGAAGTGCTTTGGTTGTGAGACAATTAATGCCTTTGTATTCGACTCTGACTTTCTTTGATTTAGAGGAGTTTACTACCTTCATTCCCTTGATTCATTTCTCACTAAATGAAAGGGCATTAGATGGTGGTTTCTGTATAAATATACACCTTTATCTTATCTACATAAGTTAATGTGCTTCCCCTTTTGGATGTTATCATTAATATAAATGAAAGAAAATTGTCCATGTATGTGTGTGTGGATATATATATATATATATACATATATATGATTTTGTGTATTCTTGTAATATATGAGGTCCATTTTTAAATGGTTTAGGACACTAAAGAGGTGAGAATTCTGGGGTATAAGGTATAGATATAGATGGAACCTTGATTCTGCTCCAACGTTTTTATTAGAGTAATGACATGAATATTCAATTTCCAAAGCATTTAAAAATGGGGATGTTTGAAAAAGGATGAATTATGATGCGTTATTTTTTAATTTAATTACTAATGGTAAATCACCATAACTAGTGGTCGAGAGAGTGGTAATCGACCTGGTACATTGAAGTTATATAACGGTCGTAGAGGCTCTTCTCCAGAAAATCATTGTAGAGATTTTGCACTCAACTCACTTTGAGCTAAATTATACTTTCCCATGTTAAAGATCATCATCAACTCACTGTTGAGGAAGAAGGGATATGGGCCACCTGTACAACATGCTGCTCTATTTTATGATTGTGCTGATTTGTTATATGAGGTGTCTCAGTTTCTGTTTTGAAGAGTTTCAATAAGCAAGTGAAGACCGAGTCTTCAGCCAATAGATTAGTCTGTCATAGTTGTTGCTATTGTTTAGGATAGTTATGGATTTGTTGCTACTTTTTAGGATCTTTATCTATTTATGTAATTCGTGCATTTTGAATCAGTAATGAAATTAGCTTATGTTTCAGTTTTCTTCTCTGTTTCAGTTAGTACAGATTTGAGTTTGCATTTACATTTTGGTATCAGAGCCAGGTTGGCTGTTTGAGAGGAGTCGTTGGACTCTTGTGAGCCTGTTGTATTTCTGAGAGCACATCCAGTTGTAGCTGCGAGTATGGATCTCACTAACAATGTAGGCAGAATTGAGAAATTAAACAACTCGAACTATGACTACTGGAAGTCATGTTTAGAGTCATATCTTCAAGGTCAAGACCTCTGGGAAGTGGTGAATGGGGCTGATGTAACTCCTCCTAATGGCACAGCTTAGACTCAAGATGCTTCTAGGAAGTGGAAGATCAAAGCTGGGAAGGCTTTGTTTGTTCTCAAGGCTACAATTTAGAAGGATATGCTGGAGCATATTCATGATGTCAAGACCCCAAAGGAGGTGTGGGATTCTTTTGCTTCTTTGTTTTCTAAAACAAACAATGCAAGGCTTCAGATGCTTGAGAATGAAATTGGGTTGATCTCTCAAGGAGGTATGTCAATTTCCGAATATTTTCTGAAAGTTAAAGGAATCTGCCATGACATTACTCAACTTGATGAAGAATCTAAAATCACTGATGCACGCAAGAGAAGGATAATCATTCGAGGCTTAAAACCTGAGTATAATGGGTTTATTACAGCTGTTCAGGGATGGCCAGTTCAGCCATCTCTGATCGAGCTTGAAAGCCTTTTGGCCAATCAAGAGAGTCTTGTTAAACAACTTGCTGGAGTTTCAGTGAAGGAAAATGAAGTGCTTTTCACTGGACGGGGAAGCAAGTTCAGTTCAAAATCAAAGATAGGTCAAGGAACCTCTCACGGAGGGGAAGCATCCAAAGGTCATGAACTAGAGAAGTAGTATCAGAGTCCAAGAAAGACTGTAACATGTTACAATTGTGGAAAGAAAGGCCACTTCGCCAGGAACTGTCGAGCACCAAAGAAGTCTGAGGAAAGTAATTCAGCTACCTCAAATGATGCACATCCAACTACAGAAAGTGATGATGAATGGAGCGCTCTTATTTCCATTCTTGAAGATCAACTCGGCTTGTCTGAAGAAAGAAGTAGTTCGCTGGACAATATAAGGTCTGAAGTAGAGTTACAGATCGCTCTAACCAACCATGTGGCAGCATCTTCTAGTTCCATGAAGGAAGGTACTTTGGAACAACCAAATTATATTAAGGACTGGATTGTTGACTCTGGCTGCTCCAATCATATGACAGGAGACGAACAAAAGCTCATAAAAAAGACAGAGTATACAGGTAAAAAGGTGGTTGTTACTGCTAACAATGCTAAATTACCTATTGCTCATGTAGGAGATGCTGTTTGTATTCCAAAGTCCAGCGACAATAATTGTGTGCTCAAAGATGTCTACCATGTTCCAAACATGAAGAAGAATCTAATGTCAGTTTCTCAGATTACAAGTTCAGGTAATTTTGTTATTTTTGGTCCAAATGATGTGAAGGTATACGAAGATCTGCAGATTGTTGGAACACCTTATATGGAAGGAAAGAGAAAGGATTCTTTATATGTTATGACAGCCCAAGATGCATATGTTGATAAAGCTCGGAAGAATGAGACTGTCGATTTGTGGCATTCTCGTCTTGCACATGTTGGTTACTTGAAGCTGAAAGGAATGATGAAGAAGCAGCTGGTAAGAGGGCTTCCAAAGCTAGAAGTTCGTCCTGATGTTGTTTGTGCTGGATGTCAGTATGGGAAGGCTCATTAGTTACCTTACTCCAAGTCTGAGTTTCAAGCAAAACAGCCACTTGAATTAGTTCATTCTGACGTTCTTGGCAAGGTGAGCACTCCATCCTTTGGAGGTAAATGTTACCTTCTAACTTTTATAGATGATTTCTCAAGATTTGTGTGGGTGTATTTTGTGAAAGAAAAATCTGAAGTCTTCCAAAAATTTGTGGAGTTTCACAAACAAATAGAAAGTGGACTAGGCTATAAGATCAAATGTTCTGATAATGGTGGAGAATTCTCATCAAATGAGTTCTCCACATTCACACAAAAACATGGGATCCGTAGACAATTCACTTGTCCAAACACACCTCAACAGAATGGGGTAGTAGAGAGGAATAATAGACACTTGGTTGAGGCATGTAGAAGCATGAGGCATGCTAAGAATGTTCCAACCAGATTCTGGGCTGAATGTATGAAGACTGCTGCATATGTCATCAATCGTCTTCCTCAACCAAAACTCAATTTCATGTCACCTGTGGAAAAGTTATTCAGCGTCAAACCAAATGTAAGTCACCTTCGTGTCTTTGGTTCAGTTTGTTATGTTTTTGTGCCTGACCATTTGCGCAGTAAGTTTGAAAAGAAAGCTCTTTGATGCATCTTCACTGGATATGACTCTGAAAGAAAGGGCTGGAGATGTGTAGATCCAGCCACTAGACGTGTTCATGTTTCTAGAAATGTGGTCTTCGATGAAGCCTCTTCATGGTGGTCAACTGATCATAATGCTCTTCCAGATAGCAGAGAACTTGAGTTACAAACTCAAGAGAAGATGAATTCAGATGTTGTATCTGAACCAGTGCTTGAAGAACCAGCGGAGAAGCCATGCCTAGAAGAGAATCCCAATCAAGTAGACACATCATTGAATCCATGGAGATCTGGTGTTCACCAGATCAGAAATGCAGAAGAGGCAAGACCATCCCAGCTGGATGAACCAGAAAATGAAGACAATGCTAATAAACTGAGAAGATCATCTAGAACTCAAAAGCCAAACCCAAGGTATACAAATTGTGCTTTAACCACAGCTTGGGTGGCTACAACTGATGATGCAGATAGTGTATATGAACCTGTTTCATTTGAAGAAGTTGCAGGAATTTTGGTTTGGGAGGAGGCAATGTCTGAAGAAACGAAAGTTCTCAAACAGAATGAAACCTGGGAGCTTGTACCACGACCTGCTGGAGTAACACCTATTTCGTGTAAATGGGTGTACAAAGTCAAAACAAAGGTGGATGGATCTGTGGAGAGGTTCAAAGCTCGGTTAGTGGCTAGAGGATTTTCGCAACAGTTTGGTCTTGATTATGATGAGACCTTCAGCCCAGTTGCTAAGATCACAACTGTTCGATTTCTAATCGCTATAGCTACAGGCAAGTCATGGAAACTATGGCAATTGGATGTAAAGAATGCGTTTCTACATGGTGAGGTGGATCGGGAAATCTATATGGAACAGCCAAGAGGTTTTGAAGAAAATTCACAGTATGTTTGCAGGCTAAAAAAGTCAATTTATGGGCTGAAACAGGCTCCAAGAGCTTGGTATGGAAAAATTGCTGAATTTTTGTTAGCCAATGAATATTCCATAACCTCCTCTGACTCATGTTTGCTTGTAAGAACTGTTGATACAAGGGTGTCCATTGTTTCAATTTATGTTGATGATTTGATAGTCACATGAGATGATTTGACTGAAATTTCCAGAATCAGAACTAATGTTGGAGTTCGCTTCCAAATGAAAGAATTGGGAGAACTCAGACATTTTTTGGGACTGGAGATTGTTCAGAGTGAAGGAGGTATTTTTCTTTGTTAGCAAAGTTATGCAAAAAAATTGCTTGATCGGTTTGAGATGACAAACTGCAATGACATAGCTACACCTGTAGAGGTTAATGCAAAACTCCTAATAGAAAAAGGAAAAGAACTTGAAGAACCTGTGATGTTCAGACAACTTGTTGGGAGTTTAATTTACTTGACTCTAACTAGGCCTTATATAGCCCATGGAGTAGGAGTTGTTAGTCGTTTTATGCAAAATCCAAGAAGGCCTCACCTTGATGCAATTCGCAGAATTCTCAGATATGTTAAGGGAACTATGAATTTTGGTCTTTTCTATGAAGCAGGAAAGAAAATTGAAATTAGAGGGTTCTGTGATGCAGATTATGCTGGAGCTGTGTCAACCCGAAGATCAACTACAGGCTATGTGTTCAATCTAGGATCTGGTGCTGTATCTTGGTGCAGTAAACGGCAACCAACGGTTTCTTTGTCAACTACAGCAGCCGAGTATAGAGCAGCTGCTATAGCAGCTCAAGAAAGTGTGTGGTTGGTTCAATTGATGAAAGATTTGAATCAAATTACAAGTAAAGTGGTTATTATGTACTGTGATAATGAAAGTGCAATTAAGCTTGCAGAAAATCCAGTTTTCCACGCTAGAAGAAAGCATGTTGAAGTTCATTATCACTTTATTAGAGAGAAGGTTTTGCGTGGAGAAATCTTGTTGCTATCAGTTCATACAGATGAACAACTAGCTGATATTCTGACGAAGGGATTATGCTTAAAGAAATTCTCTTAGTTCAGAAAGAAGATTGGTATGGTGAATAGAGAGTTGATGTTGAGGGGAATTGTTAAAGATCATCATCAACTCACTGCCGAGGAAGAAGGGATATGAGCCACCTGTACAACATGCTGCTCTATTTTATGATTGTGCTGATCTGTTATATGAGGTGTTTGAAGAGATTCAATAAGCAAGTGAAGACTGAGTCTTCAGCCAATAGATTAGTCTGTTATAGTTGTTGCTATTGTTTAGGATAGTTATGGATTTATTGCTACTTTTTAGGATCTTTATCTATTTATGTAATTCGTGCATTTTGAATCAGTAATGAAATTAGCTTATGTTTCAGTTTTCTTCTCTGTTTCAGTTAGCACAGATTTGAGTTTGCATTTACATTCCACTGAATCCCATTTAATTTCATCTTCTTCTCAGTACCTCTACCATCCATCATTCTATAAACCATATTGGTGGGACTAGTATCTTGGGTTAGTGGGTTTGGTGCTATTTAGTAAGGTGGGTCTTGGGTTTTGAAATTTCAAATATGGTTTTAGGACAAATGGATTTTTGCTTTGTCATCAATTTTTGTTGAGAGTGTGTGATCAAATGTTGATTTCTTTAATGGGATGATAATGATGATATCTATTGTTAGCCATCTTTCTTGTGACCAGGATGCTAACTTTGGTTGTTTGATTATTTATTACAAATGGTGGAATGATATGTTGATTTGTTGGGAAATCTGAACTTCAGAAGTTAAGTCTTCCCACCTTGCCCTCTGGTTTAAAGACCAAGATCTTGTTGCACTGGCTGGGATCTAATTTCAGGTGAATTGGGCTTTTTCCTTTTCATTTGATTTTGAAAAGAATTCTAACTTCACATACTTGGAAAACTATTTCTATAATTAGAATTTTTTTCCCTAGTGGTTTTCTATACAGAAGGATCTTCGATTTGTAAAAGCATGCATGGATGTGTTGGAAAAGCTTCCTGGACCCCATGTGTTGATGTCAAACTCAGTGAACAGTAACAGTGGGCTGTTTTGTGTTAAAAATTGAAGTGGTGTGCTGCTATTGTGGATTACTAAAAATTGAAGTGGTGGTCACCTATAAACACATTATGAAGTAAGAGAAGAGTTTCCGAAGAGTTGCTTTGCTAAAAGGAACAAAGAACATGAAAAATGCACTGTGAGACACTTGCACAGATAAGTTTTGCACAGCGAACCTAAAAGTAACTATAATTCTTCTTATCCTTCTCCAAACTGTAAAATGGAAAGAACAAATGGAAAATTTTATAGTTTGAAGATCGTAATTTTGCACTCGCAGATAGAGAGCCTTATTAAGGATACAATTACAAAAGATACTACATTTGATCCGGCAGTTCATTTTTGTTTTACCCTATCATAGCTCATTTAATCTCAAGGAAGAACAAATTTGTTTTGCTATGTTCTTGGGGTGGTGGCACTTGAACATGAAACTGCATTAGCTCAATTATGCAATAGCATCATTGTAATAATGTCCAAAATTAGAAAGCTTGCAAACGAGCCATAGTATCACAAAAAAGCTTGCATTGTTACTCTCTTCCTTGCAGAAAAAACCATTTAATTGCCTCTTATTTATCATTTAATTTGCAGGATGCCGTTATTACAGCACGTGAATCTGATACATCCGTGGTGGAAAGTGATATAGACAATGATGCAGTTGCGAAGGTATATTTCTTTTACATAGATCTATGGTAAAAAAAAAAATAAACAGATAAACCAAAAAAAGAGAATATCTTGTTGTAGGCTTGCTGGATTCATTGGCAGACCTTGCTGTAGGCTTGTTGGATTCATTGGTAGACCTTGCTTTAGGTTTGTTGGCTTCAGTGGTAGGCCTTGCTGTAGGCTTGAGGTAATTGGGGGTTGATTTTTCTAATAGAGCTGAATTTTCTCAACCTGGAGAACCTGCCGCAGCGGATTTGGGAGTTCTTCCATTGCTATCACCATTGGGCACTGATCAGACAATGAAATAAGAACTAAAAAAGAAAAGAAAAGAAAAACAGAGTAACAACATCCTCAGAGAACTAACAAAGAAATAAAAGAATCAAACTCACCTTTCAATAGTGAGAACATGAGTTAAATTGCAGTATCTTTTAATGTCGGTAATATTATTTTGTGTTATTGTTGATATTATATTTTTGTTTTGATTTTTTTAATAGGTCTTTGGTTGTGATGGCAAGGGACATGTACTTGGCTTAGGCTTGGGTGTGTCAAAGACAGCCATACAATATTCGGCTCCTTATAAGAGAGCCTTGGAGGAGGAACATGAAGCCAATACACACCTTCATACTCAAGTGAAACGGTTGAAAGAGGAAATTGATGAGAGCAAACAAGTTCTTTCCCAAGGTGGGATGCAACATTCTTCGACTTGTTATGAGAGTTCATCTCAGGTATAAAGTAATTTCTTTTACATAATTGATTCAGTAATTTAATGAATCATTTAAATTGATGAGATACATTGATGAGCTACTAATATCATGCATTTCTAATACTTTGAGTAGGCCCAGGATGGTTCCCCACGTGAGGAGGTACGCACGGGCACGAACCAGAACAACACCTCACATACAAGAGAGGGTTCGTGTAGGCTGCTTTCATATTTGAGGAAGGAGATTACTGTTGTGGTTGGCCGTGTGATGGGTTTGTCGATCGATAAGGGGGGCTGCTATAGGATTGTTATAGATGGGATCTTGAAGGTTGATGAATTGTTGTTGGGCGGAGACACGACTTTTGGGGATTTGACTTTGGGTGATATTATTACATGGCCGATTTTTAGAACTATGGCCGACTAATTTTACTGCAAACAATGACATATGTAAATGACTTTGATTTTTTTTATTTACTTTCATATGTGGAACCGTGGCAGTGGTCATATGAAATATGTTTTTTTTTTTTTTGTTAAGTTTGTTGTTTCTCATAACTATTTTGATAATGTAAGTTTACATATTAAATGGATGGATGAACTTTTAACCACCAGTGTTTTTTGCTCACTTGAGCCCTTTTAATGGATGGAAAATGGATGGTTCTATAATTGGTACTCTATTCAATTTTTAAAAAAATTAACTGCAGGTTTTTTAAAATAATTAAAAAATTGTTTTTTTAAAAAATCGTAAAAAAAAGTCGACAATCATGGACCGTCATTTTATTTTTTCCGCTAATTTAGGTAAAATAAATACAGACGGCTAATGACCGTCGAAAAAAGGGAGCAGCTGTCGTTAATTTTTAAATATACCGACGGATACAGACCGTCGTTTTTATTAAACGACGCCAATTTTTTCGACGGTCACCTCGACGGTGTCAGCCGTCGTTCTTTCTATGAAACGACAGGCTGGACCCCTCTGCATGTGCTAGGGTTCACTCAAGACAACTGCTTGTGTTTTGATCCCTGGGTTCCTATTTGCTGGACCCCTCTGCATGTGCTAGGGTTCACTCCGACATCTGCGGTGTCAGTATTGAGTCCAGTCCCCTAGACTGGTACGAACCAATAAAAAAAAAAAAAAAGAAACAGAAAAGGAAAGAAAAAGAAAAAACCTTGAACTCAGACCCTTTCATTTGCAATTAAAGAAACCTCAATTTTTCTAACCCAAAAGCCACCCAAAGGCCAAAGGGCACGGGGATGATTTAGGTCAGGTTTGCCAAACCACTGTTGTCCAGCCTTTTTTTTTTATTGGTTTCAAACATGGACCATGGGAGAAGTTTTTTCCGTTTGTAAATTGCCTGCCCACCACTAGAAGCCTTATCCCATCAACCGCAGGCCAGCTTTATTAGGACTAGATTCTTTGAATATCAGTTCAACTGCTTTAATTCTCCTGGTGATTTGTCTTGCACCTACTTCTTTAAAATGACCACATGAAAGTTGAAAATTGAGGATAGGTGTTTCTGATCAAAAGCCAAGCAGCAGACGTCATGATAATATGGATTGACTAGACCATTCAATGGATGGTTTTGAATCATCCTTCCAATCAGCCCAGTAAACTCCTTGGTAATTGTCAATTCAGTAGCCATACGGTGGTAGTTTCACTCAATTGATGTTGCGTTCACCATTGGATGATCACAGATTAAGTATCACTAATGGAAAAAGAAAAAGAGTGAATCATGTAATTTTGAACATAATTTGGCTATTGGTGAGTTTAACTCTGATTTGAGTCAACCTTGGGGCATCATAAATGTGTAGATGGCTAATGTGTAATTTTACGGTGTCTGAGAAAGAAAAAATTCAATACTTTTGGTAATACCACTCACTGCATTTTTGTTTTATGAAAGCAGGCCTTGCCACCCAAAGGATTAAGGGCTAAGAATACATTTTTTTGGTTGATTTTTCTATTATTAAAGGAGTCCCCGCTAAATATATCAGGTATCTTTGATATTTAATGAATTCATATTGCAATTGTTTAACTAAAGATACGGATAAGATTTGAGCTCATCTTTGACAAAATCTATATAATTATGAATGCATAAGATTATGCTAACCACATCACCTGTCATATCTCAATCTTATAGTGGTACCAACTTCTATTGAATTAATCTTTTTGGATATCCTACTAAGGGGATGACACTCATTTTGAAGACATCGGATTTATCAATTGATTGACTCTACAGTGGAGCTCCACACCTCCCACTCAAGGAAGCATGCGAGAGACACTCATACAGCTCTTGAGAACAAAGGGACAGCTTAGAGTGGTTGGGCATCACCCAAACACTAGGGTTCAATCGATAGGTCCTCTCCTTTGTATGTTCAGGTGAAGTGTGTTGGGGTTCACTCTCACGTCTACCATGTCTCCAATGGGTCCAACCCACTTGGCCAGTACCCAAAGGCAAAACAAAAAACACTTGCCAGCTCTTTTGATTTTCCATCTACAAGACATAACTAATGGCACAGTGGAAGGCACTCAGTATTACAATCACAAGGCTGTGGATTCAAATCTTGGTACATATTAATAAATAAATAAATTCTGTCTACATACAATTAAGATCGTGATTGGTCAAAATAGACACTTTGTTAATAGTTAATTTCACTGCTTGGCATCATCCAATTAGACAATCTTATAAAGCTAGCTAATCCTCATAGTCCTTACGTAGTAGCAGGCCAATAAGCCTTACAAGTTACAATCTTTGCTATGCATCCCATCTTGAAAAAGCATTGGAGAGTGTGGAACGTTCCACATAGAATGTGAAATCCCTCATTCTTGCGTACACCTAGGCCTCTATAGATGAATGACTATTCAGGGAATCACAAGGAGTCGCTGTGGATAGCATAGCATAGCAAAGCACACCCGCCTTCGATAGCTCCCTCCACGTTTCAATCTCTAGAGTGGTAGCTTTCCTTCAGAGTTCCTGGCCACTAGGCCAACCAAGAATAAAAAAAAATGAATGACTCTGCAATGACTTTCTCGCAACTAGCTAGGTTTGATTAAAAATGGAGAAAAGAAGTAAGGAACAGAGAGGAAAACATATCACTGTTGGGGAGGCAAAACCTGACTCAACCCGGCCACAAACTTGACCCATTTAAACGGTACCGTGGCTTAATCTTTTTGGCATTTTGTGCCTGTCTAGTGCCTATATCTTGATACAATGAATAGGACCCGAAGACTAAAGCACCATTTTTTTCTGTTTTATTAGGCAAGACTAAGCTAGCTCTCAAGAGTAATGGCAACCGTCTTTGATTTTGGGGGGTCGTTAATAGCAACTGTCAAACTCTCATTAGACCTCCTCCATTATTTTTTCATTATCTCTGTCACCAAGAATGGTCCCATGCATGCTGGAAATCACGTATGCTGACCTAGCTTTTTCAACATGTACATTTTGGGCCGCCTTGCAGGACCAAATTCCTGTTTCTCCAAACAATAAGTGACCCTAATTTATAAAGTTGGCTAATCCTCAAAGAAAAAAAAACCCTTTTTTTAAATCATTTTTAGAAAGCCTTTGATAAAGTTGATGGAACAATATGTGCACATAAAGCAGAATTCAGTGCAGTTCTAGTGTCTATATCTTTTTCTTTTTTTCTTTTTTTTCCTGATAAAAGACTGATGTGCATTTCTAGGGTCTATATCTTGATACAATGGATAGCATCAAGAGGTGGAACTAGAGGGGGGCTGGCAAGGGCCATGGCTCGCCCAAGGATTTTTAATCTCCTTTGTTTAGATCATTTGAGACTTTCATTTTGTGGTGGATGGCCCCCATCAATTGTGAAATCTAAGTTTGTAAATCATTGATTCCAAAAGTAGCTTTACACAATCTTAATTGATTTGTGAGAAAAGAATAGAACAAAAGAAGATAGAGAAAAGAAACAAAGAGGAAAGGGAGGAGTTAAAGGAAAAGGAACATTCTAAATGTTATCGAGTGGTTAGTTACATAAATAGAAATTCATTGTCCATGCCATTTATTCAATAAATCATAAATGAAAATCTAATGATTTCTACTGTATTAGATTATCCAAGAGTTGCCCACATGCCGTCTCTGAGTAGCAGATCTGGGATACCCTCATCTTGGATTTTGCATAAACTTGAAAGTTAGAGGCCGTAACATGTTTGTTGAAGAAAAACATAACCATCTTACAATTTTCTTTCCTTAGCCATTTACACTTAGTAAATATAATAGTGCACAGTATTAATCTTTTCAATCATTGAAGCTCACATATAAATCTAAATCACTCAAAATTATTTTCTCCTCGTGTTCTTTTATTACATAAATTTCTAATCTAACTTGAGTTATATCTACCTCGAATTAAAAACATCAGTCACTTTCTTATGTTTTAGTTATAATTATACTTATGTTAGAATAAATATGATTGGAGCAAAACCTTTTTAGATGATAAAAAAAAAAAACTAGTGGACCATGTTTCTGAACAATTTAGAATTTAAATATGAGTCTCTTTCATTAATATTTATCAATGAGCATACTTAGGTGCTACAAAAAAATTCCAAATATTATTGTGAGATTTTGGAGCAAACTATGATTTGTCAGGGTGGAATTCACGAAATTTGAGGGGAAGGGTCCTACATTTCTAAATGATCTAGATGATCAGTGCTCCCATGGACCCTATAGCTTAGTAAAAGCTTTGGTACTTTGGCCCCAACAAAAAATTTCTGATTATGCCCTGATAGCATTCGAAGGCTAAGGGCCATATTTTTTTTTTTAGTGGCAAGACTAATGACTCTCCAGTCCTCAAGACTGATGGAAGGTATCAAACTCTCGTGACTCCTGAGCAAGTCCAGAGTCATTCATTTATTTATTTATTTATTTATTGCTGGAGCAGGGTCATTCATTTTTGTTCTGTTGTGTGAAATGGTCATACGATGTGGCTGCCAATGTTCCCCTGTCGTCATCACTGACGTTCACCTAGTTGAATATACAACATTTTTTGGGCTGCCTTGGAGTAATGATCAAGCAGTTTGGATTAATTTGAGTCTCTCACACTTGTTAAATCATGTAAAAGCTGTCCTCACCATGTGTTATGTCTAGGATATTTTCATGTGTCGCTTAGGGCTTGTTTGAGAGTTGGAATGTGCCTTGGTAAGTAAAGGAGACAGTTGTTCAATTGAAGGAGAGAACATTTGCTTAGTTCCAATGGCCATTGCTGATAATACCATGTTTTGTTGGAGCCCTCTTCTTTTGCTAGTAATAGCAGTGATCTTCTCCTTTCTTTATCTCTTTCATGGTCTGGGAAGAAAGGGTAAGTTACCTCCTGGCCCAAGAGGACTTCCCATACTAGGAAGCCTTCCCATGTTGGGCAGTCTCCCTCATGTCACCCTTCATCAGTGGGCCAATAAATATGGCCCCATCATGTACCTAAGGCTGGGCCAGATCCCAGCTGTGGTGGTGTCAACCCCGCAGGCGGCTCAACAGTTCCTAAAGACCCATGACCTTGCTTTCGCCGGCCGAGCGGTCACCGAGTATGGTCGCCACATCAACTACAATTTCAAAGGGTTGGGCTTCTCCCAATATGGAACATATTGGCGAAACGTGCGCAAATTATGCACTCTTGAGCTGCTTAGCAATCTCAAGGTTGAATCGTTTCGGCCCATGAGAAGAGAGGAGATGGCTCAACTTATCGACTCGCTCAAGGACGCCGCACAGGACCATGTCGTCGTGGATCTCTCTACCGAGGTGGCAGCCCTTAGTAGAGACATGACATGTAGGATGGTGTTTGGCAAGAAGTACAATGAGGAGAATTTGGGTGAGGGAGGGTTCAAGGCAGTGACTGAAGATCTCATGCTAGTGGCAGCGGCTTTCAACATATCTGATTACATCCCTTGCATAAGGGGATTGGACCTCCAAGGTGTAGGCCGCCGCATGAAGACCATTGCCAAGGTGTTGGATGAGTTCTTCGACGAGGTCATCGACGAGCATCTAGCGGCGGCCGGAGAAGAGAAGAGCCACCGGGACTTTGTTGACTACATGCTGGCTTTTTTGGAGTCCGGCGACTATGAATTCCTGTTTGATAGGACCAATATCAAAGCCATTATGTCGGTAAGAACCTGAACCATGTTCATGCATGGTGCACCTAATTGCTAAGTCCACTAGTGGGGGGTGTAGATATCAGGCCTGTCCAGTCATCAGGCTGCACCCACAAGTACATGTGTGAGTTACAAATTTCGGTGCTGGTGTCAGTGACCATAGGCACCGATATGACTTCGTTAGAATCTTATTCTAAATTTTAGGGTAAATTAGCCACAAGTCCTTCAGGTTGGTCTTGTAAGGCCTCTAGGCCAACGATTTTTCCTCTAAGTCTTATAGTTCATATAGCTAGACATAGTTTGGCCAAAGGTCCATAGATATGCCACATCAGACATTTTTATGACTAATTTACCATTTCAACAGTTTGGACATAAATTTTCAATTCCCCCTAATTCCTAGGGCAACATTCTTCCTTCTTCTCCGACAAATCCTTGTTCTGGCGATGACAGGATTCTGAATCCTCAGTGCAATGTCTCCATCGTCTCCAATTAGGCAGCACCTAGAGTAATTAACCCTCTGTGTGTGATTCTGAATCCTCTGTGCATTAGTTCTCAAATAAATTTATTTGAGTTCTGGACAAATCCATGTGAGTTTTTGGTAAATTTGCCTGAGTTCTAGAACAAATTTATCTAAGTTTTGGACAAATCCATCTGAGTTTTTAGCAAATTTGCCTGAGTTGTGGAACAAATTTATCTGAATTCTGGATAAATCCATCTAAGTTTTTTGGCAAATTTTTAATTTCAAATCTTCCAAGAGGATCCGTATTCAATTTTTTGAATCCTTAAAATCTATTTGTGTTTTTAATTTTATTTGTCTTTTGAAATGGTAGTTGACTATTTTTAATGACATATCCCACTAATCATGAGATATGATTTATCTTTAAAGAAAGGGTAATTTGGATATTTTAAGTATTTAAATTTTAAAAAATAACCTACCACACTATAAAAATAAATTTGTGGATCTAATACCATAAAATCAAATATTAAAAGACCTGGCGTGGGTTGAATGCCCCTGTATTTTAAACCGACTCGGCCAAGGTCAAAAGTTTGGAGGCACGGATTTGTCCTACAGGGACTTTTGAGTAAGATCTGGACTCAGACCCATACACGAAACTGTGTGTGACATCGGCTAAATCAGACTTCGTCAAGTCTGGAGGCTGGAATTTTTTAACATGAATCACTAGATGCATTGGTGATGTGTAGGACTCGCGTGGTCTATCACGACTTTCCAGGAGTTATATATAAATTTGGACTAGAGCCTACATTCACATCTAGTTGACATTAGCAGATGTCATTTCTAAATGCATAATCACGAAAACCTCTTTTTTGTTTTTTTTTCCTCCGACGTGGACTCAAACACGCGCACTCTTATGATTTATTTACAGGACATGTTTACTGCAGCCATAGATACAACACCCGTCACAATCATATGGGTCCTCTCAGAGCTTATGAAGCATCCTCGCGTGATGGCAAAGGCCCAGAAAGAATTAGACACCGTTGTTGGCATGGGTCGGATGGTGGATGAGTCGGACCTTGCAAAGCTGGACTATTTGTACATGGTAGTGAAGGAAAGCATGAGGCTTCACCCACCGGTCCCCTTTCTCCTTCCTCACGAGTCCAGGGAGGATTGTGTGGTCGATGGCTTCCATATACCCAAAGGATCTCGCCTGCTCATGAACGTGCGGGCCATCGGGAGGGACCCAGAAGCCTGGCCCAACCCAGAGGAGTTTAAGCCTGAGAGGTTCATCGGCACCGATATAGACGCGAGGGGCCGCGATTTCCAACTCATACCATTCGGGGCCGGACGAAGAGGGTGCCCTGCGGTGCAGATGGGTCTAACCATGGTTCAGTTGGCAGTGGCTCAGCTGATCCATTGTTTCAACTGGGAGCTTCCGAATGGGATGCGGCCAGCAGACTTGGACATGTCTGAGAAGTATAGCCTTGTGATGCCCAGAGCCAACCATTTATTGGCAATTCCAACTTATCGCCTTGTTAGAGATGATTAGTTGCAAGATAAATAAATCGGACGGCCACGGATGCTTTTATTATAATAAAATGTACTTTCTTGTAGAATGATGCACACGTATTTCAAGATGTGATTAAGGATGTTTAAATGGTTTGTTTCTAGATATAACGTTTCATGTCCGATCTTTCACTGCTACTTTAATTGTTACTGGGGTAAGGTTATGCTAATGTGGTGGTGGTCAAAGGTCCGTCTGATTTAAATGTACTTTTTTCAGGCAAAGGACTTTATAGTATGTATCACAAACCTTTACGAGTCAGCTAACATTGGTCGTGGAGTGATTTTTCAATTTATTTTACCATTTTGTTTTTGAGAAAAAAAAATTGATAAATATTTTGAATCATAGTTTAGACGAGGCTTTGATAATGATGAAGATGACTATCAAGATTAAATGTTTTGAAAGTGAAAAAACAATTGCAAATATCCTTTTTCCTCCTAAAAAGTGGGGCTACATAAACAGTGATTACACAAAGTACAAAAGAAAACAAAAAGTATATAAACAATTACAAATATACCTTTATCAATTGCTTTTTGTAGTTTTTTCAAAATTGGATAAACACAAACCACTAAAAAACCAGTCTCTTCTTTTTAAATATTACCATATAAATTTTAGTCCACAATTGCACTTATGCCCGTCAGATCATTACAGATAAAACACACCTGATCAAATACTTCAATGGGAGTAGAATGTTATAAAATGACAGTTTCAACTTTCAAGGTGAGACTGATGTTTAGCTGTTTAGATTTTGAGCAGGACCGACTGAAAGATTTACATCTATGAATTTCAGCAAGTTAAGTAGATCAGCAAATAAAATGGCAAATTCTACTGCTAAGGGCCTGTTTGGATGCACAAGAAAACACAAGAAAATAATATTTTATAGAAAATAATCTTCCATTTTTTAAAGAAGAAAATCTTATGCGTTGGGTAATTCAAGAAAAATTTGAAGAAAATATTCTTTTCTTTCAAAAAGCTCAATATTCTCTCATCCAACTCCCCCCTTTACAAAACTTTCTATAAGATAAGAATATTTTAAAATGACTCTTACAAAGTGGTAGAGTAAAGTAAAGATTTTAGTACACCAAATCCATTACAATGTGTATAATTACATATATGGTAGAGTAAAGTAAAAGTAAATCTCAAAGGACGGTAAATGCGTGGTAAAGTAAATGTGAGATAAAGTACATGGTGAAGTAAAATGGGAAAGAATGGTAAAGTAGTTTCCTTTCTTTACTTTACTTTATCACATTTTATCGTAGTTTTATATGGTAAATAAAAAATGACCTGTTTACGGGTGTGGTAAAGTAAAATAAAGATTGATGTCATATCATTGTTAAAAGTGAGGTAAAGTAAGGTCAGATGAAGTATGTGGTAAAGTAAACTGGGAGAGAGAGAGTAATAAAATACTTATTTTTTTATTGACTTTACTTTACTATACTTTACCATGGTTTCATGTGATAAAAGAAAAGTTACTTGTGGTAAAAACATGAAAGTTAAACTTTACTTTACCACATTACTTTTGTATCTAGAAGTGATAAATTACATCTAAATTAAAATATTTAATAAAAAATTATTCTTATAATGTAATTTACTTTAATTATAACACCTTCCGAACTGCTCAATTTAAAATTTGCAATATTCTTAAAAAATTGCCAAATAGTAAAAATATTATATTATTATAACATTGCATTATTGTATTCTATACTATTTTATTCTCGCAATATTTAAATCTATAAATATTTTATTCTGTAGACTTAAGTGCTAATGTGATGTAGTTACAGTTGATGTTTGGTATACGTCTCTTGTACCGATACACACTTGAGTTGTTTTATATTTCTTTTTGTCCAGGTATGGCTGTAACTTTTATCCTTATTAATGTATCTCATCGTTAAAAGGGCAAAAAAGATTTACAGTGATGAAGTCAAAGAATCTGTATGCAGCAGCGCCCTCTGAGAGTTGGGAGCGCCGGGACAACAACATAATAACTAATAAGCTACTTGTACTACAACTTCCTCTCGCTTTCCTTTTTGTCATCCAAAGTCACATCATTGTTTAGGACCAAAACACTATGGAAAAGTCATCAAAGCATTGCTAACCTGTGTTAGACAGATTCATGCTACTCCACAGTTATTGTTGAATTTCATTAGTTGGTGTAAAAAAAAAAAAGTCCAAACATTCAGTTGTATAACGGATCTAACTGGTTTCCCTGCCATTATTGATTTTTCTTAAGACCCCTCCCTACAATATGAGCATACAGCCTTCTCTTAAAATTGGGTGTAAAATATTTCTTTCGATAGAGATCCATAGGCATAACAAAAGGAAACACAGAACACCTACTGCCTGCAAATCAAGGGTTCTTGCCAGAATAGTCTGCAGCAAGCCTGAACAAAATCATCCTCCCCTTCCCCACTTCCCAAAGAAAGAAAAGACGATGAGCTAACATAAGCTGCACAAGGTATATCTTAAGAGGTAAAAACTTACTGCATCTGGGGAAAGATGATATCACCACCGGAGCATTCAAACACTCTCAGCCACATCTCTATGTAATGGGTCTTCTGTGTCCCCAGCTGCCAACATCTTCTCTGCTGCTAACCTTTCCTCCAAGGCACGTGCCCCCCTTTCTCTGCAAGCCGACAGAAAATCACCCATGGGTAAGACTTATTGTATCTACTACTCAAAACCAGCTGAAGTAGTACCATCATGTGAATAAAACCCGGCAACAGAAGAAGGCACAAAGAGAAAAGAGGCATCCATTTGCAAATCAAACTCTTGAAAGGTTCCAAAAAGTAAAATAGGAACTATGAAAAAGAACAGAGACACTTTTAATTGTCATTTAAGGTGTGGATATTGTTTCATGCGTTTCTCAGCAAGATGCCGTAGCGTGAAAAGCACGCGACACCATGATGCATATAGGTCATCCCTGCTTGAACTCTGGCATCAAGCAAGGAGCAAAAACTGGGATAACCTGTATACGGAAGGTATCAAAACCAGGGATGTAAATGGGTCCCTGATTCTCCGATTACCCAGAGGTTCCAACACATTAATAACCGGATTTGGGTCCTTACTTTGATCCCAATAAGTAAATAGGTCCGGGTCCAAGTCCTTTTTTTTTAACCCATGACCTAAACGGGTCTGGGTCCAGTTCCACCTTGGTTCCAGCCCGTGGACCCTAGACCTGACATATCATCTCAATATTCGAAAAATACTCCTAAAAGCTAGTTTTTTTTTTTTTCCTCTCTACATCATTCTCTACTAGACATGGATCTGGACCGTACCCATTCCATAAACGGAACCAGTTCCGGTTCTATCTTCTCATTAATGATTCCGGTTCCGGAACCGAGAAACTGGTTCCGGGTCCGGTCCCATCTTCTCATTAACAGTTCCAGTTCTACAATGGACCCGGACCGGAATTGACCCATTTACATCCCTAATCAAAACAAGGAAATAAGTTACATGATGCCATTTGCTTACTAGTTGAATGGATAATGTGAATTGGTTTAGGTTAAACCTAAAAAAGAAAAGACTTCATGCTGATAAAACAATTCCAGCAATCCAATCAATATAATGAAAATTTTAACTTCAAGATCATTTAGACCAAAATTGCTAGCGGTTAGAATCAAGGAAGAAAATATCGGCCACTACGCCGATATATCGGCCGTGGCGGCACAAGCCGCCATGCTACATGGTTTTTAGCTGGATTCGCACCCGTGGCAGCCTGTAGCAACCGCTACGCAACGGGCCGCTACGGAACGTATCAGGTGGGACGACTTTTTAACCCTCTTTTTCTACTTTTTTCATCTTCCTTCCTCTCTTTTCTCCATTTTCACTACTGTGAAGCTTCTGTGTGTCCCCATAGTGGTCCCAACTACATTTTGTCAAGATTTCTTGCTACCAAATCAAGAGATTCAACTATTCTAAGGAATCTAAAGAAGGTTCATCATCTAGGTATGCATTTCTTTGTGATTTTTTTTTCAACTTTTGATATTATCACTCTCTAACTACTATGAATCACAACATAATGGCATCATTGTCTTTTTTTATTGTAGATGCATGCTTCCTTTTGATCTTGCATGCATATTTTTTGTTTTTTTTTAATATTTATTGTTAATTTTATTTTTGGATTTATGTTATTTAAAAAAAAACATTATGGAAATTTGGAAAACTCATGAAACATCTTGAAAATAGCTTCTAATTGTTAGATCTATGTTTTCCATAGATCATTCCAACATATATTGGTTGTTTTTTAATTTTTTTTTCATTTTTTTATTTTCGGATTAATGTTATTTAAAAAAAAAAGCATTATGGAAATTTGGAAAACTCATGAAACATCTTGAAAATAGCTTCTAATTGTTAGATCTATGTTTTCCATAGATCATTCCAACATATATTGGTTGTTTTTTAATTTTTTTTTCATTTTTTTATTTTCGGATTAATGTTATTTAAAAAAAAAAACATTATGGAAATTTGGAAAACTCATGAAACATCTTGAAAATAGCTTCTAATTGTTAGATCTATGTTTTCCATAGATCATTCCAACATATATTGGTTGTTTTTTAATTTTTTTCCTTTTTTTTGTTTCGGATTTTTTGTTATTTAAAAAGAAAATACATTATTACTTATGGAAAACTCATGAAACATCTTGAAAATAGCTTCTAATTGTTAGATCTATGTTTTCCATAGATCATTCCAACATATATTGGTTTTTTTTTAATTTTTTTCCTTTTTTTTATTTTCAGATTTATGTTATTTAAAAAAAAAACATTATGGAAATTTGGAAAACTCATGAACCATCTTGAAAATAGCTTCTAATTGTTAGATCTATGTTTTCCATAGATCATTCCAACATATATTGGTTGTTTGTAATTTTTTTTCCTTTTTTTATTTTCGGAATTTTTTTATTTTTTGAAAAAAAAAATGTGAATACTCATGGACAACCTATGAAACCACTTGGAAATGCATTCTAAATTATAGATCTATGTTTCCCATAGATCAATCCATCACATTTTGAATGTTTATTAATTTTTTCTCTATTTTTTAATTTCGGATTTTTGTTATTTTTTGGAAAAAAAATATTTTTAATAGTGGAATGCCAATCAAATGTATTGAAAATGCTCCTAAATGTTATATCTATATTTGGCATAGATCAATCCAACATATCTTTGTCTTTTCCCAATTTTATTTTATTTTTTTATTTTCGGATTTTTAAAATTTTTGAAAAAAAATTATACTTTAAATAATGAAATACCACTTAAATGTAAAAGAGAATGATTTCTAAGCATTAGATATATGTTTCATCTAACATGTTTATTTGTTTTTTTAATTTTTAACATACTACTTGTTCATATTTAATTATTTATAGCCAGGTATTCAGTCTTCTATTGACAACTTAAAATGCATCGTGATATTGATCCCGCATGGAGCTTTGGTGAGGTAGTTGAGAATAACAGTTTAAAATCAAATGCAACTTTTGTAGGAAAGTGACCAATGAGGGTATTACAAGATTCAAGCACCACTTGAGGCCACATTTCTGACAATGTTGCTGGATGTACTGAAGTACTAAGGGAAGTCAGGGAACAAATGAAAGCTTTGGTTGGCCAAAACAAAGCTAGAAAAGTAGAGATAAAAGAAAAGAGACAGCAAGATGTTGATGCTGCCCGTTATGAAGTATTTGGGAATGAATACTTTGATGAAGAAAATGCACAGATGGAGGCTGCATGCCGAGAGTCCATCACGAGTCAACAAGAAGAACATGAATGTCGTGCATTTGCTGCAAGCAAATATTATGATGCAGGGGGCTCATCTACTGTGCCAAGAAAGGGCAAGGGCATTACGGGGGCCATGCGTAAGGCATTTAGCACCCTAGAACGGGATGTTGATGTAGAAATTATCTCTACTAGAAGAGCAGTTCCTCCCCCTGTTGATCCTCTAGCACATAGAAAAGAGGGAGCTAAACAACCAAAAAAATCGAGTGTTGTGAAAGGGGTAATGAAGGCTACAAGAGATAAGTTAGCCAAAGTTATAGCAAAATGGCTAATTCATAAGAACATACCACCTATAGCAGTAGATTCCCCATATTTCTAGACTATTCTTTATGTTGCCGCCGAAGCTAGGCGGGGTATACAGGCGCCCTCCGTATATGATGTGGGCACTAAATACCTTGAAGAAGAATATATAAAAATAAAGGCTTGGGTGGAAAAGTTTAAGCTCATATGGCAACAGAATGGTGTTACCATCATGTGTGACAGGTGGACCAGCAGCACCCAAACACAATTAATAAACTTTTTAGTGTATTCAATTGCTGAGACCGTCTTTGTGAAGTCCGTTGATGTAACTGAACATAGAGGGACAGACACATATATACACTTTTATGGATAAAGTTGTACAGAGTGCGAAAGAGGAGCACATTGTACAGATTGTTACAGACAATGGCGTCAATTTCAAGAAAGCAGGTCAGTTGTTAATGGACAAGAGGACCCATTTATTCTGGACCCCATGTGCAGCACACTACATAGATCTTATCTTGGAAGAAATTGGAAGGAAACCAAAAGTGGCTTCATTGATCAAGGCATGTAGAGGAATTACAAGATTTATATATGATCATTCATGGGTGTTAGGCTTCATGAAAAGATACACAAATAACCATGCCTTAGTGCGTCCAGGATTAACTAGGTTTGCAACCCATTTTCTGGCTATGGAAAGCCTTGTAAGGTTTAGAACAGAGTTGATTCAGATGTTTGCATCAGAAGAATGACTTACTTCGAAATGAGGCAATGCAACTAGTGGTCCGGGGTTTGAAGTCCCAAACCTGATGAGGGAAAATAAATTTTGGAAGAAAGTGAGGAAGGTATTAAAGGTTTTTGAATCTTTAGTTAAAGTGTTGAGGCTTGTAGATGGTGATGACAAGCCGACAATGGGCTTTATATATGAGGCAATGGATCGGGCAAAGCAAGCCATTATTGAAAATGTTAGATATCACGAAAAATATATAAACATTATTGATGCCCGTTGGAACGATCAGTTGCACCATCCATTGCATGCTGCAGGTAATTAATATATATTTTTGATACTTTTTTTGTTTTTCTAACTAATGTATTTATTATCTTGTTTACTCATAGTACATTCTACATATTTTTAATGTAGGTTATTTTTTAAATCCTGAATTCTATTACAGCAATGCCGAACTACACACCGAAGCAATAGACACGGACTTACGGGTAGGATTATGAGAGGTATTGAAGAAATTGTTAAACCCAGATGATCAAATTGATGCCATACAAGAGGTGAGTGGGTGATTACTTAAGAGAATTTAATTATGCTGCCAAGTGCCAATTACCATACAGGCAGTAGGGGTTTACTGATTTATTTCTAATTTTCACATTGTAGATATCTATATATACACAAAGGAGAGGAACCTTTGCTGACCCTCTTGTGCAACGATCGATTGGAAGGATACCACCTGGTATGACTATGAACAAAAGACCCCACCCAATAGTCTTGATCTATATATCTTAATTGATTAGAAGGACTTGAGGGTTACGAATATCTAATTTTCTTTATTTATTTTTTGCATTTCAGCCAATTGGTGGATGAATTATGGAGAGAGTGCTCCACATCTAAGGAAAGCGGCTGTTCGCATCCTTAGTCAAACTACATCTTCCAACTGTGAGAGAAATTAGAGCACTTTCTCCTTGATCCACACGAAGGCCAGGAATCAACTTACCATGCACAAACTCAACAAGCTTGTATACTTTCATTGCAATCTGAAGTTGAGAAACAGAACTGGGGAGAGAAGGACAAGGGATGATCCTGCTTATTGTCATATTAATTTGGATCACATATTCAGAGATGACGATCCCTTACTCCCATGGCTAGCCGAGATAGAGGATCCACGGCTAGGTTCAGATCCGATTTTTCACGGAACAGTTCAAGAGTTGATTGATGAGGATATGAGTGAGGCACCTGCAGAAGGTCAGCCACCTCAAGGAGAAGGTACCAGTAGGACTAGGAGGAGTGGGAAAAAACCTGCTCATATTGGATCTTCTGAGAAAGCTAGTTCCACCACTGTCTCTTCGAGTAGCTATGGTGGAACTGGAGGAGGAGGAGACAGTGGGACAGGTGGGACTAGTGAATACTATCAACATGATGAAGATGATGTCATTCCTGTAGAGGAAGTACATGAGTTACCTCCATCTGGAAGATTTGATCCAAGCCGTGGTTATCAACGGCGCCGAAGAGACTCACCACCTGGGGCTGGAGGTAGTAGTAAGCAAGGAAATATGGGTGGAGAGGTTGGTGAACAACAAGTGGCATCATGGACTGATTCGTAGGACCCTAAGTACGGTGGACAAGGACTCTCACAATATTTTCCATATGGTCAAGTGCAACAAAGAGAAGAAGAGTCTTCAGCTTCAGGGTCCTACTCATATATGGATATGGTGACTATGGTGAAATGCAAAGATATCCACCTCCACGTCCTCCAAGTTCCTATGATGCGGCAGCCTTGTTTGGATTTGTGGATCCCAATTATCATCAATATCAAATTCAATATGATGCCTATAAAAATGATAACAATGATGGGGATGAGGATAACCATGGCGCCTTGAATCTTGGTAGACATTCCTTTTGGTGGTGATTCAAGTATTCCTATTTCCTTCACTAACTCTCTACTCTTTGTCATTTCTAAATTAGTGTTGATTGTTGAATGTTGATTGTTGATCACTTCATAGTTTATTCACTTGATTGAATTTAAACCTTGAATGTTGAAATATTGATATTTGATTGTTCAATGTTCACTAATGACCTAACTCTTAAGTCTTATGCCTTTATTTCATGTTCTTTTTTTTTCTTTTTTTCTTTTTTATGAGCTTTCCATTACTTTCTAAGTTAGCATGACTAAGAAACATGAATACATGTGAAAAAACTAATTATTACTATTATTTTCTATTTATAAAACGATACAGGACCTCATATATTGACAGCACCGCTACGCCCCCTTTTCTTACTTACTTTTACAAAAGAACCACATTTTCTTTCATTTTACAATTTTCTGGATTTTCTGGAATTTTTTCAGATTTTTTTGGGCGATTTTTTCAAATCGCACCGCTACGCCGCTACTTATCGCCCGCTTCGTAGCGGTTTGGCGGCGGGTGTAATCATCCTTGGTTAGAATCATCTGATAATGTGATTTTTACACATTTGTGTTATGCAGGCAGACTACATAGGTGACCTAGATCAATGACCGGGACTCCTTCTGTCTCAGCAAGATGTAACTTGTTGCACAGAAGTACCCAGCACATCTGGTTGCACTAATAAATCATTCCTCATAACATGTATTGTTTGCTTACATAAGTTCTTGAGGAGATCCTGAAACATCCTGTACACTGAGTTTAAAGGTGGAATATATCAAGGATTTTTCAGTCCCTAATGGATGAGTCATAACTAAAATGCAAAATAACAGATTTGCTTGCAGATAAATAATATTGCAAATTATAGAATTAGTTTGGAACTGTTCCCACTTTGCAGATTGGCCAATCCATGGATTAGATTAACAGGAACAAGGCTACTAGGTGGGATCATGAAAGGAAGGAGACCTGCCCAGTGTTCTTCGTTCTTTTGACTGGTATTGTTTCATCTGTTCTTTCCTCCTCAACTCACAAAGCAAGCATGACTCCATGCAATCCCATGTGCTAATTGGGCAACCACCAACCCACTGGTAATTGTGACCGGCCATCCAGAGCCTTAAAAAATCTATTTTAACTTTAAGATTCCCTAAGGGTCTGTTTGGATAGGCAAAAAATAGAGTAGAGTGAAGTTAAATGAGCCCTAACTGTCTAAAATTTCAACTCTACCCCGTTTGGATGAGTTTTGCCCGATAGATGAAGTAATGTTATGAGCCACATGTACTTCATTTCACTTCAGCTCTAAATACTTCCATTGCCTTGAGTAAAAGTGGATTCTACTCCAAACCTTAACTTCAAAATAAGCATCCAAATGCAGTGAAGTGAAATATTCAACTTTAACTTCAACATACTTCTCTTCACCCCACTCCACATTTGAAATCCACTTCATTTTACTCCACTCCTCATTTATCCAAACAGGCCCTAACAAAAAACATGAGCATCTAGAGGCATGTGGTTCCGGAAAAGAAAAATTGCATAACTTCGCTTTTAAGACAATTGAATATAGTGAAAGGGAAAAGAAAAAAAAGCACTACCTCCTCCTTGATGCCTCAATAGGGTCAGAACCGGGCAATGGATTGCCCCCTAAAGTTTGGCCCTTGCCTTCATTGGAAACTTCAGCTCTCCCACAAAACAAGCGATCAAATAAAGAGGCAATAGGATCCAGGACAGGCCTGAAAATACAAGGCCATATGCAACCTTCATGAGGAGTATGGGATAATAATTATAATATCATCTGTCCTTCCAGGCGGAAGGATCCACAGAAAGAATGCAGCTTACCGCAGGAACTCAGGGAAGAAAGTAGAAAAGGCAAACTCATCACTTGGATCTCCCTTGAGGTTTGTTTCAGGCTTCCTTTGGAGGTAACGCAGATAAAGCCAACTCATGTAAGTGCCAAAGATTAAAGTTGGAAGGTGTGATGCTGATTCTTCAGTAAAGAAGCACACAGCTATTGACACCAACAGAAGAAGGGATGGCATCCACTGAGAGGAAAAAAGAACCTCAAAAATGAGATAGTGAAAACAACTCAACAGTTGCCTGTAATGTGTTTTAAGTGATAACATAATTGTCACAAACTATAAAAGCGTTTTAACATGTACATCATCTGTCATACCTTTACTTTTATCTTCATTATCTCCTGATCAGGTATAATTTGCTTAATGCCCACCAGGAAACCAGAAAGGACACCATGGAAGCCAGCAACAGGTGTATAACTACCAAAGCAGAAAAGAAAAATCAGTAATGATCTGTAAAATCATAGATAATGATATAGCGTTCAATCAAAAGGAAAAGAGTAACATGAGCATAATTGGTCTAAAATGAAGAGAAAATAAAATTAAGCTTAACATCATCCCTGTCTGCTCTCAGACCTAAATCAACATGAATGTCCAACTTTCTCTTTTAACTACTATCAGGGAAAGAGCTAATGTTTTCCAAATGGTAAAGAATTGCTGAGCAAATAAGGAACACTTTCCTGCCAGGTTATGTGAGGCAAACAAGGGAAAAAGGAATGGAAGTATGGAACACACAAGAAGTACGTGCAGATATGCATCCAAAAGATCATATGTGGAGCATAGGGTACTTACAGGAAACTTTCCTGCCTTGTTATATAGTACAATGCTATGGCGGTGATGAATACACAAACAGAAGTCAAAAAGTTAACCACAAAGACAAACTTGAAGAACTCCCTAGAACCCCATATTGGTTCTAGCAACTTCCCAATGAAAAGGAGACCAACAGTGCTGACAGCTACCTGCAAAGTAGGTATATAATCAGAACTCGCCATTTGAAAGGACATGGTTATCATCACATATATTTGTCCGATAAAATGCTAAATGTAATCAACATCATAAGCAACTCTATTTAAGAAGTCTGAATCAGCAAAGCTTTATTATGAAAAGCCAGTAGCTAAGTGCTAAGAAATAACGACAACATAGAGTTTGTTGATACAGCATTTGGCAAGCAACAAAGTACGTGCATGGAAAGATAGTTAAATGTTTCCCTGGCCGAGAAAAAGCAAAAAAGAAAATAGTTTTGTCTAACACTCTAAAGAGCATATACCTAAGAAGTAGAGTTGTAACCATGGTTTAAAATATCAATAGATCATATGTATAAGCCAATACGTATGAGGTATCAGCCAATACTGTTGCAGTATTTAAATATTTTACCGGTAGTGGACAGTGTTCCGGTATTTCATGAATGTTATCAGAATTACTATTATCCGCCAATGCATATAGGATCAGCCAATAAATTCAAAATATCATCCAACTGCTCTTTTTTAAGGCTTCATTAGCCCTCTTTAGGGTTTTCATATCTCTTAACAGATTTCCACACATCTCTTATCTTTTTTTTCTTTTTTTTAATGGTATTTCCACACATCTCTATCTTTGTGCAAAAGACACTAAATCATTATTGGTTTCAACAGACCCCAATTCGCACCTCCATATAGAGACCCATGTTTCTAACGCTTTTTCTCGACTAGTAGCCATCGAGCTGTAACAGTGGTGATGAGCACAATTCATCTTAAGAACAACAGGAGCCAATACATGGTTTCAATAGTGATATTCTTACAACTCTTAGAAAGTCCATTCCACTCGTTAAATTTAAACAAATTCAAAAGTTTTCGACAAAGCAATGATATAAGATGTATATGATTTCCAGAGACCAAAAAATTACTTTATAACGTGTTCTAATGAGGAAAAAGGTTTAGATTCTAGCAATATTAAGAATTTTTTGGTACAAACAAATATTCATGCTTTCATGTTGGGGTTGTGACAAAAGTTTTACACCAGCCATCGACCTACCTGATGCAACCCTCCTTTATCAGGGTCTTGTGACCCGCAGTTACAACACCTGTTGGAGTTGGGAAGTATGAAGTATAGATCTAAAGTAGTGCAACCTATCCAAGGATTTGGCCTGGGACAGACAGGAATGTTGAAACATAATTCATGTTGCTAACCCCAAAATAGTTGGAACAAGGCTTTGATGATGATGATGATGACAATGAAAAAGCAACAAATACACATATGATGGTCTGCGACATATGGCTGTGATGTATCGGATTTAAGACTTGGCCATGACAGCCACCGCAATCACAAGTTTCAACCATGGTTGCAACTTTCCATTTCATAGATGTGATGAATTGCTATAGTTACGAAACTACAATTCAAAAAAATTAAACCAACCTCAACATAATTATAACTTCTCAGACGATTCTCAATTAGTTAGATTAATGCCAACAGCAAACATTGCAAAAAAAAATCATCATACAACATAGTGTTACAAAGGATCAATCATTTCTTAACAAATTATCTGGATTTTCCCTCCACCATTTTCTAGAGTGCAAAGAGATACAGTACAGGAAGAAATCATTGAAATGCTTAGCAACGGGTTACAATGTTTATGGAGAAAAACTACAAACAGAATTGCATGATAAACATAGGTACATCCCCTGTGAATGTTGGAACATCTTCAACAAAATGATTTATGACACATTGAGACCTAAGTTAGAGTGCAGAGTTATATCAAAAGATCTGAATACCCCCAAAAGCGATTGCTCAATGTAACCAGCTGTTATGAGGTTCCAAGCAAATGGAATTGTCCTGCAAAACAACTCCATTAAAAGATTCTCAATCAGTGATTGAACAATGTTTGCAAACTAATGGTACACACAATTTTGCATCTGAAATTATCTGTTTCTAGATAAACCTCTTTGTGTGTGTGTGTGTGGTTATAGATGCACTAATTATCCAGGCAGCCATGGTAATATTATGCAATTAAGGGCCTAAACAATTAAGTCGGCTTAGGCCCACCTACAATCACCCTGGTTTGATGCTTCTCCAAATTATACTCACCCCTGGATTGTAAAAAGAAAAGAGGACAAAAATACAGAAAACAGCACTTCAAAGAGTTTTTTACAAAAAGACCCCTATATTTTCATTAAACCTTAAAAACACCCCTGAACTTTCTGGTTTTACTAAAGCATCCCTTGACTAACAGTCAAACTCAAAGTAAACAAACCAGCTGTTCCCACTCTCCCCTTTTTGTTATGCTTTACCAATTTTACCCTATGTGTTAAGAATTGTTTATGCAGGGAGTCACGCCTTCTTTGCAACTTGCAGCAAGAAATGTGGAGAACTCACCCACTGTTTCTTGTTCTTTTTCTTTAAAC
This sequence comes from Persea americana, assembly GCA_029852735.1. Classification (NCBI taxonomy): domain Eukaryota; kingdom Viridiplantae; phylum Streptophyta; class Magnoliopsida; order Laurales; family Lauraceae; genus Persea; species Persea americana. Next base: position 9,588,240 of record CM056813.1, on the reverse strand, counting down.
GACCCATGTAAAGATACAGCGATTTCCTTTCTTTAAGTAATTTCCCGATACGATTAGATAAGCAATAAGGAAAGAGGTTTGCTCTAACTACACACACCTGACCTGACTCCAAAGGCGAATGTGACTTGTGCAAGATCCAAGCCACTCATCAGCGGTAGATTCCAGTAGGTGGGCCCCAGTATAGATAGTCAAGTTTGAGAAACTGCTAAGATGTAGCAGTCGTCATTGAGGATATTTTTTTCACTTTAATTAATGTGGCCGGATGGAAAATTTGTATTGCTTATGTTCATTTTAAAGGCCAATTAGTACATAGCTAAATGCGCGTGATACTTTGTCTCTTAAAATCTAATCCTACGTAGAGTTAGCCGCACCACTTTGCTCGATTGAAGTTTACTGGAGAATGGAAGGCAGCTTCTTAAGGCCTAATAGCCCCACTAATTACCAGGTGCCTTCCTGAAATTGGATGTTAAAGAGTGGAAACATCAAATTTCAGACACCACATGAAAGTAGAAAACTTGGATCAGACCAAAAACAAACTCCATTGAAGTCTGGATTTATTCTTCCCACATCTTTCCCATCTCTCCAAGCAAGAACACATCTCCCTCATCAATTCCACACTGTTAAGCAATCCAAAATAATAGGAAAAGAAAATCTCTAAGGAATGGAAACTATGCTATATACAAAAGGCTAAGATCCCAAATAATAGGGTCTGAAATATTTTCAGATTTGGACGAGTATTCTGTGCTGGAGTGATAAATCCTGATATTGTGGTGAATCCTTCAGAGACCCATGTTAGCAAATCAGTGGTTGGCTTAGAAGGCAGAGTGATGAATCCTGACGTTGAGTAGGGAGAAGAGGGTCGCACATTGATCATAGTTCGATATTTGGGTATCATCTTTTGTGTACTTCCTCTTTTAGATATGAGAAAGAAGATAAAGTTAAAAGGGTTATTTGAACTTTTAAATAAATGCAAGGGAGAGTGGAAACGGCAGGTTTATTTTCTCTTTGAGTTTGACTGTTAGTCAAGGGACAGTTTAGTAAAACCAAAGAGTACAGGGGTGTGTTTGAGATTTTGTGAAAATATAGGGGCCATTTTGTAAAAAAAAAAAACCCAAAATTTTTTTTGAACCACTTAAATCAACGGAGATTGATCCCATTTTTGCACGTCACTAGGCCATCTCTGGACTTTTCCTTCCCCCTTCCCCTCACCTATGATTGGGATGCACCTAAGTGGAACCCAGAGGCTAGGCTCTATTTACAAAATAGTAGACTAGGCATCCATAATTAGAACTCTATATATTCGAAGGGTTACAGCTCACAAGTTCAAAGGAGTAGGACCTAAATGAAGACCAATGAAAAACAATATAAATTTTGGAGTTACACAGCACGGTTTTAAAAAGGATTGGGTGAAAAATAATTCGCGCGTGTGTGGAAATGATTACATACGGTTGGCGTATTCAAATAAGATTAAATCAAATCTTTACATGTGTGGTCCACTTTGTCAAGATCTAAACCGTTCAAAAGATGTATCCGCCCACATATACCCATGCAGCCCCATGATTCGTACAACAGTAACCATTTGGTTTGGGATTTTTATCAAAAGATCCAGTTACATTACATGCTAAACATATTTTCCTAATAAAATCAAATTTTCTTTACAAAAGGGACCACATGAAATGGATCTAAACTGTCATCAAATCTCTATCCAAAATCAGTGAACAACCCAAATTTCAAGTCAGTCAGTTTATTAAGACTGACAGTTGGATTGGACGTGTGAAAAAAAAATGTTACTAAAGTTTTTGTCCAATCCCATGGTGAATGTAACTCTGGACAATTATAAAGGAGGAAACAACACATCAAATGGACAGTCTGGATTTCCAAGATGTCAGCCCATAGTGCACAGAAAATAAATCTATTAAAGAAGTGTCGTTAAGGAGTGCTTTAATCGCATGTTTCTTCAATCCAACAATTGATATCACGTTCTCTAAAGGCATGCTCAAGTCTATAGTAGGTAAAGAAACTAGGGCCAGAACTCTCTTTTTTTTAAGGTAAACTAGGGCCACTACTTGAATAGCTGGGATCTTTATAAGGCAGAATCTACAAGTAGATACTTGAGTTGGCCTTACTTTTTTTCCAGTCCATGCGACCCCCTATGATCAATCAAATCCCCTCAACATAATTAAATCATTATATCTTTGTATTTTGAGGCCCCAAAGATCATACGAAAGAATGGATGTTTCAATTCAATGTTGAGTAACGATCAATAAGTGTTTATAACGGGGAGTGCCAATTCATGGGGGAATAGTGAGTGTGAGGGATTAAATTGATTAGGCATTGGTCCATGTGGGTCCCACAAGCTGGTTATCATATTCATACAATACAAATTCTACTACATACACATACACGATAATTTTAAGAGAGAACATGTTCCTTTATAAAGGTAAAAGGAAAGGAAACTTTAAATGGGGCCCACCTATATCAAACCAAGCCTTTCTTACCAATGTACTATATATATTGTGAACCAAAATTAAAAAAAATTGTACCAGAACTCACACTACCAAGATAGTTTTATCCAGGTTGATTCATGACACTTCTAAGTGATGTGATTAACCTACACTATTGAATAAAACCTTATATAAGAAGCACTTAAGCAATTAGCAATATAGGCATTTAGCATGGTCAATTGCACAAGATTCAGCTACACTAAGTCATGTAGGTGAATAGGTGGAGAAAACATAACTAGTTCACTATCACTGTTTACATATCTATAAGTGATAATGGTGAATAAAAATTTATTATTTTTTTATTGGATGGAATTATGAGGTGGTAGTCCTCATAGAGGAGAGGGAAATTATAGCCTTTTAAGATGGTAAGCTTGCACAAGCAAATTCTAAGAGAGAGGCATTTATACACAGGCCTTCAGTCAAAAATAGTTATCACAATCCTGCCCAATTGTGATAGAATTGCTCCATATGTGACAAAATGGCTATACATGTTGGCACCCATCCAACAAATATTCACTATTGGGATTATCAACAAACAATTTAACTTATCTACAAATGAGTAAGTCTTTGGACCCCTAAGTGGCCACATTTTTTTTTTGGGGCTAATTCTTTAGCACACCAGTAATCCACATATACAACTACCAAAGCCCATCCTCACCAGTGAATAAGGTGGGCCACAAAAAAGTTCCTTGTTGGCACTCTTTAGGACCATTAATCCACATGTACAACCTCAATCTTTTCTATTGTCACTAATAGTCTTGTGGGCACTCTTTCAGGAACAAACTACCATTCGCATAGGCAAACCACACAATGTGAGAGAGAGAGAGAGGGAGGGACACACACACACACACACACACACACACACACACACACACACACACACACACACAGACACCTCACTTTAATGAACTCTTTTTTTATATAGATTGGTTATATGATCGTAGCTTCTTGTTTTCATTAGCACATTAAGCCGACTCCAAATAGATGAGATAAGAGTGAGATGATGATAAATTGATAATGGTGATGGTGATGATGATAGTGAAGAATAGTTGTCAAGAGAAGGGCAAAAGAAAATAACAAGAAACCTTATATGCGCAAAGTACATACAGGGTGTTCCATCCGAATCACTCTTTCAGACTTTGACTGTTGATTCCAATTCACTGTTTGGGTTTCTGGCTTTTAAAACTAACACAATTTTGTTAAAAGAAAAATTCGTTGAATCTTTTCAAGGCCAACAGAGCCAATCAACAACTTAGACAATCTTTCATGAAATCAGAATATGGGTTCAGTTGTCACTGGCAAAAACCTAATAGTTTTTGGCATTCATAAATCCTTGCACTGGCAACTAAATTAGAAAACATGGTACAAGGACATATGCACATAGCCAATGAAGAAAACCTTTCAGAATGGGTAAAATACCATTCAAGAAAGGGTAATGTACTTTTAACCATGTAGCATGAAAAAACAATACCTTGCAGGAATAAGCGCAAGATATGAAACAGCTGCAGGGAATATCTGGACTACAGCATATCCTCCAATAAGTACCACAGTGAGACCTTTGCACAGCCGTGTAAATCCAGTAAAGAGGCTGCCACCCTGCCCATTACAAGCTACAATCAAATCTTAGTTAATCTAATCAAAATTGCTACTCAAATAGATGTCTAAACAATAAATATAAGCACTGCTACACATGCTAAAGCATGCAAAAAAGTGAACTCTATATAAGTGCAAGATTAGTTCCTTGATTTTAGGGCATCCTTTTAACTTATCATTTCACCCACAGATCCCTGACAAATTATGATACAAAATCTCACTCCTATCAATAAATGTCAAATTTTAGTTTTATCATGTTAACATTCTCTTTCTAAAGAATGAAAATCCTGAAAAGGCAAAACAGTTAAAACTTCATTAGAACCCATAAAGGAGTCGTTTTCCCATATAGGGAATTAGATGAGTAAAAGAGGGGAAATTTTAAATTGGCCTTCAGATGTGGAAAAATGAGTCTATCGCAAGCGGGGGGGGGGGGGGGGGGGGGGGGGTGGCGCGGGCAATTGCCCCTCCTCGATTTCTTTGTTTTGCTAGAACATATGAGCAAAAGTTTGGAGGCCTTTTGGTTTTTTACAATTTTTCCCCTTATTATCTTGTTCCTAAAAGGAGACAATTTAAAAAGAAATCTGAGTCCTTTGCTTGCTTCCAAAAAAGTAAGTAAATCATCTCCAATTTTTAAGGATAGTTTTTCTCTCCAAAAGAGTGGTTTCTCTCTCGCGACACTTTGAAATAATCCTTTCTTTAAAACAAGTTGGATTTTGGATTAGTAGCTATCATTTGGATTGAAATAGGTGTTGGTCCCACTATATTTACATTTAAAAATATGACGTGCTGAATCTTATGGTGGGATGGGACCAACTTCTATTAGAGTTAAATTTGGGGAAAGTCCACCTAAGAAGAGGACATTTATTCTAAGCAACGTGAATAGTTGACTGTGTTTACCTTTTGATGGCATTGGTTAATGGCTATTAATGGTGTGCTCACAACCATCCATGTCTGCCGTAGGTATCATAGCCCATCAAACTATCAAAAGTAACTAATCAATGGATTTTAAACTATCATGTCTACCGTAGTTATTGTGGCCCATTAAATGATCACATGTAACCAATTAACAAAGTTTAATTAATTAATTATGGGTAGATTGATTTACACTTGTTCAATCCGATATAGGCCCTACTTTTATTAGAGTGAGATACGGCCGTGGTTTAAAAAAACGACCATTACCGTTTCATAACGGCCATTATGAAACAGTATTGGCCCATACCATTACGTTATTTACAACGGTCGCGGTATAAAAAAACAATGAAAATAACGGCCCATAATGGTCATAACGGCCAATAGAACGGTCGTAACGGTCCATAATGGCCAATATTTTGAAAATATTGGTCGACATTTTTATTTTTTTTTTAAACTTTCTTTCCCCTTCCTTTTCATTTCTTTCTTTCCCAAACCATTTGTGCAGCTTCTTAAGACTATGCTAGAGATTCCCAAGCTTCCTTTTTCACCAAAACTCAAGTGATTTGCAAGACTTTGGTGGATTCTCCTATGATGGTTTCTTCCCTCCTCAACCACAATACCCTTATGTTCATACTTCGTTGTTTTAATTAATTAGTTAATCTTGATGTAGTAGTAAATGTTACTTGAAAGTTGAGATTTATTCTCAATTTACTTGGTGATTGAGTAATTGAGTATTGTACGTCTATACTACTACTTACTAGTTTATTGACTTTAATTGTTTAACACTAATGATTAGTTCAAAATTATGGTTGCAATGTATAAGGTAAAATTTGTGATATTTGAACTTGTTTTAATATATACATGTAAACCTATTTAATTCATAACAGACTTTATGAGTTTCAAATAAGATAGCGATACAGAATGTAATGACTTCGGGGGGACCGATATTTTTCTTTAAAGTGTTTACTAATGGAAAAAAATATTGTTTTCTAGCATTTTAGAATATTCTGGACTTTTTGATATTTTTTCGGATTTTTTTGGGTAAAATAAAAATTCGCACCGCAATGGACCACAATGACCGCGACCTGCAATACGACGCGATGACGACCGCGGCCGCGATTTTGAACCATGGATACAGCTCTCACTCCTAAAACAAGGAGTAAAGGACAATTTTGAGCAGTTTGTATTCATTATGGTAGTCCTACTATTTTTATATTTTAATTGTCCTCAAAGTTTTGAATAATTATATTTTTAAAATATTGGGGTATTGTCAAATCTATGATTTTTTTAGATATAAGTATAAAACTCCACAAAATTTTAATAAATTTATTTTTAAAAGTTAAGTAAAAAACAACAAATCTAAAAAATATTATTGATTGCCTCTATAAAAAAATTTCTTATTCTGCCCGTTGTTAGTCAACTATTGCTTGCCCCTCCCGGAAGAAAGTCCTGGCTCCCCTAATATATCTAAAATACCCTAAAACCCAAGAGTTCTTGCTATCAGATGACAGTCCATAACTTTCACTAAACTTGTCAGAATTACATGGTGTTGGGCTTGTTAAACAATAATTAACTAACCTAACAAACGGAACCAATTTCATCTAATTCAAACGCCATTCAACACACGATCAAGGGCATCATGCAAAAAAAAAAAACCCTAAATCATCATCTGCAATGTTGGCTCCATCATCACATCGTTCATCACTTGTCTTTCCTCCTTTCATTTTCTCAAGCCTCTGACCTTTCTCTTCTGATTTCTCATCACATCGAAAGAAAGTAAAGATGAATGCTCCACATCACCCCCATCCATAAAACATAAATTTTATGTAAAACATGATTTTAAAATGCAACAAACTAGTAAGATGAGAGAAAACTAGAAATCTCATCAAACTGATAACCCCCAACGACGAATTTACAACGACAAGTTCTCAATGCAATATCTTAGTAACAGACATTAAAAACACTAAGATCCATGTATTCTCTCCATTAAAAACAGCTAAATTGCATTTCGTCAAATCTAGCATAGCCAATCTGTGCAATGTAATTAGAGTAAAAACACCACTTATAGTTACTCTGTTTGTATAAAATCTAATCAGCGCATCAAGATCTGAAGTCACAAAACCTAACTATCATCAATTTAAAGACGATTCAAGTTCAACGGAATCTGAATTTCAATCCTGGCAAAGATCGAGCTAGATTGCAAGCCATTTCAAACAAATAAATTGAAGAAAACAAAAGAACTTGAACAAATTCCAAACACATAGATGCGAAACAGCAAACAATGAGAGATTCAAATAAATAGAAAAAAAAAAAAAAACGCGAGATCTGAGCAAGCGAATCTCTTCGATCTCATGCATTGTATCGATTCATCATCGACATGTGACATGTCGTCATATTGGGAATCAGGAGATGTAGAGCGATAGAAGAGAGGAGCGAGAGGGAAAGAGGAGAGATCTAGGGATTTTGAAATGGAGTGTAAAACCCTAGCGAGCGAAGGATTCCGGGTTTCTGGATCTGGGTTTCTCTCGACGAGATCTCGAAATCTTCTGTTTGTATTTTTAGTTGTGTTTGGTGGAATCGAATCGAATCGAATCGAATGGAAGAAATGTGGAGAATGGAATTGAAATTGCTTACTCCTGCAAGTGCTTGAGAACTCATTGCCTGGCGATTCGGAGCCTCGTCTTGTTTTTGGTGTGACGACTTCGCGGTCTTTTTGTTCCTTCTTCACGTCTCTCTCTCTGCCTTCTCTCTCTTCTAACTTGGATAAATTTCTATCTGGGAAACCGACTTATCACCATCAGATGTTGAGCTCAGGTCCTCTGAGTCTTTGACTCTAGAGAATTCCTGAGTTGAAGGAGTGGGTCGCCCGCTCTCCAAATTGGAGTCCATTGGATGTAAATTCGAGCAGTTTAAAATAAATGTCGTTTAGGTACTTCTTTAAGAATATTTCAAATAGGAGTTGGTCTCACTGTATAGTTGAATGTTAAATAAAATGTGATTAATAAATATATAAGACTATGTTGATCATTATATTTTTAATTAAATCATAAATCATATAAGAATAACAACTCTGATTGGAGTAAAATTTTGGAATAGCTTTATAATGAAAACAATTCTCAAAAGGCTATACAAAAGGAGTTTTTTTTTTTTTTAAGTGAGTTAGTTTTTCATTTTCTTAAATAAATAATATATAGAATAGGAGGTCTAAAAGACCAACATGCCTAGTAGGGCTTGCCAATGAGGCATACCCCATAATCAAACAATATCAAATTAAAAAAAACTATTCCAAGAATAAGAATTGAATAAATCTAAAAACATTTGCAACTTTATACCAAAGTTTCCTTTATGCCAAATTCACCTTTATGCAAGCCTGGTGCCCAGACACCGAGACCATAGCTTTCACTTTGAGAATTGCTATCTAGAATGCCACAGAATAGTAATCTATGCATTTGTAACATGAGTTGGAGGCATTCTATATCTACTTATTTTTCTGCTAAACCTCTTTGTGTTAGGATGAAGAGTAACAAAACTAACTTGAAATTTCTTTAGAAACTTTTCCAGTCTTCGAACTTGAAATCTCATGTTCCAGGGAGATGTATCAGGCTGACATAAAATCCGTGACAGCGATGAATCTGTCTCAATCATGATAGAGGTTAAGTGATCAGGTACAAGGTGCAGTAATTGGAGAATGCCCAGGTAATAATCCAAACCTGAGTGAATTGCCCCTTTAATTGGATGAACAATGTCTGACCACATGATACCAATAAGTAGTTGACGAGTGTGACAAATAGAAATTCTCCAACCTGGTAATGAATTAGGGACTATCTAGGTGCACATATACAAAGCCAAAGGAATATTCCAATGACAAGCCACATTGTTTGGAATTGAAATGCCAAGGTACACCAATCTGCTTTGGACAACCTGAATGATACTATGGATGATACTTAGGGCCGGCTTCGATTCAGATCTGAATATGCGCTTGTTCCGTTCAACCCAAATATGCCAAATAAAAGCACAAAAGATTAATTTACCAACCGTTTAAAGTCCCTTATGGTGCTGATCAACCCGGAGAGTGATTGATTCTATCAACTCTATGGTCGAATGACATTCAATAGAATTTAGATTTAGCTTTGCCAAAAGGAGTGTCCACACTGTCTAAGAATAGGAGCGATGTAGCATGAGATGTGAGTCAGATTCCCAGGTACAACCACATAACACACAGCAGGAGTCACAATCCACATTTCTTTAAAGGAAGAACTCCTTTGTCTTCAATTTCCCTCAGAAAAACATCTAGGCACAGATAGAATGTTTTTTTAGACAACCCCGAAACCAAATTAGCGGGTGCCACTGAAATTCCCACTAACCAAACGATAAACAGACTTTAAAGTGAAGTTGTCATCGTCCTTTAATGTCCATACAAGTTCATCAGCAAACTCATATTGAGACTGAATTTCTTCTGTAATGTTTCGGAATATGTCCATAAGAGCAGTAGATCTAGGCAAAGGAAAGTTCCAATTATGATTAACAATGAATTGGTGAACCATTACATCTACTCCCAACCGAAGATCATAAATTGCACTATCTCCATATCTATCTTTTAGCCTCCCTCCATTTAACCATGGATCCGTCCAGAAGTTAACCAAATGTCCATTTCCAATGAAAAATTTAATGAGGTAGGGCCATTGGACGAAGCTCAAGAATCCCTTTCCAACCCCAAGAGGCATTCTGTGGTATATGAACATCCCACAAAGACGTCCCCTTCAAATATTTAGCATTGATCCAAATATTCCACCAGTTTTGTTTATTTTTAACCACATTCCACAATTACCTCAACAAAGCAGCTTTTGTCTTTTACACAAAGGATCGATTACCCAATCCTCCAAACGATATAGGTTGACAAATAGAGTCCCATGCAATAGGATGAATATAATGAGGAGACCATTTATTCTAAAAGAAATCCCTTACCTGTCTATCCAATGCTTTAAGAGTAGCCTTGGGGATTAGAAAGACTACTGCCCTGTAAAGATGAATGTTAGATAAGGTGGCCTTGATTAGCTCTACCCTTCCTACATAAGACAAAGCCTTGGACTTCCACCCAGCTAGTCGCTGCTAAATCTTTGCTAGAAGTGGTTGAAAGTCCTTGAACTCAGTTTCTTAGGAGACAGAGGAATGCCAAGATATTTCATTTGGAAGCTCCCTTTTTTAACATTAAGAATATCTGAAATAATCACTTGATCTTGAGTAGCAGGCACAATTAGAAATGAATACTGCACTTTTTCCCCAGTTAACTCCAAGACCCGAAAAAATATTGAAATTGTCAAGGAAATGCTTAAGATTCACAGTAGTAACATCTGTAGCTTTGCGGAATACAAACAAATCATCAGCAAACATAAGGTGAGATATAGCCACTTGATTTTTATGAAAGGGGGTTGGAACTAACTATGAAGAGGCATATTTTATCATCATTGTAGAAAAAAATTCCATGACTATGGTGAAAGGGAAGGGAGATAAAGGGCAACCCTGCCTTAATCCTCTCGTTCCTTTAAAATATCCCTCAAAGCTACCATTCGCCAACACTGAGTAGTGAGCATCAGAGACACATGCCATGATGAGCTTGATGAAGTGGGTTGGAAAGTCTCGTCTGACACTATCATATGCTTTAGTCAAATCAGTCTTTAAGCACATGCGAGGAACTCTTCTTCTCAAGTGAATATTATGAATTAAGTCTTGTGCTACAAGAATATTGTCTACAATACTTCTCCCAGGAACAAACGCCGACTGCATAGGCCCAATAAGGTTTTCAATAATTGGCTTTAGCCTATTTACCAAGATACGACTGATAATCTTGTATAGCTCATTGCTCAATGAAATAGGCCGAAATTTATCTGGAGCGGCTGCATTTTCACTCTTTGGAACCAACACTATAAAAGTGGCTTTCAACTGATTAAGCATATATCCATGCTTGAAGAAATCAATAATGCCAGCACAATCATCGTTACCAATTATTGGCAAAAAAACTTTGAAGAAGTGGGCATTAAAACCATCAGGTCCTGGAGCCTTGTTTGGATTAGCAGTTTTTATTTCGTCCTCAATTTCAGAAATTGTCATTTGTTTGGTTAACTCAAGAGCACTGACTTCAGAAACATAACCATGAGAGATAACATAAGAAAGGTCTAGCATTCGTACCTCAATATTTGGTCCAAGAATACTTGTAAAATAGGAAACAAACACTGCTGCAATACCTGAATGTTCAGAATATATGTTGCATTCCATGTCTTCTATATGAGAGATAAAGGAGGGAGCATGTCTTTTACGCATCAACCCATAAAAATATTTAGTATTTCCATCTCCCACGGTAAGGTCCCTAGACCGCTATTTGAATATGCTTTCCTTAGCTCGAGCTAAGGAATCCAAATATCCTCCAGCATTACTCTCAGCTGCTTGGAGACTAGTGTTGTTTGGATCAGCAATTATGCTCTGCTGAATATCATCTAAACAAGCTTGGGCTTCTATAAGTTTTGCTGAGATCGGTTGCTGAGTCTTCTTCCATTCAATAATTTTTGCTTTAATTAACTCTTCTTAATTTTGTAAATACCCAAAATAAAGGAGTATCGCTCACATCATCTACCCAAGCATCTTGGATGACTTTGCTGAATCCCGGAACTTCAGCCCAAAAATTAAAGTATCTGAATGGTGCTTTGACATGCCTGTCTTCATTGAAAGTCAATAAAATAGGAGCATGGTTTGAAATACTTGGGAGTAAAACTTCCCCTATGAATATGTTTGTATTCATACAAGAAGCATTCACAAGAGCTCTATCCAATTTACATTCAATCCGAGATTCCCCAATACATGAATTGGACCAAGTAAAGGAAGAGCCACTTAACTTCAAATCAATCAACCTAGCTTCCTGAATACAATCATTAAATTCAATAAGCCCTGAAGCTCTTGGACAAGCCCCTCCTTTCTTTTTATGACTCCATCTTATGCTATTAAAATCCCCAGCCAATATCCATGGCAAAGAAGATGTTTTAGATTTTGAAATAATTGACTGTCATAATTCTCTACAGTGAACATAGCTATTAGTTCCATAACAAGCGAAGAAATAAATTTGCAAATGCTCATATTGGACTTCACAATGAATGAGTTGGGCTTCCACATTACTAACTTGAATATTAACCAACCGGGGGTTCCATAAAATCCAGATTCGTGTAGATGGTCAAATATCTACATTAGCCGTTTCCAACCATCCATTTGGTAGAATGGCATTCTTCACCCAATGAAAAGATGATGGCTTTATTTTTGTTTCCAATAAGGCAACACAGCTTGAATTTTGTTTCGAACTTCCTACTGCATGGAGGGTCTATTTAGACCCCTAACATTCCAAATGAGGATCGTCATAAAAACCGATGCTTGTTAGCCTTCTCCTTTATAAGTATACCAGCTGAACCTGGTTTATTCTTCTTAGTTGATGTTAGGTTGTATGGCTCAATTGAAGTAATAAATCTGGTAAACCGGGCCCTTGTATTGCCCATGTTCTACTGTGATTAGAAGTAGTGTTTGGGTGTAACTGGGTATTGGGCTGATATTATAAATAGAGACTAAGGGTCTCTATGATGTACACCCTCTTCTAATTGCATAGTGAATTCTCCCGTCTCCTGTGTTCTTAAATGCTTGATCTCTTTCTTCGTAGGCCCTGGATCACAACAAACTGGTATCAGAGAGTTCCGCGTGATTAGAAGATATTCGACAGATCGGATCTCAAAGGGCTGGAGTTGTGGCTGCGTGATCGACGGATTAGATCTCAAGATTGAGATAGTATTTTCTGGATCATGCAGAGGGAGATCGTCTGATCTCGGTGGGCCACACACTTCTTAGAGACAGGGAGATCAGATCGGACAGAAGGCCGCTGCCATGGTCGGCGGAGGTCCCTGCCGCGCCGTCTCCCTTCCGTGCTTTGTTGCGTGGCCAGAGAAGAAGAAAAGAGACAACAGTCTCTTGTAAAAGGACAGTTTTTTTTTCTCATTGAACGATTGAACGATTTGCTCGAATTTGGAGAAGTCTGGCTAGAATCGCTGCCGCCGTTCTCGTCGCCTAAGGACGATCGCCGCCTGCGCCAACGACGGAATCGGAGGAGAGGACTGCTGCTGCGAAAACCGAAGGACGCCGTTGCTGCTTGGACAAGACGATCCAGGCTCTGTTCTGGAGAGGAGAAAATCAGAGCAACAGTTGCTGTCGCAGGTTTTGTGCGTGTTGCCGGAGAAGGGGGGTTGCCGCTGCTGTCGCCGGAGTTCTGCGGGATTGCCGAGGAAGAAGAAGAAGACCGGAAGGGGGGAACTGTCTTCTGTGCCCAGTTGCAGAACAAAAAGAGGGGAAGAAGACAACCATTCTGTTGGGTCTTTTTGGGCGGGTTTAACTCCAGGTCAGGTCAAGCCTGACCCGCTTCAGAAGCCCGTTCGCTAGATCCAGGTTCGGGTCAGGTTGGGCCAGGTCGACCTGACCCGTAAACTAGAAGCCCAGAATCAAAGCAGCAGTGACGTCAGCATCTCAACGGTCAACACTGTTTGACCAAATCAAAGGCTGAAATTTGTTTTCGCGATATCTTGACGATCCAGAGTCTGATCTGAGATCCGTTTGAACCTATGGACTCGTTGCGAGCAGATCTAAGCTGTTGTGGAAGAAGATTGGCTGTTCAGCAGTCAACGAAGGAGATTGACTGATTGGAGCGCAGAAACTTATTTCTGCGATATCTTAGCCGTCCAGAGTCGGATTTCAGATCCGTTTCTTTCAGCGTGCTCGTGGTGACCATATCTACACAGTTACAGTAAAAGATTTGTGGAATGGCTGCTAAATTCAAGATTGAAAAATTCGATGGAAATAATGACTTCGGTCTTTGGTGTCTGAAGATGTATGCTTTGTTGGTCCAGAATGGGTTGCATAAAGCTTTGAGGGGAAAGAATGCTCTATCTGAAAAATTGTCAGATGAAGAGAATGATGAGTTGCTGGAAAGGGCGTATGGTCAGATTCTGCTGTTCTTGAGTGATGGTGTACTCCGAAAGGTTGTTCAGGAGAAAACTGCTGCTGGCATATGGCAAAAGTTGGAGAACTTATACATCACAAAATCTTTCACGAATCACTTGTATTTGAAAAAGCGATTGTTCACATTACAAATGCAGGAAGGTACGTCTGTTTCAAATCACATTGATTCTTTTACAAAAGCTATTTTGGATCTTGAAAATATAGATGTCAAAATTGATGATGAGGACCAAGCTATCATGTTGCTATGCTCTTTACCACCCTCGTATGAGAACTTTGTTGATACCATGATGTATGGTAGAGATACTCTATCCAAAGAGGATGTAGAGGCAGCCTTGAACTCGAAAGAGTTGAAGAAAAATGTTGCAGCTGACAATGATAGTTCGGGTGAGGGTTTGGTAGTACGAGGAAGAACAAAAGACTCCAGTGATAAGGGCAAACATAGATCCAACAGGAAAAACATTCAATGTTATTATTGCCATAAGAAAGGGCACATCAGAAAAAACTGTCCCGAAAGGCAGAGGAAAGGGAAAGAAATAGAAGATTCGTCATCTGATGATAATTCAGTCAGTGTTGCAGATGGAAGATCAGATTATGATTCCGACAATGCACTTTCTGTGATTGAAAATGGTATTCGTCCTAAGGATGAATGGATTCTTGATTCGGGTTGTTCTTACCATATGTGTCCCAATAGGGACTGGTTTACCATTTATAGAGAAATCAACGGTGGTAGTGTCTTGATGGGCAACAATGTTGCATGTAAGACGGTTGGGATTGGAACAGTTAAAATCAAGATGTATGATGGAATCGTCAGAACGTTGGCAGAAGTTTGGCATATTCCTGATCTGAAGAAGAATCTTATTTCTCTTGGTGCCTTGGACTCCGATGGTTATTAGTTCTCAGCTGAAGGTGGAGTCATGAAGGTTGTGAAGGGTGTTCTAGTTCTTATGAGAGGCAATAGAATTGGAAACTTGTATGTTTTGTCCGGAAATACAGTTACAGGTGGAGCTACAGTGTCGTCCTCAGATGACCATGAATCTGTCTCAACGCGCTTATGGCACTTGCGCCTGGGTCACATGAGTGAGAAGGGATTGACAATATTGAGCAATCGAAATTTGCTATATGGCACAAAGACAAGCAAGGTGGATTTCTGTGAGAGATGCGTCTTCGGGAAGCATCGAAAGGTTAGTTTCAAGACAAGTATTCATCGCACGAAAAGTATCCTTGATTATGTTCATTCAGATGTATGGGGGCCTTCTAAGGTTTACTCCAAGGGCGGGTCTCGGTTTATGCTGACTTTTATTGATGATTATTCAAGGAAAGTCTGGGTTTATACTTTGAAAACAAAGAATCAGACCTTTGTTACATTCAAGCGATGGAAAGAAATAGTTGAGAAACAGACTGGCAGAAATGTTAAGAAGTTGAAGGCATGTAATGGAAATAAGTACAGATCGACAGAGTTTGAGAACTATTGCACGGATCATAGCATAGTTTGGCATTACACCACTACAGAAACTCCGCAGCAGAATAGAATTGCAAAGAGGATGAACAGAACGATCTTGGAAAGAGCTCGTTGTATGTTGTTTACTGTAGGATTGTCCAAGGACTTTTGGGCTGAGGCGATAAATGCTGCAGGCTACTTGATAAATAGGTCTCCACACACAAAGATTGGTTGCAAAACACCAGAAGAAATGTGGTAAGGTAATCTAGCTAATTATTCTAACTTGAGGATCTTCGGTTGTCCGGCTTATGCTCGCGTGAAAACTGATAAGTTAGAACCAAGGGCTGTCAAGTTAATCTTGGTGGGGTATGCTTCTAGGGTGAAAGGATACAGGTTGTGGTGTACTGATCAAGATTCACCCAGATTTATCATCAGCAGGGATGTTACATTTCATGAGGATGCTTTACTCGAAGCGAGAAAGCAGGTGGAGAGGACAGAAGTAGGTAGCAGCAGTGACACCGTTCAGGTGGAGTCCGACATCCTAGTGAGGAAGGAGAGTGCATCCGACTTCTTCCGAGATACAGGGGATCATTAGACTGTGCAGCAGATGCAGCAGACAGAGCTGCAAATGCCGCAGACGGGTAGACCGCAGAGAGAAAGGAAAGCAAGTACGGCTGAAATATAAGATTTGGTCATGTACAATCTATAAATGAACCTCCAATTATCTCCTCCAATGCATTGCTCCTTGTTCCGACCGTTAAAGAAATAAATATATCCCATTTCATTCATCACCCGATGCTTTGAACATACTCCTAACATCGGTGTCGTCATCAATGTTGGCCATGGAGAATGCCCGTCCGTTGTGATGTATGTTTTGCATACTTAAATTCTGGATGGATGAGTCTCAATTAGATGCTTCGATTGCTTATTTAACCAGAGCTTCATATGTTATGTCTGTCGCTAAAAATCTTATTTTCTGCTTTCCTCCATTGTACACAGAACGACTTATATCGAATTCAAAGTCACCGTCATAGTGGAAGATGAACAGCACCTCTCTATTTGACATGCAGTCATTGAATAAGGAGAAAATAATAAAGACATCAGTGGAAATCAGGTACATTCAGAATGATAAAATGTCTCTGAGAGTAGATAAAATGTCTTCACATTGATAAAAACTCCACACACCATGCTATTGTACAACAGGAAGAAAAGGCATTTAGATCAATTGCCTATTTATTACAAAGCTTGGAACAATGATCTCAAATCATGCTACTGAGTGCAATTCCTCACATTATTCCACCCATTCTCTTGTTACTTTACATAATAAAGAGAACCAACTCTAATTATATGAAAAACCACGTTAAAGTCTAAAACTTTGTAAGATTAGTCCAAAACAAAACCACTATGCAGATTCAATTTCACTCACACCATCTTATCAAGTTGAATAAACATGTTGCTGGTTTTCTTCTAAAACGGATAAACACAAGACAAAAGGAACAACGCAACAAAAGCCAATTCGTGACAAAACAGTTCTCCCTCTGCCTGATTTTACAGAATATTATTCAAAATTAGAATGGACGCTCACGCAGTCACAAAACAAAACAAACCCTTCAAACCCCAAAAACCAGTGCTCCCTAGGGCAGAGAAACAAGATTTAACAAGGTTTCTAGGGTTTCCAACAATTAAATATTGGAGAGGAATCTAGGTGATGGTGTTCTAGAGTACATAAAGCAGTCTATTGTAGTAGATATTTTGTGTACCTTTGCCTTGATGGAGTCCAACCAGCATGGAGATGGCGTTTTATGGTCGTTTCTAGAAGAAAAACATATCCAGAGCAATGTTGAAGAAGACCCAAATGGAGAAATGCGAAAGTATAATTAGGGCGAGAGATAACATATACCCGATAATGATTGATATCGACTAAATATACGGTCGATATCGACAAATAGCAAAACGACAAAAAAAAAAAGGGGTAAAAAGCCCATATGAGGATCCCTCCCATATGAGACATGAAAGTGGGCCGAGCTGGGACGTATACGGTCCTAGTGGGTCTTCCGGCATAAATTCCTCTATTAGAAAAAAAGAAATAACAAAAAAAAATCAATTTTTTCGGTTTCAAATATCCGTGTAAGGATAGAAATTAGGACATTAAATAAAGTGTGATGATCTAGATCAATTTTTTCTACCCTAGAACACTCCTGGCATCAATTTAATGATCAAACAACAATAAAATTTGCGGGTACCAATTTTTTGTTGTGGATTGCATGCGCCCCTTTCCATCATTTCCTTTAATATGAAAGGAAAGAATCAAGGTGTGAAGCCTTTCTTTTTCATATTTTTTGATTTTTTGATTGGCGGCATTTCTATGACTCTCAAGCTGGAGACGTTGACTCCAGCATTGATACCAAATGTTATGGACCATCCCTAAGTGGTTATAATTGATCTTCAAAGGTGATTATCCAAAATGAGTATAAAAGCACCTTTCCTTTTAAGAAAATAGAATAAGAGAATATGAGAAGCCATCACCCTACTAATTCAAATACTAGAAAAATTGAGATTTCGTCTATATTGCCAACTTATATCCTTCACTCCTCACCTCTTTAATAATCTTAAAAACTGATCTCATTTAACCATGAGTCCATGTGTATTGAATGTAAGAAACAAGCCCTTAGCACCTCTTTTTGTAATTAGTGTTGAGTTTCTAAGATCAGCGGGCATCTATCAAAGGGACAAAAATATTGGATTAAATGTTATGATCCATAATAAGAAGTACTCACTAAATAGTCTTTATTTCCCTTAAAGAGAAAATGGAAGCCATGGCACTGATGGAATCCATCAAGTCAAGCCTTATACCTATTTAGGACTCTCACAAAACAACACATATATGTGTACATGCATAGAAAAGACCTTTCAGGACGGCATTGATACCAAATGTTATTGACCTAACCAATAAACCTTAGGACTGATGGAACGCATCAAATTAGGCCCTATCAATATTTAGGACTGTAACAGAAAAAAAATGCATAGATGTGTACGTGCATAGAAAAGTCGTGATGGGTAGACAACTAGGGCATGTTTGCGAGTTTAGGCTTTTTTTTAACAAAAGATAAATGAAAAAAGACAATAGAGAAGCAAGAAAAGAGAAGCGATCGACATTGAAGAGGTTGCCTAGGTTTGGAGCAGATATGTAAGTCTCGATTTCACTAGGGTTTTCTCAGGAAGACAAAAGGCGAGATGGGATGTGGTGTACTTTTATAGGGGTATTATTGTCATATGATAAAACAACTGAGGGTAAACTTGTCTAGAATAGAATGTGCTTTGTCTTTCTGCTTCAGATGTCATAGCTCCGATTGAATTCTCGCCCAAAACATAACTTTTTCAAACGAAGGAAATTCATTTTAAAAGTAATTCAATTCGACATTTGCTTTGAGGTTGACAAACGGTCTAAAATACTAAAAACTCCAATTTCAATCGGTGTTAAGTCAAAAGGAGGTTCGAAGCAAACTTGCCAAACGGCACATTAGTTTATTCATAGTTTTTTGATATTTTACTTATACACTTATAAATTATAATGCTCAATCTCATTGCGGGACTGACTCCAATAAATTTCGGCTAGATCTTCTTTTGGTTATTATTTGACTAAAGGTATCAACAACACGCCAACACACTCATCATTGAGTGGGGTGGCACTTGAGTACCAAACTCATGTATAGAGTTCGATTACTAGTCTTTAAGTGAATAATATCACTCTTCGCCAGTAGACCAATTTAGATTATAAGAAAAAAAGACCCAACAACACCCAACCATTGCAATTTAGAGTTATGCTACATTAATAAAAGATAAGGACATGCATTTTGCATGGATTTTCGACAGACGGCTCCACTGCGGAGTTTCATCTCACTACGTGTCCGCTGAGTAGGTGTTTGTGGGACTGACGACGGTTCAAGCATGCGAGATACTTTGAACTTTGTTGAGTTTGGACCATTGGGTGTGGCTGAAAGATCTGGGCCGTGGATGACAAAAATACAGAGATCATGTGGATCCAAACTGAATTCAGTGGAAGCAACTGACATCCCAAGATCAAATAACTGATCCCAAATTTCAAGCCTGACTCCATCTAGCTCAGTATCCATGACAAGGTTAGGGCTTAACCGGTCCAATATATAATGAAAAATTGATTTACACCGCTAAAACATTGGACCCGGATTCTCCCAGATTTAACCTAAAAAAATCTTGAGCTAGAAGGAGTGGAAAATAAATGCCATTTAGATGTATGGGTTATCTTCAAATTTTATGTCAATTTAAATTTGTTCTACCATTAAATTAACTCTTTGATAAAAAAAATAAAAAATATGATTCATACATAAGAGTTATGATCATGTTTTTTTGTCAAACAGTCGGTCCGTACGGACTCATATTAATGCGAAACTTGAGCTTGCTCCATTTGCCGGAGGGCTTTATTTTGAATGGTTCATATTCAATAGGAGGGCCCACTATAGATATGTTTAACACAGGATTCTTCATGGTTAAAGCATTTGAGGATCCAAGCTCAACCGATATATTAGTGGTAAGGCATTTTTTTTTTTTTTTGTTAGAAGTGGTTATGCGCCTTACTCCGATGTAGCTGTTCAGGGATTATTCTCTGAACACAAACAGGTTGTATACCCATATCAGTAGCCGGTGGTTCAACCTAGCAAAAAAGAAATAAAAATACAATACTTGATTTTACTCTTGTTTTATTAAGAAAAAAGAATAATTAGAAATGTGGGTGCCACATTGTTTCAGCAAAAGAGAAAAGGAAAGTAAGCGTTCGTTTGTGCAAAGAAATTACGTTGATTTTTTGCGCAGCCCCTTTTCAACTATTTGGCGTTAAACATTTTTTCTCTTGAAAATAGGGAACTAATTTTCTTCAATAAAGAGAGGATTTCAATTTCCTTTGTGAGAGATAAAAATGCGGGACTCCTCTCTTTCTCTTCCCTGTCAAAATGGAAATCAATGGAGAACAGAATCCTCTCTCTTTCTCTATAAATGCACCCAAGGTCATATTTGTGTTTCCATAGAGGAGGAAAGTCACAGGTTTTGCATATAATTTAACATAATGGCAGTTCCCACTTGGAGAATGGGCAAAGAAAACAAGAGAGAGGAAAACAAAAGGCTTTTTACAATTTAGTGCCTCTTAAAGCCAGATTCCACGAGATAATGACAAAAGGCCCTAAAATGACAATAAAGTTGTTTGACTCTGGTCAAAAACTATTTTTGACAATTCTTCTCAAAACCCATGAAATCAATGGATTTTATTCCAGTTTTTTTTTTTTTTTTTTTTTTACAATTTTTATCTTTCACCATATATTGAGTTTTAAAAAACGATAGTAATCACTCAATGGGACCCATAAATCAGCAAATTCTCTTTTACAATTTCTATTAAAAAAAAAAAACATGATATCATGGGACTTATTAGTTTTGGAAAGTACAGTGAATGAGAATCGCAAGAAAAATGCATTTTTTATCTGTCATTGCATGAAAAACAGTCCACAAACAAAAATCTAGGGCCGGTAAACCGCACTAACATCAGAAATTCTCTCGCTACATTAAAATCTCTTTCTTGATTTTTCTCATTTCAAAGAAGCAATTGAGAGGATGCATTAATTGACATGAGTATTACACAGTTTGGCGAATTTGGATGGGCTGTTTCCCCTGTTTCGTAGGACTCCAGAAATCGTATATATGATTCTGTTTTCTGGACCTATCATCTGATTAGGATGCGACTTATTTTTTATGATTTTATTGGTCCTCAACTGAGTGACAAGATTACTTCGCAGGTAGGCAAATTACCGGGAACTTTACTTCATCCTCTCTCATCCAAGCCATAGTCTGCCCTCCCACAGACTCCAAGCCAAACCATCAAACCAAGCCATACATGGGTCTACCACAAGGCTTGACCAAACCTTAAAACAGTCTAGGATGTGTGCTGTTAATTAAGGCTCATGGGCTTGTTGACCTAGATAGATGTTCATAGATGATAAGAATACAATAATCGTGGACCTCCAACTGGTGAGTCTATCTCCTGAGGTCCACCTTCATAAATCCAAACCACTCGCTATGACAGTCCCCCATGAATTTCAAATCGCAATGAGAACTGGGCCTACTATCATATTAAGTATTTGTGTTTGATCAATACAACAGCGGGCACAACCCCAATGACTAAATGTAAGGGAATTAAGATCCTTCACTTTGAGTAGGTTGGATTTATGATGGGCCCACCTGGGAGACTGGAAGGTCCATCCCTGGGGTTGCCTTATCTGGTAGCCACTCCAGATGAAATGATCCTAGCCATAAGATTGTGTTCCATAAAAATGCAAGTCTAAGAAAAAAAGTAGGGGTGGTCCATGTACTAAAAATCATCTGATATTTTGAGCTGTATTGCATCCACGGTGTGGTCCGTAAGTGACTGGATCAGTTTAGGGCCATGAACAGTCCAGACTCACACGGCTCCAGGTCCAGGTGTGATGAAAATCTCAAAGCCCGATTCCGAGTCCAAACCCAACGCCTATCTAGACCTATGGCTCTGAATTTTGGGCGCC
This sequence comes from Persea americana, assembly GCA_029852735.1. NCBI lineage: Eukaryota > Viridiplantae > Streptophyta > Magnoliopsida > Laurales > Lauraceae > Persea > Persea americana. The sequence goes on along the minus strand of CM056813.1, from coordinate 9,566,173 downwards.
CGATTCTGCCCGATAAAGGCTCGAACCCAACAAGGGCCTTAGTCCAACAAATGATCAGGTCCGGTAAGGATCAAGTGTTGGACCCTGGTCCAAACAGACAAGGTTTCTAGGCCTAAATCTGATTCTGGGTCCTGCCTGTTGGGGCCATCGGACAGGCCTAACCCAGTGTAATATTATTTGGGCTTGGGCCGACAGTCGTAGCTACAATGTCGCCACTGGCTAAAGGCATATGATTTGTGACAGTGGAAGCCTTTCAGCCCTATCTGTTTGTAGATTCTCCATGCCAGTCATTACAACCTCTACCACAAAACACCCATCAACTAGATATGCAATGTGGGCCATCACTAAGATTGGGTGATCAAACGTGGTCCAATGATAGTTGAGTAAGAGGATTGCAACAGCCAATGGAAAATGGTATTTGGATTCTTCTATCAGCAGCTTCAACTACTATACCACTGCTACTACCACTCTCAGCCTGTCCTCCCCATATTGCCTATCTTCCAAACAATCCTCCCTGACAACAGCAAGAGAGAAAGAAAAAGAAGAAGATGGCTTCAAATGCATTGAGGAGCTGTGGATTTGCATCAGTGTTTCCAACTCTCCTATCATCTTCCAGATCAAAATTCACAAACGCAGTTGCACTCCCAAATGCTTATTCCAATGCATCATCTAGGTTCGCCATGTCGGCTGAGTGGATGCCGGGTCAGCCTCGCCCGCCTTACCTCGATGGCTCGGCCCCTGGGTAATTGAATTTGACACCATTAGGAAGAATTGACTCGCAGAAGGGTGGGCTAGTTCAGAGAATTTTTCATTTGTATGTGTATCTGATGCTTAATTAATCTCTTTTATGTGTGTACCAGTGACTTTGGATTCGACCCACTTCGGCTCGGTGAAGTCCCCGAAAACCTGGAGAGATTTAAGGAGTCTGAACTCATTCACTGCAGATGGGCAATGCTTGCTGTTGTAAGTTACCAAGTGCTATATATCTAGTCTAGACATCCAGTGGATGTAAATGTTTTCTTGTGTCATGATAAATGTTTGGTAGATTCCATTAAATTGCGACCGACCGCCAAATTGGAATTTAAATTGGATACAGAGTACCCCTTGAGAATTTTGATTTTTAGCATATGAATTTATTTGTTCTGAATGAAGCCTGAGGGATGTGTTCATGTTGGCATGTTATGTAGCCTGGGATCTTGGCGCCAGAAGCATTGGGGTTGGGCAACTGGGTCAAGGCCCAGGAGTGGGCTGCAGTTCCAGGTGGCCAAGCCACCTACCTAGGCAACCCAGTCCCATGGGGTACCCTCCCAACCATTCTGGTCATTGAATTCATTGCTATTGCCTTTGTGGAGCACCAAAGGAGTATGGAGAAAGACACTGAGAAGAAGAAGTACCCGGGTGGAGCGTTCGATCCATTGGGCTACTCCAAGGACCCAGTCAAGTTCAAGGAATACAAGATCAAGGAGGTTAAAAATGGTGTGATTTCTACTCTCCACTAAGTCATTTCTTATCAACAATATCATGATCTGATATAACTTGTTCGCTCTCTCAATAAACACTTACAAATTCCTGTTGTCGTTGTCGGTTGCAGGCCGGCTTGCCTTGTTGGCTTTTGTGGGCTTCTGTGTCCAGCAATCGGCTTATCCCGGAACAGGACCACTGGAGAATCTGGCAACCCACTTGGCTGATCCATGGCATAACAACATTGGGGACATCATCATCCCTAAAGGCATTGTGCCTTGATGCGTAATCGAAATTTGTCAAACAACTGTAACACCCCATCAAATCATATGTATGAATTATCACTGCATCTATTTGTCTGTGGTACTGGAAAATTTCTTAACTCTGTTGGTTTTTTTTTTTTTTTTTCCGAGACGATGACAAAAAGTTTGGATTAAAGATGAGAACTACAAATACAATTAAAGAGACAACACAAAGAAACTCCTCAATCTAAATACAAAACAGTAAATGTTGGCTTGTCTAACATTTCTAAGGATGGTTAAATTTTCTGATTCTCATCACTTGACAGGAACATTAGCTGCAAAGTTCTTTAATTGTGATTTGGGAGTGCAGCAGCAGCCCAATGATGTTGTAAGGCTTGCCATGTTGTAGAAGAAACATATGTTAGAACATAAAAATATTAGTCAAATCTATCATAAATTTTCCTTAAGCCAACAAACTAGAGCAGCCAGCAGATTAAATTAAGAGCAAGCAGTTTAAAAGTTCTATGGTTCCTAACCAGCAATTGAATGCAGTGTTTCCCAATTGAGAAGGCCTGTTATCTACTACAATTATCAGAGTCTGTTTTAAAGTTGTTTAGGTTGCCTTAAAATGAATTATTCTTCTACAACTTTGCGATCTAACATCATACAAAAACCCAGCGAGATTTGCAAAGGTTGGTGTCTATGTTCTGACTATGATCCCATCATTTGACGAGTGCTTTCTTGTCAGGACCCGGGCCCGAGATTAGGGTTACCACGGCCAAACCCCGAGTCGCGACTGCATACTTACTCCCGTAAACCTCGCATTACCGAAGTCAACACGAGATTCACAAAGGATCTTACACATACCTATCAAATGTACATTTTTGCGGAAATATATATATATACATTGGCAATCAATACCAGTTCTTTACACAAGAGTAAAGTTTAATTACACATCTCATTTCCTATCAAGTTCAAGTCAACCATGCATATTCAAATACAATGCAGGTGACTACCATTTACACCAAAATGAATTTATATCCAAAACATTTCAAAATGTTTTAAATAATGCCATCCGAGTTATGTCCACTCGTTTAATCCTCCTGGAGGAACCGGATTGGCCTCCTCCGTTGGCGGCGCGGCCTCTGCATTATCGGAACGAGTAAGTTGGCCTGTAATGTCATTAATAACACTATGAACACGACGGTTTAACAATGTATAAACAATTCTATAATAATACACTTGTTTAGCATTTCTAAACAATTCAAATCAAATCAATAAATCATTACAAATTCATTTGCTCATTCATGTAGTTTTCCCCTGAAGGAAGCATTCAATATCATTATGTACACTTTAACAAGTGACTTTTCATTGTCCTCCATGGCATGGGCGGAAGGGCACACCATTCATGACCCAGCCTTCAGATAGACTCATTTCATTTCATAGTACACACTTTATTAAGTGGCTTTTCAAATGTGTGGGATTTACCAGTGTCTTGATCAGAGATCACCGGCATCACCACGGAGCTCCGGAACACTCCGTCTACTACAGCAGACTTATTCTTTAATTCATTACAGTGGTTCATTCATTTCAGTTCCTTTCCTTTCATTTCATGTATTTCATTTTATTAATTCGATACATTATTCAAGGTAGCTCAACAAGGAGCATAACAGTATTAGACGAGAGAGGACAAGCCAACTCAAGTCCGAGACAATTAAATTTTCCTAAAACAACATTCGGGTGAAACGTTCATTATGCAATGTATGTGTTATTTTAGATAACATCACTTTTTTTGTGAAATTTACATTCACATAAGTTTAGCTAACACCCATGAAGGTTTAGGAAAAATTTCAGAAATAAATTCTGAAACCTCAACAATGTCGGTCACCTTGTCGGTCACCTGTCGGCTGACCGAACTCTGGAATTCGGCTGACCGAATTCTATCGGTCGGCTTTCCAAAAGCTCAGTTCACTGATACCAATCTCCTGACATCTCCCAAAGGAATTCGGTCACCCCTTCGGTCAGGCATCGGTTGACCGAACCTACAGCGTCGGTTAACCGAGTTCGGTTCAAACAACCCTCGGTTCCAATTCCAGAGAGCATCAGATGATCTCTTAGACCACTCGGTTAGGTGGTTCGGTCAACTGTCAGTCAACCGAGCCTTCACTGTCGGCTGACCGAACCCAGTTCGGTCAGCTTTACAGAAACTAAAATCTCCTGCGAGATTCAACCCAGAAACGTCGGTCAGCCGACAGAAGTTCAAAATTCTCTGAACTGAATTTTCTGGAATTGAACTCTTTGAGTTCCAACAAGTTCATTTACATGTTAAATCATGAGAATTGAGTATATATGCCTTGTTTGGAGCAAAATTAGCAAGAACCTCCTTGCTTAGCTTGAGCTTAAGAGAAAACCCAATTGCAAACCCCTTTTTGCTCCTAAAACCAAAACCAATCCACAAAAATAGAACTCTTATGAATTCTTTGGGCCAAATTATTCTATCTCAATGAATAGAACCTGGAAGTTCTAAATTCAACTCAAACACTTACTTGTAGTCTTTTTGGAGAGAGTTCTTGAAATCTTCTCAAGCTTGAAACTCCAAGAAATCAAGGAAAGAGATGGAGAAGATGAAGAAGATGGAGCTCCTCTTCTTCAATCACTTGTCAAGTCTCCAACTCACCACTCAATGAAGAGAAATTGGAAGAAGGAAGAAGATGAGAAAGAGAGGAAGACAGAGCCGTGCTGGGAATGAGAATGAACTCAAAGGAGTTCATCTCAATCTTATAAGCCCTCATTTGCATTTTAGTCCCTCTCATTTCCACTAATTACAGTTTGAGTCAAATGAAGGGTCATTGATCCAATTCACGTCGAATGGAATCGTTGCTGTTACGGAATTTAACGTACTCGACGAAATACGCGGAAATTTGTATTTACGAAAAAGTCCTCGTATCCCTCAATCTATGCCTAAAATCACTTCAATGCATTCATTACTTTATCATTAAGCTCAAATTGCTCATTTGAGACAATTTCAATTCAATTTGGCCATTAAGCCACATTAATTCCTTAAAACACATTCAGTTAGCATTAATCCCGATTAATTAAAGTTAATCCTTATTAACTCGGGACAGGGTGTCACATTTCTCTTCTATAACAAAGTCATAGAATAATTTGAACCCCAGAGCTTATTGTGGCCCATGTCAAGTATCTGTAATTAGGACTGCTATGAGCTTCTTCTTTTTTCCCCCTTTAGAAGGTACTCGAACTCATGCACCCACATACACTACACATCTTTAACCATCTGAACAACAGCTGAGGATGGACCACTATGACCTTATTAACCATTTACTATGACCTTATTAACCATTTGTTTTATAATAGTAAAAAGAAAAAGGAGTCCTGCAAATTTAAGAATGAATTAACTGTGGATGGGATGGCTTGGACCGTATTCACATTCAATTCTTGTATGGATCCAAAAATGGAAGCCGATAGCGCCAAAGTATGACCTTGTGTTCATTACAATTAATCCTTAAGTTCTACAAAAACATCATATGAATTTAGAGCTTAAACACTAACGGCAATTCACATAACCTGGTAAGAAAGAATTGATGGATCATATGGAAATGGAACTGTCACCATACTGCGCCATCCCACTGCAACTCGAGCAAAAATGAATCAAACGAATATCTCTCCTGGTAACTACTGACTAGTTTTCCTTTTTCTTTTTCTTTTTTCTTTTTCTTTTTCATGATGTGGGTATCCCGAGGTCTTTGACCCAACAGGACTAATCCCCCAGATAGCACCTGCTAAACCTAGACAAATGCACACCGGGCAAATTTGGGGTGGTTTTGAACACAAGATGTGGGGGGAAACCCATGCTTATTGTCACGACCCGGGCCTGAGATTAGGAGTTCCACAGCTAAACCCCGAGTCCTGATCTCCATACTTACTCCCGTAAACCTCGCATTAACCGAAGTCAATACGAAATTCACAACGGATATCATACATTCATACATGTCAAATGTACATTTTTGCGGAAATATATACATACATTGACAATTAATTCAAACAATACAAGTTCTTTATATAAAAGTAAAGTTCACCATACACACTCCATCTAATATTAAGTCAAACACTGCATATTCAAAATACAATGCAGGTGACTACTATTTACATCCAAAATGAATCTACATGTATTTCTCAAAATATTCCAAAAACATTTTAATGTAATTGCCCTCCGATCTACGTCCACTCGTTTAGTCCTCCTGGAGGAACATGATGGGCCTCCTCCGTTGGCGGTGTAGCCTCTGTATCATTGGGACGGGCAACTTGGCCTGTAATGTCATCAATAACACTGTGAACACGACGGTTCAACAATGTATACACAACTCTATGCTAATAATTTGTCTATCAATTCTAAACAATTCAAATCAATAAACATTACTTATTCATTCATTTTGTTCTTCCCTGAATGAAGCATTCAATATCAGTGAGTGCACTTTATTCAGTGACTTATCATTGTCCTCATAGCATAGGGCGGAAGGCGCACCATCCATGACCCAGCCTTAAGAAATGACTCATTCAATTTCAATTTCATATTATACACTTTATTAAGTGACTTTTTAAATGTGTGGGATTTACTAGTGTCTTGATCAGAGATCACCGGCATCACCGCGGAGCTCCGGAGCACTCCATTCCATCTACTGCAGTAGGATTGTTTATTAATTCATTTCATTGGTTCATTTCATTAATTCATTACATTATTCATCTATTTCATTTCATTCGTCCTTTCACTTCATTAATTCGATTCATTATTCATTTCAGCTCAACAAGGAGTGTAACAATATAATACAATGTTAGACTCAAAAGAATAAGCACATTCAAAACAAGAAAATTCAATTAAATTTTCCTAAACCAAACATTCGGGTGAAACGTTTGTTATCTAATGTATGTGTTACTTTTGATGACATCACTTGTAGTGAAATTTACTTTAGCATAACCTTAGCTAACATTCATAAAGGTTTAGGAAAATACCATTAACGCTAGCCTTCTCTAATAAGCTTCTATACAAAGAAATCAGAAATCAAATCTGAATTTTCTCCTCAAGTTCGGTCACCTTATCGGTCACCTGTCGGCTAACCGAACTTTGGATTTCGGCTAACCGAACTCTGTTGGTCAGCTTTCTAGAAGCTCAGTTTCCTGATACAAATTCTGACACATTTCCAAGGAAATTCGGTCACCTTGTCGGTCGACCGAAGTTACAATGTCGGCTAATCGAACTTGGTTTGGTTAACCCCTCGGTTCCAATTCCAGAAAGCTCAGATGAGATCTCAGACAACTCGATCAGGAAGTTTGGTCGACTGTCGGTCGACCGAGTTGCAACTTCGGCTGACCGAACTGGCAACTTCGGCTGACCTGTCGGTCAGACGTCGGCTGACCAAATTGCTCCAGAAGTTCAGAAAAATTATGAACTGAAATCTCTGGAGTTGAACTCTTTGAGTTCAAACAAATCCATTAGCATCTTAAATCAATAGGATTGAGTATACTTGCCTTGTTTGGAGATTAATTAGCAAAAACCTCCTTGCTTAGCTTGACTTTGAGATGAAAACCCCAATTGAAACCCTCTTTTGAACCTAAAATAAAAACCAATCCACCCAAGAGAACTCCAATGAATTCTTTATGCAAGAAACACTCAAAAACCACTGAATAGACTTGGAAGTTCTGTAATCAACTCAAGGCACTTACTTGTAGTCTCTTGAAGGAATTTCTTGAGATTTTCTCAAGCTTTAAACTCCAATAAAAACAAAGAATAAGATGGAGAAGATGAAGTAGATGAACTTCCTTCAAAATCACCCACAAAGCTCCACTCTTTGATTGAGAATGGAAGGAAGAAAGAAGAAGAGAAAGAGAGAGAGGGAATAGGTCGGTTGTGCTAGAATGGATGGAATGAACTCATTTGAGTTCATTCCAATTCTTTATAAAGCCATTCTTGCATCCAACCCCTCTTCAATCCCATTAATTACAATTCGAGTCAAATGAATGGTCCTTTGATCCAATTCACGTCGAATGAAATTGTTATTGTTACGGAAGTTAACGTACTCCTCGAGATATATGCGCGGGTATCAAGAGTTTCCGTATCCGACGAAATATACGAAAATTCGTATTTACGAAAAAGTCCTTGTATTCCTCTATCTAAGTCTAAAACCACTTCGATTCATCCAATAACATTCATTACCTTTTTATTAAGCTCAAATTGATCATTTGAGACATTTTCAACTCAATTTGGTCATTAACCAACATTAATTCAATAAAGCATGCTTAATTAGCATTAAATCCAGATTAATTAGAGTTAATCTCGATTAACTCGGGACAGGGTGTTATACTTATGCCACTAAGTGACTAGTTGTCCATTTTTGAAGATTGGAAGTCCTTTTTTCTGACAGGTGAACCATCAAGTTTGCAACGTATGACATCATTCTATCATGCTATGAACTTGATACCTGCGAAGATCATTTTCAACCATGATGTTGTTATAATCTTCTTTACAATGGAAGAGAATCACCCTAGTATGGACGTGGTATGGACTTTTGGAATTACCCCTGTGATTTGAATAGTTAGGCAATGTGGAAATTCATAGCCACATTCGGTGCGTCGCCGCCGCTCTGCCTTTTCCTGCAAGCCCTCTATCTTGAGTTGCCGGTATGGTTTTGGGGTGCAAAGTTGTGAAAAACCATATTCACCAAGTATCTAATTTGTGATCCCTAAAACATACTGCATAACAGATAACTATTCCTTTTGCCCAAATATTCGAAGTGACTGATATTTGGGGGTATGCCCAATCAACCAAGGATATACAGAAGGGGCATTACGGTCTCCTTTAACAACGATGCACTTCCAAATAAACATACAAAAAAGAAAAAGTTTCAGAGAAGAACTATCTTCAGTTTTCATTTAAAATGAAGCTACAAGAATGAGGGAGAATCTTGATTCTTGACTGACTATAAGATGAGTAATTAATTATATTGAACTATGTAAAATAGTATTAGATGAACATCTAGCGGAAGTTCAAGACAGTAACCACACAAAAACATGACACGGTTAAATAAATTCACCGGTTCATATGATGTTCATCTAACAGAGGTTCTATGACCTCTTTGTGGACACAGATGCCTGTGGCAAAGAAGGAAAGGGAATTGTGTAATCAAGTAATAGATGCGGATTATTTAAACAAAATCTTATGTTACCAAAATGATTTTCTATTAGGTCCTTGGTACTACCCTCGTGTACACCCGCGGTGGAGTGATGCTCGAATGCCTTCCTAACGCAACCAACAAACCACAAAACCATTGTTGGCCATTTCCCATCACCAATTGGTTTTGCAATAAGTGGTAGCTCAATGGGGTCTGAGATCCTACATTTTCCATTTAAGAACTTCACAGGACTAAATCAGAGTACTCGCATGAATACATTCGGATTTTGTTGATGATGTCTTATTATGTCGATGATCTAGAGAATAAACCAAGGAAGTGTCTTCCTTAATTAATGCAATATCTTTCACATCCTTCACAAGGTCCTGAATGACCATAATGCAAAGTTGATGGACTTGACCATTCTCATTCTCCATGCCCCCTGTATTACCCTGTTGCTTTGAATTCTGCTGGTGTCAACTGCCTAAAGAACCCTGAAAAAATATCTTGGTCATGTGATTGATCCAAACTTTGAAGCATTTTGAGATAATTAATGGGATAATTCCATCTTATGGCTGTTATGTAGCCTCCATGGAAAGACTTGTGCCATTTGAAATCCTTTATACTGATTCGGTAGCTGTCCTTGAAGGCCTACCTATTTATGGCTGCAACAAAGCTTTAGCTCTCTGCTTGATTACACTAAATTGCAATTGTTTTCATAAAAAGTAGAAATAAGTCATGGATCCAAGTTTATGGAATCTTCTTCACCTTTCTTTATTGAACTCGGACATTATTGGGTTGTTTTTCTTGGAACTCCAAGTGAAAGGAATGACAATGAAATGAACAAAAAAATCCATGGAATAATCAAGCAGAAACCAGATTCCATGAGAATCACACACTTGCATATAGCAAAAGTCTAGTTCATACTATAAATATATATATATATATATATATATTACAAAACATATGGGTACACTTAGATGTAACCCAAATCACACTGAGATGTACCTGAGATATAGCTCAGCTGTTAGGGACATGAGTGTGTGTGGAAGTGCATGATCAAGTCTCTAATGTAGCAAAAAAGAAAAAGGAAAAAAAAATACTGAAATTTACCGGAAGGAGAAGGAGATGGCTACAAAGATCAAAATATGCAGGTCCAAAGGAAACGCATAGAATAAAGGACTGAAATTAGATTTTATTCTCTTAAATTTGAGTTTAAAATAAGGAAAAGTCTCAAAATAAGGCTCTAGTGTGGCCTAGATTTCAAAATAGGCAAGGGCATGTTTCTCTTCAAGAATTTATGACAAGAATTTGCCATTTTTTCTATCTTTGTTACAAATCAGGACATCTAGTGTGAATGAGTGATTTAGGGAGTTGCTATTGGCACACAGAATTTATCTTTTCCCACACAAGGAATTTGTCTTGTTTGTTATTACATTTTAACCCCTTTATGAAATGACCAAAATATCCATTCTCCCACAAAAACTCAAAACATATTCTCTTTTCACACACCACTCATCTTCTTCCATCTCACTCTCCACTTCCTTGTTGTTTTGGGCAACTCATCATCCTCCATTTTCTGCTCTTAAGCAACTCATCTTCATCCATCTCCTTCATCTTTCCTTCTTCTTGTACTTGAACTTTTTTCATTCCATCTTTCTAGTGCAATGAAGGAAGAAAACAAAAATGAAATGGTGCCTTTCAATCAGAGCAGCAGTGGAAAGGTCCGTTTCTTTGTTATTTTTTTAATTTTTGCTACTTTTGTGAATTTTTTTCTCGCCTGGGAACGAGCTAGAGTTCCCGATATGTACTGTCTTTCAGGTCCGAACAAATTGCGTATGTACTGACTCACAGGTCCGAACATATTGCATATGTTCGGATGTTAGTACCCAAACACTTGAGTTTCGTTCGGACATATAAGACCGAATAGTGTCATTGAGTTCGGAAGTTTGATTCCAAACATTTATTTTGTAGGTCTTTACACAGGAAAGTCAGGTTGGATCGGACTTTGTCATAACTTATACCAGTGAGTTTATAACTCAAGAGGTAAGACCTACTGTGAATTTATTACTCAAATTACGATTGTTTGTTACTAAATTCGTAATAATTTTTTTAGTGTAGATCTTTCACAGTTGTGATTCATTGATTAGTTGAGCTCGTAGTGTAGGAAGGGAAAACGGCTTTGTCATTGTCATAAAGGTTTCAAATGCTGCCCAAGTAGGTGTCAAAGCTAGAGTACTCCTTGCATGTGAAAGAAGTGGACAATATAAGCATGAACATGGCCACAAGCGAAAAGGATTGAACAAAGAAGTTTAAAAAAATGTGGATGCCCTTTCGCATTAAGGGGCAAAAGGTTAGACTCAAATGATGATTGGATGCTGGAGGTCGTATGTGGTGTGCATAATCATTTGGACGTGGAACATTTAGAGGGGCATTCATTTGCAGGCAGATTATTAAAGGAGGAAACAGAGTTGTTGGCTCATATGTCCAAGAGCATGGTTAGACTAAAAGAAATTTTGGTTACGTTGAAACAAAGAAGTGAATTAAACATAACCACAATGAAGACAATATACAATGCACGTTACAAATATAAGTTAATGAGGGGGGTGGAAGATGTCAGATGCAACAACTGCTTGGGAAGTTGGCAGAGCATAATTACATTGAAGGTAAGCTCTTATTACACAGTCAACCATCTCCTGCCCATCATCTTCAGATACACTGGCAAACCTTTCCCGAAACCACTCCAATCTAACATATTGGCCCCACACCTGCATCAGCTCTTCATGTGCCTATGTGGCTTCTACTCTTAGTGCATCAACATGGAGTGCTTGAGCTTCCTGATGTGCCATTCTTTCATTATACGAGACAGTCCGCCTCGTCACTAGGATGCCTATGATGGATGCAATATCATCTAAAGTGATGGTCATCTCACCAAATGGCATGTGAAAGGTGTTAGTCTTAGGTTGCCACCTTTCCACAAAACTCGATACAATAATCTTATTGACGGAGCGGTATGATGCAGTCACTAAGGGAGCCAATCTGAACCTGGACATCAACTCCTTAAACTTATCAAGTTGTTCTTCAACATCCTCTTCAGTGACCCCCGGTTCTACTACAACTTCTTCCACTCGATGGCGGCGCCTCCTATTTGAAGTAGAAGGTCGCACCCTAGAAGAGCTCGGTCGGTCCATATCTGAAATATAGAAATAAAAACATTGTAGAATAACATAAATGTATGTTTTAAGTAGACTGTTAGGAACTGTAGGTCCGAACAAAAATATAATGTCCGAACTGTAGGTCCGAACAGTATCTATGTATTCGGATGTTCAGGTCTTGTTCGGCCTCTCAGAGACGGAACAGTCACGATTTCTTAGTGAAAAATGGTTGCAATGATGGATGAAAACCAACCCAAATGCATGAAAAAACACTAGCATTGTTTGTAAAATCTTACATTGAATGAGAATCTATCCCCATAACAAGTTTTCATGAAAAAAAGGTAATCTAAGATGGAAAAAATGGTAAAGAAGAAATGGTGAAGAAGAATGAAATGGCATTGGTGGAGATAGACATTTACCTTTAGAAGATGAGATGGTGTAGAGGACTAGGAACGTCGGAGAGACCGAGATGCTGAAGAAGTGGAGAGTTCTGGTTTAGATTTGTGTGTGGAAAGAAAGGGAAGAAGATGTGTGTGGGAAGAAAGAGGGAAATGGACGGATGGGCAAAATGGGGATTTTTGGTGTGTGTGAAAAGAAGTAATGTAATTTTTAAATTATAGTGATGTGTGTGGAGAGAATTTGTGTGGGAAAAGATAAATTCTGTGTGCCAATAACAGCACCCATGATTTAAGGTGACTTCCCTTTCTATTTTTTTTCTAACACCCAAAATGCCCCTCCAAAACCCCTCGATTGTTCAATCCTTCTCTCTTTCTACCATTTCCTTTTATTTTCTTCCAATCTTCAAATCCACCTCTCTTCTTGGGGCAACCCCAGCGCCTAGGCATGAAAATTGGGCCAGGCCGCCCAAGCACGGCACGACCCAGCACAGGAAAAATCGTGCCTAGGCTGTGCCCGGCCCCATTTTTTTCCCTAGACCGTGCTAGGCCAGGGGACTTATTTTTGAAAAAGTGCCCCCTCCCCCAGCTGGTCAAATAAGGGGTTTAGTGTCATTTCACCAATTTTGACCATTATACCCCCCTCCAACTGCCAAAAAGGTCAAATGAGGGGTATTTTGTGTCATTTCAACACTTAAAATGTCTAAAAATACCTCATTCCCTCTTATTTCTCAACACTCATTTACTCTCTAAGCTCTCACACTCTCTCTAAGCTCTCTCAATCTCTCTAAGCTCTCCAAGAAAGAATTTCCATCTAGCTAGCTAAGCTCTCCAAGAAAGAATTTCCAACATTTTAAGGCTAAGAAGTTCTCTCTCTCGCTAGTCACTACTAAAGGAGCTCTCTCCCACTCTTTCAGTAAAACTTCTCCATTAGCCCTCCCTCTCTCTCTCTCTCTCTCTCTTAGAGGTATTTATTATTTTAAATTTTGAATTTTATTTAGTAATAATATATATAGTAATATTATATATTAAGTCTCATCTTCTCCCCTTTCTTATATAAATTATCACAACAAATACATTATATATAATTACTTATTTATTTTTTCTTGTATAATTTGTGTTATTAAAAAATGGCTAGACCATCACAACCATTCGACTATGACTTCTCTCTAAATGAGGAAGATCCTGCAAATTTGCCTCGAGATCAATGGATAGAAGTAGAAAGTCATCCCCAATCTGCTAGCGGTGCTGGCCCAAGTTCTTCAACTAGAAAGAAAAGGAAAATGACTTTTATAGTCTAGAACCATTTTGTATCTGTTGAGGTCCCTGGTCCCAGAGGAGGAGTAACAAAAAAGGCACAATGTAAATATTTCAAAGAACTTTACACCAGCAGATCATCAGGTGGCACTGGCCACCTTTTTAGACACATGAAATCATGTATGTCCAGACATATCGAAGGAAATGCGGGGGCGGGACCATCCGAACCCAACTTTCTCAAACCGCTTCAAGTGGTGGTTTAGGAGTTTTTACGTATGATCCTAATAATGCCAGCTATCAACTTATAAAATTTCTTATACTTCGCCAATTACCATTTGTTCTTTCGCAAGATCACGCATTTGAAGACTTTGTGAGGCACTCATTTGCCCCTTCATTGTAAAGGATTTCTAGAGTCTGTGCAAGAAATGATACAGTAAAAACTTTTCTAAAAAAAAGAGAGGATTTAAAAGCCACTTTTCAAAACATACCTGGAAAAGTGGCATTAACTTCAGAATTATGGACCTCCAAACAAAATATAGGGTACATTTCAATAACATCATATTATATTGATAGTGATTGGATTATGCAGAAGATAGTGATCGCATTTTCTTTACTTGAGTTCCCACACATTGGTGCTAGGATAAGGTCCACTATCCTTGAAAAAATTAGAGAGTATAATATTAAAAATAATGTAATTGGTATAACTTTAGATAATGCAAGCTCCAACAATGTTGCGGCAAAGTTAATAAAATCTGCGCTTCAACTTAATTTAAATGGAGCTATCTTTCACAATAGATGTGCGTGTCACATCATAAATCTTATTGTACAAGAAGGGGTAAAAGTTACTAAGCCTACCTTAGAGAGAATCAAATACATTGCAGGTATCATTCTTTCATCTCCGACAAGAAAACAATGGTGGAAGGAGATATGTGAAAATTTGAATCAAAGGCAAAAAAATAATAAAAATAATAACAAGATGTAAAGCATAGGTGGAATTTTACTTATAGAATATTAAAACAAACCTACACGTATAAAATGACACTTGATCAATTTTTTCAACTATATTTAGCACATGAAAATATTTTTATAACTGATGCAAATTGGCATATTTTAGAGATAGTAAAGATTTTTTAGAACTTTTTCTTTGATAGTAAGGCCATTTGGGGTCTTATGAGGAATAACTTAAGTGGCTTCTCTTCTTCTAAGGGGTCCTCCCATGTCGTTAATGTATTAACGATGTACATACAAATGGGTACGGTTGAAGTCTCGGATATTGATGATGATGATTTTGGTATGGTTGAAGTCCCATATGATGATGATGATTTTGACCTTTTGGCCTAGTGGAAAACATATGAAAGTAAGTTTCATATGCTTTCCGCCATGACCCGTGATATACTAACGGTTCCAGCGTCTATAGTTGCATCAGAGCAAGCATTTAATGCAAGTGGTTGCCTTATTGACCCCAAGTAGACGATGTTGTCAGAAGAAAATGTGGAGACCTGCATGTGCTTGCGGGACTGGTATCAAGTAGAGAATAGATCACAGCACCTGATGGAGGAATATGAGGTAGAAAATGAGCTCTCGACATTACATAGTATTCAAAATTTATCAACTTATACTCTTCGTGAGATTTATCATAGGTTTTCATGTTGTAACATTTTTTTCCAAAATGTACTTCTTTTCATTTGTCAAAAAGTTGTAATTCTTACTTCATTTTTTTTTTTGGAACGTATTATAGTGTTCAAAGTTATAATTTGTTATTTTTTCGTTTCTCATAAAGTTTGAATTTGATCAATGTTCAAAGTTCAAACTTTTTTTTTTACTTTATTTCAAAGAAATATAATCTATTTTATGTCTTCTTTCAATCAATGTGTGTGTCTTTATTTCTGTTAGATTTTTTCGCTTTCATTTTTTTATTTTTAACTTTGGGGGGCGGGTTGTGCTGAGTCCCAGCTGGCCTGGACACGGCGCGGCTGGGCCACTGGTTGCCAGCATGGCCCAATTTTCATGCCTACCAGCACCTACCCGGTGACCCCAGGCGAGCTTCTCTCTCCTTTTCTTCCCTTCCTCTTTCTTCTTCCCTCCTTGTCCTTGTTTTTCTTACTGTGTTTTACACCTGGTGCTTGAGATTTGCAAACACCAGAGTATCAAAATAGAAGGAAACCCAATTACATATTCATTTGAACCCATTTGCACTATTGATTGCTTCCCCGTGAACCCTTTACATCCATTCGCCAACTGCAGTTCCACCTCGTGAAGCTTAGCCATCAGTACCCGTCAACCACATCTAATTCAATCAATGGAAGTCCATTACTTGCTTTTACCACAAAACAAGACCTTGGCTTGAGGATATATATAGCATGTCTTTGCAGTCTTTGCAGTTACAATGCATGCAACTTATCTTCTTGCAGTTCCCATGGATGCAACTTTTTTCTGGGACATGTTCCATGCAGGAACCGAGAATTCCTCAAGCACAGTCGAATGGATTATGATCGACACTCAATTTTGTCTGCCTAGATTTCTTTAGCTATGTAAGTCGCAATACATTCATTTGTTTCAGTAGAATCGAGGGTGATATATGTTGTTTTGCTTAGCATCATCTTCATAATTTTTTGTAGCCATGACCTTTGTAACTAGGTTTGGAAGAGTGCTATATTTCTCAAAATAGAATCAGGATTTTGGCTAGATTTTACTGATAACTGCCCATCTGACCAAAACTCATCCTCTTTCTAGAAATTAGATTAGCACATAGCTGAGGCACTTTGCATTTGGGGCATGGTATTCAGTCCCATTGAAAGGTCTAATCTTGAGTTAGATGATAATATCTTCGACTAGAATCAAGATCAAGATAGGAAATAGATACTGTTAAACCTTCCCTAAAATGATCCAAGCCTTAGATTTTGGGGCCACCCAGTTGGATGGGTGTAGGATCAATGATTTTAGGTGGATTGGATGTTGATTGTGGCTTGGGTTTTGATCCTTAGTGTCCATATCCCTATTTTGAGTTCTGTTTCGATCCATGGAACTCAGCTTACGATTAAGTTTACTGTAACTCTAGCTATGATTGGTCATGGAAAGAAGAAAATAACTGAGAATTAAGTGCTACTTTAGGTTACTGAAATGCCTGAATTTGAGTGGGGTGCATTGGTTTTTTTTTTTTTTTTTTTACCGTGACAGAGTCGAAAATCGGAAAACCAATAGAAATTAATAGAAATCAGCTGAATATCTTATGTAAGTCAATTAATGTCTAAAAGAATTTAGCAAAAAATATTTTTCTTTTAATATGTCTAAAAGATCATGTAGTGCATTCCCGTGATTGTATGAATCATCATCACTAGTTGGGTCATGACTTAACCAATCCTGCGTACAAACTAATGCTTCTAGTGTATGTATCCTGTTACAATAAATTCCTATGAGGGTCAAGTACTCATTTATTAAAATGAGTTAAATGCGCTTGTGAGCGAGTTGGGCCATTTCTGCCCATTGCCAATCCCATTTTAGCTGAGCTTTAAAACCATTTTCCAAGCCAAACCCGCCGAACTCAAACTATTTTAAAAGCCCTATATTTTCAAGTTTGGGACGGGCCCGGTACCCATTTTAATGGGCACAAATGACATGCCTACATAAACCACGAATATCATTGGGTGGGGCCCAATTGTTAAATATACATTCCACCGAAGGGTGTGATTAAAAGAATCTGAGTCCGAGCCCTTAGAAAAACCCAATCTTCACAGACAACTTTGTCCTCTTTTTTTTTTCCTTTTTATATCGATTGACCACTTTAGGGTTACATTAATCTAATCCTAATACCTACTTTAGGATTACATTAGTCTAATGTGTTTTCTTCTTATTCTTCTTCAATGCTTTGTTTTTGTTGTGAATGACAGCTCTTCGATAGCTGCGTGTTATGATTTCTATGGATTTTAAATGTCCAAATGGTGGGCCTACAAATGCATGGTAGAGGATTGGTGTTTGAGAGTTTGGGGCGGATTGGATGTTGATTGTGGGTGTATTTTGTACCTTAGTGTTCATATCCCTATTATGAGCTCTATTTCGATCCTAGAACTCGGGGGACGATCGAGTTTATTGTAACTCTAGCTGTGATTGGTCATGGAAAAGAAGAAATTACTAAGAATTATCTGCTAATTTAGGTTACTGAAATGCCTGACTTTGATGTTTATTCCAAGTTGGGTGCACTGGGTTTTTTTTTTCTTTTTTCATTGATAGCATCGAAAATTAGAATATCAATAGAAGTTAATAGAAATCATATGAGTATCTTATGTAGGTCAAGTAATGTCTAAAAGAACTGAGAAGAAATCAACAGAAATCATTCTTCTTTTAATATGCCTAAAAGATCATTTAGTGCATTCCCATCATTGTATGAATCATTATCACTAGTTGGATTGAGACTGAACCAATCTCGGGCACAAACTAATACTTCTACCGTATCTTATTTCAAAAAAGTTCTATGAGGGTCCAGTACCCATTTATTAAATGAGTGAAATGTGCTTGGGGCCGAGCCGGGCCTTTTCCACCAATTCTTAGTCTCATTTTGCTCGGGCTTTAAAACCATTGTCTAAGCCCAGCCCGCCAGCTCAAATTTTTTTAAAAGCCCTGTATTTTTGGACTTAGGCCGGGCCGGGACCCATTTTAACAGGCTCAATTGACATGCCTACATAAACCATCGATATCATTGGGTGGGGCCCAATTGTTAAATATACATTACACCGAAGGGTCTAATTGAAAGAATTTGAGTCTGAGCCCTTAGAAAATTCCAATCTCCGAAGACAACTTTGACCTCCTTTTGTTTTCCCTTCTATATTGATTGACCACTTTAGGGTTACATTAATCTAATCCTAATACCCTCTACTTCAAACTAAGAGAACTCTCAAATGGCGGAAAAAAATCTACGCGCACTATTTTATTTGTAAGAATCTGAGTCCGAGCCCTTAGAAAATTCCAATCTCTGAAGACAATTTTGACCTCCTTTTGTTTTCCCTTCTATATTGATTGACCACTTTAGGGTTACATTAATCTAATCCTAATACCCTCTACTTCAAACGAAGAGAACTCTCAAATGGCGGAAAAAAAATCTACGCGCACTATTTTATTTGTGTTGATCATACATACACCTGCAGCACTTGCATCATATCAAAACCCTCTCTCACTTTCTCACTTTCTCAAATGCTCATTTCTCTCAGTCATTTCTTCAGTAACATGGCATCCTCTTCTCTTTCGCTCTCCTATAGCATCACATCCAATGCTGGAAAGGTCATGACAACGAAGAAATGCATTTGTCCTGGGGTTGGGCTATCTCATTCTCTCATCCTCACATGCTCTTGTTCTCCTTTCTTCTCCACCAATCACCCATTCTAAGGTATGTTTTCTTCTTCTTCTTTATTGCTCTGTTTTTGTTGTGAATGACAGCTCTTCGATAGAAGCGTGTTATGATTTCTAAGGATCTTAAAGGTCTGAACGGTGGGCATGCAAATGCATTGTAGATGATTGGCACTTGAAAGTACCCCCCAATTGGATGGGTGTAAGATCATTGATTTGGGGTGGATTGGATGTTGATTGTGGGTTGGATTTTGTTCCTTAGTGTTCATATCCATATTCTGAGCTCTGTTTCGATCCCTAGAATTCAGGGGACGATTGAGTTAGTCGTAACTCTTGCTGTGATTGGTCATGAAAAAGAAGAAAATGACTGAGAACTAGTGCTAATTTAGGTTACTGAAATGCTTGAATTTGACATTTAATCCAAGTTGGGTGCACTGGGTTTTAAAGCCCGACCAAAATGGGGCTGGGAATGGGCAGAATAGGCCTAGCTCATCCAGGTTCGGCCCGGCCTGCCCGCAATTACATTTCACTCATACTCATCACTCCTCACTCAATAAATAGGCACTTCTTTAAAAAAATATATATACCATTGCTCTTTGGATCCTCAAAGTCCATATCTAACATAATCCAATTGCTTTGTTTTCCAGGACCTTTATAAAGTCTTCATTCTCAGCATTAACCACATAATGGATCAGCATTGACCCCAATTTGGTGTTTATCTGACTGTTATTCATAGTTGAATTAAAAGTTGAAATACCCTTTTTTTTTTCTTTTTTTCCCATTGTTCTTCGAGGCCTCAAAATCCAAATCAATAATAATCCAGTCGCTTTGATTTTCAATACATCCATAATCTATGCATAGTACTTTCTGCATTTAGGTATTCCAACAATAGTTATAATGTGAACAAAACCCATGAATTAAAAGAACAACTTAGAAACCCAACATTTAAATTTTAAAGAAAGGACATCCCTTAAAAGAAATCATATCCATATATCGAACCAATCCAATGAGAAAATGAGATGCTACAGGAGTTGATCATCAATAAAAGAAGATGGCGTACCATTTACAAAAAGGAGATGAGTTTAAAAAATCCAAAAAAAAAGGGAAAACAGAAATTATGGGGTTTGCATGTTTGGAATATGGGCTCTATCTCTTTCTCTGTTAATGGAATGAAAATTTCCGCGGTGGCTGCCCTTTTGGTGTGATTTTAATTTCATTACACACGTTTCATTTTCAAATATAATCCTTTTTACCAACTCTTCATAAAAAAAAAAAAAGATTATGCTAAGCCCTAGCCCAACCCGGGCCCACACTGGACATGATTTGATGTAGCCTTGTTCAATTTAAGGCCGGGATTGGACAACCCCGGACAGGCGCACTCAATATTTGGGACGGGATTGAACAACCCAAACCTAGGGTTGGGCCATCCCATTGATAGGCCTAAGTCCTAACTAAGGCCACCCCTTGTTTCAAAAAACCCTAAGAAACCCCAACCCTTTCAATCCCTAATCCCTTTGCAAATCTCCATGATATAAAATCTAGAAGACATTTTATGTTTTCTAAGGGCATGCTTGGTAAACGTAGAAGAATCCTCTGTTTAGAGGATTCTCTTCATCTCCAAATAACTAATACCTCCTCAAGTAGGATTGCCAATGAGAGTTGCATGTTTGGATGGATGGAGGATTCTTTCAATTTGTAGAATATATGATCCAATGGTTATAAATATTTTTATAAAATTTTTTCAAATCCATGAAAATTCAAGACCTCAACTTTCACTTCAAAGTTGTTTGTGGTCATCAAGAGAATTTGAACGGTTCAGATCGTGCAAAGGGAGCCCATAGGAATAAAAGATTAATATTTTAGTATTTGGACTTTTTTGTAAATATCTCAAGATATGGTAAGGATCAACGGTTGAAATTTGGTCAAATAGCCGTGTTTAACCTTCCAGAAATAATTACTAGTTTAGATCATGATCTCAGGGCCCACATGAACCAGAAAATCAGAAAGAACGGACTGGATTTAATCCCATTTTCTGGCCCACAGAATCTCAAAGATTGCATCCAACGATTCAGACGTTTTTGCAAGTATCTTAAGAACTAAGAGCAATCAATGGCTGAAATTTGGGGATATAACCATTTTGGATTGTTTAAACATTATTAACGGTTTGGATCTTGATTGTGTGACCCAAAAGTTGCATTTCCAAGGGAAAAACCTATAAAACCATAGTACTGTCCAGCAATACTGTGCAAACACTGTAGCTCCGCCTTTTTGCGCTTGGGTGGATTCCGTGCATCCAAAGTGGGGGTTTGATATAAAAAGTAATACCATTAGAGAATGTCTCATGTCATTCCTCTCAAAATCCCCGACCATCCAAACATGGGAAGTCCTCACAAGCGCGCAAAATGACAATAATTCCTTACCAATGACTGCTGCTAAACGTGCGCAGGGCCAGTAGAACCAACGGCCCTGAACTTAAACGGGTCCAATTCCGGAGCCACCACCCGTTCTCTCTTCTGACCCGCAGACGACAACCCAGCCCATTGGGACAATATAAAGGGAGTTGCTAGGTTTCGCCGGAGCTGCGCTGTTAGCTGCTACTCTTCTTCTCCGTTCTGGTTTCTCTGCTGTTTCTGTTTCTGAACTGCTGGCCCTCTCGTTTGTTTCTCTTCTTCTTCTTCTCACTCATCTCTCGTTTCCTCTTCTTTGTGTCTCTCTTTCTTTTCTGGTTTTCTTTCTGTAAAAATACTTGTTCTTCAGTTCTTCGCCCTCCTTCTCCTCCTTTTTTTGTTCACTGTTTTTTTTTTTTTTTTTCAGTTGCTGTTCTGGTTTTCCCCTTTTTGCTTGTTTTCTGTAAGTTGATAGTTTGATTAGTTGATTGTGTGCATTTTCCCTTGTTCACTGTTCTTTCCAGTTACTGTTTTTTTGTTTTTGCTTGTTACTAGAATGAATTGAATGCATACTCTACTTTATATTTTGTAAATTTCTAGTTGTGTGTTTTTGTTATTTCCCTATTGGTATTTGATCAATATTTACTCTCCTAATTTCTTTGATTTGCTTGCAGGAAGCAACATCAATTTCCTTCAAGTTTTTTCTCACAGAGGTAGTGTGCAAAGAATCATTATAATAAATATATATATATATATATATTTTGGATTTGATATTTTTTTGTGATTTTGGAAAGTGTAGGAAAATTGATATAGCATAAAACCTTATAGGCTGTGAAAGTGAAAGCAACTCACTTATTAACTATGATCCATTTGGGTTGAGCATGCATATGCTATTACCATTTCATTCAAAAATTCATTTGGGATGCTTGCTATGATTTGATCTTGGGACATGATATAAATTAATCATCAGTCTATGTTTTATGACAGAGAGGATCAGAGAATCCAATTTATTGTTTTTTATTTTTTATGGAGTTCCATACTCGTTTCAATTTCACCACAATTTCACCACATGTATATCTAGAGTGATCGTAGTTTATTTTTGTTGATATAAAATACTTTTTGGATTTATTGGTTAGTAAAGATCGCCGAGCTTACATTAGCTTTAACTCTAATTGATGAACTGTTGCTGTTGTTGGTGACACTGTTGAATCTGCAGGCTGTATCAGTCAACATTGCTGTACGATTCCTGGTTTGGGTGTAGGATCCTGATGTGCCTTGGATAGATGGGGAAGTCTTGGAGGTTAATGGTGATATAATCAGATCAGCTGCTATACAAATGGAAGGATGGGTGTGATCTTACTCAGGGCTGCAAAACCTGAGACAACCTGTATCTGACCTACTTGACCCAACACGCAGTATATTTGGTTCAGGAAAACCTGCCCACCTACATAAAAAAAGTAGGTTAGGCAGGTCAGGTTTACCGCCATGGGTGCGGGTTAAGAATTACTGACCTGTACTAAAAATGGGTCGTATACGGTTTGTGTGGACCCACCTGCTGACATGACCTGAATTGACCCAACCCGACTGTCAAGATGCAAGCCATCAATGTTGCATCATATTGTGTTGATTTTGGATAGGGTAGGATGGTCTAGAGGGTGGAATGAGCAGATGGATTGAGAAACTGAAGAAGATGGAGAGAGGGAGGCTTGAAAGCTCTTGGTGCCATGATTCTTGTCTTTTTTGTTGAATTGGAATGGTGAGAAGGGCCTTATAGGGAAGACCGACTTATTAATTTAGTGATGGACTGACCCTTTAACTTTGAGGATGGTTTTTTTTTTTATGGGTGGTGGGGTTGGGTTATAGTATAATTGGGCAAATGACACTTGCCAAATCATCCACCATTCCCTTGGCTTATAAATAGGACATCCTATTCCATTTCAATCAAAACACTCCCACCTTCACACATTTTTTATTTATTTATTGAAAGAGGAGTTATCATATTGCCCAGTGAACTAGCCATCTTAGGGAAGTGTTACCTCTTTTCATATATATTATTGTAATACATTAAGTGCGCCCGCATACGTCTGCGGGCGCGTGCGCTTATATGTGTGTGTGCATCCATGATTCGTGTTGAAGGCCCCTGAAAGCACCCCCAACGTATGGTGTATGCCAGTATATACCAATCACTGGACTTCCTGGGTCTTTCGATTCCAATTCCTATCGTCCTCATTGCAGCTTGCGAGTTTGAGGAGGCTAGGGAAAAGGAAGATGAAGTCGATTTGAATTTGATTTTGGCACCGCCTCGAAGCTCGGGGGAATGTTTCACCAGATCTCACCTCTTAGATAATGTACTGTACTTGGCTTGGCCAGCCTGTCTTTGTAGCTGCGGAATCCCCAATGTCCGCTAATTGTCAGGGTCAGAGCTGGACTCATTGTGAAACTAATTCTTAGAGAAAGTGTGTTTGCCTGGACTACCACCAAAACTGCTCACACAATGAGCGAAAAAAGCTCCTCATATTTCCCATAGTGAACTAGCCGTCTTAGGGTAGTGTTACCTTTTTTCATATATATTATTGTATTTGTACATCATCATGATCATCATTAAAGCCTATCATCATGTGTATATGCCGAATAAAGTAATACTAGCATATAACGTATATATGTAATAAGAAAGAGATTTTTATGTTTTTTTAAAAGATCTTTTAATCAATGTAACTTCAGTCCTAAAGCCTGGAATGATGCTAAAGTGAAAAAAGTGTTGGTCCTCTCCCTTTCCTGAACAAGTGCACTCAAATTTAGCACTAGGGTACTCAACCTGGCTTGGTCAATAGAAGTGGACTTGAACATGGACACAAATTGGGCTTGAGCCTTCCAATCGATATATTATATTTTTGGAATAGAACTTATTGAATGGACCATTTGGGTATGAAAAATCATTTGATTATATTTCTGTTCATTTTTATGTTTATTCCTTCTATTCAATTTATGTTGATGCTGTTTGGAGTTTTTTAACCTTTCACCTTTGAACATCCTCAAATACTATGATGATTAAAATTTTAAAAATAAGTTATGAAATTTTTTATTAATTTATTCTTCTAAATTGCAGGCATTATTTACAAGATTGGGTGCCATAGGAAAAAAAAAGGTATGTTCAAAACTTATTGGTTTAAGAACTTACAACATAGCTTCATGTACTCCTTTTTGTTTTTTAAAATCTCTTTATACATTCTGATTTTTACGTGAGATGATTTGAACCCACAAACCCTGGCTTGCCAACCCACTGAAAGTGGTACCCCTTTTCACATGAACGATCAAGGATCAATCTATAGTTGTTGCAATGGGTGTGAATTGAGTATTTACCCGAGTAAAAAATAAAAAAAATACATGACCCTGGAAAAAAAAAAGAGATCGTCAAAGAGTTGGGGGGAGAGAGAGAGAGAGAGAGAGAGAGAGAGAGTTGCAGAGAAGAATGATAGGTGACAATATTGAAGCTGGTGATAATATTATCACAGATATGCCATCATTTTCTTATATATATGGAGATTATCCCATGCGTCTTGTGCTCACACTGTCGTGGGAATCTCACCTCGTGGGGCATTCTTAGCCATTGGATTTTGAGGAAGATCCAACGGCAGGGCTCTCTCACATATAAAAAAGAAGAAAAAATCCATGTAACATCAATCCAATCCCTCACGCTCACTGACCCCATGAATTGGTAGTCAATCTAGATGATTGTTGTATGGATTATGCTCACTGTTGGATGGACTTTTTTAAAAATTGCAACATAGGAAATGGTCCAACATTGAAGCTTTTACATCAGTGTTTGATAACCTATCCAAATGATATTTTTGCTAAAAAAAATAAAATTTAATCCAAAATGAGACCTTTCCATCACACTATCCATCCATGATTGGCATGCATCCAACTGGGAAGTTGGATGCATATATTTTGTTTAGGAGGGAAAGAAGAAGTACAAAGAGTATAGATAAGAGAGGGGACAGAGAGACATTATAGAGAGGAATTGAGTTGCAAACAGTGATAAGATTAGATAGAGAGTGACAAGCTTGTACAAAGAGGAAGAATGTTGCAAAAAGTGATGGATAGGTCGAGATAGAGAGAGGCAAACAGTGATGAGACAAAAGAGTGGAAGAGAGAGTTGCAAACAATGATAAGACTATAGAGAGAGACTTGTACAGAGAGGGAAAAAGTTGCAATAGAGAGAGGGGGAGAGAGAGAAACGCATGGACAAAGAGACTTGTTGAGAGTGGTAGAGTAAGAGTAAGATGAGAGCGAGATGAAGAGAGGGAGTGAGAGAGAAAGAGAGTCGCATAGAAGAGTGATTGAGAGAAATAGGAGTTGTAGAAAATATTTACAAACAAAGACAATGATCGTGAAAGTGAATGTGGACTGTGGAGAGAGAATATGTTGGGAGGAGCTGAGAATGTACAAGGAGGGAGAAAGTGAGATCGAGAGAGGAGACAAAATGAAAGAAAAGAGAGCTGCATTCGAAAATTATACTGATGTTTGGGCCATGGTTCAATGGGGAGTTCGGGAGGGAGAGAGATGTTGAGTTTGAGAGGCAGAGAGGGATGGCTGGGTGTTGAGTTGAGTTCAAAAGTGAGAGAGAGGAGTTGAGTGGGAAGAGGAGAGAGATGGGTGGGAAGTTGAGAGAGAGGAAGGAGTTGACTTATGTTAGAAGAAGAGAGAGATGTTTGGGTGGGCTTGTAACTCATAGGATTCGATTTCCCAATTGAGGTCTAATTTCTCAATTGATTGAGAAATTGGAGCTCAATTTTAATTTCAATTTAACTTGAAGGAGAGATTTTCCGGATTTGAGGGAATTTTTTATTTATTTTAGCCATCTAAATAAAGAGTCCAATCTAAAATGAGTTTCCTTTTAAAAAGTCTAATCTTCCGTGGTCTCTAATCAATCAATGCATATTTTGATTTTCTTATCTAATGTCATAGACCAATTGAATTATTAATTATATTGCCCGTGTTAAGGGTGAGCATGTTTTGCTAGTACATGTGAGAAGAAGAAGCTTGAACACGTGGGAAGGAGAGCCCACACATGTGAGAGGAGTGACATACCCAAGTATTGATCCTTAGCGTGGGCATGCTTTGCTAGTACATGTGAGAAGAAGAAGCTTAAACACATGGGAAGGAAAGCCCACACATGTGAGAAGAGTGACATACCCAAGGATTGATCCTTGGGCAGCCGAGCGAGATAGGGGATTGGCAACCAACTAAGGCCTTGTTTGACATCTGTACTGTTTTTTTGATAGACCCATAAAAAAAGAGCCATTAAAAAAAGAGTCATAAAAAAGAGGTTAGAATCAAGAGGAGTGTTTGTTAATGCAAGGATCTACTTTAAATAGACTTTTTTAAATCAACGGTTGAAAGTTAGTCACAAATTTCTCAAGATCCAAGAGGTATCAAGCTTTGAAAAATGAAAATTGACCCCATTGCCGTGTTCAGCCTTCCAAAGAGATCTAACGGTTTGGATCTTGTGTTTGGGCCCCACAAAATTCATTAAATATTATTCAATGGCTCACTTTTTTGCACATATTTCAAGATTGGTGATGATCTAACGGCTGAAATTTAGTCCCATAGACGTGCTTGATCTTAGGAACAATTTCAACGGGTTGAATCGTGATTTAGTATCCCAGAAATAATAATAAAAAAGAGAAAAACATAACTGCTATGGACTAATCCAAAATTGGGCATGTTACATCAATGGCTGATATTGTTTTGTAAATATCTTGAGATCCATAAGGTACCATAGTCGTGTTCAGCCTTCCAAAGAGATTTAATAGTTTGGATCTTGTGTTTGAGGCCTGCAGAATTCAGAAAATATCATCTAATGGCTCACGTTATTTTTGCACACATCTTGAGATTGGTGATGATCTAATGGCTGAAATTTGGTCTCATAACCGTGTTTGATTTTGTGAACATTTCCAATAGTTTGGATCTTGATTTACTGTCTCAGATTTTGAAAATAAAAAATAAAAAACCTGACTGTGGCATTGTGGTTCCCAAACGGTGTTCGTCCGCCTCTACTTTTCAAATGCATCCTTTTGTGGGTTGTGGAAAAAAGAGGCATTGCCTCTACTTTTCTAAAGTGGATAGAGCCTAAAATCATTGCTAAATGCCTCTATTTTAAAAAACTCTACCCGATTTAGAGATTTAGAGAATTAGAGGCAAAAAATAGAGATGCCAAACAGGGGCTAAGTTTAGGGATGACAATAGGTTGGGTTTAAACGTGGACCTGCCTTGATTCGCTCTTATTAGGAGCGGGTTTGATGTGGTTTTCTTGGTACAATGCGGGTTTGGTAGTGGATTTTTTTCGTACGAAGGGGTTTGGGTTTGTTGCTCTAAGCTGCCCTCACCCCATATGTATAATATATATTTATTTATCGCTAAAAAGTATAAATAAAACTCATGTAGTGCAGGGGTGTTGGGCCTTAACTTAAGGCCCATGGGAAGAAAAGGTGGGGTTCTCCATCTCTACCACACTCATTTCCATATGTCTACTGAGGGGATGACATTCAAATGTAATAGTTTAGACTATCAATTAGGTGGGCCCCAATGTGGTTACATGGAGCAAGCCATAAACCATCGATATTACTGGATGGGGCCCAACTGTCAAGTAAATAATACACGAAAGGGCCAGCTTGAAAGAATCGGAGTCCCAACCCTCAGGAAAATCCAATCTCCGGAGACAAGTTTGTCCTCCTTTTGTTTTTCTTTTTATATCGATTTTCCACTTTAAGGCCCAAGGCCCGTTTGGTAATTTACTAGGTTAGTAAAAGTAATGTAAAGCATCCATTTTTCGGACAATATCACATAAAAGTACACATCTTTAAAATCCCTTCTTTTTTCACAAAAAAGTCAAAAAGCAACATCCTTTCTCCACTAAAAGACAAAAAAACACTCACTTTTTATACAAAAAGTCAAAGATTTCCTACTAATCCACTAAAGACAGAATACCATAATAACCCCATTATATTTTATTCTCTCTTGATTTGATACTTTGCATTACTTCTACTTTAATAGTAAATTGCCAAACGGGCCCTAGGGTTACATTAATCTAATCCTAATACCCTCTCCTCCGTACTAAGGGCCCATTTGGATGTTTACAAAATAAAATATTTACAGCTTTAAATATTGCAAGAATAAAATAGTACATAATGGAATAGTGTAATATTAAAATATTGTAATATTTTTGCTGTTTGGCAATTTCTGAAGAATATTACTGATTTTAAATTGAGTTGTTTGGAAGGTGCTACGATTTTAATATATATTTAAAAAAATTTCAAGATAGCAACGGATTAATGTTATTGATCATAGTAAAATTCATTATTAGAATAATTCCTTATTAAACACGTTTAATTTATATGTAATTTATCACATTTGGATAAAAAAGTAGTATGGTAAAGTAAAGTTCAACCGCCACATTTTTTTATCATAAGCTACTTTTCTTTATCACATAAAACCATGGTATAAGTGTAGTAAGGTATAATTTACTAAAAAAATTACTTTACAGCTCTCTCCCACTTTACTTCATCAAATACTTCATCTCACCTTACTTTACCTCACATTTTACCAAGATGTGACATCAACCTTCATTTTACTTTACCACACATGAAAACAAACATGCCTTGAGCTAGATGTGACATCTTATCCCTTCACCATATTTAGATGGAAAACTAGTGTGGTAAAGTAAAGTCTAGCCGCCACTTTTTTACCATAAAATTTGTCACAAGTCACTTTTTCTTTATCATATAAAATTATGGTAAAATGTGATAAAGTAAAGTAAAATAAAAAGGAATTACTTTACCACTCTCTCACTTTACTTCACCATATACACCTTTCACTTTTTCTTTATCATATAAAACTACGGTAAAATGTGATAAAGTAAAGTTAAATAAAAAGAAATTACTTTACCACTCTCTCTCACCTTACTTCAGCATATATACCTTTACTTTACCTCACCTTTACTATGATGTGATATTTATCTTTACTTTTACTTTACCATACATGTGAACAAAACACATCATGATAAATTTGGTAAAGTAAAGTCTTTACTTTATCACTTTGTAATCCTCATTTTGAAAGATTTTTATTTTGTAGAAAGTTTTCTGCAGGAGGGGATCTGTAGGAATAAAATATTGAGCTTTTTATAGAAAATGATCTTTTCTTTAGATTTTTCTTGGGTTACCGAACGTGCTACATTTTTTTTTCTTTAGAAAATGAAAGATTATAATCTAGGAAATATTACTTTCTTGTGTTTCATTGTGCATCCAAACAGGCCCTAAAACAACTTGCAAATGGCGGAAAAAATTCTACGCACTCTTCTATTTGTACCGATCATATTCATACATACACCTGCAACACTTGCAACACATCAAAATCCTCTCTCTCTTTCTTACTCTCTCAAACGCTCATTTCTCTAAGTTATTTCATCAGTAACATGGCGTCCTCTTCTCTCTCGCTCTCCTACGGCTTCGCATCCAATGCTGGAAAGGCCACGACAACGAAGAAATGCATCTGCCCCGGGGCTCTCTCTTCCACTCATTCTCACTTGTCGTTTTCCTCTCTTCTCCACCAATCTCTCTTTCTCAGGTCTGTATCTTACTTCTTCTTCAATGTTTTGTTTTTGTTGCAAATGGCATCTCTTCGATAGCTGCGTGTTATAATTTCTAGGGATCTTTAATTGTCCGAATGGTGGGCCTACAAATGCATGGTAGAGGATTGGTATTTGAGAGAAGTAAGCCTCACCCCAATTGGATGGGTGTCGGATCATTGATTTTGGGCTGATTGGATCTTGATTGTGGGTTGGGTTTTGTTCCTTAGTGTCCAGATCTCTGTTCTTTGAATGCTTTATATGGTGGGAGGAAATGGGCACTTGGCTACAAAAGGGAGGATGGTTGGTAACAGGTAGGCAGGCAGGCAGCTCTCATTGAAAAAAAGTTTACCCAAACCTTTCTTTGAGTCTAGTTTGAATAAGTAGCACTTGGCTGACTTTGCTGGTACAAGGTTCCAATGATATGTTTAGTGAGTTGTGTTTGAAATGGGCATGTGGCATGGGAGACTATGGTCCTGGTTGTGCATTGGTAGGATTGCACCATGGATTGGAAATTGTAGAGAATTCTCACAGGTCAGATTATAGAAAAGAAATCCCATATTGGTTGGGGACTATTTTAGTTTATGCAATTTGTGCCAACTGGTCCTTTTCCAGTGCAGCCTGCTCTTATCAGTGGTCCAAATCATGGATCAAATAAAGGGCATTGGTTTCTAACAATCTGTAGTTGGATTTTACTTTCACTCATGAAAGTCTATGAGAGCTTTATGATTTTACCTTTCATTTGATTTCAGGATGGGTTGTCTTGCAAAAAGGGGAAGCAGGGAGACATCCCTTAACCATATAATTGCTTCCATTGCAGGTATTAGTACTAACTATCCTCAAGTTAATGCTTAACTTGAAAGAAACGTTAAACATTTGAAACGTTAAACATTTGAACAAACCATTTAGACCAATAAACTGCTCCACCTACGCTCTACCTTCTGGTGATTTAGACTCTTGATTTGAGTGCCCCTGTTAGTTGTAATTTGAGATTTGATCTTTGGCCATAGTTGTCCATTTTGCATTCTAATCGTAGGATGAGTAGGTTCATTCCACAGGGAGCCCTCCAGTCTTATGTTAATCTTATGTCACCAAAATGTGCCCCCAAGCCCAATAGTAGCATTGCTGGCTGAGGGGGGAAAAAGTCAGTTCCCTCAACTGAACATTATGTATTGTCTCTTTGAACTTGAGGAGTAGAAACATTTTCACGTTCAATTTGGTATTGTGAGATAACAAGGTTTTCCTCTCATTTTTTTTTTCCTTCTAATTTTTCTGGTAACAACTTTTCTACAGATATTTCTGTGGACAATTCCATAGAAAGAGCTAATCTCCCTAAAGGCGATATGTGGTCTGTTCATAAGTTTGGCGGGACATGTGTGGGCAGTTCGAAAAGGATTCGGAATGTTGCAGATATAATTTTGAATGATGTTTCAGAAAGGAAATTGGTTGTTGTTTCTGCAATGTCACAAGTCACAGACATGATGTACGATCTCATCTACAAGGCACGGTCGAGGGATGATTCTTATATATCTGCTTTGGATGATGTATTTGAAAAGCACAAAATAACAGCAAGTGACCTTCTTGATGGTGATGATCTTGAAAGATTCCTATCTCAGTTGCTCCATGACATCAATAACCTCAAAGCGATGCTTCGTGCAATTTACATAGGTATTGAAAGCATTGTTGTAATTTACATAGGTATTGATAGCATTGTTGCTAAATTCCTACTGTTTGTATCCCGAGTCCTACAACTAGTATTGAATCACAAGGAAAAAGATTCATTTCTATATAAAAAATCCTATTTATAGGTAAATCTTAAGATTCAAGTGTGAATCTTACGATTGAATACATGATTTATTAAATCTTACAATTCAAGCATTTCATCATGGTGGGAACAACCACAACCTAATGGCTAATGCTAGTAATGTTTTACTTCATTTCGTTTTCTAATGTTTCTATTTGTGAGAGTTAATCTAGCCATTAACAAAACCTCTTAAGAATTTGAGATTTATTTCAAAATTTTTTTTATGAGATTTATTTGCTGGACATATTTCATCTTGCATTCCCTTTTACATCAGTTTTTTCTTCATGAAAACTTTTGTAATTTTATGAGACACAACCGAACCGTGAAGCATTGATGGTTTGGATTTTATTTTTTATTTTTTGATCTAAAGAAAACAAGAGAAAAACTGCAACTTGTTTATTTTTCCTATTAATGTTGATATCTTAAACATATCTAACTATTCATACATATATCATTTATAATCTATTAATTTATGTGAAGGATGTTCTTCATGTGATTGTACTATAGTATTAGTTGTCAATGTATTTATGTTGCTATGGTTGGATTAACTACTTTATGAATTTTTTTTTAAAATTTTTCAAAAAAAAAAATCCTATCGTTCGTAATACATTTTTTTTTAATATAAGCTTTCAAAGAAAGGACAGCACAGTACAACAGAGGTATACTGACAAGCCAAAACAAAAGAACCCCAAAGCCTCCAGAAGCAACAACCAAGAAGAACAGAAAAAGTAAAAGACACCAAAAACAACAGGCCCGAACAGGACCTCCCCACAAAACACAAGGGTGAAAAGCGCACAAACTACTAAAACCCCTAAGAAGGAAGGGCCACATCCCTCCGATTCCTCAATAATATCAATAGGGACAGTTGCAATACAATTCGATCCAGCCCCTTGAACAATTTGCAATATGGTCTCGATGTTTAGAACAATGATTGAAAGCATGATTTTAAAAATTGGCCAAGTCCAAGTGAATTTGGTATTGGTGCTACTAAGTCAAGTCATGTCCTGGCCAATTCATATGAAAAAGAAAAGTGTGCGTGCTTCATTTAAAGATCGAAGGTACCATTCATTCGACTCAGTAAGACTGTAAGAGACAAATGTGGCCACCTTTTACTACTTGAATGGCCAACTTCTGTGGCCTTTCGTCTGTTTTCTTTTGGGGGCTTCTTTCTTTCTTTCTTTCTTTCTTTCTTTTTTTTCAACCTCTTCTCTTAATGATATTTTTTGCAATTTAGGAAAAAAAAAAAAGAAAATAGTTAAAAACATGTGTCTTAAAGTTTAGATTCATAGGGTGTCTTTTTTAGTTTTTAAAGATTTTCTCATCATTGTTACAGAAATTTTTAGGGTTCTAGGGTTTCAGGATGCTACTCAATCCAACTCGGCTGAGTAGGCATTAAAATAAAGAAATACATAACTATTGAAAGCCATCTCTTTTATTCATATACCTATTTACTGTATTATCTGCCAAACTCTTGCT
Source organism: Persea americana (assembly GCA_029852735.1). NCBI lineage: Eukaryota > Viridiplantae > Streptophyta > Magnoliopsida > Laurales > Lauraceae > Persea > Persea americana. The sequence goes on along the minus strand of CM056813.1, from coordinate 9,532,852 downwards.
TTCCTTTAGCAAATTAGTTGACTTTTTAATCTATCCATTCTTCATCTTTTTTTCCAAGTTATGGGATTTAGTGTAGAATTTGTATTTTAATGAACCATGTTGTGATGCTGAAAACCAGTGAGATTGCTTTGCTGATTAACGAGTAGGTGTGTCATGTTGGACTGGTATCCTTACCTCTCCTATGATGTATTTTGACATTCTCTCTGAGACAAGCATGTCAAACACTTTGCTTGGTCATTAACCATAGGCATTAGAGACAGGGAATGCTATGAATTATCCTTGTTAATATGGGTTTTCCATGTTGGTGAATATCTATTTTTCATCCATTCCAATGCCTAACATGCTTAATTTACTGCAGCTGGTCATGCCACGGAATCTTTTTCGGACTTTGTTGTAGGACATGGAGAGTTATGGTCTGCTCAGATGTTGTCATCATTTATAAAAAAGGTGCATTGGCATTAGAGTGATTGGTTTACTGTATCTGAAGCCTCATAAAGTTTTGACATTTACCTTGATTTCTTTCACTTTTTTCTGCAGCATGGAATGCAGTGCAATTGGATGGACACGAGAGATGTCCTTATTGTAAATCCTACTAGTTCTAATGAAGTGGATCCTGATTATTTAGAATCTGAGAAGAGACTTGAAAAATGGTTCTCTCAAAATCCGGCCGAGACAATAATTGCTACTGGTTTTATTGCAAGCACACCCCAAAACATTCCCACAACATTAAAGAGAGATGGCAGTGACTTCTCTGCAGCTATAATGGGTGCTCTTGTAAGGGCTCGTCAGGTCACAATTTGGACAGACGTGGATGGTGTTTACAGTGCCGACCCTAGAAAAGGTTTGACATGCGCTTACTGGTCTGAATGAGTTGACTCTAAGCAAATTTACTGATTTATCTCATTTTAAAGTATTGTATGTAGATGAAATTTGATTATTTTTGTAACCTAGGTTGACCATGCACTTACTGGTCTACTTTTGTTGATCCCTAGTTGGATAATTGATTTATTTTATCGTAAAGTAGTGCATCTAGATGATGGCTAATGTTTTCTTCAAAATATCTTGCATATTAGATGAGGGGCATGCTTTAATTTTGCAGCCTAAATTTTGAATGAAGTCAGAGTTTTGATGAGCCGACATGTGTAGAACAGCCAGCACCTTTGCTTATGTTCCACTTGTGTGTGAGATTCAATTCATACACCGGGGAGACTTGTGGGCGTTTATTATGGCCTAAAATAAGGCTGGCTTGTCAGATTTTCTGGTAGGCCACATATGCATGAAAGATGTTGATCAGCTAAATGACTTGTCGATGGTTCCCACATTAAATGTTGATCTTCTGATCTTATGAGTGGACTTTTTGGTGGGATTATTGATGATGGGTTCCCACTTCCCACATTAAATATAGATCTTCTGATCTTATGAGTGGACTTTTTGGTGGGATTATTGATGATATGTTCCAGCGGGTACATGGTTTGGGTGTGTCACATGTCCCAGCATAAAATTCTAGAGGCATAGATACTTTGTTGTTTGAAATAAACAATTTACTGTCTTAAGTATGACTTAATCAAGTTTTCTGAAATAAAAGCGCTGCTTATCTGCAGTCAGTGAAGCTGTTATACTTGGGACATTGTCATATCAGGAGGCTTGGGAAATGGTATACTTGTTCACTATTCATGTGTTTCTGAATTGCTTGTCTTCTTTGAATAAAAATACTTAAATGATCAACTTTACCTGTATTTGCAGTCTTATTTTGGGGCAAATGTTCTACATCCACGCACCATTATTCCAGTGATGAAGTATAATATCCCCATCGTAATAAGAAGTATTCTCAATCTCTCTGCTTCTGGAACGATAATTTGCCAGTCTTCTGCCAATGAAAATGGAGATAGCCAAGGTTTTGAGTCTGTTGTCAAAGGATTTGCAACTATTGACAATTTGGCCCTTGTAAATGTAGAAGGGTAAGCGACATATTATTTTGGGATGATTTTTACTTGTGTTCTTGGTTATTTTCAGTGTAGTTATATTTTCATATTTTGCTTATTTATGTACTATTGATGTTATGCAGAACTGGAATGGCTGGTGTTCCTGGCACTGCAAATGCAATTTTTGGTGCTGTGAAAGAAGTTGGAGCTAATGTCATCATGATATCCCAGGTATGAGGCAGATACTTCCTAGATGTTACTACTAAGTAGTCTTCCAAACTAGCAGCATTGCCCATCCTGATATTTTGGGGTGCAATTGCAGGCAAGTAGCGAGCATTCTGTCTGTTTTGCTGTGCCTGAAAAAGAAGTAAATGCTGTTGCTGAAACCTTACAGTCTAGATTTCGTCAAGCTTTGGATGCGGGACGTCTTTCAAAGGTACTTTGGTGTGGGTTGATTGAACATCTTTTGTTGTTTTAGGTCATCATGGCAAGAAAAAGGAATTTCTTCTGTAAAATGTTTTCTGATTACCTGAGTGATCCTTTCCTTGAATTTCATTACAATATATTAGTGATCACCACTTGTTGGAATTAACTGATGATTTTTTTTTGAAGGTTAGCAATTAACTGATGAATTGGAAAATATTGCTAGAAACAGAGTTGAAATTCGTTTCGGACGCCGATTTGGTTTGGCCTCCGATTTGGTTTTGCCTCCAAACTGAAATATTTCGTCTGATTTGGGATTTCGGCAATACGTTTCGAATTTATGTTTTGGAAAAATATAAAAATTAAAAATATATAATGTATATAGAGAAATATAAGATTAATATTATTATTATTATTTTTTTTTGATAACAGATTAATATCAAAATTTAAAGATATGGTTTCGTACATTTAGTTTATTCTTTATTCTTCTTAATCAACTCATATTATGGCATATGTATGATCATAACATTCAACAACCATAAAGTTGTACCACTTTTTCCAACCCCACACATGATATAATTGTCAAGAAGGTACCAAAGTTTCAAATTTCTGAAAAACAGATTTAGCTTAGCAGACAGAAATTGAATAAAATAAAATAAAAACAGCAATGAGCCAACCCAACGCAGCACTCAGCAAAACGGCATTTGAAAAAAAAAAAGAGAGAAAAAAAAAAAAAACAGCAACGAGCAAACCCAGTAAACAGCAATTGCAAAAAAATAAAATAAAAACAGCAGTGAGCAAACCCAACCCAGCACTCAGCAGACAGCAGTTTAAAAAAAAAACCAAGAAAAAAATCAGCAATGAGCAAACCCGGCCCAACACTGAGCAGATGGCAGTTGAAAAAAAAAAGAGAGAAAAAATTGAGCAAAGTGCAAACCCAGTCCAGCAAACTATAAAAAAAAGGCGGCAATGAGAAAGCCCCTATCCAGCCCAGCAGACATTGAAAGAAAAAATAAAAAAAACCCAGCAAACCCAGCCCAGCCCAAAAGGGAGGGAATAAAAGAAAGAGCAGGTGGGTCAGCCGGTCAGCATCACAGCAATAAAAAGAAGCACTGCAAAAGAAAAATCTGGAAGAAAAATCTAGTCTGAAAGGTGCCTTCGTGAAGAAAAAAGCACAGCAGCTGCGGGTCGAGCAGAAAGCAGCAGTCCAACAGAAGAAGAAACTTACTTCGTAACACTGGCTAGAAAGCACTTTCTCAGTTCAAAATGTTCTCAGATTTTTAACATCTTTTGTTGATTTAGGGCATCATGGCCTGAGAAGGTTTTTGCAAACTGGTTTCTCTAGAAGCTTTTTTGGTCCAGCATTATTCATTTTAATTAATGTATTGTCCTTATCTATTTACGGATAGATATTTTCCCCTTTTTTAGGGTTTTTTTTTTTTTTTTTCATTTGTTTGAAACCAAAGATTCGCGGAATATTTTGTGCAGATTATTTTGAACCATGTTAGGGTCGGCTACATGAATTTTGCAGCTGATAATGCAGCTATTTTGAACCATGTTTGGGTCAGCTACATGAATTCTGCTTCTCCATTCCGATCTAGCCTGAGCCAAATCCTTGGATGGGTCGCACTTCCTCGGATCTTACCTCTCTATCTATCTATCTATCTATCTATCTATCTATAGGTGGCCCATTAGGCGACCCATGCACCCCTAGGTTGCCTCATTCGACAAACGGCATGGCACAACCATTTTACTCAAGGCCCTTTTGGGCTGGCCCACAAGCCAAAATATATTATTTAGTTTTTTTAAAATTAAAAAGTTATAATATTATAAATTTAAAAAGCTTGAAAGAAAATTTACTACTATGATTATTTCCTTGAAATATGGCCTTTTTTTTACCGTTGGGATGGGTAAAGGGGTAAAATTACTCAATATAGCCGTTTTTAACTGTTATAGGCCAGGCTAGGCCATGCTGTGCCGGGCCACGCATAGTTGTCAATTCCATTCTGTCCCAGCAGGAATTGGTTGGAAGGTCCTAGATTTGGCTTGAGGTGGTTAGATTCTGATCCCACTTCTAGCCGTTTATAGTCATTCTAGGCCTAATACCTACCCCAATTCTTGCACAATTCCTGCCCATTTCAGACGGAACAGAGTGCCACTAAAAGTTTCATTTTACTATGTTTGTTAAGTAGTTTTAATAAGTTTACATGTTACTTTCATTTATGGATGGTGAAAACTAGAACATGGAAGCATGAAAGTGTACACTCACATTTTTAGTATTATTTTTGCATTCTATTTTCACTCACATTTTAAGTATTATTTTTGCATTCTATTTTTTTTTTTTTTTTCATTTTTCAAAGGTATCATTTTAGTTCATTTATTTTTCAAGCTTCTTTTCTTTTCTAGAACGGTACATCGGATTTGATCGGAGTGCTGGAGCGTTCCACTACAGGGCCAAACTGAAAAGGAATTGACAACTACGGGCCACGGGCCGTGCCATGCCATGCTCACGGGCCTGGGTATGCCCAGCATAGCCCGGGCTGGAATGGGCCGTGCTGACCGGTGTGCCAGGCCTGGGCGGCCCAACCCATTTGGCATCCCTACGTGGGCTCTAGTATGAGGTGTGCACAGGTGTGGACAAAAAAAAGGTGGATAGGATCACGAGTGTGTGTATTTGTTTTGGTTGTTTGTTTGTTTGTTTAAATGAATGAGCCCATTCCTTTGTTATCCATCTTAAGTTTGAACAAACTCAATTTTATTTCGGCATCTTCAACTTTGGTTTCATCCCCATGATGAATGCTCACATTTCAGATCAACTCTGTTGAAGCATTTTCCTATTTAGAGCAACCATGTCCTTTCTATTGAACTTCTAGTTTCCCTTTTCTACTCTGTTAGACATAAATATTTTGTTGTTTCTTAATGTTTAATTTATTTAGTCTTATTGTTTGGCATTTTACACCTCTATCATTAACTCAACTCTCTTCAGGTTGAGGTTATCCCAAATTGTAGCATTTTGGCAGCAGTTGGCCAGAAAATGGCGAGTACTCCTGGAGTTAGTGCTTCTCTTTTCAGCGCACTGGCAAAGGTATTCATATTATCTTGTCTCAACTTGTTGTAAAATTAATTAATCTTCTGGTTTGTTTCTCTGTTCAGAATCTTGTTTTTGAGAATTTTAATACATGTTCGGAAAATTTTAATACCATATTTTTATGATGTTCAAGGTTGGTAAAGTGAATGCTGGAGGTACTCAAAATTTGTTATTTTATATATTTCACAAGTGCCATTTTCTTTTATGCGCGATCTTTTTAATGATTTAGTGAACTTGTTTATTACCTTTCAGGCTAATATTAATATTAGAGCTATTGCTCAAGGTTGCTCCGAGTACAATATTACAGTGGTGCTGAAGAGAGAAGATTGCATAAGGGCTTTAAGGGCTGTCCACTCGAGGTTTTATCTGTCCAAAACAACTTTAGCAGTCGGCATTATTGGCTCGGGATTGATTGGTGGCACACTACTTGACCAGCTCAGGGATCAGGTGCCCTATCCCTAACCGCTCTCTTCACCACCCACGCACCCGACCCACGCACCACCCCCCCGCCCCCCGCCCCCCCAACACACACAGAGACACCCCCACACCACCCACCACCACCAATTTTATTATTTTACATTCATTTATATTATTAAATATGACAGTCATGCAGACTACCATAGGTAGTGAGGGGTGTATTTCTTTATGAACTGTAGGTGTACCATAAGTATTTTATTTAATTCATATCTCAACTATAGTTAGGATATTGTTTGATTGCAATTAGGAGATTTGTTGTAAGTATCCTGTATACAAGGAAAGAAGTGAAAGGAGGATCAAACCACAATGGGAAATCACTCTATTGAATTGAAAATTTCTCCAGTTGTGTCTTAGTTTTGTCGTTAATGTGCTTTCTGAGCTAATTCTGGTCAATCTATGCAATAAAGCTGCTCATTTCCTGTGTAGTTGCTTTGTACTTTTCAGCCATTCATAACTTATTGGAGGAAAAGTGAAAACATTACCTTTTCTTGTATAATGATCCATATGTCATATGTTGATAGTGTCTACATCTAATATATTGATAGTCGTCGTCATCATCAAAGCCTTGTCCCTGCTACGTTGGGTTTGGCTACACGAATTCTATTTCTCCAAGATAGTGTTTACATCTAATGCATATCTTAAAATGCAGTTCATTTTTTCTGTATCATATGTAATTATAAACTGCAGTACATACAGCAAATAACGATTTGTTCGATATTGCTGTGGGCATCCTGGTGTGTTGAATTTTTCTGGATCTGTGTATGACACTCACTGTCCATTTGCAACAATGTATTCTCGTCATCATCCAGTCATTTATATGGCCTGAAATAACCTGATGAATATGAAGCTGAGAAGTGTAACTAGGGATTTAATTTTTTTAAGTTGAAATTAACTTTTCATTTGAAATTGATTGTATATATATTAAAAAAAAATTTGTTTTTGCAGGCAGGAGTCCTGAAGGAAGAATTTAACATTGATTTACGTGTTATGGGAATCATTGGTTCAAGGAAAATGATTTTGAGCCACTTGTAAGATACCGTCAAAGTGGTTTGACATTCTGCTGCTTAATGTTTTAGATTTCCCTCTGCTCTCATATGTTGAAGGTGGCTACTTTAGTAGCTCTCTAGTTGCATGAGAATATGCTAATTTTTTATATCACCCTATATTATATGATTGTATTGGCTGATTCATGTTTGACATGTCTGCAGGTTGTAACAGATGTTTTTGCTAAACATACTTTTTTTATTCTTTTTTTAGAAAATTACCGGCATTAGAAGTTTTGAAACAGGGATCTTAAATGCTTTAGTGCCAACAATCATGCAAGAAAAGGACTCACTGAGCTGGGATCTCTAGCTTATACTAATATAATAAAAAGAAACTGTCTTTTGGCAGCCTTACAAATTGATCAGATCAGATAGATATCCCTTCAGCTCAACATAGGTTATCAAGGGGGTCTCAGATGACTGACCCACCAAAGCACAACAGCTAAGATCTTTCAGAAAATAGATTCTTGTTCAAAGAGTGCATAACCACATGGATAGGCTCACACCAACCCATCAATTATGAATCCAATTTGGGATTCTCCTTGAGACATTTGGAGGAAAAAAAACGTTTTCTGTTGAATCAAGACAATATTTTGGGTTCCATGTCGGACTCTGATAACCATAGGCATTTGTTTTTTAATTGCCAAATATCATTTTGGTCAGAATTGTACTAATCAATGATTTAAAAAGCGTTTAAGGGCTAGGCCTTGAGGCTCAACCTTGGGATGGGGTGTTACGTATGCCCTGTAACATGCCAAATTGCTACTTTCAATTTTTATAATATTATTCTTTTTTCAATGTATTTATTTATTAGAAAGGCATGCTCATGAGGTTATGCTCCATTCCTAGCCAAAGTGGTAACATTCATTAAAACCTATTGCAATTTGGAGCATTGAAATTCACTTTTACAAACTCTTTTGATGATGTTTTTATAGGTGGAAGGAATCTAATAATTTTGGCAGTGGAATCAAGCAGTACCTTTTTAAGCTAGTTGATAAATTCATTCATTTGTCTGCAATTATCAGAATCCCTCTACTCAACTTGTTTGGAATCCTTTCTTCTTCCAAATGCAATTCAAAGATTGCTATGTCTTGGGCTAATGGCTCACAATGGTCTTATGGCTATTCTGTTATATAGCTGACCAACAAGAGCATCAAATTGTCGAATTTGTAGGGAAGTGAAGTAGCAAACATGGAAGCTCATCCATGTCACATGTGATTGAAGATTTGTGATTCATCCTTTTGTAGCATGACTATTACCTTAATGAACTGCCTTTTTTTTTTTTTTTTTTTTCTTTCTGTGGCTTCCTAATAGAAGTCTCATTCTTCTATGATTTCACTCATTTTGAGGAGCAGCCTCTGCATTATAGTTTACATTATTAAATGAACAAGATTTATACACTTGGAATACCTTAAAAGAGATGGTTTTTTCTCATTTTTCTTAACAATTTTCTTTTCTGCTCCTTTAGGGGAATTGACTTGTCTAAATGGAGAGAGCTTCAGAAGGAGAAGGCAGAAGTGGCTGATTTGGAGAAATTTGTTCAACATGTGCATGGACACCAGTCTATTCCAAATACTGTATTGGTAGATTGTACAGCAGATTCGAATGTTGCGAACCATTATTACAATTGGCTGTGCAAAGGAATTCACGTAGTGACACCAAACAAGAAGGCTAATTCAGGACCACTTGACCGGGTAACTGTTTTCAAACTGTAGTTTGACTGTTGATTATTTGTTAACATCAGTCAACTGTTTGATTCTTGCTGGTTCTCTGTGCATCAATGTCTTTATAGGCATCATTCTCTTGTTTTCACCCATCAGTGTCTTTTTTGCCTTGATGAAATTTCTGCCCATTAATTTTTTTGAAAAGTGACTATATTAATTATAATAATAAAGAAAACTATACAATATAGGAGAGGTATACTGTGTCTGTAACAAAAAAGCATGATGCCAAGCCCTCAAAGAACAACAAAAGGACCCCTACCCCAACCCAAAGTAAAGAAGATAAATACTACATGGGGGACGTGTTAACAGAAAGAGTAGGAAGATAGGCTCCCTCCTCAGCAAGATGATCAGCTTCGGAGTTAGCACTAGAATGAATTTCTGCCCATTAATTGTTTTCTTTCTTTCTTTCTTCTTTCCTTTCTTCTTCTTTTTTTTTTTTCTTTTTGTATTCGAATTAAAATGTGAAGGACTTTATTGCATCATAAAACAGGGAACAACCAAGAGAACCAATCACAGATCAATCTGTTCAAAAATGAAGAAAAAGAAACCCCATGATGCTAAGACCATAACAAGAACTGAAGACTGCCAAACCCTCAATCACAATAGCCATTTGGCATCTCCACAAAACTTCACCCAATTTATGAAACAATTAAAGCACGGTCATAACTAATTGGGTGCTGTAAATTTCCCAACTGCCATTTCACTTCCTTCTTGATTTCTTATTCATCAAGGCTTTGTCTTAACTATGTTGGGGTCGACTACACAAATTCTATTTTTCCATTCCAATCTATCGAGTCAAATCTTCAGATAAGTTACGCTTCTTTATATTTATTTTTACTACCTCCATCCACATCCTATTTTGCCTACCCCTTCCCCTTGGTGGGCCATCAACCTTCATAGTCAAACTTTTTCTGACTGGGGCCGTTGCCGGCTTACGTTGAATATGCCCAAACAATCTCAAACGGGTTTCTCTAATTTTATCACCTATTGTTGCTACCTCTAAATGCTCTTGAAAGCACTCATTTCTAATTTTATCATTCGTAGTTTTACAATACATTCACCTCAACATTCTCATCTCTGCTACATCCATTTTGCGCATATGTTGCTTCTTGATTGGCCATCATTTTGCTCCATAGGTCATAGTTGGTCTAATCGTTGCCCTGTAAAAATTTTCCTTCAATCTTGTTGGCATTCGTTGGTCAGCCAATTCATCCATTTTGCTTTTATCCTATATTCGACATCTGCATCAATCTCCCCATCCTTACTAATTAGAGCCACGGTAACGGAAAGAATCTCTTTGTGTTATCTCATGGTCTTCAATTCTTACTAATCATGGTCTCCTCTTGATTTCTTACTAGACCTCTTCAATTCTCTCTCCTTTATTTGTCTTTGTCCAGAAGTCTTTTAATAAAATACTGGACACGCTCCTCACACTTCCAAAGGTAAACTCCCAATGCTTTCCCAGTTGCAACAGTTTTATCTACTTTATGTATATTTATATCTCCAAGGGAATGCAAAGCACCTAAAGAAGCCCCATCACACTCATCAGTATTCCTTGGTGACTGTTACTGACAATTCATATGTTCAGCCACTTGAAGAGCCTCATCATTGTTGTCAGATTCAAACAGATCCTCCTTTTCATACAGAAGTTGATGTGCTATATGCCGACAGCTGTCATTGCTTCCTTTCTACTGCTAACAGATATCCCTGAAATTTTGGCAATCTCGGAATCCTTGTCTTCATAACTACTAAAAACTGAAGAATCCGGGCAAGGACTAGCCTAGAGCATCAAACTCAGCAGCACCATTCATACTAATAGAAGCAACAACCTCCTTTCTCTATCCCAAATTCCATACTCCTTTCACTAGCTTAGATAGGAGAGCCACGTTCAAAATATTCAAAACTCTACACACTCATCTCTACTTAAATTTCTCTCTTTCTCTAATGGATGTATCTTGCTAAAAATGATGATGGTAACATTTGAAATATGTAGAATATGGAGAAAAAGAGATTAGTTAACATGACAAATGCATAAGCAATCTGCTGCATAAAAAGGAGCTGTAAAGAAACATGAATACAAAAGCTCATGGAAATTCTTCATAAGCTGGAAGTCGGAAGTTTTTCTTATCTTTCCACGTACGTACCCTGGATAGCCAATCACTCTTCTTGGCTAGGTTGGGTTTTAGATCTTTAAGAATCTTATTATTCAAGTCCCTAGCATGGATACATCATGACACACCGTAGATATGGCAGGAACATGGGTTTTACACATAAAAGTAAAGTATTAGATATGATATGATATTATACAGTGCATATTTCGAAGAAAGGCTTCTGAGTGTCAAACTGTGTATTATTGGAACTGTAGCCACCCCTACAAGCATTAATCCTTATCTCCTGTACTTCTTGTTAGATGATTAATACGTTTTTTTATCACTGTGCCTCGTGTTCTCCTTCATATAACAATTTTCTTTGTGGCTTTTGTCAATGGGCATTTCCAAATTCAGTATTTGAAGTTGAGAGCACTTCAAAGGAGATCTTATACCCACTACTTCTATGAAGCAACTGTTGGAGCTGGTCTTCCCATCATTAGCACTTTGCGAGGGCTCCTTGAAACTGGTGATAAGATATTGCGCATCGAAGGCATTTTCAGGTTCATCTTCCTACTACTACTACTACCTTCTATATATATGTATGTATGTATATGTATATGTATTGCCATCTTCCTCCTGTATCAGTGTGGGATTTCTAGATATTATAGAGATGGTTCTCCAATTCAGACCTGTAGTTTAAAATGCATACATTTGATGAAGAGAAAACTTGAAATAAATTAATTAATATATGGGGCTTGTTCTAGTTTTAGCTGTGGTGAAATGATGCTCTTATTTTGTAATTAGTGATCCACTCATCTGTTTTGCATTCAATCTCAACAAGAAATGCAAAACCCCACTCATTGTTCAAAATATTCTGCACTTCTTGTTCTAAAAAAAAATATTCTGCACTTTTTAGCTATCACTCACTGTTCATGCTATTACAGTGGTACTCTGAGCTACATTTTCAACAACTTCATAGGAAATCGAGCTTTCAGTGAGGTGGTAGCAAAAGCAAAAGAAGCTGGGTTTACGGAGCCAGATCCTAGAGATGATCTTTCAGGAACAGATGTTGCTAGAAAGGTGAATATATACCTTGCTGTAACATTAGATCTTTTGAGGTGGCATTTGCACATCCACCCTTGCATCAAGGCTTGGCTCACCTATCAGCTTCTGGCCCCAGTCTGTCCCCTGCTGATCTGGGACCTAATATTTGGACATCGGCGCATTCTTACTCTCTTGCTCCATTTGGGCTCATTGTTTGCAGCTAGCAATGTGACATGGACAGATGCACTGAACACAAATTGTATTGTTCTTTATAAATTTGGTGCCCAAATCCATTAATTTTTTTTTCCCTTTGTTCAATATGACATGGTTTTTTATTACAGGTTATAATCCTCGCCAGAGAATCTGGACTAAAGCTAGAGCTCTCTGATATCCCAGTTCAAAGCCTTGTGCCAGAACCATTGAAGGTAAGAAACTGCTACAAGAGAAAATAATATTACATCACGTCTTGAGATTGAAAGCCTGATGTGGATGTCATGCCGTAACGATGTTGCAGTTAAGTGCATCAGCTGACGAATTTATGGAACAACTCCCAAAATATGATGCTGACATAGCAAAGAAACAACATGATGCGGAGGCTGCAGGCGATGTGAGTATTCTGTCCTAGTTTTCTTCTGCCTTAAAGTTTATGTTCTGGTTGGATTACACCAAATTGCAAATGGATCTATGATCACATGCAATAGAGAGGTTCCTTATTTTAGGTGTTTCCAGATGGTCATCCACTCATCCTGATCTGACTGTGTAAGCTAATAAAGTTTTTCGGTTTCCATAGTTTTCACCCAAATTGGAAGTGACAGAAAAATGGTCCTAACTGAAACTTGATTGAAATGCAAGTTCCTTGCAAAATGTCTGGTTTCATCCAATTGTATACTTGGTCCAAGGGTGTAGATTTGAGCCAAGCTTACCCGGGTTGGGCTTGCCTTAAACATTAAACAAGCCAAGCTTGATATACTGAATTAGGCTTGAACTGATCTTGTGCTCAGGCTTGGTTGGAAGTCAAGCTCAGCTAAACCAAGTTTTGAGTTTGGCTTGACAATACATAAACAAGCTTAAGTTTTACTACATGTCATATACTATCATATATACTTGGGGTATATTATATATAGACATTTGCTCGCAAGCATCTGTCTCTCATGGTCTTACTATGCCAGGTAGCACGTGAGCCCCATTTGGGCACTGATTTGAATGGACCATCCACCTCTGCCTTCTCTTCTCCTATTTACATCAGATCCATTGGGTCTGCACTATGATACCCACTATGATACCCAGATAGTTTTACAAGCTCAATGTATCCGTATCGGACCGATTTGACAATTGTATTAATACCTAATACTGCACCGATACTTTTAGAGACCAAGTTTGGCATATCCTACTTATAAAGTTATTTATTTCATATAGTTCTTTTAATATTTTTACTTCTCACCATAAAAAATCCTAGAAAGGGACGAAAACAACGATAATTTCATTGATTCAACAGTGATCTAAAGAAAAAATTATGACACCCGTATCTGTATCTGTGTCCTACATTTTCAAAAGTGAGGAGTTGTATCCCCAATCCTCGTATCAATGTCCGTATCCATATCCGTATGTGGGCATTATAGGTTTGCATCCATCCGAATGGACTAGACTGTTGGATGGAGGGTCAAGTGTGTGTATCTATCTATTTATCTAATTATGTGTATATATATGTATGTATATGTATATGTGTAGTATTATACCTCAAATTTGATATCTGGGTTCACATCCACCTGGTCCCATCATTAGTGGGGCCCTAGTGGGCCTCAACGAGCTACCTTGCACAGAAGCTCTATGCGAAGAGAATTAGTAGAATAGGGGGAGAAGTGGTAAACACTGAAGAACCTTAAGTGTACCACCAGGCAGTGGCAGACCCAAGATTTTCATTTGGGTGGGGTAGACTATGGTCAATTGAAAAGGTCAATCATACAATGGACCAAGAGATGAAAACTGAAAAAATAAGACAATCTATTTTTTATTCAAAACTCAATTAGTGAAATCAATGACAGAAAACTGAAAAAATATGAGAAAATCACTTACAATCAACCTGCACAAAGAAACCTTTGATCTAACTATACCATTACTATACCAGTTGAAAAAGAAAAAAAAAAAAAAAAACCTGGATCTGACTATCCATGTTCATGTGGCTTGCTACATGTTAGGGTCATCTAAAAGGACTAATTTGGGAATTCTAGTCTATTTATCTGCTTAAACCATGGTGCGTAGGAGTTTGGATCTAAATGAAATTTCTATCAATGAAAAAAATTTGCACTGAGAAGAAATGATCTTGAGTAGGAATATTAGACAGGGGAGGCATTATACCCTCTCCAGTATAACAGGAATGAAAGAGAAATCAGTCAAGCAATGCCCTTTTCTGTATAAACATCCATATGAGAGTAGTTTTTCTAGCCCACCAAACCATTAATTAAGATGGAAGAGCATCAATTTCTCTAACAGTTCTACAGACACCAAACAACCAAATATAGCATAGATATTACCTAGAACAAATTCCAAAATCATTCAAACCAAAATATAACCAAAGAACCCACATCAATTTCACTTGAGCAATAAAATCACCACAACAGAGTGGCTTTCTCCCTGTCCAACAAGCATACCCAATATCTATCCAACGGTTAAGTCTGGACAGATTTAAGAGCGAAAAGGAAATCCATTCAAGAATCACACATTAAAAACACATTTGAAACAGCAAAGAAATAGAAGAAGCAGAGATACCATGAATAACCCCATCATGCATCAAAGAAAGACCAAAGTAAATCAAACGCAAAAAAAAAGAAAAAAAAGAAAAAGGAAATAAGGAAATAAGGAAAAAAATAGATAGAGAGGGTAACAGCTGAACAGAGATAAAAGAGAAGAAAAAGAGGAGATCGAGAGAGAAATAGTGAAGAAACTTGCTCTACCGAAGACGAAGGAGACCGGAGTCTAAATCCGGAGGATGGAAAAAGCATTCAGTGCAACGGTTTTCTGCTCTGGGAGAACTGAGTGAGCCAAAGAGAATTAAGGGGCTTTTCGATTTTGAGGGTGGGGCATGATCAGGGCATGGGCCATACTGCCCATAAGAAAAAAATAGATAGAGAGGGTAACAGCTGAACAGAGATAAAAGAGAAGAAAGAGAGGCGATCGAGAGAGAAATAGTGAAGAAACTTGCTCTACCGAAGACGAAGGAGACCGGAGTCTAAATCTGGAGGATGGAAAAAGCATTTAGTGCAACGGTTTTCTGCGCTGGGAGAACTGAGTGAGCCAAAGAGAATTAAGGGGCTTTTCGATTTTGAGGGTGGGGCATGATCAGGGCATGGGCCATACTGCCCATACGTATGGTATTTTTCAAATCTACCTGGCGCAGCCGCCCCACCATGCTAGTACATGGGTCCGCCCGTGCCACTAGGGAACCAATCATGCGCCAGTGCCAATCAAGGGGGATTGGATTTGGTGGGCATTGGAAGGCCATACATGAATAAGGGATTCCAATGTAAGGAGAGTGGGATATGGACAGTTTGGATTTCACTTTGGTGGGCTCAATGTAAGTCCGAGCAGGTGATCAGCAATGTGCGTGGTGATTGGTCATCAGAAATGTGCGTCTCTCAAGTTGGTATACCCTGTTAAGTTTTTTTCCTGATAGTTCTAATTGAACTTAATTTTTTGGGTAATCTTAATCTACCCTCCTAAGCTGCCTTGTTTAACCCAATTTTTCTTAGTGCTAGTGGATAATACCCCTATTCCAACTGGGGCTAGAACCTTGCAAACCTGCCTTGCCATAAACTAAAGTATATGTCTTGTGTTACATATAATATTTTTTCTTAGTATGGAATAAATGTATTATGTAATATGCATTGAGCCAAGCTCCTTGCTAAGCTGAGCTGAGTTGAGCAGCTGTTTGCTCAAGGCCCTTGAACTCAAATCAAGCCCAATCGAGCTGAGCTGGGTAACCTGCAAGCCAGCTTGGCTTGTTTATTAGCCTTTCGACCCAACGACCATTTGGTTTATGACTCTCTGATATTACTGAAGGTGTTGAGATATGTGGGAGTGGTGGACGTTATCAATGAAAAAGGGAATGTGGAATTGAGAAGATACAAGAAAGATCATCCATTTGCACAGCTCTCTGGATCAGACAACATCATTGCCTTCACCACAATGAGATATAAGGAGCAACCGCTGATTGTCCGTGGGCCGGGTGCTGGTGCTCAAGTTACTGCAGGTGGAGTATTCAGCGATATATTGCGGCTGGCCTCCTATCTGGGTGCTCCATCATAGTTGCTCATCTGTGGTCAATTGTATCATAATATTCTTGTTTTGCTTTGAGCGTCGTGATCAATCTGATGGCTATGGTTTTGAGGCATCATTACTAGGGCTGTATGAATGCTATAAACACTTGTTAGAGATATTTTAAAACTAGAATAATGATTTTCAATGTCTGAATAAATGATGTTTTCTGTTGCTGATGTTCAATGAACTGGTGGGGCCCTTCTTGGATGGATCATGTTCTATAATAATCACTATAATCAGATGATCGTAGGAGGACAAAGTATATGTGGCATTAGATGATGGTTACTATTTACTACTGGGAGGTGAGGCCTTTTGTTTTTGTCTGTATCTTAAAATTTTTTTTTCTAAGTGTCTTGTGTGGGTCCACCAGAAAACTATGGACCACCTAAAACTTGGTTTCAAATGCATTTAATTTTACCTTCAACTTACATTGCGTTAAAACTTAGAGCTTCAACTTGCATTTACTAATAATATAACCTATTCCCATTCATTTTTCCCTCTCTTTCTCAAACTTGAACTTATCTCCACACAGCCAAATAGGCTAAAATAAATCGTCCTTTAACTTCTGAGTATGTTTGTGTATTCCGATAGTGATAGACCATGTGAACTGCCTACAAATGCTTAAATTAGAATTGCCTACACGTTTAGGGGTGTTCATGGGCCGGGCTGGTCCGGTGTTAGGCAAATTTAGGCCCGGCGCGACTTTTGAAACGGCCTGTAAATGTTAGGCCTGAACCTTCCCATTTAATCAACCGGGCCAGGCTGTACCGAGCTTTTGATCAATTTTGTGGGCTTTCTAGAAAATGTTTGGTCTAATTAAATTAAATTACGTGCACTCCATATATGGGCCAAGCCAGGCTTTGGATTTTCTTTCACTTGATCCAAGACTGACCCAATTATTAAATGGGCCCAAATCATTTTTCCAAGCCCAGCCTAAAGAGGGCTGGGCTGGCTGGGCCCATGAACACCCCTACCCACATTAGGGTCTATTTGTGCATAGCCGCGGAAGAGGAACCGCAGCAGTTCATTTCTTATCAGGCGAGTCGGAAAACGAAATCAACTGGTGAGTTGGAAAGCGAAATCATTTTTCCCTGCAGAAAATCGCTCCTAAAATCCGGACGAGGGAAATCCTTGCTGCACCCAAACGTAATGGCCACACGGTTTCTGAGGAAACCTCTACTGCACAAACAGACCCTTATTGTCCGTACAGTGAGGGGTCTCTTGCTCTGTTGCATATCTTGCAGTCGGCCTGCCCCTCCTGGATTTCCTTATATCTCTAGAATATAGGAGGCCTGTTGGTTTTATGTAATTTTGCCCATCCTCATTATCTTGTTCCTTGGTAAAAAGGAAGAATTTAAAAAATCTTTGAGGCTACTTTTCGCGGTTTGCTTGCTTACAAAAATGCAAGTAAATCATCTCCATGTTTTAAGGAGAGGTTCTCTTTCCAAAGGATTGGTGTATATGTGGACACTTTGAAATAATCCTTTCTTTAAAACTAGATGGATTCTGACTTATTGGGTATCTTTGGATTGAAGTAGGAGTTGGTCCCACTGTATTTACATTTAAAAATATGATACACTCAATCTTATGGTGGGATCAACTTCTATTAGAATAAAAATTGGGGAAAGTCCACTTAAGAATAGAACATTTATTCTAAGTAGCATGAACAGTTGATTATTTACCTTTCGATAGCATTGGTTAATAGCCCATTATATGATTACAAGCAACCAACTAACTACAGATTTTTATAAATTAATTATGAGTAGATTGGTTTACACTTCATCAATCCGATATAGGTCCTACTTTGATTAGAGTGAAAGCCTAAAACAAGGAGTAAAGGATTATTTTGAGCAGTTTGCATTCATTATGATAGTCCTATTATTTTTATATTTAATTGTCTTCAAAGTTTTGAACAAGTATATTTTTAAATATTGGGGTGTTTTTTAAATCTATGATTTTTTTAGATATAAGTATAAAATCATGTGAAAGAATTTTTTTAAATGATAAGTTAAAAACAAAAATTTTAAAAATATTATCGATCGCCTATATAAAAAAATCTTTATTAAACATGTTGTTAGTCAACTATTGCTTGCCTCTCCTTGAAGAAAATCATGGATCCGCCACTAGTTAGCAAGTCACTCATGGCCTCTTTCTTTACCAGGATTCTTGAGAAGAATTTATTATGTTGCCGGTTTTTTTTTATATGATGTGACATCGCATACCCAGGGAATTAAAATGCCCAATTTCCTTCACTAGCATTTCAAATTCTAGCACCTAATATGCCCGTTTGGCAATTTACTAAATTATTAAAAGTAATGTAAAGCCTCTATTTTTTAGACAAAATATCACATCAAAAGTACACATCTTCAAAATTCCCTCATTCTTTAAAATAAAAAAAAAGTAAAAAACAACCTCCACTAAATGACAAAAAACCACCCACTTTTTATACAAAAAGTTAAAAAGATTTCCTACCAATCCACTAAAGAAAAAACACCATCATAACCCCCTTATATTTTATTCTCTCTTGATTTGATGCTTTACTTCACTTTTACTTCAATAGTAAATTACTTCAAGTGACCTTTTGGAATTCCTGCGATTCCAATCTCTATGCATTTGGTTGGAATTTTAAGTGCTCCACCAAGAGGAGGGATATGGAATTCCACCTCAAAGAGATAACTTTTAGAGCATTTGAAACTCCTTTAGAAATGAATTCTTAGAATTTTGGTAAAGAAACAGGCCCTCAACAATTGTTCAAGATTCTATCCTCATATAAAAAAAGGTTAGTCAGGAAAAAAATAGGAGGATAAATTATCTAAATGGTCCTATTCTATTACCTTTTGTGAAAGTAAACTGGTGTGCCTGGTTGAGCCTATTCTTGCCATTTGACCCATCAACCCGACCTAAATCCAATTCAACCCGACTAAATATACTATGACACACCAAGCCAACATGAACTTGATTCGTTCATTAGTGTTTTGGTTGACCCTTTTAAAATTTGGATGGGGTTATGGATTTGACGTAGTCTATTAACACTCTCCCTCACGTGCAAGCCCAATAGATATCATGGACGGGCCTGCCACTTGGGCTACACAAGAATGACGGGATCGGAACCCGCTTTGATACCATGTAAGAATCATGTATCAATCCAAAAGCTTAAGCTCATAGGTGGAAGGCCCAAACAAGTATATATGAAAGCTTGCCAAAGGCATTACTTAGACGACGTGGAATGTGTCGCTTTACTTTACTAACACTCCCCCTTTAGGGTCTCTTTGAGTAATGCAAATGGATTTTAGAATTGGCAAGTGAGATGGAGTCAAAGGAAGCAAGATTCAAGCCATTTGCCTTTGGGCACATGGGTGGACCTAGATGTAAATGACCTGGGGCGGTAGCCCTAGGTCAATTTTGAAATTACATGCTATTTAAATGGGTATTTGACATTTCTCAATATATTTAATAAACGGTCGCCCCACGTCTAAATCTTGTGATCGCCCCACATTACAAACCTAAAAAGATTGAAAACAAATCATCTTTAAGCCGATCTCTTTCGACATCTTCTTTTTGGTGAGAGTCTGAGATCCTCTTCGCGTTGATCGAGCTTTTCATCCAGGTCCTCTTGTGGCCGTTTAGTCTCTCTCTCACCAAATAACTCTAAATAAAATAATCTTCCTCTTCAGTTGTAATATAATTATAATCACTCTATGCCTGAATGTGAACCCTTAATTTCCAAATCCTAATTTCAGACCCTAAATCTCCAAATCTTAATCCAAACACTAAGCTCTAAATCACATAATATCTACAAGCTCGAAGATGACCAAATCTCCATTGTATACACTTTAAACTTCAATTCATACATAAATTAGGCCTTATGGTTCATATGTTTGGATAACTTGAATTACAGTTAAGTGACATTTTTTTCTTCTTTGCCGTGAGCCCATGACCAACTATAAGGAATTATTTTTATAGCTAAGGTAAATGCAGGCAACTAAATTCCTTATATTCAAATGAAACCCCTTTTAAAATTCAAATTGGGTAAATGGGTGCTCACCACCTGAATTTGGGAGAGGTAGTGAGAAGACCCTTCAATTGGCCAGGAGAACCAAGCATGGAAAAAAAATTGTGTCAATTTAAATAGATTCTTTTGATCTTGTTAATGTTAAACGAAAGTTAGCAAAGTCAAGTAAGGGTTTAGCCCCACCTAAACAAAAATCCTGGGTCCGCCACTGTTTGGGCATCCCCATTGTGCAGGTGCGCTAGAAAATTAGGCTAGGCTGTTCATCAGCTGTGGACCTACCTTTTGTCTCAATGACTACAAATTCTACACTTCGAAAAAACTTGGCCATAGTCCATACTCGATGCACATGGATGACCTACCTGCTAAGAATGGCATTTGGTTTTCGATTTGTATGGTATACTTTGAGCCCCCCATCTGGCGAGTGCTTGGATCTGATGAGTCCGGATCCATAGTGGGGTCAGCAATTGAAAATCCAAGCGGCTCAAAATGAATGCCCTTGTCTTAATTAATCTAAAGGGAATTTTTGCGATTTAGCGCCATGGCCCCTGACAGCCCCCCAGTTCTGTCCCTGAGTGGAACTCTATAGTGGAGACCACTTATTGAAAATCCGAGTTAATCAAAATGAATGCCCTCATTATATATAGGATTTCTCAGAATTAGGAGTTTGCCCCACCTTAGGATTTGCCATATGATGAACAATGTGATTAATAAATATGATTATTGAGTAAGATTGTCCTAATTACATTATGAATAATATGATCAATCTTACGGTGAGGCCAACCCTTATGGAGTAAAGAAGTTAAACCTCTGTCTCCATTTTGATTCTAAAACATTCTTCTAGTACTCTATATTTCTTCTTTATTCTTTTGCATGAGGCTGATCTTGAGGACATTACTTCTTTGGAGATATATATATATTTATTTAGAGAGGTGCTCTAGTGAGAGACACTCTCACCAAGTTGGTGAGAGATGAGTGGGGGCCCTCAAATTTAAATTGGGGGTCCTTGCATTTAAGTTAGTGAGAGTGGATATGGAAGTAAGGGCCCCCACCATGGGCGGAACCAGAGGGGGGCTGACAGGGGCCATGGCCCCCCCCCCCCCCCCCCCCCCCCCCCCCAAGATTTCAAAAAACCCCTTTTCTTTACAAGATTTTTATGTATGCCCCCCCTAAAAAATCAGAAAAGCCCCTATATATATTTTAAAAACTACATTTATTTTTTATATTTGGCCCTTCCAAAATACTTTTCCTACATAGTGGCCCCCTCAGTGAAGAATTTATGGGTCCGTCCCTGGCCCCTACCCATCTCTCACCAACTTGGTGAGAGTGCCTCTCATAGGAGCACCTCCCATTATATATATATATATATATATATATATATTTATATATATTTTGTTCAAATTTGTTGCAACATCTCGTGAACACTACAAACTAGATGATCTATGGATAAGGGAAATACAAGCAGGCAGGTTTGGTTTTAACCAAGGAGTGGATTAATGATCAATCTTCTAGGGATCTTCTGGCTTGGTTTCTGTTGAGAGGCAGTGGTGTCCCATTTTCGTTTTTCTGAAGATGTCTGTTCCCAGATTTGTTGTGAAGTCCCATCTGCTCTGGATATCTCGTTAGAACAAAGGATGCATTGACAACTTCCTAATTCTTGATTGTATCGCGGAAAAAATGATACTCCCTAGCGATATGCTTCGATATCTGATGAAATCCTTGATTCTTTGTAAGGAATATAGCCAACATATTGTCTACATATAATGTAATGGGGTTTTTGGCACTTGGAAGACGGCCCAAGTCTAATAATAGTGGTCAAAACCAAATAGCTTCTGAAGCAGCTGCAAAACTACGCATATATTCGGATTACATAGTCAACTTCGCAATCCGGTTTTGTCTCTTATTGGACCATGAAACCACTCCCCGCCGAGTAAGAAAATATATCTCGGGCTCTCGTACCACTATTCAGAGACTGTCGCCGAAACTTTGGATTGAGTGCCATGAAACCACTACAATGCAAGATATCGATCCATGCAAAGGATGAGATTGCTTATATGTCAAGAGGCCAGAGCAGATTTACTAGAAATCTCTCCCACTCGAGTCACACTCTATTGTCCACAGAGTTAGAGATGGATGTCTGATGAATGAGCTAATGGGTGGGTGGAGTGGATCCCAAGAATAGATTTTTCATCTTTTGCAGTCTTCAATTGTTTCTTAGAACTTCTTGGCCGAAACAAACTACAGTCTAAAGGAAGAAAAAGATGAAGATTTGAGATCTATATTTTTTTGTTCCGAACCGTATCTCATTATATAAACCATAGGAAAAATAACTTTGTTGCAGAGAGGCATAAAGAGGTATTCCATAGTCTTTTCTGTTTACTCATTGAAGAAGAGGAAACGAAAGACTCGTCGAGCGTGAGGCGGGTTTTTCCTCTCTATGGTTGGGTCCAAAGTTAGCCTAAAATGATAGTGGCCCCCAAGTCACCAAGTTTAACGTGTATAGCGAGAGAGAGAGAGAGAGAGAGAGAGAGAGAGAGAGAGAGAGGGGACGATCCAATGCATTGGACTAATACTCTAGTGTTGCTTCCTGGTTTTCAACAGAGATTTTTTTAATTATCATTAAGGCCACTTGTAATATACCTCTTCCAATAATCATTAATGATCCTTTCATAATTAGGAAATGTTCCATTGTGAGAGAACTAGTGTTTTGGATATTTCCTTTGTCGTGCATCACATGGAGTGTTTTGGTTTGGATCACTGTCTCTACAAATAAAACTGCGGGGTGTGGATTAGCTATCAACCGAGATTACTGTCGATCAAATCAAAAGTCAATAGGCCTACGTACATTTGATTGCGACAATTTTGAGATGTTTCCTCAATTCTACTTTTGCAATCTAATCTTAATGCCTCATATTAAACCACTGGAAATGTAGTTGATGAATCTGATGTGATCATTGCATGCTAATTATGTCTTACAATGGATGGCTGAGGTCTTAATTAAGGATGAATTGATCGATGGACCCACTAATTTATGGTGTGACAAGCACATGCATTACAATTGATACTTGCCAAGTGAATATATAGGAGTGTAAAGGTTCGGCTAACCGCGGTTTTTGAAAAAATGGTTAACCGAATCGTGTTTCGCAGTTTTTGATTTTTTAAAACCGTAAACATAACTATAACCGAACTATGAAAAACCGTTAAAAATCAAACCGCGGTTAACCGCGGTTAACGGCGGTTCAGTTACGGTTAATTGTAACTTAAAAAAAATTGTGAAAATTTTGTTATTTACCAATCAAACTTACTTTGAAAAAAAAAACCATAATTAGATAATGACATAATATGTTACTGTAAAAAAAAATAAAAAAAAAAACTCATTCAAGCTCTTTAGTTTTTTTCTTATTAGCGAAACGGTTTGGTTAACCATGAGTTTTGGGAACACGGTTAACCGAATCCCGGTTAACGGTTAATCGCGGTTAATAACAATGAGTTGAGACAAAAACCGTAACCGAACTGTAAAGCGCGGTTTTTCAATTTTAAAAACCGTAATCGTAACCGAATCGTGAAACACGGTATTAACTGTGGTTCGGTTCGGTTTGGTTCGTTCAGTTAGACGATTTTTCTTTTTTTTTTACAGCCCCCAGTGAATAGATCTTGAGGCTTTCCTCCTTTGCCCGGGCCCTTAGATTAGATGGCTGTTGTACTATGGAGAATCGTTTTTTCTGCGTCGTCTGTGTGTTTTCACGTGTTCGCTGTTACGTAGTCAAGGAAGGAAGCGCGACTCTCGTGCACTCTTATTATGTTCGTACAAGTTGTTATTGTTTTCGTTTTTTATTATCGTGAAACACATAGTTGCAGTAGTAGTTGAATAACCAAAGGTGGTGAAAAACTGAAAATAGTGTTTTGATGTTGAGGTGCTAGTTTTTAGTGGCCATTGATAAATAACCAATGAATGTAATAAGATTTACGTGGTTCAGCAATGCGTCTTTGCGCACCCACTTTGAACTAGTGTACAGTATAAATATATCAGATGGTTTATTGTCCTAGAATGAAATGCATCCATAGCAAATATCTCAACATATTCTAGGTTTCTTAATGAAAAAGTTAAAAGAGCAACATGATTTTTAAAACCACAGGTGAGACTCCTTCGCAATCTTAATCTTAATCTTTGGTTGATTAAAGTTGATGGCAGAGTCAAACCACACTCCTCTTGCTCACTTGCATCACTTGTCATGTTCTCATCTAGCTACAGAGATTGATGATCGAGCCTTTCTTTTGCAGTCTCTCTTCTCTTACATGTGGAGGTGGTCCTCTTCCCTACGAGAATTGGCGGTCCTCTCACCATTGATGTGCATGGGGTTCACACCCACACTAGTCAGGTCTCTCAAGGTGTCCAGCCATCTTGGCCGGTACCAATGTATGTTGTTATTAGGATGAAATAAGTGGGAGATAAGATTGGGATAATAAAAATATAAAAATTTTGTATAAATTATTTGAATGCTGAGTGAAAAAAGGAAATTAGAAACTATGAGAATAGAGTACTTAAGTGAAAACTATAGTTTCAATATTTCTCTTTTTTTAGAACTATATATATCAGCAACTTGGTGGCTAAGTGACAATCCTAGTGCTCGGAAAAAAATAATGATATTTTTGCCATAATAGATTGAAAAATATTGTGAATAAGAAACTTCAAACAAAAAATAAAGAGGATTTTACTAGAAAAAAACAGATTAGGTGATCACTATACCGAAAAGGTAATTTTAACTGCCCTTGTCCCAAATTAGTCAGTTTATCTGAAAACGTATTTTTTTTTTTAACATCCTCTACTAGGGTCCCTATTGACTTTTTTTAATGTTAAGGGTCCGTAGTGACCCTGCGAGACTTACCAATGAATTAAAAAAAAAACAAAAAACAAAAACTTCCATGCACTATTCCAATGGTAAATCCAACGGTAGTTCTTGGTTAGAAATCTAATCCAATGATCAAGAAGGTGCCAACTGCCGAGTCTAAAAGTAATGGACCCATACCCGACCATCTTTGATTCGGGTCATCCAAATGTTGTTTTTTTTTTCTTTCTACTTTTACGGTAACGGAGGGTGTCCCGGCCCTTTATATTTGAATAATCCCTATGGGCCCGGCTCCAAATCCCCTATTACCCCAATATGATAGTTAATTTTAAATCCTCAACCTCCGGATACAGGCCAGCGTAGCTACACCTAGGGGTTAGTCATCCTGATGATCAGGATCACGGAAACCCCTTTCCATCCCCTTCCAAATAAGGAATATAGCGAACCTGTCATCTGTAGATTCTCTTTTCAACGTGCAATTTCGTGTGCTTTCCCCACTCGAACTCATAACAAAAAGATATATTATATGTAACGGCACAATCTATTGTTCCTGCTGCTGCGTTACGAAATCGTCGGAGCATTGTTTCTTGTCGTCTCTTCCCTCCACTCGCTCTAATTTCCTCTCAATCCTTCGAGTTGAGACGGATTAATCGCGTCTGCAATTCGAGGTGAGCCTCGAAATCACCATCTGCTGTTTCTGATTACGAAAACCCGCTACGAATTCTGCCTCCTTTTTTTTTTTTTTTTTAATCAAAGGCGATGCTTTTGCTGATTTCTGGTTTCATTTCGTTTCATTTGCTCTGCTTGAAAGATTTCTTGAGCTTTTGCGCATGATCGAGCTGTGCTTTGCTGCTCGTCTAAGATGATTATAGTTTGTTTGGAAGAATCTGATGTAGCATCTGTTGATGATTTGACGTTTAATTGAGTAGGTTGTTTTTCTCATCTGGGTTTTTTAATCAATCGATTCATGATCCCTTGTTCGGATTCAGATTTTTGAAGTTTTTCTAAAAAGAGCGATTTTTGGTAGATTTCTATGAGTTTTGGGTGTTATTGAGTTAGCTTTGTTGATACCAAAATGTAGTAAGTAGTGATGGATTTTTGTTTTTTCCTCTTTGGGAGAGTTTTCGGAGCTCTTTTGAGTTAGCTTTACCAAGTACTTGCCTTGAATCTCGCTTTTTTTATCCTTTCCAAGGGTCAACAGATATCTTGACATCGTTATTGGATCCTTTTTTCCTTGGCTTGTTAGAATCCGTGACTCTAAGCAAGAAACTGTTTTTGAAGGTGATGCTTTCCATCTATATGTCCATCATAGACAATTCGTTCCTCACTTCTTCAAAACTCATTCGACAAAGCTCCTTTTACTATGAATTCCTAGGAACTCAGTACCAAGTAAGCCTATTGTGATTTAGGCAAGTTTGCTTTTGAAATTGGCCTATCCGAAGAGCCTCTCTTGAGTGGATTCAGAAACTCTTCTTTTAAACTATTGAACAAAATTGTTTATCCTTTCAAAGGCTTTCCTAGCATCATTTCCGAGTTCTGACTAAGGTTTTAAATGTTGTTTAATTTTGACAAACATAACCCAACTTGTGAAATTGTAATTTTTTATGTTTCTGAAGACTTGGCACTTTAGGGATGGACTGAAAAATCAGTATAGTACTAGTATGATGGCATTTTGAAGCAGTGGATCTTTTACAATTTTATCATATGATTTTTTCTATCATTGCTGTGAAGGTTTGGTAAGTGCTTTTCAAGGATGGCTGCTGGAACAGTTCTAGCTTCAATATCTGGTCTGAAGACCAGTGATCATGGTTTAAGCTTTGGGAAAAGTGTAGATTTTGTGAAGGTTACCTGCTTGCCTGCTCGGAAGAATAAATGTCGGAGAGATCATGTATCAGTTATAAAAAATTCAAACCCAGGTCCTGAGACTGTTGAATTGCAGCCTGCTTCTGAAGGAAGCCCTCTCCTAGGTATATATTATATTTCTTTTATGATTCTCATTTCTTTCGTTTAGAATCAGTGACATCTGTGTTAAGGTTGCAAAGTAGAATTTATTGGGGAAGTCTCACTTCCCACATCATGACGCCATGATCCTGGGCATGGGGTTTTTACCCACCAGGCCTGCTCTCTCCCTCTCTCTCTCTCTCTGTAATATTGTTGATTGTCTACTTTTCCTTTACCTGCAGTGAAACGTGTTTCGATGGCTAATTGCCTCTGTTCCCATCTGTTAGTTTCTTGGGAAAGGTTTTTCCCCACTGCCAAGATGTGACGGATGGGTTTTTGCTGCTTATTTTTCATTTCAGTTTCTACTTTGCAATAGGGCTAAAATAGATTGCATTGTGTTGAATGAGTCTGGTTGTAATCTATTCATTTTTCTTTTTTTCAAGATATATATCTTTGTTTTCATCCTGGCTAATTACAATTTACAAATCTTTACCTAATGAGATTTATACATCCTATTCTAGTCCCCAGGCAGAAGTACTGTGAATCAGTGCACAAGACTGTAAGGAGAAAGACACGGACTGTGATGATAGGCAATGTGGCTCTTGGTAGTGAGCATCCCATACGAGTTCAAACGATGACTACCAGCGACACAAAAGATGTTGCTGGAACTGTTGAGGAGGTTCGTCAGATACATATATATATATATATATATATATTTATATATGTAGGGAGGGGGTGGGGGGGGTTTGTGTTGTTGAGATTAATTTAAATTTGTTATATCTTCTACTGGTACACAGAATAAGAATGTAGTTGTAAATGAGTAGTTTATATTCTTTTCTTGGTAGGTAATGAGAATAGCTGACAAAGGAGCAGATATTGTTCGGATTACAGTTCAGGGTAGGAAAGAAGCAGATGCTTGTTTTGAAATAAAAAACACCTTGGTCAAGAAAAAGTAAGTGTTGAATCTTATAATTGTTCAGGACTTGTTAAGACAACAATTTATTTTATGTTCTACTAACTTCTCAATTTATTTAGTTATAATATTCCTCTGGTAGCAGACATCCATTTTGCTCCTCCTGTCGCTTTGAGAGTTGCAGAATGTTTTGACAAGATCCGTGTCAACCCAGGAAACTTTGGTACGTCTATCTTTCCATTCTGCTTCTATAGTCCCATGATTGGCTCCCTGTGATAATTGAGGCAATTCCTTGCAGCTGATAGGCGGGCTCAGTTTGAGAAGCTGGAGTACACGGAAGAAGATTATCAGAAGGAGCTTGAGCATATTGAGCAGGTCAGAAAACTGTTTTTTTTTTTTTTCCCGTTCAGGTTCATTCTTATTATTTAGTCCACCTATGCATGTTTATCTACAAAACTTGTTTGGTATCAGCCGTTGTGCACACTGAAGTTTGGCATTTACCTTGCTAATATCTGTAGTCATGCTTATGAGTAACAAATAACATAGCCACTAAAAAATAGCAGCCCTGGACTATTATAATGCTTACACAAGTCCAACGTTTTATCCACGAATGCCAACACCTTGTGTGGAAGTTTAATTACACGATTGGCAGTAGATGTAAGTTATGACAGTGTTGCTGGTCGTCAGCAGTATGACAACTTACCTAATGATTGACTGTGATCAGTCTGGTGCTTGCTACAAGACCCTATCTGTGTATCACAGTCTGCAACTTGCTAAAGGCACATGAATTCTGCTTGCTGTCTCTGTGCCTTTATTATTTCTTTTTGATGTTTATATTCTTCTATTTTCCTCAATGAATTCAATGCAAGCAAATGGATGAATCTAAAATCTTACAGAATCAGCAACAATAAGATGGGTACAGATATACAAAATTAAATATTACTTTATGTCTTTATGCCATATGCATGCCTACTTATAGTTATATGTTATATAATTACTCATCGTTTTTACTTACTGAATAGGTTTTCTCTCCATTGGTTGAGAAATGTAAAAAGTATGGAAGAGCAATGCGTATTGGAACTAATCACGGAAGTCTTTCTGACCGTATCATGAGCTATTATGGTGATTCACCTAGGGGAATGGTAAAAATAACTATACATTCCTTTAGAAATCTTACTTTATTATGTTCTTGTAGTTATATCGAAATTCTGTCGTTGTCATCATGCTTGTCCATGATTTTTAAACAGGTTGAATCTGCCTTCGAGTTTGCAAGGATTTGCCGCAAGTTGGACTTTCATAACTTTGTTTTCTCAATGAAAGCAAGCAACCCAGTAATCATGGTTCAAGCATACCGCTTACTGGTTGCTGAAATGTATGTTCAAGGTTGGGACTATCCTCTGCACTTGGGAGTCACTGAAGCAGGAGAGGGTGAAGATGGACGGATGAAATCTGCAATTGGAATTGGAACCCTTCTTCAGGTAACCAATTTTGTCAGATCTGTACATTTTCCTTGTAATCGACGGGCAAGTTTTCTGAAGTCCCATTATTTGCTGGCTGGGTGAGTTTGCATATAATCAAGATAGTTTAGGAGTGAGTAATTGTAAGTCATCTTAACCTCTATATTTGTCATTATAAATTTATAATGATGTTCAAGGATTTTGTTCCCTATTTATTGGTGGGCAATCTGGATTCTATCACCAGGTTGTACCTACTGTGTGTCAGGAATCTAGTTGACAGAATGGACATCTGTTCTGTGTACAGGATGGTTTGGGGGATACTATCCGTGTTTCCCTCACAGAACCCCCAGAGGAAGAGATAGATCCTTGCAGAAGACTAGCCAACCTTGGCATGCAAGCCTCAAGTCTTCAGAAAGGGGTGGTAGGATTCCAAACTATTCTCTCTCTGCCCTTTGTAGATGCTTCTAGTTCCAAACGTTACCTGGTGGCACTTTTTGGCAGGTACCATTTGAGGAAAAACACAGACGCTATTTTGATTTCCAGCGTAGAACTGGTCAACTACCGATTCAGAAGGAGGTTAGTTTATGTTTTTAACTCTAGATAATGGATTGTTTGATCTTGGATTGCTCTATCAACTTTCTGAGACTTTGAACCAACATTTGATATAACTCCAGGGTGAAGAGGTAGACTACCGAGGAGTCCTACACCGCGATGGTTCTGTTCTTATGTCTGTGTCTCTAGATCAATTGAAGGTGACTCTTAGTTATGTTTCCTGTATACAATTTATTTCCTGCATCATCTAATATTTCTGATATACAATTTTTATCCCTGCGGTATATTCCTTTCTTTGTGGCATATATGATGTAGCTCATATCATGGGACCCACTTAGGTCCATTTCTCAGCCAAGTGACTGGAAGCTACGGCCTTGTGGTGGTCCAGTTTTGAGTTTATTTAAATATATTTTCTATCTTCTAATGATGGCCAGATTTCTTATGTCAAATGATGTCACGATAGCCTAAAATTGGATCTGTTGGATAACTCATTCAAGTAGCTTTTTCATCAAGCCCAAGTTTATGCCATTCTAACCTGTATTGAGAAATTTACGGCCAATTTTCAGATTGGGTGTGAGAGAGGACGAATTTAGGGATATTTGTCTCTGTTATTTTATTATATTTAGATGGCGAGGATTTAGCTTATTCTTTTTTATGGTTTAGATTTATTAGGTTTCTGCTTTTACTGATTTAAAGAGATGCAAATGATGCAATTATCACACACATGCAGCACGTACGCACATGCACACATACTGTTTTGAAATAAGAGAATGCAAGCACACACTCCAGAGACACACAGAGTTTTGAAAAAAGAGAAATAAGATTAGAGTGTGGTTATTGTAGAGATTTTCTTCTTCTTCCCTACTGTTCTTGTGTGAAAGCGGTGCATGAGCTACTTAGGGAGCGAGTTCTTGCTGCTTCTAACATTGTTAATATTGGATGAGTTCTTATTGGGGTTCTTGTAATTCAACTTGAAGTCAATATTAACCATATTCTGATTAATATTATATTTTAAATTAATTATCATTTGGACCAGTAACACGTGGAAAAGGTGTGGCTACAAGTGTATTTAATCTTGTGTGTGATTACAGTTTGGCATACACCAAATAGATGGTAGCCCAAGCAAGACGAGCATTTCATGCATATGAGTAACAATTTGTTTTAAAAAGGGTTCTAGGTGATCCTGGTTTCTTGTTGCTTCTTTGGTTTTTACTTGAACCGTTGGGGTCCCATGCTGCAGTAACATATTCTAATGAGTTTTGATTCTTGATGTGGTTCTTTTTCTTTATCAGACACCCGAACTCCTCTACAAATCACTTGCAGCTAAGCTTGTGGTTGGCATGCCTTTTAAGGTTGTATTTTCATTTTTCTCACTAAAAAAGGATGTTATTTTGAAATAATTTATTTTGTAGTAGGATCCATCTAATATGTTTTTGACAAATTCTGTGGTAAACTGCAGGATCTGGCAACAGTAGACTCAATCCTTGTGAAAGAACTTCCTCCAGTAGAAGACACCGATTCTGTGAGGATCTTGTCAGTTTTTCAATAATCTATCTTACATTGATGAAGCAACAAGGCCCAATTAGATTTTTTTCTAAAATTGCCCAAAGAACAATGTTTTTCATATTGAATCTATGATGTAGTTCAGTAGTCGGATTCCTACTGCAACATCATTAAATGGTATCCTTTTTAGAAGATATGGAGATGACTTAAGCTTCTTCTTTGTTTCATGCTCAGAGGCTAGCACTCAAAAGGCTGATAGATATAAGCATGGGAGTTCTGACTCCATTGTCAGAGCAGCTTACCAAGCCATTGCCAAATGCCGTGGTCCTACTTAATCTTAAGGAACTGGAAACTGGTGCCCACAAACTTTTACCAGAAGGTAGATTTTCCCTTCCAATTCTCCTGGGCGTCGGCGATATTTTTTAAATTTCATTACATGGCCATATAATTGTTCATACCATGTCACTTGTCCACTGTTCAGGCACTCGTTTGGCAGTATTGGTTCGGGGTGATGAACCCTATGAAGAGCTGGATGTACTAAAAGGCGTGGATATTGTAATGCTTTTACACAATCTTCCATTTTCTGAAGAGAAAAACAGCAGAGTGCATGCAGCAAGGAGGTAATGATCTTAATGACCTTGTAATTTTTTCTGTTTCTGCCGTGTTTGGATGTCATCCAAGGTGGAAGATATCCTACCAGAGCATATGGTTATTCTCAGGATGACAGAGAAATCAGAAACCATTCTGTTCCCAAAATCACCAGTATGAATCAATCACTATTCTTTTGGGCAGAAAAAGTTGGAAAAATAATAACCTGTCAGAACAGGTGGTTATTCATTAGGATGGCAGAGAAATCAGAAACCATACTAGGTGGGTTGCTATTTTTCTGCCTTTCTTGCCCCAAATCATCATTTTCAATCATCACTTTTTGTTTTAGGCAGAAAAGTTGGAAACATAGCATCCTGCGTAATTTGGTATGCAATTTTCATCCTTTCCATAATGGAAGGTGGAATGGTAAATATAGTGCTGATTGTGTTTTTGGTAATACCCCAAATTTATGTCTGTGCTTCCCTTTTCTTCTAATTTATTCATAGTATCTCAAAAGCTATTGTGCTGTGACTGAGGCAAAGTTATATTTTTTCTTGTTTTATCGATAAAAAAAAGTAATAGTGCTTAATAGTTTGTTTATAAACATCTTAAGTTTGAAGATGCAGAGTCTCAATTTGGTTGCAGGTTGTTCGAGTATTTATCAGAAAACTCTCTTAACTTCCCTGTTATTCACCATATGCAGTTTCCTGAAGGGATTCACAGGTAACAACAAAGTCCTGTCAGCAGAGAAAACTTGTTGGTTAAATGGTGCATTATGAAGGTCCCATAAACAAATGCTTTAGTCCCTTTAACTATTCTTATGCATCTGCTATGCAGAGATGATCTAGTGATCGGTGCTGGTAGCAGTGTGGGAGCTCTTCTGGTTGATGGCCTAGGGGATGGTTTATTCTTGGAAGCTCATGACCAGGATTTTGATTTTCTGAGGAACACATCCTTCAATTTGCTCCAAGGTTGCAGAATGCGGAATACAAAAACGGTAAACTTCTTTTTTAGTTGCTAATGACTTTGATGCATTTCTATGAAATCATCTGGCAGAGATAAGTGCTTGAATCTTGTTACAGGAGTATGTTTCGTGTCCATCCTGCGGTCGTACTCTATTTGACCTCCAAGAGATAAGCGCTGAGATAAGAGAGAAGACAGCCCATTTGCCTGGTGTTTCGGTAAATCTCAGGCGCCTTTTTGTACTCTGATTCATTTACCCTGATGAGCAAGCTGAAGTGCTTTGAATTAATCTAAACGTTCTGCTGTCCTTTCATGACAGATTGCAATCATGGGTTGCATCGTAAATGGGCCAGGAGAGATGGCAGATGCAGATTTTGGATATGTAGGTGGTGCTCCTGGAAAGATTGACCTATACGTGGGGAAGGTAATGTTCTGCTACTAAACAACATCAAAGACATGGCAGATTATCTATCCCATAACAAAAGGGGGGTGAAATCAAAATTAACATAATTTTGATTGTCTTAGAGATGAAAATTTATCTCCATTTTGGTAGCAGCAGCATCAATTAGGCCTCATCCTAAAAATTCTTGATCCTGTGGTGTAAGATGATCATTATTCCCTCAAGGCCCAAACCATTGTTCTGAGGTTGTTTGTATTAGTCTGGGTACCCAAGGATCAAGCCATTTATTTGATCATTTTTCATCTTTTTAGGAGTACAAGGCGTGGTACTTGAATTTCAATCAATGACAGTTTACTAAGATGCTCTCCCTGATTGTAATGTAGACTGTAGTCAAGCGAACAATAGAGATGGCACAAGCCACGGATGCATTGATTCAGCTGATTAAAGACCATGGACGTTGGGTGGATCCGCCGGCTGATGAGTAAAATCTGGGATTTCCCCTTCTGCCGAATGTTATACATAGAGGTAATGTTCAAGCTCCGTTCATTGTATACATAGATTTTCTACATATAATCAGTCAACTGAGAAGCAAAGTGTAAACAGAAAGCAAGGACAAGCTGTGAAGCTGCTTTCGGCCAGCTCTTTTGCACTGGCGGTTCTCGCTTATAAATGAATGATTGGGAAATTTGATACCTTCACCAGTATGTATTTGTAGTTCTCTTGATCAAATTAATAAAAGCAATGATTTCCCGAGGAAACAAACACCTGACCTCAGGTCGATATGGTTAGTGTCGCAGCCAAACAGAACTCAGTGAGCAGGGGGCTGTTTAAAAATTAAAATGTTGAATGGTATGTAGTGTGTTTAGATTTTAGGTGGTCATCGTTTAGCTTTGCACAGGCCATGCATTAGTTTGGATACATTTTTCCAACATGGTCACTGGTAGGCAGAATGGCCCTAGAGCCATATGATGCATCAGTTTATTGCTGATTCTGTGTCTGCCCGGCCTCAGGATGATCTAAATCAAGTAGACTGAAGCAGGAAGTGAACAGAAGGTGTAGAGGACACACTTTAAGTGGGCCCATTTGTTTCATGTAATTGAATTCCTAGGACTTCTAAGCCTTGTATCTCTAAAGTGAATAAAAGTGGAGAGACACAGGTGAAAAATCCAAAAATGACCACCAAACATTCTCCCTTTCATAGAAAATGATTTAAGTTAAATGGGAAATGAATACCCAGCCATCACCCTAGTAATTCAACTCTTAAGAGAGTCAATGTCCCATTTACATCTCCACTTTATATCTTAACCTCTCACCCCTTTAGTAGTAGTTTATTGGAGCTTGTTTGACGATGAGTTCCTATGTATTCAAATCCATGTTGACAAACGGGCCTTAAGGAAACTACAGTGGCTTTTTTTTTTTTTTTTTTTGTAAAAGTAATATCTATTAAAACACATGCAAAGCTGCATTAGGTCTCGCTGCACCAGCCGACCCTTCTCTCCAGCTGAGTATCTCTTTTAGGGATTTTGCTCATACAAGGGACCTTAGACTTGACATTCGCATTGCCCTGAGATATCGCACGAACAGCTCTGCGGGAAATATTTAAACTTCAACTGCTATAAGGTTATGAGCATAGCCTACTACATAACTCGAAACATTATTTGACTCGGGTGAGTCAGGTGACTATGGCCGGTTTGTCTTCACCAAAATTTATTTTATTTGCCCCATTGTGAGCTTAACAATCTAATTTTACTCGGGCAAGTCAAGTCGGAACAAGTTGGAGGAGATCATTGGCTAGCACCAGGGATTTGTGACTTACATTTTCACATGTCCGTGACCCATTAATACTCATAGAAGCAGTTGATGTCATGCGTGTACCATCTCTGCTTGATCCATACCGTCCATATTCATATTGTTGGCTTGATAAGTACAGGCTCAATGCCACTCCAATTGGATTTATATAGGGGTGGTGGCAACAGTTCTGGTCAATTGGGTCAGTTGGGTTCAAAATTGGAGTGGCATTGATCTAATTTGATGGACTCCACTTTGGGGCAAGAGATCCTGACCACATACAATTGCTACCGTCAGATGAATAGTATAAATGACATCAAATCAAACCATTAAAATGAAGGGGCATGTACTTGCACTCCATTGCTCTATCTCTCATTTTCTAATTTCTTATATGGAGAGAGAGCTGTAGAAGAAAGCCCTCTGAGATCAATCATAATACCCTAATATGACAATAAATCAAAATGTACAAAAGGAAGCAATGGTGCCAGTAACATTCGACGCCCAATATATTCAAATCTGAAAATTTGGTCACTGGAGTCCAAATCAATCACCGGGCTGTATAATCACAAAATGGTGATGGATCCCTCCCTCTTTTATCTGTATTGAATGGGCATAGAGCATAGTCATACCAGGTATTAGGGCCAAACAATTTCTCCTGAAAGTTTTCAATTTGGGTTCAGTTGTAAAGTGCTCTATTCTGTCAGCCACAAAGTCACGGACCGAGTCACTTTACCCATGTGTTGAATAATGATATCTCATTCGTAATATATATATAAAAAAAAAAAAAAAAATACTTGCCCTCTTTGATGGGTAAACAGATCAAAACCTAATACCTTGTGATTGCAATAAGGAGCACCTTCCAAGTTCCAACCATCATTCAATAAACACCCAATTTGGCCATAAAAGCCGTAGGGCCAACTTGATCCAGAGGACTGGGCAAGCTGAGACAAAAGGGTTCAAAACTTAGTATTAGTGTTAGTAAGAATTTGAAAAAAAAAGAGAAAAAAGGGAACCTTTATATTTTTCTTCAGTTGTAAACAAGTCCTTGCCCAAGTCAAGGTTAATTCTTGATCAAGAAAGCCCAAGTTAGCCAAAAGGCCCAATACTGATTAAGATACAGCATTTACACTGGATGCTAGGTTTTACAGCAATCCAAGTTGACTCTCAACCAGGTTAGTTAGTCTCTTGTTAAATGGTTAAATATTAAATCCTCATCATGGCCCATGTGAGAAAGATTGAAATGTCAGTCCATCGAAATCAAGTAATCTTTAAAAATAAAAAACAATTATGTAATCAACGATTACAATAATTTCTAATGCTAATCACCATTAGCTGTCAAGGCTTTAAGCCTACTTGCAGCATCCCAATATGGTTCAAAATCGCGGTTCGCGGTCATCGCATCACGGTTCGCGGTCGTCGTGGTCCATCGCAGAGCAAATTTTTATTTGACCCCAAAAAAATTTTGCCGGACGATATTTTCAAAATAATGGCCACAACAGCCGATATTTTGAAAATAACGGCCACAACAACCGATATATTGAAAATAACGGCTGTTATTTGAAAATAACGGTCATAACGGGCATTATTTTGGCGATATTTTGCCCATAACGCTAACAGTAGCGTTATGAACAAAATATCGTCGCGGTCGTAGCCGTCACCATTACATAACGGGCCGTTATGTAACGGTAACGGCCTTTATTTTGAACCATTGAACCCATGCCCAATCAAGGGGGCTCCAAATCAGGGACCTGCACGGTTCATGTTCATGGTTTGAAGTAGGCCTCGTATCAACGATCATGTTTCACTAGCCTTGGGATGCGAAAGGCAGTATTTTTGGATTGCTTGTGTTAAGGGGTTGAAATGATGGGGCCATGCTTCCATCCTGGTTGATTTGAACGGATCATAAAAATTTATTTAGAACACAATGAAAGACAATGAAGATTCTCATACATTGACTAATTAAATCCATAACTAAAATCAAGTAGATCATTTGACATTGTAACCCATAAAGAACAGACCCATGATAGACCCAGATCATTGATTATGAGGTGCTAAAGCGATCTAGGCAACCCTACTTCGGATTGTTTGATAAAGCTGATATACTCTGGCCTCCCAATGTTCTTTATTTGAATGAACACAAGATGAAATTTAACCACCTAAAACAATTACAAGCAACATATTGACTAGTCCAACAGATGTTCAACACCCCAAAAAAGAAATTTATACCAAGTCCATAAATTCGATACAGTTCTCAGCAAACCAGTTTCCACCACAAGAAGCTAGTTCTTCACAGTTGTCACATGCTTCAGTAGCATCTGAACAACATCATGTGATATCCTTGCTGCCTCAGACTTCAGGTGCTGGATCTTGGCCTCAGTTTCTAGTTCAAGGCGCTTAACATTGGCACCTGAGTCCCCACTACTCTGTTTGGATAATAATGAAAGCACAATATTAGAGAGAGAGAGAGAGAGAGAGAGAGAGAGAGAGAGAGAGAGAGAGAGAGAGAGAGAGAGAGAGAGAGATGGTAATGAAAGTGGTAGAGTTCAAAGATAGAGCATATATGAATGTGCAAATTCAAAGAATTAATAGGATGGTCTGTACTTACCTCTGCAAGTTTTTTCTGGAACTCCGCTTCCATTTGGGCACGGAATTCAGCAATCTCCTTGTCAGCCTCTTCTTTTGCCTGTTTAAGTCTAGCCATTTTTGCTGAGAGGAAAGATACGCAGAACGAAATTATGTAAAGAGTCAGAAGTAGAATGAGAAGTCTAACAGGTCAGCAAAACCATTAAACTGATTAGATCAGAACATTCAAAACAGTTCAACTTAAGTGGAACAGTAAGGCAAAAGGTCTTAGCATGTATATGGTTTGCTAAAGGGCCAAATTCCATACATGTGTAACTCAACAATTCTATGATAGAGATTGCTAATCTGATGGGGGCACAATGTGGCTTGGGCAGATCACCCAAAATTATATAAGTACTTTCGTGTAATGAATGATTCCATGATGAGTAATATCACTTTGATTTTCCACACATCCTACTTCTCCATTGTTTGGGGCAACACTTCTCCACTTGGAAAAGTGAAAAAGATGAACTGACTCTCTGCAATAGAAGATTTTGAGTTCCCATGGGAAGGAAGGAAAGCAGGATTCATCCTTAGTGCAGAAATGGAAATTTAGAGAGCGCAAGATCCTCTTGTTACCTAATCTTCCCTAAGCAGCAAGTCATAATAGAAAATAAAAATGATAAGCTTGAATTTTGCTAGCTTTTTTTTTTGCCCCTGTGGAACACGTGCTAGGACATGGTGTTCAAAGAGGGTAGGGATCAAGCCCCAGCATTCAAACGAGGCAGTTAAGGCTGACCACAACTCCTACACCACTGGGGAGATGTCTTGATACTGGTGCCACATGCTGGCATACGTTCTGAAATTCTAATGGATGTTTTGGGGAAGGAATAAAAAAATAAGCCTGCATTAAAGGAAATGAACTGTTTTGAAGTGAGATGATGGCAATTTGTAACAGGGTCCTTGTTATATACCTTATACAAAGAAATGCGATATACATACACAAAAGTTTATTAATAGTTATAAATAAATTGTCGATACTAGCAGAATGAGAAAAGTTTGATAACAAAGTCAGAGCATCCAATGTAATTGTTGTTCTATCATACTCCCACAATTTGAAGTGCGCAGAGATAATCAAGTGGGGACAACTTACCATTTCTTGCTGCATTGACAATGTGCTGAGCCTCCTGTTCGGCAGCTAGTAATTGTTGAATTCCACCTTGGCCCCTGTTCGCCTCCATTTTATGCTTGAAAATCTCTGGTGAAACAACAGCACAAGCCCAGTTCTGGAGATCATAGTAAGGAAATAAGTGGCAATGTGGTCCATAAGTACAACTGAGAAATTTCATTACAGAATCTTGTTTATGAACACCAAATTGTGATAGCTACTTTCGAACGATGGCCTCTTAAAAAACTTTGCTTTACAGTATCAAAAGTGAAGATTTTGTGGAAGGTTTTCCTAAGAGGAGGCAATTTCCAATGTAATATATGAAAGCCGAGTTTGGGTGGAAGAAATCCTCCATTAGTTTCATCCCATAACTACCATGGCAGCATTTTATACAAAATACAGGGATTTTCCTGGTTAAACTTTTATTAATCGCAGCCCTGGTGATAAGCTTTTATTTTTTCAACACTGTTTACTCTTTCAGCACCAATGCCCAGTGGAACTTTAGATGTGCAAGACCCGCTCTACCAAGTGTTAGTGCAGTTAACAAATTGGTATCAACCCCTATAAATCAAAAGATTGGCATCTGCAATCAGTTGTTAGAATCAATAGGTGTTCAAATCATTTATTGGAATAAATTGAAACCCTTGTTGTATGATCATGATACTTCCCAAAGATCAAAATTTTTAATCAATGGATGAAGTCAGGTCGAACCAACCACGGACATAACTTGAATGAAGATCAGGTCAGCCTACTCATCAACTAGACATCTCTATACATGGGGGATATACAAAATGAAATTGACAGATCTTTTAATCTTGAAATAATAAAAAGTATGAGATATACAGAATTTTACAAACAGATTATTCTAAAACAGCAATTACAAAGGTTCAATCAGAAAACAATCAATATGAAGATCAGAAGGATAAGTCAACAACGAGCTCCTGGTGGATATTATTCTGAAAATCTGGATTTCTTTTTACCTCCTTAGTGACAAATCAAATAGTGCAAAGCAAAACAATTTAATCCATCAAGAAAATGAGGATACATCTTAAGTCACTGAGACTCACCAAATAACAAATGAACATGTTAAATTTAGATAGACACAGTGGCGATCACCAAAAAAAGGACTCAAAAAGATAAACACGAGACCACAATTATCTGGTCCAGGGTCAAGCTATGGAATAGTTGAAGTCTTAGGGAATGTTAGGGGAGAGGCCTAAATCATCCTCATCCAAGTACCAGAGAAGGCTACTAAAGATTTTTAAATGATCCAAATATCATAGCTGCAATCCACATCAATTCTCCAAAGTTGACAACTGTAAGCAAATCTTACTGGTTTAGTTAAAAACACAACCTCGTAAGAGTTGTAAGTCCAACAAGAGCCCACAGCAA
This sequence comes from Persea americana, assembly GCA_029852735.1. Lineage (NCBI taxonomy): Eukaryota > Viridiplantae > Streptophyta > Magnoliopsida > Laurales > Lauraceae > Persea > Persea americana. The sequence goes on along the minus strand of CM056813.1, from coordinate 9,492,644 downwards.
CCTTAAGGTTGTGGGTTCGAGTCATGTTACCATTTTTTTTAAAGAAGAAGAAAGAATAGTGGTAAGCCCAACATCTGCAGAAAATTTTGGGTAAAATCACATCACGAGATCAAGGGATCAAATACAGTTTGCAAGCTTATACACAAGCCCAAAATTTATAAATAACTAATGACTAATCTTCTTTATGGGTTACCCTTTCTTTGGGCTATTATTACTTATTCAGCACTATAAGTTTCTATAAAAATGTGAACTGAGTGGAGTGGAGTTCCTCTCTTTATGCATAAAAACCAAATGGAAAATCTAACAATCCTTGCTACTGCTAGTTTTGGAAATATCCTACACCCTATATGAAATCCAGAATTTCAGTCATATTCTGTCTTCAAGTGAAATCCCCCCCAAAAAAAATTCATATAATATCATCGAAATCTGGGCTAAAAGAACGAGGTCCTCTCATTTAAAGTAAAATCTTTTAAATTGTGTCGGTATCAACCTCACAGATCTATAGTTCTCGGTCAGTATAACTAAAAAAAAAAAAAAAGTTGAAGGCAGAAGACACAAAATGAAATTTTCAAACTTTAAACTCAACTACCCTCCATAAAAATAGCGAAAACCAGAAATCATCGAAATTGAAGACAACTAATCTAAAACTACCACAGAACCCAAGATAAAAAAAAAAATGGAAAGCCTCTTCATACAAACAACACCCTAGTAGAATATTTTCAAATATATTATTACACCTTTTAAGAGGTCGCAAAAGCGCAATGCCTGCAGCCCATGGAAAGAAATAAAAAGATAGTCCAACCAATAAAACCTAAATCCACTGAATCGTGTTCTTCTTCAGAAACTAAACATAAATCGTTTTGGGTATTAATAAAAATGCGATTAGGTCAAACTAACACCGAGGGTGGAAAACTAGTAACTACTTCAAAACAATGAAACCTGATGAGAGCCATCTGAAGATTCAAAGATCTAACCCATATAAAAACATCATCAAAGTCTCAGTCAAAAGGATCAAATCCCTCATTTGACCCAAATCCCACTCTGAAGTTCTCCCATAAATTTTCCCTCAGTGATTGGAAGGAACAAAGCATAGAGTTACAAAAAATAAATAAATAAATAAAGAAAACTATACACTTTCTCCAAAACATCAGTCCAAAAAAAAAAAAAAAAACCATCTAAGAAGATCAGCAATGTCCAAGTATCTAAAAGGGCAAAACCGCATCAAATCAACCAACACCCATAAAGATTTTCAGACATGGGTTCCTCCCAAAAGATCCAAGATCCCTAGTACTTGATTAACATAGCAAACAATAATAGAAACTCAGAGCAACAAAACCCAAATCTAGAAGATCCTAACTGGGTTTATATAATCCAAGTTGAAGGAACACCAAGACAAATCAACTAAATTGATAGCAACCCAGTAAAGACTAAGATCCATAAAATCAAAGTCCATGCTGATGTAGTAATCCAAAGTTACAGAGAGATAGAACATAAAAAGAGGACTGCTTTAGAAATCAATCAAAAAAAGGAGTTCACAGAGAAAAGAAGAAATCTATCAGAGAGAGGAGGAGGGAGATTAGAGGAGATGATACCTGAGATGGAAAAGCGTAGATGGAGATCTGGAACTATTGATGTGTATGGCTTTTGCAATTTATATATATATATGAAGAGGAAAGAAGAGTTGAAGGATGACACTGTAATTTTGCCTTTTTGGAAGGGGTAGAGTAGTGTCTCTGAAATTACAGAGAAGACCTTGCAGGATCACGGAATTGTAGGGTCGTGGACCCGATTCCACCGATATGGGACGGCTGCTGCTGCTGCCGCCTGCGCTGCTCTAGTATTGCATGGGCCGGGCTTCGGCCTAGGGTTGATAGTAGGTACACTTACCTGAACCTCAAAAACAACAGGACTGGTCTATATATCATATAGAAAGAACACTTGGGGCATCTTGTAGGGGTGATCATGGGCCGGAAAGGCCCAAGCCCTATCTAGGCATAGCCTGCTGTGGGCCGGGCTTGGATATGTAATTAGGGTCCGATTAATAATTGGGCCGGGGGCTTGGATTAAGTGATGGAATGCCCATAGCCTGGGCCGGCTTGTGTAATAAATGTATGTAATTTAATTTAAGAGTTTTTTTTTTTTAAAAAGACCCATATATTTTCATGAAACCTCAAAAAAGCTCCTGTATTTTATGATTTTACTTTTATCACTAGTCGGACCCGTTTCTAAATAACGATTCCGGTTCCGGTTTCAAATCCAATTTTGATTCAGAACTTGTTTAGTTGGTTCCAAATCCGATTCAGATAGAAAAATCTCGATCCGATTCTTGAACCGAGTCCAACTAGAGGACTATAATCTAGTTCTAAAATCTATTCTAATTTATCTTTATTCTTCATTTTTCTTAAAATAAGTATATCATTCAGCTTATATCAGTACATTAAGTCTACTACCTCTAATATTATATATAAAAATATCTAAAAAAAAGTTAATTTTGAAGTACAATTTGCAATTTTAAAGACTCATATGCTGGGTCCCGGATCCACGGGTCAGAACCTATCTGGACCTGGTCCCAGACCTGTTTATCAATCGGAACCTAAATTAGGTTCTCGACCCGGACCCATTTATGAATCAGAATTTTAAATAGGTTCGAAACCCGGTTTTTTACAAGTCGAAACTTCTTAATCGAATATCCATTTGCAACCCTAATGCACAAAGTAACTGCTGCTTTCTCCTCTCTCTTTTTTATTATTATTATTATTATTATTATTATTATTATTATTTTACTATTTTACCCCGCGAAAAATATAACTGACTGTTAAAAGTATGGGCAATAGGTTGATGGGTAATGGGTTCGTGTGAAAGGTAGTTGCAGGCAATTTCTACTCGAAGGTTGGCGTCTGAGTTGATGAGATGGGGCGTTATATGTCAATGAGGAGGGGTTGTGGTGTGGTGATGAAGATATAGGTACTGACATGGCTGCAGAGGGTGTTGTGTATATGTTTGGTTGTGTAGGCGGCGGGTTGCAGAGGGCGAAGATAAAGATGATAGAGAAGAGTGGGTTGTGTATTGTTTGTCTGTGTTGGGGTCGTGAATGGGAGAGATGGTGGCAATAATAGTTGGGGCTATGATTTAATGAAGTTGGATATGGGTGGTGGCCGGTGAGCAGGTCAAGGTGGGCGACCGGGTTAGCAAGTCGTTTGTATAAGATGGGTGGTGATGAAGAGGAGATGAGTTTACAGCTTCCATCTGGGCTGAGTTGTTTGGTCAAAAGAGAATTAGATAAATCTCGGCAATGAGATGGTGAAGATGATGGTGGCTGTTTGGCTGGGTGTATAGTGATGTTGAAGTTAATCTTGGCCGCCCACTGCTCTGGATATGAAATTCCCTCCGAAACAATGTCTGTGTTGTGACACTTCTTGGTCATTTCGAGACAACTAGGTTACTAAATGGATAGTTAAATGAGGACATGGCTACATTTCATTAAAAGATCCATAGAAGCCTATCTTCCACCGAATCCATAAGTGGGTCCAACCATGCAGCATTGTCACGCTAGCTAACATGCATACGTGACAAGTCATTGCGGCTGATTATTTTTTAATCTCCAATTAAAAGATCATACCCAATGATGAAGAAAAGATGATGTTTCTGTGTTGGGTGGAGATGGAGCTCGAGTAAGGCTGGGATACAAAGTTGGGGCAACCCATTAAGTTCTTCTCATGGGTAAAATGGCCAAAAATATGATAGGGAACAAGGAAGCAGTTACTTATTATATAGTTTGACCGTCAGTCAAGGAAGATATTAGTAAAATCAGAAACTGTAGGGGCCTTTTTGAGGTTTCTTGAAAATACAGCGGGCGTTTTGTAAAAATTTCTTAATTTAATTAGTTCTAATGCTCACAAAAGTGATGAAAAACCCGATTTAGCTCGGCCCGATTGATTAAAGACCTGACTTTTACCCATTGCCTATATAGATCCATTAAAAAAGGAGAGGGCAAATCATGTGCCGACTTTGTTGGGGGCAAGGTAGAAATTGTGCAGAAGAAATCGGATTGGGCACATACAAATTAGATAAAACGTGCCTATGATCTCTGGTCTGACTTCTTAGCCGTTTGCTGCGCTGTTAGCCACACATTGTATATCCTGCCAGTAGGAGAAAATTTTGCTTCTGGACACTGTCCAACACATGCAGACTTAACTAGTGAGTGAACGATTTTGATTTTGGGCAATTAATGATCACAGTTGAGGACCAGATGAGTGGTGGGGGTGTTCCATAGCGACATGGAATTGAAGATTCTTTGGGACACTACAATTCAGCATGTGCTTTTGTTATTGGGTGTTATAATGGTGCATGTTATAAAAGGTAATGTCATGTTTTTTGCACCCAGCTTAGGGGTACAGGAACCAGCCCTCCGGCGAGGGAAGGAGATCTCGGGTGAGGTGAGGGATTCCTTGGGTGAGGTAGGACAACCTGCCGAGAGAGAGATTCAGATAAGAACTAATGCCTCATATCACTATCTAGAGGCGGACCCACGCTTCTATGACATGGGGCGGCTTCGCCCCAGGTCAAATTCCCAAATCCTCTTCAAAAAGTGTTGGGCCTTGGCCCACGCCCCATATCAACAAAATCCTCGCCCCATATCAAAAGGGTAGAACGAAAAACACAAAAACTAGATCCTCTTCCAATCTTTTGACCTTCCCTCTTCGGCTCTTCCCTCCTACCCTCTTTGCTTCGACGGCTGTGAACGTCTTTCTTCGAGTGCACGCAGCATGGATCTCTCACACTTCTCGTCGGTGCGTCAGACATCTATGAGGATCTTTAAGCTTTAGGTAAATCTCTCTCCCTTTCTCTCCCTCTCTGTCGCCTCTTTCTCTCTCTGCCGGACATCCATTTTAATGGCTTCTATGTATGTCGCCTATCTCTCCCTCTCCCCCTATTTTCTTCGATTTCATTCATTATTTTAGGTGTTGCACAAAGAAGTTAGGGTTCTTTTTGTTTATTTTTGTTTCATGGTTAGGGTTAGGGTTGTTTTGATTTAGGGCTTTTTAGGCTTTTTATTTATGATATTCTTTGTTAGTCTGCAAGATCATTTATGTGAATCAATGAAAGGCTACTGTGCTGGATAAATATATGGCTGATGCTATACCAGAGAGGCTCTGAGACGGCTTTTAGTTCCTAAACTTAGACTCCGATATCAAAATCTATGGGTCTCTATACATTATGATTTTCCTGGGATGTTGAAGTTTGATATGATGGATTGAGTTGAGGGCTCCATTGCATATAATTATTTTAATTGGACGTGTTTCTTTCCAAAGATGGTTATTAGGGAAAAATCTAAAATGCACAGAGTCACAGAGACTCATTGATTACAACATTAGCCCAGATTCTAGAAATAAAAGCAGTTTTTAGAGCCTTTTTGTCTTCAAATGGAAAATTTATCCATTGACTGAGATAGGGCATGCTTGTTTCATACAATTGAATTTCTAGTGTTGCATTTTTACTATAAATCTTTAAAAATAAAGGATACAAAAATGACAATAAAATAATCTCCCATTTGACGAAAATTGAATCAAGATAAGATGGGAAATGAATATCGAGCCCATTTTGATCAACTGTGACTTCCTATTCAATTTCAATGTATGATGTGCAAACTAGAAATAACATGGGCCAGAGTGTATGAGGCTTAAATGAAGCTCACTTATGTTGATGTTGTATCGCTACTATCCCTGCTATGGATTTTAATTGGTCATTTCCTTCCTCAATGTATATTAATGAAGCAAGTTCCCATAGAAGAGAGGGCATTCCCGATAGTGCTTATTGTGTGGTCTGGGACAACATGACCCCAACCCAAGTCTACCTGTCTTGGCTTGATATAGGCTCTGTTTTTTAGACCCTTGGGCTGAACCTGGCAGTTTTCTGGACCTAACAATACTTAAAGGCCTGGCTCAATATGACATATTTAGCACATGGGTATATATTTATCAAGCTATCATCCTCTACTAATAGCGATGATATTGCAAAATTTTCTTTTGAGCTCTCACCTCACTATATTCATGCGCCTTTCGCTTTTATCATCACTCTTCAACCACAACATGGAGCTAACATCATTCTACGCAGGCTTTGAAGGCAGCTAGTAATTAGGTTGTGGTTGACATTTGCTCTTGTACATGTCGTGTTCTTGGGTCTTAGGTGGGTGGTGGTTGTCTGATGGTGCCTCGTGGCTTGTTTGTGTTTTGTTATGGAGAACAGGAAAAAAAAATAAAAAAAGCAGAATGGGATGTTGGTAGATGATTGTAGTGTTGTTTGTTTAGAGGGGCTGGGATGGTTTCTGCTGGTGTTTCTGATCATCTTGTTGCTGCTTGGATTATTGTATTAGCTGCTTGGATTAGAATTTGTTTTAGTGTTTCTTATTATGTGCATGACAGACATCGTTCTTATGTACTGTACTCAATATGTTTTGTGTTTCTTATTAAGTGTATGTTAGACATCGTTCATGTACTGTACTGAATGTGTTTGTGTTTCTTATTATGTGCATGACAAACATTGTTCTTATGTACTGTACTCAATATGTTTTGTGTTTCTTATTAAGTGTATGTTAGACATCGTTCATGTACTGTACTGAATGTGTTTGTGTTTCTTATTACGTGCAAGATATACTTCTGTAACATATAATGTACTTAATATTTTGCCCATCTGGCAGTGGATTGCTCTATACATTATAGCAAAAACCTAATTAGCTTATGATGATCCCTATATCCATCAAAGCAAGGTCATCACATTAGAGTTGTAAATGAGTCGGTCGAACCACTTACCCCACTATGATAACAATTGAATTATCATCCCAAGTCTTATCTAATTGTCTTGATCTATGTTTAAGCTTTAACTACTTATTTCTTCTTCTCTTTTTTCATTTTGGAAACTTTATTCTTGGCCCGTAATATAATGTTTATGATTATGCTGATAATGTTCATCTATAAATTATAAATACAAGTGCTCTCATTTGGATTCATATGATTAAGGAACTGTTTGGAGCTTAAGGAAATAATAATGAGGTACTAATTTTTACATGATAATGTGTATTACTTCTTTAGAGTTTCTTTATTATTGTTGCAGTTTGCTTGTCAAATTGTGTGCTAATTTCTTGAAGATTCGCGATTTGGGTGTTGTGGCTTAAAAGTTTATTTACAAATCATTTGTTAGTAGTAGGATTCCTTATAAAAAGAAGAAATTGTTTAAAATCATGTCTTTAACCTATGTTATAAATGGTGATTATTGGTGGTTGGCGAGGATTTTAATGTAATTGACCTTATCTTTGAATCAGATATGGAAAAATATTACAAAAAACAATCAACTACCAATCCACCTTATCCGACTCCAAAGAATGATAGGAATGATGAAATACCATCATCCTCGAAGAAAGGGCGTGTAGAGGTTAACTTGACTGATCTTCCCGCAGATCCTGGGTTACGGAATCCAATCTCAAGCTATCAGCCTATGGATAGGGACCAAGTCCGAAGAGCATATCTACAAAAGGGCCCTTGTCAGCCTCATGACTATAAGTTTCCTTATACGGGGTGTAGACAAGATAAGAGGCGGTTTAATCCCTTTTGGGTTTAAGGATTACGGCAGTTGGTTGGAGTACATCATAGAAAAAGATGCTGCATTCTGCATGTGTTATTATCTTTTTGGGTAGGAAACGCGTTATGATGCTTTTATAACTCAAGGATTTAAAAGTTGGAGGAAAAAAGAAAGAATTGAAAATCATGAGGGAGGCCCAAATAGTGTTCATAATCAAGCGTATGAGAAGTGTCAGAACTTATTGAATCAAGAGCAACACATTGAGACAATTATTGTCAAGCAATCAATTAAGCTCGAACAGATTATTGAATCCGTTTGAAGGCAACAGTTGCTTCTGTTATATTTCTTCTACGCCAAGGATTGCCTTTTCGTGGTTATGATGAATCTGAAGATTCAAACAATATGAGTAACTTTCTTGAGCTTTTGCAAGTACTTGCCAATTAGAATGAAGCTATTAAAAGAGTTGTATTGGGAAATGCTCCTGAGAATCTAAAATTGACATCCCCTAAGATTCAAAAAGACATTGTGAATGCGGCTGCCATAGAAACCACTCAAGCTATCATTTTCAAGCTTGGAGATGCACCATTTTCTCTTTTGGTGGATGAATCTAGGGATATCTCTATCAAAGAGCAAATGACCGTTGTTATACGCTATGTGGATAAGCGGGGATGTGTGATTGAGCGGTTTTTAGCCATAGAACATGTTACAGATACTAAAGCTCAATCACTGAAGCTGGCCATCGAAGCGATATTTTCCAGGCATGGGTTGAGCATGTCAAGTTTGCGTGGGCAAGGTTATGATGGGGCTGCTAATATGAATGGTGAGCTTAATGGACTGCAAAGGCTCATTCAGAATGAGAATCCCACCACATTCTATGTTCATTGTTTTGTACATTAGCTTCAGTTGACACTCGTTGCTATTGCAAAAGATAACAATTTAATCGATGCTTTCTTCGAGTCGGTTTCTATGGTGTTTAATGTCGTTGGAGGCTCTTGCAAACGTCACGACATACTCCAAAATATACAGGCTATTAAAGTCGTTGATGCTCTCGATTCAGGCGAACTTGAAAGTGGATGGGGTTTAAATCAAAAGACTGGCCTCAAGAGGCCGGGAGATACACGTTGGGGCTCGCATCATGATACATTGATTAACCTGATACTCATGTTCTCCTCAGTGGTTGATGTGCTTAAAATTATCTCAGATGATAATACGAGTGAACACAAGGGCTCTGCCACTAACTTATTGAGTGTATTGGATGATTTTGATTTTTCATTTAAAATGCATTTGATGAGAGATATATTGGGGATCACCAATGAATTATCAAAGTTATTGCAACGAAAAGATCAAAATATTATCACCGCCATGGAACTAGTGAGAGTGTCGAAGCAATGACTGCAAATGATGAGAGAGGATGGGTGGAATTCTCTCCTATTTGAAGTCCATTCATTTTGTGATATATATGAAATCATCATTCCCAATATGAATGATATGTTTGTTGGACGAAAGCGATCACGACGTAAAGCTGAATTGACAAATCTCCATCATTTTTGAGTTGACATATTCTATGCTACTATTGATTTGCGACTTCAAGAGCTCAACCGCCGCTTTAATGTGGTGAACACCGAGTTGCTTCTTTGTGTGGCATGCTTGGATCCAAGTGATTCATTCTCTGCTTTTGATAAGGAAAAATTGATCCGGCTCTCTCAATTATATCCAAATGATTTTTCGGACTTAGATTGGGTGAGACTTGATAGTCAGCTTTCGACTTATATCATTGATATGCGCACCAATAGTAAGTTTTTCACAGTAAAAGGAATTAGCGGCCTTGCTCAAAAGATGGTTGAAACAGAAAGGGACATTGCATATCCTTTATTTTATTTGCTCTTGAAATTAGCGCTAACCCTATCAGTTGCCACTGCTACTGTTGAGAGGGTGTTTTCTGCTATAAAAATCGTTAAGAATCAAATGCGCAATCGAATGGAGGATTAGTGGATGAATGATTGTTTGCTTGTGTATATCGAAAATGACATATTCAATAGTATTGATGATGAGACGATCATGCAACGCTTTCAAAACATGAAGAGCCATAGAGGGCAATTGTTAAAAACTTTGTTTTGGAGTTGAGGTGACTTTTGATGAGAGAAGTATTTGTTAGTTGATGTCCAATCGTTAATATATACTTCTTTCTTTAGGTTGATACCCGAATTTTTTGGAGGTTGTAGACCCTTTTTTTTTAGGGATGATTGGTTTGCCCTCATTTTTTTAGAGAGCTTTTTGTTTTCAGTATACTTCTCTTATCCTGTAAATTTTGGAGAAATGAATGGTCATCATTTCAAACAAGAAATATATTAAGTTGATATATTTAAATATTTTGCGTCTATTTACATGGAATACATTTTTTCTTTTGTTATTGTTGATGTGAAAAATTTTTAGCAAAAGTTTAGCCCCACCTAAACGAAAATCCTGGGTCCGCCGCTGCCACTATCCATTGCATGAGAAGCTATTCTTAAAATGGTAAAGTCTGCATAGACACTAACCGGACACTTGAGCCTATGATGGGGAAATCTGGAGTTGGGAGTGGTACTCCAGGACTCCACCGCAGAGCCCAACCATTAAAATTGAGTCATCTAGAGTAGTGTTAGGGAGACGAAGCCTATATTGAAATGAAAGAAATCAAGGAATGCCATAGGTTGGGCTTCCCGGCATCTTTTCTGAGATAAGATTAAGGAGATTTTTTTTATTTTTTTTTTTTTAGAGTATAAAGGAATGCACCTTTTTATTTTTACGTGCTTTTCCATGCTGTATAAATATATATATATATATATATATATATATATTTATAAACATCTAACGGTGAGCCCGCAAATTCTATTGAAATTCTCTTGTATGCGACCCGCCTCATAACGGATCACTAATATGTGATACCACATATATCGAACCCACCCCGTGTGGATTGGGCTCTGGTCGGAATTTAAAGCTTAAGATTTTAAAAATATATAAGTGCATGGCAATGAGAAGAGATCAAACACATTACCTTCTTTTCAGTAGACCCTGAAGCTAATGCCCAACACCATTAAAACTAAATGAGTTTTGTTTGTACCTTTAGTAATGAATAAATATATATTAAATATAAGGGGTGCGTGGGTGGGTGGGTACAACAAAATCCAAACCCACACTAAACCAAGAAAATCACTACCAAAATCCACCTCTAATAGTAGTGGGTTGGGGCAGTCCTCGTTTAAACTCGACCCATTGCAATTCCTAGTGAGAAGGTCCATATGTTTCCCATTGGTGCGCCCAATGTTACAATGTTAGAATTTCTAACTTGGAATAGAGAGTGAGAATAAGAGGGTAATATTGGAAAGAAAGTTAAAAGAACAATAAAAAGGGCTCTTTGAGGTCTTGTGTTCGATATCTATCTTCGTTGGCAACCTCCCACAGTTTTACTAGATTCATGTGGATATGAGGGTTTGCATATGCGCCTAAGGATTAGTTCTCGACTGTCCATAATCAAATGTCCCTCCGGCTCAGAGCCAAAGTATTCGAAGCTGGGCTGGGCTGGGCTGGGCGGGAGATACCTAGGTTATAAAAAAAAAAAAGGGGGGCTATTTGACTATTTTGTCTCCTAAAAAAATATCTCCATCATATATTGGGAAATAAAGCTACCAAGTTCCTTCATTCCTTGGTTTTAAAGTGGGCTTTGTCTCCTTAGCATTTTACTAATACTAATTCACTAAACTATTTCTTTGGGTCCGTTAACTACTTATTTGGGTGAGGATAAGAATACATCACATCGGCACATCCTTTCCGATGTCTAATCCATGATTTAAAATCTCGACCGATACTAGTTCATATTAGCCGATATGAACCAACATCAGCCCATACCGGGACAATATTTTGCTGCGATACCGAGTCAGGCAAAATATCCCCAACATATCGGTTCATCTCGGCCGATGAAAATATCGCCCGAGATAGTAATTGTCAAAAACCCTAATTTTTTTATAACTTTTTCCCTATTCCCCCATTTTCTTCTCCTATCCTCTTATCTCCTTAGAGCAACCATGTCTCCATAGCTCATTCTCTTACATTTTCCAAATTCCAACACTATTTCTTGAAGAAATCATTTTATTTAATTAGAAAATCAACTTAACTCCCTTATTTTTACTATTTTTATTTTTTATTTTTAGATAAAGCATAAAAATGAATGAAAAGATCATTGGCATGTCATTTTTGGGTTTGTATGGTGCTATTCACTTATATCTACACACTTTCAGCTAGATCTACTTATAAACATGATTTTGGGTGTAGAAAAATGGTGTTTTTTAAATCTTCTACTTTAAAAAAAAATTATTAGAGTATTTATGATACTAAATAGTAAATACTAATAGCCTATTAATAGTGTATAGATAATTGTTATGTTATCTTTGTTTTCTTATATTTTACACTAACAAATTGACCATGATTCAAAATAATAGTTGCATTATATGAAATACTAAAAAAAACAGCGAACCGCGACACAGACAGCGACGGACCGATAACCGCGACCGATACCGATATCATATCAGTTTTTTGTCTTGGCCGATACTGTGACCGATACCGCGATTTTAAACTATGGTCTAATCCATGAAAATGATCCCACTGGTACGTATCCATACACAGCAGTTGGATGAAGGTGAATAGAACAATATTCAAACTAACATGCATAAGACCCAATTTCTGTACCCTGTGATAATATCCTCTGATTTGTTTGGCGATAGTATCCTTTGATAGATCCTCTGATTTGTTTGATTCATTGTGCTTTACAAATGAGCAAATCTAATCTCCTAGTCAATGGACAGGCTACCATTGAAAAGGACAATAAAAACTTCGAATGTGCTGAACAAGATACAGAGCAGCTGGGCTCATTGTAGCCCCAGGATGGTCTCCTCAAGATGCATGTAAAATGCTTATTTCTCAGTTAGAACAGATTAAGACATTATCCTTTTCCTCAAATGCACATAAGAGTCGATGGATAACAAATTCCTTCAAGGAATCAGATAAAAAGTTATTGGTGCAGCTAATAAAAACAAAAGTCTACAACTTATTCATGCTAACTTGTATTTCTTCTTCATTTGTGTAAGCCGCTTCTGTTCATGGCCTATCCCCAAAACATGTTCAGATCAAGAGACAATCTATTGAAAATTGAGGAAACTGTGAATACCTTATATCCCTTCTCTGTTTATGTCTGTCAGCAACGACTCTCTTCCTATCTGATAAATAGAGACAAGTACATGAACATACGTAGAATCCTCATAGTTCATCCTTCACATCCTCCTCTTTGCTGCCACTCTTCTCACTTGCTGATTTGACAGCCGATTCTGGTTTCTGGAGCTTGAAAGGGATTGAGGCATGCTTTTTAATGAATTTGTAAAATGCTACCACCGTTCGATCCGTTTCAACTGGAAGCTGTTGACATAAAAAAATACTTACATATCTTACGAGGAAATTAACTTTGGTTTAAAAAGAGAATCAGAGGTAAACAGAACCAAGAACAACAATGGAATCAAATAAGTTGAATATGGAGAAACCTCTACTTACCGGATCAGAACTCTTCTTTCCTGCTGGGAAGAAGAGAATAGTAGGAAACCCATCAGCCTGCAAAACCAAAACCAAAGGAGGATTCTCTTAAACAAAGTCGCTCCAAGAACCAAGTCCAAACTTTGATGTGCAAAATAATAAGAAAACTAGAGCATCATCAGAAACAAAGAATGGTTTCCAAGTTGAGCCAAAGCTTTTGAGCGTCATCAAGTAGAGAATGTTAGTTTAAATATGGAGACTGATATTAAAAGAGAAAATTAGAGCCAGACCTTGATCCTAGGATGTTCATTGGTGGTCCCATCCATCTTGGCTATGACAAGAGATTCAATGCCACGAAGATGCTTGGCAAGCTTGTTGTAAATCGGCTCTAGTGCTTGACAGTGCCCGCACCATGGTGCGTAGACCTAGTCCAAAGCATGTAAAGAGAATCACATCGCTGAAAACACTAGTAGAGAAGTAGGTCTTTGACTTTGTCTGGAGACACGGATTATTACCTCAAGAAGAACATCCTTCGAGTCATCCAACACTATTTTATCAACATTATCTCCAACCACTATTTTTATGTCCCCATCATTCTGCATAGAACCATAAATGCTAGAAGTAAGGATAGCTGGATCCAACAAGTAAAACGAACAAATGAGAGGTAGTCTGAGGAGAGTAATTTTAACAACGTACAGTATCGGGTATTGGATCCGATTTGTAGAAGGGTTTGAGCTTGTTTTCCAAGAAACCCTCCCCAAATGCCTGAAAAGAAGACAAAAGCAGAACATAAATATATGAATATAACATGACTTACATCTGAATTTCACAGAAGAAATGAGGAAGTGAGTTATTCAGTAATTAGAAACTTTTAAAGTCAAACCCATTTGGACATTCAGTGTATTCATGTAAGAGGATAAAATGCGGATCACACAATGCTATTATTGTTTGATAAAAGATCTTAACCTGTACAAATTACACCAACATATAGAAGTACACATGCATCGCAAAACTCAGATGTGAAAATTCAGTTTGGCTAGGCCCCATGAATTTTAATCCAAAATCCAGATAGTCAATGGAATTAGTTAGTTTTCCATTGGTTGCCTTGGTTAGAATGTCCAAAATAAATTCATGTATTCAAGTTTACAAACATTAATATTAGAAGTTTTGGTGGGCTTTCCATTTCATTTATAACTAAAGTAAAAAACCAATAATAAATAACAAAAACTTTGAACCTGACCTTAACACTGTCTAAGGTCAGTTCACTGTCAAGAATATACTTCTTGGGATCATCAATTCCCTCGTATGCCAAAACCTGTAAAATAATGATGATTGTTAGTGCATACATATTTGTCATATGTAAAATGGCATAAACATTAAACCAAAGAGAAAAGGAGCAGAATCAGAAATAGTATGAAAGATGATTACTTTGGGACCATCTCCAGTAACACCAAAGTACTCTGAAACCGGTTTCCCAACATCTTCATTGTCCATTTCCACAGAGACAAAGAGAAGCTGCATTGAAACCAAAAAAATGATGAACACCAGGCTATATTTGCTTCCAGTGAAAAAAAAATACCGTTATATTTCTTTTTTCAAGGGAACACACTACACAAGGATGTTTGTTAAATGTTCAAGCAATAGCTGTAGAAAACCACCAGAACTTCACCAAGTTGTCTCAGTTTCGTCAAAGCATCAAGCACAAAGTCACATCTCTTTTTAGAGAAGGGGTCCAGTTTTTATCTATTATATAGTTGGCTTGGGCTTCCTATCTCTCGTTTTAGGCAAGGGTCTCTATCCCTAAAGTGAGATATTAACCAATTCACTCTTCGAACGGAAGGAACAGGAGAAAAAATGAAAACATCCAATAACTCATCCAAAATCAAACTCATATCCAAAGGTTGATTTCCAGGTTGCCTCCATGTTCCTCATCAACTGTAGTCCCGTTATGCAAAGTTAAAAGATTCTTCAAAGGAAAGCACAAGATTCAAATGGAAAACACCAAGAGAGTATGAAGTGAGATAGATAATGAATCATAGGTGACCAACTTCCATGAGTTACCTTTCCCTTGAAAAGTTTTGCTGATTCTTGAAAGATTGGGAGAACCTTATCAGAGTCGCTTTTAGAGGCGAAGAGCAAAAGCTGGAAAAAGAAAGCAGATTGAACAAAGAAAGCATCAAATCTCAATAAAAGAATAACATAAAAACTAAAAAGTTGAGGCAATGAAAATACACAATAAACACAAGGCTACCTGTTTCTTGATCGGATTTTCGAAAATCAGTGATGCACTTTCCCTACTGAAGGTGGTCACTAATGGAAGCTTGTTGGCAAACACAAAGTCAACTATTGCAGGTTTAGTAAACTCACCATCTGCAAAAATTAACAGGTCAGGTTTAAAAAAAATTGCTTTAGTGTTTGCATGGCACATCTTGGAATGATCTCCTTAATAAAAAGTGTTCAGATAAGTTAATAATGGAACAAACCGAAGTGGACTATCTTCTCATCATCTTTCTTCAACATGACCAAAGCTGAACTTTTGGCTTTAGGATCGATATGGAAAAGCTTTGCCACATCAGGATTGGTAGTTTGATAGAAGCTAACATCATCCTCAATTCTTGAGACAGCAGCAAGCTCCTGACTCTCAGGACCCTGCATGTGTTTAAACTTTGAAGAGTCCATACAATGTGGAAGAAGAAAGTAAACCATATGATACAAGATGCAAACACACATTACCACGACACAATCATCAATAGTTTATTTCAACCAATTTTTGAGGGAAAAAAATTGACTTTTCAACTTTTTGATTATCCAATTCCCTTAACTAAAAGATTCATTACCTAGTAGAATTCATGGCATTACGGTAGCTTATGCAGATATTTGATTGCATAGGAAAAATTAGTATGGGATTTGGGTAATTCCATTAAAAATGAGAGGTTTTGTCAGGCTGCCTTATTATCATTGAACAACCTGTAGGATTAGCACAATCTTTTTTTTATTCTTTACCATTTTCCATTTTTCCCTTGTGTACCAAAAGATTCAAAAGGACCCAAACCCCTGATTTTTAAATTTTTTTTTTAATGTTAACTTTCATAAGATGAAAAGACTTAACAATACAAGAAGGGTATACCGAAAAGCCAGAAAGAAAAGAGAAGGGAAAACAAAGCCCACCGAGAGGCCCAAACCCCTGATTTTCAAGGCAGATATTGTGTGATTCAACCCGTTGCTTGGGAGTAGGGGAGCAATTTCTCCTAATTTTGGAAATTTTACGAGCAGGAAAGGGAAAAGGCTCAAAATCAATAGAGAGTTTTTTCTGTTCTGAAGATGGGTGGAGCTAAAACTTCACTTTGACTGACTATCAAAACAAAAAATGCTGAAATTAAAAAAAAAGGCATAAATCATTATAAAAAAAAAAGAAAGAAAAAAACCTCAGTATGATGACAGAAATCCCCATCCTATCAGTGAATTGCAAGCTTTCTAGTGAATAGACGAGGTCCAGTCTTTCATTAATGAAGGCTACATGTGCCTTTTAAAGGGTTAAAATATAAATCAAGGTTTAAAGCCTAGAAAATTCTAGAACTAATGAAATACCATGATAGAATTCTATGCTCAATTAAACCTAGAAATTCTAGAACTGATGAAATCTCAAGCATGATACAATTACATACTTGATTAACTTTTTATTTAATAACTGAGGTTTCTAATAACTCGAAGTCGTGCAGCTCATGGTCCAAACCCACCGTTATGCACTATGTCAAATTTAACTCTAAAAGAGAATCAAGTAGCATAGTTTATTTGTTGGTAGGTCGGAGGACTATAAGCATGAAAATTTTCCTTCCAATTGGTTGCTTTTGCATTACATGCTACTTTATCAATCTTGCTGATTAGTGTTCCCGATGCTTCCAACTGCATTTTATTCTTCTCATGGTTGTCCAAGTAACAAAAATGTTGTATTTACTAGTACATCATTTTGGGTTCGATTAGTATTCTTGTAAACATCCTTAATTCACTAGTGTCTAGAATCTATTCACAAGGGGATTTCTTGATATCTTTAATGATGGATAGGATGTGAGGTAGAGATGAACATTAGGAATATTCTAATAAGTTTCAAGAGGTTAGACTAGAGGGAATAAATGGCAATATTAGATGAACTTTTAAAAGCCTAGGTTAGGGATTTGTTATATGTAAAGAGGCTTTTAGAAGGTCTTTTTGAGCGCTTTTTTTTTTTATATATATAATGGTAAATTTTATTCAAAGAAGGAGAAACAAAGAAAAGAACACGAACATGACTAAAAATAAACACAAACAAATAAACTAAACATCAAAAGAAATGTGTAGCCAAAAAACTCCTTCCCTAGCAAGATCATCTGCCAAAACATTAGCTTCACGAGGAATATGAAGAAAAGAAGCTCCTACCTGAGACGAAATATCTTGCACCTCCTCCACCAAATTTGCTAAAGTGCACGGATGAGAAGACCTTTTGCTCTTTCTTTCTTCATTTTCCATTGAAGACTCTAGGTTGGGGTATTATTGTTGCAAGTCTTTAAGAGGAGGATTATGTGATTTACTGTGTCACCTTTTACAATGAATGGAACACAGATTTTTCAAAAGCCTTAATAGGCTCATCCTTGGAGTTGTGATTTGCCAAGAGCAAAGATTTAAGAGAATTATGTGATACATTGTGATACCTGAGAATTATGTGATTCCTTTTATACTCACCAGTTGATCATCATCATCTCAGAATTCATGTTTGGGTTGTGACAAATTTTACGGTGGTTGTCAACCTACCTAAGGCAACCCTCCTTATATACTCACAAGTTGATATCGAACAAAAATTTGCCAAGAGCCTAAAGAGGCTTATGCTAGGAATTGTGGATTTGAGTTAACGAAATATCTACATGTGGGGCTTGTAGTTTTCATAAAGTGATACTCACCTCAAATAAAGCATTTGTTATTAGTTTTATTGAATTTTTAAATTATGTAGATCACTGAGATTTAGGACCTGGCCCTGGAAAAAGAAAATTGTGCCCATCATACAGACCAAACTGTCTGTGGATTGAGCTGGCTGCATGATTAGCAAAACCCTAGCAAACCATTCACCCTCTTTGACCATTGGTGAGTTGCTTACATTAAATTGATTGATTGTATAAACCTACAGTTTGAGCCTGCATCATCCAACATTAATTGAAGAAAATAAATACCGGAAGTGAATCTCAAATTTTAGGCTCTTTTTTTTTTTTACGTTGGACAGAGGTATTATTGTTTTGACAGAATTAAAGTATTGATAATGTTGACTGACCAAGTACATCTTAATAATTCTCGGATGAAAAGCTTGTATATGTTACAGAAAACCAAATCTGAGAGTAAGAAAGTACCACCAAAGATCCGAGGAATCCCAGAACCAGTTTATCCTCAGCAGTCAATATCCTTTCGGCTTCCTCTGTTGTGGTTACATTGTGTAAACTAGGCCCTGTCTTCTTCTTAATCCAAGTTACAATAGCATCCCTGCATGTTAAATTTAGAGGAAATAATTTTCACTGAAGTGCATACAAATGAATGACAAGTGCATTCCATTTCACCAGAATGACATTAACAACACATTTGTGCGACTGTTGAGATTCTGTGACACTGCATATTCCTTTTCCATGGTGCCACAGAAAATAGATTCCTAACCCTTTCTATAGGAAATAGTATTCCGTGGGGTTGAAGAAAATTAGTTCAATTTCCCCTCTTTCCACAAGGAAAATAGCTCCACCAAAAAGTGGTATTCCTATGGACAGCGCAGGAATTTGAAGGCTTTTTCTTGCTACAAAAGAATCATCAGCATTGCACAAACGTGTCTCAAGTGAACGCCAAGAAACCAGGAAAGAAACAGTGTAATACATATAAATCACAAGTTGACTTTCAACTTGTATCATATTTGCTTACAAAGGAAGAAACCAAGAAAATGACAAGGCAGACATATAATATTTCAGACCACAATCTCAAGACATTAAAATATAATAAAAAAAAACACCAAGCACCAGACATCAACACAAAATACCCACATGCTGATAAAAATAGAAAATAGAGTTGGATGTAAACAAACTCTTCAAATCTTCGCCCTTAATCTCCATTAGGCAAAAGAATCACCCTCTAATGTTCTATCCTAATTCCTAACTACAGTTAGACCAAAAGGGCTAACCTTAAACCTTAAATATATCACAACTTTATTTTAACTTCCATATCATATCATACAATCTTTTTTTGTCATATGACTTTGACATATTTTATTAGAAAGGAGGAAACTGAAAATGTCGCAAGGCAAACGCATAATAACTCAGACCATAATCTCAAGATTAGAAAACTTCAGCAGCAACTACCAAGCATAGATGCAAAACGTTTACATGCTAGAAAATGCAAGATTTGAATTGAGAAAATAACTATGATCCCAGTTACAGGATTATGGCACAGACATGCCATGGATACGAAAAGTCAGAAATGACACAGATTTTACACATTATTAAAAATGAAGTATCGGATTTTATATGATACATTGCCAATTTGAAGTATCCACATATCATTAGAAACGGAGGAAAACAGAGTAGGATATAAACAAACATTTCGAATCTTCACTCTGAATCTTCCATCCTAACTACAATAATACTGAAAGATCTAAGATTAACAAGAGCACCACAAAAGCCAAGATTCCTTTCAAATTCTTTGTGGAATTTGAATGAATAAGAAATGTGCTCTTCTTCTTCATCACAAGTTAAAATGTTTTCTGATTCCCCGGTCAATTTTCAATCTCATCAGCTAATCATGAAAAGCATTTGCACTCGAATCATTCCCCAAGACTCACAGAATAAAAAAAGTTTCGTTTTTTTTTCGTACAAATTCATGCAGAACGCACTAGATTCAAACAACAAATGGATTCATTTTCAATAAACGAATCACACTTCTAATTCTAAAGACTCATTTATGAAGAACCGATTTTAACTACAAAGTAAAATCTACTCAAAATGGAAACATTTCCTAATCTGTCCCTAAACAACAGAAAATCAAATAATCATGGACTAATCCACTACAACAACAGATAGATTCAACTTTCTAGCTCTGTAAATCCAAAGAAAATTCTACTTTTCCAACACAACAACAAGAGAAGAAGCGAAGTAGATAATTGAATGAAGAAATCAAAATCGAAATCTTACTTGTTTCTCTGCCCTGGATAAGGCCTATGAACTCCATCCACAAAGAAAATCACCGTCGGGAACCCCTGCACCTCATACTTCTGCGCCAGATCATTCTCCACCGTCGCATCCACCTTCGCCAGCACCGCCTTCCCCTTCAACTCCGTCGCCGCCGCCGCGTACTCCGGCGCCAGCGCATGGCAGTGCCCGCACCACGGCGCGTAGAACTCCACCATCACGTACTGGTTCTTCTCCAAAAACTCACTGAAGTTCCCCTTCGCCAGCACCACCACATCCTTCTCATCCACAGCCGGCGGCGAATACCCTCCGTGATCGGAGTCCGATCCTTCGAGATCGTCGAAGCTCTCAGGCTCGTGATCGCCGGATCCGTGATCTAGATCTGAGAACGAGTTCTTGCTGGAAGTTGCAGATTCGTCGTCCTCTTCAAGGAAGCTGAGATCTTCGTCTTCTTCGACATCTTCGATCTCCTTCGAAGTAGTTGCAGAGGAGAAGCCATGAGAGAGCAGAAGAGCTGAGATTGAGAGAACGAAAAGCAGTTTTCGGATCGCCATTTCCGTTACGGACAGAGATCGGATATATCGGAAATGAGGTCTGAATCAGATCAGGGAGGGTTTGGGTTTGTATTTATAGAGAGGAGGAGATGGAGAAGGAGATGACGTTGGATTGAGCGGGAATAGCAATGTTACTGACATGTGACACGTGGAAGGAGTTGATTGGATGGGAGATTGAAAGGGCCTGTAGGAGATTGCCACGTGTGAGATGTGAGTCATGGCTGTTTGACTAGGGAGTTGACTTGGAGGGTGGTCTTGTAATTTTTGGAATGATTGAGGGTGCTTTGATGTTGAAAATTAGATTGATGGATATGGCATGTGAGAGAAGTTCGTCGTTTTCGCGCGCTGTTTCAGTTTCCAGGAGTAGTAGTGAAGAGTGGCAAGTAGTACAAACGGTTATGCTATTTTTTAAGTAGGCCCACCAGATCCATCATCTTGTGTGTATATCCTAGAAAACAAAACAAAAATAAGGATCTTTTGCAGCCAAGGCAGTGAAAATATTAATCCAAATGAATTTAGATCCTCAGGCCCGTTTGTTTGTATGGAGGGAGGATTAGAATAAAATAAATTTAAGTGTCAAATTAATATAATAATAAAAAAGGGTTTCACATATTAGTCATCCTTAAATTCGATTTTTTCAATTTCATAACTGAAATCAGATAATGTTACTACAGTCGCTTAACTCTGGTCAATATTATTTGTTTAACTTTTTTATGTCATATCACATGATATCACAGGATAGTACCATGATATTATGGAATTTATCAATTTTTGTATCATATATTGTCTGCAATCTGCAAGCAAATTAGTTTATTTAAACACGAAAAAGACTTTTTTTGTGAACAGTAAATACACACCTAACCACCATTTTTCAGGTTCTATAGTTCGAAGAAAAAAAAATTCCTTGAGATGCTATATAAAAGCCATGACATAATGGGGACGGTCTCATGATAACATGAGATTTATTAGTTTTTGTGACATATATTGTGCCCATGATATCATTGAGTCTAAGGCAAAAAGGCTATTAAAAAAAATATTGATCAAAGTTAAGCAATTCTAGTGACATTATTTTGAGTTTTGGTAATGAAATTGGGAAAACCAGTTTTAAAGATGACTAATATCTCAAAACCCCTAGAAAGAAAGTGGAAGGAGGAGGGAAAAACACCCTTTTTTTTTTTTTTTTTTCATTTTGTGAATGCTTAAGAGTGCTTTCTTTGTCGATCTTATGCTTTTGAAGAGTATCTTTTTTGTCATATTGAGCAACTAAATGTACCCATTTTGTCATTTTGTGATTTTCCCTCCTACTCGCTTTTCATTTTATATTGATTTGACACTTAATTCTATTTCATCCTGCTCCTCCCTGCAAACAAGCAAGCCAAGGATTTGACTTTAGAGAAACCTTTAATTGAAGAAGTGGAACCCTATGGTGAGATCTATTGATTAATATTCGAGCCACTCAAAATAGAGTATCACATAATCTTATCCAAATAGGAGTCAATCCGAGCATAATACTGATAGTTTAAAGAAAATGATATCATGTCACAATCATATGCATTATTCATGTATCACTTTTTTATCAAATGGTCAATTATAAGGTGGAACCAACTCTTATTAGGGTAAGATTTTGGAACACCCCCATACACGGAGTATATATTTTAAGCACCTTGAATTCTCAATAAGTGAGCCCTACTGTGCAATCCCACTCATTCAACTTATAATTTCTCTGGGCCTATCTGTTTGTATTCGAATTCATAGGAATTGAATACATAAGATTGATAAACATAAGTCGTTAAAAATGAAAATCAAACGTGAATTTCCAATGACAAGTATCAAATACCTTCTCTTCTAGGAAAATAGCATAAAAAGAAGATGGGAATTAAAATGAATACTCAGCCGTCACCTTGTTAATTCAAAACATAATATCCTTCACTCCTCTTCTTTAATAATCCTAGTGCAAAGTTCATTTCATCATGAATTCCTATACATTTTAATGCAAACAAAAGGGCCCTAAGCCAAAGCCTTAGATGGTCTGGACTCCATGGAAACGTGTGGCAAGTTGGTGGGCCCACTAACCTACATTATGCAAAATGGCTTTGAAAATTATAGATCTCACACCTAAAAAACATTCAGTAGATTTTTTTTTTTTTATTTGGTCAAATCTCAAAGCTCACTTGTATATTTTAGACCAATAGACCTACAAACTCTGTCATGTGTTCCTGTTGCACTTGTGTAGAAGATCCATATCTATCAACAAATATAAAGCCCTAGTAATAATATAAAGCACCTTGTTAAAGAACACAGATATTTTAGCTTTCTAAGGCACCATATTTGCGCGCCCCTAATAAGTTCTCAGGGAATAGGGTGCATTCCACTTGTTGGAAGAAATGGTGGAAGATGCCCCATTTCCATTGATCATCCCAGATTTCTTACAACCAAAAGGCCTACAAGTCAAAGTATGTGTATAATATTGAGTTCAATGTACAAGAAGCAACACAACTTGCAAATCTTCTGAAATCATATTTCATTCAAAATCTACTGCACCAGCCACTAGGGAAAAAAAATATTCAGAAGAGCAAATCCAACCACCTACAATAAAAATGAGACCAGGATCATTTTAGCCTCTGTTTTCTCTCAATGAAGTCAAGTCAAATTTTTTTATGGGGGCAATTCTCATTAATTTACAACTCAGTTTAAGTGGTGTTTAAGTTTATTTTGTTAGCAATTGAGGAGGGGGCCATGTGCTTTGTCACATGGTAGACCTCTACCATCAATGAGTGATGGATTAATTAGAAGATTTCTATTGGGATTTGGGACTATCATAATTTATAAAAGAGACCCAATGAGAATGATTCCCTTGAAATCTTAAAAAAGCGTCGACCTCCTAAACATGATATGAAACTATTAAAAATTTCATTGGTCAGCTCACCCTACACACTTGACTCTTCATAAGTATGCATATTAAATATTGGTCACCTTACTTGCATTAAAGAGAGGTCATTCAATCCCAGTTCATCTAACTACTAATCAAATTAAACTGCAAATTATCCCAACTAACTATTTCACCATTCAATCCCAGTTCATATGAAGTAGGTAAATTGTGGATAAGGTGTCCGCTCCCCTAGCTCCCACCAGGTTTCGAAACTAGGTGTTGGCGGTAGCCCTTCACTTCCTATGTCATGGCCACTTGGCCAACCGAGCAAAAATAATAATAATAATAAAATAAAAATAAATTTTGGAGTATGATTGTTTTCCAAAATTGTGGTTCATCCAAAAACAAATGTGATTTTTGTGACTCGCAATATAATTATACAATATGCTGCCTTTTATCTGCATGAGATTTTCTTTTTAAGTTCTCCAAGAATTACATGCAAGTTCTTGCTGAGAAAGTGAGGTTACTAAATTGTTCTAAAGACTAATTTGACATTTGGATACAATATCATAAGAAGGATGACAACCACTTGCTTTCAATATGTATTTCAATCCATTGATATGCTCTCAATACAAAAATGTCCGGCATTTTTGTGGTTAGTGGCGATGACTATTCAAATGCTGCTCTTCTCTCAGGCTGTCAAGCATTTGTCTACCTGAGCAGCTTTCATGTCCTATGTCAGTGCCACTGATGACTGTCCATGTTAGCAGTCTCCACCACGAAAGACCTGTTGGATTAAATGGGTGTGGCCCATATGACCACAAGCCCATTAAGGCTTTTTAATCATACCCACTTGTCTGCACATTTATGAGACCTAGTCATTTTTTTAGCTCACTTGCCAACAAACTAATAATGGGCTGAGATTAAAGAATTAGGTGATAGTTTAGGGGTCAATGGTTCCTTGATGGGTAGGAATCTCCTATAAAAGGACCCCTTGGGTAACTCCTTTGGTTACTAGTTTTCTTAGCTTCCATCACGAAGCAAGAAAGAATAGCAAAGGCAAAGGAGTTGTAAATCCCACGTGAGTTTTAAGTCTCTATCCTTTGAAGGAGCTTCTGTTAACTTCAAGAAAAACTATGGAGTCATGTAAGCTCCTACCCATTCTCAGATTTTTTATGTTTACTTTACTGTATCATTTGGATTAGACCCAAGGAGATCCTCCTGTGGATTGAGGGATCTTAAGCTAACATGTGGTATCAGAGCTATATTTGGGTATAGCCAAATGATCGGTTCATATTTTGTTTACATATTCTGAGATTTTGGGGCTTTTCGGGTTCTTTTCGGAAACCAAACCAAATGCCTAAATGAAAGAAGTTTTTGGTATTTGATAAAAGGTATTCCATTTTATTGGAAAGAAGAGACTCATAAATCGAGTATTATGGTGCCCAACCCAATCTGGAAGAGATGGGAATAAAATATTATATTCTATCTATCTATATATATTTTCTTGATTTAAGAAATTATATAGAGTTGGAACCTCCATTGGTTTATTACTGTTATTTATTTATTTTGGTTCAATGTCATTTTGATGATGGGCATGAAAGGAGAAAATGATGATGAAAACTTTATTCTGTTAAATTAAAAAAAAAATGATTGACAGGTGGACAATGCGACGAGCAATGCACAGTGCGTCGCACTGTGTAGAGACAGCAACGTCTCCTTCCAACAGTTTTGTTGGGCAGGGCCAAACAGGTCAGGTCAACCTGACCTGCTCTAGCCCAGCCTGGCCAGCTAACAGTTGGTTCGGATCTGGTTACGAATCGGACTTGACCCATTAAGGACCCCCTAAGCTCAGTATAATTTTGGAAGAAAAATGTCTAGAATGTTCTCCTTATTAAATGATAGTTATTGGCATGGTTAATTAGCCCAAATGAGTTCTAGAACTGACCTAATTATTAGTATTGATCATATTGTTCAAAATTGGTAATCCGGAATTTGTTTTGATCATAACGGACTCATGGGAACTCGGAATTTTAATCCGTTTTTTTTTTTTTTTTCCATGAATTCCTATTAATGAGATCTTTAATCTGAATAGTTTGGATCTATTATGAAGTGTCTCTAATATTTTGGCATATATTTTTTTAAATAAGTCATTAAAGTTTATTTCCGCATCATGGATGATTTATTTATGCAAGCAAAGTGTACAATAGCTTGTAATTTAGCTAATTATGTGTTGTTATGTCAAATTTATATCACCTTAGACCGTTAGAAAAAAACAAAGATTCCAATTAAAGATGTGTCATAATGAAAGTGTTGTTGTTATAATTTCAATTAGAAATAAATGATTTAGATTGATTTGATAGTTGCCAAAGCAACCAAGTCATGAAGAATTGTTTGATTTCTAGATTGAATCAAGAGAACATCACCATTATTTGTGTGATTATAATAACATTAAATTGCGATTTCATAAAAGATATGAGGAGAGGCCCAAAGGTTCTATCTTCATGGAATAGAAATTGGAATAAGATATTGTTGGTAATGTGATGTAGTTAAGAATGATTTATGCCCAAAGGAATAGTCCTCTTAATCGCATCATATTATTAACGTAGTCTTATTAATTAAAGAAAAGTTATTATTATGCATGTTGTTTTCATACCCAAAGGCAGATTTACTATGATGTATAATTACTTTTACTTTTATTGTCATCGCATGATCAAGAATAGATTGTAACTTGTGGATATTTTTGTTTATTTTCAGTAACTAAGCCAATGACAACAATTTCTACATTAGGGACCATTCCTACCTTAGATGGGTCAAATTTTCTAAAATGGATGGACATGCTAATGATAGTCATAACCTTCTTGGACTTGGATATAGTCTTTGATGAGCTTAAACCCCTAACTCCTGCAAATGAAACATCTAGTGATGAAAAAGCAAAATTTGAGAAATGGACCAAGCCTAACAAGGTAGCAACCAAGATTATCTTGAACTCTATTTCAAGAGGTATTAGGGGATCCCTTGGAACAATAGAAAATACAAATAATCTCTCAGATACTGTAAGGGAGCAATTCAAGGTAATTGACAAGGCTGTAGGGGCATCACTAATAAGCCGCCTATCTAGCATGAAATATGATGGGACTTTGGGAGTGAGAGAACATATTTTCTCAATGCAAAATATTGTTTCAAAATTGGAACAAGTTGATATGAGTGTATCAAAAAAGTACTTGATACAATTCATTTTGGACTCTCCCATTTCCTCTTTTGGCCCGTTTAAGGTTGCTTACAATCAAAGTCCAACACCTTGGACCATAATAGAATTAATTGCTAAATGTGATCAAGAAGAGAGGAGGCTTAAGGATGAGGGGCAACTGATGGTAAACTTCGTCTCTCATAACAAATCCAAGAGAAAGGAAAAAAACAAGAAAAGGCCAAGTGTTCAAATTGCAAAACCAAAAAAGAAGGAAAAACTAGGACATAAGAAATGCTTCTTCTGTGGAAAGAACGATCACTTCAAAAAGGATTGTCTAAAGCGGAAAAATTGGTTTGAAAAGAGAGGTACAAATTTCTCTCTAGTATGTCATGAAACCAATTTAACCGATGTTCCACCGAGTTCTTGGTGGGTTGACTCCGGTGCAATCATTCATGTAACTGGTTGTGTGCAGGGATTCCTTTCAAGCCGGAAACCAAATGATGGAGAAAAAACTATTGCCATGGGAAACCGGAAGGAATCACAAGTCGAAGCAGTAGGCACTTACAGACTGGTGTTGGACACTGTATTTATTTTGGACCTCCATAATGTTTTCCTTGTTCCCGAGATTTCTAGAAATTTAATTTCTGTTTCAAGGTTGGTTCATGAAGGGTTTGAATTTATTTTTGGACAAAACCTTATGAGAATTTTTAGAAACGAATGTTTAATTGGGAATGGTTATTTATGTGGTGGATTGTATAGATTACGGTTAAATTCTATGGATGAACAATCATTGCATACACCACACATTAGTTGTGAACTGAGCATTGGCACTAAGAGAGGGGCAATTAAAGAGAATTCCTCTATGTTGTGGCATAAAAGGCTAGGGCATATCTTAAAAAAGAGAATGCTCAGATTAATGAAATATGAATTATTACCTAATCTTGATTTCAATGATTATAGTGTTTGTATAGACTGTATAAAGGGAAAACAGTCAAACACGAACAAGAAAGGTGCCACAAGAATTTCCGAACTCCTGGAAATAATCCATACAGATATATGTGGAAAATGGATGTACCATGTTTTGCAGGTGAACAATAATTTATCACCTTTATCGATGATTTTTTGCGATTTGGTTATGTTTTTTTATTAAAGAGAAATCTGATGCTTTGGATGTTTTTAAGATATTTAAAGCAGAAGTAGAAAACCAATTAGAGAGAAAAGTCAAAGTAGTGAGATCTGATAGAGGTGGTAAGTATTATAGAAGGTACACCGAATCAGGTCGTAATCCTGGCCCATTTGCTAAATTTCTAGAAAACGAGGGTATTGTGGCCCAATATACAATGCCTAGAATACCTCAGCAAAATGGTGTTGCTGAGAGAAGAAATAGGACAATTATGGATATGGCTAGGAGTATGGTAAGTAATATCACTTTACACAAATCAATGTGGGGTGAAGCAGTTAAGATGGCAATATACATATTAAATCGTGTCCCTAATAAAGCGGTGCCAAAAACACCATTTGAGTTGTGGACCGGAAGGAAACCCAACCTAAACCATTTTCGAGTCTGGGGTTGCCAATTGAAGTAAGAATTTATAACCCACATGAAAGAAAGTTAGACCCTAAAACTGTTAGTGGATTTTTTATTGGTTATCCTGAGAGGTCTAAAGGGTATAGGTTTTACTGTCCTAATCATACCACTAGGATTGTAGAATCGAGAAATGCAAAATTTCTGGAAAATCATGAGAATAGTGGGAGTGTTCAAGGAAAAGATATAGCTTATAAAGAAATCAGGGAAAATATTGAGTTACCTGATACACAAAATGGGTTTGTTTCACTTGATATTATCAATGGTCGTCAAGAAATGCGGCAATCACAAAATGATCAAGTTGAACATAATATTGGTCAGCCCATTAATGATCCACTCCCAGAACATCGTGATAATCCACCTCCCAATGATCCGAAATTAAGAAGGTCAACTCGAATAAGAAGACCTGCCATTTCGGACGATTATGTTGTATATTTAGAAGAAGCCGATATTGGGATAAAAGATGATCCTAGAACATTCAAGAAAGCCATGGAAAATGTGAATTCAAATAAATGGATGGATGCTATGAAAGAAGAGTTAGAATCAATGGCCACTAATGAGGTTTGGGATATTATCGAACTACCCAAGGGTTCTAAGGTCGTAGGCTGTAAATGGGTCTTTAAGACCAAAAGGGACTCAAAAGGAAAGGTAGAACGATTTAAGGCTCGGCTCGTGGCCAAAGGTTTTACTCAAAGAGAGAGAGTTGACTACAATAAGACTTACTCTCCGGCATCTCAAAATGATTCATTTAGGATAATTATGGCTTTTGTAGCTCATTTCAATTTAGAGCTACATCAAATGGATGTTAAGACAACGTTCCTAAATGGAAATTTAGAAGAAGAGGTATACATGGAACAACCGGAAAGATTCACAAAAGGAAATACTAATAAAGTAGTTTCCAAATTAAAGAAATCAATATATGGTCTAAAACAAGCTTCCAGGCAATGGTATCTTAAATTTAACCGCATTATCACATCATTCAGTTTTTCCGAAAATCCAGTAGACCATTGTATCTATCTCAAGGTTAGTGGGAGCAAGTTTATAATATTGATATTGTATGTCGATGATATTTTGCCTGCTAGTAATGACCTTGGTATAATTCATAAAACCAAGGAATATCTTAAGAATAATTTTGATATGAAAGACATGGAATAAGCAACCTTTGTGATAAGAATCGAGATATATCGGGATAGATCTCGAGGATTACTTGGGTTATCACAGGAATCCTATACCAAAAATATTCTTAAAAGATTCTGTATGGAAGGATGTAGGCCCCAAGATTCACCAATAATTAAGGGTGACAAATTTAGTAAAGAGCAAAGTCCAAGAAATGAAACCGAAAGACATCAAATGGACCAGTGTCCTTATGTTGCTGTAGTAGGAAGTCTTATATATGCACAAACATGCACTAAACCTGAAGTCAGTTTTGCAGTTGGCATGTTTAGTAGATATTAAAGTGACCCACAAATGACGCATTGGGTAGGAGTTGAGAAAGTCTTAAGATATCTT
The DNA here is from genome assembly GCA_029852735.1 of Persea americana. Taxonomy (NCBI): domain Eukaryota; kingdom Viridiplantae; phylum Streptophyta; class Magnoliopsida; order Laurales; family Lauraceae; genus Persea; species Persea americana. The sequence continues at coordinate 9,462,622 of CM056813.1, read as the reverse complement.
AGTGGCACTAGGAATTACAGGCTCTCATACAAAAAGTTCGATCAATTAGAAGTGATCGGTTATTCAGACTCAGATTTCGCTGGATGCCTCAACACAAGAAATTCAACTTCAGGATACATTTTCCTGTTAGCTGGTGGGGCAGTATCATGGAGAAGTGCAAAACAAATCCTAGTGACTCCATCTACATTTGATGCCGAATATGTGGCATGTTTTGAAGCAACAGGTCATGAATTATGGATACGAAATTTTATCACAGGTTTACGAATTATGGATACAATTTCTAAACCTCTTAAAATCTTTTGTGATAATGATGCAGTAAGAAGATTTACTTGAAATGACAAAGTTTCCAGTAAATCAAAGTTTTTGGAAGTTAAGTACTTTGTATTAAAGGAAAAGTACGAGATCGATTGGTGTCTATTGTTAGGGCTCCAACGAGCCAAATGATAGTGGATCCGTTAATGAAGGCATTGGCGCCAAAGGCTTATAGAGCGCATGTTAGAAATATAGGCCTTATTGATTTGCCTTATTATTGAGGACATCATTACAGTAATGATTTCGTAATTCTAATTTTGTCAAATATTTACATATATTAAGGTAAATAAAATAAGAATATTAAAGAGAATGGCATTATCGTACCCAATTAAATAGGACAGCCATTGAAAATGTCCTATTTTACCCTTATCAAGGACTTGGTTAGGTTGGGGTGCTAGTGAAGTAATTATAGAATGGAGCATGTCATTAAAAACATGTAACCGCTATAGTTTACATTGGTAAACCAATTTAGTCACAGTATTAAGGCTCAGCATAAGAGACACGTTGGCAATTATTTTCAAAGTCGATGTGCATTGGTCAAAGTCGTTTTATCATTTTTCAAAGTACTATTTGAAAATGAATTTCCTTAAATTAAAATTTTGGATTTTGTTTCCATGGTCATATGGGCAAAGTGGGAGAATGTTGGATTAAATGGGTGTGGCCCACATGACCACAAGCTCATTACGGATTTTTAATCATACCCACTTGTCTGCACATTTATGAGACCTAATTATTTCTTGAGCTCACTTGCCAACAAACTAATAATGGGCTGAGATTAAAGGGTTAGGTGATAGTTTGGGGGTTAATGGTTCCTTGATAGGTATGAATCTCCTATAAAAGGACCCCTTGGGTAACTCCTTTGGTTACTAGTTTTCTTGGCCTCTATTACTAAGCAAGAAAGAATAGCAAAAGCAAAGGAGTTGTAAATTCCACGTGAGTTTCAAGTCTCTGTCCTTTGAAGGAGCTTCTGTTACCTTCAAGAAAAGCTATAGAGTCATGTAAGCTCCTACCATTCTCAGATTTTTCATGTTTACTTTACTGTATCATTTAGATTAGACCCAAGGAGATCCTCCTTAACAAGACCCTCACATCACTAGTTGAGAAGCAACCATATATTTGGCTTTCAAGTTCAACTGATTGCCCCTTGCTCCAATTCAAGTGTATGTTTTGTGATAGTCATGCTTGCAAACCGAAGGTCTATTTTTGTTTCAATTTGTAAAGAACACTCTAAATGGATGGTGTAGTAACAAAACGAAGTAGGTTTTCTGGAAACAAAGAAAAGCACAAAAACTCAACACATAAGGATCTACGTCAGTTGGTGATGTGCCTACTTCCAATTGTGAGATCAAGCTTTCATTTTCTTTTGAGAACAATAGGATTACAAAACTTCCTTAGGTTTTTCCTCTCACCTCTCTCAGACTCTCTAACTTCAATATCATCATCAAGAAAGCCTTATCCAAAATTGAGAGTTTTATGTACATACCCTCTAACAACTGGGAATGATAGCACTTTCCTACAATAAGTACAACAGTGTTTCTTGATAAACTTTATTCACCTTATATGGCTTAGCTTGGATACACCTAAACAATTGACAGTTTAATACACCAAATATTACAGCTTGATATACCATTCATACAATTAAAAAAAATAAATTATTGAGATGGATTTCACCTTGGCCCAATCCATGATGATGATCAATCAAGATTTTGGACGGCTTGAACGGTTTGATGGTTGCAATTTTCATCGATGGTAGCTAAAGATTCATTTTCTTCTTGCAACATTAGGAGTGGTACATGTTTTAACAAAGGATCCCCCGGTTAGATCTGCAAATGATAGTGAAGAACAGATCAATAACTTCAATCTTTGGCATTGACATGATTACATTTGTCGGAATAATATCTTAAATGCAATCGTGGACACTCTTTATGATGTTTATCGGACAACCAAAACTTCAAAGGAGCTATAGGACGCTTTGGTGCAAAAATATCACTCCGAGGATGTTGGTAATCGTAAATATTTGGTAAGTGAATTTTTTAATTTCAAAATGTTTGATGGTAAACCAGCTCTTTATCAGGTCTATGATCTTCAAATTATCATCAACCATTTTTTGGCTCAAGGTTGCAATTTTGATGAAGATTTTCATGTTTCAATGATGATTGTACAATTACCTCCTAGTTGGAAAGATCACTGCAAAAATTTAAAGCATAAGAAGGAGTCTATGTCAATGCAAGATTTGTTACAAAATCTCATAATTGAGGAGGAATCTAGAATCCGCGATTTGAAAGAGGATATCATGCTAATAGGCTACAAAAAGATCTTGAAAATTTCCAACATTCCCCCACAATTTTCAAAATACTTTAAATCGTCCCCACCAATTTTGAAACTAAAAAAAAATGATAATAGGCTTTGATTGGATGGATTGCCTGAGTCGCGGGTCACACTCTCCTTAAGGCAATAAATGCCCCCACACCAGATAGTTTGCAATAGGCTAGATGGGTGGATGAGATCACCCAGAATAATTGAAGATTAATTGTTAGATGGGCTGGATGAGATAATTGGAAGTATTAGATGGGCTAGATGAGATGATTAGAAAGTATTATAATGAGTGGAGATGGCCACATAATTTAAAGGCTATGATGAGGGTCTTAAATGAGATGCATCTGCAATGATGAGACCGTTGGAAGATGTCCAATAATGACAATGTGAAGAGATGCTCTTTAGAAGAGTAACGGAATGGACATTCGTTAACAGGACAGCAACTGCCACATAACAGTTAAAACTATCTTGTTGTTCAATCAAACGTTGGCCCCAAAAGAAGCCCAACTCATCCTAGAATAAGATTGGGTCAACCCAAGTTGGGCCTAATAAAGCCCAAAATAAAGACCCATAAAATAGCTCCAAGCCTAAACATAGGCCCAAACCCTTCATACTAAGACAAAAAGGTAATCCAAAGAATCATATAAAAATGACATCCTCTTTATAACCATATCTGATGTGCGATGGAGGATATCATGCTAATAGGTTACAAAAAAGATTTTGAAAATTTCCAACATATATATGGCTATTGATAGTTTAACTTTTGTTCCCCAAACAGTGCAAATAGCAATGATCCTACATTTCCAACATAAGGACAGAAAGTGAATCTAATTATCTAAGTTGGATAGGATAGTATATATGCACCACACAATTGATTCAAGGTGTTATCAATTCTTGTAATCCTATCATGGTGATTTGTATTGTATAATTGAGATAGTTTAGGATCTTGTTTCTTACTGAACCTATGTATTAAGATCTTGATTATTACTTCAATCTTCTCTCATCGGGTACTAACATTCAAGCTGGATGGTATGTTTATTGTGCATCCAATGTTGCAAGTTGCAACTACACATTGCAGTCTAGCCCTTTGGCCCTGTTTGGATCTTTGCAAACACACACGATTTATGCATAACTAAGGGTTCATAAGTTTAAATAACTTGAATGACATGTATGTGAGAGTCGTTTTGTTCAACGTCATAACCAATTACAGGTCAAGACAGTTGCATATAATTAGATTTACTAGTAAACTGAGTGCAGGACAACTGAGTACCAAGGATCCAAAATGGGCATTGCGTCTGTCAATGCTACACTTGTGCTTGCCCATAGATGTGCAGTTCAATGCATGGCCAATTTTGCCAATAAAAGAAATGCATGCCCCATTTTGATGCATTCGCATTGGATTTAATGCCCTTGTATTGAGGAGTGGGCTCCACCCGAGGGGGAATATTAAAAAGTATTTCCGCTGCCTCTACTAATGCCTTGAGGTTTTGGTAGGAATGCCTAAATGAAGAAATTCAAGACCTTGGAAATTGAAACAAAAAGAATTTGGCCGTATTGTAGGCCTATTGTGGCTTCTTTAGAGTTCATAGCAGGCTCGATTAATAGTATAGAATTGTATTAGAGTTTGATCAACTTTATATTCTGATGAATCGTTTTTATTAAGTGTAGTATGATCCTCATTTATGCACAGTGGGGAGGGTGTTATTGGAACTTGCAGGAGCCATTGCTCGTTCTTGCATGAGCTGCAGCAGCCACTGACCATTATTTAGTCCCCTATTGTAGAAAAGGTTGTTCTTGGTAGAAAGTATTGGTAGATTGATTGAATATTCAAACTTCAGTCCTCTTTTGACTTCAGTCTCTAATTGTAATCTCTACTAACTTGAAATGGTGGTTGTGTTAGTCTCTATCTCTTCCCTTTCCTCATGGCACCATGTTCCTTTTGTTAGGATTAGGATTGAAAGGAACAGATATACACACGCAGAGTTCTAGGCTGTGTCTGAGAGTCCTTGGTTTGGATCATGTACAGTGACCAGACAGACAAGACAGGAAAGAGGGAATGAAGAATGACAATGGTGCCATTTCTTTATATAATTAACTAGGAAGATCAGTGGTGTCAATTTGAAGTTCCTGAGATCCTCTCCATGGGATTTTACAGGGGAGCAAAAATAATGGAGTCGTTTCTTAAATAAATCCTTTGGTGAATGTGACTTCAATGTAGTGGGTGGATTTATCATTTTCTAAATTCTGTGGACACTTCTACACCCTGATTAAACTGCACTTTGGCTGTAGAAGTGCTGATTGGAAGTTCATAACTATACAATTCATTAAAGAAATAACAATTTGCAAAAAAGTGGAGAAAACAGAAGTGAAACATTTGGTCATTGAAAGTTTTTGCAGGCTACCAGAATGGATACTAGTTCTAATTTAACCAATCAACACGCAGTGAAAATAACCAATCAAATAGAATAAACTAGCTATCTACCAATCACACACCACAAGAAGGCAGACATAATATTTAGCGTGGAAATCCTATCCAGGGAGAAAAACCACAAATAAGAAATCAAGAACTTAGGAATAGTTACAAGATATACTCACAGCTCCCTTCCCTCAGTTTATACCTTGACCTAAGGACTGTAGTTGTTCTTGTACATAATCCACTAATATAGCATCCACCGTGTACCTTTCTTTTTACCTGATCTCCTTGCACTTTGTCAATCAAAATGAACAATCTTCTACAAGAAAATAGAAGCAACAATGACCTTTTAGAGCAACCTTTTAGAACAATCTCTCAATGGCTCTAGAGAATAATCTCTCTCTAAGATATCTCTAACTCAGATCGATGAGAGTAATGATTTCTAGGGTTGAGAGCAACGCCCTATATGTAGCCCCAAATTCGTGTTTTGTAGTTAGAACACAAATATGACTCAAAGTGGGAAACCAAGTCTCAAAAGAAAACTGAATCTTAGCAGCACAGTGGCTCCAATCGATCAGACCACCCAAATAACTGGGGCGCGTCAACTGTCCGATCGATCGAACAGAGGCTCCGATCGATTGGACCTGAGTGTTTCTCCCGGTTTTCTCTATTTTATTTTTTTCTTTGCTTCAACTCTTTCGGCGACACAACCACAGTTCATGGGTCTTTTGCCTGTCATTGGCATAATCGTCTGCCCCAGTGTGGATGTAGCTCAACCTAAAAATACATTCTGGCCATCCTTCACATGGATGATGATGAAAGTTGTTCATGGCCTAATCCACTAGGATGACCAAAAATTGGACAGTGACAGGTGTATAGGCCAAGTGCATAATACATTCATGAAACATGGACCACTGTCACTGACATGTAAACCCAAGAGTGGAACTTGGGACCATTTCCTGTATTCTTAGAAGGTCTAAAAACATGCAAGGCTGAAATCAGTGCACCACCAATTCAACTATAATAAAACCTTAGCAAAAGAGACTTTACCAATGCAAAAGAGGTGACGATAGACAGGTTAATTTACAAATTGGTAGGTTTTCACAGCATGATCCATTCATGATGTGATTGCATCATGCCAATGAGCCACTGGGCCAATCAAATCCTTCAACCCCTGGATTTGGTCCTCAACTAGCAGAATATGCATGGCATTGTTACTGTTTAGCATGTACAAGTGGGCCTTATGGTTGTTCTTTAGGTAATTGTGCCCCACTGCAGATAGATCATTTACTGCTGGTCTTTCCTAATCCTTTACTTAATGAGCTGTAGATAGATGTGTAAGAAAAACTATAGAAATGTAAGAAATAGAAAAATACTGGAGGGGTCGAATTTTTCGGTGTGTTATTTTGGGTCATGACTTCTCCACAGTGGGCCTGCTTAATGTGGAAAGCCATCTCAATTTCAACAAATTCAAGCAACTCTTACACAGAAGCAAGGAAGAAAAGTAGACAGAAAGATCCTTTAAGATCATAAATACAATGACAAATCACAAGAAAATTTATCTGTTGCTTATGTGTTGGGTGATATGGGCTTTATGGCCTGTTTCACATGATCTGGGCTAGGGCTGGATCTCTTTTCATTCAATTTGATTGTCAACATCCTGTTACCGCTTCTAGATATAGCTAGACATTCACTGGCTAAACATTTTTCACAGTCCCACATCAAGTTGGACCAGACATGACCCAAATGAAGTCTGGGGACCCAATATCATCTGGCCCAAAAATGTCCATCCTGAATTGTTTGGGCCACATAACTAGGTAGTCAGGTTCTGTTTTCAGCCTTGATGATGGGCCTCACTACAATTTCCTTAACCATCTAACATGGAAACTTACAAAAAAAATAGTACATAAGGCTGGGGTCTGGTTTTTTTTACCCAAGTACTTTTAGCTCTGTTCCAGCTCCTTTTGTATAGTCTGTATTCTTATTTATAAAATACATATAAGATACCTGTGACCATAAACCTCCCTACATTAAAGTTAGATTTGCCAAGTTGTGCACATGGGGGGGAAGATGGATGATGCCCTTTGGACTCTAATGGGCCCATTGATGGAATATTCTTAAGAAGTACTCAATTTGGAGTTGAATTCCTGTTTGGATCTTTGCAAAAAATGGTTGATGGCTTACATGTAAAAGAGGGCTCATGCATCAGAGTGCCAGTTGTTTTTTTTTTTCTCTAAAACAATTACATGTAAAACTTGCTATAAGTAATTTGATTTACAAGCAGATTTATTGTAGGGCAACTGGATTTCAAGGATCCAAATGGATCAGAACTCGGCCTAACATCTGAATTTCGACCGCAGTTCAGATTCTGATCTTAAACTAACAGGCTAAAACCTTGTGTTTACCTTGTTGAATAGACTCAAATATAAGCTCTTGGCTCAAATTTTGTTTTAGCTGTTGATGACTGAGATTACAAACTTTTACCAGTTCTTTTTGCAATTGTAAGAAGATGGGGAGATGTGGGGTTCAAGTGTAAGCATTGTCACTGGTTTTGGTCTGTCCTGACTGATAGAAGTTAAGTGCCATCTACCAAACAATTGTAAGAAATCAAAATAAGAATAAATGAGAAATAAAATTTAAAGGACTAAGAAAAAAAAACACCAAAAATAATAATAATAATAAAGACCTTCAACTCATCATCATCATTATCATTATTAATTATCGGCAAAGACATGCTACAACTCTATTGCAGTCGGCTACATAAATTCTATTTCGCTTTTCTTTCTATCTTGAGCCAAATCCTCGGATAAGAAGGACCTTTGGTTATCGTGAAAAAGAAGACTTGATGCGTTATGGAGTTACAAATGTAATGTCAATTCGACTAAAATAAAATATGGCTTTAAATATGATTAAGTGTCAAAGCTAACCCCATAAAACAACAAGATAGATAGATTAAAGCTTTCGTGATAACGACCAAGAAGATGATGATAAAGATGATGATGGTGATGATGATGAAAAAAAAAAATAAAATATAAAAATAATGCCGTCACCAAAATATTAAAACAAAATGCTAAGAGTTATATATTTAAATAAACCTACCCGTCTCTCCCTCTCTACAATCTACATCAAACTTGTCATATTTGCTATTCCCTCATATGAACAAGACAACATCATCCACAGTTCAGTGTTACCAACTCCAAATATCTTAAGAGCAAAGGGTCATAAAGCCGCAGAGAAGATAACATTGGGTTTTATTTTATCTAGTGTACACATAATCATGAAAGTTGTGACCCTCCACCTTTAAAAAGCATAGAGCTAGTCCCAACCCAACTCAAGTGCACAATCTCACACCCCTCTCCCTCTAGCCATTGAAAGACGACTTTGTTTAAAAATACATCAAGTTCGTTATCCCACCTCCTTTGATCAATTATTGTCTAAGTAATTGGTAATTGGGATTGATCAAATACATCACATCACATCAGCTGGACTGCTCTCTTATCTTTTGGATAGTATTTGTTATTATGAAAACCCAAATGGTATCTTACATTATGCTTAGTTATATTATAAAATTGATGATGATGATAATGACAAAATGCTTTTCATTAAATTGTCTTATGTTGCCATTTTAAAATAACAAGTCATGTCCATCTCTTTTTGTGTGTGTGTGTGTGTGTGTGTGTGGGGGGGGGGGGGGGGGGGGGGGGGGGGGAGGGGGGAGCAATTACTGACTGGACCCACCAATACATATTGATAATTCAGTGTAGGGTTGGGTTTGGGTTTAGGTTGTCCGTTCTTATAATTTTGGCCCTACTCTTCTCACCTGTGAAAATAGTCACACAACACAGTGGACCTATGATGTACAAATACTTTTAAATGGACAGCGTATCATGTCGTATCGTGAGGAGAACCTAAATAGTACAATGAGGACTTTGTTACACCATGGGGTGATATTATGTCACCTCATTTGTGATAATTTCTTGTTTGCAGGTATTATAGGAGGAGGGAGTGAAATTCTGAACTAATTGGAGAAAGAAGGCATGAACCATAGTGAATTGGAGCATTCTGCCACTGGGCGTTCGGACACCAGTCCCTGTGCGCACTCTCACTTTCTGCCATCGCGCGTCCTGACGCCAGACACAAGAGATCTTCATTTTTGTCCCCGTTTTGAAGGGAAATTAGACAAAAGCTATAAAAGGGAGCTAAAACTCGTTTTTAGAGCATTCAGGACTCAAGAGAAGGAACGGGAGGCTCGTTTTGGAGGCAAGGTTTGTGACCAAAACGAGTCTTTAAAGCATTGATACTGAGATCCTAGGTCTATATTTACCATCACAATAGACTATAATGGATTTGTACCATAAGACCTTTCTTTAATTGGATTAAACCTTGTTTCTAATTCACTAATTTAGGAATCAAAATCCCGAATCAATATTTGTTTCTCCATTAGGATTAATTTAGGAATTTCAAATTTAATGCAACTCAGCCTTTTTGTCCCAGTGGATACGGCACCCAGCTAACATCACTATTCTCACGAGTAGAGATAGTAGCAAGGTATAATTTATATTTACAAACCTTGCTTTCAAGCGTTCATATTTAGACTTCACTTTTATGTGTAAAATCTATAATCGCTTCTATGGCGTATCATAGCTGTATTTGAGCATCCTAGGTGGCAACTACATAAACCTCTAGTTCTTTGTGTTTTTATTTTGGTTTCTCCCACAAGTTGAAAACTTAATAATTCTAATATCAATTGGTCTCTCATTCTCAAGTCTTTATTTATGGCAGACGATTGGATTAGGAAAATGTACTCACTGAGATGCTCCATCTTTGCTTCACATGTCTTGTGAATAGAACATGTGTGTTGCGTTCACTGAGATGCATGTGATATGAATGAGACAAGCAAACTACATAAAAAGGAAAAGCAAAATAAGATTACAACAACACAAGTTCAGTACAGGAGACTGCTACAAACAGCGAGGATTTATCTACAATTCAATGGTCCACAGCTCTCTCTCTCTCTCTCTCTAAAAAGACTCACACAAATCACAACAGAAAAGAGCTACGGCCACCTACAATAGACATTTGTGCCATTATTTTTTCCCAGACTTCCATCTTTTTCACCATCCACACATGGAACATGAGAAGTTGAGGGAAAAATCAGACATGTGGGTTGCTCCTGAAGGAGCCCAGGGCTTTGATGGCACCTGCTCTTAGGATGTACTGATGATAGGCAGCCGCGATGGCAGCTCCGATGAAGGGGCCCACCCAGAAGATCCACTGAAAAATGTACATGTAGACAACAATCAAATCATTGATCCATCATGAGGCATTTTGTATGGTGTTGGTGTGTGACAAACCACAAAGCACAAGCCACTAATCCTCGTAAGTGTGCAATTGTCCATGCACCATGGTTCTCAAATTTGATTAGCCATCAACTCAACTGACTCGGGAGAATTTGAGAGGGTCAAGACCACTTAAACTGAGTCAGGGCAAGTTCTTGAACCATGCTGTTAACCATTCACAAGCTTTTCATGTAAGGATGATCATTACCCTTCGTCATGTGAGAAAAATGCCCCCTAGGCAGAATTTCTTAATGGGCTCATTTACCATCTCAAAGTTACACCAACCCATCATTAAAAAAGCTGTAGAATTGTCAATGTCTATAGTCAAGATGACTAGCAGACAGTGACAAAAACTCCAACATAAGCCATGAAACAATGTTCATTATATTAAATGTTTTATCATATTCTTACTTAGAGGGTCAACTCCTTTGAGTTGCGTCAGTTATTGGCGCAACCCAAGCCCAACCAAAATTATAGGCACCTAAACCAAAACCCATTACCCAAATCAAGCCCAATTACATATCCAACTCATCACCACTGTAATCATCATCATCATCAGAGCCTTGTTTTAAACGACTGTTACTCCATTCCGATCTATCTTGAACTGTAACTCTAAATTTCTTACCCGCATGTCAGTTGACTAGGGTTAAATCAGGTTGGGATGAGTATCCGAATTTCTGGTTTCTATCAATCCAAACCCAAATGACCCCAACCCAGATTCCACTTTTAGTCAAGTTGGGCCATATGGGCTTGGGTTTGGCCTGACCCCGAGAAATTGTTGCACCAGTATCATCCTAGTAGAGAAGGAAACACAAATACCTGATCATCCCAAGCTTTCTCGTTGTTGTAGATAACAGCAGCTCCAAGGCTTCTAGCCGGGTTAATACCCGTTCCAGTAATTGGAATTGTTGCCAGATGAACCATGAAAACAGCAAACCCAATGGGCAATGGTGCCAAAACCTTCATGTGAGAATTCCAAGTCAATTAGCACCACCAAACAAATTCATGGAAATTCAATTACTCCAAAAAAAAAAAAAATCATGGGCTTTCTTCTCAATTTCCAAAAATCAAAGTCAAGGTCAAGTGGAAATAAATTTTCCTTTGGGGCAACAGAAAACCACTTTGTGTTTTATATTCTTTTTATGTACAGTGGAAGGATGATAAGATAAGAAAATGATGTGTGCTTTTCAGGAAAACCAAAAGCAAGTAAAGATAAAAGGAACCGAACAGAATCAGTGGGGTTGAAAATAAAGCACTGGGTAGGGATGGGAAAGAAAAAAGAAATGGCTACAAAGAAAAGTGGTGCCCAAAAAGATAAGAAGAGAATCCCAAATGCTAACTTACGCCATGTGGAGCAGGTATGCTGAAAAGGACTGTACTATGGCGCAGAATAGGATTCCCACATGGGGTGACGATAACGTGCTCCAAAAAAAAAATGATGGGGCCCTTTTGTTGCTTTCTCAGAGAAGGGCCAAACACATGTGGGTCGCTTCCTAAATGCAGCAGCTAATGTGCCCCGGATAAAACTGTAAAGAGGGTGTGATTTGTGAAATGGAAGAAACCCAGTGGTTGGATTCATAAAAAGCACTGGGTTAGGTGAAGAGTGGGGGTGCCTACTGCACACGGCACCAATGACCAACCAATGGTTGCAGGCACCAGAATTGTGCCCACAAGACAAAAATAGCAGCACCCAGCGGACAAACAACTGGGTGGGCATTCACATGCCTCTGCAAAGGCAGTAGATTAGTTACTGTAAGATATACCATTTTCTGTGTTTGTACCATTGGATCTAAGAGCTGCGAGGTACAGTAGAATCAGAGGGTGAATCATTCACTGGTGCGCACTTTAGCAAACCAAGGTTGAAATTATAGGCTTATTGGGTGGATTTATTTAACTAAGAAAGATGCTGGTTATATGTAGAACAATTAAAGTAGGTAAGGATAAGTTATAAAGTTAGGTCTTGGGTCATTGTAGGTTTGGAATAGATGGTCCTAAATCCTTATTTTAGGTTGTGAAAGTTTAATGGTCATATGCCTTGCAAATTTATTGTGATAGGCTAATAATGAAAGCTAATGCCTAGATGGTGGCAATTCAAGGGTGGGGACTATTTGTGATTTGGGTTGATCATGTCTAAAAGGAATGCCAAATTCATAGTTTGCCATCCACCTATATGCAAGCCTATAATGAATGAAAAGTGTGTGTGAAGGAATGCCAAATTCATAGTTTGCCATCAACCTATATGCAAGCCTATAATGAATGAAAAATGGGCCCAAATAACTATATCATATATACAACAAGGCATACATTTGGGAATAGTTTGAACATGTGATGTAATTCCAATTAAAGGCTCAACCATACAAATAAAATTCTGTTCATAGAAACCAAAAATGCAAAAATTCCACACAGATGTCTTGTCAAAATTTTTGCATATTTAATGATTTTATACATCAAGATGTTTGTGCCTCAATGTATTTAAAAAAAATTATTTTAAACTATGTTTTAGAAAACCTTCACTAAATTAAGCATATTCAATACAGTATCACATAAATTTCTTCCTGAGAACTGTGAAAAAAAAAAACTTCCAAAAAATCATGTACAGTTTTTTCACAAAGTACCCATATAATATTTAATCTAAATAACTGCTGTATACAAAGATTTCATTCAGATGTTAAGTAACATTGTATCAAGAGTCAAATCATATCTTTGAAAATTTTGGAAAAACCAAAGTCATATCTTTGAAAAATATGCAGGGTAGAAAGGATATGGCGGTGAAAAATACTAGCAACCGGACAAACCTAGTCACAGTCTCACAGATGATCAGGCAAAGGACAATACAATAAAGTCTTGCAGAGAAAAGAGAAAGGGTGGGTGGTGTGTGTAAAGGTCCGCATGTTAGCAGCAGGTGGGGGTTGAAAGAAATACCGGGACGTGGGAATCTCTGGCGCTCCTTTTGGGATCAGTGGCGGAGAAGACGGTGTAGACAAGAACGAAGGTGCCGATGATTTCAGCACCCAAGCCAGTGCCCTTGTTGTAGCCCTTGGCTAATTCATTGGCGCCACCACCATACCTGACATAGTAGGCCTTTTGGAAGCCCTTGACCAGACCCACCCCACAGATGGCTCCAAGGCACTGAGCCACCATGTACATCACTGCCCTTATCAGAGACACCTTCCGAGCCAGGAATAGGCCGAACGTTACAGCCGGGTTTATGTGCCCACCTGCTCAAACATTCATACAAAAACACCCACTCAATCAGCTGTTGCTACTTTTCTTTTTATTTTTTTGTTCTTTCTATTCTGTTTCTGTACTTTTTTTTTAGTCATTTTTGTAACAAGTGGAAGAGACCCAGATCTCAAACCCTGCTAAATCACAGCCTTAGTTAAGAAAAATGAGTAAAATGGGAAGAGAGATAGAGAGGCGCAAGATTGCAAAACAGTTGCTCAGGTGCTAAAGTGAGCTGAACTGGTCTTTCTTCTCCTCTTTTTTTTTACTGTACTAGGAAAAAATACGACCTTTCGCTGTTTTAAATTTACTTTTTTGTGGGTCGAGAGAGAGAGAGAGACGGAGGATAGAATCTCATTCACTACACTACTAACGTGAATAGAGCAGGTCTCTATTTCTCTTCCAATGCTCTCTTCTAACAAACAAAAGAGACCCACAAAAAAACGAAGAAAATAACAGAGACCCAGAACTCAAAACCTCCTAACTCTTGAAAAAATGAGTGAAAAAATACGATCTTCCAACAGTTTTTTTTTTTTTTTTTTGGGTCTTCACAGAGGGAGAGGCACAAGATATATAGCATATCATTAGCTCATGTGCTAACGTGAACGGAGCTGATCTCTCCTCTTCCCTTGCTTTTTTTCAACAAATCAAACAGACCCAGATCTTTACCAACAAAGCTGAAGTAGACCCAGAACTCAAAACCTCCCAACCTTAAAAAGGAAGAAGAAAGAAAAGAAAAGGGAAATAAAGCTCAAAACACAATCTTTTGCTCTCTTCTTTGTTGGTGGGTATTGAGCGAGAGAGAAGAAAGAAAGACCTGAGATTCCAGCAGTGCAGTAGACGAGGATGAAGATCATGCCACCAAAGGCCCAGGCAATGCCAAGGATTCCAACCCCACCGCAATCGGCCTCTATAGCCGTGTGCGTATTTGGGTCCACCTGGCTCTTGTATCCGATCACAGTCGCCACTGTTATGTAGAGGAAGAGCAGCGTCGCTATGAACTCCGCTATCAGAGCCCTGTAGAACGACCACTTTGTCAGCTCATCCATGTCTATCAACGGCGCCGGTGGTGGGTCCGTGTAGTCCTTGGTCGTGAATTCTCCCTGCTCTGCTACTTCAATATCTTTTCCCATCTCTTTACCTGCTTCTTCTTCACAACACCACCAAAAAAAAAAAAAAAAAACCTCTGCTTTGAGAGAAGGAGAGGAGGTTGTGGTAGGTATGGTCAGTATGGTTTGCTGGTTTGGGATACAGGAGAGGAAGAGAAGTGTAGGGGTATTTATGGCGTTTGTAGGTTGTGGAGAGGGCTTAATTAACTTACAATTGCCGCCCAAAACCGACTAATTTACATCCACTCGCTTTCGTGGACCCTCCTCCCTGCCACGTTTTACACACTTCTTCTCTCTCTATCTTTCTATCTTATTTCTAAAAAAAAAGCACATTCGGATATGCTGTTTGTTTTATCTTTCTTCTCATTTTAGTCTTTCTTTCCTGGGCTTGCTATTCACACACAAAATAATATTTTTTTCACACAAAGAATTTAACTTTTTTTTTAATACATTTTAACTCCTCCGTGAAATGACCAAAATATCCAATCTCCCACCAAAACTCAAAAAATATTTTCTTTTCACACACAACCCATCTTCTTCTCTAAAAACACTCCCACCCATCTAACTCTCCACTTCTCACTGTCCACTTCTCATTTTCCACTTCATTGTTGTTTTGGACAACTCATCTTCCTCCATTTTATGTTCTCAGCCAATTCATTTTCCTCCATCTCCTTCATCTTTCCTTCTTCTTGTACTTAACTTTTTTCATTTGATCTTTCTAGTGCAATAAAGGAAGAAAATAACAATGAAATGGTGGATTTCAATCAGAGCAGCAGTGGAGATATCTGTTTTTATGTTATTTTTTCATATGTTTTGCCATTTTTGTGAAAATTTTCTCGCCTGGGAACGAGTAGAGTTCCCGATATGTACGGTCTTTTAGGTCCGAACAAACTGACTCTGTTCGGATGTTCCGAACAATTGGACTCTGTTTGGATGTTCAGGTCCGAACAATTGGACTATATTCGGATGTTCAAGTCCGAACAGTTGCGATTTATGAGCGAAAAATGGTTGCGATAATGGATGACAAGCAGCCCAAATGCATGAAAAAACTCTACCATTGTTTGTAAAATCTTACATTGAATGAGAATCTATCCCCACAACAAGTTTTCATGAAAAAAAAAAAAAAAAAAAGGTAATCCAAAATGGAGAATGAGAAGTGGAGAGAAAGGAAAGAAAATGTGTGTGGGAAGAAAGAAGAAAATGGAGAGATGGATAAAATGGGGATTTTACCGGTGTGTGGAATGAAATAATGTAATTTGTAAATTATTGTGATGTGTGTGAAGAGAATTTGTGTGAAAAAAGTATTATTTTGGGTGCCAATAGTAAGCCCCTTCTTTTTTTACCAGCCACCTTACAGTCCTCTCTTTCCCACTTTTGCAAGCTTTCACTCTCTCTCAACTCTATCTTTCTATCTCTTATATTTCTAAAATAAAAGGCATTTTTGGACATGCTGTTTTTCTGTAACCTTCTTTCTCCTTTTGGTTTTTCTGTTTATACCAGTCTGGAGTACAGTCTGTAAGAAGTAACGGTAGGTAAAAAGATCTCAGCTGTCCTTGGGGGGAAAAAAACACTCAACTGATCATTGGCTCAATATTAATGTTGATGGGTCCAATAAGAAAAGTTGTGCAATTATCTAAGTTAAGATTATTTTGGCTCTCAACCTTAGAAATAAATTTAGGATCCTACCATTTGCATGCATTTGAATAGATATGAAGTCATAGTGGGGGCACCAAGAAAGAATTATTAAAGAGTTTAGGGGTAGAGGGTATAAGGTGGAGTATAGATGAGACCTAGACTTTCCACAAAGATTTGAGTTACTAATAAGGTGAAGGTAAATAGTTCATTCCACATCTCCCCTTAATTCATTTTTCACAAAGGGAGAGATTATGTAAATATTATTTTTGGATATTTACTTTTACTTCTTCAATTTTAACTTATATTTTAGAAGCACTGGCTCTAGGTTTCCGAGAAATTCAATTACATGAATCGAAAAGGCCCTTGGGAAAATTTGAATCTAATGGTCGTTATAGCCTTATTCAGTCAATTTGGGTCCACAAGGAGACCTAACCAGACATACTGTTTAAATAGGACCAAGAGCTTGGGTCACCACCTCTTGCTCTCCTGGGCATGGCTCTTATTTACTCATTCATGGGCTAGATCTCTGCCCATTCCCTTGTAAGGGAGGCTTGCAGATGTTACCAAACTCATATGAACCTGAGCCTGAGCACATTTGCAAAATTTACTTCAAAAGGAACATGCACATATTACTATCCTGCATGTCTTGGCCAGTTTTCATGTGTTTGAACGACGCTAGGCGATTGCATTTTCTTTTCATTAAATATTGTTAGCATCTGTAACGGTAACTGGGGCCCACATCAGATCACACTTGGATAGGCCCCCAAGTGACGGATCAGATGCTCCTTGCTTATGAAAATATTTAGATTTCTATGATTATTGGGTTTTCCAATTTTGTTTAGATCTTGGTTCTCTCTCTAAGTTACTTTCCTAATTGATTAAGATTTGGTTAGGTGTATTGGGGGGAGAGAAGAGGAATTAAGGTTGAAAACAATGGAAACCACTTATCCTTAGTTGATCCAAGCCATCCATCTTCTAGTTCTATGATCAGGGTGTCCATCCAAGGTAGCTCTCTGATTGTGAGGAGTGAATTAATGGGGTGGGTGGGGAATTATCTCTAGCATAACAGGTGCTTGATCGTACCTAATATGTGGTTTGCCTTTGTGTTTGTAGCGGCCGATTTGTCTATGATCAAAGCTTCTACGATGCCAAAGGCTTACACACAAACATATATAGCTACATAATTCGACAACAAGCCCATGGGTCGCCCCTTTACTAAATGAGCCCTATTTAGAACCCCAAGCATGTTTTTTCAGTCTACCACGCGGGTGCGGTCTCACCCGTTAAACTGCATCACATTTCAGAAAATTAAATAAAAATTGTTAGTCTACCCATTAAAATTCATATTAAGATTCTCGGATTGCCCCCAAAATTAAACTGCCTATTAAGATGTGCACCCCTCAAACAAAAATTCCAGGTCCACCGGCTATAATCTGTCTAGCCAAGTTAAGGCTTAGGCAGACTTCATGCTCGTTGCCACCTCTAATGCTGTTCATTGTTATATGAACACTTAGCTAGAATTTTGGTAGGACCATGAGGCTTTTAGGTCTGCGAAGGCATAGTATCATGATAACCCATTGTTGATGAAGGTTTTCAAAATTCAAAAGGTTCAAGATAATGTAGAGAGGGCAGTCAGTGTCATGTACTTTTAGTATAGGATTTTAGGTATCTTGCAAATATGATGTTATTTAATTGGAAATCAACCTAATGGCCTTATTCCAAGGATAATAAACTAATTTCAAGCTGAATAAATTTACTTTGGTCTTTCCATTTTTTATTTTCAGTCCTTGTAGGGTAACTTGGTCATTTATGCTGTATTAACTTTACTTTCACTTTAATTGGAGAACAGAACAACCCTATTATCCCTCTTTTCTAATCAAACGGGTGCAAAACTGCATCGTGTTTCAAAAATTCAATAAAAATTGTGAATCTACCGTTAGAATCTATATGAAAACTCTTTGTTTGCCTCCAAAATTAAACTATCTATTTAAGATCTGCACCCCTCAACAAAAATCCTGATCAGGCATCTATAATCTGTCTAGCCAAGTTAAGGTTTAGGCAGACTTCATGCTCGTTCCCACCTCTAATGCTAGTCATTGTTATATGAACACTTATCTAGAATTTTGTAGGACCATGAGGCTTGTAGGTATGCGAAGGCATAGTATCATGATAATCCATTATTGATGAAGGTTATCAAAATTCAAAAGATTCAAGATAATGAAGAGAGGGCAGTCAGCGTCAGGTCATTTTACTCTAGCTAGGATTTTAGGTATCTTGCAAATATGATGTTATTTAATGGGAAATCAACCTAATGGCCTTATTCCAAGGATAAAAACTTTCAAGCTGAATAAAGTTACTTTGGTCTTTCCATTTTTTATTTTCAGTCCTTGTGGGGTAACTTGGTCATTTATGCTTTATTAACTTTACTTTCACTTTAATTAGAGAACAGAACAACCCTATTATTCCTCTGTTCTAATCAAATCAATCTTATCCGACCTTAGCAATTGGGAATTGAGAGTATTTGTCAGGTCTATTTTCATTAATCTTCCACTTTATAGCATTTGTGGAAATAAACCATGGTACCTATTCTATTAATCCAAAAATTAAAGATCCCATTTTTTCAAATGAAAAAGGGCACTATTGTATTAGCTTAAGTTTTTTTTAGGTAACCCAGCGAAGGGGGGTTGGGACCCAAGAGAGAGCCCACACGCATGCACGCAGGAAGATAGTCTGTACAAGCTGGAAGAAGGCCCACACAAGTAGAAAAGAAGCTCACACAAGGGGAAAAAAAGCCCGCACAAGTGGAAAGAGGTGGCGTACTCGGGGTTCAAACACTAGGGAATTACGTGAGAATTGTCGCAATTTACCAGTGAGGTAAGTAACCATTCTCGTATTAGCTTAGTTTAGTTGTAGTCTGTGGTTGCAAATATCAGCAGTGAGTGAATAATGTTGGAAAAATTACATTTTATTTTCTAGGATGTTTATATATTTATTTCCTATTCTGCATAGAGAGAGGAGATTATGTTAGTTCCCCCATTGAATCTCATATCTAGAAAAAAAAATGTTAAAAGGACTAAAAATATGAAAATAACTGTAATATGTTTAGACTTCTGATAAAATATAATTCTCAAAGGTTAAATTAGATTTTTCCTATCTTCATGATATTTTCAACTTGCACCATTTTTGTTTAGGAAAAACTGCATGTCATTAACATGCTATATTATATTCCAAAATCAAATTCCCCACAATAAAGACAACTGGTGTTGAGCATTAAAAATGGAAAAAATATTCATCCTAAACTTGTTCTACAAAATTATAGTACAATGCTAAATTTGATGTATTAACATTCTATTAACGACCATGTTTTAAAGTTTTGGCCGAACTAGTATTAGTTTCGCTTAATTTGTATGTTTCAGTTATTGCAGTGATAGTCACCATTTTATGAAATCAATATCCCATTTCCCAAACCCCATAATTAATCTCTTTTTAAATGTTCAATTTTCTACTGAGCATGGAGGTATCAGGTGCATGGATTTATATGGTCACAACTTTTTCGAACCACTTTGATACGAGGATGAAAGCTAGAGAAATCAAATACAGAAAACTATCTACAGTTTAAATTTATATTAATTGGATTTTTACCCACTTAGTTTTCTTCACTTTTTTTTTTTCTCAATGGAAACAAGACTTGTGGATTATGTTTTTGGTTTGGTGGTAGAGAAGACTCTCTATGATAAAACTTTCTACTATAAGCAAATCTCTCTGTATCCAAATGCTTTGTTCGGGCCCATCAGGATCAGGAGAAACGTTTCTCTAGAGAGGTGTCATTTCGGGTCTGTTTGTGCAGCGGGGGTTTCTGAGGAAATTGGCGGGGACAGGGCGCCAGATTTTCAGGCACCTTCCCCATGGCATTTGGATGCGGAGAGGATTCCCTTGTTCCAAGTTTTCAGGTGCGTTTTTTAAGGCCATTTTCCACTGCTAATTTTCCAACCTCCCTACAGCAACTTCAACTGCCGCAAAAGAGGAAACACGGGCTCTGCACAAACAAACCCTTCAATTTCTTAAATTTCTTCGATAAAAGAAAGCAATTGCTTCCTAAACTAGAATATAGAAAACTTAAAAGAGAAAATGTTTTCTTTTGAGGGATAGAGAAAATATTCCCTTAGAGATTTCAATGCAAAGACAATAGTCAGAATTATATTGCAGCTGATTTTAAGTTGAGAAAACAAGCGGAGAAAACAAGGGGTGATCAGCAATAGTAATGGTTGGGTCATCCAAAATAACAAATGTGTGCTTCTAATATGACACAGAAGATTGTACATATCTGGGTAGCAGCAGATTCTACCACATTACATTGTTGCTGACAGCTTACTTAAGAAACAGCTTTACCTCTCTTTTCTCTCCCAACCTAAAATTCATCATTCATCTAAGATAGATATTCTTCACAGTGACGCAGACTCGTTTACATTCCAATTTTACAGTTTCACCACGTGCACAAAGATAACCTAACGGTTGTTGTTTGAGTTTGACACTATGATTTTCTGTGTTCCAAGATTTTCACATGTCTGTTTCATTTTCAGATGTTGTAAGATTTTTGAGAAAATAAGTGGTTACGATATCTCTGTACCTTTTTCAGCCTTTGGGCTGAAATCAAGTGGTTAAAAATGGAGAATAGAAGGTGAATATCGAAATGATCATTGAATCACCTCTCTTTTAATAGAAATAAAATCAAGGGAAGATTAAAAATAAATAGCGAGTTGTCAAGAGTCATGGCCCACCAAGAGGAAGGGAAATGCCTCATCTATATAGCTAATTTATATCATCCACCCCTCACCTTTCATGGAGCTAGCTCGTTTGGTTATGAATTCATATATATTCAATTCATTTGTATTCTATGCAACCAAATAAGTCTTAAGAGAGGAGGGTTTTATAGAAAAAAAATAGTTGAGAGTTTCTCTTTTTATGTAGAAATTGTACATACAATTAGACTGATTTGAGTATAAAAGTACATGGTTAAAAATCTAAAAAAGAAAATCACAGGGTCTTGATCATGTGTTCCTCAAGGTGACCAATCAGATGGTGGGGCCAACACCAACCTGTTGTTTGACAAAATCCCATGGTGGGGTCTTCTTCTTCTTTTTTTTTTCTTTTTTTTTTTTATATATAACAGCCTGGATTTAAATGGTGGGCCTTGATAATTTCCCTACTTTCTCCAGATTCCAACATGGAAAGGACACATGGATTAGGCTCACAGAATTCTCTCGAATCTTGGCCCACAGCATCCGGATTCCATGCTAGTTCAGCCCTGTGTGTTTTACAGGGTAGAGATGTTTCTAGAAATTCTTTATTATTGGATAGGAATTGGGAAAGAGAGGAGAGATTGTAAGATGGTCAGGTAAGATAAGAAATGTAGTGAATACTCCAGACTGTGACAAGGAGAGGCATTTGATGAGATTAGAAAAAAGATAGTGGTGAGGTCGTTCCAACAGGTCAAGTGTGTTGCCCCACCACTAAGAACCTGGGAGGAATCTGATAGGTTTTTGTGACCCACACCCTCACCTACGCAACATGTCCAGTAGCTCTCATGGGAAACTCAAAACAAAAGAATATTGTGTGAGGCTGTGAGCTGGGATGGCAAGGATTACTCAGAATCCAATCCAGACTCCTAATTTAATTCTTCAATTCTGGATTTATAGTATTGATTTTTTTGTTTTCCTCTTTCTTTTTTTTTTTGGTACCATAGTCCTAAGAAAGCCCGCACACATGGAAATGAGAGCCCGCACAAGTGCACACGCAAGAAGAGTTCACCCACTCTCGTAAAAGAGGGCAGCATACTCAAGGATTGAACATTGGCTAGTCAGGTGAGCTGGGGTGAGACAGAGTTGGGGAAAAACTGAATAACACATGGTTCTGCTCTAGGGCTATATAGCTCAAATAAAGTTTTCTTCCTATGACAACTCATTTAACTTTGTGAAGGTCCTAAACGTCTCAAGTCTTCGGCACTCGGACGAAGATATGTGTGTTCCAGGCGTTGGAAGTCTCTACAAATCTCTTACGTCTAGATATCCATATCCCGCACAATCTAGGCTTTCCATCTCCCTTATACATAGATGTCCAGTAATACTATTTTGAGAGTTATTTACGTGCGGATAAGACCTGATTCACTAATCTCGGATTATACTGCATGCCACTATCTTATCTTATACTGATCAAGTCTTATCATAATGAAAGTCTTTGTTTCTCTAGGTTTTGCCATCTGTATGATCTGATGTGGGACCCATGGCTTGCGGCCAAATAATTTCCTACACTTTGATGTGGCATGATTAAGATTTTTGGTGACTTTTGTGGAAAAAACATTGTTCTTGCACAAATCTCCAAGACTCAGTCTCAATAATAAGATTTTAGGTTTTTGCAAGCCTCCTCCTCAAGACTCATATATAAGCCATAACCCCACAACTTAAAACCTCTTGGGTAAGAATCAAGCTTTTCAAAGAATTAATCTCAAAACGCCTTTTTAAACACAATCCCTGAAGTAATAGAGCCTAAAAATTTGTAAGAACATGAAATGAAGAATTATCTGAGTTGAAACTCGGAGGCCAATCAAACCTAGGACCATCTCATTTTCTCATGCAGGCTCGTTCGAATTGAAGTTTGATATGAGTCCCAAGATTTTGACCCAAGCTTTTTGGGTAAAGAAGACTAAGACCCAACATGAGAGTAGACTTGGACGTGAACCGAACGGCACTTCCCTATTTGGGTCTAGATATTGTGGATGGACCCAACCAAGGTTTGACAGGATGCAATCTTGCATATATATGAGCTAATGACAAATGGAGCCCTTTCTCACCCTTTTTCTATGAGAAAGGACTGATTTTTGTGTGCTATGCAACTGTACTGTTCCAACAGCCGGTCTCCTGGTGAACAAACTTAAGCCATATACATGCATTCACTGATGAGAGAATTTTCGCCAAAGAGCTGAAACATGTGTGCTTAAGCTGTCAAGCTCAGGGGCCCCACTCAGGATGGACAAAGTATCCTAATGGGTAAGGGTCATGAAAAAAAAAAATAAAAAAAAAACCCTCAGCGCCCTCAAATTATCCTAACCTTTAGTCCAGCAGTCTTATAGTTTAATAGTCTTTCAACCATAAATATTTTTAGATTCAATCCAACAGTCTCTAAAGGCTGATGAGCATAAAAAAGGCCGTGGCGATAAATCACAGAGGGATAAAGGCTGTGAAAAAAGTTGTGATGATCAAGCGCAGCCTCAAGTGGGCCCCATAATTCTACCAAAAAAGAGTGCCACATAGAGCTCATAGGAGAAGAAAATCCTCCATCGGTGACTAGTTTTGAGGTTTGCTAGGTGATCTGCCATCTGATTGAGTTTTCTTTAGGACTTCTTTTTTAGCAGGTGCCCTACTTCCTAATTGGTCTTCTTGGTAGAAACCAAGGATGAGCAGTACTCATGTTATGAAGAATTGAAAATGTACAATGTCTCCTTATCAATGTTTCATTAATTGTATAAGACTCTTGTACCGACTTCTTTTTTTTTTCTTCTTTTCATGGGAGATTTTCTTATGTGGTTGCTTTATCCTTAATTTAATTTATCGTTACCAATCGAGAAAAAAAAATGTTTCATTAATTGTTGCCAATGAGATTTACTGTTGACAATCTTAGTTATCTAGATAGTAATCAGACGTCTGGTCATGAATGGTCCAGGTCATGCAAACACTTATTTCATTTTGAACCCAATATCTTAGAAACTTGATAACCCAATTAGCTTTTTAGATCACCAAGCCAAGTAACATGGTAAGTTTGGCGAAGTACAGGTCACTATAAAGCCTAAATAAGTTGACTTTGTTGACGTAGTGACATGACAAGCCTAGTCTATGCGACCCACAAAGGGTGAGTAATAATGAATTTTTAATCTATGGTTGGACCGTTCTAAAGCTAGAATTTGTAGTGATTTTGGTAGGGTAGTGCTTTACAAGAAGATACATTGTTAAATTTGATTCTCATGAAAAGTATTGTTCCTTCACTCATTAATAAACATTTCCACAATAGTACATTATTTTTCATAAAAAGAGTTTCCAGTTTTTAAGTCTCTTTTTTAGAGAAACATGTCTCGTTGCAAATGCAAAAAGTTGAAAATCAAGTGAGTGAACGATCAGGAGAGGGTGTCGGGAGGCTAATGATCGCCGATGAGAAGATTTCTTGCACAACCATTCTCACTATGGATTTCTTATATATGTTACAGCACATTTTCATACCATATAAATAGCATTTTAAGGAGGGTCGAATTTCACCATTAACGCGGGAGAAACAACTCCAGATTATAAGGAAATGCAAGCGAGATAAAGGGCACCAATTTTGTACTTATCCCGAGACAACTATTGAGGCTTTGTAGGCAAACCATGTGAGCCCTCTCATGCCCCGATATTCCAATAGCTTCCACTTGACTATAGAACTGAAACGATGTCAAAGTTTTGCTTATACTATTTATGGGTTTAAGCATTGGCAATTAGCAATAGAACCAAAATCATGTCAAGATTTTACTCCCACAACTTGTGGGTTTTACCATTGACGATCAGAATATATGTCAAGGTTTTGCTCCCACCACTATTTGTTTATTCTACCATTGACGATCATTATATACGTCTTAAGGTTTTGCTCCTATTATATCATGAGTTTATCCTTTACTAACATATGATCATCATGAGATTTTTCACACTTTTTGCAGATATATTATTCATGATTAATTTTCACAACTCAAGCGCCCCTCGGTCCATACTTTCATGCTTTATAAAGCATTATGCACTTATTCTCTTTATTAAGGGATCAAAAACCATATTTGTTGAAGGTAAAAAATTTACCATAACTTCACTTCTTTCAAAAGTTATATAAATAGCATTCCAAGGAGGGTCAGATTTCAATGGCGAGAAACAACCCCAAATTATGAGGAAACATCATGTGTGAGATAGAGGGCACTAATTTGGTGCTTATCAAAACAACCGTTTGAGGATGCTCTACGAGCAAACCATGTGGGGCCTATCATGCTCCCACATTCCAACAAGAGTGAACTTCATAGGATTATTACAGTGGAGTTGGAATACAGATACATTTAAGAATGGTATAACGGTTCGGTTAACCATATGTTTTGGAAAAACCGTTAACCTAACCGTATTTTGTTGTTTTTAACTTTTAAAAACCGTAACAGTATGTACCCTAAAAAACCGTTAAAAAACCGAATCACAGTTAATCATATTAGACAGTTCGGTTACAATTAATTGTCACTTAAAACTTTTTTTTTTTTTTGTGAGAATGCAAAATACATGTTCAAAAGTCAAAACCAAATATCTTACATAGCAAATTACATAATTCCAAAATACTAATGTAGCATTAAAATGTTCACATATACAAATGAAATAATAAAGTGCATTTTTCCAGCAAACACATCTTTGATCCTTCACTTTCCCTCTTTCATTTTTTGTTCAAACAATTAGGGCTCAAAAATTAAAATGGGTTATTTAAATTATAAAATCACATAATACCCCCTTTCTTCTTCTTTCTTTCTTTTAAATTGGGGTGTAATGGTTCGGTTAACCATGTATTTTGGGAAAACTGTTAACCGAATCGTATTTTACGGTTCAATTCAGTTAATAACCACAAGTCGATATTGAAAATCGAAATTGAACTGTGAAGCATGGTTTTTCGATGTTAATAATCGTAATAGAAACCATGAAACACGGTTATTAACCGTCGATTCAGTTTGATTCGATCGGTTAGGCCCCTACATTTAAGTGTAGTGTGGTTTTCTTTAAAAAGTGCATTTGCATAGATTGTAAAATGTTTTGGTGGAAGTTCTTTTTTTAATATTTTGAGATTTAGTATATTTATTTTGATTTTTCTATGGTCAAGGTGTGTCTTGAAGTTTATTTTGTGAAAAAAAATTATATTCTATTTTTAGAGACAAATTTTGAATTACATATATTAAATACAATTTCTTTGAAGTGTTCTTGAAGTTAAACAAAAAGCTTTCACATTATAGCTGCATAATAGAGCACGCATAAAATTCATGCGAAATGCGAATTCTTTAAAATGTTCCAGTATTAATTTGTATCTTTTGAGAGATACAACACATGTCACATGTTTCTAGAAAATCTTGTATGTGCAGTTGTACACTTATATTTTATTAGAAAAAGATTCATGTGCATCCATCCCTCACAAGAGAGTGAGAAACATATAGTGCGGCAACATAGTGGGATTAACTTTATAATCCATCCAAACCATACACACACAGGACCCCTGAATTACACTAGATTCAATGAGTTTTCACCGATCCCAATTGACTGGTTAGTTGGGTTGAGCATCAGGTTTTTCTTCTTTAATATAAAGTGGTTAAACTTGTGTACCACTGATGAAATTAAGGGTTAGAGGCACATGATTGACCCCGTACTTGATACATTGGCCCATCCAAAATGTCTATTTCCATCTCCCCTAGTTTTGTGATCAGTGGGGCGTTTTAGGTGGGCCCAATCAAGTTGTCCTTCCTCATAACACAGCGAGGGACTAGGGATGGATATACATGAACATCTCCCATTATATTATACACGATCATCTAATCAACTATTGTTATCCCATCCGTCAAAAAAGATATGTTTCTTAAGATGAAAACAATAATCTCTATATCGTGAAATAAAAGTATTGTTCGGTTGGGAATTTCTTTTCCTTCCATTCTTCCAAGATGCTTGACAACCAAATAAAATATACAAAAAGAAGCTTATATTAAGAGCCCAAAATATATATATATATATATATATATATTCTAAAATCATCCTTGAAAGCACAATAGAATAATCCTTGATTTCATTTCCATGGTTCATGTACTGTGAGAATGCTTTGAATCTTTAATTCCCCACAAGACCATTGCATTGGAAATGAAATTTGCCAGATTTGGGTCTTCCTGTACTTCAAAGGCACGTGAAAACTATCAGTTTTTTACTTGAAACGGAAACATAAGAGATTGTAATGAAGGATCTGTATACAACTTCATGGGCTTAGTGATAATATTAAACTAAACTGTGCACTTACAGCAGTTAGCTTGACAAGCTTACACTTAATTAGATAGGTTCTTTTTTTTTTTTTTTTTTTATCAATACACCCCACAGTGCAGGGATCATAAACTATAGACTAAGCACCATCCCCAATTGTTTTAACCAAAAAAAAAAAAAAAAAAGCACCATGACCAATTAAAAATGGTTAGAAGAAATTTGACTAGATTTGAATTTGATCACTTTAGCTGAGGCTTAACTCATGCATTATTTGTAAAAGTATGATGCCATAACCTCTTTCCTTGAATTAAATTGAATAATTGACATCATTTTGACTTCTTTCGGCAAAAGATTTTGAATTAAATTTAAA
The DNA here is from genome assembly GCA_029852735.1 of Persea americana. Classification (NCBI taxonomy): domain Eukaryota; kingdom Viridiplantae; phylum Streptophyta; class Magnoliopsida; order Laurales; family Lauraceae; genus Persea; species Persea americana. The sequence goes on along the minus strand of CM056813.1, from coordinate 9,434,858 downwards.
GATGAGAGGTCTAGTATGTGTAGGGTTCATGGTGTTTAGGGATCAGCATTGAAATCCTCGGCACCAAAATTAAGTAGGTTTTAAATTTGAGACACCACCTATACCTGAACTTAGCTTGCAAGCCTTAATTTCTTCAATGTATGCGATTCAAAGCTGAGTTTTTTGCTATTTTTTTATAATTATGCATTAGGGGTTTTATATACTTAAGAAAAAATCCTATACTAAATTTTGTTAGACTTAGATATAAACTAAATGTTATTTGAGATTCTACTTTATAAAAGAAAACACTTCTGGTAAATATACAAATGTACAAATGATTAAATAGGTTGATATCATGTGATTAAGATAGATCGATCAAAGTTGGTACATGTGTGCTCTACTTTGTTAAGATCCAAAATTTTCAAATAATTTACTTACCCACATTTTTCCATGTAGATTTATTATTATTGTAATGCTCATTATTTTCTCTGGACAATATTTGTTCAAAAGAAAAAAATCATTAAGTCATGGGGGCAAGGAATTGTATAGACAGGTTCACGGATGCAACCCTAAACCTGAACTTAAACACAAATTCAAATATTATTTGGGTCCATGTACTTCACTTATACCCAAACAGATGGTTTTTTTTTTTTTTTTTTTTGGCTAACGGAGGTTCCCAACCCCTTGGGCTGAATTAATCCCTTCGAGCCCAAAGAGAAGCCGAGTAAAACCCCTGTAGCCCCCAGGTGATAGCATTAACGGACTCAACCTTCCGTTGCTGAAGAGGGGGGAGCCGAGGATCGATACAGGAACCTCTAACTCCGGAAGAGAGAGGAACCGTGGTCCTGACCACTCGGTCAACCCATTTAGGTTACCAAAGAGGTTGTTTGTGGAAGAGAAAACGGGAGATTCTTTTTCTGTAAAAATGGATTTTGGAGAGAGGTTCGACTCCGCTTTTCTCTTCTATGAGAAAATAATTTTTAAAACCTCTCATTTTCCGCAAAGATATATGATACACAAAACAAAGAAGTATAGTGCAAAATGAAAATTAAAGTTCTACTTCCGTGGAAACTCCCTTGCATTAATGTGCCCTAAAACAACCATCGAGATGATTCATAAGAATAGTACTTCAAATTTTTGAAGACCCATTTTATCCCAACTTAAAAGTCTGAAAAAAGAACTATAAAGATGAGCTAGAGAGTATACCAACCTAGGGTTTTTATATTAGTATAAAGATTTCATCATATTTCATAAATTAACACTAAAAAGTTGGGATTCAATAAGCAGCAGCAGAAGAAGTTAAATTAGTCAAATCCCATGTTTTCTAATACGCCAATCCTTCTGGTGATGAGCTTATCCATGTCTAATTGGAAGCACTGTCTTCTATAACTTAAATTCGACTCAACACATTGGCAATGGAGAGTAGACAAGTCAAAATGCATTTAATATGTAATTTGGGGGACCTAATCTTTGCATAAACAAAAACTTAAGTCATTTTAATGAATGGCCAGGACATCACTAAGCATAGCAGACACTGCTAGTGGGGCCCACTTGAAAGCATTGTCATGACCTACGCAACCTAAATGCGAAAAAGGACATTCCTCCAATCACAAAATGTACACTTTCTAAAATCTCTCAAAGAGACGGATAAAAAATTGGCATGATCAATCCAACGGTATACAAGACTTATATGCATATCAAACATGATCGGGTCCGCTAATTCATCAGCGATGGAGGGTGTGTAGGGTTTAGATTGATCGGAAGTGAGCCCGGCGGGCCCTACGGGTAGGCCGTTCCATCATAGGGTCTGCCCCACCTTGTATATATATTATCTAAAAAAAAAAAAAAAGTTATTCTTCTTCTATTCTTAATTCTCTAATCTAAAACAAATTAAAGTTGTTTGAACAAACAGAATAAAAAGTCCTCTGCATGTGGCCCTGGTGAAACCGTGGGGACCACAAGAAGAACGAGCCCCACCAATCGCCGACCACTATTCAGGTGGGCCCCACAGGATGGGAAAGAAGTCCACCAGCTGCCGTCCTCCCTGGGATGCTGTCATGCCTGTGGGGCCCACCACCAAGCCAATAATGCAAAATGATTAGTTTAGTGGGTCGTGGCAATCCAGTTTCCGCACTTTCTTCCGACACTCATTGCATCCCCATGGCTATTGTTTTGCCACGTGTCATGGCTCCATGCTTCGTTGTTCGAGATGATCCCATGACGATTGCAGTGTCTGCTATTCCGTCGGATGAATCTACACCACTCATCAGTCTTCTATTCCGTCGGATGAATCTACACCACTCATTTGCTGGGCCATCCATCAATAACTAGAAGTTGCACATGAATCTACACAAGAATATTTGCTGACCACTAATCATGGGACTTGTTGGAGATGGAAAGAGACACCTTCGATGAGACCATGTACCAAATTTAGGGTTAATCCCACAGTTCTAACCCATTCATCCGTTGCCCACAAATTTAATGATTTTATACTAAAGAGAAAAACTTAACCCTCGATCCAACAGTCCAATCCATTTGGATACGTGAAAATTCAATTGGTCTAGCATACTTAAGGGGGTTCTATTTGTATGAATGGTTTGTTTATAAAGTAAATCCTACTATATTGTCCCTCACCATAGCATAACGAGGGATGGAACACATCAATATTTCTATATATACATATATATATATATATATATATTTATATTTATATTTATATGTTGTGGGCATCTGGTACTCAAATCAAATTGAGGTTTTTTTAGTAGTGCCCTTGAAGAATGAATCATTCATTTATTGGAATGGGTTAAAGATCAAGCAGAGGTGGGGGCCCTAATCGGTCCAAAGAAGATCTAAAGCATGTGAAAGTATTATTGCGGAGGCCTGACTGGAGACTGGAGTTGTAGTTATTGCTTTTATTTGAAAGCCAGAGAGATGTATTTGAAGAACTTGTCCATATACTGTCTTGGCTTACCTTATTTTCATGGTAACAGATATGTAGCCCTGCAATTCAAGTCAAAAACAGCTGTCACTGACATCCACAAAATCCGGAGAGACCTGGCCTGCTAGAAGAAAACATGTGAATCTCATTGAGAGAGAGAGAGAGAGAGAGAGAGAGAGAGAGAGAGAGACTTACTGGGTTGGTTTGGGTGGCCCTTTATTTTCATAGGAGCATAAGAAAAGAAGCAATGGAACATGTGAACCAACTGAATTGTGTGGCCCATCTCTTGTCAATCAATGGGGTATGCAGAGATTGATTGGAAGATATCGTTCAAACTAGGATGGACTCCATATGGGTATGATCTGAACACCTTAACAATTGTTTTAAGCTTTGAGAAAAAAAAAAGCTATTTTGTATAGTACTTCAAAGTGTTTTTTTTAACCCAGCCAAGGTGGGTGACAGTGTGACACCTATGAATGAACACAACCACTAAGGAAAGAAATTTGTTCTCCTGGGATGAGAAACCCACATATCAAACCCTATGCAATTACTAAAGAAATGTGATATGATAAACTCTAGGACTCCCAATCAGAAGCTGTGGTCATGTGGGACTCAAGACCTAGCCCCACCCCTCCCATTTATATAGAGTGAGCTGGGTCCCACTTATGGTTCTCTTCAGAACTTCCCTCCACTCAGAGAAGCCCCATCACATCACAAACCTACATAATAATCCAAGAAGGAGGAATTTTTATGGTGTCTCCGTTGAATTAAAATGACTCCAGTCCATAAAAGCAGCAGGTGCCATAAAAATGGTTTGGTGGCCTTTGGTTTCTTGCGCATGCCAAGAATGATGATTAGTGTCGGCAGAAATGCTGGCCCAAATTTCTGCCCACCCAGAGGCACTCATATTCAATGGAACAAGCAAGTATCTTTGCAATTTGATTCAGCAAAGTACAAGGATCCTCCTGTCTGCCTATGCTATCTGTTCTTTTCAGACTTCCATAGGTGAGACATGCTATGTGCTCTTTTCAGACTTCCATTTGTGAGCCATACATCAGTCGGGTTGGGTTCGGATCTTCTGGTGTAGGGGCTCAATCAAAACCAGGCCTCTTTTCAATCAGGTTGAAAACACCAACTCCAACCCAAACCATAAGTAGAATGCTAAACAGGAAACTTAAATAATCAGGCCGGGTTGGAAGGTTAACGCGTGCAGTGTGGGTCGGGTTGGGCTTGCGTCGGGTTCTCAGGTTGACATGCCCATTAAGTTTCGACTGCCCTTACGTATCAAGGAAATATATTGAACCCAATATTGACCCAGAAATCACTGGTCCAGTTTCGAAACATTGACTTAATCAGTTATGATTTCAGAAAATCTTCCACCTAGAATGGGGGCCGGTACAATGGAAGGTGTGGATTGACAAGCATGTTTGTTTGTGATGAGGTGATGGTGGAGTTCATCATGGTTATTTCAAGACTTTCTTTTAACTCAGAAAAAAAATCTGGCCAAAAATTGTTCTTCAACATTCAAATCTGGATGTGAAGCCCCACCTCAATTCATGCCAATTAGTGGGGTGGGGTTGGATGGAGTCTGAAGGTTTCTCTCTGAATTAGTAGTTAGTAGTTAGGTCCCCACTTGAACACAATTTGATTACAAACATTTTTAAGGTAAATGGAAAATGGAGGGTAAATGGATATTAGTTTGCAACAGTTTCCAACAGAATTCCATGCTGTTGGGAATTTCTGGCAGCATATCAGTCACTTCATTCCCAGTTATCTAACTTTCAAAATGCTCGGGTGTCATTGAGCATTTGTAAATTCAGCTGGAGACATCTGGAATTCTCACATATCCTCCGTAACAAGATTTCTCAGATACCAATTAAACTAGTTTACTCAAATTTGATTCGAGTTATTTTGAGATCTTGCACACAATCAATCCAGTAGTAGATACTCACAATATGAACCGACTATGGAAAGAGGGGCCATCAGATAATAGAGCTTGGAGAAAATCAAAAGAAATCCACAGAATGTTCTCCACAGGCTGAATACTGGAATATATTCAATGGAGAAAATCTACCAATTCAATTTGATAAATTTGAATCTAATATCGTTAGATACCCCAACCGGAGCAGAATTGGCAGAAATAAAATCCGTTCTCAAAGAAGAGAATTCTCCAGAAATTAAAATCTTATCAGGCATAAACTTTTTTTTTTTTTTTTTTTTCTGAGTGATCATGTACCGTTAGGTTCCAAGACTGCAAAGGCATGGTTGGATTGATCAGGCAGTTGGGCAATAAAGAGCACTTTTGTCAAACAAAATTCGTGAATTTACTTCAAAAAAAAAGCAGCACTCAGCCTTACCCCACCTTTGCAGGAGGTTCTGGCCAACATCATTGATGCAGAATCAGGTGGAAATCCAAGGAAAATTTGTTATCCTTAGAATGCAAATATAAAGTACTTATGTACAGGAAGAATTGCAATGCAATCCTGAAATTCTCTCTCAATTTTAAAGAAAACCAAAAAGAAAGAATCTCGACTTTTCTTTCGCTATTAAAAACAAATGCAAATATTAAAACCAGAGAGAGAGAGAGAGAGAGTCCTTTCTTTGATGGCGGGAGCAATCTGTTTTCCAGCTAGCATCAAAATGTGCAGGTTCCAATAACAAATGACAGGATGATCTTCAAGACTGAGGAATTTAAGAATGCCATATCGACACTTGAAAGTTTAGTTGAAGGTTTTAGTGATGAAACTCTGTTTTTCCCCTTCAGCACATGCACTTATTTTATCTTCATACTCAAGGGGCGCAAAGTTGCCTAATGTCTTCCTCCTTGGCGAAGGAACTTGGAATAATGTTTGCAGCATAGGGATATAGATCTTTATAGGAATTCCTGATGGTCCCTTCCGCCACACCCGTAGCAAGCGAGATGTCTGCAGTAATGCATTAAGCTGAGAATTTCACTTAGTGGCAAAACACAAACTCATTCAAGCCATTCAAATTTAAAATCCTATGCAGACAGATGCCTAGGTTTTTGGAAGGACGGCAATTCCGAAAACAGTCACAACTAGAGGTGCTGCAATTTGTTACCTTTGAGCGGTTTCTTGTCGTCGGATAGTTGAGTTATCATGTAAATAACCGCTGCTGCAACTGATATAGGGCTCCTCCTGCAAATATTAGATATGAGCATTTTTTTTATTTTTTATTTTTTGCCTTTCTGAGAAATATTAAAGTAAAACGGATTCAATTCACTGAAATCATGAGTTTTCACTCCTAGTATCTATGATTTCCAGTGTAATAGCATCTAGTTAGCCTCAAGCTTCAAGGATTGCCATCATCTCTTTCTTTTTCTGGATTTGATTGTTTAATTGTGCCCCAACCCAACAATGGGGGGCATCAAAGAAACAACTCCACGAGAATCAACAGACTGTTCACTTCCATTACAGGTCTAGTCGGTCTTAGGTAAGACTGATCATTTCCATTGCCGCGCTCCATGCCATCATACATGATTCATGTAGACAAGACCGGTCATTTGCATGTCCGACTCCACAAGAATCAAAACAAACAATTCATTTACTTCACAGTTCTTATGGGTCTAGGTAAGACTGATCATTGGCATAAGTCACATTTGATGACATCAAACACGAAAGTAGGCATGACGGAATATTAGCGTCAGTGGACCTGATCAGGTCAATTAGCTTCTTCAATACCATCATACATGAATGAAGGTAAAATGGATAATTCACAGAAGTTGACCTGATCAGGTGGTCTTCCTCTTCTTCTAACCTCTATCCAGACTATTCAAATTGAAGACTGAATAAGGATGGTCCCTAGAAAAAGCTGATCAGATGATCCAACGATCTGATTTCATCCATTGAACTTCTACCCACTGTAATTTAACAACCCCCTCTTCTGGCCACCGACTGGATGGCTGGGAATGCAGGTATGATTTTTGAGTTGCACATGGCAGACAATCTGGACCATCTATGGCGTATGAGTTGTTATAAAGTTCTGATTTGTTGAAGCCCCCACCTAAAGCACTATAACATAGTAGAATCCACAAATGATTGGTCAATTATCTCTCCAAATATTCATAAAGTATAAATACCTGATATCGAGTTCTTCAGACTTCTGAACTGCTTCTTGGGCAGCTTTAACTGCTTGATTGGTCATGCCGAGATGGGAACAAAAACGCCTCTAGGCACAATATATAAATGATAATATATTAATCAAGTTGACAAAGTACAGAATCAAAATGCAAAGCGAGATAACAGAAGATAGGATTATAATCTAACATGTCAAATAAGATACCAAACCTTAAAAGGCAGCATTACTTCCAAAAGTTAAATTAACAAAACGATAAAGTAGTATATCAATAAAAAAAAAAAAATTAACTCACAAGAAAATCCCCAGCATGTATAGTTCCCATCTCCATTGGTTGACCCATCTCTCCCTCCAGCTGTTTCACGATGTACTCTTTTGCCCGGCCAATTTCCTTCTTTGTAGCTCCATTGGCAACAGAGCAAATTTCTAACTCAAAAGACACATTCAAGAGAGCTTTTAGATATTGAAATATAAACCAGGATGCACTCAAATGTTAAGCTAGAACTGTACCCTTCACAGTTCGAGGTTTGTCCTCTTGCCGACAAGCTATGTATAGGCAAGCAGCCAAAATAGCATCCTGATTTCTTCCTCTTATGGACTTCTGATCTTCTACCTTCTTATATATCTCACTGGCTCGATCCTGAAAACCAAATTTGAGAACCATCGATTAGCAGCAGCCAGAAGATTTAGATCCATGCTATTATATAAAGATTATTCAGTTGGTTCATCAGTCAGTCACTTGCATCACCTTAGAAACATGCTCGCTATTTTAAGGAGAATATTTGCTTCTTCAGTGATTCACATTTGTACTTTTTAAACTGGCGCTGCCATTAAATAATATGAAGTTTAAAATTCCTGAAATGTCTCCCTTCCCCAACATCTCTATACACAACACAAGTCGCCCCTGACCATTGTCTTTTCCTTTTATGCTTCCAATTTTCTTTTAGAGGTTGTATAGACCATCCTCTTTTCTTTTCCTTTTTATGCTTCCAAGTTCCCCCGTGATAAGTTGCCCCTCAAACTTGTATTTTCCTATTTTTATCTATTTGTGCATCTCATCAATTCCTTGTCCAATCTCTGAGGTAGTTCTAACATAACTGTCCTTAATGATTTGGCCAAACATAGAATTTTGGACGATGTCTTCGTCATTCAGATGCTAGGACATCAACATCAGTAACGTTCAGTTGTGACTTTAACTGATATTATTTAATGACAAGTTACAATAACTATTCAATGAACTTTCTAAAGTACTTCAAAATGAGTTCCCAGTAGAAGACATCTCTTTTACAACCCTAATGGAGCCAGCATATTATGAGTGTACATCTGATCAACTGGTCCTAGATTTCTAACACAATCATACAGATGTCAGAAAATTTGTGGAAATGCTGCATGTGAAGGAAAAAAAAACAATGATATATAGGATAAAAAGGGCCTAGCTTAAATCCTAACATGATTTAAAAGGCCAAGATGATGGTGTTAAAGATTATAGTAGTTCATGTATGTTGATTTGAATCATATACAGCCAAACACTAGAGTTAGGTCTATTCTTGTTGCACCCACGAATAATTGACACATTGCCAAACAATATAGGTTAAAGACAGAATATATGAATTGTAAGTCCAATAAGGATGTGCAAAGAGATGCAGCTCCTCTGAGAATTGAAGCTCAAGAGATACTGCAAAGAGATTCCTTCCGGTCCTTGGCACTATAATTAGTAAGGATGGAGAAATTTAGGAGGATGTCGAACATAGGATAAGAGCTATTGAAGTGGAGACTTGCTTATGGAGTACTTTGATGGGCACATACCAATGAGATCAAAGGGAAATTTCCACAAGACAACAATTACACCAATTATGACATATGGAGCAAAATGTCAGTCAATCAAGAAACAGCAGTGAACTAGATATTGGAAATGAGCACATTCAGGAGCATTTAGGGGTTAGCATCAATAGATGATAAATTAAGATAAGCTCCTTTGAAATGGTGTGGATATCTTCAACAACGACACTAGCGAGGAAAAGTTTTATATGCAGGTTGATGGCCTCTCAAGGTAAAGGGGAAGCTAAACAGCACAAGCACAATCCACAATAAAAAAATAGATCAACCTCTAGCGGGGTTGATTGAGTCCAAAGATGGATTCTGGCACTAGGGCACACTCACACTCACAATAAAGGGAAATGCCATAATTAAAGAGAAAATTCACAACTCAAAGATTAATAAACATAAATTACAATGAGGTTGTCCATATATATATGGAGAGAGATGGGAGATGCTCCTATAAGAGTTACTCTCACGGTACTGTGAGAGTAAGGGGTGGGGGCCCTCACATTTAGGCTGTTGGCATTAGATATGGATGTGAGGGACCCCACCCTTACTCTCATGGTACCGTGAGAGTAACTCTCATAGGAGCATCTCCATATATATATATATATATATATAGAGAGAGAGAGAGAGAGCAGGCATGGTCGTCTTTGTTGCTTGGACACTAAGACTTCCCTAAACATGAATTTTAAATAAAATTTAACACATATAATAGCAATTCTAATAGGACTAGAAAATGGAAATAGGATAGAAGAGGAAGCCACAGTAGCTCTCGGTCAGATTTGGGCCTAAGGGCTGAACCCAACGAATCAGATTGACCTATGGGTCGATGGGTTGGCTTAATTGACTTGGGTCTGGTCCTTACTGCATCATTGAAGAGAACATGGATGGGAATAGTAGGGATAGAATTGAAGAAGTACAACCCATCCGAGAATTTGGCCTAGGATTGATTAAAATGGAAAAACATGATTCATGTAACAGACCCCAACATAGTTGGTACAAACTTTGATGATGATGATCATGATTTTGGACACTAGTGATGCAGACCAGGGTACTATATGCGGGGTGGGTAGAGATAGAGGGTGGAGGTGGTAGGTCAAGCTTCACGCCTGAAATCTTGGCCTCACACCAAACTCCAATCACTGGAGGGAAACTTCTCCCAAAGCAGGAGGAAGAAGAAGAGCGCAAGAGCACTCAATTTTATATTATTTTTTCGTTAATCAAATCTACTACTGAAAAGGCATTACAATACTTCATATAAGAAAAAACTAAACCTAGATCTAATATGGAGCATCTAAACACATCGATGACCATGATTAAAACATCCACTTAATAACTTAAAACATAATTAAAAGTCTAAATAAAATAAAATTTATAACCGATAGGTGGGCTGGGCCCAAAGGTGGGCCGACCATGGGGACTATGGGTCTATCCTGCATCAACTAGAATCTGTGTACACATTTCCATAACAAGCATTGACCCCAAGGCAGTGTCATCCCTATGATCCACCAACCCAGCCTGCCAGATGAGAATTTGAGTTGGCCATTTTAATTTTTGGGTAGGACTTGGTTTAGAATTTTAAACCGATCAATAAACTGGTTGGGTTTGGTTGAGCGAGTACATGTTATCCACAATGCTCAACCTCGCCTGACACATTGCCAACCCTAATTTTTGAGGATCATTTGGATGTGATAGGTGGATCACCACATTTTATGAAGATGAGGATTTCTCAAAAACTATGGAAATAAGGATCCCACAAAATCCATTTTAGGGATGTAATACATGAGTTTGAGTCCACAAGCAATAGGAGAGCGGACTACCTTAGCAAGAAATAGAGGAAGGGTGAGGAGACAAGTATGATGGGAGGATTTGGTGTTTGTCTTTGTGGACAAAATGCCAGAATCCACTACTGTGGTATGGCTGAGAATATTTTAGTCAGGTCTGGGGATTCTAGGAGCTCTAATGCTGATCAACAATCTACTGGACACATTCAGAGAGATTATCTCTTCTTAGGGGAGAGACTGGGAAGCGTTGTTAAAAATAGTTTAAAGGGTGTGGCTTGTGTGTGAGATGGTATTCAAGTGAGGAGGGAAATTATAATGAGCAACTCTCAGTAACTCTCCACGTAATTGTTCAAAAACCAAGCTTTATATTATAAAAATAAATCAAAAGAATACCTTGATGGTGGCAACAAGGCCCAACCTGAAACATGAAGCAAATGGATCAATAACTTTTTTCATTTCAAACTGTTAAGATTCATCCAGAATGAACAAAAGGACTACATGTAACATCTTAATGTGAATGATCAATATCTCAATATCAGCAAGCAGAAAAATGGTTAGGTAACTGTATATGTGAGAAATAAGTACTTAATAGAGAAGGAAACAACAAACCTGTCCGACATGGTTGCAATGGTTTTGAAGGCTTGGATGAGAGACCGATCGGGATTGGAGCCACGGTTTTGCCATCGGCCCAATGAAGAGGAGAGGAAGTCACCCTGTACACCATTGGGTTTGGAGATAATAGTAGAGAGGCCCCCATCTGCTAGAAGGGGGTTGGTGGGACCACCAACACGAACAGGATCATTGTCACCAGACTCATTGGCGAAAGTTCTCCATTCAGAAGTTTCATCGATGGAGTGGGCCTCCAAGACCAAGCCACACTCAAAACACACTGTATCCCCAGCTGAGTGGTCAAAGACCACTTCCGTGGTTTTCTTACAATCTGGGCAATATGTATCGGCCATGAATTAGAGAATCAACAAATTTTAGCAATATTTTAGCTCTTTTCCCCTTTTCCTCCAGGCAATCAAATTTCAATTTGTTTGTTGTTTATCTCTGTCTGCCCTTAGCATGTATAGAAGGACCTATTGATGAATAATGCAAAGAGAATTTAGAAAAATAAGGAAATGATGACCAATACGAGAAACACAATCCAGAAATGTTATTAATTAATTGTATGAAAAATAGAACCTAGCAAATAGAGGGTAAAAAGAGCTAAACAAAATAAAACGGTTGCTCAATATGAGATATATATATATAGAGAGAGAGAGAGAGAAGACTAAACACAAATGATCATTTTTCAAAAATGAACAAATGCTATGCAATATATAGTACTCTCTTCTTTTTTTCTTTGAATGGTAGCATACTATACAGATACCAAGTTAAATATATTAACAATTTCAGTCTTCTAGCACAAGATGGGATGAAAGACCAAATCTCCAATTAGAAAACCTCAAGTCAAGCAAAGAAAGCACAGCAGTAGATGAGTAACTATGGTGCACATGCATGCTGCGTGACCCCTTGCAGTTTTTTTTCTTTCTTTCTACATAAGGGAATAACCGAATTTAGAGGTCGATGTCCACATGATACAAAATTGGGTGTTCAACATGTAAACCAATAGCCCCATCACTTTCATTGCTTCAGGGTAACAGGAATCAATTGTCAGAAGGAAAACTGAAAATTCAGACATTGGCAATGGGGCGGAAAGGGAAGACAGCATGGTGGCTTCAAACGTTCATTTTGGTATTACAGGAACTCTTTGTACAGGGTCTGTCACTTAATGTTTTGAAAAAACAAATTGAGAAGTTTTTGTAATTGTAAATAGTTACAGTTAGGACTCTTGCTGTAGTAGCAGTAGATTAGATGTGTGTAGGTTCTTTAGGGTGTTCTGTTTCTTTGTGGTTCTGTTTGTCTGATGTTTAGTATGACCTCTTTGTTCTTGTTAATATATTTTACCTTTTCAAAAAATAAATAAATAAATAAAAACACCATCGCTACAAGACTTTGAAGTGTCAAACTCATCACTATTTTCCATTCATATTTTGGGGCAGCTTTGGTCAATCAACTCGAAGGCTTCAACTATGGGAAGAGCCTATCATATTATTGCTTTGTCCAATCAACCTTCCACAATAGCCCTAGTGTAAGGTACCTCTCCCTAGAATGAATCATTCATTCGCTACGAGGACATCCTCTAGGATCTGGCTTCCATGCACAAAGCTCCCTTCAAATGGCCCAATAAATTCCATCACTACTCTTTTTCATCCTATTAGCTATAGAGATAATTTTGACTAGGCTTATTGCCAAAACTTTGATAATTGCAATACTCCTTAAACTTTGGATTGAAGTAATGAACGTAGTCATAAAGTTCATAGTTCATACCCCTATAAGAATACCTTCGCGAGATTGGATTTGATATTTGGCCAACAATCTTGACAGAAGGCTATGGTAAATACCTCAGGCCCCAGAATCCATCTCTTTCTCGCCAAAAACCACCCCTTGGACTTTTTTCTTCTGTGAAGAGACGCTCAAGAGAAAATCTTTCCTCTTAACCAAACTTGACAGTTGGAAGCATTGCTCTCAGTTTAGCGGTCCAAATACACGTCCGTTAATTTTATTTCCAGATGAATAAATATTAGACTAGTTTGGCACGAAGGTTGATGGCCCACCAAGGGAGATTGGTGGGCCGAAGAGGATGTGGATGGATTAGTAAAAATAGATATGAAAAAGTGCAACTTATGTAAGGATGTGTCTTAGGATAGATCAGAGTGGATAAACAGAATTCATATAGCCATTGGAACAAGGCCTTGATGATGATGATGAGTAAATATTAGACTTCAAAAGATAACAATTGGCTAGATACAAGTAGTCTTACAAAAAATATACACAGCAAGAGACGACGGCCAAAAATAAGAACCAAACCAGAAACTGGAATAACTAAAATCAATGTATCAGCAACCTTATTCACTCCAAAAATTCACAAGTGAAAGCCCCCACACCAAGTGAAGGACTGTCTATAGCCCCCCTGCTTCGCAAGACCATCCATGATCCCATTCACCACTCTCAGAACAATGAAGACATAATTCAATAAGAAATACTCATTTTCCAACAGGCAAAAAAAAAAAAAAACACCCAATGGAACAGTTCTTCATGGAGACACTAGACTCTAGAATCTCTCTCATTTTCTTCACTTTCTTAGGGAATTATTTACCAATGGATTAATATTTTCAGGATGAAGGATAATCATTCATTACACTAGGCTTTCTGGGATGATGCAGTGATTGAAAATCTCAACAACATGGAATTCAGCCTTTACTTCAAATCCCCCCATCCCAATATCATATGCAATCTACACTTATAGCAATTGGGGGGAATAAAATTGAAAAAGAAAGAACACCCAGCTCTGAAAAAACCCAATTCCCTTGGAAAACAAGTCAGGAAAAACGAAACCCACCCAATATTTCTCTGATTTCTAACAGCCCCAAAACCACAAGAACAGACAAACAACCATCACTTTGGGTTTTCATAACATTGATAGAAATTCTGAATCTATGAGAAACGATTTGAAGAGATCAATTGAAATACCATGTTTCCTATTATCTGAAAACCCATCATCTCTGCTATATCTATAACTATACATATATAGAAATCGAGAGAGAGATAAAGAAAACGAAATCATAGCAGTAGAACGAGGAGGAAACCTAAGTAGGCATTTCGAATGAGATTTTGCGAGAGTTGTCAGTGCTTCGATTCTTTTGAAGGTTCGATCGATTGAAATCGCCGTAGAAAATGCAAGGGATTTTGGAAGTTAGAGAGAGAGTATGGAAGAAAGCCAGTCGTTTGTGATGATGAAAGGTTAGGATAGAGTTTAAATCAAATGGACATGTTAAATCCAAACAGTTGGAAAGTAGGCCAAATTTCGCTTGGCCTCTCTCACTTTACCTAAAGTACACTTTTGGTTAGGTATACTTTTTTTAGAATTTATTTCAATCAAATTATTCAAATAGATATTTTTGGGTGATTTAGGGCACATTTGATCACTCGTGAGAAATCCATAGATTTGAGAATTTTACATCCATATTGATTAGTATCAATGTGTACATGGGTGACTAGAATTGTTTCGTAACGATGGGTCAAGCTTGAAATTCTTGAAATTGAAGATTTCTATGGCCAAAAGCAGTGGCGGACTCAGGATTTTTGTTTAGATGAGGAGATAATTTTTCCAACATAGGTGAAAGGACATGATTTTCAACACTTATTTCTTTTTGTAAGGAATCCTACTAGTAACACTTAATTCATAAATAAGCTTCTAAACCAAACACCCAAATCCCAACTCCTCAACAAATTAGCACATCAATTAGCAACCACTCTACAACAACAATTAAGAAACTCTAAAAAAAACTCCAGAGAAGTAATAATTATTATCATATGAAAATTAGTACATGTTTATCCTTTCCTTAAGCTCCTAATGGTTTTTCTATCATATAAATCCAAATGAGAACACTTTTGTTTATAAATGAATGTTGTCACCATAATCATAAACATCATATTATAGTCCAAGAAAAAATTTTCAAAAGAAGAAGAAGAAATAAGTAGTTTAACTCAATCTTATAATTTTGTTGCTATCTACTTTTGTTTACAAGAAGAAATTAAACTCTTGTAATTCATTACAGTAGGATTACCGATTCCATGGAGGCATTATATGGTCACACAGTCAAGAAATGCAAAGGGATGTACTCAAATGGAAACATTACTGTATACATGTGGCCCTTTATGGTGATGATGATGAACGATAACAATGATTGGTCCATGTCTTGGTGTTCCACTTCCAACACTGATGGACTTGCCTTAGGTATGAGGAACATGGCCCATTTCAGATGAGAATATTCAGAAACATGCACTAATCATTATTTGGCCAACTAATGGATGGTTATAACAAAATGGTAGCAGCCAAACACAATGGATGAATTTAGCCAATAAGGATCATAGGCAGAAAGTGTGTTTTTGGGCGTGGGGCGGTAGTCTTGAGATAAGTAGGGCATGGGCCAGGGCCCATTACATGTTTTTGAGAATTTCTAAATTTCACCTGGGTGCAACCACCCCATATGGAGACAACATGGGTCCACCCCTGGGCCAGGGCCCATTTCATGTTTTTGAGAATTTCTAAACTTCACCTTGGGCGGTCGCCCCATATGGTGACTACATGGGTCCGCCCCTGGCCAAAATCTTCAGAGATTTATAATTTTCAAACATGGGGTTTCAACAATTTTGTGAGATAGTAGTGAGAAATCTTTGAGAATTTGATTATCAAATATAAACTTAGTCATCACAACAAAGTTTATGTAAATGTATGATTCAATTAATTTTATGGGTGATTAGCTATGCATCATCTCTTTCTTTAATATTTATGATCATTTAAGTATGTGTGAAAATGATACATAAGTAAGGCCATTTTCATTTTGACACCTAACTTAGGGCCAGTTTATTTACTGAAATACCAGAAATTCCTGTCCAGGAATTCCTGTTTGGAAAATTCTTGAATTCCCAGACATAGTGAAATTCCTAGATGCTATTTTGGCCTTGAGCATCTAGGAATTTCACCAAAATGCAAAGGAAGTGGAATTCTTGGATCCCCAAAGGTTAAAAGAGACCTTTCATGTGGCTGGAATCCAGAAATGCTAGTGAAGAAATATCAAATTCAAAAATTCCAAGGGACAGCATGTTACATCATGTTCAGGAATTCCTAGACATGGTGAATTCCTGGCATAAATTCCACTAAAGAAACAGGGCCTTAATGTTAGACTCTCATTTACATCTATCACTTGCAAAAGGGTGTCAGCATAGTGATTGCATTGGGTTATGCAATTGGTCATGAGATCAAATTCCATCAAATGCTTTTTTTTTAATTCCCGTGAACTCCATATTTGTAATCCAAACGGATTTATTTAACAAATAAACACCAAGGCCTTTGAGTTTATCATCTTGAATCTTCAGAGATTTGGAGCATTTTGTGAAAATCGTTCAAAATTTCTCAATATGTGAATCTAATTTTTTGCACTTCTTTGGGTTCTCAATTCATAATTAAACCATGTAATATTCACATAGTCACAGGGAACAATATGTCACATCATGTTCAGGAATTCCTGGATATGGTGAATTCCTGGCATAAATTTCATTAAAGAAACAGGGCCTTAGTGTTAGACTCCCATTTACATCTCTCACTTGCGAAAGGGTGTCAGCATAGTGATCGCATTGGATTATGCAATTGGTCATGAGATCAAATTCCATCAAATGCATTTTTTTTTATTCTCATGAACTCCATATTTGTAATCCAAACGGATCAAGTTATTTATTTAACAAATAAACACCAAGGCCTTTAAGTTTATCATCTTGATTCTTCAGAGATTTTGAGCATTTTGTGAAAATCGTTCAAAATTTCTCAATATGTGAATCTAATTTTTTGCACTTCTTTGGGTTCTCAATTCATAATTAAACCATGTAATATTCACATATTAATGAAACCATCAAGACATTTAGTTTCATATCCTAAACCTTCATGGATTTTAAAAAATTGTGGAAAATTAGATCTAACTATATAAACTCTATTTCAATTAGAACACACTAGTTAAATAAGCCTTTAAATCAGATCTTTTGTCTCCACTATGAATGTTGGCAACATGACATGGATGACAATAGGTTGCATTAAATAGGTTTAATATTAGTTTTTTATATTTAGATTGAAAAATACATTATAATTTTGAACCAAATCAAATCTGAGGTGCTTTCAAATTTCACCCGCTCCATTTATAACTATTTTATATATTTTTCACTTATGATCATAGTAGGATGTAATACTATATATAATATTCGATGCGACTGGATAGAGGAGACTGCATAAAGTTGACATAAAGATTGTGAGTTCAAAACTTCCTGCTCGGGATAGAAGATTATACATTATCCTATCAGGCGGCAAGCTTGATATCACAAACCATAAACCTCACATGCATCAGTGCGGATGAATTTAACCTTACCAACAGTAAACTCAGAATTTTATTTTTAAGCAATCAAGGTTTAAGAAATGGGTCTAGTGATTTTGTATTACTGGTCTAAATAGGGTTCAAGACTCTACCACATAAAACGTCTACTTCAACCAGAGAAGGATATATAGCATCTCATGGTCCACTTCTATGGATTTATATCGATTCTCTCTTTCATAGTCCTAAGCATCAAGGATCTTCAAGAGAACGAGGGTCGCTTTGCCAACCCCGCATCTCACCCGACTGCAAAGGGATCCTTGGGGATGCCACTCTTTCCACGTGCATGGGATCCCTCTTCCCATATGTTTGTGCACTCTCGAGTCCCAACAACCTTGTTTGAGGTGCCAAAAAACAGATGAATACTTGGATTGGTTGTTTTCTACTTAATAGTTATTTTCATTTAACAGCTTGAAAGAGAGGGAGAGAGTTTTATTCTAGGGATGGGGTGTGAACTCGTCTATGAGGCCCAACTTGTTTTCTACCATGCTAGTGTGCTAGTTATACTTAATATGGGCAAATTTTTAGGGCAAGTTTGTATACACGGTTTTCCACATAAAAGCGTGAAAAGCAGAAAAGGTCTTTCTCGCTTCAAAAGTTTCATATTTGGTGTGGCCACTTTTACACGAGGAAAAGCGGGAAAATGATCAAATTTTCCACGGGTGCACACAAACGCAAACATGGGCTAAACTCGGTCACTCAGACCTAATTTTTTGGCTAGAGAGTTGAATGGGCGTGCCTTGTATTTTGTCTCATTAAAAGACCCAAACCAATATATTTAACACACAGGTATTTTGCAAATATAACTTAAACCAGGTATCACTTTTAGGTCTACTGGCTGGATTCTGGCCCTGGGTATTAAGCCTGAAAACCAGACAGACTGGGCTTGAATAAGCTCCATCCCAGGCCAACCTACTGAAAGAGACTATATGGTATTTTCCCAAACAAGGATTACTGAAAGATGTGCCTCATAGGCCACACAACTTGGTTGCAAATGAACAAAGCATAGTTATATCATAGCCATCTGATTTAACCCAACTGCCCATTCGCCAGCTGCAAATGTAACATATAGACAAATTAAAACCCATGTATCGATCAACTAATCTGATGAATTGACTTCTTAATGTTTCATCAATCCAGTCATTCAAACACACCATATCTTAGAAAGAAGTCAGGCTTTACACCTATTCCCTGATTGAGCATCAAGAGAGTAGAGTCTACATAAGCATCATGTAGAAGCTCAAAGTTTTCTTTGAAAAATTCAAAAGAGTTAACCATCACTCTCCCATTATTTCCATCATCTTGACTTTTCAAAGCCTAAAATAGATGTAATAGAAATCTTATTCCTAAAATAGATGTAATTCAAATCCCCCTTTTTTCCAGATGGTGACTTGTCATTTGGATTGAACCCAAAAGCATCCTCCCTAGAAGCATGGTCCTCTGCACTTCTCTATCGGTAAGAACATGGTTATACCTAGGCCTGTCAATCTGGCCTTGAGAAAGGGGGGCCCGGCCCGGCCCAGCCCTCAAAAAGCCCTTAAAATGAGGGCTTTTGTTTCTAACGAAAAGCCCTAAAGCTGGGCTTGGACAATTTTTTGCATGCCCTGAGATTTGAGGGCCGGGCTTGGACAGTACTAGCCTAGCCCGGCCCCGGCCCTGGCCCTGGCCCTCTTACTTTTATTTATTTTATATACAATATACACATATATGTAAATATATACTAAAATGCCCTTATCATAGTCACTTTGTAGTAATGTGGGGGATATGAAGGCAATTTCATACCCACTTACCCATTAAAAAATATCCTAAAAATCTATACATACATACATACTTGGTTCATTTCATCTATATTTAATTATTTGAGTTATGTATTGTACTTAATACATAATCAATAAGTGTTGCACGGTTTGCTTCTAATCCCTTTCTTTTAGTTTTATTGTTTCTTATTTAGGTATTTTATATTATTTTTATAAATCATTATTAGTGCAAAAGGGGGTGTACTCATTTCTATTAATAATGATAAACTTTTTCCTATATAGAGTTGCTTAGGATGTTAACCAATTCATAGAGTTAGTTTGTATGCGCATAGAACTTTAAAGATACGGAGTGATCCAAACATCCTTTTAATTAGATAATTATAACTCTCAATTCTTAAAAGTTTAAACTAATAGTATTTTTTAAGTGTGTTTATTTTTGTAATTGAAATCCAAGAATGCGTAACAGTCAGATCGGTGTGTAATTAAAAATAATGTCAATTGATAAAAGGTAGGTGGGTGTAAATGGTTTAAAACTCTCGTAGATAAGACATCGCTGGAATGATTTCATGTGGAAATTCATATGAAACTCATATTAAAGGTGTGAAATAGATTATACTCTTTAACCATTTTCATTCTTTGTCAAAATAAATAAAATCATATATTTAGAACCCAACCCAAGTCACCAAAGCATGTATGACTTTATCCGATAAAAGAAAGTCGTTAGAGATGACTTATATTCTCCCGATGTTTTCTTAATGGTTCGTTTGCAATTGAGATTAGATAAGATAACGGATGTTTTCTTAATGGTTTCTTTGCAGTTGAGGTTAGACAAGATAATGCTCGATCACACTCAGATTTTGGTAACAATGTTAAAAAATATAATTTTTTTCTTTTGAAGCCCTGAGCCCTGCCTTGGCTCGGCCTTGGCCCTTAAGGGTAGGGTAAGGGCCTAGATAGTGAAGGCCCTCTGAGGGCTTTGGGCTGCTCAAGCCCAGCCCTGCATATATTAAGGGTAGGGCTAGGACAAACCCAGGCCCGGCCCAGCCTGGCCCTTCAGCTTAGTCAACACAAGTTTCTTGTAGGGAAGAAGACTATCAGTTTGGGTAATCAAAAGTTTTGGCCTTCGTTGCCATCTAGTTATACACTTCTTTCTGCTAAATTCATTGTTCCCTTTATTTAGAAGCTTAACACTTGGGTTTTTAAAGGAAGCCCCATTTGTCAGGAAGTAGAATTGCTTCTAGCACCATCCAAGATTATAAAAGGGGAAGATTTCAAAAAAGGCTTTAAGTTTCTAGCTTATTTCAAAAAAAGGACACGAGTTTCAAAACTTTTTGAATTAGTCCCTAAGTTTTTCAAGAAGTTCTCAATTAAGGACATGGACATCCATCCATTTAAAGCTATTTACCGGCAACTTTTTTCACAATCTTTTTAAAATACCGAAATTACCTTTCGTTGAAATAAAACTCACATTCATTTCCTCTATATTCTCTTCATTTTCTTCACCGGTGTCCTTACGGTAATCAAGGATAACCAGTGTTCCCACAGCGATTGGCTGCAGGTAGTGGCTGCAAAACCATGTTATGGCTTTAAATGAAAGATAATTTTGACATTTTCAAAATATTGAGGAAACAATCGCAAAAAAATATCTTTAAATGACCGGATATCCTTAATTGAAAACTTGCTGAAAAACTTAAAGACTAGTTTTAAAAGTTTTGAAACTTGTGTCCTTTTTTCAAATAAGAGAAAAACTTAAGGCTTTATTTGAAATTTTCCCTTAGAAAATTCTCGTCTTTGCTGATGGTGAGAATTCTAGAGTTTCTATTTGGAATTGGTTCTCATCGAGTGCCCACCAAGATGATCTCGTTTGTTTTGGGACTGTCATACTAGATTCCACCATAGCAGTTGGTGGAGTTGCACGAGAGGAGTACCAATTAGGATGAAAGCGGTTGGTAACGTTGCCCAAGTAGAGTACCTGCTAGGATGAAGAAAGAGGAGAGGGAAGAAGACAGGTGAAGAGCCAAGAAGAAGGGGAGAGTGGAGAGAGAAATGGTCATGAGGGCATGGGAGATTTATTTTGAAAAGGACATGAGGGCATTTTGGCCATTTTTTTCTGAAAAAGATGAGAGAGGTTGGGTGCAAGTGATTTTCGCCCGATGTCCTTAATTGAAATCCCGTTGAAAATAAGTTCCAATTTGAAATGTGAAGGGTTTTTTTTTTTTTTTCATCCCCCCCCCCAAGCTCAGTCACCACTGCCCCTCTAACAGCACCGTCGGAGGGGGAGAGGGAGAGAGCTTTTCTTTATGCATGATTTTTTTTTTCCTTCAACATTTTCTTGAAAACATCTCAAGAAAACCCTCAATTCTGAAATTTACTAATATCTTTTTTAAAAAATTCCAATAATGATATTTGAGACATGATTTAAATCTAATAAGAACACTTTAAAAAAATAATTTCTCGATAATGTTATACAAGACACTGCTTAAAACTAATATGAATCATGAATGATGGTCCAAAGGTGCAACCAACTTGCATCTACAAAGAAAGGGTTGGCAAACAAGCCAGATTAGTAATATCGGATCAAGTTGATCAGGGGTGTCTATAGATAGAACCCTAACTTGTATCCAACCTTTTGTTTTTTTTTTTTTTTTAATTGAAATAAGTCACATAACTCCAACTTGCAACCAGTGCAGGTCAACCCAACCAAGCTCATATAACTTGCATCCAATGTAGGCCAACTTGTTTAACCCAATGCAACCTGTATGAATAAGATTAGGCCAAACCGAAATCATTTCAAACAACAAGACCACATTTAAGTGTAGTTACAATTATAGTTGTTAATTTCATTTCAGATCCTATTTCTGTCAGGTGTTCAAAATTAAATGTTTTGGTCGATTCGGAATTTCGCTGTAACATTTCAAAATTATATTTGGGGTAAATAAATAAAACCAAGATATACATATATTATAGGAAAATAAAAATAAAAATATATATAAATATAACCTTTAAGATTAAAGTTAGGACTAAATCACCAAACATTTCGGTCATTTCGTAAATTTTGGCCCGTTTCAGCAGAAATCCATGTTTTCGGACTAAACAAACCGAAAGTCAAAAAGAGAAGTTATAACATGCATTTCTTTTTGGCCATTTCGGCCGAAACGAAACCAAATTAATAAGCTAATAACTATGGTTGCAAGCCAAAAGAAAAGCCAAACACAAGCTTGGCTCATTCCATATAAAATGAACTACTTTGTGTATTAGAATATCAAATCACCAAATCAATTCAATGAGTTTAGGTACACAGGCCGACCTTAACCATGCCTGATTAAATGGATTATGCGGGTCATGTGAGTTTTAAGCATCGATCCTAACTTGACTCGTTTAACTACATACGGGTAAGATTTCCCCCACCCATGGCCACCCATATCTGTTGTGGGTCGAGTCAAATATCCCCCCCCCCCCCCCCCCCCCCCCCCCCCCAAAAAAAAAAAAAAGCAAAGATTAGGAAAAATCAACATTTTCTAATGTCATTGGAAGAGACTTCCATTCTTTTAAACCTCCAAAGTTAATTTCACACAAGTGTTCTTATAATAACCCTTCTTTAAACAAAACACACACACACTCACACTCAGATTCACTTTCTCACTAGCTACCAGTGATGTTGTAGGAACACAAAATATTCTCTCCCCCTCAAAAATCAACCCAACCCCACTCTCTCCGTACAGGTGAATTAAGTGCACTTGTTTGGAGATGCCCATGACTGATTAAAGAGGAAGTTTAAGTGCCATTAAATAAACCATTAAACTTTGCAGTATGTTGTGCCATTTAGTGCATTGCCAGCTATCAGAGGATAAGATAAAGATTGATATAGATCGGATAAGCTTGGTGGGATCATTTCCAACACTCTTGTTTCTTGTTTAATCGTTGGTAGGTTAACCATATTTAGGGAAACCCCAACCATTCCCTTGCAGGCTCAACCCCCCAAGACTTAAAACTCATTATCAAAAAATCGGAAAATTATCGTCTCGAGAAAATGTTAATATATTTTCCAGTTTGGGATTTTTTTGGGGTTATATTGGAAGATGTTGTGAAAATAAACTAACTTTTAAATGCTTTGATATTGAATAAATACAAAACAAGTACCAAGTTTTTGTGGAGTTTTCCCTGTCTTCCTCATTTTTTTGTATTCTTCTCAGGTTTCTCTCTCCATATTTTCATTTTGATTATATTTTGAAAGTACTGTTACAGATGTACTTGCTTTGAACAGAGAGAAGGCTCATGTCATCTGCCTGCTTCTATGAAACATTTTTCTTGCTATAGTGACCAAGAGAAACTTTTATTGGGTTAGTTAACCCTAATCATCATAGTTGGCTGAACCCCTGTGCTCTTGGATGCAGATTACAGTATTTTCTTGCATAGGGAGAAATATTTCCTTGATTTGCTTCAATAGTAAACCATACCCCTTTTTTTTTCTTTTTGGATCAGCCCATTGCATTTCAATAACAAGAATTTTGGAGGTTCTTAATGGCAAGTTCTAAAGGGCCCTTTGTTTACATGAAATTTAACATATAAGGATTTATGGTGAGATAAGCTCCAACAAATGATTATTAAAGAGGTTAACGGTAAAGGACATGTAGAGATGTAAATAGGACCTTGACTCTGGTAGGATTTGAATTACTCGGGTGACGGCCGGTTATTCGTTGTCCTATCTCACGTTGGTTCACTTTTAGTTAAAAAAAGAAATCATTTCGTTTCCATTTATGGATATTCACCCTTGTTTATTTAGTTTTAACAACTTTTAGAAATGCATGTCTTGGAGTTTCAATGAATTCAATTACATGAAATAAAAACTGCAAATCTTTTTTTTTAACTGCTTTAAGAGTGTTTAAATGCATATAAAATAACAAAATAATATATATAAATTGTAAAAATGGACTTTCAACACAGTTTTTGTTCCAAGTAAAATTAATTAACTAATGAAATGAATAAGGATAAATATGAAGAAGTGCATCCTATTTGTGGATATTTGACCCAAGATAGATTGAATGGCTAAACAAAATTTATGTAGTGAGCCCCAACATAGTTGGAATAATGCTTTGATGATAATAATGATTAAACTAATAAATCCGCACAAAAGCATAACATGTTGCCAAACAACACAAAACATAACATGTTGCAAAACCCTCTAACTCCAGCCAAGTTTTATAAACATGACTCGAACCAAAACACATCAAGAGTATTCCTGGTGTTTCTATTCAATTTAAAGCACAAATTTTAGATTTTGTGTTTTGTTTTTATCAGGCATACCTTTTCATTGCCATGCTGAAATGGATGCCACATGAAACATGGAGGCAACCATTGCTTCATGTTGGGGCCCCTCCCTATAATCAAACATCTTGATAAGGACAATAATTCAGAATATAATTGTCCAGAAAAAATTAATAATCAATTGGGGTATCATTGTTTATTGTAACTCAGTCATTAGATGGTAATTAGAAAAAAGATAATACTAGGGGCATCATTATTGTTACCCTGGTTGAAATTGATTGAAACATGTAAAGCAGTGCCTGAGAGACATTGTTTATTCCCACAAGAAGGTAGCTTTTGATTGGAAATGACTCAGATGATTATCCAAATTTACATGCAACACATGTAACTAATGGAATTTATTAATGTTACTTAGGGTGCATTATTGGAATTTGGAATAGATTAATAGTTTATTAAGGTTTTGATTAGAAAACAAACAGAGGAAGAAGAGGGGACGATCTTATCAAAGGCTTTTGGAGGATAGTCCATATCAATGTAAACTAGTCTTACAGAAGTTAATTTGTATTGAAAGATTGTTGTTGAAACTTGAATTTTATGATTCCAAGATGAAGAAAGTGATATCTTAGATCTGCTTTAGTAGTTGGCTTGACTTCCACATGCTCTCTTCTCTTCCACAAATTAAATGGCAAATACAATAGAGGTGGCAACAGGTCTAGTTGATGAGCTTCAGTCTCAGGTCATTACGTGTCATCAATGTGGATATGCTCAACCCAAATTCTACTTCTTATCAATTCATATTTTGGAGGAAGTTAAAAATGTCAACATGAATCTAGCAAAAAGAAAATAAAATGGTCGATCTAAAACCTTGAATTACCAAGTCATACTTGATTGGTTAGCTGGTCAATGTCTGAATAGTTCGGCCGGATGAGGTCGGCATTGGATTAGTGGGCTGAGAGTACAAACTCAATCGAGTTTAGACCATTTTATAGTATAAAGATACTAATTCAAAATCAATGTTGTGAACAAGGGGTTGCTCAGTTAGTTGATAACCTGCTTCTTACCTTAATTAGTATCGAGGGATAGATATTTTTTTACCCACAGAATGGAGAATCTTACCACGAGAGTTGATATTATCTCCGTGGACAAAGTATCATCTCTCGGGTTGGAGTTTCTTACCATGGGAGTCCGTATTGTCTCCAAGAGATGGAGTCTAATACGAGGCCCAACACATTGGCTGGGTTAAACAAAAAAAAAAAAAGGTCAACAAAAATGCTTGTTACCTTGTCAGGTTTGAAACCCTAGAGTGGTTTGATTGCAATGGTTGGTGTCGTTGGGGCCAAATTTGGGTCCGTCCTGACACATGATAGATGTGGATATGTGTAAATGACTTGTCTCAAAAGAGGACATCATGCTACAAATGCATTGTGTATCTATGAGCATTCATAACCTTATCTAAATAATTTGTGAATGAATCAGATGATGCCCTTATCAATGCAAATAAAAGATAGCTGATAAACCCCAGCCATGATGGGACCTTAAGTCCATCCAAATATGAATTGATCAGCTAATGAAATAAGATGCACATAAGTTGGTAGCTCAGTTGGTGAGGCATTTCTCTTTTACATAAACGATAAGGAATCAATCTCTAATCATAATGTTGATGGCGAGAGACTTGAGGATTGATGCGTGCGGTTCAGGTTTCCGAGTATTTACCTTAACAAAAAAACTATGGGGAAAAACAACCACTAAATCATCTTTACAATGTGATGGATGACCTCAAATTAAATAAGAAATTGAGCCATCTCTATATAGATAAGCACAAGTGGGCACACTTCAGTAGGCGATGCTTTTGTTGAACATAGATTAACAAAAGAGAACATGGCTATTCAAACCAACGAAGCATTATAGACACGTAGAGTGAAATGTGCCACGTCCAAAGACAAGTGGCCTTTCTGAACTCATGTGAATCAATCATTTCATCACAACCATGACAAATTGAACTCTGCAAGTTGTCTCTCATATACAACAGACAACCGGGAGTTAGTGGCCTTCATGTGAACCTTTTAATGTCCAGCTTATGAGATGTACTTAGATGCCTGCTTATCAATAAAATAGAATAGATGTGATGAATTTTTTATTTTTTTTTATGGACAATGGTAATGACAAAAATAAATCCTATCAAATCATCCTAATCTTTAATTTAACACTCTTTAATCTTATTAGCCTTTTTCATAATAAATTCAATCTGACGGTGGGTAATGATTTGATTAAAGTAAAATTGGGATCCCAACGGTATCATGGGAGATGACAGGGGCCTACACTGATCAAAGGTTGCCCCAAAAAACTGGCAGGTAGGAGTCACAACTCATGGTGATTTGGTGGACCCCATTTTGGCACAATGTGAATGAGAATTTGGTTTTTTAGAGTGATATTTTTGCGAGAAAATGAAGAGAAGTGAGAAATTATATTAATGTTGAAATGAGAGAGAGAGAGAGAGAGAGAGAGAGATATTATATTGTTTGGTGAGGTGGCGAAAGAAAAGGAGAAGCTCAAGATCCGAGTGAAGGACCCGCTTCACGTGCCTTCATGCGTCTCTGAAGAACGTCAAGTATGGGCGTGACACGTGGCAATACGTGAAGGAAGAGGCACGTGTCGCAATCTGCGCACCTCCAAGGGACCACCTTGCTGCTTTCTAGAACGAGGCGAACGCTCACGTCGCGACAAAACTGTGATGGCAGGGTAAGTTTCGTAGCATGGTACAACAGCAAGTTACCAAAATGCCCTTTTCATTTCATGGCTCTCTCTCTCATTTCTTTTTACCTGTTTTTAACCCACAGCAACTGCACACCGACCCTGGTTTTTTCTCTTTGTACTTTTTTTTTCTCTCAAGAAATATTTTAAGTATTTTAGAATCTTGCTGTAAGTTATTAGTCCCAAAAATCAATACGGTATTAATATCGGTCGCGGTTCGCGGTATGTCGTGGTTGTCGCAGTGTGAATTATCTTTTACTCTAAAAAATTTTTGAAAAACTTTTCAAAAAATCTAAAATATTGTAAAATACTGAAAAATAATGTTTTTTTTCATTAGTAACAACTATAAATCAAGATATCGACCCCCTTAAGCCAAAACGTCTGATATTTCTCTAGTATCTGAAATTTTATAAATTTTGTTTATAATTAAATATATTTACATGTATATACTAAAATAAGTTGAAATGCCACAAATTCTATGAAACGCAATCATAATTGTGACTTATGAGCTATTTATTAGCGTTAAATTCAAGAAAGCTTTTACTCATTATTTAATAGTTATATGCCAAACTAGGAAGACATAAGCATTTTCAACACACTCCAAGTAAATTTTAGTAACTATTTTACAAATATCTATAAGATTTCAGCAAAAATCTCAATTAGTAGATCTATTCTCAAAATGTGTAAATAAAAGAGAATGAAATGTATTCACAACAAAAAGTGCATGCAATCTTCATTTCTAAGCTATTTCTAAATAAATCTTAAAAAGATATAAAAAATAATATTTACCTTGGTAAAGTTGTATGTGATTTCCTGGAATGAAATTTGTGAGAAAAAAAAAATTTTTTTTATGGCTTGAAAGTGAAATAGGTATTGAAGAAGAACAAGGGTAGCATCTAATATATTTGAAAAGAATAAGAAATGAGTACAAAATGAAAAATATAAATAAAAAAAAAAGGGCTTTAAACATTGTCAGCCGATATTATTGAAATATTAGCAGATAAATTTCTATAATTTGGAGATATTTTGCCGATATGAGACTATGACCAATACTCGGGCCAATATCGGACCGGTATCAGTCGATAATTTGAATGGGCCGTATCTGGCTTGAGTCGGGCCTAGGCTAGTGTTTCTAAAGTCGGGCCAAGCTTGAATATGACTTAGCTTGGCCCATGAACACCCCTATCTCATGAGTTTCTCTTTTAATTAAATGATCTCATGCTACGATAGGAAGGTAAACTCATGAGTATTTCTACTACTCTCATGGGTTTCTCTTTTAATTAAATGATCTCATGCTAGGATAGGAAAGTAAACTCATGAGCATTTCTACTACTCTCATGGGTTTCTTTTTTCCTCTTTTTATACATATATATCCCATGAAAAAAATTACCCTCACCTACTAACTTGACTCACACCTAACCCACATAACTCAACTTTTAATATGTGCAGGCTGATCATGGATCAGAAAAACTTGATCTGTATTAAATGGGTCAGATTACCTTCAACTTGGTCAACTCACAATAGGTGAAACCTTTTTAATTGGATTGGGTTAGAGTGGATCCCTATAATTTAATCCATTTAGAAATTTTGATGGTTTTTTATTTTAGTACCTAAAATTGCCTGTTTCTCATAGAATGAGTTGAGCATTTGTTGAGTTTTTATCGCATGCAACTTTACTCAAATATAACCCCAATATTTCATATAAATTAGATTTAGGCTAAGATACTAAAGGTTAAGTCATGTTAAGACTCGTTTTTTACTCTGTCAATGGAGATCGTATGTGCTTTTATATCCTTTAAAACCCAATGAAAGACAATAAGTATTATAGCACGTTTGTGTAGAGGTAATTTCATTTGAAAGATGAAATTGTCACATCAGCAAATTTTTTTATTTTTAAATATTTCGAAAAAGATTTTCGGCAGAAATTCATATTTAGTGCAAAAATCTTTTTTTCCGATAAATTGATACTAATGTCATTTAATATAGCTGCAAATTTCTTATAAAAAAAAACTAGTATTTACTGTTTGGTGCGGCAATGTCTACGATCTCACTTTTCATTTAATCCATCTTATCCAAACATTATAAAAAAAAAAAAAAAAAGATAAAATCCGTAGCACAATATTAGCAAAAGGTAAGGGTAGTTATGCCATTTCATCTAATTGTCTCTCTCCAAAGACCAACCTTATCCAAATCCCCCCTCTATAATAACAGGACAAACATCCGAAAAAAAAAAAAAAAAACCACACCCATCGTCATACTTCACACGCATCTCCTCCTTCAATGGCCGCTCGAAATCGCCTCTCCAAGCCCACCTACCGCTTTTTCTCAGAAAACCCAGTAATCTCCGACTCCCAAACCATCGAATTCGACGAATCCGACGTCTGGAATTCCCCCCCTCTGCCTGTCGAACCCAAAAAACCAATACCCAGTTCAAGGATTTTGAATAAATCGTCGAAAAGAGCCGATTCGGGCGATCGGGCTGCTTCTTCGCTGCCTTTGAATATACCTGATTGGTCGAAGATTCTGAGAGAGGATTACAGGGATTCGAGAAGGGGGGGAATCGATGGAGATTCTGATGATGATGAGGAGGAGGAATCTGATGGGAGAATTCCTCCTCATGAGTTTCTGGCGAGGCAGTTGGCGAGGACGAGGATTGCTTCTTTCTCAGTTCATGAAGGGGTTGGGAGGACTCTAAAAGGGAGGGATCTGAGCAGGGTGAGGAATGCTATTTGGGAGAAAACTGGGTTTGAAGATTAGAGATTAGAGATGACCCAAACAGAGGAAAAGGAAAAGGAAAAAGGAAATGGGAACTTGTTTTCACTGTTTTTTTCTCCTTTTCCATGGAGAAAAGATAGAAGAAGGTCCCTTTTTTTCTCTTTCCTTTTGTTTCTTCAACATTGGTTTTTGTTCTTTTTTTTTTTTCTCCAATGTTGTTTGGGTTTGATGATAGGTGATGGGGGGGATTCATGGGTGTTTGTTATTCTAACTTTGCCATTCAAATCTGAAAGTGGGTTATTTATATATGTTCTGGTTCTTTTAATGCCTCTGTTTTAGTGACCATTGATGGGTTCTTTGTATTCCAACTGATGATATGAAATTTTGCAATGACTCTACCATTGATGTGCATTGATGGGTTATGTTGCAGAAGAAATGTCAGTATCTGTAGTCTGTACTCTTCTTCGTCATCTCGATCAATATGATCTTGAAAACTTAAAAGGCTTTAGACAAAAATGGAATGGAATGGTGGTCCTAGGAAAAGGCAAAAGGATAGTAGCAAACTTCCAATCTGACTAATAAGAGTTTGACATTTTATATAGTTGAAGACTAGTAAAAAGTCAGTGGTAGGAATCACTGAATCATGAAGTTTAAGATTGGCATGCGTTTCTTATCCATCCTACAATCAAAGGTTTACCTTCAGAATTCAAGGCCATGATATCACTTGAGAAGAAAAATTGGGTCTGATGTCTAGATGCAGTCAGGGCTTGATATGATTGCTTATTTTTTATAATTCTCCATTGCAGACCTCCTTATTTGCACCATTTTCTGTTTTCTTATAAGGTCCAATTTATGAAATGCATTGCTGCTTTTACAAGTACCAACCGTGACATTAGTCTCATTTGATACTAATTCATAATCCATGATTAATGTTGTAGGTGGTAAAAACGACACTCACTTAATTAGGAGGAAGTAGAACTTGATCAAGGAAAAGACCGAACGCTGGAGACCTGAAAGGAAATGAGAGAAACTGAGGTCAGAGGCCTTGGCTGCCGTTAGCCGAAGGCACTCCGATGCATGATTTAGTTCTGGAAACTAAGCAGGGAATGAGTGGAAAAGAGAAGAGAGTTAGTGCATGTATTTTGTGTTGCGTGCGTTCATAAGGCTGATCCCACATGTATTTGTAGATGGACTCATCGTTCATTCTCTTTGTGAGTAGGGGTAGGTGAGGTAAGGTCTCATCAAGCCTTACCCTGACACCTAGTGGTAGGTAAAAAGGGAACATCCCATCAGAAGTTTACATTTCCCTTGAACAGCTGACTTGATAGAATGATAGAGCAAACTTCTTATCTCCATAATGCGCCACCCTATCTATCAGAGCCTGCACGTACTTCTCATAGGAGTGCGATAGCCCACTCCTAGCCTTCAGTACATTTACCGAGACCAGGAATGGTATTGCCTAGCTGGCACTCTTACCGAGCTGTCGAAGTAACACTCTTTGCCGAGTTGGCACTCTTTACCGAGCTGTCGAGCTGTATTTACCCAGATGAAGGCGACTAGTTGGTACTGTTACCATGGTTTAGCTTGATCCCAGTATTACGGTATTTTTTCCACACAAATGTATATCAAATTATCAATAAAATTATAAAACTTTGAGGACTTAAAATTAAGGATAAAGTCCATAATACAATTGGATAGGATTCCACCCACCCTCATCTAGTGCCCATATCCCTGGTGCATTCATGTGGGCCCCACATGAATATTTTAAAAAACAAGCCTATGACATGAGATTCATTTTATAATACAACCTTTAGTTACTAATTACTGATACCAGGGAATAAAAGATTAACACAATAATATATAAAATCAACGAGGACCATGCTTCTTGTTTTTACCTATGACATTTCGTTTTCTATCAGTCTTTTTCTTTGTCAGCATTGCACGGGTTCTTCCTATTAATCTTTTTCTTATTGTATTAATTATTATTTATTGAATGTTTGAAAAATAATCTAATCCACATCATTCAATTAATTTTGAGGATACCTAAATTACCCTTAGCTTACATTGTCCAATTGCATATCAGAGGTCGATAAACCATTCTAAGAATTATTGTGTAAAGAGTTTTAAGTAGGCGTTTGTTTGTATAATGCCGCGGAGAAAATTAAAATTTTAATATATTTCAAAGACTACTTCAGCCACAAAGGTTTTAGCCCCAAGCCCCCAACAGATGACAATTTTCTGCCTCTAATTCAAAAAATTAAAACTTAGTGAAATTATATTCTCATCATCTTTATATCTGGTTTTGTAATTTTATTTATGTCTAGAACACTTTTTTTTAATAAACTAAAACGAGTAAAGAAGCAGCTATGCAATTTCTATTTTGATATTTTTCTTGTCTTATACTTAGAAGAAGGACCAAAACAAGATTCAAATGTAAAGCAGCACCGACATGTATCAGCTGACAGAGAGACCTTTTGACTTTGAATGAGAAAATCGTTTTTGTCCAAGTTCATCTCTCCCCCTCAACATTCATCCTCCTTTGCAAAGGTAGGAAAGGATTCAGTATTAAGGAGGAAATTTGTTTGGTTTTTCCTTGTTTGGTGTAACATTTTTTGTTTGAAAAAGAGTTAATAGAAAATAATTGGTTTCCTCGGTAGAGAGCGGTTCAATCTTATTGGGGGATGCAAGATTCATCTCTTTCGTGAAAACAGAAATTTTAAAAGCACATAATTATTTCGTTGCACAAACAAGTCAACAATGCAGTTTCTCCCTCTATTTTTTATGGGTATGCTATTCACATTAAAAAAAAATGAAATCTAAGTCAGATGAAGTCCCAAAAAAAGGTGTTAAAAGATGTTATGTGTAAATGGTATAAAATGAAGTGTGAAAAATATAAGATACTAGTAATATCGATGAGACCTTGACTTTTTTAAAATTTAAACTACTAGGATCATGCATTTTCTATTCACTCACTTTTCATTAAAAGGGGATATTATTTGATTGGTCATGATTATATGATCCTTGTATCTTCATTTTTAACCATACCTTTGTATTTAAGTCCTCTAATGCAAACAAACACATTAAAAAGGACATTATATGCCTTCATTGTGGGATTTCTCCACTGTACAAATGCTGAGGACTTTGACAAATTCCTAGCCACAAAAACTAAGCAAATGATCGTACTAAGACTGGACCACTGAAGTCAATGAAAAGAGTACAAGTGATATAAATAGTTGGTCCCACTCCATAACTCCTGTATAGCGTGGGCTTAGAATTTGCAGAGGCGTACCAAAGGTTGGAAGAGAGCAAGACAGGATTGTTTGACCTTATGTACCTTTCCTTACAAATCACCCTCTTTCTTTTATTCATGCTGGAGACCACTCATATCCTTATAAAAATATCAGTGTGGCCCACCAGAGAGATAAAATCTTAGAACTATTTCTTCTTCTTTTTTTTTTTTAATGATGTGTGGCCAAATAGTTATTGATCACTTGTAGAATACATGAATATTAAATTTTAATTTTTTAATTAAAAAACATTATAATAACATGTAAGTTTAATCGAATGGAAATCCAAATAGTATGAAATTTTAACCTAGATCGAATACAATATGTGTCAAATTAGTTTGAGCAGTTTAAAATTTTAAGGTGACTCTTGTTGCACATTCATATGGTAAAATCCTATTTGAATTGGTCCTAAAAAGACTTTTCTAGAAGTCATTTGTTTTCACTGATTTATATATGTAAATGATGTACATAGATAAAGGGGTTCTTAGAATTCATTTATTAATACCACATGCACAAGGTCATGCATATTATGTTTGTTTGTACTTATTTATGTATGCAATGGATAAATAAGGTGTAAAAGTATTATGTGAATAAGGTCATTTTTAGCATCTCATTTGCATATGAGGTTGTAAATATTTTTTTGTATATCTTTGGGGAAGGGACGGTGCAGGTTGCAATAGAGTATCTGTTCGGATAGGCCGCAAGAACCCCTTTCAATCTTTTGTTGTTTTTTCCACTTTTGTGGGTCCTAAATTGATGATCTATGCCCTTTCTGGATCTTTCGTAGCTTTAAACTTAACAGATTCTGAAAGTTTTGTAAAAAAAACTTTCAAAAAGTCTCGGCCTTAGATCTAATTTTCTACACTTATTTGGGATGCAATCTATGATTTGATCCGTTCAATATTTTATATCCATGATAAGGGTCAGGGAGTTTATTTTTATATTTTATATCTTCATAGATTTTGAGAAATTTATGAAAAACGATAAAAAAAAAAATCAAACACATTCCCAAATGTTGGATACTCATTTATCCATGAAAAATGGTGGTTTTGACTAACACGATAATGTGTTTTACTTGTTTAACATTTGCATATTTAATATTTGTATATGTAAAACCCATTTCTCTACCCCACGCGTAAAAAGGCAAACGAACCCTTGTACTCTAAATCAAATTCAAATGATTGGGCAAGCCATTTCTAGTTTTTTCCTTTTTTTTTTTGTGTGTGTGTGTGTGTGTGTGTGTGTTGTTGATTACTTCCTTGATCGCCATTTATTTGTAGAGAAATTATCCTTTGATGGGTATCAATTTGATTGGCACACCATTGAAGAGCAGCGGATGGGTTGAGGCCAGCCCTGCCTATCAACATGTCAATGGAGTGTCTTTGGGATGAGTTTTGACTTGCAGTGGACCCAGCCCTAATCTCGTAACAGCCCCACTTCTTATTGTTTTAAGTCACTTCATATCACATACCCCATAATGAATATATGTAGCATCTTAACTTTTAATCCAATCAGAGTAATATTCTTGATTAGATTGAATAATATGTAGAAAATGGGAATTATTAATCCAAGTTTTCCTACTTTACACAGATGAATTCAATGGTGTATATCACTTCAAATATAATAAAAATTAGTCAAGTGAATATTTGAGTGGCATGAATGCCTTGGAATAAAGAAAATGTGGGCCACTTGTGTGAAAATAATTCACCTGCATAGGAGTCTCCATGCTAAAATCAATATGTGAGCACCTCACATTTTCAATTTCCATCTAAAAAGCAGACTCCAGTGTATATTATCGTTTCTCATTTTCCATTTTCATCTAAGCAGCATAACAAGAATCCAATAAAGCAAGGCTACACTTAAAAACTCACAATTAGAATTTTAAGATGATTTTCCCTGTTAAGTTTCTAAACCATGTAAAGAAAAGGGTTTCTAAATCATGATTTTTGAAGGCTTGAAGCCATATGTGCACAATTAACTTGGCCAACCATGCATGAGTTGACCGAATTGACTCTGTGCGTTACATTTCATAGGTCTTCCTTGCTTTGTGCAATGATAAAGACAGATCATGGTTGAAAAACTTTTCAAGTTGACTCTCAAATCTCCCGAGTCATCTAATTTTGATGAATGACCGAGTCAAGAATAGAGGAGACTCAGTCGAGTCACCTCATTTTAATAAGTTGTTTGCATTGCGAACCATTTAATATGCAAATCTAATTTTAAATAATTAGATTTTATTTATAAGTAATTATGTATGAGGTTTGGAGCCAGTAATTTTGAAATGATAATGGGAGTGAAATTTAAACTTATATTTGATCTTTTACATTCAGCATATGGAGTACCAAATTATATAATTTGTAAAAAATTTTATTTTATGTTCTTTCTTGTAGTAATTTCCTTGCATAAATAAATTCATTTATTTGATTCGATTATCATGAATTCATGTGAATAAATATATATTTTTATATTTTATAAGTAATGGACTCGTTTTTAAAATTATTTTTAAAGAACCATGACTCTCAGAGTTTCCGCGTTGACTCTATCCGAGTCAACTTTATTTTTATTTATTTTTTGCATTGGACGAGTCGAGTCCAAATCACGAGTTTATTACATGGTTGGTAGTTCTAAAAAGTCTCTATTAGTATCAGAGTGAATCATCAAAAGAGAAGAAAAAAAAAAAATGTTAGGGTGTAATGATCATAAGTCACTGGATTTGGGGTGGTTTTTTTTTTTTGTAGAAAAGAGATTCATTAATTAAAGCAATGAAACACGGACAAAAAAAAAAAAAAAAAAAAAGCCCACCACTCACTAAAAAGGGATTAAAACAACTGTTTCAACTTCACGTTCCAGGTCTTCTTGTTCTAAATGACGAGTCAGTCTTCCATTTAATTATAGCCATAGTTTAGTCATAATTTAAATTCTATATAGCAATCGCCATTAAAATGTGGTTACCCTTGGGACCATTTCCCTACTCAAGTTTTCATCCACTTAAGTGAGAAAATATAAAGGGGTTAAATCTTTTTTTATTTCGATTCTTGATTTTGAGTCTCTTTGGCATTGTTAATGAAGAGAGAATTCATTAATGACATATTAGCGCAATAAACACATGCAGATAGAGAGAGAGAGAAAGAGCACTCCAACCCCTTAGAATAGATTTATTATCTTTAAGACTGAACTCTCATGGGCAGGTAAGGTTTATATTTTCAGTCCTTTATTGAACTTGTTATCTTAATAGAACAGCTTCATTAATTTTGCTTGTTTGGTTGAGAATTTTATCATGCATGTGAGGTTAGATCTAACTAGTAATGAATGTTTCATTTACCTCAAATTTAAATGGAGTGCATCTTTTGTCATTTCACCTTCCTTTATGGGTATGTAAAGGTTCGACAATCATCCAAATTCCTTTGACTACCTTCAAAGTCTCAATAGGATGTCTTTGGACACCTTGGACTAAAATACATGCATGTGACCTGCATTCTTGAGGCTTGAGATGATGGAGCATTATTTACAATGGTATCATATATTAATCCTCATTTAATATGAGAGTTAGCAACCTTTTAGCAGCGGAAAAAAACCGCGGCTAAAAAAAAAAAGGTATTTTTTCCGCCGCTAAAATTCACTTTTTTATAGTATTTTTATGTTAAAGTCCTTAAATTTGGTCTCTTGAAAATGAAAGAAGAGTTTCTTCTATTACCCGAATGACTGGAGCCAATAGAAACAAACAATTGAGGTATATCGTATATGCCCTGATTTTATGACTAGATTGACAATCAGCTCAGGTCTGGGTCCATTGGAGTTCATACCCAATAACCTGAAACCTAAACTTAAGAATAAAAAAAAGAGATA
Source organism: Persea americana (assembly GCA_029852735.1). Taxonomy (NCBI): domain Eukaryota; kingdom Viridiplantae; phylum Streptophyta; class Magnoliopsida; order Laurales; family Lauraceae; genus Persea; species Persea americana. The sequence goes on along the minus strand of CM056813.1, from coordinate 9,397,592 downwards.
AAAAGGAAGTCTTATATGGGCTTGGACCTAATTTATTGTCTAAAACAATGAGCCAACCATAAGAAAGGGTCTATTTACCCTAGTGCCCAAGGACCCGACCCAAAATAGGGATGTAGGTTATGTTTTGGAGCCCGAACGATAACTGGATCAAGATTCAGGTCCACTGGGGCCGGGCATGGATTTATGATCTACATCTCTGGGCCCAGCAACTAATTTTTTTCTTGATATTGTCCGTTATCATTAGAGAGAATTAAAACAAGCTAAGCAATGATCAATGATAAGATGCTTACAGTAATGGTGTAAACATGACAACCGGCTAGCAAGCTACTTGGCTCGGCTGGATGATTTCACGAGCCAAGCTCAAGTTAGATGCAACTCGGCTTTGCTTAATTACTATTAAGAAATTAGGGGTGCACAAGAAAACCGTGAAACCAATCCGAACCGGTTTTGTAGTAGATCGATTCGGTCATTGTTCGAATTTCCTTCAACCGTTCGGTTCGGTTTTTTGTTTGAATGTGCAATTGAACGGTTCAAACCGAACCAAACCTAACCAATTATATAAAGGGGGTCATTCATGTGCATCTATCCCTCACAATAGGGTGAGGGCACTTTCCCTTTTTGCACATGAATCCCCTTTTTGTACTTCACCCTATATATTTGAAATCCCACTTTCGTACTTGAAAATTCTCATTTATAGAAGCATCTCTTACCCTATGGTGAGGGATAGATTCACTTGAATATTTTCCTTATATAAATATATATTTTTTCTTATACAGGCATATAAAGAAATATGAAAAATTACTTGAAGAAGACTCAAACCTTCACTCCGTTACTTGAAGTCCAACGTCTCTCATCAATTGAACTGGCATTTTTTTTTTGTGAAAAAAATAATAATAAAAAAAAAAAACAAAAAAATCATTACCGAACCGAACGGAACCGGTTCCTTTCAGTTCGGTTCGGTTCGGTTCGGTTTGGGAAAATAGAAAACTGATGGGTTCGGTTTAGTTAATAGTTTCCCCTCTAAACTGATCCAAATAACGCATGTGCACCCCTTTAAAAAATAGTAGTGAGTAATATAATAAAATAAAATAATCATAATCATATAAGAATCATTTTATTTAGAACTTTTAAATGGTTCTGGTGTTGCTAACAAGGTGATATGGTTATGGAGTCCTGTCCACCCTTCTGAATCCAGACCATCACAAGACATACATAGCTTATTCATTGCAGCTTTGATTGGTGGTGTTTCATATAGAATGGTGCCTTACGGGTGATTGTATTAGTTTTGATTTAGAGAAGATTATTATAAAACCTTTCGCCCGATTTTCAACCCTCGTGGGCCCACCTATCGTCTATCCAATCCTCTCAGTTTCGCTATTTTACATATGATCCTCCAAAATTTTCAAAAAAGTCTTTATATATTCTGAAAATTGCATTCATATTTTATGTGTGGCCCTCCCAATATTCTTTTTCTACATAGTGGCTCCCCAAGAAAGAGTTCCTGGGTCCGTCCCCGGATGAACCTTAAGAGATTATTGAAGGGGCATACTTTTTTCATTTTAGAAAATATAATTTTGACTAAAGAAAAGGCTCGCCACTGTTGGCTGAGTATTCATGGTGGATATGTGAGCTTGAACTGCTTGGAATTGTAAAAGGTGGCCCTTTGTACTGTATAGGAAATTGTTCTTCTTCTCCTACCAACATTCTCAAGTGCAATCCAGTATTGTGGGCCCAATTCATAGTACCTTTCATCGGTACAATCCCCTTGATGCTCTATTCACCCTATGATTTGACATTAGGCCTAATTTTACACCCATTGAATCTTCACTTACCGCTGGATTGAGTATCAAGAAAATTCACGGTTAAAATATCATTAGATTTGAAGGTTGTTAAATCAAACGTTAGGATAATATGGTGGGGCTAATTTTTTGGATTCCCTTGTCCCATAAGGAGACATTTCCATCTGCTCTCCCCCATTGATAAACTTACATCTAAACGAGTCTCATAAGTTGGCAACGCTCATTTTTAGTTAAATTGCCCATTTTCATGGCTTTACATAAGACAATTGGCAATACTCATTGCAATTAGTTTTTTTTTTTTCTTCAATTTTCTAGATACGAACCCCATCCTGTATCTAGCAAAGGCCAATGAGCCCCGACAAACCTCGTCTTATATCTTGTCATCAGAAGTAGTAGATAGTTCAAGCACTAGAGAATCTTGATCCATCTAAATTTTAGGCCTTCTGTATTTGTCCACAATTACTAGTTCTATTAGTTAGATTTAAGGTGTATATTGATTTAGGTTCACGCACTTAGTTATGCCATTGCTAATTCATTTTCATGGATTAAACACATGTTTGGTCGATCCTGAATCTCTCTTTATCATAACATCTAGGGCAACATATATTTATCCAAATGAATAAAATGCCACTCTCTGCAACTTTTTGTTGTACGATGCCACTAGCTATTTAGATGTAAGGGGACTTTTGGATCTAGCCATATGCAAAAATTTGGTCCGATGAGGTTGCCAACTGCCCAATTTACGGCTATGGAGTGGTCAATCAACAATCAAGGGCGAAGCTTTACTGTTTCAAAAAAAAAAAAAAAGAAGAAGAAATGGGTCAAGCTTTTAGTTCAATTGTCCTTTTTTTCAACCCAAGGGGTAGCTTAGTTGGCTTAGGACTATGGTAAATCTCGGCCCCCCTGGGCCGTATGAATTAGTCCAGCCCAAAGAGCTGAGACACCCACGGTTTTATCCATTTTTATGTCTTTAGATTTGACAATTGGCAACAATCATTGGACCATTTGAATTTTTTTTATTATCCTTCCATGCCTATATTTCAAGCCACTTGCGGCCAGTAAAGCTAATGGACCCCACAACTTTGTCATGCATCTTGTTATAAAAAGTTGTAGATAGAGCAGTGGATGATCCTAATCCATTCAAATATGGGCGTTCTATATTTGAGGACAGTAATTGGGTTTGATAGTTTCGTTTCATGTCCAACTGGTTAAACCATGTACTCACACACGTGTTCAGCCCATTCTTAATCAGTCTTTCAACATCAACAAAACCTTTTAGAATGCTGCTCCTACATCTTTTTCTAACAAGACTGGCTATTGGCATAATTTTTGGGCCTACTAGCCATATTAGATGTAAAAGGAATTTCAAAGTTTGCCAAAATGCAAAATATTTAGCTTTGCTGGTTGCTCCATTTAGTGGCATTAAATGGACAATTATCACATAAAGAATGAAGTTTCTAGTTTAATCATCTGTTTAATGGTTTTAAATCAGATAGATGAAAACACTCATTAAACTGATTTTACTTTTGTCATCAATATAACAAACTTTGTCGTATATCTCATTGTATAAAGCACTAGAGGATCCTAATCCTTCCCACCAAAATTTGTCTCATGTTTTGATTCTGGGCTCTGGAGATCTTATAGAGAACGTAAGTAAGAGTTATGTTAAGGTTACGATGGACTACAAGGTCCCTGGGACCCTTAACATTATAAAAAAAAGGTCGTAGGGACACTAGTAAAAAACAAAAACAAAAAAAAAAAAAACACATTTTTCAGACAAAATGACTGATATAGTATAAGGTCAATTAAAATGATTTTTTCGGTTCACTGGTCATCTAATATGGTTTTTTTTTTTTTTTCTAAAATCCTCAAAAAACTACATATATATTTATATATGAAGAATATTCATATGCATACATCCCTTACCATAAGGTGAGGAACACTTCCATAATTAAAAAATTTTATGTGCAAAAGAAGAAAAGTCATATGCATAAAAGTAATTTTCATATGTAGAAAGGGAAAGAAGAAAAGTCATATGCATAAAAGTAATATTCATGTGTAGAAAGGGAAAGCCATGTAAATGTCTCTCACCCTGTGATAAGGGATTGATGCATATGAAACCCCCCCCCCCCCCCCCCCCCCCCCCCCAAAAAAAAGTGATGTTACATGTGCTTGGGTCCAACTCTAATGGGACTACCTACATGCATTGCATCAATGTTTAACTGAAGATTGATAATTTAGCATGTGGTTTAGGCCCAATATTAGATTTAGATGTGGTCTACAACAAATGATTCTAACCCTCAATGTAAATAATATCCCAAAATCTACCATCACACATCTCACAAAACAGAATCTAATCATCCACGTAATTCAACGGTCAGCAATGCATCCATCAAATGTCAATCCGAAGAGACCGCCCGATCATTGAAGTGGGCCCCACATGTGATAAACCAAAAAAGGAGGCGCCACCCGAGCGAGGCGTTACGGCCAATCTGCCGTTACAAAAAGGTGGGGGGCGCCGCTGCAAAGAAAAAAAGCACGCCCCCCACAATTTCCGTCCATCTCCTTCTCAGATCTTCTTCTTCTTTCCTAAAACCCTAAACCCTAAATCCTCCGATCTCGCCGGAAAACCATTCTCCCGAGAATATCCCAACCAGATCCCTCTCCAAAAACCACTCGGAATCTCCAATCTCACCCCGCGATTCCGTCCGTCGGATCGGAAAGGCTGGATCTTTCTCTCGGAAGCGGTTTTCCGTCGATCTAGAGCGGTTTTGCAGAGGAGGAAGAGATCGGAGATGTACAAGAACCAGCTGCAGGAGCTGGCGCAGAGGAGCTGCTTCAACTTGCCGTCTTATACCTGCGTAAGAGAAGGACCGGATCATGCGCCGAGGTTCAAGGCGACCGTTAACTTTAACGGAGAGTTCTTCGAGAGCCCGAGCTTCTGCACGACTCTCAGGCAGGCCGAGCACTCCGCGGCCGAGGTCGCTCTCAATTCGCTCTCGACGAGAGGACCTTCGCTTTCGCTAGCAGCTAAGATCCTGGTATGTATGAGATGCTCGATCGGGGATCTTTGATTTTGGTTTTTCGGTGCCGTAGTTACTCATTTCCGTTAGGGTTCCGTTATGACGGTCGTTTTCTGCCCTCCCTCTGCTCTGTTTCTCTCTTATTTCTTGCCATGCTTTGGTTTTCGATTGTGCTTTGTGCTCGAGAGTGGCGGAAATGGAGGAAAAATGCTAACTTGTGCCGATCGGTGGAGGAGAAATGGCGGATCGAGGGGGCTCTGGTTCTTGCATGTGCCGCCATTGCTATTGTTTCGCCGGTGGACAATCGGTCCCCCACTGGCTGGGTTTGTTTCGAGGGCTTGTAGAACCTTGGTCTGCTGCGAGCACTAGCTAACTTGCGCCGGAGGGACGAGAGGGTATGGTTTGCTGAGAGATTTCTAGGTCTTTGTGGAGCTGTCGCACTAATTTGCTCTTTCCCGCGTCGATCCGTTAATGTGCGCCGCGAGCGACCTGGGCACCTAGCTTGTTGTTATTGTTGCTGATCGCTTGCCTCCCAGACCTGATTGCAGGTGTTTTTGTAGAATGATAAGAATGCCCCTGGTCTTGTTAGGTGTTTTAGTGACAAGGGAGATTTGGAAGGTTCGAGGAAGCATCAAATTACATTTACATTTCCTAGTTCGCTCGATGTTAGATTAAGGAGAGCAGATTAGATGGGGGTGTGCTTTCAATAGCCTTATTTAGTGGTTTAGTCAAAAGGATTGCGTGAGTAATTTGAGAAGTATAGTGGAACCCTTTTCTTCTTGTTAGATGACAAGACTTGAAACAGCAGTATTTGGTTGCAACACACACCTTCAGTGGTGTTATAGGTAGTCTCTCTAGCTAAAGTTTACTTTTAAAGTGTTGTTTGTATCAGCAAATTTATACATAAAAGATCACTCGATGAGGAAAATACTAAAATCCCACTGCAGATATCCTTTTGAAAAACGCACTGCCTGTGGAGGTAATGCAGTCTGCAAGACTAGTCACTTCTCTGTCAACGGATCACTTTTCACTGTCAATAGTCTTTGTGCCTTGTACTTTTGCACTTGGCCCTTTGAATGCTTTCTAATTCTAACATGTCTTCCCCCACTACTTCATTCTAGTTCCTTGCTTTTCTCCCCTCTCCTAGTTTCTTGCACTAGTAGTAGTAGCCCTTTAATACCGAGTATCGAGTTTGTTTTTATCCATTCAATCTTAAAAAAAATTTGCTTGTTTTCCCCTCCGCTTTTGCAACTACCGTAGAATTCCTGTTATGTAGGGGCTAGCAATAGGTCAAGGTAGTCCATCAAGCCTTTAAGTCTGAATGGCTTTGAGCCAAGTTGGGTAGGTTTTTTTGGATTTTGTGGGCCGAGGTTGGACTTTAAAATAAAGCTGTATGCAGCCATAGCCTTTTTTTAGCCTGATGCATTATAGTTAGTTTTTCATTAATATGTTGCAAGACATGCTCATATTTGATATCTAATCATTGACATTCATTTAGCTATAGTCAATTTTCTTCCTTCTACAAAAAAACACAAGAGGCAGTGCCAAGATTGAGCGGTTCAGCTATCCAATAAGGGAATTGATTTTCTGCCTTAAATCTGCAAGGAGATTCTACAGAAGGGGGCATTTTGAAGTCTTAGATCTCTGTAGATCTGAGAATTGGTGGGCTGTTGTGAGAGTTAGAGACCGTAGAGCTTGGATTTGAGGAATTGGAGCTTGGATCTTGAAGATCAAGCAAAGGAGACCCTCATTTGGACCATTAGATGAAGAGGTCCCTTACAGCAATGGTCTTCAGCAAGAAGATTAAGGTTTCATTATAAGCGGTCATGGAAAATGCTGAACAAAAAGTTTATGAGATCACTGAAATTATGGTCTTCTCTCTTCCCAAGGAGGGGGATATTTGGGCAAAAGGCTAGGCGGTTAGGTTATGGTGATAATGAGTCAGAAGGAGGCGAGGGTGAGATTATATGTTTCAAATATGATTACAGTTTGAGTATCAGATGGGCTGTCCTGGTTAGTGCCGATGATAATTTGTCTCAATGACTAACAACAGTGACAGTATAGACTATGGTGATGCAATACCATTAATTGAGAATGTAATCATGAAGATCACATGAATGAACATATGCTGAAGTTTGTAAATGTTATAGGGTTATCTTTTAATAAAAATGAGTATGATTTAAGATCTTTCGTTCATCTTTGAATTATTATTTGGATCAGAAAGTATCTAAAAGAAACCAAAAGGTAAAGGGGTTCAAGGGTCTAGTTTTATTAACTGCAATCATGCTGCAGAGATAAATGAAGAGGGAGTGTTGGTTGTATAATGCAAGCAATGATGCATAGATATGGATGCGGATACAAACACAGATATGAGGCTTGGGAATATATGACTTTGCACTTTTGGGAATTTAGGATGCGGATTCAAAATACTGCTGTCTTAATTTTTTTTTCCTTATGAACATTTCAAAATTAATGAAATTATCATTGTTTACCTTCCTTTCAAACATTTTTTAATGTTGAAAATAAAGAAAACTAAAAGAACTCTATGATGTAATGGACTTGGAAAGTAGGATATCCTAAACTTGTACCCAAAAATTATTGGTGCAGTGTTGAATACTGATACGAATGTTGTATCGATTGGACACAAACACATTGGCATGCATGGGTATCTGGTTATCATAGAATGTAAGTAATTAATTATTTGTGCTAGCTTTAGGTAGTTGTTTCAGAAAGGAAGAGGAGGAGGAGGAGGAGGAGGAGGGGAGGGGAGGGCTTTTGTTTGGGTTTTTAGGGTTTAAATAATCAGTTCTTATTTGGGTGGTTTTTCTCTTTGGGGTTCATTTTGTTTCTTTTGTGTGTTTGTGCAATAAGAGGATTACGCACCACGGATTTCTATTTCTGAGGGAGAGAGGATTCTGCATTCCTACACCTCCTTTAGGGAATCGAGATTCTCTGTATTGAGGAAAATCAATCCTTTTTTTTTTTTTTTTGCCCTTTTCTGCTTGGGAAAACAGTCGCACCAAATGATCAAAGAATGAGCTGCTCAAAAAATCAGAACAGTTTTCCTCTACTGCAGAATCCTTGCATTGCACAAATGTACCCTTGGAGATGGAAGAGAAAGTTTGAATGGTTCTTTTTTCCCCAAAAAAAAACATTTCTTATGGACAAGGGGCGAGAAACATCCTCGTAATTGCAGTCTTTGAATGAGTTTCAATTTCATTTTACCCCTTCATGACAACATGAGAAATGAATGAATTTGATCCGCTTGCAATGCACTTCATGTCAATGGGAGAAACTGGAATTTTGATTCCATCTTTGCATTTGTGGTTTTCCATTAGAGCACAAAGATCCAAAGATTGTAAACTAAACATTTTGATTCATGTTTTCTTATGTTCACAGATCAGGATGTTTTCTTAATTATATACCTTCTTTTATCATTCTTTATAGTTTACGTACATAGACCTCAAACTGGGTTGACTGGTAATTGTCTCAAATTATGTTTCCATATTAGCATGTTGACTGGAGTGGCTGAATTGATTGATAGGTGTGGTTGCACAATCATTTGATCAAATAATCTAAGTTCCTACAACAGTAGTGCATTGTTTTCCATGTAATAAATTCTCTACAACTGCAGCCTGCCTTACAAAAATGTTAATGATTAAAATGTTATGTGTCTCCTATGTGTTTATGGGATGTGTTTTTGGGTGGAAATGGATTGGGACAGGTTCACCTCCACAGTTAATGGACTAACAAGTAGGGATCCTACCTGAACTCAACCTGTTAATTAGTCAGGTTGAAACTGTCTATCCAAGTCCTGAGTTCACAGGTTAGGTTGCCAGGTTGAGTAGTTCATTAATAAGAGTTACCATTTGTAAAAAAAAAAGTCTTCTTCTCAAAGCCAGTATTTAGTGGGTTGGCTTTGGACCTGGCCAAGAATCACCACGCTCAGTTCTTCAGTGAATGTCAGTTCAATGAGAATAAATGTTTGGGCCTTGGGGTGCCTGCCAATTCACAACAGTGGAGTTTCTTCGAATGACTTCCATTCATGATAGGAAGGTCCTATATAAATTTGTGGAGTATAAAATATGAAAAAATTGCCAGTATTCAATTGGATTTAAAAATAAAAAAAATTACCCCAAAGAAAGGATCTAAAGTTTTTTCTGTTGTGGAATTAAGCTTCTACAATGTCATAGGCCACATCAGAGGGAATAAAACGCGTGCCTGGGTCCATTCAGTGGCTCTGTTCCCTTTATAAGTATAGATGGTTAACCAGTCTCTTTTTCGTATTTTGAGCTTTGCTTTATGATTTTCTATTTTTTTTTATTATTCTACCAATATAAAAAAACTTTACAATATATGATTCAGTTCATTCTGGCATCTATCATGACTGATAATCTTATATTTCAGTTTTCAAAACGTTGCTTGTGTTGGATGTATTTATTTTTTGTGCGTGTGTACTTATCAGTTGTTTTAAAATAGTTTGCAAATTGATCTACCTTTTCTTTTATATAAGAGAATGCAGAAACAATTTCATCATAACCAATATGGATATGCACATACAAATGTGTAACTATGTAATATAGGGACAATTACCGCACGGCAGCCTCTAAACCCGACATTTGCCCGAGAACAGTTGGAAAAGTTATAATTACTGCACAACTATTCGTGCACAAAAGGACGTCGTGAAAGTGGCGATTTTACCCTTTACCGTGCGATATCCCATGGCCGTAGGATATCGCAAAATTACCAATTCCCTCCCAAATCTAAAGTACATTTTCACCACGAATTCAGAACTCTGTTTTGTCTTCTTCGTTTATCATTTTGTTGCGGATTTATGAGAGCTCTTACTATACCATTTTCTGTAATGTTTTCCTTCAATGTTTGGTCTTGTTATTGGATGTGCATCTAGATGTGAACGCAATGTTAGAAATCGACATGAGTGCATCGAAATGCTCGGCCTTAAAAAAAGCCCCAATCAAGAAAAAAATGATAGATCAAGAAAAAAGAAAAAAAAAGGAGTCGCGTGGGGAGTCGAATTGGGTTTCTGGGCAGGGCCGATGAGGGTGGTCAAGGCAGTGGAAGAAGGGGCACTTGGAGGGGCTGGTGCTGGAGGTGATCTTTGCCTTCTTGACCTTGAATTTTTCGCTCTAAAACCCTAAGCCATTGAAGATCAAAAAAGTTGTAGAGATTGAAGAAGGAGAATGGTGTGGAAGGATGTATTCATGCCATATCCAAAGCAAGATGATAAGATGAAAATGAAGGGAAGCTCATAAAACAATCAAAGACGATGAACTCAGTGAAAAAGGATTTTTTAACCACATTCGCTTTTCTCCAGCTCTGTTTTACTTTGGTAGAAAGGAAGACAGTGAAAGTTTTCTCAAGATAATAGGATATAGGATATCTCATAGTGCGATATCCTACAACCATAGGATTTCGCACAAGTATAAGGGTAAAATCGCCACTTTCACTACATCCTTTTGAGTACGAACAGCTCTACAGAAATTAGGTTTTTGCCAACAATTCTAAGATAATCGTCGGGTTTAAGGCATGCCGTACGGTCATTATCCCATTAATGTATTGCATGCATTCCTTCTTGTAATATTTATATAAAGTATAGACTAGACATTTTCAGGAATGTCTAGGCCATATTGTGCATGGAACTATCTGGCCTATGAGGCCCACCTAGAACAATGACATTCATGGCACGTTGAGGTTTTGAAAGGTATCCCATTGACCTACCTTTGAGGGTTTCAAAGTTGTCTAAATTCTAGTTACTTTAAAGTTGGATGGGTGGCCAATACACTCATGTTTTAGTGGTGTTGGTACCTCGGTATCGCACACTTGCCCAGGGATTGATCCCTGATCCTTCAAGTTTAACGTATCATTCCTAACCAGTGGCCCAACATATCAAAAAATAGTAGTTGGATGGGTGCAAAATTTGCTTGCATTTCAGCTGTGTCAAGATTGCTGTGAATGATAATTCACTTGGGATAGTGAGTGTGAGAGGTTCAGATTGATCTTAGGGTGTGTCAGGTGGGCCCCAAGGGCCAGGCCATTTGATGCTTAGGGAAGGCCTATCTGTCCCTGGAAATTCCACAATATAGATATATTCATACAGAAGCTAATGCATACATATAAATTATTTGTAATGTTGTATGCAATTTTATCGATGCACGTTTGTTTGTATGCAGTTTTAAGTTAATTGTTTCCTGAGTCTACAATATATTTAGTGGAGTCCTATAATACACTCTTCTGTGTGCAAAAAGAGGCTTCTCTCACAATAAATTTATTTTGGCAGGATGAGACAGGAGTCTACAAAAATCTGTTGCAAGAGGTTGCACAGAGAGTTGGAGCAGCACTTCCAGTATACACAACCTACCGCTCTGGCCTTGGACATCTACCTGTCTTCACATGTGAAGTAGAGCTAGCTGAATTCAAATTCACAGGAGAACCTGCCAAGAACAAGAAGCAAGCAGAGAAGAATGCAGCAATGGCTGCATGGTTATCTCTAAAACAATGTAAGCCTCTTTTATGGGAAAATGATGTTTATACAATTATACTTCAACTATATCGGGTTGGGTTCTCAAGAGACAACCATGCGAGAGAACTTTTTGAGGCCCACCTGGGGCCATGCCAATTATGATGGGGAACTAGGAGATGGAGATCTCAATGAGACCTAGCGGTCTACAAAATATCAACCCTAACCCCTTCATCCATGGCCATTTTGTTTAGATTTCAATCAGAAAAAGGAAAGAGGAGGAAGAAAAGAGGAAAGAGGAGGACAAACAGGGGTTTTGGGGTTGGGGGGTGGTGTGGTGTTGGTCATGGGGGATCTCACAAACCTAAAAGAAGGGAATCTGCAATATGCCTCTCATGAGAGATGTCCTTGAGAGAGCCTTAGCCTTTCCCATGCATATAATTGCTACAAGAGGGAATCACAATATTATTTTCTATTTATACAGCAATATAGGACCTCATATATTGAGGGCACCGCTACGCCCCCTTTTCTTACTTACTTTTGCAAAAGTAACACATTTTCTTTCATTTTATAAATTTTCTGGATTTTCTGAAATTTTTTCAGATTTTTTGGGCGATTCGCTATTTTCATCCTTTTTCACAGGTTCACACACACACACCCCCATGTCCCTTTGATTATGCACCCTCTGTCGTACCATTTTCCAAAAGTTGAGGCAGGGTGCATGTGTCAATATTAGGAACGTATATTTTAGATTTCATGTGAAAGTAGTGCTCGAAATAGTCGCACTTTTACTAATAGGAGAGTTTTCGTTGCTGGTTTTACAAGCAAAATAATGTTGTCTATCTAGGAAGTGAAAATAAAATTTTGAAAAAGTTGCAGCTGTACCAAGTACACATCTGGCTACTTTTAAATTCTCAATGTACAGTTATTTGTTCTGATATTGATACTAATACTACAATATCACACATATACCCAGTATTAAAGTTTCAGCTGCATATCCTACTATATTAATCTTAAAAGATTTGCTATTTTCCCAATTCCTTACCATTTTCCATGGTACTAAATTACCAATGGGATACTCATCCATAGACCCCCAAGATGTGAGAGACCCTACTCTTCGGTAACCATTTTAGTGTCCACATCTTTATCTGTGGCATAACAGCTGACCGGTCTGGTCTAGTCCAGTACTTTTGAGCTATATGATTGTGAATGTCCATGACTATCGTGTGCTGAACATGGTTCATCCATTTTGCCCTTGCTAATACTTAGTTTGACAATCAAACTTTTGCTTATCTGATCTTATCTGATCTCAGCTGCATGTTTTTGTCTTGCCAGTTGCTCAGCAATCATCGGCCTCATCATCAGAAAAGGACACCACTGATGAGCAAGAACATGTCACTGTGGCAAGAGCTCTACAGAAGTACCGTCTGGAAGAAAAGATTGCGGCGGCAACAACAAACACATCCCATGTGCTTCCATTCCCCAAAAAATTCTCAATCCAATATCAAAAGCTATCCACCACTAAACCTCTTGCGGCAACTGGATCGAAAATCCTTCCATTAATCCGTCACCAAACAACTCCAAGGAACAGGTCCACAGCTGCAACAATGACGGCAGGAGTTACGAATGGGAGGTCCCCATCATCATCATCTTTACTCCCTGCAACAACCACCATGATGCGGGTTGTAAATGACAGGTCGTCATCATCATCGTTACTCCCTGCAACGACAGCAGAAGTTACAAGCGGCAACTACCCATTATCATCATCCTTACTCACTGCAACCACGACGGCAACAGGAGTTTCAAATGGCAGATCCCCATCATCATCATCCCTACTCCCTGCAGCAGCAGCAACAACGACGTCAGGAGTTACATATGGAAGTTCCCCACCATCTTCATCCATACTCCCCGCAACCACAACAGCAGCAAAAGTCACAAATGGCAGGTCCCTGTTTTCACCATCCTTGCTGCCAGATAACCTTGTGTCCATTCTGAAGCAGTTGGATGACCAAGGATCCTGTTTACGGAAGTTCCCAGCTGCTGGAGCAGCACCATATGTTCCTGTCCGCAACTTCAGGGCACCATGCCGTGGGATGGCGCCACCGGTGACTATAAGGACAACAGTGCCTGTGTACTCTACCCCACCCCCACCTAGCAGACCAGCTCATGTAACTGCCCCAGCAGTTCATGTAAGGCCTGTGGTGCCAGTTTCTCCGTCCCCAGCACCAGTGGTTCGGGTTGATGGACCAATGATTTTCATGGGCCCACTCAACAACCCATTAATTCGGACAGAGGGGCCACCAGTCATTCCTTGTCTGCCCCCGCTAAACAAGCCATCAGTTCCGATGGAAGAGACTGGCGAGGCAACCACGATTGATCTGCAGGAATCTACAGCGGTACAGAACATGAAACAGCTGAAAATCTGAAATCAGGAGGGCTCATACCCCCGAGCAACTCATTTCCGCCGGTTGATTCTCTTTTCCCTTTCATGCAATTTGGTTTGTTTTTTGTTTTCTAGTTTCTTTTTCAAGTATTGTACATTGTCTTGGGCCAGTTACAGCCAGAGCAATACGAGGCCCTCGGCAATCCATAGCAAGTTGGACCAGTGTCTGAGGAAAATTCGGCTTTAAGAACATTCAAAACTTGCGACCCTTTCATGGGGCACACCTTGATGCCTGCCAATGATGATGGAACTAGGGTTGGACTGGGCATATGCTCTTTATTATGGATTTAAAGGTAACCAAAAGGTTTTACAGTTTTTTTATTTTTATTTTATCAGTTGTCTTATATTGTAGACACGGCAGATCCTTGTTTTACGGGTGCATTGGATCCAACTCTTTAACAGTAATTGGCATGCATCAAGGTGTGCCCTAGAGGAGGGCCCTTTGAAGCTTTTAAACTTGGGAGAGTAGTTTAGTACTTTTCTCCTAGAATGTGTATTGTGTATATCTTCTTCAATGTGCCTAAGACAAGGGTGGGTGTTGTTTGGATGTGGGAACATTTTTCTGCACATTGTCGGTGAATGACTTGATCCACCAAGATGGTCGAAATTCCTGGTTTAAAAATTAATGAGAAAAATTGCAGGAGTAGAACTGCCCGTATTGGAGGTTCAGCTGTAGTCATGGACGACCTGTATCTATGTCAATGGAGCCTTAGGGTTAGGGATCAATTCTCATACTTGGGGAGGTTATTTCTCCTGTTAGCAGAAACCTCTAAGTGCCCACTTAGATCCAATCCAGTGGTGGGGAAAGTTAGAAATTAGATCAGTGTCAGAAGGGCTTAAGACTGATCAGATGTACCCTACAGTTTACTGAAACTTTTTAGGAGTGAGTTTCTTTTACTTAACGGTGTAAGTGATTGTCATATTCAATTACTCGATCATAGATAGAAAAGGCTAGAGGCATTGATCAGCCAGCCAGCCAACCATTCGGTACCTACATAGTGCTTAATGTAAACTAAAAATGGACCCTGGCCTTCAAGTCGGGAAATTGCAAGACAACAGCATGGGCCCACCTGATTTTTGTGATGGGTTCAGTCCCAGATATTTATGGTGGGACCTAAATGCTTAAATGGCTGAACCAATATGACCCAACTTGTTTAAAAACCAACAATAGGATTGCAAATAGACTGGGCCAAAGCTTGTTTTCAGCTACTTAGTTATCACCCAAATATACAGTTCCGGAGTGAATGCATGTAACTTGATTTTGTACCACTCACGTAATTATGTAAATATCTTCCACGTATAAATCCTGGTGTAAATGACTCTTTTTCTAGTGAGATTTTCACATCTCATACGTAAAAGATGTGTATTATTCATTATACATGCCTTTGGTGCCAAACCTGTGTAGAGAACATGTCTATCTCCCACGTGTGCAGGCTTGACATAATTTTTGCCCTTTCTTATCTATTCATTCCAATGGGCCATTTGTTGGCATGGAATTGGATACGTGGAAATTCATTATCAAATGGGCCCATTGTTTGCATTGAATTAGATGCATAGAAATTCATTGTCAAATAGCCCCTTCGCTTTGTTTGCATGGAATCGAAATAGGTAAGGGGTCCCTTCTTTGCGTTCATAATAAGCAAATGATTCACATGTATAACCATTACAAATGGTATGTTTGTATAACTAATTTAAGCATTTGGTGCTTAAATCGAGTCTTAAAATTAGCCCTTTTACCACCATCACAACTCTATAAGTGCCTCAAATACAAAATGGCCCGGTACGGTACATTTCAATTTGTTTATTTTTTTTTTCTTATTTCGATGGGCCCCCAATTCATGATTTCAACCGTTCTTTATAATATGGCAAAAGATATCTAAGAAGTCAAATTTCTTATCTTGGTTCATGGATTTTGAGATGTTCATTAAAAAACCTAAACAGCTAGATCTGATTTTCTAGAATGTGGATCCCAATTCATGATTCAAACTGTTAGTCTTCTTTACATGGCTAAAAAAATGCTAACAGAATAAAATCTCATATCTTCTTCATGGATTTTTAAGAAATATATACCAAAATAGTTAAAATCCAAATACATCTAGAACCGTTGGATGTAGTCATTTACTCATGAAAATGTTGATTTTAACAAACATCAGAATGTGTTTGACATGTATCATTTGAATAAATAACACCTTAGAATTTATTTTAAAATGGGCATGTTTATTTGAATGGAATTGGTATATATAGGAATCCATTATCTAATAGGCTCATTTGTTTACATGGAATTGAAGTAAATAGAAAGTCGACTTGGCTTGTTTGTTTGCATGGAACAGGAATACATAAGAGTTGATTAATGGAATGGGCCTATTTATTTGCATGGAATTGAATACATTGGAAGTAAATTACACATAGGCCTTTTCATTCGCATGGACTTGCTTGGAATACAAGGAATTTATTTTCAAATGAGTTTCTTTGTTTATATTGAATTAGAATCATAGGAAGTAACTCATTCAAATAGGCCTAGGCAGGAATTCATTATCAAATTGGCCTATTAGCGCGCATGAAGTTGAATATATGCGAAGATGAAAAACATCCATATTTATTTTAATTGATTACAAAACATAATTTCTTACATTTTTTTGGTATAAAATGACTCACAATGAAAGAGTTTTGGGTTCTATCGCAGCCTAACTTTTTTTTTTTTTCTAGGTAGGTTGGCTGGCCAGGAGTGATACTTCCAACTTGAAGGCCCAATAATCAATCCCTTAGTAGGGGTGTAAAGTGGGTTGTGCCTTCAGGCTGGCCCAGCCATGCTGGCCCGTGAAAATTCACGTGTCAGGCCATGCCTAGGTCGGCTGGGGTCAGCTCAGCACAGCCCATGGCACGGCTTAGGTTGTGCCGTGTTCTACTATTTTTTATATATAAATTGAAAGACTCTACGGACTTTGAAATAAGTTTGAAACTATTAAAATAAATGCACAAACATTGATTTTAATTGACAAATGAAAAATAAAATTTTAATCATTTTAAGTTTTATATTTTATTTATATAAAAAGATTAAAAACTTTATATATAATTGTCTTGCTGTGATGTGCCGTGCCGTGTCGGGCCATGCTGTGCCGTGCCTTGGCCTAGGCACCGGCCCGGCTAAAGACCTGGGTCGTGTCATGCCACGACCCAAGGCTCGCTTGCCCCGCATGGCCCATCCTTTGGGTCGACGGGTCGTGGTCGACCCAGTTAATGTGATCAATGGGTTGAACACGGCCCATAAATGGTTTTTTTTTGTGTTGGGCCGTGTCGTGCCGGGCCACCCACTTCACACCCCTATCCCTTGGTAGGTGTGATGCAAAGGTGCCAACATCACTTAACCATATTGTGTATTTGTAGTTAAAACAAACATTTCAAAATCAAGTTCCGTGTAAAATGTGCTCATTAGAAACATTGTAAAATGTATAGCATAAGCAAAACTTACATATGTAAATTCAATTCACACATCCCATGTGTAGGAGACAAGCAATCCCTTCAAAAAGGGCCACCTTATAGATTATTAATAACTAATGCATGCAGGTAGGCGTGTGTTTGTGTGCTTTCGGGAGCATTTATTGGTATAATTGATTGGTGATTAATTAATAAATCAATAAACACATTTGAGGTGGTTTGGACGTGTCCAACACAAGCCAACAGCAACACCATTGAAGAAAAGCTTTTATATGCAGATTGATGAGCCACCACCATGAAAAAGGGGATGGACGAAGAAGGCATGGATATAAGTAGTAATGATAGATAGCCTATCCAAGGATTTGGCCAAGATTGATCAGAATGGAGAACCAGAATTCATATTATTGACCCCAACATTGTTGGGATAAAGCTTTGATGATGATGATAACACATTATAATATTATCTACATTATTGACTAAGGACTGGGTAGGGCTGGGTCTTTTTCAAAATTAGGCCCTAGCCTACCCGTGGATTTCAGGACAAAGGGCAAAAAAGCCCTTACTTTTGCTGGCTTTGGCAGGCCGGGGAGTGCTGAGCCCCTAGTCAGGGTGACCAAACCACAGTTCACAATGACTAATAACTTGGGTAAATTAAAACAGATGCCAACATTTTTCAGCTACAAGTATAGCTAGTACCTAACAGCAATCCACAAACAAAAGAGCATCTGACAGGCAACACCAACTGCAATTCACAGCATTTTGCACCGGACAAATGGCATCTATTAATTCATGCAATTCGAGCCCATGGAAATTTACAGAGCTCAGCCAGACAGATCAGACCTGCATTTCAATTGGCAAAGGCAGCTTCCATTGCCTGTAAGATATAAGCACTGTCAAGCTTGAAATTTCTGAAGCTCTTACCAGGGCCAGCATCAGTGAGATGAGATTCAGATCCAGGTCTGTTTGATGGGTTCTCATTCCCCGTTGAACCTCCTGAACCATTCTTTGCCTTCCATACACATGCCCCTAATCAAAATAGTAAAAGAAAATAAAACAAATGTCACTCAGGTAACACAAAATGGATTTTCCAAGATTCATCATCGGAGAAATTTTGGTCAAATTTCCAAAACACCTTATAATCTGGTTATAAGAATTAATGTGCTATATATCTGAGGGTTAACCAAATACTGTGAATTGAACCAGAGCCAACATATTGGAACTCAAAGCAGAATTCAGATTTCGGAATTTTGGATTGTACAAGAAATGTACTGTTACATTGATATTTGATTGACAAAGGTCCAAAAACCCATTGCCGGGTTTCGAATTTGGTTGTCACATGGTTCGCAAAGACCTTTCAAGTGACTGGCCTAAATTCCAGTATACTTTTGGTCTTCAGTGAAATCAGAAAGCCAATTCAGTTCATCTAATAAGCAGAACTCGGTGTTAATCAAAGACCCGAGTTTCCAAAAAAGTTAATCAAAGACCCGAGTTTCCAATAATTCTGTGTACCAGCTTGGTGTGAACTGGCAACGTTACATTGTGAAAAGGAGAGAAATAGAGGTGAAGAAAGACCTTTGGAAGAGATGTCTGATTTTTGTGATGTTGAGGGTTGGTTTTTGGAAATCCAAGCTTTAAGAGGCCTGCATGACAATAGTATCATTTTCACCGAGCCAAACATGTGTCATAAATGATGCAAGCAATAAAATATTCAGCACCAAAGAGGTAAGGCATTGTATACTCACACCAAGAAGGGGGCAACCATGTAAAGCTTCAGGCCATTGGCTGAACGTGAGACAACATCACTGCCTTCAGCCTGGAGTTCATCAATCCGGTGCCATGAAATTTCCTGTCAGCAACAAACATCTTTTTTAAAGAAATGAATATCCAGTGACTCAAACTTTTCCCCTTAAATCATTCACTCATTCATCATCAACATCACAAACATCACTACCATTGAAGCCTTATCCCATTCACTCAGTGGGCAACTAGGCATTTGGGCATGTCAACTGGATCCCAGTCATATACTAGTTGGCTTGGTTGGGCAGAACTCAATTTGGATGCATTGGGTTAAACCCTATGATGCCCAGATATGGAAATGGATATGGACACTGATATGGGGATTGAGGATACGACTCCTCAATTTTAAAAATCTAAGACACGGATACGGATCTTGGCATCCTAATTTTTTCTCTAGACTACTTTTGAATCAATGAAATTATCTATGTTTTTGTCCCTTTCTAGCATTTATATATGAAATAAAGGATTTCATTGTTGGATATGTTAAACTTGTTCCCTAGCAGCATCGGTGCATTATCAGGTACCAATACAAGTGTCGTATCGGTCCAATACGGATAGTTGGGCATGTAAAAGTATCCGGGTATCATAGGTTAAAACCCCATCAACCCACCTGGTCAGCTCACAAGTTGGCTTGGTCACCTTTGTATGACTGAGTTGCCCTAGTCAACCCAAAATTAAAATTAAAAATACTATTTTTTTGAATGGTAATTAAAAAAAGTAATTAATTCATAAGGATGTTGGAAGCTCAAAATACTTAAATGAGAACTAAAAAAATAGAAATTAAAATACAGTTGATATTGATGTAAAAGCCGAGCCTCTAGCACAATTGGAAGGCACTCGTTGGCAGAATCCAAGGTTGTAGGTTTTGAGTTGCATACTTTACTTATGTAGATTTTATTTTAAAAAACTCTACTTTTTAGATTTATATACATTTTCATATACTTTAATGATTAATATGGATTTCTGCTAACAACATTTGAGAATTTACTCTACTGATCTGCCTCACCTGATTGACTTGCCAGCTTTCATGGTTAACTCTTAACTCCGAGTAAAAAGAAAAACTATGACTAAGGTTAACTTGTTTCTTATACAACAAGGGATGAAGGTTTGGAGAAGCCCATAACAAGGTTTTTCTTTTTCTTCTTTTCTATTAAATAGCAGCTAGATAAGGAATACATACACTGATCTCCTTTTTAGTTAGTGGTGCAAAGACAGTATCTTCCTTGACACCAGTAATTATGTAGAGCCGCACCCGCTGTTGGCCAATTACAACTTCAATGTGATCATCCATTTTCAGAAGTTTTGAAACATCAAAACCAGTTTCCTCCAAGACCTGACCCCAACAATAAAAAATACCCAATGAGCTCAAACAATATGGAAAGACATAAAAAATATATAAAGAATTCAATGACAAATAGCATGGCTCTTGGTTTTGGTTGAGGCAATTATACCAACTTAAAGTAAGTGAATCTTCTTGCATTTTGCAAACTGTGAAAAAAAAAAAACCTTAAAAAGAATCGATAAGCTTAAAAGTGCCAGCCTCTGTTCAAATGTTCAACACCCCCTTCATCACCAGTAAATTCTTTTGACAAGTTCAAGCAGGTTGCAGCATGCAATTTTTCCAAAAGACCACAGTGCCCTTGAACTACTCTAAAAGGGCAAGAGTCAGAGTTATTTTTGGGGAAAAAAAAAGGACCTACTATTAGAACACATGTATTATTCAGGGAGGGGCCCACTCAAATCAAAATTGAATGACTCGAAGCCTCGAATAAGTAAAATAGTGGGAGCACCCAAATGATCCAAACAGGTGGGGCTCACCAAAATGGTGAAAAGATCCACACAGGATTTTTCAATAGGACTACCTTTTCAGAATAAGGGAAGTTTGGTCTCACACACCAGAACTTTTTTAGATACCATCCAAAAAGGGTTTGACTGCAGGTCAAACAAAAAACTTAAATGATTAAATTTTAGCGACCAGTATAATTATTGAGAAAATATCTCACTAATTTTCTTTACGACACTAGAAATAATTCTGGTAACAGTTTAAGTAGTCGAGAGGCAGAGGCTTCCCCAACCTCTCCTCTATCTCAACATGTTACATTAGCATGAGAAGTAATAACAACCAGAACAGGCAATGGTAAAGGCTGTTATTAAAGAACTTACTTCTCGTACGGCGCAAGTATGGTCTTCCTCATCTTTATTCTTTTTGCCACGAGGGAAGCTCCAGCTTGCTCCCTTCCAACCTTTTACTAGTAAACACTGAAAATCCATTAACATAAATTAATAAGAAGTTGAAGTTTGACAATACTCGGGAGAAGGAAAGAAAAAATGTAAAAGACCTGCTATCACAGTACCTACTACTTCAATACCATTAAACAACTTCCCAACGCTATCATAGTGACTTTAGCATGATTAAGAAATGTACCAATGCATGTTCTAGCTTGATCTATAGTTTATGCATAGGAAAATGCCTTTTGATGGAAGCATCTCTCAAACTGTGCATCATTGCCATCATTGTCATTGTTTTCATCATCCCATTTATTTATGGTTGGATTCAGGGAACTCTAGCTGACCTATCCTTGTTTAGAGCTAAATTATGTCACTCTATCTAACATGTCACTTCCACCACTTCATTCTTCTAGGCCCTAGCTACTAGTGATTGTAGTGCTGCTTCCAATCTCTTTTTGTACAAACCTAAAACATATATAAATATGTTTTTTTGAATGCTGAAATGCATTAAAACAGTACAACAGAATTACACCGAAAAGCAAAGGGGCAAGAAAAAGGGCCCAAAACAGAGACACCACTCAAAAACGAAGAACAAGGGGAGCAAAACGCCAACAGAAAGAGGCCAAAAAGCTCCCGGCTATAGCTAAATGCGGCCAAAAAAGCACTGGCCAACCTAAAATATTACAAAAATATCCAAATTATTGTATTATTATTATCATTGTTAATATAATACAGGCCTAAGGGATGCAACCCTTCATTCATGTCCAATTGGCCAGAACACTGGAAGCCGAAGAAGCCCTCTCGTTGGGCCAATGGAGCAAAAAAAAAAAAAGGCATGTGACAAGTCCAACACGCTCATTGGGCCTAAGAAGCCCGCTCGTTGATACTTGCTGACATTTCCTACTATGTCTCTAAGTCCGGTCTATTTTCTGATCTTGAGCCTCGGTTCGGCCCTAATATTTTCCAGGTCTGAATAAATTGGGACTCAAGTCCAAGTGTCCAACCCAACCAGTTTACAGCCTACTGCACTTCACAATACTCATCTCATCCACTTGGACAACATTCAAATCTTACAACAGCATAACTTTGACCATTGTCTTATAGAAGTGTTCCTTCAATTTAAGGGTCACTAGATGATCGCACAATACCCCACTAGCTTGTCTCCACTTTGGCCACTCTCTACTAATCATATCTGCAATATCCTACTTTGTCCCTCTATTTTGTTCCAAATATCGAGATCTATCACATTGGAAAACAAAGTAGTTTTAACTTTCAGGAAGGAAGTGTTTTTTTTTTTTTTGCTAAATAATCCTTCATTCCTTTACACTTACAAATCCACTCATTTCCACACCATTTATTCCACTTTATTTCGCTAATATTTAAAAAAACTGACTCAAAAGTCAAAACTCTCTCCAATGTTATACCTTATTCTCTTTTAAGAATAGCTAAATGATAGGGCTCTAATCACCCTTTTTAGTGGAAGACTTCTACATTGAGTTCTAATGTAAATACTGGAGGAACCCTTTTTTTTCTTTTTTTTCTTTTTTTTTTCTTTTTTTTTTTTTTTTTTGAAGAAGAAGAAGAAGATGGGGGTTGGTTCCAATCCTTGAACCCTTGACCTCTTATAGTTATAAGTACTCTTAATCATGCAACCAGTGAGACAAGGAAGATTGGAGGAACCCAGTTGCAAACTCTATTATTATTACTTCCCAAAAAGAAAAAAAGTAAAAAAAAAATCCTACTAATGGGACCAGATTTATAATTCACCTGAAGGCAGTCTCTTGTGTTCTGAAGATGCATTTTAGGATTCTGTCTGGAAGGGCCTATCGGCTTTTTCCTCATCTACAATATGCTGATGATGCATTCCACATCCAAAGAAGCTACTCTTTTAACCTATGATGTTCAGATATGGATATGAGGATGGGAGATATGACTGCACTTTAGGAAATTCATATTTTACATCAAGGTTTTTATACAAGGTACTAATTTTTTCTTAACATTTGTAAGTTAATAGAATTATCAATGTTCACATTCCTTTCCAAAATATTTTATGGTGAAAAGTAACAGAACTGATAGAACTATTTTATTTATTTTTTGATCGGTTCTAATAGAACTATATGAAACAAAGGAGCCAATATAGTACGATATGCTAAACTAGCACTGTGTAAGCACCAGTGCAGTATCAAGCACCAGTATGAGCATCATATTGGTCTGTCACGGGTACCCTAGGCATGTACAAGCATCCAGGTATCCAGATAACCTTCTTCATTTAGTTCTAATGACCAGCTTGGTTTGAGATAGGAACATGGGAAAGTAGACATCTGCTTGTCGCAAGGAGATTGTTTGCCATGTAAACTAGAATCACATTGAGCTAGGCTATATTTATGGAAGCTAAAAAATATTTTAAGTACTCAAGCTATCTTCATGCACTTATGATTTATATGCATGCACATACGTAAATGCAACTAACTACAAAATATGCCCCACACAAAAGAATTATAAGTAAATTAGCTGAAAAGTAAATCCGCACCTTCTTAAGAGAGCATGGGTCAAAATCTTTCATAATTCCAAACATGAGTTTTAAGGATTTAAACTAAACCATAAGCAAAAATCAAAGGATGGGATGGATTCTGGGTTTTCTGCTTGCTAACAAACGACTTACCCGTTCAAAAGATTCCTCCAGAATGATAGCTCCAGTTACAGGAACTCGAACCTTATAGGAAGTGAAGTCCTTGTATATGTCATCAATATGTGCAATATAAGGTCTCAGTGCAGCACAGCTATTAAACACTATGAGGAATTAAAGAAAGTTTCACCAATAAAAATAAGAGGCTGCAAGCATTCCCTTGAAGAATTTACATATGCCACACAACTATGTTACTGTAAAAAGAAAACCCTTGAACTGCCCAATGAAAGATAATAATATGATTTACTCCATGAAAGATGAAATATGATTTAAGTATGTCATGGCATCTTTTCTTAGGTAATAGGAATGCACTGAAGAGGAAGTGGAAGGAATAGAATCTCAAACAAAAATTCTATGATGCCCAGATGCGGCATGGATATTGCATGAACGCCCCATGGACACTACAGGGACATGAAGTTAACTATAAATATTAAGTATTGGAAAGGATATGATACAGGTATATCACCTTGCAAACTTATGTATGATTGTAAATATGTTCCATGGTAAACGCACTGCAACCCTATGTCCAACTGTAAGATGATTTTCTTCCTTCCTAATCTCTACTAGACTACTAGCGCAATAACCCGTGCTAAGCATGGGTATGTTCACCAACAATTGCAAAATATATTTTATGATCCTTTAAAAAAATTTAGGTCATGCAAAATCATCCTCAAACACTTACGGACAGTGATTTGGTTTGGATAGAGCATAAAAATCTAAAAAGATAATAAAAGAGAAAATTATGAGAGTATCACTTTTTTCAATCCAAAAGTGTAGTAGGAAGAAAAGAGGAGAATTAGATTTGGAATTGATATGAAGTTGTTGTAGAGAGTGCAAAGTGGGAAGAAGACTTGAGTGGTTACAGTACAATCACATGTTGTAAGTGGAAGAAGAAAGTCAGTTAGCTGTAGAATATGGGTGATAACTTCCGGTCAAAATCAGCAGTTGGAGTCAAATTAACTTCAAAACCCTACGTTTTAATATATTAAAATTGATGTTGATTGCCCAAGACTAAATCCATGCATAAAATGCATCAAAAACTAATTCAGAGTAAAAAATGGGTGAAAATCCGCCTTTACTGTTTCTTGTCCTGCGAACAGTAGAACCTGAAAGCTATTTTCTGCAGTCCTAAAAAGCAGATTCTGTGAAAATTAACAAAATCATTGTGTCCCAGGTTGTTGTTAAGCTGACCTGTGAAGTGTGCATGGGTGCATGAGTTTTGAGTCCTTTGTAAAGCAAAAATAATAACTAACACAATTGTTTTGCTTTAGGAGTTGCAAATTATTATTAAAAAAAAAAAACAACAACAATTGGATTTCAGGGAAATGTGATTTTTTTTTTTTTTTTGTTGTTGTTGAAAAGGAGGAAAATGTGATACTGTCAGGTAAAATGACTTTGAGGTCTCATTTTGGCTTAAAAACCCAGTCTCTTGTGTATAATCCACTAATAAGTCTGATGAAACTCACAAAGGGACTCCAATATTAGCAATGTTCTTCCCAATGACTTGCTGACTGCATAGAAACAATATTTTGGAGCTGAATGCTTGATATGTTAAATACAAACACCCGGCAGGATATGGACTCAGTACACCTAAAGATAGAAACAACAACAAAGAATATCAAAGGGATAAGAGAAAAAGGATACTTAAAGACGTGAATTCCCTGAGAGAGAGCGACTTCAGCAACAGGTTTTGCTCCATAGAATTGTCTTCATAGAACCAATGGGCTTGCTCCACAAGAAATAGAATTCTTTCAAATGACTGTAGGTCTTCTTGCGGAACATTCAAAACAAACCGACTGCGCATATGCACATTTCTAAGAGTTAACTCAAGAAATTGATGTAAAAACAATGTCATTATAAGAACTGATATTAAATCAATTAGGTGATCAAAGAAACATAAGCCTGTGATGGACCACTGATTGAACAAAGATTCACTCAGACTCAAGGCACTTCTTACATTACTGTTTTTCAAAATGTATATATCAAAATTACTAAGACAATTACAAGAGCCACATGAGTGATGTGGTAAGCCGGTAACAGTCCATGACTCCATGTCATTTCTTAACAACAAAGAGAAGCCAAAATGTTCCAATGGAAAAAAAAAATGTTACAATGGTGACTCTGACATAGATATAATGAAGCTGACAAAGTTCACTTGCAAGAGTAGAAGTCTATCAGAAGATTATTTACTTAATGATCTAATCAAACTATAAAAATGACTGCCTCGCCTTTTCTTTTTCCTTTTTCAGTAAAAATAAATTTCTTATTCAAGAAGAAGTACTATACAAAATTAGATATCAACATACATAAACAGTATAAGAGAAACACATCGTTCATCATGTAAAGAACAAGATAAACTCCTAGACCACAACACAATGTTGCATGATTGGCTGCCTCATAAACATCACTTCCATATCCACCTTTTGAGTAGCTTATGCAACCACTTAGGGTGTGTTGGCTCAATTTCCTAAAAGTGCTTTTGGGCTTTTGGCTTTTGAAAAGCCCAAAAGCTTGTTTGGTTGTTAGAATTTTAAAAGGGCTTTTGAAGAAGCAAAGTCAAATTTAGCTTTCTCAGAAAGCAAACCTTCTACAGATAAAGGCAATCATTTATATTGGTATTCAGGTATATTTTACTCCAATTCAAGTTAGTCCAATTATTAGAAAGATCAATTGTTAGATGTAATTAAAATATGCAAATCAAAGGGAGAAAAATGATAGTGTTTACATGCAATAATTCTAATAATAGGCCAAACTTTGATAGGAGTATAATTTCAACAAGAGAAATATTAATTTCAAGTGATTTAGATTTTGTAGATGAGCCCTACGAATAGATTTATATGACTGAACATGGAGAACCAAATGATGAAGGTCCCTCATATCTCACTTTTCTATGAGATGATGATAGCGCCATAGCAGTGATACCACATAATACATGCCCTGGCACATATAGGATTCATACCTATCTATAAGGGTTTTATGTAAGGCCATTTCATCAATCTAGAGAAAGCCTACGACATTGTGCCTATATATTTGTTTTGGTGGGTTTTAATCTTTTAAATAAAAGGAGTATCCCATATCATTAAAGACATGTATGAGGGAGCGATAATGAATGTGAAAACTACATATCCAGAGATAAGTGAGTTTCCAGTGACCATAGACTTGTATCAGGGATCAGCTTTTAGGTTGTTATCTCTTTGTACTGATTATGCTTTATGGATGAGTTAACTGCTCATATGTAAGACGGGATACCTTAGTATTGTTGGGAAGTCCCACATCCCACATCGCCTAAGTAATGGGTTTGTCAATCCTTCATATAGCTGTTTGGGCATTCCACCTATTAGCTTAATGCTTTGGGTTGGCACATGGTTTCTTACATGGTATCAGAGCGGGTTCTAATCCCGTCGTTCTTGTGTAGCCCACGGGCCTTTCTGTTGTTCTTGTGTGACCCATGTGGCAAGGCCCGTCCATGAAATCTGTTGTGCCTGCATTTGAGGGGGAGTGTTGGGAAGTCCCACGTCCCACATCACCTAAGTAATGGGTTTGACAATCTTTCATATACCTGTTTGGGCCTTCCACCTATCACCTATTAGCTTAAGCTTTTGGGTTGGCACATGGTTTCTTATAAGTATATGCTATTTGCAAATTGTTGGTGGATGAATCGAACGATAGCATGAATGTGAGACTTTATAGATAACGGGAGCTTTAAAATCCAAGGGCTTTAAATAAGCTTTACAAAGACGGAATATATGAACTGCAACTTCAATGGAGAAGTGCGGAAAGATGTAACTCCTGTGAGATTAAAGCTCAAAAGATACCACAAAGAAAGTCCTTCCGATACCTAGGCCCTATAATTAGTAAGGCTGTGGAGATTGAGGAGGATGTCAAACATAAGATATGAGTTGGATGGTTGAAGTGGAAACTTGCTACTAAAGTGCTTTGTGATTAGCGAATAACTAAAGAGAAAATTTTACAAGACTTTGGGTTTTTTTTTTTTTTTTTTAATGGTTACTTTCATTAAGGAAAGCAAGAAACCAGCTACTTTCATTAAGAAAATTTTACAAAACTCTGGTTAGACCAACCATAGTTACCTAGTTCATAGTTAAAATAGTTCGCATTCAAATTCGCAATTTGACGCTCATCTCGATTTGAAAACTCAATGAGGTAGGTTCATTTAGTTCGTTTCCCGATTCAATTAATTCACATTTCGAATTCGACGAGTTCGATATAATAGTTCGAACATATAATTTAATGAAATTTTGTTATGACTTGCATATTCGTAGGTCCAGCACACATCCTTTTTTATGACAAATCTCTTTTTAAAATGGTATTAATGTTTACAATATGCTAGACTTAAACCTGATAAAAACTCATGCCATCGAAATAATAGTAACTGAAATTTAATTTCACTAGGAGTGAGGTCTGCCATTTGATCAATCATGTTTAAAACATAATTAGCTTCATAAAATTTGTGATTATTATTCAAATGTGACTGGTCCAGTAGAGGCATCCATATTGATTGGATTGATTTTTGGACCTATCTGAAAAATGTGATTATAGTACCTTTCACAGTTTGATTGAGAAATATGAGCTCCTCTTAACTAATTTTAAAATTAGTTAGAATAATTTAGCACAAGATATGCAGTCATCGCCACAATCAAGAGTTTAAAACCGAGTGGTGCTCACCAAATTTGATAAGTAGGCCTCATAATCAAAGGCGTGTGAGTAAGGGGATTAATTTGACGATAGGTGGGGGCCTCTATTGGAAACAAAAGAACAGTAAATATATGTATAGAGTAGTTAAGACATCAATTAAAAAGTTGTTCCCTTTTGATGACATTTCCCAGCCTGAAGGATCTACTGATTTAAGTAAAATACAATATATCCTGCTTGGCTACTAGAGATTTTACTCAGGGCTGAAACCATGATTCCATCAGCAGGACTGATCTTAAAAATCTAAACTGTTGAAGACGTTGCCCTTGGTTCCAAGAAAAATTTACATTAATTCAGTTAAGCCCTCCTTCAAGTTTGTAACATCTAAAATAAAATGATTTTACTTATTTGCATTGTTAATTTTAGTAATTTATGACTCTGACAGCCGAATTGGCTCATGTTGTGGTAAAAAAATTTCCAACGTCAATGAATGCTGAGATATTAATTTTCAATGGTGTAGATTGGAAATCCAGTCCCCAACTCATGAATTTTATATGTATAACATAGACTATGATATTAGGTCATCATTGAGGATAAGACTGCAGCATATATATTATAATAATCTATCATACGTATGACAACTAAGAGAGAGGAGGGAAAGGTCGAAAGGAGAACTACACCCTTTTTTCCAACTATATAGCTAAGAGAAAGACAGAGGGGGTGAGAAATGAGAAGCTTCTCTTCTATGATTTTCTTTTTTGAGCAGTGAAAGAACACCTTCACCTTTGAGATTGCAGCAGTTGGTGCGATTGAACATGGAGATGTGACTGACACTAAAATTGATAGGTAAGCCTTTAGCCTTTCTATTTTGCCCTTTAGTCAGCATTTGATTTTTCAGTTTTCGTCTACAGCGAACTGTCTCAAATTGGTCATTTTCTTTTTCACAAATTATGGTGAATCAAACTGTGAATTGTTCAATTCAAATCGTTTGCAACTCAAGGCCTGAACCACCAAATCAGGTAACTATGAGACCAACTATGACCTGTAGAGCAGAATGTTGGCCAACTAAGAAAAGAAACAACACATGCCAAAAAATGCATAAGCAGAGATGAGAATGTTCAGACAGATGTGTCGTAAAACTAGAACGGACGGAATAAAAAATGAGACTCATTTGAGATGATTCGAATGTATCCGACTCGGGCCAACTACAGCGCCAATATGTAAAAAAAAAAAATCCGAGCAACATGATAGCCTCTCAAAGAAAAAGGGTGGGGAAAGTCGACATCGATAGAGTTAGGAAAGATAGATTTGAAGAAGTGCGACCTATCTAAGTATTTGGCCCAGGATAGACCGGAATGGAGAAACAACAAAACCAGTAACCAGACAAAGAGTTTCCAGTATGAAATGAATCAGGGCGCGCCCAAATCACCAGCAGGAGATGGGGACTCTGGCTGAACAAACTGTAACCCATCCTACCAACTGTTTGTTACACATGGTAAACTGGAACCAGGTAAACAGGAACACTGTTTGAACATGGTTTTCACACTCCCATATTAATATCTGATACAGTAGTAATTTTAATCTCAAACTCATCAAACAGAATGGCAGAAAGCATCCATCCTCACTGCCCACCTCTTTCAGAACTTCCAAATGCATCCACCTCAAGCACTCCAGCCAAATTTCAAATAACCCCAATTGCTGTAATCCCTTCATCAATTCACTAAAACTGTGACTCATACCAATCCCTAAGAATCTACTCCATCGTCACCAATGTTCACTCAAAAAAAATCAAAAAAGATAATGAAATCCAACAGAAAGCAAGCATCAAACACAGAGAAATCCAACAAAACAAATCCAGTAGGAAGATCACAACATGGGCAGAATGATGAGAGAAAAAACAATAGGAACTGAAATGAATCGGGATTGAGAACGAGAGAGAGAGAGAGAGAAATCGTGAAATACAAGAGACCTGCAGAGATCGTCGAGGAGTTCTTGAGGGGGGAGAACGTTCCGCATCGGAGAGCTTGAAGATCGATGCAGGCCTGTCATGGCTGATGAAGCATCTAGCGAGAGATGAAAAACCCTAGATTTTTTCAGCGTCTTTGAAACCCTAGCTTCGGTTAATTGGATCTTAAACCCTTGTTTGGGTTCTTCAACAAGAAGCTGCAACGGGGGAAAGCAATTTTTTGGGGGAAATCTCAAATATGTCCATTGAGTTTTTACCTTATTTCCAAAAAGGATGCAAGTTTCAAAACATTTCAAATTAGGGCGTACGTTTGTCGATAAGTTTTTAATTACAGACAACTAACCATTTAAAGGTATTTTCCATTTACTTTTTCCCTCAAATTTTTAAAGCACCCAAATCTTTGTTTATTGAAATAAAAGTCTCATTCACTTCTGTCATTTTCTCTTTCATTTATGCACCAGTGTCCTCATGGTAATTGACGGTAATCAACGTCCCTACGACAATTGGAAGCATGCACCGGCTGCTAGAAGCATCCCATGGCTTTAAATAAAAAGTATTATTTTGGCGTTTTAAAAAAATTGAGATAAAAAGGTCACCAAAATATCTTTAAATGGTCAGATGTCCTCGATTGAAAACTTCGTGGAAAACTTGCACTAATTTTAAAAGTTTTGAGACTTAATGTCCTTTTTATACCGAGGTAAACACTTAAGACTTTATTTGAGATTTTTCTTTTTTCCTCTACCTCGTCAAATAGCTTCGAGAATGGAAACTACATTATTTTATAAGTGGGCTCCTTGATATCAAAGCAAGGGGAGTAGCTCACAAATGGTTGGGTTCCAAGTTGTCTTTAACCATCCCATTTTTTTAGGATGGGTTCCAAGTTGTCTTTAACCATCCCTTTTTTTTAGGACCTTCATCAAGGTGTCGAGACTACCAAATGTTATGATTATTAATGGTTCCTTAGTTAGTGAAGGCTCGTCAAGGCACCAAAGTTTTTATCTCCTAAAAAAACAGAAGGAAAGCAATCTCTCTCGCAATAAAGAATACCAGTTATTTCAAAATTTATGTTTTTTCAGATGCCCAAGATGTAGTTAATGCCATAAAAGGAATAGAATAATGGTCATTGATCTTATTATTTTATATATCTTAGAGTCCTCGGGGAATTTTGATCCATTTGATATCAACTAATGAATTTCTAGAACTTTCATTGGGACTGCTCATTTTATAGCTAAGGAGGAGACCTATTGTCTAGATATGTTGAGTGAGAAGACAATTTCCTCACTAGTTATTTGATTTGGCTTTTGTGGGAATATTACTAATGATAGAGACGCACATTGCACGTAGTTGTTACTTAAATGATAATATTAGTCACAATTTGTAATGATCCAACGGTTGAGACTTGATCTCATAGTCATTTTTGTCCTTATTCAAAGGATAGATGGTTCAAATTATGGTTTTTGGGCCCACAAAAATTAAAAAATGTAAAAAAAATGATTTGGCAATTTAATTAGGGACATAAAAACAGTCAATTGTATTGATGTAATCTAACATTTTTTTAAGTTTTTTCCGAGATTTCTCAAAATTCATGATGACTTAAGAATTTGAAATTTAACACCTTATCCCTTTTTAGCCTTTTAAAGCGGGTGAGCGGTTTGGATCATGAAAGATGGAGCCCACAAATTCAAAAAATGCATATATAATGATATGGAGTTTTTCATAAATCTTTTGCAATTCGTGATGAACCAACCGTTGAAATTTGGTCTCCTCGCCATTTTTGTCTTCTTTAGATGATATGTCATGATTTTCAGGAAAAAAAAAAGTAAAAAAATGCAAAGAAAAAAAACAATCGAACTAGTAGTTTAGAGAATTGAAAACAGTAAATTACATTGATGTAATCCAATGTTTCTAAGGTTTTTCAAGTCTTTTCAAAACCCATGATACTTGAGATGTGAAATTTGACACATTTGGCCATTTTGGCATTTTAAAAAGTGTGAACTTGGATGATGAAAAAGGACCCACAAATTCAAAAAATACATATCTAATGGTCTGGATTCTTTACAAGTCTCTCACAATCTATGATGATCCAATGGCTGAAATCTGATCCCATATTTATTTTTCTCATTCTGTAGAGGATAACGGTTCAGATTGTGATTTTCGGTCCCATAAAATAAAAAAATAAAAAAAAAGGCTGCAAGAGTGAAGATCTAATGATATAGATTTTTTCATGATTTTCTCACGACCCGTGATGATCCAACAGTTGAAGTTTGGTCCCTTAGCCATTTTTTTTTTTTTTTTTCAGAGGATGAATGGTTCATATCACGATTTTGGGCCCACGAAGATTTTAAAAAAAATGCTGCTAAAAATGAAGATATAATGATTTGGAGTTTGTCATAAATTTCTCATAATCCGTGATGACCCAATGTAGCTGAAACTTGGTTTGCATTTCTTTAGAGGATGAACGGTATAGATCATGAGTTTTTTGGCTCACAAAAAAACAGATTGCTAAAAATGAAGATATAATGATTTGGAATTTGTCATAAACTCCTCACAATCCGTGATGATCCAATGGCTGAATTTTGGTCCCATAACTGTATTTGACTTTCTTAGAGGATGAATAGTTCATATCGTGACTTTCATGCCAAAAAAGAAAAAAAGAAAACAAACACACACACACCGGACTGCCCAAATTGGAGAAAGACAAATATGAAGAAAGTGTACGAAGTGTTGTCCGACCAAACATTGGGTGAAATTATTTCTTTTAGTATATGGGTACATATAGATTATGATCCTTTTTTTACAAAAAAAGAAAAAAAGAAAAAAAAATAAGATAGACAAATAGTGTAGGACCCACCAGCAGGACGACATAGAAAGAGTGACGATCATTTTAAACATTCACCAAAATTTATCGTCCAGCTTAAAGTAACGATTCATTTTCTTTCTTATCTTTTTAAGAATATATCAACAGGATTTTACCAAAAAAAAAAAAAAAACTTTAAGTGACCACTGCACGAAATATGAAACTTTCGTTAATAGTGCACCAAACAGGGAATCCGTACATAAAAAGTAATTTTTTTCACAATTTTTTTTTAATTGCATTCGACCTTCATTTTTTGTGTTAAGGGTCGACTGCGACCCTCGCTATAACAAGTGAGGGTCACATTCGACCCTGAGAAGGCATAACCTCTTTATATTCTTCATTCTTCATCGAGTATTCGAGTTTTCGATTAAAAGAAAGAGAGGACTGGAAGATCTAAGCTATTAAATTGCCAATCGGCCATAAAAATGTTGTTGGTGGGTTGGTCGATTTAAGAAAGGTCCGGTCCCTAATAAATGTTGTCGATTGGTTGTGCATCATGTGAACTGCTGACGGCCTGTTCTCTTCCTCATCTTTGGTTTTCTTGTTGGTAGCATCTTTTATTTTAGGCCATTGGCATCTTCTTGTATAGGCATGATTTTTCTGGCCCAAAGCACAAATGAGCGTGGATCTTAGCTTTTGAATTCCTCCTCCAAACCATTCTTCCATTTTAGCAAAATATGTTTCACGTGATGTTGCACAAAACCATAGCATGCTAGAATTTTGGGTTTGAAATTGCAAGATCGTTTTTATGGAAGGATCTTTCATAAGAAGTTTACCAAAAAAATAACTTTAAGTGGCAGATCTTCCAGTCCTCTCTTCTTTTAATAAAAAACTCTAACACTTGAGGAAGAAAATGAAGAGGTTATGCCTGCTCGGAATCGAATGCAACCCTTACTTGTTATAGCGAGGGTCGATTGACAAAAAATGAAGGTCAAATGCAACCACAAAAAATAATGGTGAAAAAAGTTAGCTTTTATGTACTGATTCCCTATTTGGTGGACTACTGGCTAAAGTTCCCTGTTTGGTGCAGTGGCAACTTAAAGATATTTTTTTTGTAAAATCCTCATATATCAAATGTAAACTTTTTCTCCTATAAACAAAGATAAATAGGAAAAAGAGGTTTCTTTCGGGCCTATTTACATACTCTGTATTAAAATTTTAAAATTTTATGGTAGACGGAGTTTTATCAAAGGAGTATTAAAGATGTGAAGAGTGAAAGGCATGGGTTGACCCAGATATACCGCCCGAGGTCAATTTTGAGATTACTTGATGTTTGAATGGGCATCTACCTCTCCCATGTATATCTAATAAATAGTCGCCCCATGCCTAAACCTTATGATCTCCCCACATTACAAAACCTTTAAATGTTGAAAAAGAATCATCTTCATGCCGATCTCGTTTAACTTCTTTCCATGGAGAGTCTGAGATTCTCTTCGCACCGATCAAGCTTCTCATTGCCGGTCCACTTGTGGTCAGTCTCTCTCTTACCAAATAACCCTAAATAAAGCAATCTTCCTCCTCATCTTTAGTATAATCCTAATCACTCTATACCTGAATGTGAACTCTTAATTTTCAAATCCTAATTTCAAACCCTAAATTCCCAAATTCTAACCCAAACCCTAAGCCCTAAATCATAGAACATCTACAAGTCCAAAGATGACCAAATCACCATTGGGCACACTTTAAACTTCAATTCATACATAAATAAGAACTTATGGTTCATATGTTTGGATGACTTGAGTTATATTTAAATGGTGTTTTTTTTCTTCTTCTTTGCTATGAGCCCATGAACAACTAGAAGAAATTATTTTTATAGCTAAGGTAACTGCAAGCAACCAAACTCCTTATATGCAAATAAATTCCCTTCAGAAACCCAAATTGGATAAATGGGTGCTCACCCTAATTACTATTTCAGGGCATCCAAACACCTAGGATTAAAAAAAATGTTATCTTCGGTTGTTTTGACGATGATGAATTGATGATCACCTGAATTAGGAGAGATAGTGGGAAGACCCTTGAATTGGGTAGGAGATATGAGTATGGGAAAAAGTTGTGTCTTTTTAGATGAACTTTTTTATCTTTTGATATTGTTAATGTTAAAAAAGTTAGTAAAGTCGAGTAAGAGTTTAGCACCACCTAAATAAAAATCTTGGATCTGCCACTGGTGAAAGGTTTAAGACAAAAACATAGATACCCCATTATTCTTTTAGAACTTCATTAGCTAAGATGATTATTTTTTATCTTTTTGGTAAAAAAGCTACTAAGATGATTGATGTATAATCCTAAATTCAATACCAAGTAATTAAATAGGCCCTTGGCATCGTAACTTTATGATATTGAAAAGTATGTGCTGGGAAGTTGATGGGTCAGTTCAAGCCCAGCTGATCATTCAACTAGTGGCCTAGGGGCCAGCCCATACGTCCTAAAGATTAGCCGGGTAGCCTGTTTTTCAAATATGTGTCCTTTTGTATCAAATGTAGCAGTCAAATTAGGCATTTAGAAAGGTCAACCAAACGCAAAAATATGTATAAACTCACTAGTAAGTGGAGGCAATTCTCACCTGGCTGTCTAGGATTTGAACTCTGGGAACACCATCTCTTCGCACTTGTGTGGGCCTTCTTCCCACTTGTGCGGGCTCTCTTTGCGTGTGTGTGCGGGCTCTCTCTTGGGCCCTACCTTTCCTTTGCTGGGTTACCAAAAAGAAAAGAAGGTATAAACTCAAAAATTAGACCCCAATCTAACATACGTAAGGACCTAAATCACCTCATTCTAGACTGAGGTTTAGCTGGGCCTGATTCATCTCAACAACTGTCATTCTTAAAGGGTCTGGCCCACTGAGGTTTTGTCATTTTGGTGCATGAACTACCTGAGATGTCAAGGTCTTAATAGAAAGAGACAATGTTTGGAGACAATGCCTTTATGATTGACCATTGTATGACTCACTATCAAAGCAAAAACATGTGTACCTATAGATCAGTCCAATCCACACTGAAGTGTAGTTGCCCGCCGCCCCCCCCCGCCCCCCCTAAAAAAAAAAACAAGCGACGTTTAAGGCTTTATTTAGAACACTGCCAGACCTTTGAAACCCATTGGCATGGGTATGGATTTGGGTTTGGGTTCTGTGTGTGTATATATTAATATATATAACGCTAGACAGCGTCCAAGCATTTTTCAGGAGAAAAATAATGTGCCTAGTTGGGTCACATTTTGTAAAGAGGTGCCTTTTCACATTTGTGTGAAAGATAAAATTGTAAGCCCCTGTCGGACCCAATGTAATTTTTCTTTTGCGCCCCCCCACCGCCCCCATGTGGGCATGAAGTATCTATGTTCTTTTGTTTCTATGGAGGGGAGGTAGCTCACCACGATGCTACCAGCTAATCATAGAGGATAGTGATGGAATGGTCTTATACTAGATGTGATTTTGGTTAAAGATCATCTCAATAAGATCAACAAAACCATTAATTTATGGGCTTAAGTTACATTTTTCTATGAAATTTAATTCAACAGTGAGTATAATTCCTATCAATGTCAAGTCACTGAGAATGCCAATTAATTCCAGCAAGTAAGTGTGAGAGGGTTAGATTTGCCGGGCGGGCGGGTCCCATTTGGTGGCTAAAGAGTTACACGTAATTGGTGAGAAGTACCAGGTACAACGTGACCCAAGAAGTTTATAACGCATAATATACAAACACTTATTAAAAGTTTTGGGCCCTCTAAAATATAAATCGAATCCAAGATTTAGGATGTTCAATCCCCTCAAGCAGCCAAACTCAACCTTAATGGCATTCAGGTGGGGAGGTTTTCAGATTGCTTGTTTTCCAATCGGATTAGGTTCAGGTTCACCCACATTCATACAATTTGAGTTGGTTATGGGTTCGGCATACACCCAACTCAACTGCGCCGTTGAGAATGGCTCCTTACTCAAGTGGTAAGGAGCGGCGGTTCTCACCTGACTATAGTGTTGTAAACGGGTATCCGATTCTCCACTTACCTCGAAAGTTTCGACTCAAAAAAAGGGATCTAGAATCTATTTTAAATTCCAATTCTTAAATGGGTCTGAGTCCAGAACTCAATTTAGGTTCCATTTGATAAACTAGTCTGGCTTTGGGTCGATATAGATTGTGACCCGTGGACTCGGGATCCAGCATATGAGTATTTGACATTACAAACTGTATCTTAAAATCTTTTTTTTTTTTACATTTTTGTATATCGAAGATAATTGCCTTGATGCACTATTATAGGTTGAATGATATACTTATTTTAATAAAATAAAAATAAAAAAATAATGAGAAGTTATAATAAGTTTTGTAACTAGATTCCAGTCCTCTAGGAAAACCTGGTTCCGAAACCAAATCTAGATTTTTCTATCAAAATCGGGTATGGAACCAACAAAACAAGTTTCGAGTCAAAATCAAATTTAGAAACAGAACCGTTATTTAGAAATGGGTCCGGGTCCCATATGGTTTTGACCTAGAACCATTCTATTTACAACCCTACTTGACGATCCAAGGTTTGAACCTTGGGTATGCCTCCTCTTTTTTGCGTGCGCAAGCTTTCTTCCCGAGCGTGCGAGCTACTTTCTTACTTAAGTGGGCTGCCTTTCTGCATATGCGAGCTACTTTATTACTTAAGTGTGCTGCCTTTCCACATGTTCCCAACCCCATTCGCTGGAGACTTGAGATAAAATAGAAAAAAATAAAAATAAAAAATACTCTCTTGCACGTTTAATACAACCCCTGCACTTTTTGTATAAGCTTTCACAATCTTAAACCTAAAGAGGTAACAATTAAAGCAGCATGCTCATGGCTTGACTTCAAAGTTTGCCTGGCTTTCCCCTGCCTAGTGGCCCCACAAATTGGAGAGTCATATCACATGCCATGTATGTATGCATACATGTCATCTGTCGTCTAGAATTTTGTAGAGGTGGGTTCACGCATGGTTTGACTTGTTTTAAAAAGATAGATATGGTAAACCCCTCTTCCCATCACTTGTCTAATCTTGAATCTTGACACAAACAAAGATAAGATCTCAAATTGTAAACTTTCGACTTTGTGATGCAAAACAGTCGCAAAGCTACGCCAATGCTGATCCAAAACAGTATATCCTAGAAGCAAGAGTCAAAAACAATGGTTTTAAATAAAGCAAACTCTCAACAAACCCATGCAACGACTGGTGTCTAGTCTAGTATAAAAAGAAAAAAACTGATGTAAAAAAGGAAGATAAAGATAAAGATAAAGCATAGCCAAAAGAAGAGAAAGTGAAAACTCTATTAAAAATAATAAGAGACTTTATTGGAAAAATCCCCTTAGATCTATTGTAGATCAAAAGAAACCTAAAAGATGTGAGCTGTGGGTAGTAGTTTTAGAGACCCTTTTTGGTGTAGCTTTTTTTTTTTTTTTCTTTTTGTTGTTGTTGTTTATATGAGTGGGGATATCTTGCATGGCGAAAACATAAAAACAAAAAAGAATAAAAAAAGTAAATATATTAAGAGCACGTTCGTATGCATGGAATTGAATTCTTATGAACTCTTGATAAAATGAGCTTGAATGAAGATATATTGTCGAGATAAACTTTAGTTTTTCTAGGTTTGATTATTAAGGTAATGGCTAGGTCAGTCTTTTCGTCAATTGATGGATTGTTTTTCTACCCAAAAAAAAAAAACTGATGGATTGTTTGATAGTCATTTGTGGATCTTGCCTTTGTTTCTTTGGTTTTAGCCATTCTAACCAGAATGCATATTTTAGAATTTCTATAAATTTAATTCCATGCAAAGAAATGAATCCTATACTGGAAAGAGAAAGAGTAAAATATATATATATAGAGAGAGAAGAATTTTATGAGTAAAAATAAGAAAAAGTCTGGGAAAACCAAGCGATGTAATAGACAAATTCGTAATTACAAAAATAAATAATATAAACAACAATAGTTCAAAAGGGAGAAAATAGGAGAATCACTAAATGCCAATATATAGATTTCGTGAATTTGAAAAAGAAAGGGAAATAGTAACCATCCTTACTGCAAAGAATAATGTAATGAGTAAAGAAACGAAAATATGTTACCTATCCGTAATTAAAATTAAAATAGATATATTCTATAAACTATTTGAAAGCCATTGACAATACCCGGTTGGGTCTTGGTTCGTTAACATAAGATGTAGGTTTGCTCCCTACATTTGTGTGTTTGACACCCCTCAGATTTACCTAGTACAAGTGTGTTGC
Organism: Persea americana; assembly: GCA_029852735.1. Taxonomy (NCBI): domain Eukaryota; kingdom Viridiplantae; phylum Streptophyta; class Magnoliopsida; order Laurales; family Lauraceae; genus Persea; species Persea americana. The sequence continues at coordinate 9,358,011 of CM056813.1, read as the reverse complement.
GGGGTCGTGCGTGAGCTTGGGGGATTAGTCCTATTGGGTTAAATACCATGGGGTACCCTTGTCAAAAAAAAAGAAAAAAAAAAAGAAGAAGAAAATGAAAAATACAAAAGAAAGCCAATGACAATAGTAACCTAAAGATAAAACGAAGAAACAAAAAATAATAATAATCAGCATCATGTAGTGATACCATACTGCAAAAAAGATAAGCTCAAGAGTCTAAAATCAAAATTAAAAGGCCCAAAATCCAGTATATATAATATTGGAAACTCTGATTTCATGTGACCTTATTTCAAATTAAATTATCTAAAGGGAATGAAGTGTATCAGGATGAGATGTGGCTTACCATTTTTTTTATACTGGCCCAAAGTTCACACCAATAGGAAGCAAACCATCATTGAATTGATCTATGTAACTCTTTCTTATTTCTTTCAATTCCTGCGCTGTTCTTCCCACATGGATACAAGGCACAATGGACTTTGAATCATTCCATCCAAATATGATTTTGTATATGCTTTGAGTCATGGCTTTTTGAAATAATGTTAGATGTTCTCTGCCTAACCCAAAAAAGTGGACCAACGAAGTGGCCCCACAGCACTTCTTTTGTTCAGTGAGCAATTGGGGCATATGTGCTATAAAAATCCAAACATTGGTTTAAAAGAATTGATGGGGCCACAACCACAAGAGGCCACAATGAATCCCCAACTTCCGACAGGTAATTACTGGCCTACTGCCACAGCTGAGAGGATGGTGCTCTTCTTGCTCATCAAGGGATGGGCCCACATGCTGATGGTTGGGTAGTTTTATGGTCTATATTATGGGGCCTGATGAGCTCCATGAAGAAATTAATTAGGTTTGATTGAACATCTTGAGTCTAATAGTTCATCATTAGAATTTGGATAGCGAATTATTGCTCCTAAGGATGAAGATTTTCTACTAGTTTGCGTGCTGCTTTCTTCAAATGTTAAGAGGGCTTAATGAATAAGCCATCTGCTAAAACTCAGGTATGATAAAATATTATCAATCACTTGATCTAAAGTCACAAAATTGAAAGTCAGAATAGAACCTATTGGGCACCCAATGAACCCAATAAAACCAATGATCTAATGCACCTATTGGGCTACTGAGCCCTAGGAACATACCTTTGTCCTGCTTAAAAAAGAAGGTAGGCGAGGGTAAATGAAAAGGTCACCTCATAAATAATGGTCGGTAAAAATTCAGCCCCATTATATTATTCTAGCCTTTGATTTAGGAACTTGAACGTGTAGCCGCGTTCTAATTAAAGATTTTTCGTTTTTCCGAGATTAAAGATTCCTTTTACTATATTATATTATTGTATGTAAAACCCTAACTTTGTTACTAAATCATGATAGGCTAAAGAGTGTGGGTAAGCCCAAAAAGAGCCTAACATGCAGTCCCCGCGTAGGAGAAAATTTTCCTGAGGATAGGACCATTTATAATTTGGAAAGTTTTCAAATAAGGCCTTAAGTTTTTGCCTTATTTAAAAAAATGACACAAGTTCCAAAACTTTTCAAATTAGTCCCTAAGTTTTTCAATAAAACTTCAATTAAAGGTGTTTTTTATGGCATTTTCTCTCAATTTTTTAAAAACACACAGAGTACCTTCATTTAAAGCCATGACATGGTTCTGGCAACCGCTACATTTAGCCGAAGTACTTAGTTTTCCTCGATCACTATAAGGCTGCCGGTGAAAAAAATGAAGAAAATATAGAGAAAGTGAAGGGGGGTTTTATTTCATTAAAGGATAATTTGGGTACTTTAAAAAAATTGAAGAAAAAAGTTGCCGGAAAATAGCTTTAATTGGATGAAAGTCCTTAATTGAAAACTTCATGGAGAACTTAGGGACTAATTTGAAAAGTTTTGAAATTCATGTCCTTTTTTGAAATAAGGAAAAAACTTTAGGACTTATTTGAAACTTTCCCTTATAATTTTTATTCCAACTGTCCATTTCAATCATACATGCGTCCTACTGTCCTTGTTGAGGCTAAGTAAATGAAAATCTTTGAAATTCGCTTTCATCCCAGAAGGAATAATAATGAAACCTTGGGGGTGATTTTAGTGCTGTCACTCTTGCTTTAATAAGGCCCATTAAATGAACAGCTCAGATCATCTGAACAGGCATCCATATGTTTTCCACCCAGCATGAAGATTTAATGTGGCTGAGTCCATGTCGAGAGGTTCGTATTCAAATAAAAACGATGTTGCACCATCTGGGCCCTCTCAGTTTAAACCACAGACAATTGAGGAATAGAAGTTTGGATGCTTTCAATTCATGGTAAGAAAAGGAAAGTGAAGTTATTGATACTATCCCATGCCAACTAAGGTTGAGAAGCCATTGTCGCTCGACTTTATTAAGAAAACAAGAATGCCTCTGATTGCTTGGATGAAATTGGGAGTTACTTTCAGTAGTGAAAAAAAAGGGGGGCTTTAGCCCGTAGGTCCTTCATCATTTGCTTTTATGGCCTAAGGTCCACAATATTTTATCCTACCGGCAACATTCCTTTCATGAAAATGACGCAGCAAAAAAGCAAAAAAAGCCCTATACACGTCAGCAAAAAGGCTTGGCTTAAAACCCCTTGAAACCATTTCAGAAAAGCAAAAATCAGATTCATCTGAATCGCAGAAGCAAAAAAGCGAAGCTAAAGGAAACTGCAAAACCTATAAGCAAACTCAACTGATCGAAGACCTCCATCATCTGAATCGTCTTCACTTGGTTAGAAAAAGTACTTCTTCCATTCCTAGAAAGAAGATGTACAAGATAATTTCTTCTGAAAAAAACTAAAAACCTAATTTGATTTCGTTCTTCTCTGATTTTATCTATTCTTTATGCTCAACTCTATGTAGACAACGGCTAGAACAAACCTCAATTCAAGAGAAAAAGCAAGCGAAAGTCAGATAAATTTGTTCGAAACTCAGATAAATTTGTTTGAAATTCAGAAAAGTTGTTCAAAACTCAGATAAATTTATCTGAGTTTTGCCAGAAGTTCAGGTAAGTTAGCCGAAAACTCAAATAAATTTATCTGAGTTTTGAACAACTTTTCTAAGTTTCGAATAGTTTATCAGAGTTTCTGTTAAATTTATCTGAACTCGGCGACACCAAAAGTCAGAATATGAAAAACCAGATTCTAATAAAAATCGAAATCCAAAACAAGAACACTTGATGACCATGATCCAATCGAGAAAAGAGAGAAAGGGAAAACAAGCAAAAGAGCAAACTACTCCATTTCAAATCAATTGTAGAGAGAGATTTGAAAGAGACTTCAGATGAAAGAGTAAGAGAAAGTAAAACCATTTCCATCTTTGAAGAAATGAAAGAGAGAGAATCGGAAGTCATGCTGGCGACAGAAGATGCTCTGCAACGGTACTCCGTAACCATGGAAAGGAACTGAAAATGAAAAATGAGAGAGAAGAAGACGGAAGGAGTGAGAATAAGAGAGAACTTGGCCTAGGAATGAGAGTTGAAAGGGGCAAATTAGTCATAAAAATATATGACGTGGCGAATTAGGGACCTCTCACAAAAATATCTCTAGTTGTCTAGACTATAGACATTAGAAAAAGAGTTGTTGGACTGGATGCCTTAGAAGATCGTGCTCAGGGACTGGTGGCTAATTTACCCAAAAAAAATACCATGTGCAATGTTAGAATTTGTTAGCATCATATATGGAGTAATAGTCATGAGCTAAGAGAGTGAAAGGGCTAGCCTGTGGGGGGGCTTACTTGGATGGATGACATTTAGAGAAGGTGGGGAAACCATCTTTATAGAAGATGAGCCCACAAAAGATAGGCCCACTTGGCACAGTAACTCTTGATTCAAGAGCCTAGATATTACCTGCATTCCACTTGTCCCACTGACATGTTTTTTTTTTTTTTTCTTTCTATCCTTTTCTTAACAAATTCAAACCCTATTACCATTATAAATGCCGTGTCTTACTGCTATTCAAATTGTGGATTGACAATTATACTATATTAAAGCCAAGGGTTTTGAAGTTAATTTTGACTGCAACTCTTGGTTTTGGCTGAAAGTCATTTTTCATATTCTACGACTAACTCACATTCTCCTCTCACTTTCAACATGTAATTGTATTGTAATCACTCAAATCTTCTTTCCACTTTCCCCTCTCTACAAAAACTTCATTTTTATCCCAAATCCAAGTCTTCTCTCTTGTTCATACTTTGCTTCTCGTAGCCCATTTCTACTCTACGGACTCTTGGATTGACAGAAGATGTACTCTCATAATCTTCTCTCTTTTTTAATCTCTTTTTAAATTTTTATGCTCTATCTAAATCAAATTGATGCAAGTAAGTGTTTGAGGATGATTTTGTATGATCTAAATTTTTTAATGGAACTTAGAATATGTTTTGTATGTATTGGTGAAGGTGTTCGTGCTTAGCACTGGTTATTATGCTTGTATAACTTATAGGATCTACATCCTTTGATGCTTTAACCTAGAGAAATATGAGTTAAATGATGGTAATTGATAACTTCATAGTGGGGCAAACCTATTGAAATCCAAACTATTCAAAATAAAAGCTATCTATGTGTATATGAAGTATTCTCACAATTTGGGTCAATCAGTATTTGTTCCACTAATAGATTGATTGCTTCTTCTTCTTTTTTTTCCTTTTTTTTTTTTTTTAATCAAATGTGACAATGAATATACATAATATTGTGTTAATCACATTTTTCATCCAATAGTCAATCCAAATGTAGTCCATACTTGGATTAAAGTAAAATTGGAATTTAAAGCCTCATGGAATCCGGATTCAGCCTATTTTTTTAATGTCAGCCTCACAAGTCCACATTGTAGTCTATAATGCCTCTGTGTATTATGCAATAATTAGTTGGGTGTGGGCTCAACTTGACACAAACAAAGACCTGCCTACCAGTTACATTCATTTATCAACAAGGTCGAAGAACAGAGTCAAAATTCTCGGCTCTGCTCCCATTCAATGCCTTAATGGCTGCAATTACAGATTGGTATGTTGTGTGTTTTTCATGAGCAGAGTAAGTGGCCCCACAAGAGCATGTGTAGTAATGCTAATGTCAGTCAATGGACAACACCAACAGGTCTATTCGAATCGTATTTGAAAATTTAATCGGGTAGGGAAGGCTATAATATCCCATGATTGAGCCCTTTATAGGAGAATAATAATGGCAGATCACTCATCTTTGACTGTCTGTTCATCACTTCATTTATTTCACAGAAGTATTTGGAAAAACCTGTTGTACTATTTGAAATCTAAATCTAACATAGAAATGATTACATAAATTGTTATGTGGGTGGTATTCCACATCAACTTTGTTAGCCCTTGACATGGGCAGTCCCCACCCCAGTGAGCACATTTAGAAGGTATGTCTTAATCTTGGCCAAGTTCAAGTTCTTTATTTCTTTATTTAACAACCCTATCTAATATCTACCGCATGGAGCTAGAGGCTAGGGCATAATAGCAATCAATGGTAGGGATGAAATTGTCTCAGCCTAAAAGTTTAGGGCATGGGCCTAAGATTTAGATCTCTTTTTCTTCTTTTTTCATACCAAAGGTCTTGAATACTCAAATGCCATGGGTGTTGCCCCTCTACGTGGGTCTAAGTTGAGGCCCTCTATTTGGGTCTTGGTCCCTTGATGGGAGACTATAGCTATGTCTAGTCCATCCAAGTATATGCTATGAAGAACCTGTTTATCGTTTGTAATTGTTTCTATGAATGGGCTATGAAGAATATTTGAATTTAAGTTTCATAAGCAAGAGATTGGAAGGCGTTTAAGTTATTGAGTGATGAGCTGCTCCTACTCAAACAAGCTTAACTCCAGAGTTTTTATGGGATATGGAGCCATACTGATTTAAAACGCATTACGTTGCGTTAACATAGAATTTAACTTATTAGTCCAGTGTCATGACTTAGATATTTACGATGTGGGACTTGTGAAGATTTTCTGTTGGAAGCTAGTGGTTGATATGCTACACTCCATGGTTAAGTGTAGGGATGTAAATGGGTCATCGATCTTCGATTATCCCAATGTTCCGACTCATTAAAAATCGGGTTTGGATTCTTATTTAGGCTTTGATAAGTAAACAAGTCCGGATCTAGGTCATATTTTTGTTTTTACTCGTGACCTAAATGGGTCCGGATCTGGTTCCGCCTTGGTTCTGACTTGTGGATACAGGACCTGACATATTACCTTAGTTTTCGAGAATATCTCCTAAAATATAAGTCTTTTTTGGTATCATTCTCTATCTAGATCTAGATCCGTCCCATATACAGTTTTGGTTCTAGTTCTGAGTCCACCATGGACTTTGACTTGAACCGACCCGTTTGCATCCCTAATTAAGGGTGTCACTCAGGCCGCGTTCTCACACCAAGAGAAGTATTGAGTTTGAGGGTTGCAAAGTTGTCAGCAGTCTAGTCATCAAATAATGCCTGATTTTGCTCAGAATTTTGAAAATCAATTGGAGGCCTTACAAAATTTAGATGAGCATATATTCAATGACAACTCATGAGGCCTAGTGTGTGAATGGCTTAAATTGATCCGGGGCATTATGAGGTAGGGCACTGTCCTCCAAACTTCTTCCCTGTGTATGTGTACGTTGAAAAGGATTTTACACCCTATGCCATTGTTGGATCTAGGTACAATATGCACCAACTTGGGGCTGCCTCACAGTCACTGCAGAGGTGGCACTGGGTCACAGTAGAGGTTGGCTTGAACTCTTTGAGTAACAAGTTCAATTTATCAAACCAAAACTACATTTATTTATTTTTTAGGAAATGTCAACCTAAATCAATTCAAAAGAGTCTATTGGACAAATTAAAAACCCAACTCAAGTTGGGTTAGATTTATGTGAAGTTGGCAAGCTGAGTATACTATTAATCAGATTGAAGGTTTTAGCTCTAGCCTGGAATTATCAAGTGAGACTTGGGTTGGATTGGCATGTCAAATCAAGTATTCCTACTCCTAGATTTGGGTTGGATTGGTAAGTCAAACTGTGGCAATCTTGCCATGATATTTAATCTAACAATGTAAACTAATTTTTACCAAAAAAAAAAAAAAATTTGAAATTACTGAATTCTGGAGATAATAAATGAAAAGAGTCAAATTAGAGTAGAATCAAAGCATATTCAACAAGAGCAAGATCAATCAATTGCTGAGCAGAGACAGTGGACTGTGGAGCATTGTTTCTGCACAAAGACAAGCACAGTTAAGATGCTGCTCCATGGGACCATGCTTATCTCCTGATGTCATAGACCACATGTTGGGGGTTGTGGGGTCTCCTCTCCACCGAAATAACACCACCTTGAAAGCGACCCCCACATCTATAGCCTGCCCATTTACGCAACAATCCTTTTGGTGCTGACCCAGACCAGACAAGGTCTGGCCCACACTAGGAGTATTGACTCTTGATTGAACCTTGGGCTCCATAGGAGGAACCTAAGCTCATGCATTATTTCTTCGTAGGAAGAAAAAACAAAATATACATGACTAAAGAAAATGATGATAGAGACACACCACCCATGTATGATCAATGAAAAGCTGTAAAAGGAGGGGAGACAAAGTGGAAGGAGAAGGAAGTTGAGACCCATTTACTAAAGAAAAGAAGTTAGAAAGAAGAAATATACCCTTCCAATCCATTGACTTTGTTAGATCTCATCATAGACCATTGATTATTAAATTAAATGAAAGAGAGAGGGGTTTATGAGGATTTATGTCCGAGGTGCTTACATGCAATAATACCGACAACATTACATGGGGTGCAAAAGCCTTTCTCAAATTTCAGAAAGTCAGTTAATATATATTCTTTGTTTCGCATTAGCTTGAGTTTTGGTTGGTGGAAAGTAACAATGAAAATGGAACAGATTCGGGTCAGGATTTTACCCAAGTAAAATGCCATAATTGGTAATGTAGGTGCCAAAAGTGACACCCACTTAGTTAGATGAGTGAAAAACTCTTTTAGGAAAAGACCGAACGCCTGAGACCTAAAAGCGAAAGAGAAGCAGAGGTTAGAGGCCCTGATTGCCGTCAGCCGAAGGCACTCCGCTGCCTGAATTAGTTCTGCAACTAAGCAAAGGTGGAGTGGAGCAGAAAAGATGGTGCAGGTGAAGTTTGAATGTGTGAGAGTTTAGACGTACCTCTGGGGGACTCCCCCATGTGGATATATAGGTGGAAGCCTTGTCTTCCCTTTTTGCTGAGTGGAGGTAAGTGGGGTTGAGGTCCCATCTGAGCTTACCCTGACACTGAATTAGTAGGTGAAAAGGGAGTGTCCTATTGGACGGCTCCCATTCTCCCTAGGACTGCTGACGTGATGGGGTGATAAAGTCAACTTCTTATCTCTATCACGCGCCACCCTATCTGTCAGTGCACATCCGAACATCTCATAAGAATATGATGGCCCGTTTCTGGCCCTCAGTACTCTTACCGAGACCAGAATTGGCTTGCCAAGCTGACACTCTTACCGAGCTGCCGAACTTCCGAGATGTTGGTGACCGAGATCAAGACAAATTAGCTGGTTCCATTACTGAGGCTTAGCTTAACCTCGGTGTTATGGGATTTCCCACACAGGTAATATATATTGATACAACTGGATTCATATCAACCTCACTTTTAAGGTCTGTTTATTTGCATAAAATGCATAGGAGTTCTTGATGAAATGGGCTCCATGCAAGATTATTGAAGAGGGGTGAAGGAGACGGATAGCAATGTAGATGAGACCTTGACTTTAATTTCTACAGTTTGAATTAATAGGACGATGACCGGGTATTTATTCCTCATCTTTCTTTTAATTCATTTTTCATGAAAATAACATTATTTTTATTGTCATTTTTTGGATGTTTGACCTTCATTCTTAACTTCTTAAAAAAAAAAAACAAAGGTATTAGAATTCCTAGGATTTCATTTGCATAAAATAAATAGAAAATTAGGAGATAGAACCTGTGTCCATACTTGAATTTAATTCAAAGGCAGAAACCCAAACTTAGGACAGAACAAATGGGCTGGGCCTAGTCTAGGGATGGCCAGGAGTGAGGTTAAATAGGCGAGCCACCCCGACTTGCTCCTATTAAGGGAGGATTTAGTAGTTTTTCATTTTTTTGGAGGGGGGAGTATGGATTTATAGATTGTGAGTCATGAAATTATAAATAGTAAGTCAAGGTGGATTCGGGATGGTTCGGTCATTGTGCTTATTTATTTTGAAGCAAGATTCTTATAAGAGTAGTATCGGTAGAGTATATTGTTGGGAGTATGACTTCTTTTTTTCACTTTTAGCAAATTGTCACGATCTGGGCCCGATATCTTATTACCTTTGGCCTCGATAGACATCACATTTATATAATTTGTACATTAGAGTCACATTAATTATCACCTATGGAGGTATACACATCATTCACAACCTTGAAACAACCATTCTAATTCAATTTGCTCTTATATAGAAAAATTAGGCTTTAAATCTGAAATTTTTCCTAAGTTCGGTCACTTGTTCGGCTGGCCGAATTGCATCATTCGGTTAGCCGAACAACCTTCGGCTGTAGCTCAACTTCTCTCATAAATGTATCACAATCACATTCAGCTACCTTAGGCCACCTCTTCGGCTGGCCGAATCCTTGAATTCGACTAGGCGAACCAAATTCGGTCAGCTTTCTAGTAGCTTCCTTTTTCTGCAAAAATCAACACAGAAACGTTCAGCTACCATTCGGTTGGCCGAACAGTGCCCAGTTCTTCAGAAAATTCTGAAACAAATTTTCTGGTCTTGAACTCCAAGAGTTCCTACATCGCTTCAAGTATCTTGAATCAAAAGAAATGTATACACTTGCCTTTATTTGAAGTTTATAACTAGAATCCCTATTTGTAGTTTGATTTTGAGATGGAAACTTCTCAACTTTAAACCCTAATTCCATGACAATATAAAAAATAGGTCTCTAAGAGCTATTTGTGCTAGAAACTACTCAAAACCACTCAATATAGTTCCATAGTTCTGTAAACACTTACTTGTAGTTCAATGGAGAGAAATTTGAGGCTTTTCTCAAACTCTTGACACTCCAAAAGATGGAAGAAACTTGATGAAGATGGAGTCTAAACTCAACTCAATCAACTTAGTTTCATTTAATTTCACTCCATTAAGCTTAATTCAATCATTTGAGACTAATTTATCTCATTTTGGTCATAACCACAATTAGCTCAACTAAACACGGTTAGTTAGAGTTAATCTTAATCAATTAGAGGGACGGCGTGTAACACAAATATTCATGCATCCATGCATACTCAGTCCTTAATCAGTGGAGCTATCAATGAATTAACATTAGTGAATTAACATTAGTGAGGTCTCTTAGCTCAACAGTTATAAATGATTTTACAGTATGAAATTACTTGGAGGGGTCTAAATATAAGTTAAGATGTTTAAATATAAAATAAGAAAAAAATTTAAGGAGTCAAATATGAAATTCTTCACAATATGTTTGATATCTTTCTTTTAACATTAGATTGTACGGATTAATTCGATCCGATCCGGTCCTTCACGGATCGGATTGGATCGATTTTTAACAGCCACAGATTGGTGACGGGTTCCAAATCTATCAATCCATAGGTAATGAATTGGTGACGGATTTGATCCAATCTACACCAATTCGATCCGTGTACACCCCTAAATTCAAAAGTACATATTTTTAAAATTCTTTCATTCTTTTTTTAAAAAAAGGTGAAAAAACAACCTCATTTCTCCACTAAAAGACAAAAAACATCTACTTTTTTAACAAAAAGTCAAAAAGATTCCCTACCATACAACTAAAGATAAAGGGAGGGTCTTCTTATGCATCCATCCCTCACCAATTTTGGTGAGGGATGGATGCATAAGAAGACCCCCCAAAGATAAAATATCATCATGACGCATTCATATTTTATTCATTCACTATTTGAGACTTTACTTCACTCCACTCTACATATAAAGTTGCCAAATAGACTGTCACAACCTAGTCCCGAATTGTGATTACATCCGAGTTAACCCCGAGTCGCGACCACACTTACTCCCGTGTACTCCGAATTAACCGAAGTTAAAACAAAATCCACAAGGGATATATACACTTCACGCATGTGAGACATACAATCAATATCTGTCAATACACATTTTTGCGGAAAACATATATAGATGATATCATATACAAATGTACAACAATACCAATCCTTCACATAAAAGCAAAGTTCTTTATACACAAATTATCATTCTCATTTCTTACTCATGTCATCCAACTGCACATTTAAAATACAATGCATGATGACATCTATTAAAAGTTTCCAAAATAAATTGCTTAAAAAAAGTTTCCATATAATTTTGCTCTCGGATATCAAGATCAATTGACACCCCGGCCATTCCACTTTGCTTATTCTCCTGGAGGAACCGGAACGGCTTTCTCCACCGGTGTTGGAGCCGCTGCATGACCGGCATTGACAACTGGCCTATGATACTGTCAATAACACTAATGAATACGACGATTCAGCAATGTACACACAGACCCATAATAGTACATGGTTCTTTAATCTGTTCATTCTATCAATTAAACAGTTCTCAAATTCAATATCTATTCCTAAACAATTTGCAGAGTACATGCATTTAGAGTCAAATAAGGAATATAACTAATTGGCAACTACCACAGCATTTCATTTCATTTTACATCTTCCCAAAAGGAAGGAATCATTCACTTTGCAAAATACAATATGCAAATATTCATTTATTTATTGTTCATTTAGTATTGTGGGATCTACCAGTGCCCGGATCAAGGATAATGGCATCACTACGGAGCTCTAGAACACCCCCAAATCCATCTACTGGAGTAGGAATATTCATTCATTTCAGCTCGATAATGAGCCTTAACAAAATAGCTATGTAGTGTCAGACTCAAGAGTTAATACAATTTAATATTCAATCCATTTTGGATTCAATTCAATTCCATAATTCCATTCAAAACAATTGAGGGAAATAAACATTAATACCAATCACATTAGACTTGAGTATATGAATGCAATTCAATGAGTAAATTAAGACGATGAACAAATCTACTAATTTCTATCTCAGTTCCAACCAACCATTCATGTATAACCATTGGTTATCTAATGTACGTGCTATTTTCGATGGACATCGCATTTTATATAATTTGTACATTAGAGTCCCCTTAATTATCACTTATGGAGGTATAAACATTATTAATAGCCTTGGACAAGCATTCTATTTAATAAAGTCTTATACAGAAAAATCAGAATTTAACTCTGAAATTTTCCAATTTCAGTTACTTGTTCGATTACCTGTCGGTTAACCGAAATATGGAAGCTAACTAACCGAATTTCACTCAGCTATCTACGGTTAGCTTCCAAGAAGCCCACCTTTTTCTCCATTTCTCTCATTTAAATTCGGTTAACCTCTCAGTTAACCCTCAGTTAACCGAACACTCTCGGTTAACCCCTCGGTCACCCTCGGCTAACAATCAAGAGGCTTCAAACTTCTTAACAATTTGGAAAATGTACTCGATCACCTATTCGGCTGACCGAACACTAGTTCGGTTACCTTTGGTTACTAAACCAGAAGGCTCATTTTTTTTTTTTTATGTTTTTTGTTCAAATTTCTCCCAAATGAGTTCGGTCACCAAATTGGTCACCTATTCAGTTAACCGAACTGCACCTAGTTCTACAGATCTGAAATGAAATTCTGAATTTTGAACTCTAAGAGTTCAAGCATTATCTTTAGCATCTTAAATCACAAGAACTGAGTGTACTTGCCTTTTGTTTGTAGTCAATTCACAAAATCCCTCTTTTAGCTCAACTTGAGATGAAATCTCCCTATCTCAAACTCTATTCTCATGAAACAATTAAAAACATAATCCTCATAAGTTGTTGAGCTAGAAACTACTCTAAATCACTTAATAGAACTTAAAAGTTCTATAAGAACAAATGAACACTTACTTGTAGTCTGAAGAAAATGAGGAGTTGAGATTCTCTCTCACTTTCACTCCTAAAATGGAAGAAACTTGATGGAGAAGATGAAGTAGCTCTAATCTCTTTCAAAACCACTTACACAGCTTCTACTTGAACAATTAATGAAGGAATCAAAGAAAGAAAGAAAGAAAGAAGAGAGCTGCCTAGGGTTTTTTCTCAAATGCTTTGTGCTGAAAAAGGATCGATGGAATGAAGTTCTGGATTCATTTAGAACCTTAAGAACTCATTTTTGCAACTAAGCCCTCTTTCACAACCTTATTTTCATTTTGAGTCAATTGAAGACTAATTTGATTCATTTGAAGTCAAATGCAATCAAGCATATTATGAAAATCGATGTATTCTTTGAGATACATGTGATGGTATCAAGAGTTACCATATTTGACAAAATACACCAAAATCTGTATTTACGAAAAAATCCTTGTCCTTCCTAGTTTGAGTCTAAACTCAGCTTAATTAACCCAATCTCATTCAAATTCATCTCATTAAGTTCAACTAAATCATTTAAAACTAATTCAATTCACTTTGGTCACTAACCATAATTAGCTTAATTAACATTAATCTCAATTAATTCGGGACATGGTGTAACATAGACCTAGATACCAACGCTAGAAGCATCACTTCTCACTAGTTGAATCTCTGGTGGTGAGGGTCAAAGTTGTGAGGTTCTCATTTTCTGCCCATAATTTTGGGTAAATGGTGACTATGACATTGTAAGACTACTTTATATGCCTATTTGACTTAAATTTGTAATCGACACATGAGTGGCTTATACTATTTGGTAAAGGTATATGAATGTCTGTATCAATTGACTTTACAACTGTTTAAAAAAGGAACTTTTTTAAGTTGACATGAATGTTCAAAGCATCAAATAGCTGTATATGTAGTTTTCAATTGAGAGCTTATTTGGCTAATTCACTTGTAGGGCCCCTTTTTTTCCTAGAATTTTTGAAATTCATGTCTGGTGGCTGTCTGGAATTTTCAAATGCTGGAATTCTGAAATGCTACTGAATTCTGTCATTCTTGAATTCCCTGTTTCTTTTATACCTAAATTCCTGCCTAAGGATTCCTGAATTTCCTGAATTCTCTGTTTCATAACTATAAGAATTCCTTACTAGAATTTGGCTCCTGTATGCATTGTTTATATACCAATTTCACAATTCAATTAGCAAAAATAGAAAATAAAAAAATAAAAAACATATTCCCTGCAAAAAATAATCACATGTCATCTGAATTCTTGCCTGAGAATTTCTAAATTTCTGAATTTCATAAAACTCATGTTTCATTGCTACATAAATTTTAGAATGGAATTACACATTTTATGCATTGTAATACATGGGACCCACCTTTCTTGGTTGTGAACTTGGGACCCAACTGTAAGAATTATAATGTGGGCCCACTTCAGTTATATGGTACATGAGCCCATCTTTTAGAAACGAAAGTGTGGGGCCCAATTTTAGAAATTTCAATATGGACCGATCTTGATAGGAATTGCATAGGTACAATTTTTATAATTGTAAATATGGGGCTCACTTTATTGTTGGTAGGAGGGTTCACAGTTGGGTGCCGGAGTTCCATCCAAACTTTTCGGAGTTCTAGAATTTTGAAATGCTCTTGGAGGGGTTAGCCTTTTGGAATTCCACTTTTTTGGCATTTGAAAATTCTTGCTGCCTTGAATATTGGGAATTCCACCAAAAGAACATTGAATTTCTGACAGGAATTCTTGAATCTACAGACAGCCTGATTTCCTGTCAGAAATGCTTGTAAAGAAATAGGCCCGTAGAGTGAAGTGAAGTAAATGATTAGGCATACTTGGATGAGAGGTAAATTGAATTGAGGTGATGTAAAGCCTCCATTATCCTCACAAGAAAAGATAGGGCCAGATCGTATCAAAAGTATACAAATTCAGAATTTTCTCAATTTTTTTTTTAAAATGACAAAACATATTCTTTGTTAAATAACTAATAATAAAAATCATAATAATCTTTTAATATTTTATTCTTTTTGATTTAATTTGATTTGATTTAGCTTAACGCTCCACCTCGCTATACTACAATTCTTTTCTTCTTTTATAGGTGTCAAATTAAGAACTCATTTTCCAATAATAAAAAGTGCTGTCTGATCAACTATGGTGTGGCCCACCTCAAATAGCCAGGCTCAGAGCACGGCAATAAGCACTGTATTCCCGAGCAATACGGTACTTGCCCTCTCTCCTATCAGACGCGTGGCATTGACGTTTCACTGCTCTTGTCCTGGACCCCTGACACTCCTGACCTCCTTGTTCTTCCTCCACTGTTTTTTTCTCCACATGTCCACAGTGTCGTAAAGTCAAGCCCACACAGATCTCAGTCGCTTCACATCCGCATTTCGATATCCGGGACTCACACAGCATTTAATGCAAAAGCAGAGGACATTTCTGTAAAACCGATCCCTATAAATGCCCCCGGAATTTTCGATCTTCGTGCACACAAGTCCTTTTTCACTGTCCAGCCGAAATCAGCACCTTATTCTGTTCTAAAAGTCCCTCCCTCTCGATTTCAATCTCGATCTCGATCTCGATCACGATCACGATCTCGATCTCTCGACATGGTTAGGGTTTCGTTATCTTCATCAAATCGTCTTCACTTTCGGTTTTTCGGAAGATTTCTGATGCGGCTGAGACAGGATCTCTTCGTCGAGAAAGACATTCATTGGAAGCCATTTTCTAGGGTTTTTCTGAGTTTGTAGCGATCTTTCTACGAGGAACTTGGATTACTGGAGTTGCTTTGCGAATCGGAGCTTGAGATGAGAGATTTCGGTTTGAAATTGAGGGTTTTTAGTGCTGTTTCGTGCTGAATCGAGCTTGAAACGTGGAGATTCGAAGGGATTCTGTTCTTTTCTACGGATCTCAGCTTGGATCGTGAAGATTCTGCCCTAAATCGAGGAATTTGAAGAATTCTCGTGTTTGGAAAGCTTGTTCGTGGAGGTTGCAAGCTGAGTATGAAGATTTCCAAGCTTTTTGAGTGTTGTCCTCGAATCAGATCAGATCATGCAAAATGACGATTCTGATTCAGTTCGAGGTGAAGAAGGAGATCTTTCTTTAAAAACTGAAGAGAAACTGGTCTTTAAACGTCAAAATCGAGTCCAAAATCGAAATATTTTACCTGAGGTTTGAAAAGAAATCCGTATTTTCTTCGGTGAATTCCACATCTCTGATAAGCAACTGTAGTCAAATCAAAACGTACAACTTCTGCATTATAATCAGAGATCTCACGGAAAACGATCGTCTGCAGCAGCTTGGATTTGTTTCTGGCTGCTTTTTGGGCCGAAGAGATGGCTATGGCAATTGTACCACGTCGGGAGAGTGGAAGCAGCAGCAGTGGGGGAATGAACAAGCATCTGGATCCTGGGAAGTATGTCCGTTACACGGCCGAGCAGGTGGAGGCTCTGGAGCGAGTGTACGCGGAGTGCCCAAAGCCAAGTTCTTTGCGGAGGCAGCAGCTGATTCGCGAGTGCCCACTTCTTTCGAACATCGAGCCCAAGCAGATCAAAGTCTGGTTTCAAAACCGCAGGCAAGGATTTGTGGGAATGGGACTCCACCTATTTATCATCCTTGTTTTTGGAAAATCTTGTTAGGGATCTCCGCTTGGTAATGGGAAACACTAGAAGGCCTGTTTGTTTGGAGGAATCTCATGTGTTGGACTTGGGAATTTCTGACATTGCTGTCAGTTGCTATGGAGGACTCAGAATTTCTTGTTTGGTTGCTGGAATTCTATGTCACTTTTGGCCTTTGTTCTTCAAAACTGAGCTTTCTAAATGATGGGTTGTGCTTGAGACTTCTGAGAATTCCTACGGGGAGGACTACAAATTCTCGAGATGCTGTCCCCAATTAGCATTCACGAAGCTGGAATTTCAATGGCCAAACGTGACTTTTTGGAAGGCTAATTCCACAAATCTAGAGGGAAGTCCAAATGCAGCACAGCAACTGACATTGATCATCACATTGAATTCCAGTTATAAAATCCTCCAAACAAGCGTCCCCTTGTGACGTTTCTCCAGAAGGCTGCTTTACCACTCAAATTGGGTTGTGTCCCACAAATGAGTTGGATGACACAGCCATGAAAAGACCCAGAAACGTTTTACCTTTTTCTAGAAAAACTGGTGATTTTCTTTGGGTATTTTCACCAGCGCAAGTGTTTCCTGGAGAGATTTCTCTCTCCTTATTGAAAACTACACCTCGAGTTTGACTCTAAATTGTCTGGGTTTTTTAAGTTGTTGGCCTCCCCTTGCCTGTGTCCAATTTTACATTTTTACATGGATAGGAGTAGGTGTTGTGTTTTGGTATCTGAAATTTGCTGGTTCTTTTGCCTTAATGACTTTTTTTCCTCTCTTACTGACCAGATTTCTCGTTTGTGAAGGTGAACATGGCTTGCTACTGCTACAGGCAGTTCAAGCGCTGGTGGTTGTTTTAATCATAGTAATTATCTGCTGGTTGTGTAAGAGAAGTACTGTGGTTTATGCTTCTGCAGGTGCCGTGAAAAGCAGAGGAAAGAGTCTTCTCGCCTTCAGACTGTTAACAGGAAGTTGACTGCAATGAATAAGTTGTTGATGGAGGAAAATGATCGCCTCCAGAAACAGGTCTCGCAGCTGGTGTATGAGAACGGCTACATGCGGCAGCAACTGCAAAATGTAAGTTCTCTTATTACAGCCTGTTATTACTAATCAAGTTAATAAATCTGTTCATCATATCCTTTCAATGCACCATTTCTTGCATACACCCGGACCTATGATCTGAACATTCATATGTTTGATGCGAGAACAATTAAGGGTTTGATTTACGGATAGATTGTTTTAGTGATCAATCACACTTTTCAATCTATTATCACTGTTTAGGTCATTTGTTTCTGTTGTCATTTAATGTCCTTGGATTATCTGAAAAACCTCCCAGAACCTTGCACATGTCTTCGTCGCCATTTCCATCTGTGGGAGTAAAATGAGGTCTCAAACAATCCTTAAGATCACATTGTGATGATGAAAAGTGTCAAGATTAAATAGTGGCAAAATTTAGATTTGGCTTCTCTTCATACGGATGAAATGTACTGTTTATCACATTGTGATGATGCCATTGTATAGTTAGGTTGTTGAAATTCTTTTGAGGCTGTTTTGGTTTTCTGTGCGCTTGGTGTTCTAATTTACAGTCCTTTTCTTACAGGCATCTCTTCCCACTACAGAGACAGCCGGCGAATCTCCAGTCACCACTCCTCAGCATGCCTTGGGCTTAAAGGATGTTAATAACCCTGCAGGGTAATCTTCACCATCAATATCAATAAACCCTTAAGTGTCTTTTCTCTCTACGGACCGAGCCATTGTTACTTTTAAGAGCTTTGAATGCTTTATGTTTTCAACAGACTCCTGTCAATTGCGGAGGAGACATTAGCAGAGTTCCTTTCAAAGGCTACAGGAACTGCTGTCGATTGGGTCCAGATGCCTGGGATGAAGGTGTTTAGTTGTCACCTCCGTTTTCTTATACAGTTTAATTATTTAGTTTGCAACTGCATATCAATTTACTGAGGCTGACTAGTGATTGTAAAAAAAAAATTTGGTAAATTAGTGATTGTGAATTTGATGAGCTGCTAAATTTAGTTCCTATTTTCTTAAAATTTTAATCCAAGATTCATTTTTATTATTCTGTTCTCTGGCCAGCCTGGTCCGGATTCGATTGGGATTGTTGCCATTTCAAACCATTGTGGTGGAGTGGCAGCACGAGCATGCGGGCTTGTGAGTTTAGAACCTACGAAGGTGAGGTTTGATTTGACAGTTATTTGAATTTGTTTCCTATTTTTCTGAAGGCTTGACAATGACCTCTTTGAAAATGTTGAATTGACCAGAATGCATGCATAAAGCATAACGCACTCACCTTTCTACTACTCTTGTGTTTTTCCACTCGTGTTTTTTACCAAGGGTTGATTCAGCATTTAAGGAAAACTTTTGCAATTTCTATTTTTTTCGGTGATTTCCATCAATTCGTTTAGAAGTTTGAAGTTGCATGAATTTCTTCTTGGTTAAGTTCTTGTTCTGGTCAAGCATCGGCAATTCAACTCTGGTTCCTTGACAGATTGCAGAGATCCTCAAAGATCGTCTATCTTGGTTCCGAGATTGCCGCGGTGTTGAAGTAGTTACAATGTTTCCAGCTGGAAATGGGGGCACGATTGAATTGATATACATGCAGGTCTGTGAGTAAGTCGGAGTTTTGGCTCTTATTAAGTTTTAGCTTGACATACTGATAGGACCATTGTCAAAATCTTCACTTTTTTTTTTACCTTCCGGTTGACTTAGCATCCTGTCATTGCAGTTGTATGCCCCTACTACATTAGCTCCTGCACGTGACTTCTGGACTTTGAGGTATACCACAAGTTTAGAAGATGGAAGTATTGTGGTATGTCATGTGTTCTTTATTCCGCAGTTGTTGCGTGCTGTTCATTATTAATAACAATTTTTGCTAAATAGAGTCAATTGAGAGTTATTAAAGACTGACGTCATTTACTTGCCAGTAATTCTACCAAAAAATTGAAAAAGAAAGAAAAAGAAAAATCTTGCCAGCAAAAGGCAACCAGACCTCTTTGATTTTGGGCTCTAGTTCAACAACCGCATTGGCTTCGACTGTTGATTCTGGTCATTAAACAAGAGTTACAAGAGTATGATTCCATTCGGTTTTGTTATTTTAAGGTCTGTGAGAGATCGTTGTGTGGTTCTGGTGCCGGGCCAAGTGGTTCCATTGCTTCTCAATCTGTAAGAGCCAAGATGTTGCCTAGTGGTTATTTGATTCGGCCATGTGATGGTGGTGGGTCAATCATCCACATCGTTGACCATCTGAATCTCGAGGTTCGCTTTGTAATCTTGTCTGCCTTGTTAAACCCTTTTTTTTTTTTTCTATAACTTACTTTGTATTATTACTTCAGGCATGGAGTGTACCCGAGGTGCTTCGACCGCTTTATGAGTCATCAAAGGTGGTTGCACAGAGAATGACAACTGTGGTAGGTAAACAATGTGGATGTGGATTATGGTTTCTATGAAGATTTTTCTGTCTTCTTCCAGAAGAAGAAACTTTACCAGGTTTTTATATGTAATATTATTTCTATTACAACGTACTCTATGGCATGGATCTTTTCCTTTCTTTCTTTCTTTCCCTTTCTTTCTCTATCGAAATGTTGTTGCAGTTTTTTTTTTTTTTTTTTGTTGGGTTTAATCTTGACCCTGAGTGAAACACTGAGACTTATCCAATGAAATTAAATTTCTGTTTGTTGATGTTTTGACATTTGAAGCAACACTGGGAATAATTAATCATATTTGGTGTAGGCACTGCGCCACATTAGACAAATAGCTCAAGAAATGAGTGGTGAGGTGGTCTATGGAGTGGGCAGACAGCCTGCTGTTTTGAGAACTTTCAGCCAAAGGTTGAGCAGGTAAGTTCTTCGACTCTTCTGGCTTTTCTCTATTGTACACATATGGATGTGTGTATATTACATTAAGTGTACACAATTTCATTTTTCTTCTTTTGTAGGGGTTTTAATGATGCCATCAGCGGCTTCAGTGATGATGGATGGTCAGTGTTGGGTTGTGATGGTGTTGAAGATGTAATAGTTGCAGTCAACTCAACCAAGAATTTGGGAACCCATGTCAGTCCTGCCAATGCTCTTCCAGTACCTGGTAGCATCCTCTGTGCAAAAGCGTCCATGTTACTCCAGGTAAATTGCCAGCTACTAACTATATTTACAGTGGCTTCTTCATTTGCTTTCACTTTCTAGTCACCATTACATCTCTGAAATGCTAAATCTCATTTGTAATTTTTGTTTTTTGACGATAAATCCCCTGAAGCACCAAAGTAGGTTCTTATGATTTGCCACGTCATGGAACACGAGATATAATCTTGCCAATCAGTTGGCAGTGCAGCCTGGTTTATTGGCTTTGACTACACCTTGATTTCTGAGTCCAAACTTAGATTTTGTAAAAATCTTGTTGAGTCTGTACTTCTATGATTCCTCATCACCGTGCTTAGGAAGTGTGTTTTAACTTTTTTCGGTGGTTTGTTGTTTTGCCTATTTACAAATTACATTTTTACAGAAGATTAACTCTTTTTTTTTTTTTTTTGGCAAATAGACAGTTGAACTTGCTCATCACCAAGGAACCATTGTCATGACTCATGAATAACGTTCTCAGGTTAATAAAGGTGGAGTCAATCAGGAGACATTTTCAAAATTCTGGGGATTCTCATGGTTTATTAGAAGAAAATACACTGCACAAATAGTTTAAAATAGAAAATGATTAAAATGTATATTTAATAAAGAAAATATATTAATTTAAAATACATAGAGAAAATAGATATCATGAAACCTCATTTTCCTTTTTTTCTAATTTATCATGCTACTTCTATTGTGATATATGTTTTCAAGATACTGGCAATACCTTTGTGGCTATGCTCAGAATTGTCTGGAGTTGGCTTAGCTTGGCTGGCTGTTTGGCAAGTCTGCACGGACTTGGCTAAGTTACAATAGGAAATCATTTTATAAGTTGGGTACCGAGTTTCTAAATATTGATAAGATGCATATTTACAGATAATTTCAATTGTATATTTTTTGTTTCAGTTGTTTCAATAATTGCTGAAATATGGCATGCCTTCGTTTCAGAATGTTCCTCCTGCACTGCTGGTTCAGTTCTTGAGGGAGCATCGCTCTGAATGGGCTGATTACAATGTTGATTCATACTCTGCTGCATCATTGAAAGCTGGCTCATATGCCTTTCTTGGTTTAAGACCTACAAGGTTTTCTGGGAGTCAAATCATCATGCCACTTGCCCACACAGTGGAAAAGGAAGAGGTATGTTCTATTCTTAATTATTTCATGCATCATTTATGTTCACCTGATCTGAACATGTACTCGGGTCGGTGCTGTATATGGCAATGAAATTCCAAATACGTGTGTATGTTTGCACATCATCATCACCATCTTCATCATCTTAGCTTTATCCCATATAGCTGTGGCAATATTAACATTTATACATCACACTGTTTGGTAAAATCACTTAACTAGTGGAGTGATGTGAAAGGTCATTTCAAGATACAATAAAAGTAAATGGGTCAAATAAAAAATTACCATGTTTCAAAAACACCTCTACTTTTTACCAAAAAAAAAAAAACAATCAGAAAAGTTACTTTCCATGCCACTGATTGACAAAAGGCCATCTTTTTTTTTTTTTTTTAAGTCAAAAGGCTACGTTCTCTTTTCACTAAATGACAGAAAGTCGTCACTTTTTTATTTGACCCCTCTTTTATCTTGTCTCTTAATTTTGACCCATCACCTTACTTCATTTTACTTGTGAAGTTACCAAACAGGCAGTTTTGGATTTTCACCGTACAAAATGATTGCATGTTTTTGACGCTAGAGCATCCACTCATGTAATTATTGTTCTATATTTTCTAAAAACCATTTTTGGAAAAGTATTTGAGTCCCACAATGGATATAACCAGCAATCCAAACCTGTAATCGTGTTTTTTGTGAAATTGCTTGAGTCCACATCAACTGTGACTGGATGTTTGGAACGAGGAGAGTAGCATAAATACTCTTCACCTATTTGCCGCCTTCAATTCTTCTCTTTGCAAGGACTTCTCCTAGTCCTGCCTTGTGCAAGATAGGGAGAGTTTCTGAGTAATAAAAATATTTGTATTAATATAAATATTAGAAAGAAAGAAAGAAAAATGAAAAAGAGGAGTACGAAAGGGTGTGCATTCTTATATCATCTGCAAGCTCTCAGGGTCCAACATTTATAAGATCAAAGTGGCTTTAGTTGAGAATAGTTAGGAATCCCTATCTAGGTCCACATACTGTAAATGCAAACCCTTCACAAAACTAATTCCATTGATATTCAAATTTGTGAAAACTTAAACCCGTGAATGGTTAAATGCCTCCCAACTTGAGGTGTTCATGGGCCGGGCTGAAACAACAGGCCCAAGCCAAGCCCACCTAGAATAGGTTAAGCCTGAGCCTTAGTATATTATATCTTAGAAAGGAAATGGGAGATGTTTACTGGCCCAATTTGTAGCTCACCTGGTTAGGATGTTTGCTTGTGTGGGTGAGTGTGTGTTCAACTCCTCCCTTCCACAAAAAAGCTATTGTTTCTTTTTTCTTTTTTTTTTTCTTTTGCTTCAACAGTGCCTCTCAATCGGGCCAGGCCGGGCTTCAGGCTTTCTACCCCTTAATCTGAGCCGGGCACATATATTAAACAGGCCCAGAGTTTATATCCAGGCCCAACCTCAGCACTAAAAGCTAAGGGCCGGGCTGGGCCCGATCCATGAGCACCCCTACCCCCTACTTAAACTAGTTCCAACTGATGTTCGCCATTGGATGGATAATAGTTAAAATTCTTTAACATCCATTGAAGCAATGAATTTTAGCATTTTTTTTCAATGGGGCCACCTATTTGATGGATGCAACCATTCATTAATTAACATACCTGTGCGGACTGGTATATAACCCCTTGCTCCAGATTGAATTGAAATTTGCCGTTGAAATTAATTAAAAGTCACATTTATTTAATGTCTATAAAAGCATTAAAATTTGAGATTAACCCAAAGGTGAATGTCAATTGGTTAGGTGGATCTTTGTCCACTCCTTATTCACACCAATACCTTCCCATTGCTAGGGGTGCTTGTGGACCAGGCCGACCCGAGCATGGCCTGGGCCCAGCCTGCTTTGGGCCAGGCTTGGCCCTTTGATTATAGTATTAGGGTAGGGGCTTGGTTTTTTAATTTTGGCCCGTTTAATTTATGGGCCGGGCTTGGATTCAGTTGTAGAGAGCCAAAATCCCGGCCTGGCCCAAATATAATAATGGTGTTAGCAAAAATACTGATGTAGGGATTCGAACACTAGAAAGTTGGCAACTAAATGCATGACCAAACCAATAAAGCTACCCAGTTTTTAAATTATAAACATAACACAGGCTGGGCTTGGGCCAGCTAGTTAAGGCCCGATTCGGGCTTGTTCTAGGCTTGGTCCTATAGTTTAGAAGCTGGGCCTGGATGTTCCTTAGCCCAGCGCGGCCCGGCCCGGCCCATGAGCACCCCTACCCATTGCTCACCTTGTGTTCACCATATATCCAGTTGGGCCCCACTAGATCTTCTAAATCGAATGGAGCATTTACAAGAGCCTAGAGTGGCCCACTTGGGAGAAGGGTGTGGATGGAGAAGTTTATGCCTGCGTAGAGGCGCACCAAATCTTAGATCTAATAAACAAACAAACACAAAATAAATAAATAAATCAACGACCAAAGCAAAAAATAGTGAGGAAATAATCATTATACACACACACATGCGCACACATATATTGTTATTTGCATATCATATACAAAAATATTCAGATGAGAACCATCCACATGATTTTCCGTGCAGTCTACCCTATCTTTTGGGCCACCTGGCCTACCTAAGATCAAGTTAACCCATCACGTACTAGCCCCTCATAAATTTACAGTTTTGCACAAGCCCAAATTCAACATACATTCAACTGTTGCTCATCCTTGGCTGGAAAAACCAATCATGTGGGAAAGGTCTCAGTGGATATGGTTTTGTGCAAAAAACCATTTTAATGAGATCATTACAACCATTGATTTGGGGGCCTTTAATGGTCCTTTTTTATAAAATTCAATTGAACGGTGATGTATAATTCAAATTTGTGTCTAATTAGGGTGAGTGGCATTTCAATATGGGGTTAGTCAGGGTGAGGAGGTTGGATTTGTGATAGGTGGGTCCCACATGGTGCTACCTCTCAACAGACGGAAACCGTGTTTGTTTCTCTTTATGCAACCATTTAATGGGGTCCTCCGAGATGCAGTCCAACCATATAGCGTGGGGGTGGGAAGGTCTATGCATGGATTATGAGTGCCCCAAATCTAATCATTAAAGATATGGATTTGAGGCCCAAAGATCAATGGTGAAACCATGTGAAAAATTGGTGCATCAATCCATTGGTTAGTGACAGTTTGATGAACGTCAAATTAATGAGTGCCAATTCATGGGGGATTAGTGAGTGTGAGGCTGGTGGATTGATAATATGTTGCTTCATGTAGGACTTACAAACTGTTTCCTCTTAGAATTTATGTGAGGAGGGTTCTCATAGTAAAAATTTTTTGTACATACGCGCACATGCACGCGCATTTGAAAGAAAAACTAAAGCCATATACCACCTTAAGAACATCTGTGACCATGTTGACATGCAATTTGGGTGGCTAAAATATTTAGATGTGCCTGCCCTTGTTAGTTATACAAGTGTCTGACTTTTTTAAAACTAAAAAAAATCTGAGAGTATCATTCTCTCTAATTGAAGGTTCAACAAATAAGAAAAAATTACAAAACATATAATGACCATATGAGAAATCAGTTATCAAAATAAAAGATCCATGTCCAATCATGTGGTCATGTCTGTTTCAGTAAGTTTTGAACTTTTGATGTGGCTGGCAAGATAAATGGAAACTACTGCTAGCTCAAGAGAAGCTCCGGAACCATGTTGTCATCACTTATATGTTTATATCACTGATGGCTACCCATGAACACGCTTGTTCTTTTTAGAACCAACAATCACTTATTTGTCCTTTCTGCTTACTGTATTGTTCTTTCTGTATATTTATGACTTGCATTACTAAAATACAAAACATACACTGCATCCTAATCACCATCAAAGACTTATCCCTTCTATCTGGGATTAGTGCTTGATATTACAATTTACAAATATAGTTCACCATCAGTTGTTTAATTCCACTAAAGATATTTCCTGGAAGAGAATTCCCTGGGGGACTCTTAAGTAAAAAGTACCATCAGTCTGGGTTCAGCACTTCAGTCACTTAAACTCGATTTTTTGAAGGTTTCCTGAAACCGCTTTTTATCTATTTTAACTTCATTTGTAAACAGTTCTGATATTTAGGATGAAAAATGCTTCACTTTTCAAGAATTCACATTTATAATCAAGTTGCTTCTCTCTCTCTCTATATATATATATGTATATTATGTATGTATATCCATAATTTGATGCGTACTTTTTTTCTGGTTGTTGGAAAATTCTTCCAGTTTCTTGAAGTAGTTAGACTCGAAGGACATGCTTTGACTCAAGAAGAAGCTGTTCTGTCCAGAGATATTCATCTCTTACAGGTATTTTCTTCATTCCCCCCCACATTAAACTTTTGATTATTTCTTTTTTTTTAAAGAAAAAAAAATTCTGTGTTTCAACATGTACTAAATAATTTGAGAATTTTTTTTTACTAGTAGGCTCAACTGTTGAAAGCTTGCTCTGCAAAAGCTTATTGTCCACAATATTACAAGCTAAATAAAGTTTACTTATAAAAAAAATACCACGGGGATATCCACATCATAAAAATATAAAAAATAAAAAGAAGCTTACTTATAGAAAGAAAAAATGTTAGAATTAGTTTGTAGCCTTGTCTCACTCATATCTTTTATTTATTTATTTATTTGAAAGATAACTGAGGCTTTTGGTGATTCATATAATTGAGTAATTGAAAAAGAAAATGAAAGATATTTAAGGCCTTTTCTTATTTCAATATATATATATATATTCTAGAACATTGAAAGAATATTTGAAAGTCTAAATGATCGCTATAAACAGTACTACTGGTCCCCCCCCCCACCCCCCACCACGGCGCACGCGCACAGTTAAGTCAAAACAATTGAGACCGCATTACGACACACGCGCGCGCGCGCACGGTTAAGTCAAAACAACTGAGACCACATAAACTGCTTGAGCCAATAAGTTCATTTTTTTTATTGGTTTGAATCAAATTGTTTCATACAAAGACCTGTCTGAAGTAACTGGACTGCAACCAATTTATTACTTCCAATTTGTCACCAACGTGCTTCTAATTCATCTTTTGACACTAGAATTACATACCTATTATAACCTGGAATTCATGGCCAATTTATACCATTTCACTGATTTTGGGAGTCAGATTAATCTTACATGGCTACTCTAAAAATCTGTGATATCTCACTTAATATAGGAAACTGTTTCAGGTCATTTGTTTTGAGGGTGAATTGCATCACAGTTCTCTCCTTAATTACCCAGGCTATTTCGGTTAGTTATATTAAAAGCTCTGCTAGCTTTTAGAGCACACCAGAAATACATAAATAGATACATACTGATGCACACGGAATCATCTCTCTTTGGAGGCGTTTGTGCAATACGCTTTTGTGTGGAAGCTGAGTAGAAAGGAAACAGCGTTTCTGCACAGAAATATAAACGAGTGTTTGGTGTAGACTCATTCGGCAAAGAAAATAGCCAACAAGGCATAGATTTTCTCCGCCACGAAGAATCTTGTGTTCCCACCTAATGGATAGAATTTACAATGCTGCTGAAACGGAAACCCCATTTCTGCTTTCGTGGCGCCTTCACAAACACCTCCTTAGGCTATGCATTCCACCACGTGTGGTCTTATGCGTTTGCCCAACTTATGCTCATCTGTTATAAAACATTGGCATATACTGTAATGGCAGTGAGTATCCTACTTTGCACAGATGTATTTGTTTGGAGGCCCTTGATGCAGTATGTCACTGTAAGTGTAAGACTGATGTAGGCCTGTATCCACACTTAAAAGGTTGACACTGACAAAAGCCTCTGGCACAATGGAAGTAGCTCACTATTGCAATCTTGAGGATGTGGGTTCAAGTCATGTTACCAATCAAAAGAAAAAATTATATCAGTTTTGGGCTTGGTCAAATCTATGATACTGATATTTTATATCGTGGAGATCCTTTCCTCTTTTTATTGAGCAAAGCGGAGAATCCATAATTTCAAGCCAATTCTGATGCAGAAGTGCGCCTTGCATATGCACTTAACCATGATTTACAAGCCATCAAATTTTAGGATTTTTTTGGTGTGTTGTGTTTTATGTTTATTCAGATGGTTGCCCCTTAGATTATTGGAATATTTTGATAATAATGTTCTATTTTTGGGTGGTTCATTTGCAGCTTTGTAGTGGTGTTGATGAGAATGCTGTGGGTGCTTTTTCTGAGCTTGTTTTTGCTCCAATTGACGAATCATTTCCAGATGAGGCTCCATTGCTACCATCTGGTTTCCGGGTCATACCATTGGATTCAAAAACTGTAAGTTCAAATCTTCTGGATCAAACTGTTTTTTTTTCACATGCTTGTGAATTTCTCTTTTTCAACTGTGTGTGTGTGTGTGGTCTTTTTCAACTGTGGGTGGGTGGGGGGCGGCGCTGTTTGATACTGGGGGGGGTTGGTTTGATACTGCATTTAATGTATTTTCATAATCTTATATGAGAGTCCATCCTATCTTAAATATACAATTGAATTTGCCCCTTTTTCTTCCTTCTACAATGACACAAACCCACACATTCACACACCCCTATTCCTAACCAGCTGAGTTGCAAACATGGACATTGCTTTCCTTATTTAGATAAAGATGTAATAGCCTTTTGTCTTGGATTTGTATGCACATATCTAATTTAACAGATGTTACATCATAAAAGATACTATAGAATAACGTACTTTGGAAAAAAGAAAAAATGATACTATATTATGCTCTTGAGTTCTATACAAGTTATATCCTCTAGATGGAACTTTGAATTGAGTACATTACTTATGCACTCCCCCTCACACTGGGGAAGAAATCATGGATGTGACAATTCTCTTTCTAATTGTCAGCTACCCAAAGCCTTGGAAAAGATCTATATGCTCGTGCCCTTTATATGGATATGGACATGCCTTTATTGGTCTCCTTTACTAGGAAAAGGAAAAAAAAAAAAAGATGAAAGGAGGAAAAAAATTAAAAATTGAAGAGAAACTTCAATGCGCATCTTTCATTGTACCCTACATTGAAATTTTTGTGTTTTTGGTTGATTATCACAAGATTATACTCTTGTATTTTAAATCTACAGCAGAAAGAAGTAGGCGCTAATTTATAAGGAGTTCAGAATACCATAAAAGATATTATACGACATAGTGCTCCTGTGGTCAAGTTAATATATTACTGTCTTGCAAACTTGAGAGAAACTTTTTGGTTCTAGATCATCTTTTTGTGGAGACGGCCATTATAGAGGTAAAATTTCTTTCACCAGTTCATAAAAGTTTCTGCTCTTTACCTTCAGATGGTTTGCCTCTTCACAAAAATCACAGGATTTACGAACCAAAAGGTTTCTCTTCCAATTTTCTTCAACAGTGCCTAAAGTAGTAGTTTAGAGTTTAGATACTGAGTCTTTGAAGTTTCAATGGGAGGAGAAGAAACAATCTTGACAAACAGCCATCTTACCAGAGGGGGAAAATTGTTATTTTGAAAAGCGAAAAGGGCCCGTGCCAATTTGAAAACAAATTTTAAAAGGCCCAGCCATCATTGTGGTTTGCTGACATCTTCATTGAAGCCTTGTTCCATCAATCAGGGATCGTCTTCGTGAGTTCTAGTTCTCCACTTTCCCCTCTTGTCAGCAAATTATTATTGTCGTAAATCGCACTGCTACATATTAAATTTCCTATGCTAGCCTTTTATACCAAAACATTGAGGCGATAGTAGAGGTAGCAGAAATACTATTCAATACTCCCCCTCTTTTTTTTCAACACTTCCCCCTCAAGTGGAACCCCGTTGGCGCACTTTTGGTGGCATACACTTTTGTTTAGCACCGAGCCATTCCTCTTGGGAATCAATCTCGCGACCGGTTGGCTTTGATACCATTTTAGATTCCCTCCGCTAATCATTCATGCCCAAACCTCGAGGCGTTAGCAGAGGCAGTGGAAATACTTTTCAATACTACATTCCAAATCTATGTTGGCATGCTTCTCTAGTGTCTTGTACTTGCAACACTTAGTTCTTGGCACATGGGTGTTTCCGGTAATCAAAGCATGTGCACAGACCTAAGATGACAATCTGCCGTTTTCTCTTATGATTGTTTGAGCCTCAGCCGGAGACTCTATTCGTGTGAAAAATCAGTGGAGTAGAACATTGAACTGTGTTTTCTTAGTCAACAAGTAAAGCAGCACAGGGAACGTAGGAGGATAGCCAACGGGCTAAACTCCAAGCCAAATGGCTTAGGGTAGGATGTCTAGGTCTCACACGTTTGAGAAAGCTCAATTTCATTCAAATTTCTATGTATACCGAGAGAAGGGATTACATCCTTTATAGAATAGAGTGTCAACACAATTTTAGTAATCAAGCTATACAATTTTAGAAACTCCCTAATTGTGCTAAATCATATCAATTATTAGAAATCTAATAAATCTACTAAATTTGGCAGATCATCTAGAAGATCTAAAACTAGAAACTGTCGTGGGAGAATCTTGGATTCTATTATGGCTGGGCCTTATGGGCTTTGGGCCTCCTGGAATAAACTTTCAAACGTGGTCCAGTGGTCTGGCCTACATAAGCTCTTCCCGACTTGGAGAAACTCGACTCTTGCGTGTTGTCAGCTTGGTTCCTCTCATACAAATCCAGATTGAGTCTCCGAAAGTCTGTGGCAGTGATCCATGTAGCTTCAGAAAATGGTTTACCTTTCCACTTGACCAAAAACTTGTGATATCCACCAGTCTTTGTTGAAACTAGTTGGTCATCGTAGACATCTTCAATTTCTTTATCAACAGGCTCCGAATCACGCGTTTTTGAAGCTGAGCATTGAGTTTTTACACATCATAAACTACTCAAGTAATTCTTGTTTAGGCATTCAGAATTTCACTATAATAAGTTGATAACATAATTTTCTCCTCATGATATTAGTTCTTTTATATTGTGAAACGCAGGATGGCTTGAGTGCCAATCGGACCTTGGATTTGGCATCAAGTCTTGAAGCTGGCTCTGCTTCAAATTGGGTGAGCGGAGATGCATGTCCTAATGATTGTAGCTTGCGCTCTGTTCTAACTATTGCTTTCCAGTTCCCTTTTGAAGTCCACCTCCAGGACACCATTGTGACCATGGCTCGACAATATGTGCGCAGCATAATTTCGTCTGTGCAGCGGATTGCAATGGTCATAGCTCCTTCTCGCCTTGGGTCACATGTGGGGCCAAAGCTTCCTCTCGGCTCACCTGAAGCTCTTACACTTGCTCGTTGGATCTGCCATAGCTATAGGCGAGTTCTCCCAAAGTTATCATGCTTTGTTTCAGTGACATTCTGCATTCAAAATTTCATTTTCTAGCAAGAGTAATTGATCATTTACTCGGAGCCTATCTGTTGACTTGAAGTTCTTTAATTCAATCAGTAATCTCTAAGCATTGCAATAATTCTTCATTTTCACTTTTTCATGATAAAGTAGGTTTTTGTTGGCTCAAGTTGAGTTGACTTTGTTTGACTGGGCTTTGAGTGATGTACTGCAAACATCAACTGCTCATACAACCAAAAGTATGTCATTTACTAGCCTATTTAAAGTGGAAATTGAATGACTTATTTCTGACTGCCCCAATTTGAGCATTTATTCTGTGGTGGATTCTTTTGAATATCTATATATATATATATATATATTAGTTTTGAGAGCTATGCTCATATAATGGATATCTGGGTAGTGTGTTGTGGATTCTTCAGGCAGGTATAAAGTAAATATAGATAACTAGGTAGCATTGAATGTCAAAATACATGGTACTGCCAATCAGGGGAAAAATGATATTTGAGACATACTATCCATCACTACCTTACTCTCTGTTTATCCCATGTTATCTCTATCTCTTTCTTGAAAATAAAATAAAATAAATAAAAAAGCACTTGGGCTATGATATATTTGTATCATATCCATTTTGGTAACTTTACTTTTAAAATGAAGCGAGGTGAAGGGTCAAATTAAGAGACAAGAAAAGAAGAGGGGTCAAATCAAAAGGTGATGACTTTTTTTCATTTAGTGAAATGATAATGTAACTCTTTGACTTTTTTTTTTTAAAAAAGGTGGTGGTTTGTTTGACATTTAGTGGCATGGAAAAGGAACTTTTTTGGAAAAAAGTAGGTGTTTTTTGAAATATGGTACTTTTTTATTTGACCCTTTTTGTTTTATCGTCCCTTGAAATGACCAGTCACCCTACGTCACTAGTGAAGTGAATTTACCAAACGGTACAACGTATATTTTGCTTCTTCATTGAGGCACCACTGATAAGGCAATCCTGATTTCTTCATTACAGTGTAACCTTGTTTTGCTCTTTGAATCTCTTTATAATCTTATCTTTATATTTCTTCTCTCTTTCTGCAGTT
This sequence comes from Persea americana, assembly GCA_029852735.1. Taxonomy (NCBI): domain Eukaryota; kingdom Viridiplantae; phylum Streptophyta; class Magnoliopsida; order Laurales; family Lauraceae; genus Persea; species Persea americana. The sequence goes on along the minus strand of CM056813.1, from coordinate 9,325,823 downwards.
ATCATTTAGGGGTAGAGTTGTTGAGGTCCGATGACCAGGCCACTGAATCTGTATTGAAACTGCTATGGCATCATCCAGATGCGATTTTGTGCTGCTCTTTGAAGGTATGATTTAAGTCTGCAGAAAAATCAAAACTTAAAAAATGATCGAGTTTCTTGCACCTCTCAGATACTCTCATCAAGGGGGCCATGCTGAATGCTAATGGGAAAAAAATTGAAGAGGCTCTTAATTTGATGTTTTTAATTTGTCTGCAGCCACTACCAGTCTTCACCTTTGCAAACCAAGCAGGCCTAGACATGTTGGAGACGACATTTTTGGCTCTACAGGACATAGCGCTGGATAAGATATTTGATGAGTCTGGTCAGAAAATGTTGTGCTCAGAGTTTGCCAAGATAATGCAACAGGTGATGCAAATCTCCTCACATTTTTTTTTTCCCTTTATTGTTGTTATACATGAGCAAAAAGCTAATATTGAAAATGCCATTCATATTCATGGGAACTGTCTAAGCTTAGAGTTCTTTTTTGGGTGTAGTTGCATTTTGCATTCCAACATGTCAACAGGATTAGAGCAAATAATACTTAATTAGTTCTTTTTCTAACCTTTCTCAGGGTTACACGTATCTACCTGTTGGGGTCTGCTTGTCTACCATGGGCCGTCATGTGTCATATGATCAAGCGATTGCTTGGAAGGTGATGGGTGAGGATAACAATGTACATTGCGTTGCCTTTGATTTCATCAACTGGTCCTTTGTCTAAATTTCACAAATCAAAAGTTGAAAGGGAAAAGGGGTGAAATCTGTAAGTTAAACTGGGTATTTATTCAGTTTTGTAATTAAAATCCATTATCTTTTTGCATTTTAATTTACTTCCCATGTCCTAGGATAGAATTTGCCTTTCAGAGCCTCTAGCTGGCTAAGTGAGCCAAGTGCATATTGCATCCATCATATTACTGCTATTTTTGTTGTGTCAGATGTCATGAATAGAAAGGTAGGTAGATTGAGTTGACACACAGAATCCTAGTTTGCAAGCAAACAAATGAATCATGGGGGTCGTAAGTGGTGCAATGGAGCTCAATTTCAACTCAACTTGCTATTTAAGATCTTTCCCAGCTCCTGTGCTGTGGATTGAGGCATTAGTGCGTGAAGTTTTGAGTGCTACAACCTACAGTTCCATTTGTACAATTATAAGTGAGGTTGTATATTATACAGGATAATGCATTGTTCTTTTTTAGTTGACAAAGAATGGAGTTCAGGTAGTAGAGGCACAAGTAGCACCGACAAGGGAAGGATGGAGGATTAAAGTTCTTAAGTTGAGGCCAGTTGACAGATGATTGCTTTGACAAAATGTTACTATTAATATGGTTTGGCCATGTGAGCCAATTCTAAGCCATACTGATGTTGACCTCTGCCAGTTGGATTTCCTCTCCTGGAAATGTGAGCCTTGGAGCAAGGTAAGGGGATGTGCTTATGAGTTATGATCACTGAGCATTATTCTACAGCTAGCCCACCACTTCTTTCTTGATAGACCATTAGATGTTTTTTAATCCTTAAAATTGAATTATTGACTGGCTCGTATCTTCCACACTAAAATCATATCTCTGGCCGTCTACGAACATCAGATGAGTGATGGTGGGTCCTATAACGTCACTCATTTGGGTGCATGGTTTTTGGCTAAAGTAGATAGATAATGTCTTGGCTTAATTCCCATTGAATTTGATTTGAGTATCCCTTACAACACTTAGAAACTGGATGTGCACAGTTGTCTCTTTCTCTGAAGCCTTTAATTTTGCTTCCAAATGAAGGAATGAATAAATGAATGAACCAATTCTCTTATTTAAAATGATTGGCCTGTTTGTTGGCTATTTTAGTTTTGAAATTAGTTTAATTTTCTTAGATTGGTATGTCAACACACCATTGGTGATATATTGTAGGTTTCTTATCTGAATAGCTTAAAGCAGATTGTTAAAGGAAGCCAGGGTTTGCCTGTAGAAAGCGTCCAGAGTTTGAATGTGTATGGCTTGGATGGTATGGCATTGGGCTTTGCCATATAAGAATTTAATCAAATCATGGAAACGCGAGTTCTGGCTTAAATGTTTAATGGTTCTATGAGTGCATATTTTATTGTTACTCGTTCTAAGGATACATGTGTGGATCAGTATCAAATGAAGGGATGAGTGCCATTTCAGGGTTAGGTTTGTCATATGAGTGAGAGGATTTCTTTTCTTATCACAGGTGGTCTCCACCTGTGGCAGGCCCAGGATTTTCATTGAGGGGTGCGCACCTACACAGGCAATTTGGTTTTGGGAATAAACCCAAGATTTGCATGTGGGTTTTGGGGGCGGGCATAGGATGGTTTTAGAAGCGGACTGAGGTTCAACAGGTGTAACTCTCCACCATGCCGAAATTACTGTTATAATAATTGTTATGAGAATCTGAATGTAGGAGTTTACGGCAGGGCAGGAAGTTACAGTACCTCTTACATATTGCGTGAGAAATGAAACTCTTAAGCATTGTGGGACCTGCTTGGATGCATATACCCATAATGAAAATGTTAGTTTGAGAGATCTGTCTTATTGTGGATGTGATTTTCGGCACAAATCATCTTAACCAAATGATCACAACCATTGATTTAAGGGACTTAAAAGTTCAACAATTTCTTAAGTAACATTCTTTCTTTCAACTCATGTCAAATTAGGGTGGGAACCGATTCATGGGGATTAATAAGTGTGAAAGGCTTCGATTTATCATTGGGAGTCCCATGAGGGGGTAAAATATTTACCTCATGCTCCATATTGAAATGGCTTTACATTCGATCTTACTGACACCAATTTTGTGAAGGATGGTTAATCATGTCGATAGGGGATGGGGCTAAAAATTACCGGAATCCGATTCTCATGACCCCTTCTTTTCAATTGAGTCCAAATGTTTCATGGGTGCAGTAATTTTGTAATTCTATCCAATGATGAATAATAGTTGAATCAATCACCCCTTTCAAACGAAGGGAATAGATCTTTCTGACAAGCGTCTTTATATAGGTATGCTGAGTGGGAGCTGTATGCATTCAAAACAGAGTAGTTGAGTAGGGCGACTGCTTTCTGTATGCGTATGCGTATGTATTGTGTAGGAAAGCGAAAGCAGAAAAAAAGCAAAAGCATATGTTAAAAAAGAGTCCCACATCGGAAAGAAATGAAAGTGGATGCATTAAAGCGAAGAAATAAAACAGGGACGTGTGAGAAAGGAAATCATACTTACCTGGACGGGGTCTATGGGTGATCAAGAAGGCTCATGGCCTAGGTCAGTGGCCTCCATTGCACTCAGGAGGAGCACTGGCTTACCATCTCCCCAAGTGGGAGAGTGGACGTCATAATTTGTGTCAGAGGGGGCCTGCGTTCGCGCGGCCCCTGCCAATTCTTCAAATCTAAACTGTTGCTTTGGATCTTATTAATCATATCATAAGATTGATCACCGAGTGGACCGTTTTGGTGAGTCCCATTTAAGTGATTGAAAGTACATTATGTGAGAGGTGGTTCCAATTTTGACCAATTAGAACCTGTATGACGAGCCAAAGAGCTCGGGCCCCATCGAGTGATTCTTTCTGCAATTCTCTAGATGCTGCACTCAAACGATCCTAGAGCTGCTAAGCTGCTTGCATCTAGGCCTCACCTTATTTGAGTCAAAACCTTAATACATGGATTAGAAAATCTAATCCTTGGGATTTGGGATTAACTTGTTTGGATTGGATCCAGCAATTAAAAAAGGGGGAAAAAGGCATTGTGCTCTTTTAATCATTTACTAAAACATTAAAAAGAACCCCATCCCTTAAAAAACAAGGTAAATGATTCTTTAGAAAAACTAACTTCAACAGAGTTTTGGAGTATTTTGATTCAAGATCATTTTAGAATTAAAATGAATCTAGGGAGTTTTGGAAAAAAAAAAATCCAATAATATAATAATGATGATGATGAGAGAAAATCTTTAAAAAAATCTAAAACTTTTGGCCCATTTTCAGAAAAACACATGAAGATTTTGAGTACTTCAAAAAAGTATAAAAAATTTTCACAATTCTTTCAATCAAGATCTCTCCATAAGTTTTTTAAAAAATGACAAAAATACCCTTCCCTTATGATAGGTTTTTATTTTATTTTTTTAACCTTTTTTCTTCCTAAAACTAACCATTTTGATTTTAATGATTATAACAATTTAATGGGTTTTTTAATCATTACAAATCCCAGTCCAGATCCCCTATTTCGTACGAACAGGAAGATACTGTTTCATTCAATCAGAATTAACAATTGTGTAGATTCCTTCTTTTTTTTTTCATTCCAAGGAAGCAATTGCAATTGAGAGGGTGCATTAGCCGGCATGAGATTTTACACAGTTGGCTAATTTTGATTGAACAAAACATTATCATGATACTATTTCTACAAAATAAGGGATTCAAGCTCCCCTTTTTTAGCCATCCATGCGTAAAGTTAGTTGAGCTGGGCCCACTGGGTTATTTGGGTTGGACTTGATTATTTCTATTTGATTTATTTATTATAAGAAATTTTTGGGAAATGACATAAGGGTATTTTTGTTGTTTCTCAAAAACTTATTATGGAGAGGATTTGATTGAAAGTATTGTTGAAAACTTTTCTATTTTTTTAAACATTCATATATTCATGTATTTTTTTTTAAAATGACTCAAAAGTTTTATATCTTTTTGAAATTCTTCATAATAACAAGAGGATTTAAGCAGAAAAATCCCTTTAGACTTGTCAAAAGCAAAAAATACCATCAATGTCTTATATAGACCAGTTTGGTCATCTCGCCAGCTTTTTTTTTTTTTTTGGTGCTGAGCGGGGATATCGCAGCTCATTCTAAGTAAATGAGTGTGGATATCCCCGTTCATCGTTCATTATAACAAAAGGAACGTCGAACTCCTTGCCCCAAATGCCGTTTTTGGGATCCAGACGGATCTCTTTGCAACCACATTCACAGCACTAATTTAGGCGATAATATCCCTGACCCAACTGATACAATTTTGAGAGAAAGCATCCATAATACTCTAGTGGGCGGGGATATCCCCACTCATAGCCTTAACACAAGTAGGGATATCCCCGTTCACTGCACTAATTTGGGTGAGGACGACAACGGTAAAGGCGAAGGGGCCGCCACAGTAGGCACCCATCTGGACGAAGAGAGCGGCAGCATTGTCGTAGGCGGGGAAGATGTGTTTGTTAGGGTCAGATGGGGTGAGAGGAGGGAGCTGGTAGAGGGCAATGACGAGGGTGAGGACAACAAGAGTAGCGATGAAGGGCTTCATCTCGAAGTAGCCCTAGGACAAAGAGGCGGCGGCGGCTCCTCCTCCGTCTTTTCTCATTGGTACAACTGCTTTGCCTTCGAATTTTTGCACCTTCGGATTTCTAGATTTCAGTTTTGAAATGAGAGATTTCAGGATCAGTTAGGGATTTATGAAGGTGGACTGTTTTTTACATAACATTTGCGACTTTGAAGGAGAGAATGCCGACGGTTGCATTCTCCTTCTGATCGGGTCTTTTGGTGTTCTTTTTCTTTAAAGGATTTGAGCTTCAACGTTGTGGAAGAGAGAAGAAGATGGGAGAAAAACAAAAAGGGGAAAAATGGTTTTGAGACTTTCTAAAGTAAAATGAGTAAGGATATCCCCACTCAGAAAAGAAACAAAAAAAAATATATATCAAATTGAGCCCCTGAGACCACTATAGTCTTTATGAGGTATTGTTGGCGTTTTTGACTTACAACGAGTCTCAGGAGGTTTTTAAGATAAAATCCTATAATAATAATAATAATAATAATGTCCACAAGTATAGCTTTTTTGGCTGAAAGTAGTGACTGGCTGAGAGAAGAGTAAGAGTAAGATAGAAAAAAAGGCCATGAAAGAAGGAAAGAAGAAACCGGCGGCATAATATCTTTCTCAGAGATGCAGACGGTTCCCATGGGGATATCTTCAACTACTCCATCCCTTACTCATCATCCACTTTCCAACAGATTCTTCTCCTTACCACCTACACTTTCATCTCCTACTGGTCTTTACAATCCCTCATCCAAATCAGGTCTCTCTCTCTCTCTCTCTCTCTCTCACACACACACACACACACAGGCTAGTTGGCTATCTAGCAAACTTCATCAATACTGGGACCATTGGAATTTGGAACTTAAGACACTTTGATTTGTGAAAATTAAATAACTGTGTTTTCCTCTTGATATATGTAGTCTTTCTACCATCTCAATGAGGTCCAGATACTAAAGAATCGAGTTTTCCTTTAGGGCCTGTTTGTTTGCATTGGAAATCACAGGAATGGAATTCCTATGTATTACAAGTAAATATTCTTAAATTTGGCTAAATTTTAAGGAATAAAGGGTGAAGTTCCATGAATGGCAATCAGATAATGAACATTTTAATGAAAAATGAATTAAGGGGAGGTGGGAAATGAATACCCAGCCATCGTCCTTTTTTTTTTTTTTTTTGCTACTCAGGTTATTTTAGAAGGCTTCTGTTTCTCTTATTTTCCTTTGTTTTATCTTAATCTGGCATGGGTATCTGTTTTTAAACCATATGCTCAAGAAATAGATGGACTCCATTTTCTGATTTCTAACAAATTCATTGACATCTGGAATCGCGTAAACCAAACACACACACACACAAAAAGAAAAAAAAGGAGCATTTTCGAATAAAAGGTTGATTATTTGATTGCCATGTATGGAACCTCGCCTTTATTTCTAAAATTTTAGTTATTTTCAGGAATATTTTACTTGTAATGTCTAGGAATTCAGTTCCAATGAATTCCAATGCAAATAAGCAAAGCCCTTAATGTACTCTTATTATAGGGATACAGAGAGCCAGTCAAGCAGCTGAATTGTTTCCTACTCTCAGCCCTGAAGTTGTTGTTCGGGAGGCGCGATTAGAGGACTCTTGGGAGGTGGCTGAGACTCACTGTAGCACATTCTTCCCAAATTATTCCTTCCCTTTAGATTTGATGCTGAGGATTAATAGGGTGGTGTCTCTCCTTTCTGGGTTCTCTGTTCCAAAAGGTTGCAGGAAGACATGCCTGGTTGCAGTTGTTGGCAGCTCCACTTTGGACTTTTTCTTCGGACATGAAGATTTCAAAGCTGGAAGTTCTGAAGGGAAATTCTGCTTCAATAAGGGATCTGTTGCTGGAATATTGACTGTGGATACAGTGGCTGATTTCCTCCCAAGAAAAGGACCACTTGGGAAGAGAAGGTGAGCTAAGACTTCAAATGTCTGTTCAAAAGACCAAGTTTTAGATGGGGGGGAAACACACTTATCATCAAGAGTGAGGCAACTGATAATTGCATTCTTGTTCTCCACTTCTTAATCTTTGATCTTGATAAAAGCTATGCTTTCATTGCTTCTTGAGCAGGTAGTGTGGCATTCATGATGGTGACAGGTGACCTCTTGAATGCATTTTTTACTGATCCTGCTCTTGTTGCATCATGTGATTTAGAAATTAAGTCATCTTCAATTCTAGAAGAATTCCATGTTTTGACATGTGCAGGGGAAATGGAAAAACAGACATTCTGCCCCATAATCCTATAAAATAAATCAAAGCAACATGCAGCTTGATCTTTTCTTTTAATGGTATACAATGATCTGAATTATGCCCAAAAGCATATTTGCAAAAATACAGTATGGGGTCTTTTCATGTATAATTATGATTGAAGATTCAAAAATAAGAGTAAAATCTCAGCAATAAAAATGGAAAATTCCAAGAAGTTAGATAATGATAATTCGGATATTATACGATTTTGTTTGAATAGTCTGGGACCAAAAACTCAGGTGAAAAGTGTTATTTATTATCGCCTTAAATTAAGCATATTAAATACAATTTTATGTGAAGTTTTTTACTTAAAATTATAATAAAAAAAATTCTTTTACAAAATAGCCATAAAGCACATGTTTTATGTGTACACGCGTATAATTCGTATATAGTATGATTTTACTAAAAGAAATTGAGTATTACTTGGTATCTTTTGAAAGATACTTTGTATGGGATGCATTCACAAAGAAAAGAAAAAAAAATTGTATTAATATGTATAATATTTTATTATACATTAACTGACTAGCTAGTCTAGTTCTGTGTGGTTTTTACTTGAATAGTTGGAGGGCATTATTTTTGTACAGGTAATGGAACATTTAAATGTTTATAACTACAACTTTTAGGATAAATGTCATTTTTAAGTTCTTCTAGGATTAGACATCAAACTAGCTGCACTACTTGATATGACAAATGATGATCAGCTGATTTCCTGTTGTGTGTTCTACTTCCTGTACTCTTTATCTTTCTAAACAATACACATTGAATGTTTTGATATCTGAGGTGAGGCACTGAATCTTCTCAGGACTGGAATTGCATACATATCAAATCTTGCAGTTGGAAGGAGGCATAGAAGGAAGGGGATCGCGAGGCGGCTAATGGTTAAGGCAGAGTCCCTAGCCAAAAGTTGGGGTTGTCATGCCATTGCATTGCATTGCGAAACGAACAACCAAGCTGCAATGCAGCTATATTTGGGACATGGCTTCAGGTGCATCAAGGTCCCTGAAGGTGCAAAGTGGCCTCGACCAAGAACCTCCCCAGGCAACCAATTCATCTTCCTGATGAAGCTCCTAACTACCAACCACCCCACCACCATTTAATTCAGAAAAAAAAAAAATGAAACAAGTGGATTTGGGCTTACAAACAGGTATCCAGGCTTCTGTTTGTTGTTATCCTTTTGAACCACCTTGCATATAAATGTATTCATGTATAGAAAGGGTTGGAAGGTGTGAAAAGAAGAAAGTTTCTGGGGCATGTACCAGGTCTGGGCTAGAATTAATTGCCTGAATGATAGCTAGAAGAATTTTCTCCAAACTAATGTGGCCTGAATTGTTTTGATCTTGCTCTGAGGCTCTCACTAGAACCTGTCATGATTCATTAATACCTTTGGTTTTTTGGTGGATCATTAATACTGCTAGTGAGTAATACAATCCATCTGAACTTGCAAACTCATGTAGCTTGGAGTGGTTTTTGTTGTGAAATAGTCTTTCATGCCTAACATGTAAATCCATTTAAGAGCCATGTAATATTAAAAATGTACTTAGATGTGTAGACCCCTTTTTTGGTCATTAATGAGAAGAGGTTATTTCTGACCAGATGTAGCATATTTGCCTGTGGGCCCTTCCCATAGCTCAACTGGATGGTGCTTTGATCCTCTAAACATGGAGATCGTGTTTGAATATCACAAAACCCCAATTTGCATGTAATTTCTATGAAGCTGCCACTGAAAGATGACAGTCCGTTGTATCCTCTAATATCCTGTAATCATTCAACTCTTTCATCCACGTGCATGATGGTTCAGGACCTCTTAATTCCTCAAACAATTCGTAGAACGAGGATTAGCACACCTTAACCTTCATTAAACTCAAATTAGTTTTGGACAATTGGTTTTCAAAGCAAGCTCAGGCATTAAAAAAAAAGGCTAACAAGGCAATTTAATCAAATTGTGGTGTACCTTGCTTGAATGAAGTTTACTGCATGAACCATCGGTAGCAGGACTAGGATATCAATGGTTTGGATCAGTGAACAATGAGCCCCACTAGTACGATCTAAAAATTCAGTTTCTAGATATCGATGAGTTCAGATTTGTAAATCTTCTTCCATTAAACCAGGTTTTAGAGAGGCCCACACAATTATCAAATTCCCTGATGGATGCAAGTATCATTTTGTATGGGCTAATGGAGGCATATGGAGGCATATGGCCATTACAGTTCAGATTTTCCGGAGTTCAGCATACTGAAGTCACTACATAGCACTCAATGCATCAACAGCTCTGACGATCTGCATCAGCAGGTATCAGTCATGTTCTGGACAGAACATGGAGTATCAAATCCATGTGATAATGGGAAAAATGGCAATGCTTTATAGAATATACAACAAAACTCTCTGAGTCCTCTGACTGTCAAAGGTATTGAAACATGACTGATAGATTTATTTGAAATCTAGAGATGGGTAGCCACTAACAAGTTGAGAAATTTTCGGAAGCTGGGTCTTCCTTGAAAAGGCCGTACCAAAGCTCAGAACTGGGATTCGACAAACTTGTCTAGCGCCGACATATCCAAGGCTGGAAACTCTTTAACAGCAGCCTGCACAGCAAGCCCAAGACTCACAGCGTCCTCATTGCTTGGTGCCTGAAATGGTTGCAATTATTAATTCAATGCAGGTATGACAACTACGTCAACATTGTACAAGGTTAAACATGTTTGTGCTTACCTCAATATTGAGGGGCAGGACAGGGTCATGAAGTGACAATCTCAAAAGGAACCAGCCACCATAGCCAGAGACTCGAATCTGTTTACATGTGTAACAATGTGGAAAAATGCACTGTCAGTGTTGGTTCAGAACTCGCAAACTGAAAACATCCTCTTGACAAATGTTGCCACCGATTAGTGGCTCTGGCCTCCATGACATAAGTCTCAATCAGATATTGACATCCATACCAATAAATTAGAATCAGTAATCATGCAAAAATGAATACACTTGAGACCTACATTCATATCAGTCATAAAAGTGTAATTTCATTACTGAAGGCCAACTGTATCTGAGAAGAGGAGATGATCTCATGAGGAATAGGCCTAAACTGGAAGAACTTTAACTAAATTTTATGGTTACAAGCTTCAAATCCCTGTACCATTGGAGAACAATACCTTCAATTTCCAATTCTAGGTTACTCAACATAGAAATCACGTAAATCATATGTCTCACAGAGTAGATTCATGATGATAAAACTTGTCCATGGTTTTATGCACACTTCCCATGATATGAATGAACATTGTACACGGATCAGAATATCTACGTGGCTGTATCACATGTCCAGGATATCCAGCATGATAATATCAAGAAGCATAATCAGTCAACTTTGACAAAACCATATTCAGTTATGAATATAATATATATAAAATATGTCAACACTAAATTTTAATATGTAACTTGCGAAGTGTGGTGTCTCTTGGTGCTTTCCAAAGTCATTGGAGAGTCTTTTTGAGGGGTGGAGGTTATCTCCTATCTTTGATTGTGGGGCGACTTTGTGGAAGTCTATTCCCTATGCAATTCTATGGTCAGTGTGGAAAGAAAGGAATGATAGGGTCTTCAAGGAAACTTCAGTGGGTGTGGGGGATGTGTCGCATTTGGCGCTTGTGCGAATAGCTGAGTGGGTTTCTTGTTTGGATGAGTTTGATGGTTTAAGGATGGATGGGGTATGGTCGAATTGGAAAGCCTCCCTTTTTGGTGGTGCTCCAAAGTTGACGAAGGAGGCGTCTTTGGTTCCGCCTATCTCAGTAGTGTTGCAGTTCAATGTTGATTGGGTGGCTAGAGATAAACCGGGCCGGCAGGAATTGGCAGGGTGCTCCATAATAGAGACGGTGTGTTGGCTATGTCTTCTAAAAGTATGGGATGCATGGAGTCTAATGAAGCAGAGGCGGTGGCTATATCTTAGAAGCCCTTCGGAGTTTTTCTCCCTCTTTTCATTCCAAGCCAGCGGTGGAGAGTTACTCTTCAAATGCCATTTCTTGGTTGTCTTCTAAAGTCTTGCCCCCATGGAGGTTGCAGTTTTATTTTAATGAGATCAAAACGTTGTCTTCTTTGGTTATTGTTGAGTTCCATCATGTTGGGCAGTCAGCTAATAGTTTCGCTGATTCTTTGGCAAAGCAAGGGGTAGATACGGCCATTCCTCTTGTTGCTTTTCCTTCGTAACTTTGCTTCTTTTTGTATGTTTCTTCTTGGGAGGGTATATCTCTCTTATGCCTTCTCCCTTCCCATCCTTTGGGATTGGGCTGTTGCTTTTTTGTATCTTTCGTTATCTTAATAAATTTTTTTGTTACCAATAAAAAATAATTAAAAAAATGTAATATTTGAGAAAATAGTTTCCTGAAAATGAAAGGGTGAGGAGGAAATTTAAGCTGGACAAGAACTTGTTACGTATGATTCGAGATATGGTAAAATTCCAATCTTTAGAAGATACTCTACTAAAACCAAGAATATAACACTTACGCCTTCATAGTTAACAGGCGCTTTCTGCAACTTTGGATGTGAACTCATCACATTCTCCAAGCGTTTCAGCACTGCCTCTCCATAGTCTCGGAAAGATCTATAAGCAGCAAGAGTATTAAAGAATAGTGCAGTAACAAAGTCTTCATATGAGTAACATGATGCAGCAATACAAAGTTTGGAAAGCTTCACACATTTTTGGGAAAGCATTGAAGGAAAGATTATTGTGGCATAGGAATATGGATTAAAATTTAATAATTTTCTATTCACAAAGCAAAATAAATATATAAAAAATAAACTCAATCTAGAGTCAGAACATACCCTCCACTAATATCCGAATGATTTTGATCTATCTTAAGTCTTAGTTCCACAGCAACAGCTGGTTCTTCCAGGCCTTCTACCATATCAGTGAGAACTTTGCTACCTGTGCCCATTCCTGAAGCTCTGGCAGAAGCAAGTTTGTTTAAGAGTTTGACCTGGAAGGAAAATAAAAAATACAATTAAACAAAAACAAAAGTAACAAACACAAATACAATACACTCATACAAAAGGATATCGAAGAAATGTGTACCATGAGGTATGCTCCATCATCAAGCCAGTGATTCTCCTTTAGAGCTCCATGGCCACTGGTTTCAATAGCTAGATGTGACTCTTCACCGACTGAGTTCTGTGAGCATTGTTTTCTCTTATTTAGATAGATTTTTCATTTGGAAGTAGCGCTCATCTAAGATCCACCACAGAGTGAAACAATAGAAATGGCCAAATAATTGATTGACTGACAAAGAAAAACACCATGCTCCCAGAGCAAGCACAATCATTCGACATTTGAATTGGATGATTCATCTTTCATTTATATATATATATATATATATATAGAGAGAGAGAGAGAGCATCATGGATGATGGCTCTACAAAGAGAAAAATATATTAAAAAAAAAAAAAAAACCATCTTACATTGCTAACCATTAATTTAAGGGCCTTGAGCTTGAAGTCTTTTTTTTTTAATGTATGTTTTCCTTTTTGCCCGTGAATACAGTACCAATCAAGGTCAGGCTGGCGGTTCTTTATTTCGGATTAAAGGTTTATTTTCCTGAATCCATTCCAGTAGGAGAAAAAATGAAACACCCACGGAAAAAGAATTGACAAGTGTGAGCTATAATAAAAATGTTCTAAATGCAGGGCAGTGGGCGGCTGGGCACCAATTCATTTTGTTCTCCAGCCAAAATGAATCTGTGAGTTTGGTTCCTATTTTCCAAGAAGAGAAGATTCTTCAGATAACTAACTGATGATTTAAAACCTTAATAGTTTCCTTTTTCATACAAAGAAAAACAGTAAAAAGATAGCATAGCAGAATTACTTTTCAAACACAAAACTGGTTATATTGTTGCTTGTTTAGAATATACGTCTCGATGAATTCATGAATAAGTAACAACCCATGGGTTTAATCATTGGCATCTGAGATGATAACTCCATTTGCCAGTCACGTGATGGAAAAATACAATTATATACAGCTGAGTAACACCTAACAATATATATATATATATATATATATTTAAATAGAATTGACATACAATATTCCATCCTAAAGGATCCATTTTGGAAAAAAAAAAATTTCTGCTAAATAGTTCAGATTCATAGCAACTGTCATGAAGAAACCCAGAAGTTAATGCCATTTAAATCACTGAACTGATTCTGTGGAGAGTTAAATCGTACCAAGCGGATTGCTTCATCGATGACGTTTTTGTAGCCTCTTTTAAATCGATGATGTTTTCCTCCTTTGGGAATTAAAGAAAAAGGACAAATAACATCAAGGAATGAGAAATGTGTACAGATTAAAGAAAAAGGAAAATGTGATACGAAATATGAATATACAATCCAAGTACCCAACTCACCAAGCTTCTTTTCAATAAATGTAGTCAGTCCGTCGGAAGTAACACTATCTGTGACAATAGTTGTTCCACGATGCTATTTGTAACGAAGTGCATGCATGGCCACATACATAAAGAAAGCTTAATTAGTTATTACAAAGGTCAAATTCCAAATTCGGAATGAAAAGAAAACTTACTTCCTCAAGAACAATAGCAGACATTAAAGCAATCAGTCGATTGCGGTTGAATTCACGACCACTTGAATCTACAGCAGCAGATCTAAAAAGGAAAGGTAAGTCAGAAGCAGCAAAACATGAATGCTAGATGAATAACATGTATAAGGAAACTACTCCAGATTTTACCTGTCAACGTCTGTATCAAAAATGATGCCTAAATCAGCCTTATTTTCATGCACTGCCTGTGTTATAGCTTTCATTGCAGCTTTATCTTCTGGGTTGGGAACATGGTTTGGAAACAAACCTAATGCATAAAGAATTATTTTATAATCATTTTTATAACATGCCGAATTGTGGAATTTCTTCAAATATTTGTAGCTAGAATTACCATCTGGCTCCAAGAACTGACTTCCTGTAGTAATTGCTCCGAGAGGTTCAAGCACTCTTCCCTGCAAAATCCATGGAATATACAAACATACCAATTGAAAAGTTTCTCAAGTTTAATGCCTTGAGAAAACTAAGATGAAGAAAACCGTGCACACATTTTTAATTAAATCCCATGCATTATTCATCCATCCAACTATTGAAGCCTTTTTAATTTGTGTACTTTTAATTAATAATTAAACAGACTCATTTGCTTATAAGATAGTAAAATAACATCGACAAACTAATTTCTAACAAGGTTGCAATATCAATTCAAATTCCCAAAGGTTCACTCAAGTTGCTGGGTCAGAATTTACAGATAGTTATTCTCCAGGGTGAAGGAGGTATTTCTTGGGGTTTTGGATTGATTAGTCTTCTAATGAAGAAACCTGACAACTGTTATTCTCATGAAAACACTAGCATCCTATGTGGATCCTTACAGTTCCCAAATGTACTAATGGGTTTATAGAACAAGGACAGGATCATATGAGAAGAAGGGAGCTCTGAGACCCGAATGTGACTGAGCAGTTACTTAAAGAAATAAAAAAAATGAAATGATTAGAAGGAACCCATGCAGAGGTGATATCAATGCCACTGATCAAAATCACTCATGCAGAAAACTGGAAGGAAAGCCATAAACATTTCCCACCTGTTCCATATTGGTGAGTTGTGGAGACTAATGGGTTGTAAACTTATTTACTTTAGGGAGAGAAATCACTTTTACTCATAAGCAGAAATGCACTTTCAGGTATTTCGTGTATATAGACAGGCAAAAGACATCCCACTTGTAGCTTTTGTCCCTTAGATGACGACAGATGAGGGTTTGGAATCATCATAATCAGATAAAGGTACAGAAATCTCATGCGTAGATGCATGCACATGAAGACACTGAATGCATGCGTATCTCAAGAATTCTTGCATCAGATAACAGGAGAAGCATGCAAATTACTGGGATACGAATTATTTTGTAAGATCCAGTTGAAAAGTTATAACAAAAACTTTGATATTAAGTCAGAAGTTCACAAAACTAGCATATCCTCTAACCAGAAAATTCAAATATAAAGTGATGAAACTCACTGCGAAGAATCCACCCGCTCCATTCCCTGCATCAACTACTATATGGAATCCTTCCAATGGCTTCTCTGCAAGTTATCAACTTGACATCACTTAAGAGTTCATTTCAAAATAAAATAATATTAACATCTACAAGTTGAATAAGCAGAAAGAAAGCCATCTGTGTCCTATTGAGCCAACAAGCCACGTTAGGGACTAGTGCAAGACAAAGATCAGATCTCAAAACTTGTAATGGCTACATCTTGGTTCAGAAATTTTATGACAACAGGTGTTTTATATAGCTATGCACCATATAATAAGTAATAGAAGCAACATACACAAGCATTGAGTACCTATATTCCCAGCAGCTTTGCGGACCGCCTTTACAAGATCCGACGTATAAACAGCCATGTAGTCCACCCTTCTTACTGCAGTGGAAGCTGCTTGTTCTGATTTCTTTAGACTTTCAACTGAGTAATTGTCATATATATTTGCAGCACGCTCCAAGATGTCCTTAATGTCTGCTTTTCCCAGTCCTCCAGCATTTGTGAAGAACTTAAATCCATTGCGATTGTAAGGAAGATGGCTGGCTGTTGAAAAAAAAAAATCAGAGAAGAAATCAACTGCATAATTTCAAGGCAAAAAATGATAAAAATAAAAAGAGCAAAGACTGTAAGTGTTCTTTGACTGGGGATATTTCCTTGAGAACGAGTTTTGAAAAAAGTAAGAAAAAATCTGGCCATTACAATAAACAGTAATAAAATGAATTGTGGACAGTAACCATTAAAGTGAAGACAGGAGTATTGATTCCTACATCTCAACTATTATGTTACTTGCACAACTGTTCATGCCATGCCAAGTTACCAACACTAGTAGCAAATACAAGATCTTCAAGTCTTCTATTTTTCTTAGATTTCACAAAAATGTGAAAACTTTCCTCACAACCTTTCATAGCCACTAGATCTGGGTCCTTGTATCTGATAAGTTTTAGCAATAAATTCATAATCTTAAGGCCCAGGTATTGTTACCACTTGCGAGATATTAGATTAGTTTTTTCACAAAATCAAAAGACCGTCATGCGTTTACAGACCTGTTATCATTATGGATCCATCTACCGGGCAGAAGAACTCCTCATCTTCTGTAAGTGTGCTGTTAAACATCGCTGGTGTAGATGCCAATCTGCAAGCATTCAGTACTCCATCAGAAATCAGAATGGCTCAGTAAAGCAGTCCATTAGATTCCACATCAGTCAAAAGAGAAAGCATATTTCCCAGAATTAGAGCATATATTATTTTTGTCTAGAAGCTAGACATCTCACCATGTATGAAGGCAAATGCAAAGGATCATCCAATATGTTCCAGATGCTTTTGAGATGAAAAGAAAAAAAAGAAAAAGTAGGGAAGTTTTTTTTTTTTTTAAAAAGGTCCATGCACTGTGTAATTTTATCTAATTTGAAGTATTCAGAAGGACTATTGTATGTGTTAGATTTTTATAGATATGCATTTATGGTTATTTTAAAGATAGTAATAAACAAGTCTGTATTGTGCTATAAAAAAAGATGGTGTGAGACATCTGACCAATCAAACATCAGGAAACTCAAACTACTTTAAAAAAGAAAGAAAAAGAGGCTCAGAAGAACAGTTATGTGTGGGGCATCAGTATTCAAAAATCAAGTTACAGGTTCAAAGTAGCTGCAGGAAGGGAAAAGCTACCTCAAGCAATGTTCCAAAGCTATGAATGATGGATAACCTATGATGCTCAGACACTTCAAAATAGGCAATGCACCCACATCGTATGATACAATATATATATATATATATATATAAATATATATTTATATTAGTGCAAATTCTGTGCTCCTGCTGTAATCAAGTTGTCTTGCAATACCCATGCTGTTCATACACATGCCATATCTGAGCATCACAGTGGATAACTAAGAAAGCATATTATACCCACCCATACTGAATAACATCCAACCCAGCACTAGCAATTCCACGAGAAACTGCATCCTGAAAGTCAATCATCATCCTCCCATTAGTCATCAACTAAACGCAAGCTTATTATTAAGTTAGTGAGAACAAGTGAATTTTACTAGTAGTTCATGTATGATAATTTATGATTCTGAAGGTACAAAATATCATCATCATCATTACTATTGTGGTGGCAGTGGGGTGCATGAGTGGGTGGTGGATTGAAGAGAAGAGGAGGCGTAAAGGAATTCTACATCTAATGGTGTGTCTATTCTAGAATGGCCAAAAATTGCGTTTCTTTATTTTATTTTATGTGATGTTTATGAAAGTCCATTTCTTCAGTTCAACGAAGCCTTTACACATGCAAGTTGTATGTGTGTACTGCAAAGATTTTCTTTTCTACCTGTATATGCACACATGCACTATGTTGCTTCATATTAGCCACCAAACAACAAAGGTTAAATCAAATAAATAAGATAACATGCCCACCAAATTCTCACCAACTTCCAATATTGGTAGCATATAAATTATAAAGGCAAAAGTACCTGTAGCTTCTGTGCAGAAATCCGGGAATCATGGCCAATGGAGACACTCAGGCGACGTGATACATCTGCTTTCTTTTTGTCAACTAACCATGCTGCGAAGGCAGCAGCTATTGCTTTGGCAACTAGTTCGGTGAGATTGACAGGTTCCCCTTCAACACCATCAATGGCAACACCTCGAATATCACTGCAGAGATGCACGTTAATCTCAAAACATCCATGATATGCAAGCTATATAGAAAGAAGAAAATAAGCGGGCACAACTCTAGGACTTTCACTCAACATGAAAATAAAATGACAGAACTAGCATACCCAACCATAGCTCATAAATAACATTGGAGCCTTTACTAAATTAAATAACCTTTGAAGTACCATGGTAGGTAATGACAGACGGCCACGCATGCCATCTTAACACGACACCAACAGAAATTGTTGAGACTGTCATTATAAACCATCGAAAATGTCATCTCCTTTTATCAGTCACATTTACAATTTCCATAGCAAGGTTAAAGATGCTACATTTGTTCCTTTTTATCATTTCACTTGTGATAACTACACACATCTGCACCACTCCATAGACTTCTTTAAAATGTTTAGAGTAGAACAATCTTCTTTCATCGCCTCGTATGCCACATTGATTTTTTTTATTGTCACTTGAACCTAATATATTCCCTTCCACCACAAACAAGAGGTTTCCGTGTTCCAAGTATGTGTGTGTGTATTCTTGCGGATTCTTTGTGCCTAGTTGGGGCCCACCTGGGGCCCCAGTGCCCCCACAAATCATGGGACACGGGGGGAATGGAAAGATCCACTCATGATGGACCCAGATATCAAAAATGGGGTAAATCTCATGCCTTAGCCCCTTGATCCATGGTCTACAAGTTTAACGACTTTATATTAAAGAAAAGAATTGACCCTCTATCCAAGAGTCCAGTCCATTCGGTGAGTGCAAAGCTCAGAGTCTGGAGGCTATCAAGGGAGGTCATGTGTCTATGAACAGTTTGGATGGATTATAAGGTGGGCCCTACTAGAAGTTCTCACCGTAAGGATCCACAGTAAGGATGTACAAGAACATTTCATGTGTGTGTGTCCCTTCACCCATGCTCGTGCATTGAGATTAGTTGTGCGCTAGGCTCTTAGATGGCTGGATTTACGCCCTTTTTAAAAGCCCGCCACCCATCCATTTCAAAATGTCTGCTACTCATGAAAAAGGTGATAATGTTTTGTATTCTCATAACCATTGAAAAAGCCCTAACCCTGCGACACATCACACATCTTGAGTTATTTGGTGAGCCCAACTTCGAGATGCGAATAAGTCGGGTCGGTTCCAACCCACTTGCAGTTGGATCCGACCCTGTTTGAAGCCACGCAGAGGTGTGCTGACATTATCACTACATCACCAGAATCAGTCAACGGCAGATTGTACCAGATCAGCGGTTGAAACTTCTTTTCGCAATATCGGAGCCCAGTCGAATTTTAGATCCGTTTTCTTCGCAATGTTCGTGGAGAACAAATCTATGCATCAGGTCAGCTAATTTTATTTAATTACAATTAAAAAAATGGCTCAAAAAAAAAAAAGGCTAAAGTGGAATCTTCATCTACATCTGTGGAAGAATTGGTTGAAAACATTGAGGAATTATCTAGAACTGTTGCTCAATTATCCGCAACTATCAATCAACTCCAAGAAACTCTAGGATGGATACTAGAATAAAAAATTTGGAAAATAATCGACGTGGGGATGCTAATCGAGATTATGGAGGAAATATTCGGAATCCACGAGATCAACCGGCAATCAATGTTGATTGAGACTTAGGAATTAAAATCTTGATTCCTTAATATAATGGAAAATTGAAGCCAGATGAATTTATGGATTGGTTAGGGTGTCTGGAAAATATTTTTGTACACAAACCAATGATTGAGGGCCATAAAATCACTTTGGTAGCAACTCAATTTCATAATTATGTTCCGATTTGGTGGGCCGAGTTGCAAAAGAAAAGAATGAACCAAAACATAGATCCTATTGAAACATGGATTGAGACAAAGAAAAAATTGAAGCAAAAGTTCATTTCCGTCAATTAGTCAAGAGATCTACGTTCAAGCTTTCGAGACTTGAAACAAGGATCTGGGATGGTTGTTGAGTATTCTAAAGAATTTATGACAATACAAGCTCGTTGCAACTTAAATGAAGATGATGATGTGTTGGTTGACCGATATTTTCATGGATTGCAAATTGACATACAACATATCCTAGAATTCAAGAATTTCGATAATGTTGATGAGATCAACCAACATGCAATCAAGGCTGAAGACATTGCAAATTATCAAGCTCGAAAATTTAGTGTGTCTAAATGGCCTGCACAAAAGGCCCCATAAAAGCCAGATTATAATCCAAGTGCTTGTTCCTCAGAAAAGTTTTCTTCCAAGTTTGAAGATCATAATAGGTTCACATGTTTTCATTGTAAGCAAAAAGGGCATTGATCATTTGAATGTCCAAAACAAATGAACTTAATGGAAGGTACACTCGTTGAACCGGACACACAAGATGATCCTAAAGACAAAGAAATAAAGGAAGTGGAAGAAATAGAAGCCGAAAAGGATAGCGAAGCTCTCTTGGTCCTCCAGGAGTCTACACGCACCGTTGAGATGAAATGATTGCGGACAAATATTTTTCACTCAACAGATACAGTACATGTGCACGAATGTACGGTTGTGATTGATGGCAGACGTTGTGAAAACATCATCTCTCAAAACTCTTTTTGATCGCTTGAAGCTGAAGGTTTATAAGCACAATCATCCCTACTTTGTCAAATGGCTAATGACAGGTGAGGTGATTAAGTGCAAGTGTGACATACATGCCAAGTTACTTTTGTCATTGGTGAATATTATAAAGATACAGTTTGGTGTGATGTACTACCAATGGAAAGTGGTGATATTTTGTTGGGTCGCCCATGGGTGTATGACAAAAATGGCGCTCATGGTATGCGCAACAAACACGTACACATTCATGCACGGTAGAAAGCAAGCCACACTCCATCCAATGAAGCCAAAACCGCCTAAGAAGAAATCAAGAGCCAATGCCACTAAGAAAGTGCTTCATGTACACCATGTCTACAGAGGCAACATGCCGAAAAACATAGTTCGGGGACTCCTTTTTCAACCTAGCGGGGAATGATGCAAAACGAGCCCACACTTGGTCCCACCTAAGATAGTTTAGGAATATTTTATTTTTTAGTAGATCTCTAATTTTACTAAACCAGATGTAATTAGGGTAGTTTCCATTATCGGATTAGATTGTCTTAGGCCCTAAGTTTGCTTATCTATTTATATTGCATTGTAGAACTCTTTTTCTAAGACTTTGATTATTAGAATAGAATGATCATGGGTTTTTCCCTCAGAGAGTTGTGTCCTCGTGTTGAAGTCTCTACGGAGACGTATTGAGGTGTCTTCGGACACGTGCTTCAGCACTCCACGCAAGCCCTAACCTTAGGGCCTGCATTACTCTGCAATGCCCATTTCTCTTTCTTGCTCCATCTCTCCATTTCATTTTCATCTTTTCTTTTAATCCAGATGTCGAGCAAGAGTCTCACCAAGTATATAACCAGACTGGTTCTTTTTTCCTTTTTTTTTTTTTGGGGGTGTGGGGTGGGCAAGAACCAGACTTGTTCATATTATTTGGTTTCGTGGCCATCTCAAATCAGTCAGTTTTTCTGAGATTATAATGTATCGTTATTGTTTGAATATCAATTGAGAGCGAGTTTATCAAGATTTGAGGTTGATAGCCGATGTTCCATATTTATGGGTTATTTAGATGACCAAACAAAGAATTGCCTTCATATTTGACTGATGAATCAATCCCATGAACTAAAGTAGCTGAGCAAAATAGTGTCCACCAGGAGACTAAACTACCATCTTTGAAGCCAAATGTAGCAACTGAATTTTGTTGCCTCAATATAAGAAAATCATGTAACACGTAACACATATAGGCCATGAAGAACCGCAAAAATGGTAGCCAGATGCAGCAGGCTCTTTGATACAAATGTAGAAGACAACATCAATGATCACATCTTGGTGTCTGGAGCAGTGGCAAAGCCAAGATTTTCTTTCAGAGGGGGCAAGCGATGGCCAATGATGACAAAGAAAAGAAAATTTGACAGTGGCCCTAAATTATATTGGAGTGAAATTTCTCAAAAAGGGCATTTCTTCCATGGCTTGCTAACGATTTCAAGGTCATTTGCAGTTTAGACACAAGGATAAAAATAAAATAAAATGCAAAACTACATAAGATCACCACCAGAATTTCAAGAGACCACTTAGTGGGCCCCACCATGAAAAGTCTAAATCAATGAGAATTCCTCATCAGAATTCACTCGATCAAATAGCCCCTTGTGAGTGATAACTTTTAAAATACTTAAATAAAATATTATAAAAAATTAATATTTTGTATAGATATATCTGTTGTTGGGCCTAAGTTGTTTTAAAGTTAAGATTTTCATAGAAAAGGGGTGTTTTTATGAGGTTTTGATTTTTCTTTAGTGTGGAGTGTTTTCATTTAATTTTATTTCATCTTTCTTAATGGCCTAGTAACCCTAAATGATTAAGAATTCACAGCTTATTCCTATTTTTCTTAGCCGGACCTCACTCAAGACCGTCACAAAATTCTATTCGGGAGCCCAAGAGGATCCCATCTATAGGATATCCCCCAGACTTACTCCACTAGAGTTGTTCCATTATAAAATTGAGCCACATTAATTATGTTAATAGTTATATGCTTAATCTTAAGGTGAGACTAGCTCCTAAAAACTTGGAAAGCCCCATTAGAGGATGTTCATTTAGAACAATTCAGATTTTCAACAGAGTTTTCATTAGATGGGGCTCCACTTTGGAGTTCCTTTCTCTTGATTCATGTTTGATGAGGGACAAATCCATAAAATTCAAGGAGAGAATTAAGGGATAGATATGTTGAGTTTATCTTTTGGAGAGAAGAAAATGATGAAAATGCCCCTAATCTTGATAATTTTTCCCTCTTATGAATAAAAATAAAAAATGAGAGGGGGGGGGGGGTTTGGCAAAAGTAGAAATATACAAAGCCTAAATTTTTATCCTCTTGTATGAAAGGAAAGGAGAGAGATTTTTGCCCCTCCTCGACCCCTCTCCCTCCGCCACTGGTCTAGAGCACTCTGACAAGAGTGAGGCCCACTTTTGATATATTTCAATCAACACTGTTTACTTCAGGACTTCTAAGCATAACAGAAACAATTAGTTTCAGGAACAGAAAAATGTCGTCTACTTCTTTCTCTTTTTCTTAACTCAGCACAAAGTATCTTCCTCTTTCCGGCTCTGTTTCTTACTCTCTTCATCACTCTCTCTCGCACCTCTCAATCCAATTTCTCTCTGTTTCTCCACTGGCCTCAGTGGAAATCTCCAAACTTCTCACATTTGATGTCTGCAACCGGTTTGGTTGGTCTCTCTTTTATCTCAATCCAAGCATTTACATTTAAAATTTCAAGAGAAAGTACAGAAATGTCAAAGAAGATGTTCTTTGTCAAATCAAAATCTGATCAACTTGTTTCTTACAGATAAAAAAAATATGATCAACTTTAGTATAAAATGTGATGAGAGAGAGAGAGAGGTTGTTCGACTGTGTCCTTAGGATTGAGCTCAATCCAAGCATTTACATTTAAAATTTCAAGAGAAAGTACAGAAATGTCAAAGAAGATGTTCTTTGTCGAATCAAAATCTGATCAACTTGTTTCGCACAGATAAAAAAAATATGATCAACTTTAGTATAAAATGTGATGAGAGAGAGAGGCTGTTCGACTGTGTCCTTAGGATTGAGTTGAGGAGAGAGAATGAGATTGGGTTGAGATGGAGAGAAAGAGAGACAAGCTCGTGAGGACGAAGAAAGGCATTTTAAGTTAAGAGACATGACAGAGAGGAATTAAAAGTGTATAGAATCCGAGGAGATAGGTTCGGCGATTCTTTTGGAAATAACTTTAAACCTGAGCTGTTAAGCATCTTTTAATGGAAGAGATACATCATCGCATGTAATATGTTTCAGCGCACCATTGTGAGAGAAGATCTACCTATACATAAGCGCACCATTGTGAGAGAAGATCTACCTATACATACAGAGCAAATGATCCTGTACATATGGTATGTGCTGTCTTAGTGGGGTCTACCTTATGACCCATTTCAACGGACCACACACACACAACCCCTCTGATAGTCACCAATCCCATGGATTTGCATGGTTTCGAATGGACTGGGTCGTTGGATTGAAGGTCAATTTTTATTTTTATTTTTATAAAGCCATTAAACTTGTAAACCATAGATGAAGGGTTAGAGGTATTAGATTGACTTCAAATTTGATATCTAGTACCACTTGAATCTTTCGATCCCCCTGTCCCATGATCTATGGGAAACTAAATGGGCACTGGAAATTTTTATGTACCATAAGTGGGTGTAGAATATCGGCGGTATCTCCTATGAGATGGTTGCCATAAGCAATGCGCGTGACAGCAATCTGGGGCCCACCTCAGAGATCAATAAAGTGGTGGATGGGGAATTGAAAGTCTATGCACGGACAAGACCTAGACCAAAAGTAAGCTTGATTGGATTTTAAATGGTCATGAACCATGATATTAAAGCTTCAAAATCAATGGTGGAAAAGTGATCAAACAGTTTAAAGTGAAATGTGAAATCCCACTGTAAGATTCTAGTTCGGATGAGCATCAAACTAGGTCCAGTACCAATCATGGAGGAGGTAGTGGGTGTTAGGAGGGAAACGGGATTGCATGTGAGGCTCACATGCGTTGTCAGTTGTCACCCATTTTAGTCCCTTCAGTGATGTCACTCATGGGATCAATTTTCTGTGTATATACGCACAAATTACAAAAAAAAATTCAAGCACAATCAAGTGGTCCCTAAGCATGCAATGGGTTGTCAGTTGTCACCCATTTTAGTCCCTTCAGCGATGTCACTCATGGGATCAATTTTCTGTGTATATGCGCACAAATTGCAAAAGAATTTTCAGGCACAATCAAGTGGTCCCTAAGCATGAAATGGTGTGGCCCACCTGGTCCACCCTATGATCAATTTAAACCCCACAACAGTCACAAAGCATTTCTCGTTTCATGCTCAGCACCTGAGATGCCTAGTAGATGCTTACCACTTTGGATAAACTGTTCATGAATTATAACACCTTCAATAAAGAATGGCATGATCTTAGCAAATGATGACACTAACACAAGGAAAAGGGGTAGGCCAAAGAGGATATTGATGAAAGTAGTAAAGATGGATCTGAAGAAGTGCAACCTATATGAGGATATGGCTCAGGATAAATCAAGATGGAGAAACATAATTCATATAGCCGACCCCAACATAATTGGGACAAGGCTTTCATGGTGATGACGATGATGAAAAGTTAAAATCCATTGCCAGCATAGTCTCATCTTGTGCAAGACATAAGATTCTTAATCTTATCCAACCAAAAATGTAATTGAGGCAAGATTCAGTACCTTCCATTTTGAAGCTTATGAAAATCAACTTTTTGAAAAGACGGGACTGAACCGGTAAATGCAGCAGCTGCAAGTGTCCATATAAAACAACACAAGTTAATTCAGGAAGGTTATGGTTGCATTTTCCCCTTTTTTTCATGGGTAACAAACATAGTCGTCATTAACTCTCGCATCAATGTAACAAAAGCACACATCACTGTACGAAAAACTTGTTCGCATAAAAGCAGTACAGACTAGTTAAACTGTTAACATACATCAATGAAAAAAATAAAAGAGTATAATGCTTATCAATTTATACAAGACACAACATGTAATGCAAACAGGCCATGCAGATGCAATGAAACATTTCTAGGGTAACAAAACTGTAGTCAACACATGAGGTCGACCTGGTTAGTGAGAGTCTAGAACAGACCATTACATTGGACACTTGCTCGGTTTGGAGGAACTCTCTGGTATTTTGCTAACGTATGCAATTGCATGTCTGACAATCCAGCCCATGCCAACTCCCTCCTTTGCAGGGGAAGCATGTTGTGGATATTAGGGGCAAAATAGGCCCTGGAATAATGATTGTCCAATTGCCTATTCCGTTGGCAACACTGTGCCAGAAATACATTTTGAGCGATCTTCCCTGACATTGCTGCATGAAAATTCGGAAATCTATCAGATTTATTGAAGGGGGTGATCTTAACAGAAAATATAACATGAATTCTGTGAGCGATATTAATGATTAGTCCTCAAAAGTGTTTAAACCTTTTAGTTCATGGACATTCAACTGAAATATAAGTGACCAATCTCAGAAAGATGAGAGAATCAAAGTAATTTTGAATCCTAATAGCTGCATCTGCATGTACCACAAAATGCAATCCCCCAGATTAATAAGTACTCTTCAATATGGTTATCCCCCAGGTTATTCACAAATATTTTTAAATTCTTTATTTGATGGCCATAGGATAATGTTAATTCAGTAACAGCATTCGACCAAGCTGCAAGACAATGGGAAGCACCCACCCATGTCAAACGTAACAAATACTCTAGCATGCAAAATGCATTTGAAACTGAATGCACTACCAGAGTTTATGCTCTAGTTATGTACGAACATGATTGAAGATATGCAATGATCTTCGTCAATTAAACACAATTTTGAACCAGCTACAAGCTCCAAGTGTTCCTTTAAAGTGACAGGCAGATTCTCAACTCCACTAAAGCAAACTTTTAAGGTCGGTGGCACTTGCAATGAAGTTCTGAAAATTCCCAACACAGAGACAGAATGTGTACTTGGTGTATTATATTTACAACTCTAACTGTCTGAGCCTAGGCCAGTGGCCGCGATAGTTCGATAACCAATTCCCACTTCCCACTGCTAAGTCAAGGCCATTTAGATGAATCCCATATGGCAATTGCTTCAGTAACTGACGGTGAAAATAGAAATTTGACCCCTCAAGATTTGGTGTAACGATGAAAACAGTACCGCAGCGTAAAATTCAGCACTTGCCAAAAAAAAAAAGAACACTCCTACATGATATTCAATGAACCATCCAAACTAACTCCAACATAATCCAGTGCTAATTCAAAGCAAAGCAAACAGCCAATGAAGTTCTAGCATTCACCAATCCAAAACTCAAGATTCAATCAGACCACATCTTCTTCCTCACCCAAATTAAAACATAAACTATGGTGAAAACTCTACATCCATCAACTCAACACTAGATCAATGGATTCTAATCATTTCCAAAGAACTGTAATGACCCAAAATCTCAAAAAAAAAAAAAAAAACACAACCAATACTATCAGCTTGAAGAGGAAGAGTAAATAAACAAAGCCTATGGTTTCCAGCATGGGTGGATCATGAAATCAAGAGGAAATCAAGAAAACAACATAGTAGAAAGAAGAATTCATAAATCCAATAAGAAAAACAATCATTCAATCAAATGGGATGAGATTGGAAACAGAAAAAAAAAAAGATGAATAGAAGAGGGAAGAGGAATCAAACCTGCCATTGGAAGAGAACACCGAAACAATTAAAATCCAGAAGTTTGTGAGATTAGGAACGAGCGGAGAAACCGATGAAGGAAAGCAGACGAGAGTACTGTTTATATCTCTATCCTCTAGGCCTACAATGGCCTCGGTCTTTTCTCTACATTATTTATTTTTTGTCCACGTGCGTACCTAATCAGGGTGACATGGGCCCAAATGTCGATTGGGCCCTCCAAGGCATATGTCATTTAGTTCCCACCTGATTATTTGAGCATAGTAAATGTAAGCGATAAAAGTATCACCCACTTAGATTAAGATGTAGGATTTGGAAAGATCGAACGCTGAGAACCTAAAAATTTAAGGAAAATGGCCTGAAAATTGAAGGAAAATGGCTTGGGTCAGAGCCCCTGACTGCTGGGAGCTGAAGGCACTCCGATGCCTGAGTTAGTTTTGGAAAAACTAAGCAGCAGGAGGAAGAAGAAAAATGAGAGTCTGAGTATGGGTTCACGTGTTGTGAGTTTGCGTACCTTCATGGGGCTAATCCCATGTGTATTTGTAGACATTCATCGTTCATTCTTCTTTGTGAGTGGGGGTAGGTGGGATGTGGTCCCATCGGGCATTACCCTGACATTCGGCGGTAGGTAAAAATGACACATCCCATCAGAACCTTCGATGCTTTCGGTCGGTTGATGTTAAGGGATGATAAAGCTAACTTCTTATCGTCATAAATGAGCGATCTTATCACCATAAATGAGCCCCCTATCATCATAAATGAGCGCCCCTATCTATCAGGGAGCGCTCGTACTTCTTATAGGAGTATGATGGCCCACTCTACTTTCAGTACTTTTACCAGGACCAGGAATGGTCCAGCTTGGCTGACGTTCAGCTAGCACTTAATTGTCCCATCTGGTTGAACTTGAGGATCCGGATTCAAGACGCTTACATTTACTATTTATATATAAAGGTTTTAAGGATCTAAATAGTTTTAGTTATATTAATATTTGATAGTCTACTTCACTTTAATCATGTACCATTTAATTGTCCCATTGTTTATTTAAAAAAAAAAAAACAAAAAACCTTTGAAGTCCTTTGATCTAATTATAATAATGCATTCTTCATCTTATTTCAGATCCGGATCCAAAACTGGATTCAGTAAAAAGCTAAATGGATTCATTAATTTTAAGTTGTTGTTGGATATGGATGTAATACATGAGGCCTGAGGACCCAAAGTTGGAACTGGATTCGGATAATTAGACCGTTTGCATCCGTACGTGCCTATGGCCGACAAGCTGGACTACAAGTTGGCAACTCGGACCCGACTTGTTTCATGTGTTCAGTGCGTATGACAAGTTTCGTTTTAAATGGATGACTTGTGGCATCGTTTTGGAGCAGGTGAGGGCCACAATGTGAAAGTGAGTTGCGGTGATTAATTTTCTATTAAAAAATTTTAGCACATGTGTACAAAATTGTAAGAGTGTCTCCGAGTGATGTCAAATTTAAAGATGTCTTTTTTAAATTAAAGGCTAAGTGACAAAATTTGGAGTTTGTAATTTAGCATCTTTAATTGGGCAACTTCATGAGAGATGTCAAATTATTATTATTTTAATTTTTTTCATTTTACCCTCATTTGCTTTATTACATATATCTTATTTATATTTTACGGAATTTGGTACCATTTAAATATTATTAAAATAATAAATTATTTTAAAAAATTAAAAAATGCACAAATTTTTCTTGAAACCGATTTTTTTTATTGAAAAAGTAAAATCAACTCACATAATATTATAGTCAATCACAAGCTTTTTCATATTAATCTTTGAAATACCACAAGTTTTCAACCAGATCGGCTTGAAGTTGAGAATGTTTTCTCTTGCTGCGAATGCGTAAGTGATTTTAAAAATAATTAAAAAATTATGTAGTGTGGTCACTTGACATGGTAAGGTTATTACATTCAGCCTCTCCTGCATCACAATTGGTTGGAAGACTTTCATTGCGTTCATCTTCGACAATGATATTATGCATTAAAATGCATGCCTTCATTATATGCTAAAGTGTTTGACGATTCCAGAAAGTAGAGATGCCAAATGCCACCGTAATAAATGAGATCCGCCTTTGTGAACTGACCTCTTCAAAGTGAATGTCAGCCCTTCTAGTGACACAAATCTCATTTCGACCAGCATGGATCCCAGTACTTTTCAATTGAGCATGTGATGGAGCTACGATAGGTGATTTGAAGATGAGTCCCTTTCTCTATTTGTAGATATTATATGTGAATTTACAGGCCTTTGATAATCTATCATGAGTCCCACATAATGATAATCTGAACTGTTCAAAATGGATATTAACCCCTCTATTGACGAACACTAAATTTTCATTTCAATAGATGTGGATCCAACCGTTCGATTGAGCGCATTATGGAAATGTGATCAGGTGGTAATGAATACAAGTTTGGTTCTATATTTGTAACTATTATATGTAAGCTTACAAGTCTCCAAGAATCTATCATGCATCCCGCATAATTATAATCTGAAATGTTCAAAATGAATTTCAACAAGTCCAATGATATATACTGAAACTTTATTTCAATAGACGTGGATCCCCCGCCTTTTGATTGAGCTCATGATGGAATTGTGATTAGCTTACAGATGTTTAGTTTGTAATTGTGATTAACTAAAGCATTCATCTAATTTTTATTGAATGAGTGTTTAATTTATAATTAATGGTCTCCATTACTTCAATATGTACATATTTAAATGAAAGTGAAAAAAAAAGAAGCAACGATCGATTTGATGATCAAATCGGCAATCAATTGTTTTATTTCGCTCCTCAATTTTGATTTTATTTATAGTTTGTGTTAATTGACCCAGATAGGAGTGCGCATAGATTGGGCCAGCCGGAGCCCAACTTAGGGGCAGTATGCTTTGGGCTGGGCTTTAACCTTAGGTTTTGGTACACCGGTCAAAATTGGATTTAAAATCTATGTACATTTAAGATACGGGCATGACTTGAATTCATTGGCAGAAAGCCCAAAGCCCGACCTGACCCAAATAAGATACTAATTTATTAAAAAAATACATTTATTAATGGGATAGAGACTTGAACACATGAACTTTCTCCAGCTCTAATTCCATTCATCGATTAAATTGAAAGATATTTCTTTATAAGCAATGAGCATATCCATCCACATTTTATAGGACTTATTCTATAAATTATTTTATTTATCCACTAGATTATTATATATGAAGCTTGGACGATCTGATTTTATAGCTGATGAGACTCTCAATTTTACTTATTTTAATTTTTAATTTTGAAACTATTTGCTTAATTCTACACTAGTACAATAACCCGTGCCTAGCGTAGTCATGCCTACAAATAATGTTTGTACAAAATAAATAAAAATATAAATAAAGATAATTTAAATTAAATCTTCATATATTCACAAATAAAAAAAGTATATAATTAAATTAAAAGTAAATTATAACTTCAAAATAAACACAATTAATAATTTATCATATATTAAACCTAAATTAGTAAATGACAACTACGATGACACATAAGCATGAAAAAAAAAGAAAGAAAGAAAATAGTAACAACATTATTAATAGGTGCCAACACTCTAAAAATATAATTAGTTATATGAATTTGTCGCAGATAAAATCTAACTCGTGTCAATGCTTAAAAAAAAAGTTTAGGCTCCCCGCATCATCAAACTACTTTAACATTGTTTTAACAAATTTTATATGAAAGTGTTACACGGTGTAGTGGTGGTTAGGTAATTTATATGGTAATAGATCATGAGTTATATATTTTTATTATCATACTAATGTTCTCTAAAAAAAAGTCAAAACCGAAGGAATCTAGTCAAAATTGAATTGAGGACGCTCATCTTTAATATACTGTATAGTAGAATTATATGAGGTTGGATTCATGTTCTTCTACTAGATGGGAGTCGAACAAGTAACCTTTAGAGTGTTATACAATAATTGTTACTATCTAAGCTATTATAATTATATGAGTAGGTCGACCCATCGTAAAAGTGAGCTTTGCCTTATTTCCTTTCTTCCTTTACCAACACCATAGTGGGACCTACACATTTTAAATCTTTACTGCTCAAAGTTTTACTCAAACGTGAGTTGATCCCATTAGAATATTTAGTTTTATAAAACACATGAAAATTCATATTTTTCACACTCGAGGGATCACCTTTTGCTTTCTGCTAAAATGAAAGTATAAAAAAAGGTGTTTTAAAACACCTATTTTTGCAATCTCAATTGACAAAAAAAAAAAAAAAAAAAAAACACAAAAAATGTTCTTATATATCAAATGAGTTTCATCTCGCGAGGGTCAACCTAATTGCATATTTAAATCCAGTTTTTACTTTGGCTCATGCTTAATTTCTCAATTAGATCTTAATTTTAATATTGTCTTTCAGATGTTTTTTCTTTTATAATAATAGGCCCCGTCCATTCAATCTGTTTTAAATACTTTCTATCCCAATGGCCTGTGGTTTTAAACCTCTTCCATTTAAATATATTTATTTAATATATTAATACGATTAATTTTA
Organism: Persea americana; assembly: GCA_029852735.1. Lineage (NCBI taxonomy): Eukaryota > Viridiplantae > Streptophyta > Magnoliopsida > Laurales > Lauraceae > Persea > Persea americana. The sequence goes on along the minus strand of CM056813.1, from coordinate 9,293,679 downwards.
GTATTCTTAAGTATTTTAAGTATTATAATTTTAGCTATTAATTGTAGTTGTGTAAAACTATTGTACTTTTTTTTGGGTCCATCGTGAATAAAATTTGATATTTAGAATTTTAACAATGGTCTTAATTATATATCTATTTTTTTCTTTAAGCCATTTGCTTGATATCACAACATATCAATTTCCAAAACATTTGATATCCCATATTTCTCTTTAAAGCTAGATGTTGTTTGAAAAAATAAAAACCCCTAAAAAACCCCCTCAATTATGGCTCTAAGAGAAGGCACATTAGCTTCTTGGGACTCATTTGTGGATGTGTCCTTTAAAAAAAAACCGTTATATACGCATTTTCAATAAAAGGTGTCTCTTGGGCTAAATATGTGCATTTTCAATAAAATGTCTCTTTGGCCCAATTACGTTGATGTAATCCAATTTAAATGGATGCCTTTAAACTCTATAAATTAAGATTATTTTTAAAGTTTTTATATTATATTCAAAGTGAGCATAAATGCATATAAATCCTTTATTTTATGCATGCTGACGTGGATTAAGCGATGAAAGATTTAGTTTTCATAATTTTTTGATTGATTTAAAATTTTTTAATTAATTTATATAAATGGGATATTAATTTTAATATATTATTCAATACTTAACCCGCGTGATGCACAGGAGCGTCATGCTGGTGTGTATAAAAGACAAAAAGTAGTCCTAAAACTTTGAGCCAGCAGGAGTTTCAAAAAGTCAAAAGAGAGGATGAGGTTTGATGTTGCTTCTTTGACGCGAAAACAATGAAATCGTTGTTCTCTTCCCGCCAACTTCTCCAGCTAGGGTTGGTTTAGGTTAGGGTTTCGTGTAGGAAAAAACAAAGAGAGACTGGAAGGTGATTGAATTTAAGGTGTTGTTGAAAGAGACGACACGATCGTCGATCAGAACAAGCTGATGGCTGCACAGACCGGAACTATAGAGAGAGCAGACAAGATCCTAATCCATAACTTGCATTGCAAGCAACCGATGGAGCTCTTCTATAACTACTAGGTCTTGTATGTTGTATCCCTTTTTCTTTCCCATCTGTTGTTGTTGTTGTTGTTGTCTTTTTTTTTTTTTGGTTTGATTGGTATCTTGTCATTTGATGTGAAACTCATGATTTCGATTTTCGAATTCTGTTTCTGTTTGTGGTGGGTTGATTTAGGGCACGTTTGTGCACGGCCTAATTGCAAACATACTTTCTGCAGAAAATCCTTTGGGATCTTTTCTGCTGTCCCACCTCTTCGTCCATGCATTTCGGATTCTTCTTTGGTGTCATTACACAAACAAGTCCTTAGGGGTTCCTCTGTTTAGATCTTTGGAATTAGTTGAAACCTTTTGGGATTTTTAGGATGCACATTTGGGTAGGAACCCTAGTTACAATTAGAGTTCTTTACACTATTTCTCAAGACAAAATGGAGCTCTTTCTAGTTAGTTACTTGATTAGCAAAATTTTAACTGGAAAAGGAGATGGGTCAAGCCTAAAAAAGTGAATCAGGTTGATCCGGACCGAACTTGGGTTCTAATTCGGATTGGACCTAGCTTGATACGCCTAGAAGAGACATTGCATTGCAGTCCCAGCATGCTAACAGTCTAATATAGCATGTATGTGACAAGTTAGATAACGGTAGTTTGGTTAAGAACATCAATGGGTGTTATCATCTCCACAGAAAGCAGCCAATGACAGAGATTCATAGAACTTCAAATGCAACACAGGCAGGCAAAGAAATATTCGTTGCACTTTGCTGTCCTCACATGGCAGTCCAGCATATGTTGTTGGGGTTGTACTCGGTCTCTTGGTCAACTGGGTACTTTGAGAAAATTTATTGTTAGGGAACGGTCAGTACAAGTAGCTATTATCCAGCAACAAAAATAGTTTAGAAGTCTTTGAAGAAAATAGAGGCCCATGGTTACATAGAACTTCATGACTTAATTTCGGTGGAGAAGATAACCCTTGAATATTAAGCTAATGCAATGAATTAAAAATCTAAGCTAATGCAATGAATTAAAAATCAACTTTCATTTCTAAATCTAAATAACTTACTGCACCCCATCATACATAAGGACAAACTCCAATGGTGACCATGAAAGTGAAATGCCAGGCACCAATGCAAGGAATAAGGGGGCATGGAGAAGCAAGAAACCCCAAACCAAGGTAAGAATTCATTCCAAACCACTCTAGCCATGGAACAGTTACGGAGGAAATGGTTTCCCCTTTTTGCATCCTTTAGGCACATGAGGCACCCATTTGCAAATCAATTAAACATGGGAAAACTATTTTTCCAAAGTATATACTGCTTCATTTGCACTTGTAGAGACATGTGGAAAGGAATTTTGGATTGTAGATCTGCTTATTTAGTTGACCCAGTTGATTTGACATGGCTTTGTCGATAAGACATGTGAAAAGGAAACAAATCTCGACAAGCTCATATCGCTTTTCTTTCTCATAATAAATACTAGTCGCCATGTTTATTTTCTCTTTTTCATTGACCACAACATTTCAAGTTCCTCTTCAATTATTAGATGACCAGGAACCTAATCATAAAAATCATTAGCACCTCTCACAGTTGGATTTTAGTTTCAGCAGATTCTTCAATTCCTATTGAACTTCAAGCATCCATACTTAGTTGGCCTTCAATTTTCCTTGATTTTTTTCTCTTTTGCATTTCTTCTCAATAAAGCTGCCCCCAAGCCAGGAATTTAAAAATCGGCCAAGTTTGAGTGAACTCAGATGATGCAGGATGAACCCAATGACCTCATGTGTGATAATAATGCATTTCTTATTTTAGTTGATTTAGTTTCATAACTTTATCAATGAGTTGTAATTAGGATTAGATTTCTTATTTCCTAAGTTGATTTTATTTACTTTCCTAGTTTGATTAGGTTTCTTAGCCACCAAGTTTTATCTTCTTATTTATATGCATTGTAAGTGATGGAATTCTCAGACTTTTGATTAATAGAATTTGTGTGGGTGTTATCCCTAGAGGTGCTTCTTTGTGTTATTGTCACGACCCGGGCCCGAGATTAGGATTACCACGGCTAAACCCCGAGTCGTGATCTCCATACTTACTCTTGTAAACCCCGCATTAACCAAAGTCAATGCGAAATTCACAAGGATATCATACATTCATACTCTTCAAATGTACATTTTTGCGGAAATTATATATACATTGACAATATACACATTTTATTTAAAGTTTAAGTCAACCACTGCATATTTAAAATACAATGCAGGTGACTACTATTTACATTCAAAATGAATATACATGTATTTCTCCAAATATTTCTAAAACATTCTAATGTAATTGCCCTCTGATCTAAGTCCACTCGTTCAGTCCTCCTGGAGAAACCTGATGGGCCTCCTCCGCTGGCGGTGCGGCCTCTGCATTATCGAGACGGGCAACTTGGCCTGTAATGTCATCAATAACATTGTGAACACGACGGTTCAACAATATATACACAATTCCATACTAATAATTTGTCTATCAATTCTAAACAATTCAATCAATAAACATTTACATTCACTTATTCATTCATTTAGTTCTTCCCTAAGGAAGCATTCAGTATCGGTGAGTGCACTTTATTAAGTGGCTTATCATTGTCCTCATTGGCACAGGGCGGAAGGTGCACCATCCATGACCCAGCCTTAAGAAAGGACTCATTCAATTTCCATATTATACACTTTATTAAGTGACTTTTCAAATGTGTGGGATTTACCAATGTCTTGATCAGAGATCACCGGCATCACCACGGAGCTCCGGAATGCTCCATACCATCTACTGCAGTTGGATTGTTCATTATTCATTCATTTCATTTCATTAATTCCTTTCTCTTCTTTAATTCAATTCATTATTCATTTCAGCTCAACAAGGAGCGTAATAAGTGCTATATAGTATTAGACTCGGAAGAACAAGTCAATTCAAAACAATAAATCCAATTAAATTTTCCTAAACCAAACATTCAGGTGAAACGTTCGTTATTTAGTGTATGTGTTATTCTTGATGACATCACTTTTAGTGAAATTTACCTTAGCATAACCTTAGCTAACACCCATGAAGGTTTAGGAAAATGCCACTAACACTAGCCTTAGCCAATAGGCTTCTACTTAGAGAAATCAGAAATCAAATCTGAAATTTCTTCAAGTTCGGTCACCTGTTGGCTAACTGAACTTTGGATTTCGGCTAATCGAACGCTGTCGGTCAGCTTTCCAGAAGCTCAGTTTCCTGATACAATTTTTGACATTTTTCAAGGGAATTCGGTCACCTTGTCGGTCGACTGAAGCTATAGTATCGGTTAACTGAACCCGGTTCGGTTACCCATCGGTTCTAATTCTAGAGAGCTCAGCTGAGAGCTCAGATAAGCTTGGTCAGGTAGTTCGGTCGCATGTCGGTCGACTGAATCTACAGTGTCGGTTAATCGAACCCAGTTCGGTTACCCTTCCAGAAACCAGATGAGCTCGGTTAGGCAGTTTGGTCGACTGTCAGTCGACTGAGTTGCAACTTCGGCTGATCGAACTTTCAGATGCTGGAATCTCCTGCGAAATTCAGCCTAGAAAGGGTCGGTCAGGTGTCGGTCAGCTTGTCGGCTGACCGAACTGCGCCTAGAAGTTCAGAAAAATTCTAAACTGGAATTTCTGGAATTGAACTCTTTGAGTTCAAACAAGTCTATTAGCATTCTAAATCACTAGAGTTGAGTATAATTGCCTTGTGTGAAGCGTAATTAGCAAAAACCCCCTTGTTTGGCTTGAGTTTGAGATGAAAATCCCCAAATAAAACCCTCTTTTGAACCTAAAATCACAAACGAATTCACAAATAGAACTCATATGAGTTCTTTGCAATAGAAAACACTCTAAACCATTCAAGAGGACTTGGAAGTTCTGTAACTAATCAAAATACTTACTTGTAGCTCTATGGAAAGGAATTCTTGAGCTTCCTCTCAAGTTCAAATTCCAAGAAAGTCAAAGAAGAAGATGGAAAAGATGAAGAAGATGAAGTATCCTCTTCAATTCACTTGTTAAGCTTCCAAACCACACTTGATGGAGAGAAATTGGAAGAAAGAAGAAGAAGAAAAAGGGCTGGGTTGGCTTGTGTTGGAATGGATGGAATTAACTCATTTGAGTTCATTCCAATCCCTTATAAAGCCATTTTTGCATTCAACCCCCATTTAATTCCATTAATTACATTTGAGTCAAATGAAGGGTCATTTGATCCAATTTTCGTTGAATGAACTCAAGTTTACTACAGTAGTTAACGTACTCTTCTAGATACATGCGCGGGTATCAAGAGTTTCCATATTCAACGAAATACGCAGAAATTCGTATTTACGAAAAAGTCCTTGTGTCACTTGATTTAGTCTAAAATCACTTCAATTAGTTCACTTTCATTCATTACCTTCTTATTAAGCTCAAATTGATCATTTGGGACAATTTCAACTCAATTTGGTCATTAACCAACATTAATTCAATAAAACATGCTTAATTAGCATTAATCCTGATTAATTAGAGTTAATCTTGATTAACTCGGGACAGGGTGTTACAATTATTGTCTATGTAGAGACTTCTTATCGTGTCTGTGGACACACCCTTCGGTACTTCCACGCAAGCCCTAACCCTAGGGCTTGCATCATTGGACTTGGCCTCCCAGGCCGAGTCGGGTCGGGCTCAGCAGAGTTCCCATTGGAACTCCATTTTCTTCTCCTCCTCCTCCTCAACAAACCCTCTCTCAAACCCTTTCTTCTTTTTCTTCTCAACAAACCCTCTCAAACCCTTACCCAAAAAGTCCCCTCTCAAACCCGTTTTCTAGCCCTCTTCCAAACCTTAACGTAACAAATCTTCTCTCAAACCCCCTTTCAAACCCTAACGAATGAACCCCCCTTTCAAACCTCTATCTATCTCCTTGTTAACAGCTCAACGATACAGACAAAGCAGAAAGAAAAGCACATGCGACTCAGCTGAGTCGAATTGGATTTAGACTCCGTTCAAGCCGAGTTCAAGTCCGGCTTTTAATCCCTGCCCTAATCCTTAAATATATTGGCTAGCTTGATCCCATAAAATCCTTCCCCACCCCACCCCCCCACCCCGACGATGTTCCAAATGCTTCTTGCATCAACAAACTCCACAATAACTTCCTTTATCCTTCCCTTATTTTGAAAATGTCCTACCTCTCATGAAGCTTTTATCCTTGAATGTAATATTTTTTCTTTCATTCCAGATTGACCATAATGTTGCTAATGGTGCATCTTCCATTGCATCCTTATTTTGAAAATGTCCTACCTCTCATGAAGCTTTTATCCTTGAATGTAATATTTTTTCTTTCATTCCAGATTGACCATAATGTTGCTAATGGTGCATCTTCCATTGCATCCTTCTCTTCTTTTGTATAAGTACCGCCTCCCATGCAGCAATTAAACTATCTAATGTTCTTAATTTCATCTGAATATAGCAAAGACTTCATTCACAACTTTTTCCCAAATTCACAAAATGCAAACAATTGATCTGTTGGCCATTCTCCTCATACATTGTACACGTAGACCTGCATTAGGAGGCAATATTCATGTGTAATGTAAGTTATTCTTTGTAAGAATCCTCCCGACAATTGTTTTCCAATAGAAAGTTTCCACCTTTGGTGGAAGTATCTAGACCATGCTAGAGAGCAGACAGGCCAGGGAACACTATGAGGGGAACAAAGCATGTAAGAAAGACTTAGCCTAAGACTTTCCCGACTGAGTAAATTCTTCATAACTTTATTGTATTTTATGGTCCATCCCTCCAAAGTTAAACACCATTAAGCATTGAAAAAAAGACTCATACTCAATAAACTTAATATGGGATAAACACCTTTTGAAAGATGGACTCGTGACCGCCCTACCCCAAAGATCTCTAGACATTGATTGGCATGGATTGAGACAATCTTGAATAACTTTGAAAATTTCAACTGTAAGACACACAACCTACTCAAATGGAGTCCTGAAACAGGGAGATACTATTTCATCCAATCCAGATTCGCCAGCTGTAAAAAATCTGTTCTTTGATTTTTTCATTCCAAGGAAGCAATTGAGAGGTGATGCAGTACGGAAGCCCAAAAGAGCCCCTGGGCCCACATGATGGACCTAGCCGTCCAACCTAGCCCTTTGGGTAGGTTGGGTCCATCATGTGTGCCCAGGGGCTCTTTTGGGCTTCCGTACTGCATCAAGAGGGTGCATTAGTTGGCATGAAGTTCTATACAGCTAGCGAATGTGGATTGGATGAAACGGTATCTCCCTGTTTCGGGAATCACTCAAATGTCTTCCCCAAAACAAAATCTTGCCCCCTCCCCCACTAACAACCTAACTGATGAAAACCAGTTGTATGTAACCCAATTCGATCCAATCAAGGATTTGACGCTTGCATGGTTAGGTGGGACCAAATCAGGACATCGAGGTCCCTGAACTAATATTCAGGCTCATAATAAGGACCTTTACAACAGTTCATAGGATTATTGGAGTCGACAATAGGCCCAAACAGCATGTTATCAAAGCCACATCTGCAAATATATACTGTGCCCCCCTGCTTGCTACACAGCCAAGCTTGCTCGGGCCTGGCCCAATAGTACTAATTAATGAATAAGGGCTCATAGCCAGATACAACCATTGAATGTGGAAGGTCTTGTCCAAGTTCTTGCATTTTTTATTTTTTTAAAGGTACGAGAATAGACAGGATTTGCTTATTTTATTTTTTATGGATGGATGTATAGTTTAAATTGCCTTTACAGGTTCTTATTGCAAACAACTGCTATAAAATCATAAAGGAGGAGCCTACACTTCACTTTTGCCAACTTTTCTTTATCTTTTCTCCGTAACAGTCTGTTTCTTGGATGTTTACAAGCAGTCGGGAGAGTGGTTTCCCCTTGATTGTAGGTGGATTGCATGTGATTTGTGCTTGACTCTTCTAGTTCTATTGCTGTGTTTGCTATTTCTTGGTGGTTTTTGGATCATCTAGGTGCTGCCAATCGTTGTGTAGAATAATTCAATCAAGTGTAGACTGATTCAATTAGGTTGGATTTACCTCAGTTTGGTATCAAAGCGATCAAAGATAAGTTTTTCTATTGGTCTTTTTTTCGTCTGCTTTCTTTACCTCTTTGATGCCACATAGTTAATGTCATGCCCCGAGATTTGAGGCCCTTGAGACCCTCGGATTTCGCGATACAACAATCCCACTTCAAACATGTGGGGGCAAAAGATTAATAAAGCTTTGCCATAAAAATAATAACTTAAATGTTACTCAATGCCACTAAGAGTAACTCCATCAACAATTATAAATGAAAATCACATTTAAATCAATATCTTATAGCTGATCCAATGAAACTAAATCATTTACTAAAGCAAATATTCCTTAAAGGCTACTAAATACAAAGGTGGTGTGATGTGCTGCTCATGACCACGCCCGTCCCTGCAAGCAATCTATGATTCCTTAGGTTTTGGATCGACCTCAAAATTTGGAGCAAAATTGGTAAAACAAAAACATGACTAAAATTCCACAAGTAAATGAACTATGAAACCGTAGCAAACGATTTATTTTCTTTAGTCAACAGTCAACTAATAAAAAATTTAGGCTACGGTTCTTGAGTACAGATATGTTAACAAAAATCTCAAAGTCATGAATCTAAGACAATAAATGAGGTAATCAGAATAACAAAAAACAAACTAATTTACAAATTGAACAATGGTGTGGCAAATTATCCTGAGCTAAGATAAGACATCTTTTCAGCAAACAAAATTTACAGAGTGTGCTTCCCCCTCTTTTCTCAAATAACTAGCACAAAGCAATATCAAAAGGGAGCTAGTTGAAGTGTAGTGATAGCGCACAAAGGGGTTCCCATTCCCCACTGTCATATCCGAAGGGGCTAAAATCCGCATGTGAGCGTCTCCACGTTGCGTTGCCCATACATCACATGATGTCTTAGAGGTCAAAGGTTTATGCTTCCAAAAGTTCAATAATTCTAAGTTTTTGATTTACAAAATAGTGGATGTTTGGAAATACAAATTACGAATGAAAATCAAGTTTTATCTAAATTCCAAAATCCAACCTTTAAATCCAATTTGTACACAACTCATGGGACATGTTTTTCAACAATGGTTCACTTCACAATTTATGGTCTCATGGGGAAATATCGGGTCTACACAAGCATGATTTTGGTTTATATTCATTAATCGAATGGGGAAACTCTTCGATTCTCAGATCTAGACCAATCAATGATCAAACAAATATCCTTATGAATTCTAAGATGCTAGGATCGGACTCTTTCATCGCGCATCCAAGTACATATTAGAAAGAAAACGCAACAAAATTCTACGTCTAGCTTGTTGGAGGTAAGAATATAAAAAACTCAAAGTAATAGGGAATCATAGTAAGGTTACTTGCCTCTTTTGGCGATCCAATCTTTAAATCAATGGTGGATGATCAACCTGGCCCGGCTCAATCGACGTAGTGGGTCTTGGTGTTCAATAACATTAAATAGTAAGCAATGGGGTCTCAAGTGATGGGCCTAGTGTTGATAAAGTATATTGATGGGTTTGATTGATTGAGCTCAGGTAATGTGGGTCGGAATAGTAATGGGTCAATATACGCATTCTAGGTCAGTTGGGTACAAGTCGGGCCTTATTGAGTCACATGTTCAGACTCACGTTTAGGAGCTGAGGTGTTTGGGAATAACAAAAATGGTGTGGGCCACTATGATATACTAAGTTGAATGAGCACCGCACAAGTCAGGCTTGGATATGGGTCGAACCTTGCTACCAGGTTAAGTGGGGTTTAGGTAGATGTGCTAGGTGTGTTAAAGGCAGTGCTCGAATGGGTTCGGGGATGATTGGGTGGTTGTGTGGTTGATGAGCATATTGCATGGTGTCAATCAAGTCCCAATCGTGCAGGCTCATTTAGGACTAATTAATGTATTTTACCATTAGTCAAAACACGTGTACATACCTTATGTATTAGCTAGGATTTTGGATCTAGATTGTATTACCTTAATTAAGGCATGATAAGCTACTGTAAATAGGGCAATCAGCCCCTATATAATGAGATACAGTCGACCCTTAATGGGAGACGACATTCACCAAAGACTTCTCTCTTCTTCGTACTTTTACTTTGAATGTCATGGTATCGGAGCACATGGTCGACAACAACTACATGCCCTAGTGCTTCAGTTTCCTCAAGATACAAGGATCTGTAGATCCTCCGGGACATCTTCCAAGTTCTGGAAGCCTTCAGTGTATCTCTGATCATCCCTGATCATCTCAGATCAGGCGTGGTCCACTTGAGATCATCCTCAGCGTCCCTACGGAATCAGCCCATGATGGTCGACTGGATTTCTTATTAATTGTGGTGATTTTTTCAGCAATTTTTGCTCATCAAAGGTAGGCCTTCTATCAAATTATGTGGAAAATCAGTTTTATCCACTTGATTCCATCACAGCGTTACAAAATCTTGGATCTGGGTTGTTTTTGGCTGAGACTTCTTCCATTAGTTGCATAAAACTTCTGTGCATTCATCCCCAACCTTAGATCTATCAACTGATCATTTGGTGGGGCCAACGTACATAGCAACACAGACGACAGGGTCATTCATGCTATTCTGTGCACTGTGCACATTTTCTGCTTCACAAAACTGTTCTGGGAACAGTTCTAGATATAGTTCTGAGTTCTTTTGATGATTGGTTTTCTCTACAATCCTATTATCTGCACTTTTCTGACTACTCTATTAGTAATGGAAAAATCTGAAATTGTCCCCTAGTTCGCTTTGATGGCAAAAATTATACCTCATGGGCATTTCAATTTCAAATTTACTTAGAAGGAAAAGAACTCTGGGGATACATTGATGGATCTGAAACTAAACCTGAGGAGGATGAGAAGAGGATTTTAGCTTGGAAAACTAAGGATGCTAAAATCAAAACTCGATTACTAGGCTCTATTGAACCACATTTTATCCTCAATTTGAAAACGTGCAAAACTGCCTGTGAAATGTGGGATTATCTTAAAATGATTTATCAACAGGGTAATGCAACTCGCCAATTTCAATTAGAGCTGGACATTTCTCAGTTTGGTCAGGGCATCCTATCTATTCAATAATATTACAATGGATTTCGAAGACTGTGGTTTGAATATGATGAGATCAAGTTTGCCTCTGTGTCTGAAGCACTTCTACCTGAATTACTTCCCTTACAACAGAATAGCCATCGGGGTTAGTTTCTCATGAAACTCCGTCCTAAATTTGAGGCAGTTAGATCAAACTTGATGAGTCGGGCTTCTCTTTCCAGCTTAGATGATTGCCTTTAGGAACTTCTACGGGAAGAACAATCTGGTTACCAAAACTACTCTTGACCAACAAAGCTCTACTGAGGCTCCACTTGCCTATGTTGCTAAAACCAGACCACCTTGTCGGGACTTCAGTAAAATTTAGTGCTACAATTGTCAAAAATATGGTTATTATGCAAATCAATGCAAGGAAAAAATTTGCAAATATTGTAAGGCCATTGGTCACGTTATTAAAGAATGTCAGAAGAAGGCTCGCAATTCTACTTCCCGTGACTATGCGCAGTTAGCCCCTGGTACTTACACAGTGCAATCAAATCCTAGTGCTTATACAGTGACCACTCCACAATATGCACCATCTGACTTTAGTGGTTCTCTGCAATATGATTTTTCCTTAGAGCCTGGTTCCTCATCACAATCTGTGTCCCCAGCTCCTCTCACTCCAGATATAGTAAATCAAATGATTATCAATGCCTTGGCATCTGTGAACATCTCAGGTACTGATTCGTCTCTTTCTAATACGTGGTGCTTAGATTCCGGGGCAAGTAACCATATGACTTCTTCACCTACAAAATTACAAAATGTTGTTCCTTACACTGGTAATCTTACCGTTCAAGCTGCCAATGGAGACCATCTTTCCATCACCTCTGTTGGTGATACCCTTGGCCCCTTACCATTAACCAATATTTTAGTGTCTCGTCATCTTGCTACCAATTTGGTTTATGTGGGTCAACTTGATGAGAATAATTTCAGTCACCTTTTATTCTTCTGGTTGTGTTGTGCAGGAGTCGGGGGAACTGATCGCGAGGGGGCCTAAGCGTGGGTGTGGCAGATTTTTTTCCCTACCAGTGTCTACATTTATTGAGAATAAATCTTTATATCAGTTGTTTTGTTTTTTTCTTCAAAATAATTCTCAGTTGTGACATAATAGACTCGGTCATCCGAATGCTTCTACGATGTCTACTTCATTTAAATCTGGATTATTAAATAAACCTATTAATTCTGCTTCTTTTGAATGTGATGCTTGTAAATTAGGAAAAAGTAAAACTTTACCTTTTCCTCACTCCATAACACGGAGCACAGAATGTTTTGACTTAATTCACAGTGATGTTTTGGGCATTGCTCCTAACCTTTCCCATGGTCATTTCAAGTACTTTGTTACGTTCATTGATGACTACGACATATTTACTTGGGTTTATTTATTGCATTTGAAGTATGATGTTCGTAATGCATTTAAATTTTTTGTTAGCTATGTTGAAATCCAATTTTCCAACTGCATTAAAACTTTGCGCTCAGATTCAGGGGGGAGTTATGTTTCTAATGATTTTCAATCTTTTCTAAAAACTAAAGGAATCATTTCTTAACGTACCTGTCAGTGTACTCCACAACAAAATGGAGTTGCGGAACGGAATAACAGGCATCTCCTTGATGTAACTAGAACACTTCTGATTGAATCATCAGTTCCTCCTCGTTTTTAGACTGAAGCTTTCACAACTGCAGTACATCTCATAAATCGTCTTCCATTGCTTAATTAACACCACATTTTAAACTGTTTGGTCATCATCCTGTGTTTGATCACTTACATATCTTTGGCTGCGTTTGCTTCGTTCATCTACCTCCCACAGAACGAACGAAATTAACCGCGTAATCTCGCTGGTGTGCATTTTTGGGTTATGCCACTAATAAAAAAAGGTTTTGTTTGTTATGATCCCATTGGTCGTTGCATCAGGGTTTCTCGCAATGTTATTTTCTTTGAAAATCAGTATTTTTTCCAGACTCACTTAGATTGTCCTCATCCATCTTCCCCAGCTGTCTTACTTGGTTTTTCAGATAAAACAACTGTTACTAAGTTTAATCCTGATTTTCTGTATTGTCGACTGGAAAAACATACTTCTGCAGATGATCGTCCTCTTGATCCTCCGCTGGCAAATGGTTCCACACCTACTCATACCTTGCATCGCTCCTCCAGAACTTCTAGACCGCCCGAGCGGTATGGATTTACCCATACTTTCTTGATGACAACCATATCTTTTGTCTCTATCCCAAGTTCTTATTTGCATGCTGTGCAACAAGATTGTTGGAACCAGACGAAGGAGGAATTGGATGCGTTGGATCATAATCACACCTGGGATGTTGTGGAGTGTCCTTCAGTAGTTAAACCCATTGGTTGCAAATGGATCTACTCGATCAAACTTAAATATGATGGCTCCTTGGATAGACACAAAGCTAGACTTGTGGCACTTGGAAACCGACAAGAATATGGCATTATCTACGACGAGACGTTTGCAGCTATGGCAAAAATGACCACAATTTGGTTACTTCTAGCCCTTGCTGCCTCTAAATCTTTGCCATTATACCAAATGGATGTAAAAAATGCCTTTCTCCATGGGGATTTGAAAGAAGAGGTTTATATGCAGATACCACAAGGTGTCACCTCTCCATCTAAGAAATCTGTATGTCGCCTACGGAAATCTCTTTATGGTCTAAAGCAAGCTCCTCGAGCATGGTTCGAAACTTTTAGGAGTCGCTTATGCACGAGTGGCTTTACTCAAAGCCCTTACGATCCATCTCTTTTCCTGCAAAACACATCTACTGGTGTTACTGTTCTCCTTGTGTATGTTTATGATATTATTATTACCGGCATTGATGATGGTATGATCAAATCTCTCCAAGTTTCTCTCAAGGATTCTTTCCATATGAAGGATTTAGGCCCCTTGCATTATTTTGTGGGCTTAGAAGTGTATCAATCTCCCAAAGGCCTGTTTCTTAATCAACACAAATAAACATCAGATCTTATCGAGCTTGTTGATCTCCATTACTCTTCGCCTGTTGATACGCCTGTAGAGGTCAATCCAAAGTTGAGTAAAGATGATGGCGATCTTCTTTTTGATCCACATACCTACAGGCGCCTGGTGGGAAGTCTTGTCTATCTCATCATCACTCGACCTGGCATATCCTATGCTGTCAATCTTGTGAGCCAATAAATGACATCTCCTATACATCTTTATCTAATCACTGTAAAGCGCATTATCCGGTATTTGTCGGGAACTGTCACTCGTGGTTTATATTATCCCAAGGATAATCATCTTCATTTCACCGCTTATGCAGATGCTGACTGGGCGGGCTATCAGGATACACGTCGGTCTACTACTGGCTGATGCATGTATCTCGGAAATTCTCTCATTTCTTGGAAATACAAGAAATAAGAGCGTGTTTTAAGATCTTTCACAGAGGCTGAATATAGGGCAATGTCTTCTGCCTGTTCTGAAATCTTTTGGCTACGGAGATTTCTTTTGGAACTTGGATTTGCTCAATCATCTCCTACTTCATTGCATGCAGATAATACTGGGGCTATCAGAATCACTGAAAATCCTATCTTCCATGAATGCATTAAACATATTGAAGTGGATTGCCACTTTATTCAGGATGAATATAAGCGTGATGTCATTATTTTACCCCATGTCCCTATCGAGCTTCAATTTGCTGATATCTTCACAAAAGGACTTCCTCGGCCTCGAAATCAGTTTCTGGTTTTCAAATTACTGCTGTATGACTACCCAACATCAATTTGATGCTGAAGGGTGTGCAGGAAGCCTTGGGGACCAAGTCAAATTTTAGTATTGCATTCCACCCTCCGACAGATGGCCAATCTGAGAGAACCAATAAGATTTTAGAAGACATGCTCAGAGCCTGTGTGCTAGAATTTAAGGGTTGGGATAAGCATCTACCTTTGACTGAATTTGCATACAACAATAGTTACTAAGCAAGCAGCAAGATGGCTCCATTCAAGGTGCTTGGTGTGGTCAAGGAATAATTCTGGTGGGTACCTTGTGCTTGGTGTGGCAAGGCATAATTATGGCAGGCACACTTTGTAAATTTTGATTACCAAAGAGATGTCTTATCTTAGCTCTGGGTAATTTGCCATACCATTGCTCAATTTGTAAATTCGTTTGTTCTTTGTTATTCGGATTACCTCAATTATTGTCTTAGTTTCACATGACTTTGAAATTTTATTTAACATCACCATACTCAAGAACCATTGCCTAAAATTACTAACTGTTGTTGACTGAAGGAAAAAAAAAAAAAAAGAGCTACGGTTTCATAGTTCATTTACTTGTGGATTTTTACTCATGTGTTCGTTTTGCAAATTTTGCTTCAGATTTTGAGGTCGATCCGGAACTTGAGGAATGATAGACTTCTTACGGGGACAGGCGTGGTCATGAGTAATGCATCACATCCAGGGTTTAAAATAACGGCCGTTACCATGTCGTTAAATTGAATATAATGCCCGCGATACGTAACGGGCCAAAATATCACAAAAAAAAAAAAAAACAGTTCGTTACAGCCTTTATTTTGAAAATAACGGTCGTACTGTTATAACGGCCGTTATTTTGCTTGGCGATTTATTTTTTTTTTCAAACGGCGCTGTTGGTCTTCTTCTTCTACTTTTTTCATTTTGTTTCTTCCATGAGAGCTTCCTAAGGCTTCCTACAACTTCCAAGACATGGAGGAGCACCTAAAAGCTTAGATCTATGCTACTTTTGGGTGGATTTATATGTGGGGAAAGCTAATCAAACTCAAAAGACCTCTTTGGTAAGTTTTTTTTTTTTTTTTTTTGGAGTTCTTTTCAAGATTCAACATCAAAATAACTTAGAGATGATTGATATGTGTTAGATCTATACATTTGGAGCAAAAAAATTCAAGTTTTAACACTTTTTGTAATATTTTTTATTTTTCCATTATTTAAATCCGAATTGTTTTATTTTATTTTTATTTTTTAAAGATTGTGTAATACATGAACCAAAGGCTTTATATTGAATTAGATATGATGTTAGTATGTTACTCACTAATTTTTCCCTAGATCTAGTGTTTTAAGTTGTAGATCTAGATTTTTTTTATTTTCAAAATTTGGGGCTTTTCTTGATATCATTTACATTTTTTCAATTTAGTGTTCAAATGCATTTATAATGTGTTAGTTTAAAATAGATCTACACTTTTGGAACAAAAAAGTGTGAATTTTAGCACTTTTTGTAATATTTTTTATTTTTTAATTATTTAAATCTGATTTTTTTTTAAAGATTGTGTAATACACTAATTCATGAACCAAAGGCTTTATATTGAGTTAGATTTGAAAAATGTGGCAAAGCGTACCAAGGTATCCCCATAGTTAAAGAAGGAAATGCAAGCATTCTTAAATGTGGGGAAGCAAAACAAAGTAGTAACTGAGAAAAGGAGAGAGGCAGAGTATGAAGCATGTAGAGAAGAGGTGTATGGGCCTAGGGAGGTGCTTGACTCAGATGATGATGATGATGGGGAGTCAGATGTAGAGAGAGCAAGGAGAGAAAGCATGAGATCATATAATGAGGAAGAAGAGAGGAGAAGAATGATCTATGAGTCTGCTTCTAGAGGGGGCCAATATGAAGAGGGGGGTGGCTCAGTTAGTGGTGGTGGTGGGATGCTGCATCGGATGTTTAGTAAAAAACAGACTCGCCGACCACCGGATTAGTTGGAGTCTGGCGAATCTCCCACACAACAGGCTTGTAGACCAGAAGTTGTGGGTCCAATTAACCCTGCTGCATATAGGTCTCTATCTGCAAAGCAACCTTCTATAGCCAAAGCCTTAAGCGGGAAGATGGGTTATGCAAGATGGGTTAAGTTGAGTCTTGACTCTTGAGTATTGGCACTGCACATGTACTAACTCTATTAGTATTTATTGCTAGATTGTAGACTTTAAATGTTTAACACTATTAGTTTGCCCAAAATTATGGTTGCATTATGTCAAATTTATGATATTTCATCTTATTTTAGTATATACATCGATACAGCAATGATACAAGATGTTATAACTTGCAAGGAACGTTATTTTGCTTTAAAGTATGCACTAATGGAAAAAAAATATTATTTTCTATCATTTTATAATATTCCGATTTTTTTGGATATTTTTTTGGATTTTTTTGGGGTCAAATAAAAATTCACTCCGCAATGGGCCACACCGCAATGGGCCACGATGACCGCGAACCGCTGTAACCGCGACGCGATGACCGTGAACCGCGATTTTGAACCATGATCACATCACCTTAGTATTTGGTTGCCTTCTATAAATATTTCCTTTAGTGAATGATTTAGTTTCATTGGATCAGTTGTAAGACATTGATTTAAATGTGATTTTCA
Organism: Persea americana; assembly: GCA_029852735.1. Classification (NCBI taxonomy): domain Eukaryota; kingdom Viridiplantae; phylum Streptophyta; class Magnoliopsida; order Laurales; family Lauraceae; genus Persea; species Persea americana. The sequence continues at coordinate 9,276,204 of CM056813.1, read as the reverse complement.
TTTATGATTGTTGATAGAGTTACTCTTAGTGGCATTGAGTAATATTTAAGTTATTTTTAGGGAAAAGTTTTATTAATCTTTTGCCCCAACATGCTTGAAGTAGGAGCGTCACGAAATCTAAGGGTACCAAGGGCCTCGGATCTTAGGGTGTGACATTTAAGCTAGGATCGAGGAAGAAAGAAAGATGGGTAGGAATATGATGCTCAGATACCTCAAAATAGGCAATGTATAATGTCCTTGCCATATCCATGACGTTTCCTCCCGTATTTGGGCATCATACTAGGGATATGCCAATGGTGGCATTAGGGAGACATTTGCAAATCATTGCCTAACAAATTGTGTATCTATCCATGAGAAGAGATCTGGCAAGTAAAAAAGGGGTTGATTGCTCTCATCGGAGTTCTGTGAAGTGTGAACTTGTTTCATTGATGAGAGTTTTTAGTAACTAGGGAGCTTTTTTAGTAAACATTGTTGCATTCATATTGATTACGAAGTAGGATTTAATAGAGGAGTAGATAGTGTATCTGTCCAAACAAAGTTTTCATCTTAATCTGATGAGCCTCTTTGGTAGGTCGATCAAGTTAGTGATGATAATATTGAGAATTTTATTTGCAAAATGACTAATGGGCCATATCTTGTGGGTTTAGATATGAATTATGATGCTCTGTTTGGCTGTGACATTGCTGATAGTAATCATTAAGAAAGTATTTAACATGAGATGATTAACATTGGAAAAACAATTGGAATTGTGTTGGAAGCAAAGATGATAACATGATCACGTCCTCCTCTGCTCCCTTGATGAAGATTTGGGTTGTAGGGAAGCTCAATCAACCATGATTTGCTTATAGATCTCAAGGAGAAACGGGTGTTGTGCTGGTCCTGTCCTTTTAAAGTGTTTATATGCCACGGGTTTCTTGTTGGTTTTCATAATGGGTGTGCATGTTGTAGATTTCCTATCCTTGTGAGTGTTTATAACCTAGATAGAGGTCCCCTGTTGGTGGGATTGATAGCCTGATTGTGCCTACAGATCAAAAAAGGATAAAATGATGGCCATATTTTTGGTTGGTCTACTTGTAATCAAGTTGTGTCATTGCAATAAATTACAAGTTACCATTAAAAAGGAGCTTCATGTGCAACATGGTTATGACTTCTAAGCATGACTTCAACCACTAAAGGCATAAGACTAAAAGGAGATTGCCGCTTGACTAACCAGGTGATTTTTTGTACAATCTCAATAAACCCTTCAATCTTCATGCTTTTATTCAAACAATCAGAACCCTAGGTTACGGGGGTAGGGTTGTTAGTCCATGTTGGGATCTCCCATCATCATTATCCTCGTTGGCGGAAAACTTGACTTTGTGTTTTTTCTCTCTCTTCCATTTGATTAAGCTTCCACTTTCTTTCTTGCTACATATTTGTCATTCCATTGAAGTTTTGCGCCACACTTGAGCAATGATACATCCATTCCTTGCTTGCCGTGGAAGGTTTAAATTTCCCTTGAATTTTGTCAAAGCTGAAGATCTATCATCAATGTCTCTTGAAAAGATGTTTGGGTCCTATCTGCGTATTGTTCCCATGAGAGCTCACAATTGATTATCAACAAAACACCACCTTTCCCCGATGTTGTCATCAACATCCACCGCTGATGGTTGTGAGGCCCCATTCTTATCAATTCCTTTCCTCCATTGTTAACATTCATCCTTTGCCATATAACATTATGCTGAATATCAGGAGTTCATTTGGCAACTCTTAAAATACCACGTACGTGTGAAGACTTCCCGAGCGGTCACCCATCCAGGTACTGCTCTAGCCTGAGCATGCTTAACTCCAGAGTTCTCATGGGATCCGGGGTTTCATGGCTTTAAAACACGTCATGTTGAGTTAACACGGGGTTTGACTTATAAGCCCAGGGTAAAGACTTGGATATTTCTGATGTGGGACTTATGGAGACTCTGTTAGAAGCCTGTGGTTGCACGCTACGCCCCATGGTTAAGGGTGCTGCCTAGACCGAGTTCTCACAAATGCTCTGTCCCTTTTGGCTGTACTTTTATTCATTTTTCTTATTTTTTGTTGGCTTCTCACTAGTTGAGCCTTCCACATTAGCAATGTCTTCTTTGACCTGTGCCGTCACATGCAATACTTTTTGCCATACTTCTTTATGGCTTAATTGGTCTGACCTTGACAAACCATGATACTGTCCATTGCCTAATAACAGGTTGGCGTCCATTGAACATGTGGGTATTAGCTTGCACATTGTAGCGTGCTTCCCATTCATAAAGCTGTGGTTGTCTACGAAGGATATTCTTGACATCTATTGAGATTAAATTTACACCATATGCATCTTCATACTCGCTGATCTAGATGGTCACTAACCCTTGCTTTGTCCTTGATAATAGATGTGCTTTCACATGTGCAACCCATAGGAATCTGGATGTGTTCCATACAGCAATGTAGCCTTGTCTGCCAGTTATTGCGAAGCTACCTTCATGCTAGTTTGCCATTGTTTGATCCCCTTCCGTCTAAAGGTCTTCGCAAATTTTCCCTACGAAGTGCATACAGTTTTTTGTTTTTTTGGAGCCACTATCATCGTTATCGCAGAGCTTTTCCTTTCTTCTTCTTCTCTCTTTTTTTTTTTTTTAAATTTAAGATACTGGGCAAGTAACAACAAAACAGAAGAACCTTAGGGATTAGCAAATTCCCATGACTCTTCCAAAGGCTATGTTGTTATATAGCATTTGATGCCAGAGGGACTCATATGGGGCCTGGGAGAAGCATTTCATGAGTGACATTTATCTAAGCTGGTGTGACACATCAACAAAGAAAGTACAAGGTGTCTTGTCTTGCCAGCGAGGTTTTGGACTGCTACACCCAGTAATGATCAAGTGCTAGCGTAATATGTAGGTCGGCTGTCAAACTAATTTTAATGATCCTTACTAGGAAAATTACTCGACTCACTTGAGACTATATTCTCTTTTATAGACCTCATTAGTTCAGCATATGGTCTAATGCAATTGGAAATGTTTCTACTTGATTTGAGCTTTTTATGGATCCCTTTCTGTCAAAGGTAGCTTCTTTTCCGCAATGTAGATTTATATATTTTTTAACTTGTTTGCAGCTGTTACCATTCCAATTCTCCACAAACTCGCGATCTATCTGTAAATATTCTTTTCTTGCCTGTGTGAACCTCATTTACTAATTTATTACATGTTGGGTTAAGACTAATCATCCATAATAGTTTTGTTTGCTATGAATCTCATCAGTTTTCTTTGTTCATGGTTCAGTTTTCTAAAAATCACAGGTACCAGATGCTTTCAATTGCAGGTCTGGTCTGTTTGGGCATGGAAACGTTTGCAGAGTATGTAGCATGGAATTGTCAGTGGCAGATGGCAATTTTCTTTCATTGACATTCCAACGTCAAATAGAGTATGTAGCATGTAATTGTCAGTGCCAGATCTTTTTGTAAAATAGTTATCAACCAGTAATAGTTCCCTTTGATAAAGTATCATCAAAGATCATGAATTGGAGTAAAGTGCTATAAACATGTAATATTTTCTTGATCATCCAGCAGATAAACAGGCTGGATTAGATCCTGGCAGTACAAGAACCTTTACATCCTTGTCCTTCTGAGAAGTACTTTATTATGATCCGTCTGATGTGATATTACCTTCATGATGTAAAGCAATCACCTTAGCTATGCAGATGGAGGCCATATGGGGTGGGGCCCATTTACAGACCCATCTTGTAACACCTTTTTTTTTTGGGGGGGGGGGGGGGGGGTTGTGTGGGGGTGTGGTTGGACACTTGTTACTCTCCATCGATTGGCACTAAACTTAATATGACACTCTTTTTCAAAATTATTCTGTATAGTTCACTACCTTTGATTGTTGGGATCAACTGAATCAGAAGTTAGAAAATAAAATTGCAAAGTTTGTGTTGCCTTATCAATGATGAGCTCTCTAAATGGATTTTCTCCCCATATTGGCATGCATTCAAGTGATGCCCACTGCATCACTTGCCCTGATGTGCCAATGAGAGTTGGCAAGGGCCTTAAAAGGAAGGGGACACAGGTTTGAGCCCTAGTCTAGGAACATGAATTTACAGGCCAGCTGCATTCTCAAAGGTAGGTTATAATTAGGTAGTTTACTTTCTAGTTATCCAGTATGGACAGGGCCTTGGTATCTGGCCCATTAATAGCTGATGGAAGAAAAAAGAGTGTCAATCACTGGGGCTGTGGCTCACAATAAGAGCTGATCTAGTTGCCCTGTTGATAGCCTAGTCATACTGATACTCCTGAGACTAAACATGAAGGTGGGGAAAGCTGTCTGGATTTCTCAGTTGGATGGATGGATTCTGCCATAAATTCAATTGAAATGAGGATTTTTCTTGATGAATCTTGTGCTGTAAAATGTTTGCAGTTCCCTGCCCTATTTTGATTCTCAGAATATGGTTACACTGTACCCAGATAACCTGTAGTTCTATTTCACATGTTATTTCTTGTTGCAGTCGATTAATTTCCAGCCCAGGTTTGCCTTACATAGATCCAATAGGGTGGGTCCTAAGGGAACATAATTTGGTCTTATGAAAAAAGAGATCATGAAAACTTAAGGGATAATTAAAATCCAACTAGTAGGTGTGGCCCAACCCAAGTTAGGCCTGGGCCTGTCCTAGTGACAACATTGTGGGACAGGGATAGCATTCAGGACAATGTTATGGGCCTCTTTAGAATAGTATCTGTAACGGCTTGTACATAAAAAAAAAAGACTTGTTAGATCAAACCCTGGTCATGATGGGATGCAGTGCCCAGACCATCATTCATCTGGCAACTTCTACAGATCCACTCAAACCAGATGATCCTAACCGTTTTGATCTAGTCAGAAATGGACATAAAACAGCACAGCAAAGATCCATATATCCCAAACCAAAGGATTGGAGACCCAAAACCAATTTATGACAATGGAGTGAACATTACAATCTAGTCTATTAAAGGCTACTGCACAACAAATGGGCATCAATTTCTCTTTCTGTGTGGGCCAAATGTGCCTTATCCAAGGAAAGAAAGATTCGGCAAAACTACCAGATCAGCTTATATAAGCATCTACCAAATTGTTGGCAGAACAAACTCCCTGTACAGGAAAGGCTTATCAACTCTTGCATTTGTTATTTATTTGGAAGTAAGGTAAAAATGGAACTGAGTACAAAGCTATAAAAAGACAGGACTGACGACAAGAATACCTTGTGCCAGTCATTTTTATAGTTGAACAAATAGAAAAATGGAATCATGGCAGAGCATCTGTTTGTCCTCTTTGGATAGGGAAAGGTCTCAGTACTGGTCTAGTTGGTGTTGGGGTAGACTTGGGACCACTGAAATGAATGTTTTAAGGCCCCAAGTAAAGTAAATATTTTTAGTAACCTATATTGCCCACTTCCCCTGTCTTGTCAGTCTAGGGCCCTAGGCCATGCTAAAGTGTTCAAGTCCTCTCAAAATTTAAGCTATTGGGTCAATCCTTTGTTTAAGGGTGAGAGATCTATACCCTTAAGTGAGGGTGTTGGGCTACTTCCATGGTCCTTTGGTCTACCATATTTTCATACAAGCATGATGGAATGAGGGAATATTCTTGTGCCTACAGAGTGTTTGGCAGATATGCACAAATCCTAATTTCAACGACACACTTCTGATTTTTTTAGACAAAAAATAACATATCAACCGTCATAGCATGTATTTTCATATTTTCAGTGACACCCATGTGTTTTTCCTTGACATTTACAAAGAAATCTCTGTACGATGGACTGATTTTTCTTATGACCGAAATGAACAAGGGTGGATTTGCAAACTTCCCAAGTCACTTTCATTTTCAACACCAACAATTATAATGTGGTGATTCATGAGAATGATAGGCTACTTCCCATTGGTCAGAATTTGACATGAAAAGAGATCCTTTTAAAATGTACCCACCCTCCTATATGTGCCCACAATGGATAATAAAAAACCCTTCAATTTATTTCTTATAAAACCACAAATTGAAGTTTGGCCAACCCCCATCACAATAGCACATCATACACATGCATCCCAATGTATGCAGGTGGGGTACTATAAAATATATATATGTAAAAGCAAAGACCCAGTTCTCATGACAATCACCTAATATCAAATGGCAATCTAGAGTGGATCTCTTCATTTTTAATGGTGTCACATGTTCCAAATTGATGACATAAGTTAGTTGTGTGGTGGATCACTGTAATGGGTTTCAAATAATACATTGGAAGGGGTCGGCTGTCAGGTCGACCTTATGGCAGTTGATTATTTTATTTGTCACGGACTACCATCTATTTATCTATCTTTTGATCTTGTATACTATATATTAGACTTGATGTGATCATATGATGAGATATCAGAGGGTATGCATTGTTTATATCTCGCAGAAATCCAAGCTCCTTTCCAAGGGGCCAAGAGGCTTTTACCGGCAAAGAGTACATATTTTTTTCTCTACTGATCCAGTTGTGCTTTCATCTTGATTCTACAGTGGCAGTGGAATAGGACATTCTGATGGAGAGGATAGGAAGGCTTAGGCCCAAATATTTTATGGGCATCCTTAAAATCCGAACAGCTCAAAATTAATGTCTTCTCATTTGTAGGTGGCCAAATTTCACCATCATTTTTGCTAAACACATGGTCAATTATATCATTTGTGTTTTTTTTTTTTTTTTACGAGGTGTCTGGACTCTTTGAGAACCAACTATTTCCCTAGAAAACTACAACCTTCAGTTTGTGAGTCTTGATCCTTGCTAGCTACGCTGCTGTATATGTTAGACATAAAATTTGATGAGTTGTCCGAAGTTTTAGAGAATCGACTATTTTTCCAAACACATGAAGTCCCTGCTCTCCCATATATTGGGTAATTCAGACCGGACTTTTACTTCGACATGTGGCCTCAGAGAAAGAGAGCACGAGTTTGAAACCAAAGCCTCTTATTTTCAAGCCATGGTTGCCCTCAGCACTGCCTTATGTTAAACAAAAAAATCTGACTTTTTTCATTTTATTCTTATTAATAAAGTCTCTGATGGTGAAATAAATTAGCCCAATGACAACACATGTGGGTTGTGTGGAGATTAATTTTTGACAGCGATTTGATTTGATTTGATAGGCAGGCTCTATTAATGAATTTAGAGGGATGGACAACCATAACACTGTGAGGCCTGAAGCAATGGGTGATCAGGATTTTACCTTGACTCATTCTTCTACTGTTGTAAAAGGACCACTCTCCAACATCCGTTCCCCCTTGTGGGTCCCACCCAACAATACAGGTTCAGAGATTTTATTGGCACCGTATAGTCCATATCCCTGCACATAAAAATGAAGCCATTTTGAACCATTCTACACTAGAATTCTGATCTGATTGTGAACCCATTTTGACCATGCCTGTTGTGAAACTCTGATCTGATGGAAATAAAGCTAGTTTGAGTACATCTATTTCAAATAGAATTGTTCTTATTAGATTATTTTTTTAATTGATAATCTTATTAGAGTATTTAACAAATAAATCGTTTGATTAGATACATGGTATGTCTCTAATTTAATTGAAAAGCAGATTAATAATATAGTAGAAGTAGTTCAGGCAAACTTATTTATATATGACAAAAGTTATTTGTTCGAACTTATTAAAACAACAAAAGACAAAAAAATTCAAAATTTATCTCATTACTTTAGATATTGAAGTAGGATCGGACTTGCATCACTTTCATTTATTTTTAATGCTCATTGTTAGTTTTTAAAAACTAGGCAAAAGTGTTGAGTAGACCCTAATTATAGACTTGTTAAACGGCACCTTAGTGATTAAAGGTTCGACTTAACCTTCTTTTTTTGATATTATTTTCAATTAGGTAGAGTTTCAACATTTGTGGCCCTATCAATTGATGAGCTATTAATTGCTGATAGGGACAATTAGGAATTGGCCTGGGGTTGTTTTGCCCTAATAATTAGAGACTTGTGTAGTGTGTGTTTGTAGTATTCACTAGATAAAAAAAGTTAAAAGAAAAAAAAGAAACTGCTTAAATGCGGGTTGAATTTGGATTGAGTAACCCTAAAAGGTAGCGCACTTGGCTAGGACCATAGCTTAGGAATTAAAAATCGTAGTTTCGAACTCTCACTCTCTTTCTCTAGGGCCACTTGCCAAAGCAAAAGCCTAGCTTACCCAGTGCGCGGGGAAGGTAGGGAAAAAGTCAGTTTTTGAAGAGGCCGAACACCCTTGCCAGCAATAAAAAAAAAACAAAAAAGGCCTGAGCTTGGGCATCTAGACCCGACACGACCCGGCCCATTCCCACCATTGAGAAGATAATTTGTCGTGAGAAAGACAACTGAGAAATTGCCGAGAAATTAGCTGTTAAGCACGATGGTTCACGTGACACAGGCACCCCGTAGGATGTGGGGTTGGGTACCAAACCCTAGTTCAAGCACCATGTATTTCAGTGTATATTAAACAATAACTAAAAACATTCACACAATTTGAGAGAACATTAAACAAATTAAGCAAAAAATAAAAAAAAAATACCCTAAGACCCTGAACCCATGGTCTCATGCAAGACAGGCCATTGAAATTCAGATTATTCAATTGAAATGAGAGCCTATAATAAACACTACACACCATTCCATCCCCATTTTCCTAACCAACATATGCTTGTGTTGCAAGCATGATGAGAAACCAATAAATATTGGGATTAATAAATAAATCACTTTCAAAAAAATAAAATAAACCACAATTATAGCAAAAGAGAATCTGGATCCTTTGAGCCCAAGCCAACCCTAGAATTCATTAATAAGGCCTACTTTTAAATTTAGAACCATCTTTTTACATTTTGCATTTTTTTGGTACCCTAGCTGACGGGGCTGGACCCAAGAGAATGCCCATACACATGCGGGAAGGCAGCCCACTCAAGCGGAAAAAGAGCCCACACGAGTAAGAGGAGGTAATGTTCCCATAATTCGAACCCCGGACAGCTAGATGAAAACTAAACCTCCTTACTACTCCGGTAAGGAATCGTTCTTTTTTAAAGTACATTGTTAGTTGGGATTTAAACAACTTTTGCTGTGCAGAACTATAAAATCTTCAAATATTGCCCCTTCAACAGATTTTCTAAATCCCCATTATGCATTACATCAGAATATGAAGATTTTAAAATGTCAAAAATGACATTTTAAAATTTTCAAAGGACCCTATAACATTATTATAAGAAAATCTTTTGAAAAATGTCCCTTGGTCAAATAGTTAGACTTACTACTTTAAATTCATCAGGAACAAACTGTAACGGAGAAATAGTACTATCTGGCATAAATAACACGGGGATATACTCTCTACTCTGGAGGTGTCTCTGAGCAAAAATGAAGAACCTGAGTGCGTGAGTTCAAATTTCTAATATTAAAAACAACAAAGGGAAAGGAGTAGGATCCACTTCGAACTGGATTGTTTTGCAGCAGGGATGATGAATGGGGGCAAGGATTGCAATGGGTCCCACTTGAGGTGTTGGGGGGCCAAAAGTGGAGTGTATCCAATGCGTAGAAGGAAGTGGAAGTGGAACACAAGTCCTCGTGGGGCGTTTGCTGACCGTAGATGTTGAATTGGGAGGAATAAAACCAAAGCACGCAGAGCCATCAGAGAGAGAGAGAGAGAGAGAGAGAAGACACATTGCCCCACGTGAGGTGGGCCACACATCAATCAATCCTCACGTGTGGTAGACACTTGAACGACTGCGAGTGTTGCGCCTTTTGGAAGGCCGGGCCAAACTCGTTGACTAGAAAACCCAAAAAGACACGACCCACGATGCGTTTTAGTTTATTTCTAATCTAATCTAATCTAAGTCTTGCTGCTAGTCTTACGAGGAGGAATTTTAGGGCCTAGTGGTGTCACCATTTGGTCAGGTCGGGTCGGGTTGGTTGACTCTTTTAAGGTTTGAAGGTGGTGGGTGTATGTCAGTATCTTCAACTAGACCAACCTAAGTTGACCCATTCATTAATGAATGACAAATAATAAATTCTCCCAAAGTTTCACTCTACTTAATCTCACACTTTTTCTTTGTTTTTTTAAGAAATGGCCCACTAATGATCCATCTTTTATCTTCTCACACACACCCACCCCCAATTTAACTATAAAATATTACTAGCACGAGGCTCCTGTGCAATGCAAGAGTTAAGTCTCGAGTGACCTGAATAATATATTAAAATTAATATCCCTTTCGTATAAATTAATTTATAATAAAATAATTAATAATAAAATAATTAAAAAAATTTACATCAACCAAAAAATTATGAAAATCAAACCTTTCTTCTTTTAATCCACGTTATCATACACGTTTCAGCTTAAAAATAAAGGATTCGTATGCAATTCTGCTCATTTTGAATACTATAGAAAAACTTTAAAAATAACCTTAATTTATACCGTTGGAAGGAAGGCATCCATTTGAATTGGGTTACATCCCCAAAATTGAGACCAAGAGACACATTTTATTGAAAATGCACATATTATGTGTTTTTAAAAGGACACATTCACAAATGGGCTCCAAGAAGCTGATGTGGCTTCTCCTGAGGCTCGAATTGAGGGTTTTTTTTTTTTTTTCCTTTCAACTAACATTCAGCTTTAAAGAGAAAGAATTAACTTCTTTTCACACATGGGAATTATTATTAACTATTGAGTCTAATTAAAACCCTTAAATTCAAGGGTTAGATTTTGCATTCCTTTTGGATCCTAAGCATCGAAGTCGTTAACCGGGGGGCATTTTAATGAGAAAACATCTGGTAGTGAAAGTTTCAAATTTAAACTGAAGAAGTTGTGCTCAATTTGGGACTTGCGAGTTATGTTTCTTTGGAAAATTTCAAGTGAGACTATATTGTATTTCCTTTTTGAAATTTTAAATTTTACAGACTCATATGAATGCCAATCGTGGCTGTGAATGGCAACATATTTTAAATCGTCTAAAAAGTGCACAATCCATTCATTTACATCAAACTGTTCAACAAATATGGAGAGTATCTTTAACTAATACTATCATATAATTGTAGCATAATTTTCTAAAAAAGTTATCCATCATGATGCAACAACCTAGACCATCTTATTTGGTGGAAGTCCGACTCTTGAACTCGCTCTTGAACTTGCAACTGAATCATGTTTAAGTAATTCCTGTATTCTAAGGTGAGAAAACTGATGAAAGTATTCATACTTTTGGAGCAAATTCTTGTCAAATTGAAGGCATGCAAGTTCGAGAAATAGAGAAGGGGAAGACTAACGTAGACCTTAAAGGAAGTGAAGGGAAAATCATGCTAAGAGACTGCATCTACAATCCTAAACACTGAATGAATATAATCGCAAGTTTGAGAAATTATTCTCCAACTCGCGAAAAAACAAGTGAAGCACAATTTTGTCGACACTTGCGAGGTCGAGATACTACTCGTGAATTCATGAAACACCAATTGAAGGGCATTTTGGTAAAAAAAGAGGAGCAAAACGGGAGCGATTAATTTGACCGCACGTGTTTTTGAGGACTAATTTCGAAGAACAAGAATAATGGAGGTCTTTCTTTTCGTAAAAATCTAAAATATCATAGTAAGGCTACTATTTTGACAATATCAATTTTATCGTTACCTTTGATTTGATGGGCTAGTAATATCTCATGAGAATGATTTTTCATGCCCAACTTATTTGGACGGATAGGAAATCTACCCTAGAAAAAGCTTTTTCTTGTAATTTTTTGGATTTTTTAAAACATATTAAAAAAGGAATCTGCAAAATGTGCAGTTATGGTTATCAATGAGTGGACCCTATGTTTAGGAGATCTGCAAGATTGAATTAGGCTGTCAAACTTGAATTGTCCAGCTAAGTCCCCACTGTTTTTCCAATGGACCACAATCTATAAGCTGGTCCAACCAACAACAACAACAAAAAAAAAAAAAAAAAAAAAACAAAAAACAGCATTGATTAGAACTGAGACTGTCCCCATCTATTGCAGCAACTGCATAGTAGAAATAAGACAAGATTAAATACAGTCAGTCAAATGTTTGTGGATAGGATCAGAAACTCCAGGCAGGGGCCAGATTCTTTATCCTACCTTCTTATCGAAAGTGTGGCCCACCCAGCAGTGATGTACGGTCATCACAAGACACCCAATTTCTCATCTCAAGTCATCCCATCTCATTTAGATTGCCCCAAAATTTGTGTGTTTTGGGGGGGTGATGTGAGAGTTTAAAAACAAAAGGCTAATTAAGATCCAAGGCACCAATAGGTGAAACATTAGCATCAGTAGCTGGATAGATGACGTCACCTCTACTCGGGTTTCGTTGCTTTGACCCTTTTGTCGCAGTAAAACCCGCCAGCCTTTTCGCCGTACTGGTTGGTCTGTGACGTCAGCCTCCCCAACCCCAATGTTTTCTCATCAATTTCTCCCAAAGTAATTTCTCGCGATATTTTGAAAATGTCACTGGCAGTTGCAGAAAATCTTAGCTCCCCCATGCTCCAAATTCCACCTTTGTTTTGGTCTTAAGATAATCAAAAGTTAAAAATGTTGTACATGCTTGATGTTATGATTTAGGAGTTAGTGGGGTGGGATAAAGTGTGGAGAGCAATTGTTTAAAACCACCCCGGACTTACCCGAGCAATTGTTTGAACGATCTTATATTTACCCAATGTGTGTTTGTGTGGATTCAGTGGGACCCAATTGAAGGAAGGAAAGGACAAACAATAAGCTTTTATGTAGGGATTTCACTTTCTTTTAGCAGATTTACTGTATAAGCAATTTTGAAAGACTTGACTCAAACCACATATAAGTAGTAATGATGTGGTGCCTTCTATTTAAGTTGAATGAAACTGCTTTCTTTAAAATGGGTGGGCCCGTTTGGCATTTTACTTTTAACATAAAGTGGAGTAAAGTGAAACAAAAATAGAGAATAAAATAGAAGTGAGTTATGATAGTATTTTATTTTTAGTTGTTTGGGATGTAATATTTTTGATTTTTTATATGGGGAAATGGATTTTTTTGTCGTTTAATGAATAATGATAGTTGCTTTTTAACTTTTTTGAAAATGAGGAAGGAGTTTTGAATTAAAGTGTTTTTGATTTGATGCTTAACTTTACTTGACTCTACTTTAATTGACAAGTAAGTAAAATGATCAGACGGAAATGGAACATAAAAGTATAGGATCCATTTGAATGTAGAGAAAAGGTGCAGAAAACTGTATGCAAGTGCAAGTGAACATTGTGGGTAGCTTTCTTGACTTCGCCAAATCAAATCAAGTCCATAGTTGAAACACTTCTTTCTATAGGTATGGTGTTATATTTTTTATAATATAAGGTTTTTTTTTTTTTTTTCGTGAAAATGCATCTAATGCCATTTAAGTGTGTGGAAAACCACCAGTTCTATCACTAAACAAAATCTTAATATTTTGTTTTGCTAATTTCAAATTAAGGAAAGAGAAAAATGCTTGCTTGTTTGTTTGTTTGGGTTTGGGGTAGCAGGGTGGTTGGATCATGTGTGCTGCATATGTAACATTAGACAAACATCCCCTAAAGGCCCGTTTGTTTTGTGCAATTGGATTCATTGGATTCCTAAGAATTCTATGACTAGCGTTGCTAAAATTGGTTAAAAATGAATGAACAAAGGTGAATATCAAAAAATGTTCATCAAATAACTTCCCTTTTAAAAGAAAATGAGTGAGGAAAAGTAAAGATCTCATCTACATTTCCAACCTAATATACACTCACCCTTCACCTCTTTAATAATCCGTTCTTTGAGCCCTCATTTGACCACGAAATTGCAGAGAAAAACACCTTGCGGAGGGGAAAAAAAACTTTTGAAGTCTTTTCGGGAATATTTTCAAATGTCTACAATATTTCAGACTTATTTATAACCTCTGATTATTTAAATTCAATTAATTTCATAATATTTTCACAATAATATCCTGAGAAAAGTCCGAAATTTAAAAATATCCCTACAACCGGAGAAAATAATTCGCAAAGAACTATGAGAGTCAACCAACACCATCACCACTTATATCGAAGTTCATAAACACTTGGAAACAAACTGAAGCTCAATTAGAGCAGAAACTTCAAAATAACAAAATTACAGTGAAAGAGGATAAGAGCTCATTAACCAAACTACTTTGCAATAAACAGGAAATGTAACTTGCACATATTTTCCTGGGTGCATCCTAAAGCTGATTGGATTTCAGCTGATACATAGCCTATGCATTGATCTGATCATCATGTCCAAAAGGTCTTTCAGTTCTCCCAAGAATACATAAAATGATATACATACCAATGCAGATAATGGACAGTAACCATACCCTACTTCCAGTGCTTACCCACAAGCTTACACATGGCTATGTGCAATAAAATCGGGGCATTGCATCAGATACCAATGCATACTGGTAGAATTTGCCTGAAAAAAAAGAGGCTGTAATCATGCATTTTGCAGAATGAACTTGATAAATATCGGGATCTGACCGTTTAGAATCTTTGCAGTTGACTTACAAGATACTCGGAAAAAAAAAAGGATAAAACAGTTCCTTGAACAACAATATAAAGTTGGTCTTGAACAGAAGAATTTGCCCATTCAACTGTACATTTAACAAATGAAGGAGTACTTTCTACCTTCCTATGTTGTCGCTGCCTGAATCCGTCAGAATCATCAGTCTTCGCGCTGTTTTCATGAACTCGCTGCAACAAGAGAAAGGCACTTAATACATAGTTCAAAATGTCAATACACTTGAAAAACGATCGAGAAAGAAGGGTAAGATTTTTTATTTTTTTGAATGGTAAGAAGGGAAAGAAATTGGAAAGCAAAGATGTTTCTAGTAGGCACAAGTCATCAACTGCCCCTTTAACTAGTTCAGATTTTGGCCACCAGCAACTTAGCTTATCCCATCAATCTGGGGTTGAGTTGAAGGGATCTAATTCTGTATAGTGCATGAAAATGAAGTATGTGTGTAACTGATTTTTTGGTATATTAGGACATTTCTAAAGCTTGATAAGAATATTTCAGTACATATATATAGTAACAACCTAAAGAAAAATCTTTACCTAAATGGTTCGTCTCCAGTGTGCTTAACTGCACCAGCTGCATCACGGTAAAGCACGTGGCTCAGCATCTCAGATCTTTCAATGCCAAACATGTTGGTCAGCCTTCTGTATAGTTCTTCGTATGAGCCAAGAACTGACAGATCAAGAGTTCGACCTACATCCTCCGACTCCATGAACACCTTACAGTGCCCAGTTTCCAAACCAAGCTCACTTGTTAGACGATCCTTATACCATGGAAATCCTTCACACGATGGGTGTTCTGGCAGCCCATCAGATGAGAAATTTGTCACCTTATCTTGATTTCCATCAGAAGAACTGTTTCCAGTACGCACAGGGGAGACCGTGTCACCAGAACAGCTTAAAGATATTTGCTGCTCAGTGAGTATTGGTTTCCCAAAGAGCATTAGCTGGGGTGTCTTTCCATCATCAAGTTTCTTTGCACCTTGTGAAGAATTTCCTATAGTCAGTAAACAAGAGACATTATCACGAATGTTTGGGGTGCTGATGATAACGCCGGAGGAGATTCTGGAGGGTGGGGCAGCATGTTCAAGCCGCTGAAAACTGGTGGGTGGAAACAGACCCGTCTGCAGTTTGTTAAAGTGGAGATCTGATAAAGATATACCAAATTGAGCATGCCTGGCTCCCTGTATGCCTGCAGGAGTGTTGTCTGATAGACAGCACAATGGGCTGCTGTACCCGAGGGGGTTGCCGGAAAAAGTGGGTGTTGGAAACTGATTGTCAAGAGGAAACTCAGGGTGCTGAAGAAGCCGCAACTTTTTCCTAGGTGGTGAGAAGGGTGAAAGTTGGATGGTTGGCATGTTTGACACCAATTCAACCAACCATGGGCTGACGCGTTTAACATTCTGCAGTAAATCTGGTTCATCCCATGTCACCTGAAATATGCATTTTGCATTCAAAAGATAAGAGCTGGAAATGCTAAAAAAAATGTATAAGATCTCAAGTTATGAATAGCAGATAAATGGACTGCTTAGTACTGTAATCTAATGTGCTAATGAACAACAAAAAAACTGCAGTGGACCATGAAACCGAATATTTGCCCAAGATTTCTCACAGGCAACCATAGCCTATTTGAATGAGGATCACTCTTTTCTTCACTGTAGCAATCCCAAAAAAAAAAAGAAAAGAAAAGAAAAGGAAAAGAAAGAATGCTTGCTAAAATTTACCAGCAAGATTCTCAGACAATTTTATAAATTTTTATAAGACGGAGATCACAGGGGCTTTGCATGCACTCAATTGTTCGAGATAACCTATGGTAATACAACATTGATGGTCTCTCTCTCTCTCTCTCTCTCTCTCTCTCTCTCTCTCTCTCTCTCCTTTTTTTCCTTTTTGCTGGTGGGGGTATTTATGATTCATTTACAAGATCGTAATCTATACCTAAATCAATGCAATGTTATTTATGCACTCCATACATGACAACAATAAATGGAAAATGAAAGTACATTTAATTATAAAATTCACATTACATCATCCTCATGATTAATAAAGCCTTATCCCATCCAAATCTGGTGTTGGCTGTAAAGTTCACATAACATCACTCTGGTTAAGTTTCTATTTTCTGTTCCTTTTTCGTAATAATGGTATAGTTATGGGCCAGGGCCATACTCATTTGAATGTTCATGTAACCATAGATCATTCAAGACAGACAAACATGAGAACACATCTGAACTTTGAATACCTACGCCACCTTAAACAATGCAGTATGCCAATACCATGTGAAGGCCCTTTTCACTTGCAAATTGCAGGTTCTTAATTTATTGCTATAGTTATGAAAGTTGGGAAAAAAAAATGACCAAAACGCTAAAGGATCATAAGATTCCAGAGGGAAGCAGCCCTGCATGTAACGATCTGAAGGTTGAACAACTGAAGTTGATGATTGAGACCAAACCGGTTCGACCCAGCTTACCAGTGGCATCAAATGACAGAAAAAGGTCAAGTAATAATAATAATAATAAATGCTCAACTACTCAAAAACATTCATTGGTCCTGATCTGAACAAGGGTTAGTATTAGATTCAACATTTTTTAGCAGTACTGGAGTGGTCAGTTGCTCATAGAATGATTTAGTTTGGAATGTAACCTCCAGGCAGCAGTTTCTGTTGAATCCAGTCCAACTGGTCCGGTTTGGATTTTAGAACATCACTAAAGACCCATAGGTGTAACAGAAGATCCACAAGAGAGTATGCAGATATCATCCTTATTAACTAGAAATTAGTAATGTCATGTAACTTGATATGCCGACAGAGTTGAATGAAAATAAAAACTTCATGGAGACCGTATAGCTGACTACAAAATTAAACCATTGACAAGAAACTTGAGAGCCAATATGAGGCTTATTAGTGTGAAGACAAATACAGTAGTTCCAATGAGTAACTAGACACTCTTTGGTTAATCTGAGGCCTTTTGTGTTAACACATCCCAACTATTCTCTTTTTTTCCCCTCCAATGAGTAACCTAAAATTCTTTGGTTAATCTGAGGCCTTTGGGGTTAACACATTCCAACTACTCAAATTTGTTTTTCATTTTTTGGTAACAAAAACAGGAACAAAAATTTCAAAATTACCATAAAAATCTGTGGTTAGCTAGCAAATAAAATAGTCACCCTGTCCGCAATGGCATACAGATAACAACATATTTTGTAAGAGACTAAGAGAAACAGTGGGATGGAGAAATGGGTACCTGAAGAAGCCTCCATGGCGAATTAGGCCATCGAGCAGGATCAGCAACCTGGACAGAGGATATGGTACCCATAAACCAGCTAATCCGTGAAGAATCCTCAGTCTCAAAGGCCATCTTAAACCTCATTCCTGAACACCATTGGATCCTCATTGCTGCTCTGACAGCTGCGGCCTTTACACAAAACTCTGGAGTGCTTGCGCGCGGATAGTAGACAACCTCAAAAGGCTGACCATTTGCAGCAAGAGCCGCGGCCTCAATGACAGAGTCTGGTTTCACTCTGCCCCTTCCCCTCAAACCTCCTCCAGAGGAATTCGACATCCCCCCATTAGCATTTCTCATCAGCCTTTCATCTTCCTTCAAGAAAACAGAGAATCCACCGAATGGTGAGACGCAATTCCCGGCAGATGAATTCCATCCAGACGGAGACTCAGGCCCTCCGCCGACCCCTCTCTTCGCTCGCCGGATTCCAACACAGAGATCCCCATTTTCCGTTCTCAAGAACACTATTGAATCACCAGCAACAAGCTTTTTCTGGTTCACGAAAGTGCTCCACCCCGTTGTAAGCAAATGCCGGCGTGGAGTCCCTCTGTAAATATGCCGGAATTTCCAAATCTCACCATGAACATCCTTGGCCAGTATAGTCTGGACAGGAGGATCAGCTGAATAGTCTAAGCGGGGGAAGATCGTCTCTGCACAGTAGCGAGGGACAGAGAAGCCCCCACCATTGTTGGCATCAGATTGTGTCAATGTCTTTGCAAAGGATGCAGGCTTGTCTGCAACCTCTGCACCATTGCCACTAAGACCCCCATCATCCTCTAAATAATCAGCTTCCCCGCTCCTCACTGGAACTAATTGAATCTTTGCATAGACCTCGTCGGTCTCCGGATCAGCCAAGAATTTCACGGCGGCAACTCTGCAGAGGATCAGCGCTGGAATCCTGGGACAATTCCCAAAATCAACATTCCCATTGGCATGCTCAGCCTGGCCCTGTGGGAAGTAGTACACCTTGGAGTTCACAGGGGGCATCTGAACCATTCCCCCAGCACATGCATGCCAGAGCTGAGAATCCAAGCATTTCTCAGTCTCCTTCATTAATTCTTTTGATGAATCTCCAAACATGATCATCTCAAAACAACACAACAACAGAAACCCACAAAGCAAAAAAGTCCCAATTCCTTTCTTCCTAGTAAGTAGTTCTCAAACGCTGAAAATTAAATATTAACAAAACCTGAAAAATCATATATGAATAAAACCCAGATGAGAAAACAGAAGAGAGAAATCCAAACAGCTAAAGCAGAAAAGATTTTGTGGATGTAATCCAACTTGATAGAGAGGAACCCAGAACGGTAAAAATCTCTAACCTTCCTCTGAGCAGCTTCATTTCTCTGTCTCCATTTTCTTCAAAGTAAAAACCCATTTCCAATATAGCTGTATTCTCTTAGAAAATGCTACAACCACACAAAGATAACCAGCTTCAGGGGAAAAAAAAGAAGAGAAAGGAAGGAAGAGAGAAAAGAAAGAAAGAGAAAGATATCATCAAACCTTTCCTCTCAAAAACTAGTCTTTCCTTCCTCCTATGTGAAATATTTCCATCTTCAAGAGAAGCACCACATTTCTTAGCGTTTTCTACAACCTTGCTTCAAGAAAGCCCAAAAATGCCCAAAACAACCATATCTTGTATGATGCTTTCCACCAACTTCAGCTATGATCCTCTTCACCAATCAAGAAAAATAACAAAAAGGGCTCATTTTACACATTTTCCACATCCTCTTTCAACTTTTAACACTCCTCGTTTTTCATATCTTCCATCTCCCATTTTCCCAAACAACTCTTACAAAACAAAGCCTAAAATCACCTCTTTTTCAAAATCCGATTTTTCTCGCAGTATCTCCAACACAGACATACAAGACGAAAGATTTCATAAACTTCTGCAAAATCGAATCGGCTTTTTTTTAGAAGCGCTTCTTCAATCCCGACCACCGATAGAAGAGTCCCTAATTCAACAAGAGAAGCAGTACAGTCTCCAGCTGAAGAACTTAAAAAACGGTCGAAAAACTGCAGAGATCGCTTCGACCCATTTCAGATTCTTCATCAAAACCGCCCAAGAGACATCAAATATGGCGCAGAAAAGCCTCAATTGGAAGTTTCGTTAAGAACCCAGAATGAATTCTATAACGAGAATCTCGGATTTCAGCAAAGACTCGTCTTTTCTTCCATGGTTTTTTGCATAGAAGATTACATGAAAGAGAACAAGCAGAGAGAGCAGAGAGGTGTTGTATATAGATCTGGTAACTCTGTTTTCTCTAGAATAGAAGAAGCTGATTGAGTTTGGAGAAGAAAAGAGAAGAAGAGAAGGAGAAGAGAAGAGGAGATGAAGATATTATGAGAAGGAGGAGGAGGAGAAGATAAAGTGAGAGGACACACAAATATTCCTGAAATGCTCCAAGCATTCTCAAAGGACTTGCTAGTGCTGTCCTAAAGCGGGTTTTGGTTGTTTCCTGTTTTGACGTTTGTAAGTTGTGAATGGGGGATCTTTTAGCATCTTTTGAAACTACATTGAATAAAATGGGGACTTGGGTTGGGTCACCCAATGGCCACATTTGATCCAAGGCCCGGATTATATCAATGGGAAAGAAATAAAAGAAATGACTTCGGAATTGACTTTTAGGACACGTTTGGTAAACCGAGAGGAATCCTCTGTTTAGAGGTCTTCTTTGATCACTTAGAAACTAACTATCCATATATGAAGAAGATTTATGGGAAAAAAATTTGGCTTTGGTAAATAGAGGCTTTTAGCCATTTGTGCAATGTGTCATTTAATGGTAATAGATTTTTTGCAAATTTCTTATCTTCCATGAAATATCAAGGCTTGCGGTTTCACCCCATAACCACTTAAGGCGTTTTGAAGAACCTGAATGGTTTGGATCATGAAGTGGGGCCCATAAGAACAGAAAATTAATATTTTAGGGTATGGACTCATTCACAAATATCTCAAAATCCATGGTGGACCAACGGTTGGAGTTTGGGCCTCAAGCCGTGTTTGGGATTTTGGAAATGATGTGCAGTTCAAACCATGATTTTGGGGCACAAAGGAAGAAAAGAGTTGAAAAAATCGGGATGCAAAATTATTTTGCCTTTTGTATTGTGGCCGCTCAAAGGTCTAGAAGTTTTGGTCATTTTCTCATTATCTATGATGAAACACGCTGCGGAATTTGACCTCACGGTTATTTTTGGCTTTCTTGAGATAATTAACGTTTCAACGCATCTTTAGTTGGGTTTCAGTCTTGACCATGAGTCCGAATCCTCTGTCGCACCTGTTGCATGGAATTGTGTAACACTTTCTTGGAACTTCACTGTAGGGCTAATGTATAGATAATTTGGACAATTCGAGATGAATTTCATCTGCTCAATGAATATATCTTAGAGTTTTAGTTCAAAAGGAGTGGGTCATATTGTCAAATTGAGCACCTGATGGAAACATGGCTGGGTGCTAACGTGGTGTTAACTTATTTACTTCATGATGCTCAATTGGACAGTGGGATGCACTCCTCTTGAGTTGAAATTTGAGGATCATTAGTGGAGAGGATTGGATATATATTCATTTTAAATAATTCAAATTATCCCTATATGGGCCTCAAAGTGGAGTTCTCAGAAAGTTTTACACAGTTCCTGCGTAATAGTTGTGACAAAGAATCTGGACAACTTGACAATGAGGGGTTTTAGATATATGATGCTAAAGCTATCCGGGATTGATATATGGCTTCTCTTTCTTGTTGAGTAGGTTTTCCACATCACAGGGGTTTCTCATGGGCATGATGAAACTATAGGGGAGCAAGGGGTGGCCATGACCCCTTAGAAATTATAAAAACTCCGAAATTGTAAAAACCCCTATTAGTTGTATGAAATTTTAGAAATATTTTACATTGGCCCCCTAATGTCTTCTTTTGACATATGGTCTTCCAGGGCAAATTTCTTGGTTCTAATAGTATCTATTTAACTGTATTTATGATAGGCTTGCTAATGCCTCAGGTTTTGGTAGAAATGGTTTGTAGATGCAATATAAATATTTTTTTTATTGGTCGGCATACTTTTTTCAACATGTATTTTTTCGGCGTCTAGACATTCCTCGTGGGACTCGAACTCGTGACTGTTCACTCTTATATTATATTAATTTTTTTTTCTATCAAAATTTCGAGAGGTTAGTAGAGACAACCTAAATAGTTCTTAATTAGTGCCTAAAAAAGAAGAAGAAGTGCTTGTAACGTGTTGAGTCCAGTTTGATACTTCTTCATTCCACATTATTACTCACATGGAAGAGATTAGGCATTTTCAAAGGTAAGACTTTTCTTTTAATGACACAAACCCAACTAGGGTCGATGTCTGTAAATTTGTTCCTGCCCAATCACGTCAAAATCACAACAAAACCACCCCAAGTCGGTGGGGGTTGGTGCATGTCACCAGTCAAACCCAACCCCTTGCCATCCCTATGGCTAAGCCTAGCCCACACTGGCTGGATTTGGGCTGTGTTTCTTGTCCCATAGACTCTAGGTAGGTCTATCCCTCTGGCCAAATAATTAATCGTCCGGGCTAGTCCCATGTAGCTTGAGGAAGGCCCAGGCTGGCCTGACATATTGATCACAAAGGACTGCAAATATCCCACCAATGGGCTAAGCCTCAGGGCCTGGCTAGAGTCTGAGTATGAGGCTTGATAAGTAAACAGGCAGGTCTTGCACAGGCAGGCTTCTAATGAAGATTTCAGTATTACAATGATAGAAGTTATAGCCAAATAATCTACCAACTATTTTGGTCTAAGAAGTAGAAGAAGAAGAAACAACTGTTGGCTGCTACCATAGAACATGGGTGTGTATGTCCATAACTTTGCCCTCTTCATTACAAATTGGAATTCTAGGATGATTTCCTGTAAGCTATCTTCCAGTATCTTATATTTTCTTTGTTACCATAAGTATGCTGGAGAATATAAGATACTTTGCAAAAAGCAATAAAAAATTAAAGGCAGCAATTTTCAACTTGTTTTGATCTTCCATGCTGAAAATGTTGCGAAAAGTTGAGATATTTCACATTGGCATATAATCAACATTCCAAGGTATTGCAGGGTAGTTATGAATCTTTGAGCATATTAATATTGGGGTCATTAGTTTGGTAGATTGGAAAATAAACTAAAACCACTTGTTTGAAATTCTACGCGCTTAATCATGATTAAATTTTAGAATAAATGAGTCACCCACACGGTATCTGACAACCCTAAATGGAAAAAACTAGGAAATCATTGTAAACGCACAAACTGGAAAAAGCTGCCCCACTGAGAAGGAGGGGTTGCCCAGTTAGATTGGGCACCTCGTTTTTTACCTGATTGTACCCAGGGTTTGATAATCGAGTTTTTTCTTTTTCCAGGAGCAAGCTTCTTTTCCATTGGCTGAGACTTCTCTTTCATTCTTCTTTTCTATGGAGGGAGTCACCCATGGGTCCCATGCCCCTTGACTGGGTGCGAAAAAAAAAACAAAAAACCCCACTCCACCAAGGAATATATTGGTGTGAAATGGCTAATTTATTGTTAACATCCTCCAAATTTGCTGCGATCCGATGTAGTTCTATGATTTGAACATTACGTAGATGCATGTTTCTATTTTGACCATCCATGTCATTATCTTACTAATTGATGGGATTGTGGTCAGTGGACACTTAGTGCTTATTTGTTCGTGTTGAAATACATAATAATTCATGGTCAAATGTGCTCTACTAAAGGCATATTACAAAGGTGGAGTGTGAATGATATGAGTCATGGGGTGAAGGATGTAGGACAACAGATGTAGATGGGACCTTGAGTTTCCTAGGATTTGAATTATTTCAGTTCTCACCCTCGCTTCACATTCCATAAAAAGGGTTGGTTATTTAATGACCATTTTTCTATACTCACATTTTTCTATATCTTCATTTTTTAAGCATCCATATTTGTTTTTATAAATACATAGGAATTGAATGTATAAGAACTCCTGCATTAGTGGTTAAAAATGAAGAATCAAAGGTGAATATCAAGAAATGACCATCAAATAAAATCCCTTGTAATTGAATCAAGGAAAGATGGGAAATGAATACCATTCATCACTCTAATAATTCAATACGTAGGAAAGTCAAGATCCCATCTACATTTCCACCTTATATCTTTCACTTCTCACCTCATATCCTTCATCCCTCACCACTTTAAACATCAATCCTTTTTCATGGTGGAGCAAGCAAGCCCTACCAACATGCCATGTGACCTATTTTTGCCTAACAAGGATGACGTGCTGGTTTCACAGCAAAGGATTCAAACTAGTGGAGAATTAATTTCACCCTAAATAGTTCAGGACTACTGTTAAGTTTGGAAAAAGAAAGAAAGGAGTTTTGTATCAGACAGACAATTTGTTAAATGAGAGAGATAAGAACAAATCAAAGCCATATATAGAAAATGAGCATAAATGGCTTTATAACGTTCAACTGTAACAAGCAATTCATGCATAGAAGCTTTGGTTTTCCTAAGGGCCTATTTGTTTGTATAAATACATACGAATTGAATGCATAGGACTTCATGATGAGATGAGCTACAGTGTAGGATTATTAAAGAGGTGAGGGGTGGGGGATATAAGGTTAGGAAGGAATGATAAAATGTGGAGATATAGATGAGACCAAGACTTTCTCATGCATTGAATTACCAGGGTCATGACTGGGCATTTGTTTCTCGCCTTCCCTTTATTTAATTTTATTAAAGAGAAGGTTATTTGAAGTTCACTTTTAGATATTCAGGTTTGGCCATTTATTTTTAACCACTTATATAAATACAATCTAAGCTATTCAATAACATGAAACAAATATGGCCCAAATGTTCTCCTTACTTTGGTTAGTGTCCACATGTATTAATCCTCCATAAAGGTAACTTCACATTTTCTCAATAATATAGTGGGTACTATTCGAAGGATATGCATTAGAAATCATAGCATGAATTGAATGGAATTGAATCCCTAACAAATCATAGAAAAATTAAAGAGGCAAGGGATAAAGAATATAAAGTGGAGATGTAAATATACCGGGACTCTTTCGATCATATATTTTTTAGTATTCCTATTGCTTTGCAAGAGACGTCGACCTTTTCACTTTTAAAAAATAATATTCTAACAGTTTTGAAACAATAATCTCTCATTTTATTAAAAAAGCTAACCCTCCAACAGTTTTGAAGCACTATTCTACTTTTTCTTTTTTGTAGATCACTATTCTACTTGTTATTATCTCGAGGATCAATTTCTATTTGATGGTGCTTTATGTAACCTTAGATGATGTTGCAAAAGCTAGAGGATTCTAATCATGTGTAATAGTGAATCCATTCCAACCCCGCTCTCTTCATAAACAATTCTTAGTTGGAGCTCTTCTGGATATGGGCTTGGGTAGCGTGCAGTATTTACAAGAGAGAGAGAGAGAGAGAGAGAGAGAGGATAGGTGTTTTCTAATTTTCAATACTACATCTAGAACCGAAACCACGGAAAAATCACTATATTCATTCATTGGTAAAGGCAAATGAGTTGGTAATTAACTTGATTTCAGCCAACACAAACAAAGTACATGTTTGATGTGTCGTGGGTTTCTCTCCTTGGATGAAAATATGAACTTCATATGTTCTTTACATCCATTTTCAATGCTTTTGATCATTTAGGAATTTTTGTGATGATTATTATATAACTCAACTTTAAGAGAGACTCAGAGTAAAGTTGATAAACTGAGGTGAGTGTGTGATTGAATATGAACACATTACCAAGGATTAAATATCAAGCAACTATTGCTTGATTAAATGATATTGAAATGTAAATCACTGAGACTATTTTTAAGAGTACAAGTTCTGAAGTGTTTGTAGTGAAACTCAGATCAATTATGTTAAATGTAAACTAGCAAGTGATCTTGTATAAAATAACTCCGCTGTAAAAATTTGGCAAAATGTGTCATTGAATTCGAAAACCTTTTGGAGTTTTCATTTTACACATTTTTCTGTTTCAAAACAATTTCATGTTTCATTCTAAAAGGAAAACTGAGGTTTCAGCCCAAAAAACAAACAAACAGAAGACCAGTGGAGAAGAATTGCTGAAAAAGCTCACTTTAAAAAACTAGAATTGACAAAACTTGTAGAATGAAAGAAAGGTAAATTTGCTCCACCTCATGAAATATTTTCTCTGTGCAAAAAATGCTCTGCCCTAGCACTTGGTTCGATTGGATATTGATTCTGGTGAAAATGATAGTGTAGCCCATAATTTGTCTTTTATCAAGGAGGTGCCTTACCAACTTGTTAGGTGAGCTATAAACCTGGATCTGATCTTAGTTTTCTAAGGTTACAAAATCCTATCTTCCGACAAGAAAGAAGCCACATTTGGCTGGTGAAATCTCATTTTAAGTGGAGATGAACCACTGTCTACTACTACTTTTTTGTCCTAAATTTCATGATATTACAAGAGCGATGCATGTCACAGAAGTTGATAATTCTATCCCATGGTGTCATCGCTTTTATGAGCCATCTAGGTTTTTTTTTTTTCCGAATGATAGAATCTAAGAAATGGTAGTCATATATATATATATATATATATTTTTTTTTTTTTTTTCTTTTTACAAAATACCATATTTCGTGTTCTGTAAAAACTGAATTTACTTGGTTATTGCAAAAGTGTATGATATAGAAACTTTTAAGTCTCATTATATCATGGAACTATCCCATCATATCATGGGATATGTCGTAAAAGAGTTTTAAAAAAATGACCAGAGCCAAGTGACTCTAATGACATTATCCGAATTTCGATAATGAAATTAGGAAAAACCAAGACTACCCCCACTTTGGGTTTCTTGATCCAGTCAAAGGTTTTTTTTTAAGGATAAACTAAATTAAACAAACATGAACAATACATCAGCCAAGATATCCAGACATCCAATCCGGTAAGGTATCAGTCCAAATAACAGCCTCATTGCACTGCAATTAAACTTTGCTACCCATGAGCAGACTCATTCAAAACTCTAGGGATAGATGATCAAGCCCAACCCCTCCATTTATGCTAATGAGTTGAAAGTTTATTTACCTGCAATTGGTTGTGGTAAAGAACAAAAACAGCTCAACTCACTAGTAATTTATGCATGAACTTTGATTTACATAAACCAAATTACAGATGGTTTATAGAGATCCAAATGAGCACCAAGGGTCGGTGAATATTCAAAAGTGCAAACTTTCAATCTTTCCATGAGTTAAGAAATTGGCATTGAATAAGATTTGTCATGGTATTCAGAGTGATTTGATTAATAGAAGAGTATCTCAACCTAGATGGACTTTTTCTAACAAAAGCTTGGGCCTCGTTTTTAGATCCTTGGTTGACAATAACTAATTTAATTGTGGCAAATAAAAAATATGACCTCCAGTTAATTGAGGTCATTAACTATATGAATCCTTGTTCATATGAAAGCCTTTTAAATTTTATTTTTGGCTATATGCGGGCATCGAACTCACATTCTCACACATCTAGTTCTGCCCTTGACCTTGTGTAATATTTTCTAAGGCAGTATTTGGCAGGTCTTTTTTTTTTTTTTTTTCTTTTTGGAAAATCTACTCTCTTTTTTCCTGTAATGAAAAGAGGTGACTGTGTTTGGATCCCTGTTTAAAGGTGCTGTGCATTTTCTTTATATTTGTGTTGTCTTCCATTTATTTTCTGGCATATCCTCTTTCTCTGCAGCATATATATACAACAGGAATGACGTTAAAGGCCAATTTGTTTTTCTAGAAGTGGTTAAAATTCTCAAAAAAACAAAGATGAACGTCCAAAGGGGGGATGGGAGTGAATCTCCAACCATCACCCTAATAATTCAAATCCATAGAAAATCAAGGTATATAGATTTTTCCATTATATCAGAAGCTCCTCCCTTATTTAATAATCTTTAATATTTTTGCATTGAATACGATCCAAATAAATGGGCCCTTAGGGAAATAAAGTTTTCTTAACCTTAGTTTTTAAATATATTTTTATTAAGACCTCAACATCCAAATGGACAAGGTTGAACTAGGGTTGCGCCGGGGTTGATCTTGTTCCCCCTTCCCCCATAGTTTTAGAAAACCCAAATGTAATTGAAAATCTTATGCTTATCTTAACATATGGCTCCTCTAAGAATTTATTTTTGGCTAAATTAGCCAAATGTCCTTCATAGAGGTCTTGTAAGGCATCCAGTCCATCAACTTTTCCTCTAAGCCCTGTAGTCCATGCAGCTAGACATATTTCGGCGAGAGATCCCTAGATACAATTTTCATGACCGATTTACCCTTTTAACTGTTTTAGGCATAAAATCTCGAAATTTCAAATTTCAAATCTTGTAGTATCCCTCTTCTTCTTCAACCCGGACATGTTGAATCGGTTTTCTTGGGCTTGGACTGTGCTGTGTTGCTATCTACTGAATTGATCTGGATTTCTTCACATCGTCTTCGTTGCATAAAAGAGCAGGAGACTGGTTCCGATCTCGAGTGGGCCACACGATCAGATTGGTCGCTGATCAAAGAAAAAGCAGAAAGCAAACGATTTGGTCGTTTCCGAATCGGTCCGGTTCTGGGTTACAGACTAGAATTGAAGCAGCAGACAGATCGAAGACGATCAGAGGACCGGATTTATAAGGCGATCTTCGCCAGAGTAGAAGACCGGAGTCTTTTTCAGTTGGGTTTCTGACTTGGAGAGGCAGTAGGTCGCTGCACAGATCTTCGCCAGAGAAGAGGGCTGCCGCCGCTATGCGTCGCTCGAGAAGAAGCATCGCCGCTGCCACAGCGCCATCTTCACCGATGAGGACCAAACAAGCAGACAGTAGGACTACCGCCAGTCTTGCTATAAGTTCTCTGATTCTGGTTTGCAGAACCAGAACAGAAGAACGAGAAAGAAGAAGGTTGGTTTGTGATCTGGGCTAGGTCGGGTTCTTTCCAGGGCCGGGTTGGGTTCGACTTGACCCATGTTACATAAGTCAGAACAAATTTATCTGAGTTTTTCATTTTTTTTCAAATTTATTTGAGTTTTGTGCAAATTTATCTGAGTTCTGGATAAATCTATTTGAGTTTTTAACTAATTTATCTGAGTTCTGGACAAATCTATTTGAGTTTTTAGCTAATTTATTTGAGTTCTGGAACATATTTATCTGAGTTCTGGACAAATCTATCTGAGTTTTTGGCTAATTTATCTGAGTTCTGGAATAAATTTATCTGAGTTTTGGAGAAATCAATCTAAGTTTTTTAAAAAATTTATTTGAGTTTTTGAAAAATATAGCTAAGTTTCTGACAAATTTATCTCCATTTAGCGAATTTTAATGGAGTTTTTAAACTAAACTCAGGCTGTTCTTTTGAAACTTATTTTCATTTAAAAAAAATAAATTTAACTGAGTTTTGGGAAAAATACTTGAATTTTTGGCAAATGTTTTGAAATTTGAAAAATTGGTTTATCTTAGTTTTGGTAAATGTATTTGCGTTTTTTTGAACTTTATTTGCTTCTTTTTAAATTGATTTTCATCTTTTGAAGTTGATCTATATTTTTTGAAATTTATTTGGATCTTTTGAAATTTATTGCATTTTTTGAAATTTATTTGCGTTCTTTCGAATTTATTTGTATTTTTTGAAATTTATTTGTGTTTTTTTAGAATTTATTTGTGTTTTTAAATTTTATTTACGTATTTTGAAAATCTTTTCGTCTTTTGAAATTTATTTACATTTTTTGAAATTTATTTGGATCTTTTGAAATTTCTTTGGCCAATAAAATGGTAGTTGACCATTATTAATGGCATATCCTACTAATTGTGAGATATGATTGTGAAGAAATGGTAAATTAGGCATTTTAGGTTTTCAAATTTGAAAAATGACCCATCACACTATGGAAAAAGGTTGTGGATCTAAGCCAATAAAGTGAAATGTTCTATGTAAAAAATAAAGGGGCATTCTGCGACGGGTCCCTCCAAATTCACATAGAACACACTTGTCATAGGGTTGTATATGTGCTTAGGAATTAGTCCTATTGGGTCAAAATACAATATGGATGCCCTCATTAGCAAAGAAAGAAAAATTGAATAAACAAATTCATGCGACGACCATATTGCAGATGGGATAAGACTTTAATGATGATGATAGTGACCCTTGAAGGAAGTTTTCACTCCAAATGAGGCTAAAAAATTCTATAACTTTTATTCCGAGTCATGGTTTTAGAATCAATTTGATTTTACATTTGGGTGATAATTGTTCCTTTTTTTTTTTTCTTAATGCAAACAGACCATCAAGAAAACACCAACTTCTCGTTTCACATATTCTCACGAGAAGTCCAATTTGCATCGATGAAATGAATGTTATCGTATCGTTTGTCATAGACGCGGAAATGTTAGTCGGCGATGAATTCGGTCGAGAGTCCAAAACGACAGTTCAAGTCCAACACCACAACTGACAAACCGTCGCCTTCGCTTCATTAATCGCTTCCACAGCCTTCCAAACTTTTTAAAAACAAAGTAAGACCCCACACAAAAGACAAGCATAAAAATCAATCCAACCAGTGTCCATCACACGACAACAATATTCAATTTCAGCCGTACGATTAGACTCACTTGATGTTAATGTGAAACCTTAATTAAATTTACTTTTGCTAATTATTCCTACCAAACTTTTGAATACTAGACGGAAACCGTCGTATTCACTCTTTTTTCCCAACATCAAGATGTTATAAATTATAAAATTTAAACCCACAACTGATTAGCTTTGATGCTATATCGAGTTTCTTTAACCAACCATTTATTTCAAAATCTAGATGCATTAGTAGAGGTAGTAAAAACTTGGACAGTGACCTTTTGTAAGCCTTATCGGTAATTTGATTTAGTGGAATCCAACGACTTAGATCGAAATAGGTGCCTTGCTCTAATAGGGCTCCTACTAGTAGCGGATTTGATAGTGAGTCTACTAGCTATAGGTGGAACCCGACAGTAGGATCAAGATATTTAACAGTAGGATCAGATTTGGGTCATCCTAAACTCGAACCCGACACGACCCATAGCCATCCCAACACTGGCAATGGATCAGGTGTATGGTTTTATATTTTCTCATCCATCAACCAATCTCCATCACATTTAAGATCAGATTTCTTAGTCTTGATCTACCTGGTCCTCTTGAAATGAGACAGAGTTTAACATTGATTAATAATTTAGTCTATGTCATGGTCCAGTCACATTTGTACCCATTTTTATCAGAGTGGATAGGTATATGTTATGTATAATGTACTGTAATATATAATATTTTGTCATCTGTGCAAATATTAAATTAGATAGAAGAATATAAAACAAATAATATTCTTAGGTTTGAATTGGGCCCTAAGTTGGGCTCAGGTCCTTTGGAGTTGGAGTCGGATCTTATTCATTAAACCCATGTTTAAGTCTGAATGTTAGACCTATGTTCGAGTCTGAATACAATGCACTTTGATTTGGAGAGATGTTCCATTGTGCCATATCCTCACACTGGCCCACCCAAGAAAATTTTTATTTTCAGCATTTCAGGTGCAGTTCTCAAGCCAGAACATGCAAAGATTAATATTCAAAGACACCCCAGACAAAATCATAAACAAGTACTCAAATAAAAACTTTTTATGGAGTCTAAAAATTAGTTCCTTGTTTTCATTAATTAACTAATCTTTGTAAACTATTGCAAGAATATATTATAAATTTAAAGGAACGTTAAAGGAATGTGGAATAAATTATATATGTAAAAGTCAGTTTTGCATAGCAATGCATGTTTATTTTAGCCTTCTGGTATTATTTTTTCTGCAAGGAATTGAATGCCAGGAAACTCTAAGAAATATATTCTTAAAAGTTTTAGAATTAAAGAAAGGATTATAAGGACCCATAAATGTCCATAAATAATGTCCTCACTAATGAAAAACGAATCAAGGGAGATGGAAAATGAATACCAATCCATAACTCTAGTAAATCAAATCCTATAAAAGTAGCTTCTCATCGAGAGCCCTACCTTACACCTCAACCCTTAACTCCTTAATAATCTTCTATTGGAACTCATTTTACCATGAATTCCAAGGAATTCATTTGTATGCAAATAAATAGATTTCTAAGACATTTTTTAAATGTTGATGATTCCTTGGCAGCATAGAAAGGCTTCTAATTCTCTCTACTTATTTCTTTTTTTGAGATTTTTTGTCAAAGAGAAAATATTTAACAATCTTTTTAAGTCAATAGAAAACTATTTCACATGGGGTGTCAACATCCTTTTTTAAGGATTGCAAAAGGTCAATTTGTGATGCAAAACAAATTTTAGTGTTGCAAAAACCTGGAGCCCATCCATTTACATGGAATTTAGCTATTAGAAATTCATAGCCGAATTAACTCTTGCAATCCATATTAAAAGAGGTGAAGATATAAGGTGGAAATGTTAATAGTTATTGTTTGGGTTATCACCGTCATTTCTTCAATCTGAGTTATTTTTAAAAACCTATTTATTAAAACTTTAGTAACCTTAGGTGTAGGAGTGGTACATTTCTCTTGTACCCTGCTGCCCCTTTGTTTCTTTCTCTCTCTCTCTCTCTTACCTTTGATTCCTTTTTAACGAAATCTTTGCTACTGTCTTGTTAAAAAAAGCCTTTTATTTTTTTTGAGCTTTTTGTATATACCCCTCTAAGGTTTGTAGGATTTGTAAATAGGCCCCAAGGGTTTTAGTATTTGTAAATAGGCCCCTGTTTTTCAATTTAATACCTTTCGTGTCCTCAAAATCAGTAGCCTTTCAACCACCAAAGGTTTTTAGAGTTGAATGACACCTTTGCCCATCTCTTTATTCCTATATGCATAAATTTAAAAGCTTGAAATTATTTTTCTCTGAAGCTTGTAACATTAATAATTATATTTAGTGGCAGAGAATAACTACACATAAATCTATTTTTATCAGTATAGGGCTTGTTTAATTAGATTCAAATCAGTCATAATGACGAAGAAAGCCTGTGCTTATAGTTGATTATAATTGATTCAATCCATGTATGACTGGCCGTTATATTGATGAAAGTTTCAAAATACATGATTAGGCTCCATTTGCATTAAAGAGTTATTAAGAGAGACAATTGGGATTTGGGATAAAATAATTGTGTTTTTATAAATAATAATACACTCATTTTTGTTTAAAGGCTATAAGGGCGAAGTTGTCATTTTTATGAAAGTTCATTACAAATTTTATAATGGTTATTCATTCTCGTTAGGAATATTGATTTTGGGGACATGAAAGGTATTAAAATGAAAGAGTAGTAGCCTATTTATAAATACAAAAAACCATAGAGTCCTATTTGCAAATCATACAAACCTTAGAGAGGTATGTACAAAAAAGTCTTGTTTTTTTTGAGAAATCAATTGCATAAACGCAATTGTAAAATTTCCACCTCTCCTTTTTTATACGGTGTAGTTGAAGCAACACCTTCCTTACCTTCATGGGAGTTAGTGGAGTGGCATTAAGCTTTGTGTTCGAAACCATCCCAAATTTAGAGAGTACGTCATTTGTACGGATTTAGTGGGTTCCACATGTGGATTTAGCCCTATTAAATTAAAGACTTCAGGAATACTCGTATCATTAAAAAAAAAAAAAAAGGGGAAAAAGAAAGACTTTGGGCCAATCTTCCCATCATAATATCCTTGAGATGGCCCCATGGACATTGCAAGGGTCACTCACTGTCACTGCTCTTTTTTGCAGTCGGATTCAACGGGTGGTTGGATGATGGATCCACATGACATGCCCGTGACCTTTTTCTGACCTTATTATAGATTCGTGACACACGACGCACGACACGACACGACACAAAAGAAAAGGTCGTCGTCGGACGAGTCACACCAACGAAACTGCAATCCCCTAACCACAGTTACTTATCCCACGCTCAGACATTTAACCCTAGTTGAGTTTTCGTGTCCTCGTCTCGCTCTCTCTCTCAATTCCCGAACACGACAGAAACCAGACAGCAAATGCAGCCGTACACGTCTTCGTAGGGTGACGTGTCACGAATCGTAAGCGTCCACCTGTCGAAATACTAATGGAGATGAAGTCATGTTGGCGTCCTCTTCTTTATCTTGTCGATTGGGCCGATGGGACGTGACGATGATAGGTGGGGCCCACCTCATCGCTGCCTCCCAGAATCTATGTCGCGGAATATTTTTTTTTTTTAGTTATAAATGTTTGCTAGTGAACATAGACACTGGCCCCACCTTGAAGACTTGAGTTTAGCAGGGAAAATCTAAATCAGGGCCACATGTGGTAAATTCAAACTATTCAAAATCAGAACCACATGATTTAATTAATTTGAGATGAACTTTACTTTAATTAGAGATTTTCTCACCATCAAATTAAGTATTATACTCTAAAGGATGTGTCTAAAATAATAATGAAAAATATTTAGTCCTAGTTTTGTTTATGCAGTCAATTCTCAAAGGTAGGCAAAACTTTGATTGAAGTGAGATTTAGCGAGTTCGAATAATCATAGAATGTGTTTGTGCAAAATGGATTTTTCGTCAGTGTGGAATGAGAAGAAATGGGGAGCAAGGCTTTATTTCTAATGGAGTGTAGTGAACTCTGGATTTTCCAACTAGGGCATGTTACTGCACCAAATGTATTTCCAGTCTTTCCACTGAAGTTTACATTTGATCTAGTGGCGAATCCAAGATTTTTATTTAAGGGGGGCAAGACTGTATTTCTGTTGGGGCGTGAGCTATCTGGCCCATATCCCATTTTGGACTTTTTTGAGATCCACAAGGGCGAGTACCTCCAATACCTAGGTTTGTAGCTTATTGGAACTCATATTGGAACTCTTCTTTTAAAAATTCAAGTAGCACAAAGTAAATGCCCCGTCGGTGTAAGTGTTTTCTTCAAATCTTTCCTTGATAAGAGAGAGTTGGTCTTATGATAAGATTGATTGTTTGATAAAAGAAAAATGCGATAATAAATAATGTGTAAGATTGTATTAATCTTTTTAAAAAAAAATCAAAATGTTAATTTTATAGCAGAATCAACTCCTACTAGATAAAATTTAGAGAGACCACATGCTCAAGAAAATCTTTTATTTTAAAGTTCTCCAATTTTCAATAGGTGGGCCTCTGTATAAAGTTTCACTCCACTAATTCAAATTTCTATCTTCCAAAAAGAAATAAAATGGGATTTCTCCAAGTCAAAGCATCATAGGATCCTTGCTCAAATTTGGCAGGAAATAATAAAACATTGACTTTAAATTGAGAAGAATGGGCCCTACTATAGAGTTCCAGTGTGACTAAAGATTTTTCCAAGTCAAAAAGCATCAGAGTATCCTTGCTCAAATTTGGCAAGAGCTAATAAAGTTGGAATTCTGACTTTAAGCCGGCAAGTGTTTATGCATGGTATCTATAAATTAATATATAGCAGGGGACTTTGAATGTTTTCTTGAGAATTTGGATTCCTTTTCCCTTGGGCCATTTGGATTGCCTCTGTTTGCATTGTGTAGACTATCTAGATGTGATTTTTGGTGTTTGTCATTATCAAGTACAGATTGTACAGCTAACCAGAACTGAATTCCAAGGATGTAAATGAGAATTCAAGACATGTACAATTTGTTCATTGAAAAAAGTTGCAAATGGCTGTTCTTTGTTGTCATCAATACCAGGATCATCAACAAAGTTGACGGCACGATCATGAGCATGGATGAATAATTTGGATTTTGCAACAGTTTTATAATTGAAGCTAATGGGGGAGTCCAGAGCATAATCATGGTGTATTTTGATCCACAACTATAATTTATAGTATGGATCCATTCTAAGATTTGGAATGCAAACGCGTAATGGTTATGCATCTTCAAGATTACAAACGCGTAATGGTTACGCGTCTTCAAGTTCATTTGCGTGCATTTATGCATGTGATGCTTAAATGATGTGTTAAATGGACTCACATCTAAACAGTTTCACACCTCTTCTTGAAAAAGTCGCTAGGACAACTCATACATGGTGTCGCATATTCATAGATCCCATCAACCCCCCTTACTGTTTTCATTTCTACGGGATCCATGTAATAATCCAAGCCATTTAATTTGTTTATTGGACGAATAAACCCTATAACCTTGAAGTTGAAGATAGTTAATCTTAAATCTTCATATATTTTTAGTAATTTGTGAAAAAGCATTTACCTAGAGATATGATTTTTTGCACTTTTGTGGGCTCCCAGCTTATGGTTTGAATCATTCAATATTCTTGTATTAATGAAAAGCATCAAATATTTAGATTCATATATATTAAATCTTTATGGATTTTGAGAAATTAGTAAAAGAAAAAATCCTAAACGTCAAATTTCCAAAAACATCTAAAACTGTTAAGACTTACCCATTTACTCATGTGAAAATGTTGCTTTTGACAAACATGATAATGTATTTCACATGCTTAACATTCACTTATGTAAGATCCTTTTTTTTTTTTTCTCATGTTTGAATATCCAACAACTAAAAGATCATAGATCCAAATCTCATTTTGAATCTAAGATGAGTGAAACTCAAATGATTTTCTCAAGTGCCATTTGGTATCCCTAAAAATAGGGTCGATTTCACTTAAAAATGACCCAAACGCATGTTTGAGTGTTTTTCCTAGCCATAAAAATAATTGTTTGAGTGCTTTTCACCGTTTGGAAAAAGTCTATTCTCCCTTCGATTGAATCAACATTAAGATCATTTTCCTATTTTACAAAAAACTAATCAAAGGGAACAAAATCAAATCAAAGATAATTTTTTTGGGGTTTTTTCTTGATAAGTTTGTGCACATTACTTTTAGTTCCGGATATGTTTGCCTCTCCTCGCTCTGCGACATGTCTACCCATATGACTTTTATTATACTAGTGGAGCCTTGCACGTGCAATGCACGTGCAAGGAATATACTCTTTCATTATGATAATCTGGAAAAATAAAGTCATTGAGAAATTCAATATTAACGATCCCAATGGAGAATGACCAGTTTACATATAGCTCAATTTTTTTGGAAAATTAAGCAATGTACAATCACTCATTGTTCTTATGAAATTCAGTAAAAGCTTCAATAGAAAAAAGTAAGAAGAATATAGAATAATAAGATATATGGAAGGAAACTAACTGAAAAAAGTTGAAAACCAACCTTTTCTGGCAATACATGATTTGGCAAGACACTCACAAATTTCAATATGGATCGATCGTCCGGCTTATTTTCCAAAAAAATTTGTCTAAAACTTAGCGCCAAATACATACAAAATTCATGTTGAGAAGCACCGAAAGGCAGTAATACTAATACAAAGAAGTTTGAATATTATGGAAAGAAACAAGATTGATATGTCAGGATGAGGGCCAGAGCAACAACTTAAAAAGCTCTCTTGAATTAAGATGACACTGCTACCAAATTTTGAACTATGTACGCTTGTGACACTTTTGTTAGCTTTTTATGTATCATAAATCAGTTATGTTACATTCTAATTTTGTTGTAAGTGAATCTTTGAAACACATATCATAATTTGAAGCAAGAGAACCAACTATTAAGAGATTTTTAGCCATGCATTCTTAGGATGGGCACAACTACTTCCTTCAAACTTCATAAGAAAATTTAATGGAAATTTCATTATCCTAGCATTATAGTAATGTGGTTGCAATGTTGGACATGAATCAAGTCCAAGAGTAATACTGGTTCGACCTGAGATGATGCCTTGGATGAAGCATGTAAAATCATAAAGAAAGACAATTAGCACCCTTAAACACAGTTTAGCACGTAGAATGATAATGAAGGAATGCATGTTGCCAGAATTGCCTAAAACAAAAAAACAGGGGCTCTAAAGCAATCACTTCAAATCAAAATAAGAGGGTGGATCTAAAAACAGGAATTGGCATATCAAAATGATGGGTTCCATTGCATCATACTCATAAAAACTTGAAAATAAAAATAAAATACCTTATCATAATTCAAAAAGTAATAAGACAAGCCATTAGTCACTTACATTAGATGTTGGTTTGATATATAGCAATAAAATTTAAAAGAAAACCAACTTGCATGTAATGAAGAAATCAAGAAAAGGCTTACATGAAAAAAATCTACATACGCTTGCATATTTACAAAAAAACTTTCATGATACCGAGATTATCTGGCTACTAAGAAAATAAAGCATTTAAATAGACCTTAAGCCTCTCCACAGCATCTCCGTATCTTTGGCTAGTGCATCCACACATCAATGAAATAACTTCATCATTTCAACATACTAATGTCACCCAAGTCCTCATCACTAAGTATGAAAACACCATACTTTCTTAATGAACGGATATATATATGTCCCAGTATTTCTTTTTCTGATATGACACAAGCATACTATCAAACCACATAAAATATTTTTCTTTATTTTTTGGAGTGACTATTTGGTTAGATCTACTTGTGCATAGTATTTTGTATCGATTGCGGATTTCTACTGCATCATAACATACTTGCTAGTATACAAAGGAATTCATCGTGAAATAAGCATTGCTGAAAGATTATTAAAGAAGTGAGGGGTGAGAGACACGGGGTTATGGATGCAAATGGGACCTTGACCTTCATGAGATTTGAGTTCCAAGATGATAGATGAGCATTCGTCTTTCATTTTTCCTCAAATCAAATTCCATTAAAAGAGAAGTTATTTGATTGGCATTTTTTAATATTCATGTATGATTTTACATTTTAACCACTAATGAAAATTTGAAGCCCTATAATTCTTAGGAACTGTAGGAACTATTTTCTGTCATTCCTTATAAAGTTTGATGCACTAAAATGTGTAACATGTTACAATTATTTTTTTTCCTTTCTTTTTTCCAGAAAGAGGGGAACGCATTAAAAGATTAAAAAACAATCATAAATGGTCCAAACCTTATTCCAAAACCACTAATGTCAAAGATAACATACAAGATGACCAATCCACCAAGCTAGCTAATACAACACAAAAACAACCAAAACAACATAAAAAAAAAACACCTCAACTGGTCAGTACCTCCCCTGAATGTTAAAATTCTATTTCATTTCTAATATTGCTGGTCATTTTTGAATATTCAAATTTTCTTCATTTTTAATTGCTTATAAAAATTTAAAGTAAATTTCGCTATTTCAGTAACATAAAAAAAATGCCCAACATTAAAAAGAGATTTTCTATTGTCACAAAGTTCACTTTGTCGAATTTTGTTGAAGCACTAAACGTTTAACATTTCACAATTCTATTTCACATGTTTCATTTCTAGCATTGCAAATTCAATGAAACAAAATATCAACCAACCAGAATAGTACCCAACTCATAGTTTTAAACGGATAAATAACAAATCACAATGATTCCAAGCAACCTTTGGCATTCTCATTCTCATCTCTTCCTCTGACAAGCAAATCGTGTCTTTATAGGCATTGGGATCGAAGTTGAGATTTCCTACACATGAAAATCTTAATTGAAATTTCTCATTTGAGATTTTGCAGCGGATGTACAAATTCTTCAAAGATAACACTTTTCATGAACATTTGAGATAAGCATTTCATTGAACTATAATAATACTAAGTGGGGCCCACAGATGTGTAGTTCTCTTTGATTATATATATAATATAATTTAATAATACTAAGTGAAGCCCACAGATGTGTAGGGAAAAAACATGACAAGTTCTTCTACTAAGTGGGGCCCACAAATGTGAAGTTCTCTTTTATTTTATATATGTATAATATAATAATACTACATGGGGCCCACATATGTGTAGATGTAGAGAAAAAGCATGACAAGTTCTTCTACTAAGTGGGGCCCATAGATGTGTAGTTCTCTTTTATTATATATATATATAATATAATAATACTAAGTGGGGCCTATAGATGTTGTAATAATACTAAGTGGGGCCCACAGATGTGTAGATGTAGAGAAAAAACTTGACAAGTTCTTCTACCAAGTGGGGTGCACAGATGTGTAGTTCTCTTTTATTGTATATATATATAATATAATAATACTAAGTGAGGCCTACAGATGTCTAGATGGAGTGAAAAGGCATGACAAGTTAGGCATGACAAGTTCTTCTCTTTTATTTGGGCCAACATGTGTAATTCTCTTTTATTATATATATATATAATATAATATAATAATACTAAGTGGGACCCACAGATGTGTAGAGAAAAAGCATGACACTTTCATCTATTTTATAATAAGGGTATAGATATTATATTATTATTATTATGTAATAATATATTACTATATTATAATATATTATAATATCTGGGGGTGGGCCCTACAAAGGTGTAGTGAAAAAGTATGCAACTTCTCTTCCTCTTTTATAATAGTAGATATAGATAAAATAATAGATAGATTCTAATATTTGGGGGTGAGCCCCACAAAGGTGTAATGAAAAAGTTTGCAATTTCTTATAATAATATATTATTATATTATATTATAATATTTGGGGGTGGGCTCCACAATAGTGGAGTGAAAAAGTTTGCATTATAATGTTTTGGGGTGGGCCCCACAAAGGTGTAGTGAAAAAGTTTGTAATTTCTCAAAATAATATATTATCATATTATATTATAATATTTGGGGGTGGGCCCCACAATGGTGTAGTGAAAAAGTTTGTAATATCTCATCTTTTATAATAGTAGATAGATAATAAGGGTATAAATATTATATAATAATATATTATTATATTCTATTATAATATTTTAGGGTGGGCCCAACAATGGTGTAGTGAAAAAAATTTGCAACATTCCCTCTTTTATAATACGTAGAAGTGGATAGAAATAAAAAAATATAAGTGTAGTAGATATTATTATAATATAATAATAATATATTATCATATTCTATTCTAATAGGTAGAGGTGGGCCCCACATGCTGTAGTGCAAATTTTTTGCAACATTTCCTCTTTTATAATAGTAGTAGATGACAAAGCTTGCTTTTACAATGGAATTAGACATACTACACCAAACGCTCTATTTGTAAACATGCTTATTAAAACAACTCTATTTTGACTAAATTGAATCGAATAAACTTTATTTGAAAAAGAATAAAGTTTATGAACGAGGCCCTGGGTGAATAAAACTCATTATGTGTATGTTGAGGGACATTCTTAATTTCTCCTATGCATGCGATCTTCTTGGATTGTGCATCTGGACTATCACCAAAGGCATGACTCCCTAAATTTCACTGGGTCCCATAGGATGAACTACACCAATTTACAGTGCACAGTGGGGAAGTGCGTAGGAGAAAATCGTCTATACGTTAAGTACTTATTGTTTGCGTGCCATATATGTTGAGTACTTAAGTGGGGCATCCGGATAGACAATGTGAGGCAAGCTTTTTATCATTTCATCAATAACATCAAACTAAAACAAGTGGGACACTTTAGAGGGAGAGAGGGAGAGAGGGTTATGGTCCCTTGTAATAGGGGCATAGAAAGAACCCTACAAACCCATGTGACCGGCAATGTCCAACTGCTGGGTGTTGAGTGAGATCAAAGCATGTCTGCAATCTTTACTTATTTAGTCTTTTACCTATAATGATTGAGGACCCATGTGCTTGGCTTAAAGTCAGTTTCGGACACCCTATATATCAGTTCAGAAAGATATGACCTAAAAATTAAAACTGCACTGGAGATTTTTTTTTTTTTTTTAAATAGAGGATTTTACCAAAAAATAAAATAAAAATACTTTAGATAGTTAGTGCACCAAAAAAGACACCTTAGCAAACCTCACACTAAAGAGGCCCTCTCGCCCAAAAGACCTTTTCTTTTTTACCTATTTTTCCGAGCGTCGATATCCACCCTCCCCTAAATAGGGGACGGTCGATATCAACCCTGGAAAAAAAAATCAATTTCGCGGGTCTTCTTCCTCTCTTCCCCAATCACAGTTTGTGTGTGAATTTTAGGATAAAAGAGGGTGTATTTTTGGATCTGGGCTGTCTATATTATTGTACGAGCTTGGATCTGAACTGAATCCACACCTAGCGTATTGGATGGGCCCGGAACCAGATCCAAACACATGCATTTAGCCCAAAATCAACCGGGCCTATCCAGCTTTGTGAAGGTCTGGACCTTGAGTTTAGTACTTGGACCGGGGCTGAATCTAAATCCTGGGCCTGATTAATATCGGTGTGGCCTGGATTAAGTGATAGATATCACAAAGCCTGGCCCAGCCAGAATAAGTAATGCATGTCGCTTGGTAACTAATTTGCTCAACAAGTGATAGAAGCCCACCTTGACCCCGCCTGATTGACTAAATGGTCCAGCTCGGTCTGATTGTGTAGGTGAGATAGGCTTGGGACAGGCACTTAAGGCCTGTGTCGAGCATGGGCCGAAGACGCACCTGTGTTTCTAAAATCGGGCTGGGCCTAAATAACCTCAGCCTAGCCCAGCCTGGACCGGTCCCATGAACACCCTACTGTTGGATTCACTATTGTGGGGCCTAGAGAGGAGTGATCTAGATTCTAGAACCAACCAACCTCATCTTTTTGAGCTTGGGCTGCTTTGAGATATCCATCTAGGCCTATCTTCATGTTCAATGACTTATGTGAAATAAGGGCTTCCTGGATTACATTTTGGCCCAAATGCATTCTAAATAGATCTGATAGGAGGCATAGAAGCAATATCCTCAGGTATGAATTGGGCCAAGGCTGGGCCTGGTTGCATTATCTAAATTTCTAGTTGTTTCTGATGTCATATCTTGCGTTTTCAATCGGAGGTCGCACTTAACATTATCAGCATTTTGGGAAGGACCACCACCACCACCATCATCAAAGCTTTTTGCATGGGTCGACTCGATAGTAGTAAAAAACTCAACATGAATGTAGAACTGCTATCGCATTGGTCCCACTGCTATGCCATAAGGTCTAGAACTCATTGGTTTTGCTAGAGTTATCCCCTCCCAACTTGGAAGTACTAAACTTTGA
Source organism: Persea americana (assembly GCA_029852735.1). NCBI lineage: Eukaryota > Viridiplantae > Streptophyta > Magnoliopsida > Laurales > Lauraceae > Persea > Persea americana. The sequence continues at coordinate 9,233,513 of CM056813.1, read as the reverse complement.
GTGTAAACCACTATAGCATAGGGACCAGAGGTGTTTCTACTGATCAGATGATACCCAACTTTGCACGCAAGGACAAAACAATTCAAGCATTGAATGGCACTGATACTCTAATTCGGAAGATCTTTGGGCATCCTGCAAAGGTGAATTGATCTATCTAAAATTCTAAATACATGAACCATCCAAATAAATAAACTCATCATCTCCAAACAGATGCTTGAATGTGACAAGCTTTGCATTTCATACTAAATAAAGATCACTTCCTGTAAATCTCCACTCCATATTAAGGTTAGACCCAACACGACTCACTTGGCTACCTGCTTTGGGTAACAGTGTCAGTCAGGCAGGCCGGGCTGGACAACCTAGCCCTAGCTCAATCTAACTCACTTTTTTGGATAAGCCTCAAGTTGCCAAGCCCGAAATGGAGTGCAATTCAGGCTGAGTTGGGTTAACTCGGAATGGCCGCAAAGAAGGATTATGGCTTAATCTCTAGAAAAATCACAGCTATTGAGATGGTGGGCTTATGGCCCAATCTCTCCAATCAAACTCAAATCTAAAAGGGACAAAAGAAAAGAAAAGAAAAGAAAACACTAATTCTCGAGTTCTGACCTGTTTCTGGGCCATGTTTATTTGGGTGTCCCAAATCATTCTGTGCTGATTTGCTGCATCAGAATTGTTTGTTATGATTCTAATCTATTGCTGGGTCCTCTCCTTGAGATGCTTTCTGATGTGCTGCTGGGAAAGAAGAGAATGAGAGCCCAAACCCATCCTAGAATCTAAAAAGACCCACATCCATGTTCTTGTGGGGGACTCACTATGGTAAGGTAATCACCTAGCAGCTCAATTATCTCAAGGCCCTGACTTGAAAGGTTCCACTACAGTCCTGTTCTGAGCCGAACCAATTTGTAGGGTCCATAAACTGGACCCAATTGATGAAACCTCGAAACCCTATCCTTTTTTAGTTTAGATTTGGCCTAATTTAGTCCCATTTGGAGATAGTGATCTGGGTCTAGCCTAGAGACTGAGTTTGTTGACGGTTCTAGGGCAGTCGAAGCCTTACAAAACTTTGGCCCACATTGGACTGTGTTTCTAGGACCATCGGATGGCCTAGGCTTATATATTTGGTCAGATAGTTAAAATGCAGTTGAACACCAACAGATGAACAACATCCAGGTTGTGTACTTTCTGGACACAAACCCTAACCTATGGGTGAAAATCTGCCCGGCACGGCCCGCCCAAGACTGGGCCCAGTTGTGCCCGGGCCGGGCCTGCACAGCCCATGTCTGATATGAGGGCTGTGCAGTGCCGGGCCCAACCTCTTGGGGGTCAGCCCAGCAAGGCCCTGGTCGTGCCATGCTGGGCTGGCCCCAGTCGGGCCTGGGCTGTGCAGTCCATGGGCGGCCCACAGATCCCCCTTTCCTTTTTTTTTTTTTTTTTTAAATTGGACGGACACAAAGTCATAAACATGGACTTAGACTCTTGGACTAATTTCATTAAAATAAAGAAATTAAGAGAAATAAATAAGTAGAATAACACTAATGATGTTTTGAAAAAATATATCAAATAATTTTTTTTTCCATTTGACCATTGGACCCCCCCTATTTGACCATTTCTAGGGGGGGGGGGGGGGGGGGGGGTGGGCTGTGTTAAAAATGTAAAAAATTACTTTTTTGACCTTTTTTTGAGGAGGTTTTTTTTTTCTTTTTTTAAATGACCGTTGGGGACATGTTGGGCCGTGCTTGGGCCATGCCTTGTGCCGGGCCGGGTCGTCCGCGGACTTGGGGGTTTGGCCTTGGGCCTGGCAGCCCTAGCCCAGCACAGCTTGCCGGCCCGGCCCGGCCTGTTGACCAAGTCAACAGGTTCAAGCACGGTTTTTCCGTACCGGGCCCGTGCTGGGCATGGGCTGCCCGCACAGATTTACACCCGTGCCGTAGCCCGACTCCAATGGACCAGACCGACTTGGACCCTGTCCTGATGTTGAAGAATATAATGTTATGATATACAGTAAATGTGATCTAATATACCATTAATATACTATTTTTAAGATTCTCAATTTTTTTTTAAAGTCTATTAATATACTTATTCATATAGCATATGATATAAAATAATAAAACTACTGTTTTATGTTAAATATGTTGTATACTTGGGTATTTGGATATGGGTCTAAAGATGATTGGACTTGGATGAAGGTCTAAATTCAGTAAGTGGGTGTAACACCTTGACCTGGCTTAATTTCTATTATTACTAATTTATCAAATTTTATTAGATTAATCATGCTTGAATAGAAAATTAAGTTGTTTTAATCTTAATTAGACTTAATTAGACTTTTAGGCTAGACCATGGGTTTTGAGTAGGTAGTTTGAACCATATATGACTCATTGGGTAGAACCAAAGGACCTTTCATAATTTTAGGTTTTATCATTTTTCATCATATGCATGTCATCTTGACATCATCGAGTGTATCTCGATCAGTATATCATTTCTCGTATTGGGTACCTTCTTCCCATTAGATCTCAAATTAATCAAATTAACCACCATTTGACCCTAATTGAAAAAAGAGGATTTAACCAGAAAAAGCACTTAATGCGCACGTGTTACTCAATCAAACACTTTAGCATTTGGGGCACCAATTCGAGCAATTGGGCCCTACTTCCTTTTATATATATATATATATATATTTGGCATATCGTTGGCGCCAACCTTATTTACATTGAATAAGGTCAGTGATGATGCTGTCCGTGAAGCCCTTCTAATCCGATTTCGAGTTTCATTCTTCCCACTCTTCTAAAATCGCAAAGAGTTTGTTTTATTCCTTTAGAGAGAGGTGTTCCGTGACTAGTGTGTTTTCCCATCAGTGATTGTCCCATTAATTTTTGATCAATCTCCTCTTGCTATTGGGTTTACACAAAGGAGGTAATGAAAACTTTTCTCTTTACGTGATGGAACCCTTGAAATCAGTCTCCTCTTTCTATTGATAACGTATCATGCATATAGTATCATTTAATGAATGAAAAAATAATTCTTAGGCAGAATACATTTTATCTTTCACTGTATGCTGTTTATTGTTTGTTTCATTGAATATGGTATATGTTGCACATGAGTCCTATTTACTCTTTTTGAATCCACAATGTAATACATAATATTACATTGACTTAAATGTCAACAACCAAAGTAGTTTATACATAATTAGTTTATAATAAGTAGTAAAACATTCACAAATTTAATAAAATCTAAACCCCGTGCATTATTGGTTGAGAATGATGATCCAACTAATTTATCTATTTTATGATGTTCTAATAGCATGTTAGACGTTGAGCACCTAATAATTTTTCACTATGATGGTGAGTTTGAATTTAAGCTCAATCGTCCTCAATACAAGGGTGGAAGGCAGAAGATGAGGTATCTCTCAAGCAGTGTCACGTTCAACTAGTTGTGCAAAATTGCTTTGGAAGCAGGCAACAACTTCCGATTAAATAACTCTAAAGTATCTTCTACACAATGGCAATTTTTTTTCAATGATAGATATCGACGATGACAATGATTCAATAGTTTGTAAAAATCGTTAAAAAGCAAAGCAAAATGGATATTATTATTCATTTCAAGAAGGCTATGCGATGAAGGCAATTCCAACACAATCATGGCAATATGTATGTTCTGAAGTTAAAACTATATTTCAACTCATGGCAATAGGTATGTTCTGAAGTAATTTTTTTTGTCATAACTTCATATTGCAGATCTGTATAGGATGAAAGAAACGAAACCATTCGAGAAGCTCCGATCATTGGAAAGCCTGATATTAAATTAAAGGTCGTGCTACCATCGTCACCGTCACCTCCACCTTTTAAAGATGGACCCACGATTGGTATACAGGAGGATGACGATACCAAATTCCTAACAACATTGTCCTATTTTGCGGACGATGATGAGTCCATGTTCGAAGAAATCAATGTAGAATTGCTTGATGTGAATGGAAGCGAAAGTGTGCGCAGTGCTCCCGCAACTAATGTGGATGTGAATGGAAGTTCAGCAGCTGCTCAACTAATTAATTCAGAAGTCGAAAGAGATACTACAAGTAAAAATGAAGAATACAACTTTTCAAAATCTCCCTTCGTGGACACTATGATCCCTGAAGATGTCGTGCCCGAAGAAGGGACCGATTCAACTAGGGAGATGTGGTTAGGTAGGGAGTTTTCTGATCGCATGGCTTTTAAAAGAGGTATAACAAAGTACGCAATATACGACAACTTCACCTTAAAACACGAGAGGACGAACATGAAGATGGTCACAACGAGTTGTAAAGGAGTCGATTGTTCCTGGCGTATACATGCCTCCATGGTAGATTCTCGTCCACACTTCAGAGTTCGAAAGTATAATTTAACACACTGTTGCTCCAAACCACTTTTGGGAACTGCATATAGGCAAGCAACCGCGAAGCTAGTAGTAGAGTTCATTGAAGAAAAGGTGCGATGCAATAACGATCTTAGGCCCAAGGAGATCATCAATGAATGTCAGATTGAGTTTGGGACCCGCATTACATACATGAGAGCACATAGGGGAAAGGAGCTTGCATTGTGCAAAGTGCGTGGATCGTATGAGGAGTCTTTTATGATATTGCCACTCTATTGCAACTAGCTTCATAGAACCAACTCCGGTTTGTACACTGCATTGGACATAGGCTAGATGATCGATTTAGATGCTTCTTTTGGTCCTTCGGTCCATGCTTAAGGTCATTCCAAACCTCTTTAAGGCCATTGATAGCGGTGGATGGATCACACCTTCGTGGCAAATATCTAAGAGTGCTAATGGTGGCCGTAACACATGATGGAAATCATCAACTGTTCCCCATTGCATTTGTCTTTGCCGAAGCAGAGCGGCGTGATAGTTGAGAGTGGTTTCTTGCACACTTGTCCTTCTCGTTGGGTGAGCCAAAAAATCTCACAATTACATCCGTCCGTTAAAAAGGTCTGATTCCTGTAGTACAAGCCATGATGCCAAGTGCAAAGTATTGTTTTTGTTGCCATCATATAGCTGAAAACATAAGGGCTGCTTTCAACGACCATGGCATTATAAGAAAGTTTTGGACCGCAGCAAGGGCATACCGACCTTGTGAGTATGATGCTTGCACGGACCACATAAAAAGTGTAGATGAACCTGCATATAATTACATCCATGCGATCGGCCGTCAGTTCTGGGCAACGGAATATGCTCATGGACGTAGGTATGACATGCTTACCTGCAATGCTGCAGAGTGCAGAAATAGTCTCCTAAAAGACACCCAAGTGCTCCTGATTACAAAGCAAGTGGAAGAGATACGTGCAAAACTGATGGGATTCTTTCAGAGACGATCAACTCAAGTACAAAGCATCACTTCAGTACTAACTCCGTATGCAGAGAAGTACCTAGCCATAGAGATGGAGGAATCACGAAGGCTGATGATACGGGTAGCGGCATTGAATGATTATCAAGTGCAATATGCAGAGTTTGTTGATGTAGTTAATCTAGATCGCAGGTCATGCTCGTGCCACAAATGAGATGTAATTGGGATCCTATGTTGCTATGCTGTTGCCGCCATAAAAGCGCGGAATATGAATCCATATGACTATTGCTAGCACTGGTACCTGACAAGCACGTACCAGAAGATGTACATTGATGTCATTCATGCCACTCGTGATAGAAAGCAATGGGAACATCACATTATAACTGGGAGAGTTCTCCAACCATTGGCTAGTAAGCAACCTGGTCAACCAAAGAAAAACATGATCCGAGTTGAAGATCGACATTGCCAGCGAAGAGTGGCAACTTGTTCTTGCTGTGGAGAGAGGGCTCACAACCGTGGGAGCTGAAAAAATCCGCCAGTTCAACAATGACGTTGATGGATGTTGTGTTTTGGTTCTACTTATGTAATCTTTTTTGTTTTGGGTCTGTTTTTTGATACTTCGTGTTATATGTATGTTTGTGGGTAGTTTATTAATTAAAATGACAGTAATGGTTTTTGCATTTTTGGATGTTTGTGGATAAATTATCATTTATTTTGAAAAGATGTGAGAAACCCACTATTTTCTTTTGGAAGATGATGTATGCTTGTACGCAGCGTAAGGAATCTGCATGAAATTTTTATTTCATGCACGTGGAAAGTTTTCATTACAGGGTCGGCGATGACCTTATCCGTGTTGAATAACATCACCACCGACGCAAGTTTCCAACTTTTCTGACCAAAGTTGTAACTTTTCCCGGGATCATCCATTACAGGGTCGGTGATGATCTTAGCTGTATAAAACAAGGTCACCACTGACACAGGTTGCTAATTTTTTTTACCAAAAGTTGTAACGTTTCTAAGCTACATCTGGAAAAAAATTCTAAGTATAGGTCGGTGATGACCTTAATTGTGTAAAATAAGGTCATAACCGACGCATATTATGTATTTTTTTATAGCAAAAGTAGTAACTTTTTCAGGCAGAAAAAATAAAGACATGGTTGGTGATGACTTTAGCTGTGTAAAATAAGGTCACCACAGACGCAGGTTATGTATTTTTTATTTTTTTTAGCAAAAGTTGTAACTTTTTCAGGCAATGAATGGGAAAAAAACAAAGACACGGTTGGTGATGACCTTAGCTGTGTAAAATAAGGTCACCACTGACGCAGGTTATGTATTTTTTTTATACCAAAAGTTGTAACTTTCCAAGGAAACCCATGGGAAAAAAACAAAGTTAGGGTCGGTGTTGACCTTAACAGTGTTGAATAACGTCACCACCGACGCAGGTCACTCCAAAAGTTGTAACTTTTCCAGGAGAAAATCCAGTACATGGTCGGTGAAGACCTTATTAGTGTCAAATAAGGTCATCACCAACTTTATTTTCACTACTGTTTACTGCTACATCGTCAGTGATGATGCTGTATAAAGAAGGAAAAAAAATTAGGATGGGAGTATGACATGTAATTACATAAAAACACACCTATGTGCTTCAAAAAAGTTGAGGCTGTGTTTAAATACAAACAGAAACATTTCATGTATTCAATTTACATTCAATCATTCAATCGATCAACATCCCATATAACAATTAAGAAAAAATTATGCACATCTTTAAGTTTAAAGTTTAAAACAAACAACATCCACAACTTCAATTACAACCGATGCCAGGATCAATATCGAATAACATATATTGCATAACATAGGCAGGGGAATGCTCACTGCAAGTCGGGCGGCAAGACAGGGAGTGGATGGAGGTTAAGTTTTGATGCATTTCGAATCCAGTTCTGCTCGAATATGTCGATGACAATTCTCCGCCAGTAGAACGGGATGTCTGACTGGGTGAACTCGATGGGATGACGATATATGCAATGTTTAGCGAATGCACAAGCGAACAACCCGTAGTCATTTCCGTTATCTTGAAATGGGATGTCCGTATTTGTGGTAATCGTCCACATCACTGACCACCCGAAATCTATGAAGTGCTGCTGAAGCCACAATCTCTGTCCAAACTTAGTAAAAATGAATGATACTTTAATTTTGAAATTTATTTAGTATCGAAACATCATGCTGGCAAGACAAGAGAAATTATGTACTTACGAATCTCTCACAGGTCTTGTGGCACCAGATCTCACTCTTGAAACTGTTGTAGTACTCCCAACGGTTCTCATCGATATATCCGACCAGTAAGGACCAATGATTGTGAGCGTGCAATACATAGGCTAAAATCTTGCACTCCATCGTGTCCTTCACACATGTCCCTTTGGCCCAAAGGCCATATCATCCTCAGTCTTTAGGCCTTTTTCCCAAAAACTCTGCAAGACAACTATCTAAGACATCAAACAACTAAGATATAAACCTATTAAGTAACAATTGGAGAGCCTTTAATCTTTTATTGCACTTACACATATACTAAGGTCAGTCAAGTATGCATCCTTGCACCTTTCCCGTAGCACTTTGAACCAGTAATATATGATCATTGAATCCATCCAAGTGCTCTTGTCCAATAAATTTCTGAGGGACCTAGAATCGACACAGGAGATTATCATATCCAGCTCCTCCTTTTTGTCAATGCAATGAGTTGAGATACATTGAATTAGTAAAAACCCAACAACTTGATAATTACTACGAAAGTGTTTTCAACAATTGTAGTTGCCTTTGTGTGTAATATTTGTAGAAACCCATCGAAAGTTCATTCTCCACTTCCCATCAGAAGATAACCCGTTTGGGGCAATGGATGTTGATAATCAAGAAACCTATCCGGGATCTTCCTCAGCTCGGTATGTACTTGAACCTCTATATCAATGAATCAATTGTAGCCGGTGAAGGGGCTACAATGATTGCCTAGCAAGTAACCTTCGGAGGTGTGTTGTATCCTTGAGAACCGGGCGAGACAGAGATAAAATCCTTGATAGGGATGTTATCCATATCACCAAAGGCCGCGTTAAAGTGGCTAGCATCAACTTCATGTGGTTGCTTCTTAGCCGAAGTGTGAAAGGCTGATGCCTTCATGAGGGAGTCCTCTATCATTAAGGGAGCATCGACACTAACTCGAGGCTTCTTTGCGGGGTTTTTTGAGAACCTTACCTTAATCCTTGCGTGCTTTGGCGTTCTAACGGCTTGCAAAATGAAGTGAAGTATGGTGAGGAAATCACATTAACCAAAAATTGTAACCTATTCATATCTTTAGAATTTATTTATATACTTACCAGCGGATCATCATCTTCCGAAGTGGAAGTACTACATTTCTCGACATAGTCCTCGTATGTAATCCCAAATGTGGACCTAAATTTCTCGATCTTTTTCTTAATTGAAGTTATGAAATGTTTTAGGTTCACATTTGCAGCGATCGAATGATCGCAGGACCGTATGACGTGGTTGAGGAAGAGAGAGACTTGCAGTCCACATATTGAAAGGATCCCATTAGAAAATATATTCACAAAATCAATGTGAAGCATAGTAAGGGATATAAAGGGTGTGGACGTCATACTCGAGTTTGTAGGATGGTAGGAGAAGGGGCATCGGGCTGTGGGGTAGGATCCCTTTGTGGCGTGTCGCGCTGCCTGACACGGCCAATACGCATGATGGTATTTGCTTCATACCATCTCTTGTATGCTTCTTCATCCTCCTCCCCGCCTTTTGATTTTCCTTTTCTCTTCAGCACATTGTTTGCTCGTACTTCCCATGACTTCACCTCCTCCTCATGCACTAGACTCCAATTTACAACAGATCTCCCCTTATTTCCCTTCATTCTGATGCGCTTGACGTAGCGTGGAGGCATTGTCTGTCTCAAGCCAAACTGCCTCATAACCCTAGGGGAAGGGTGACGCTCCAACACTCAATATGATATAAGGGGAAAGTCTGTGGTGAAAAGTGCTTTGTCGGCCTTAGAGACGTAGTTCAAAAATTCCTTCCCTTACTTTCTGTACGGCTGCCATTCAAACTGTGCATGAAGCATTGGATAAATTAGAAACATAAAGCAAGTATGAATATGACAGAAAACTTGAAATGAACTAATTCTACCTCTTTAGACGTGAGGTTATTGAGTTGCTTCCGCACTCCTCGTACGATCATCAGCTGAGTCATTCTTTGAAGTTGGTTGGCCCATGTAACCATCAGCGGAAACTATGTCATAGTTTAAACGTTGATTTGGACTTAAACTTGGACTGATCTGTCAAAAGAGATGGAATCATTAGAACATTAACATATAAATAGTGATAGTATGAAGAAGAAATATATCTACCTTACATGCAGAAGCTGGAGGGGGCTAGAAAGAGACTTAAACTTCTTCTCAACAGCAACGCCCTTGTCGGTAGGGTCGGACATCTCATGCTTCTTCAATCCTTCCTAATGAACTCCCTTGTTTAGCATTCTGTACAAGTTGACTAAACAAGCGAAGGCCCATGAGTAGGGCCTAAGCTCTCTAAACAACTCTAAGATATAAAAGGGGCCCCGTGCCTCTAAAGAACTACAAAGAATCTATCCAGCAACAAAAAAAAAAAAAAGGCCCGAGTTCTGCGGATCTCCTCAGCCTCTGTCATCTTCTTCTTCGGCTGTCCCTTACTTTTCTTCTTTCCCTTTTGTTTGGTCTTCTCCCTGTCCCTCAACTCCTCCAGAGTGGGACAAAAGATACGTTCCAACCATGCAAACTTGAGGGAAACCCCATTGTAGTCTTCTTCCTGTTGGGGGACATTACCGCGTAGCTCTTGACAAATCTCGTCAATCTGATAGTGGGTGTACGTACGTACGGTTACAGGCGGGCTATTTATAGGAAGGCCGTAGATGTGAGCTACGTCCTCCAGTGTGATGGTAGCCTCACTGGATGGGAAATGGAAGGTGTCCATCTCCGGCCTCCACCTCTCAACCAGGTCCATGTTCAAGGCATGGTCGATCCTTATTCACCTCATTTGAGCAAGATGATATAGCCCAGCGTCCGTTACCCACTGCATCTATTGCTCATTCAGATCCCACTTCCCATAGTCGGGGTTAATGGGAAAGCATCTGTAGGTACCTAACTCCTGCGAGAAAAATGACAGTTTGAATAACGTTAGATATAGATCGAAAAGAAGTTCAATTGATTAGTGGTTGTGTTGAAGAGAGTATACCAAACCGTGTTCGATAGCGGCGGATATGTGATGCTCTTGCTTGTACAAAGTATTGTTGGTTGAGCACTTGAGGTACAAGCCTCGTTGCGGGGCAATTCTTCATTGCTTATAGTCTCTTTAGACATCTGTGTACATCCAAATTAGACATGATAGCATTGAATGTTATGAAAGCAAGCATGAATAAAACGGCAAACATACATAAAACTAGTCAATGTAGAACCTTTTTCTAATTTTGGTAAAAGGTGTCCAATTATTGCCTTGGAGGACTCCCACTTTCCATTCTTAAACTGATTTTTAGTTTCATATCCAATATTCTTGGCCTAACTCTTGTCTGTGGTATTGCAGTTACTTGAACTATGGATTAATGGCGGCACGAGCAGAGATTTTGAAGGCTATTAGAGGCTTGGGTAATTCGTGCATTTTGCATAGTTATAAGGGCATGCTTGCACTCCCTCTTTATGCATTTGAATGATCAATACTCTTACTACAATTGTGTGTCTATATGTTGCTCTTAGGAAGCATTTGGTGCTTACTCTCTTCATACCTGTTTGTAAGGTCTATATACTTCCATGCATAGTTTCAGAGGGTGATGATGTGGCGTCACTATCTTTACGGGGAGTAGTTCGAAGTTCATTCGGACCACCGCAGCTTGCAGTATCTATTTACCCAGAGTGACCTCAACAACCGACAGAGGCGTTGGATGGAGTACATCAAGGATTACGACTTCCTTATCAAATACCATCCGGGTAAGGCGAATGTCGTAGCAGACGCTTTGAGCAGGAAGACTGCACTAGTTAGTTTTCTAGCAGCAGAGTGTGTATGGACCGATGTCTTCAGAGACTTAGATGTTCAGTTTCAGCCGCTCAGCGACAAAGTTATGCTTGCTACCATGTCCGCATGGGAACCAGAGTTGTTGGGAAAGGTCAAGGACAGTCAACGTAACGATCACAATCTTGTCAGAGTGATCGAGCAGATTGATCAGAGGCTAGAGTTCAGACTTATTGGTGGAGTGCTCTACTATCAGGACCGATTGTGCGTGCTAGATGTTCGAGAACTGAAAGATGAGATCCTAGCAGATGCGCATTATAACAGATACTCGATTCACCCAGGCAGCAACAAGATGTATCAGAACCTGATGAGCTACTACTGGTGGAACAACATGAAGAAAAAGATCGCAGGCTATGTATCCAGATGTCTGACGTGCCAGCAAATCAAGGCCGAACATCAGAAGCCACCAAGGCTACTACACTAGCTAGATATACCCAAGTGGAAGTGGGAGCACATTACTATGGACTTCATCGCAAGACTTCGACTACTAGGAGACGTAGTGATGGCATATGGGTTATACTAGATCGGCTGACTAAGTCAGCTCACTTCTTGCCAGTTTCGATAAGAGCAGGACTTGACGCTATAACTAAGCTGTACGTGGACGAGATCATCTCTTTGCGTGGAGTTCCAGAGTCGATTGTATCGGACAGAGACTCGCGTTTCACTTCACACTTCTGGGAGAGCCTACAGCAGGCTTTAGGCACTAAGTTGAGCTTCAGCACCGCTTATCATCTCCAGACGGATGGACAGACCAAGCGTACTGACCAGACCCTAGAGGACACGTTGAGAGCTTATGCCTTGGACTACAAGGAAAACTGGGAGGATTGTCTACCACTTTGCGAGTTTGCCTACAACAACAGCTACCGTTCGAGCATCAAGATGGCACCTTTCGAGGTGTTGTACGGCAGGAGATGTAAGACCCCAGTATGTTGGGAAGAGGTTGGTGTCAGGAGTTTCCATGGACCATCCTTAGTCGGCGACACCAGCGAGAAGATCCGACAGATAATCGAGAATCTGAAAGTCAGCCGCAACCGCCAGAAGAGCTATGCAGACAACCGACGCAGACCTTTCTAGTTTCAGAAGGGAGACAAAGTGTTTTTGAAAGTTTCCCCAGCCAGAGATACTCTTAGATTTAGCGAGAAGAGTAAGCTAGCGTGGAGATATGTTGGACCGTTCGAGATCAGGTCCAGGATAGGAGACGTGGCTTACAAGCTTCAGCTAACCCCAGAGTTGTCAGGACTTCATGATGGCTTCCATGTCTCCATGTTGAAAAAGTATGTTGAGGACCCTACTCACGTTTTGCACTACCAACCACTTGACATTCAGCCAGACGCATCGTACGTCGCCAAGCCGGTCGCCGTCATTGACACTAAGGAGCAGGAGCTCCGGACCCGAACCATCCATTGAGTGAAGGTCCAGTGGGAGCATCACACTTTAGAGGAGGCTACGTGGGAGCTATGCGACCAGGTGGAGAGAGACTATCCACATCTTCTACCTCAGGTATGTCCTGACTTTGTTTTTACATTTGGGGACCAAATGTTTTAAAGGAGGGAGAGATGTGAGGCCCCACCCCCTGTGGGCCCTCAATTTGATTTGAATAATTAATAATATGGTATTTCCTACTTTAATATGCTAATTATTAGGAATTAGTAGTATAGTTTCTAATATTCTTAAGTCTTAGAATGTAGCTTTTATTTAATTTTTAATAGATCTTGATTAGGTTAGGAATTGGCTATCATTACAACTAATAGGGAGGACTTTGAGAGTTAGAACATCCTAGAATCCCACCTAATTACCCAAATACCCATGGCCCCATTTCTTTTTCATTTACAACCAAATTGCCCTCTTGGTAATTAGCCTAAACCCTAAGTTATAAAAGCATAGCTATTACAAACATTAGCCTAAACCCTAATTCCCACTCATCTCTCTCAATTACCCTATCTTCTTCCCCAAGAAACCCTAATTCCCCAAAATCCCAGCACAAGGAGGCTAGGAAACCACCCCAATTTGCAACCACACCCTATTGGATCTCTTCTTGCACTTCATTTTTCCTTTTCTTCTACACAAAAGGCAAGTACCCTATGCTAATTTCACTTGATGCATGTTGTTCATTACTTGATTCTGTAATTCAATTCAAATAGATAGAAATGCTTGTATAGATCTTCCATTGGGCTTGTTTTCATGGAAAATGGCCAATTGATGGATGGGTTTACCCATTAGGAAGATCAATGGCCCCGGTTGGATGGTGGATGAAGATTATTGAAGTGTTTTTGTATTTATTCTTGTTTATGTGATGTATGGAGGAGATTTGGGATGGATTGAATGAGAATTGGATTGAAAAGGGAAAAAAATCCCAGAAATCTAGAATTCAGCTATCTGCGTGTACTTGGTCGACCGGACTCTGTCTCGGTCGACCGGGCACACATGAACCTGCAGGAAATAACTGAGACCTGAATTGTCTCAGACTAACAGAGTCCTGTGTACCCGATCAAAACCACGGCTATGATGTCGACCGAATATACAGAGAACCTTGTGAGACTCCCCAGCTGCTTGACACCAGGTCCCAGTGGACCCGGTCGACATCACGGCCATGATGTTGACCAGGGACACTGCAGGATGTCGACCTGGGAGGTCAACACCCAGTTCACCCGGTCGACATCCTAGGGTATGATGTCGATCGGGCAAGCTGTGAACAGTGAGATATTTCAGACTTTTGTGACTTTGATGTTTGATCATTTTTTGGGCCCATTGACCATCCAAATGGGCTTCCATCAAGTGTGCCACATACGAATCAATGGCATGGCTCAGCCTTGATTCGTGGGGTCCACCAATTAAGGTTTTGGGATTCGAATCGTTAGTGATTCGACCCTTAATTGTAGTCCATGGTGTCCATAACTTCAAGAGCACCAGATTTATTACCTTTGACATCTGAGAGTACTGTTAAGGATTCAATCACGTGATGAGGCCTGAACCAAAAGTGGACCACTACTTAGGATTGGTCCTTTGTCTATTTCCACTTGATTCCATGTTTTTTTGAGGATTTCATGTGTTATTCTTCTCTCTTATCCTTATTGTTGTCTTAAACCTCTTAATTAATGGAAATTGGAGGACTTGAACCTAGGAATACTTAGTGGTGACCCTATGTGGTGTTTGGAGATAAATGACCCTTGTCCGTGGCTAGGCGGGCCCTCATACGGCCTAAGGTTGGGGATGTAAAACCATAGTATGAAGAGGTTAGATTTAATTGCTAGTTAGCTCATTGTGTATGAGCTTGTGATGATTACTTGTAAAATGGACATGGTATGGTACTTGTGTTGCCTCAGGCCACGGTTGTGAGCCTTGGAGTGGATCCAATGATGTTGGATTTGGACTGTATTTCATGTTAATGTACTTTAACATCTTAGAGACTTTGTTAGGACCTTGCTTACGCAAGATAAGCCTAGACAGACACATACCTGTATTTGTTTCCTGAGTCGGCACTAGACATTCACTCAGTTGTTCTAAGCTTAGCCAATTGACTAATCATCGCTGGTAGGAGCTATATTGGTTACTTGAGCTATCATGATGAGCTGTGGTTGGACGGACGGTGTGATACCAGGTCCGGGATAATCTGATAAAGGGGTATGATCGGTGCGATAAATGGGTGTGATCGGTGTTATATATTTATATATGTTATTATAGTAGGGCTGTTATCCCTTGCATAGTGATTACCCTTTCCCTACCGCAAACTGTTTATGGTATGAGACGTTTACAGTACGGGAGGGCCGCGGCATAATATCCCATGGTGTATCTAGCTTGTGTGAATGTGCCTTTTGTTGTTTGATTAGATTAGTGTACTTTACATTTCTGATTCTAAACTGCTATTACTACTGAATTGCCTAGATCATGTTTAATTGTTACTCTTATGATTACATACAAGTCTCTATTCTCTTTTGTTGTATACATCATGTGTTATCTGTATATGGTGCCTTGCCAGATCCCTGGATCTAAACCATCTTTGGTGCTTAGGTCCTGACCATGATCCCGCGGACGATGCGATCTATGAGGTGCCTGTAGTTGGTGACTACGGGTGGGGGCCGACCGACCAAGAGGTCGAGCCAAAAGATGGAGTGCCTGCACAGGGGGACTAAGTGCAGTTATTTGTTTTGAATTTTGAGAGATTTTGTAGTGAGTTGGGTAGATAGTCAGATATGTATAAACACTTTGATAACTACACTTTGAGATTACCATCAGGCTTCCACATTGTTATATTTGACTCATTCACATGATACTATTGCTTCCGCTATCTTTTCATACGCTTCTGCAATATAATTGTTGATTATGTTATTGTTTAAAAAGTTTTAAAAATTTAACCTCACTGCGGACTACGATCTTGGAAGTTCTCAGATTTTCCGGGAAGTAGCGCACTAACTTCGGGTACCTCAGTGTTATCTTCGGTATTCAGAATTGGGGCGTTACACCTTTCCCTCCTCTACCTTACCATCTCTTTTCTTTGGCAAGATCAACTCTTTATAGCCTTCCATTTGTTATCAAAGGTGAGACCTTAGAAATTGATTTCTTGAATTGGTTTACAAATTGAGTTAAGGGACTCATTTTCACTCCTTGCATGCGTACTCCTCATCTTTTGACATGAATTTCATTATCAGGGTTTAGAATTTGGAATTTTCCTTTGGGCCAAGAGAGTAGGAAATGGTTGAAAAGCTTGGATTGAGGCAAGTATAAGCAATTATTGATAGTGCATGTTGTTGCTTATATTGATTTTAGAATGGAAATTCAATTTCAATCTTGGTTATAGTCTCTCTACTCTAAATGATTTCTAATTGTAAATGGGTTCTTCTTGTCATTATTCTTTTGAGATGGGAATGGTTGAATTTGAATGAAGGTGTATGAGTGGGAGCAAGGAGGCTCAGTTGTGCAATTGTTGGAGGGGTGAAATCCCTGGAATGGGGTGAAAATGCTGAAGTTCTCAGAAATACCCAAATCTAAACCATTCTAGGTTCTGATCACAGCAAGCGTGAAAACACGAGTACGGGTTGCAGTGCCTGACTTGGTTACCTGGCGGTTAATCGAAATGATCACACAGCTTACCACCAGGCGACCGCGAGGTGACCGACCTGCCGCGAAGCCCTAGAATTTAGAAAAGGCTAGGGGTCCTTGTAGGGCATTAGAAATGCTATCTTCTCCCTTAAACCTGACCACTGGAAATTACCATTTACATGAGGGATCTTTTGAGGCGAAGATGTTCACACGTATGTTGTTCGTTCTATTCATCACCTCACCATGATTATTAATTACGGTAATTCAATGTACATTTGATATACTAAAAGTTAGGGTATGAGATATCTAGATTGGTCCACTCAATAAATCAGCTAAATAGTGTGCAAAAATAATAAATAGCAACGGAAATAAATTCACAAGAACACACCACAAGGACATAAGATTTTGCATAGAAAACCCTAACCGGGTAAAAAACCACAGATCCGAACTAGATCTAATCAAGCACTATGAGTCTCGCAATTACAAGAAACTCAGATTTCCTCCCCAGATATCTCCTACCTAAAGACTAAAGTTGTGAGGCCCCACCCCTGGTGGGCCTTCAGTTTAATTTAAATAATAGTTAATAGAGTATTTTATACCTTAATATACTATTTAATAGGAAATTAGTAGTATAGTTTATAATATTCCTAAGTTTTAGATTATAGCTTTTGTTTAATTTTAAAAGATTGGATTAGGTTAGGTTTTAATTGTCATTAGCACTAATAGGAGGGCATGAGAGTTAGAACATTCTAGAGTCTTACCTAATTACCCAAATGCCCATTGCCCCATGTTATTTCCATTTGGAACCAAAATACCCTTTAGGTAATTAGCCTAAAACCCTAAGTTATAAAATCATAAGTTATTGCAAAATCACCCTAAACCCTAATTGCCTCTCATCTCCCTCAATTAGCCTATCTTCTTCCCCAAGCTACCCTAATTTCCCCAAATCCCAGCACAAGGAGGCTAGAGACTCTCCCCATTTGCAACTATCACTCTATTGGGTCTTCTCTCTCACCTCAATTTCCATTTCTTCTACTCTAAGGCAAGTACTCTATGCAATTTCACTAGTTGTATGCTTTCTTCCTTTGTTTCTGTCATTTCAATTCAATTGAGTAGGGATGCATGTGTAGATCTTCCTTTTTGAGCTTGTTTTCATGGAAATGGCCATTGATGGATGGGTTTCTCCATTTGGAAGATCAATGGCCCGGATGGATGGTGGATGATGATTATTGAAGTGTTTCTGTGTTTCCCTATGTATATGAGATGTATGGGAGTGATTTGGGTCAATTTGGATGAAAAATGGATTGAGAAGGAGAAATCCAGAATTCTGGAAATTCAGCTTCTTGCGTGTACCCGGTCAACCGGCTCCCAGCTCGGTCGACCGAGACCACTAAAAACTGAGAAAAACGAAGTCCCAGTTAATTCTCTGTAACTGTGCACAGACAGTATACCCGGTCGACCGGACCCTGTCTCGGTCGACTGGGCACACAGGAAAACACAAGGAGTAGCTGAGACCTGTAATTTCTCAGAAGGTCAGGTTTCGTGTGTACCCGGTCAACATCACGGCCATGATGTCGACCAAATACACAGAGAATCCTGCAGGACCCCCCAGCTGTTTGGCTTCAGGTCTTAGTGGACCCGGTCGACATCACGGCCATGATGTCGACCGGGGACACTGCAGGATGTTGACCTGGGAGGTCAACATCCAGTTCACACGGTCGACATCCCAGGGTGTGATGTCGACCGGGAAAATTGTGAATAGTGGATTTCCAGTTTTTTATATTTGTGATGTTTGATCACATGTGGGGCCCATTGACCATCCAAATGACCTTCCATCAAGTGTGCCACACACGAATCAATGGCACGGCTCAGCCTTGATTCGTGGGGTCCACCAATTGAGGTTTTAGGATTCGAATCATCATTGACTCGATCCTTAATTGTAGCCCATGGTGTCCACAACCTCATGAGCACCAGATTTACTATTTTTGACACTTGAGGCTACAGTTAGGGATCTAATCATGTGATGAGGTCTGAACCAAGAGTGGACCACTACCTAGGACTGGTCCTTTGCCTATTTCCACTTGATTCCTTGTTTTTAAGGATTTCATGAGTTATTCTCTTCTCTTATCCTTGTTGTTGTCTTGACCCTATTAATTATTGGAAATTGGAGGACTTGAACCTAGGATTACTTAGAGGTGACCCTAAGCTGTGTTTGAAGATAATTGACCCGTGTCTGTGTCTAGTCGGGCCCTCATACGGCCTAAGATTGGGAATGTAGGACCCTAGATTGGAGAGGTTAGTCTTTAATGGTTGGTTAACTCATTTTGTACAAGTTTAGGATGCAGGTTTGTGGAATGGACACGGAATGGTACTTGTGTTACTTCGGGCCACGGTTGTGAGCCTTGGAGTGAATCCAATGTTGTTGGACTTGGACTTGGATATCGGATTGTATTCCACAATATTGTAACTTAACCTCTTAGAGATATTGGGTAGGACCTTGCTCACGCAAGATTAGCCTAGACAGATACAGACCCGTACTTAGTTTCCCGAGTCGGCATTGAACATTCACTCAGTTGTTCTAAGCTCAGCCAGTTGACTGATCATCTCTGGTAGGAGCTATGTCCTGGTTACTTGGAGCTATCATGATGAGTTGTGATTAGACGGACGGTGTGATACCGCGTCCGGGTTAATCTGATAAAGGGTGTGATCGGTGTGATAAAGGGGTGTGATCGGTGTTATGTATATTGTATGTTATATTTATCAGAGCTGTTATCCCTTGCATTGTTATTACCCTTTCCCTGCCGCAAACTGTTTATGGTATGAGATGTTTACAGTACGGGAGGGCTGCAGCATAATATCCCGCGGTGTATCTAGCTTGTGTGAATGTGCCACTTGTTGTCCGTTTAGATTAAATACTTTATCTTTCTGTCTCTAAACTGCTTATTACTGCTCGACTGCCTAGATCATGTTTTTTTGTTACTCTTATGATTATGTACCTGTCATTACTCTCTTTTGTTGTGTACATCTGGTGTTATCTGCATATGGTCCCTTGCCAGATCTTTAGATTTGACCCATCTTTGGTGCTTAGGTCCAGACTATGATCCCGCGGACGACACGATCTATAAGGTGCCTGTAGTCGGGGACTACGGATGGGGACCGGCTGACCAAGGGGTCGAGCCGGAGGATGGAGAGCCTGCGCAGGAGGGTTGAGTGCAGATTATTTTGGGATTTGAGAGTATATGTTCGTAGTGAGATGGGTAGTTAGCATGGTTTTGTATAAACATTTTGATATTCACACTTTGAGATCACTAACAGGCTTCCGCACTTTTACATCTGATATATATATACATTATACTATTACTTCCGCTATCTTTTACTCCGCTTCCGCATTTCAACTGTTGATTATGATGTTGTTTAAAAAGTTTTAAGACTTTTGACCTCACTGCGGACTACGATCTTGGAAGTTCTCTGTTTTTTCCGGGAAGTAGCGCGCCAACTTCGGGTACCTTAGCGTTATCTTCGGTATTTGGAATTGGGGCGTTACAAAAGTTACCTTGTGTTGCTTAACACTTCAATGACTTCACACGATTGATTGCAACATACTCAATCTAGTGCTTGACTCTTCAAATCTTCTATGTAAGAAGATGATTTTCTACAAAGGATACAGAAGAAACTGACTCTAGAGAACTTGGCAGCACAACTTCTTAATAGATCTCTAGAGAATAATTCTCTTAATTAAATCTCAAACTCAGAACTTTAAGAAGTAAGGTCTAAGGTGTCTCTTTAGAAAAACCCTTGAGTCCTTTAAATAGCCCTTGGGACATGCTTAAGGTTGCCTAACTTGATTAGAATTAAACAAGCAGTTTGGGCACAATTAGAAATAAATTTCTAATTTTCGTAGGACTTTGCGACATGTCCGCTCGAGCAGACCCTTCATCCGCTCGAGTGGATGAGGTTCTGTTCCATCGTCTGGCCATTCTGACACATTTCCGCTTGAGCGGATGATTTAGTCGCTCGAGCCGACCCCATTTTGGTTGATCCGAAATTTCAACGCACTATATCCTCCAGCTTTCTTCTTCTTATTCTTTTAAACTATCTTGTTCTGAGTTCTTCCAGTCTTCTATCTTCAGAGTCCTTTTTTAAATAAAGGTTACAAGTCAAAAAACCCAGAATTTTGTCCAACCCATGAATTTAGCCAACACTAAAAATCCTAACAATCTCCCCCTTTGGCAATTAATGGACAAAACTCCTTAGGACTATAGAATTTGATCTACCCAAAATAAAATCCAAAATTCATTAAATTTAATTTTTAAAAAAACCTACGCTATAAATCTTGTATAGCCTTTGCTTGAACTTTTAGTTCTTGAATTGTCTTAGCTTGTAAAGCTCTACCTGGCTTCATTCTTCTCCCCCTGTATTTGTCCAAAATTGACAAATAAAAATCATCATGCAGCTTCTGTCAATCTGGATGCAGTAGCTCTCCTTCAATTTCAACTCCTCCTGAATGTATATTCGTAGCAGCAATGGGGTGGGAGCTTGACCTCCTTGATCAGGGCTTTTTATAAGTAACCACCTACACTTGTGTAGTTTTATCTTTCAGTAGAGTGTGAGCAAACTCCTTAGGCAATTTAGATTTTAGAACCCAAATTTGAGTTGTCTTGGGTGGAGAAAAAAATTTCCGCCATTGCTTGGTCTTTGGTAGACTATTCAACATTTTGTAATGGGGACGAATGTGTCATTTCTTTCCACAATGATGACAAATGGATGTGCGTGCAGTGTGTGACACATTCTTTTTCTTTGTACTACTCATCACATTATTAACATGTGCAGCATGTGGAGTAGTATGTGCAACACTTGAAACAAATATTATTTTACATTTAGTACCAGAAGTGGATGCACCGTGATTATTATGGAGACCGCTTCTGTCAAAAGGATACTGCTGATTGAACAAGATATTTGTAAGAATCTTCGATCCGGTGTTCATCTTGTTTAGAGAGGCCTGTTTAACTTCTAGCTTAGACATAGTGATCTTCAGCCTTCCTTGCAGGTCTTGATTTTCGACTTTCACCATCACTATCTCGTTCTTCAAATTTACTACTTCTTTTTTAGCCTTCTCAAGTTTTTGACCATCAGTAGTCAAATTTTTAGCCAAACAGTTTTTGTGACTTTCTAAGAGATGAATCTGTTTCAGCACTTACTCTAATTCAATCTTCAGTGCAGAATTTTCTTCTTGAGCAGCTTTGAACTTTATAGTGATCTTGTTACTATATGTGGTCATTCTCACACAATCAGCATATGTAGTATGGTACAACTCTTCCCAATCTTTCTCTTGGTCTAACATCTCACCATCAGTATCATTGTCAGATAGAGAATTAGCCATGAATGCCACAAACTTGCCATTCACATTTTCTGAAGAATTAGCCTTAGGATCTTTTTCTTTTTCTTTTTCTTCTTCAGAAGATTCTTCATCCCAAGTTGTGTTGAGAGCCTTTTTCTTTGTACCCTTTTTCTTGTTGGCACACTCATTCGGATAGTGCCCATAGCCTTGGCACTCAAAACACTTAGTTCCTTTCGCAAAATCCTTCTTCTCGAATTTAGAACTTTTTAACTTGATTTATTTTGACGTCATATACTTCTTGAAGCAATTAAACAATTCAGCACTTTCATCTTTAGCCTCAGATTCAGAATCAGACTCAATCCTCTTTTCAGGTTTCTTTCTTGATTCTGAGATGGCTTTCAAAGCAATACCTTTATTTTTTGATTTTCCTTTATCCAAATGGTTTGCTGCAAAGGTCTAAAGATTTCCAACCAGCTAGTTGACCTTGAGGGTATTTAGATTCTTATTTTCTTCTATAGCATCAACTTTTGAATCAAACCTTGAAGGTAGATACCTCAGAATTTTCTTAACAATCTTGTTTTCTAGAATTTCCTCGCCCAGATTGAAAACAGAATTGACAGTATCATTCAACTTAGCATAGAATTAATCGAATGTCTCATATTCTTCCATCACGATGGTTTCAAATTCTTGAGTTAGCCTTTGCAATTTACATTGCTTCACCATGTTTGTACCCTCATAAACTGTCTACAAGACATCCCATGCTTCTTTTGCAGTTTTGGATATAGATATCCTATGGAACTCTTCCGCAAACACTTCATTGTATATACCATTTATCGCTTTATTATTACAATTGGAGGCATGCTTCTCATCCGTAGTCCATTGGGCTTTAGGTTTAAGGACAGTTTTTCCATCAGCCACAATTGTTAGTTTAGAGTAGCCATCCTCAATAATATCCCAAACATTATCATCAATGGACTTAAGGAACCCAATCATCCTTTGCTTCCAATATGCATAATTAAAACCATCTAGTACAGGGGGCTTAGAAGTTGATGTCCCGTCTCGATTAAGTACCATTTTAGAAATCTCTTAGGATCAAACACAACAACGTATTGCAACCCGCTCTGATAACAATTGAAAGTTTAGGGTATGTGTAAGGCCCGCGACCTTACTGGCTCAGTTGGGCCCAATAGTAGGCCCGTTGACTCGTTTATTTGGTATTTATTATAATTAATGCATTGTTAGATAATTAGGTGTGTTTAAATCATGGACGAGTTTCTTTTAGCATTAGAATAGTGTCTGCGAAGTTTCGTGCGATTCCGAGTTTGTTTGATCATAGCAGGGGGGTAGTTTGCAATTTAGGGAAAATTGAGTGTTTTTCCGAAAAATTCCAATCACCGTGATTTTGGGTTCGTTGGAACGGTCTCGTCGCATTGATCATTTTTGTCTCTTGGCTCATTGCGATCCGATGATCAGAAATCCTTTAAGTGGTCCATTCTTTCACTGGACCTACTTAAGGGCAATTTTGTCCTTTTTCCTCTCCTCTTCTCTTAAGCAGAGAGTAACCCTAATTTTCATTACGATTCTCTGCAACGAGAGAGCTTCAGCAGCCTTTCTTCTTCCTCTTCATCTTCTCAAGCCCAGAACTCCCTCCGGAAGACACCATCTCAAATATCTAAACCGGTAATCTTTTTCCTCACGATCTCCTCTTTCCTTTGGTTATAATTTGGTAAGGTTTCTCTTACCTTCATCTGTCAATCATCTTCTCTTTTGGTTAAATTTAGGTTTGATCTCATTCTTTTCCTCTCTTTTCTTCTCCTTTGCGTTCTAGGTTGCGTTTGGTTGGGTTAGATTCGTGGATTTCGTGATAGAAAGCTTCTTCCCAAGTTTTTCCTCAATTTCGTCTTCTTCTCGGTTGAGGCAAGTAGATTTGCATTATATAATTAATCATGTGTGTATGTTTCTTATTGATTGGCTATATTTTCTAAATATATTACCTTAATTCCAAGCTTGTTTATGTTATTGATTTGGGATTCACAAGTTAGATTAGGTTTGGGGATTTGGGTTGGATTAAATGATTAAATTGGTAGCCCTTAGATGTGTTTATTTGTTAGAAATGTATGGAAATGATGAATGTGATGAATGAGGAGCATGGAGGCTCAGTGTGTGCAGGTTTAGCTATGGAATGGCTTGAGAAAGAATGCAAAAAAAAAAACCCAATTTCGGGGTTACGGGTACAGTGCCAATCGATCGGACACTCTGTTTGATCGATCGGACAGGGGAACTATCTCAGTTCACTGTCCGATCGATCGAACAGAAAACATGTCTCAGTTAAGTGCATTCTGGCACTGTCCAATTGATCGGACAACTCTGTCCAATCGATCGGATAGTAAATTTTTGACGACACTTGATAACTTCGGAGACTTGTAACTTTTAATCCGCCCGTTGGATTTCTATGTATAATATACCGTTGGAAAGCCCTTGAGACGTAGAATCCAATCGTTCTAATTTCGTTATGATTGGAGATCGAAAAGCGATGTAAATACTTGGATTATCGCTTCAGCTCATATTTTATTAGAAACGAGACCGGTAACCTAGGTTTGGGCCTTAGATGTTGGAAACCATGAACCTACTCTCACCAGACCATTAATGGGATTAAAATCGTAGCGCGTAGCTTGGTGTGCTTCGATTAAGTGTCTAAGTATTCGTGTAATATGCATGGGTAACCGAATGTGTATAGAATTGTCTCAATAGATGCTTAACATGATTGTACACCAAGGAATTCTCCTAAAAGCATCATTGAATCAATTTTCCCCACGCACTCCGTTAAAACAGGTATAATACATGGACGGCACCTCTTGCCTAGGTTTGGTTTGTAATTCCTCCTTGACTTATGAATTGTATTCGTTGTTAATGTTCCTTGTACACTCTCTTGGCATAATATACTTAATTAATTATGAAACATAAACTCTTATAGAATTAGGATATGAACCTGACTTAGAGTGTACCTTAGGACCCTGTGTCATGTAATTGATAAACATGACTGGCTAGACTGAAGGGATTATCCTGTGATTGGATTGATCTTGTATTAGCTTAAATGAGATAATCCCTCCGAGCATGTCTTGTATATTGAGTTAGCCAGATTTGCTTGTCTTGGGTTCCTTGTGTCAACACCACTTATTATTATTATTATTATTTGCATATCATGGCCAACTGCAGTCTGGGGATTTTTTGATGGGCCGGTTACTCGGAAATCGGGGTGGGCAGTCGGCTTTGGACGGCATCCATGGCGTTGAATAGTTGGGAGCGGGCTTAAACCGTGCTACTATTCTCAGGACCTGGAGCCAGACTTTGGTATCAGTAGTCTGGATTGGATTGTTACTGGTAACCCGGGAGATGACTTGGACATCCTCGGAGTCTCCTTCTTGTTACTTGAATTGCATTGTTTGTATAGTGGTGATCGTTAGTGTTGCTAGGATTCATGTTATTGTTTCTGTTGGTTATTTATTTATGCTTTATGCCTAGCAGTGTTCCTTATATTCTCATGACTATTATACCTGTCATTATTCTGATATTTGATGCATGTCATGTTTATTTATATTTTGCTTATCTATTGCTCAACATCTCGTTGACTCTATTCCTTGATGTGCAGACACCCCAGGTAACTACTATGACGACCAGGCAGATGAGGAGATCCCAGAGGATCTCCAACCAGCAGAGGAGGAACGAAAGTGGCGTGCCGATGACGTAAAGTAGCGTCATCACTTCCGCCACGAGAGAGACTCACCTGGGAACATTTATTAGATTTTATTATTCTTTAATCATTTACTGTTTCCTCGTTGGATCTTTATTTCATTTACTTCATTTATTTAATGGCCTTAGTTATTGGGTTGGCCATTGTAGTTAAATTAACTTTTGATTAGCTTTAATTGTTTTTTGCAATTTTAAATTAATAAATGAGATTTAGTATCCATTGTTGATATTTAAATATGACTGCCTCGAATTGTATGATTTCCGCATAGTGTTATATTCATGAGGCTTGAAATGCAATATCCTCACAGTGGACTTACGATCCTTAGGCCTAAAGGGCAAAAATTTTAATTAGTCCTAAATTTCACTCCCCAAATTTTGCGTGGGACGTGACAGTATGAGATCTTTAGATTTGTTCACTCAATAAATCAACCCAATAGTGTGCAAAAATAATAAAAAGCAGAGGAAATAAATTCACAAGAACACACCACAAGGACACGAGATTTTGCGTGGAAAACCCTAATCGGGTGAAAAACCACGGATCCGAACTAGATTCAATCAAGCACTATGAGTCTCGCAATTACAAAAAACTCAGATTTCCTCCCCCAGTTATCCCCTACCTAAGGACTAAAGTTACATTGTGTTGCTTAACGCTTCAACAACTTCACACCGTTGATTGCAATAGACTTAATCCAGCGCTTGACTCCTCAAATCTTTTGTGCAAGAAGATGATTTTCTACAAAGGATGCAGAAGAAACTAACTCTAGAGAACTTGGCAGCACAACTTCTTAATAAATATTTAGAGAATAATTCTCTCAATTAAATCTCTAACTTAAAACTTTGAGAAGTGAAGTGTCCCTTTAGAATAGCCCTTGAATCCTTTAAATAGCCCTTGGGACGTGCTTAAGGTTACCTAACTTGATTAGGATGAAAACAAGCAGTTTGGGCCTAATTAGAAATAAGTTTCTAATTTTCATAGGACTCAATTAGAAATAAATTTTGAAATTTCATAGGACTCTGCCACATGTCTGCTTGAGCGAATGAGGTTTTGTTTCAGTGTCTGGCCATTTTGACACATGTCCGCTCGAGCAGATGATCTGGTTGCTCGAGCGGACCCCATTCTGGTTGATCTGGAATTTCAGTGCACTATATCCTCCAGCTTTTTTCTTCTAATTCTTTCAGACTATCTTCGTCTGAGTCCTTCTAGTCTTTTATCTCCAGAGTCCTTTTTTAAAAAAAGGTTACAACTCAAAAGACCCAGAGTTTTGCCCAACCCATGAATTTAGTCAACACTAAAAATCCTAACATGTACAATGTGGCACCAATTTGTATAAATTCTATACTGTATTGGACGGTGGTGAGGGGCGAATAATTAGACAAGTTTGGTTAAAGCTCATTGACTCCCTTAATTATATTGCATGTGCATTTTGGATTGACTATATCAATAACCTCATATGCTTAGATGATTGTTCATATATATAGCCTGTATTTTATTTTTTTTTGTATTGTTAAATGACTAATGTTTACCGATTGAAATATGAACTGAGTAAGTTATGAATAGTTTGATGTGAATGGAATCGATTAGATTGTATTGAGTGAATTGAATAGTGTGTTCTATTTAGAATTGTTAATGTCGCTGTGCAATAGAGAATCTGGAGCATCGGAACTCCATAACCTGCGTAGCCATGTGAACTTTTGGCTGGGTCATTGGTGACATCCCAACATGAGTGCTCTCTTATCAGAGGATTTAACTAAGGTAGCAACCAATTAGATTGTATAGTCTTCTCTATTATTGACTCATAAAGCATGATTAACTTTGATTGCACAACTGCCTAGTCTACTACATATGATCTCCTTCAATGACTTGTCAATTATTCTAAATTTGACACAACATGTGCAGACCAATTATTGCTAATAGTTTGCTGAATCGCCGTATTCACATGCTATACTTTGGTGTTACAGTCGTAGATGCAACTCCCGGTTCTGACGAGGCCCCGGAGGGAGAGAAGGAGACCGCTGAGGTACCTCTTGACTTAGAAGAGTGGACGGTTGAGGTTGCCGTTTGGTCATGCTATCGGAAAGCATCACACGTTATCTTTTGGGTGTCTTTTTGGAAAGCTCTTTTGTGGTCTTGATATAATCAATCTAAAATATGTTTGGTTTATAGATAATACTTTTGAAAACTTTGTACATAATTATAGTTTGTAGTTTGTGTAGGGTGTTTTTGAAGTCCCTACTTGGGTGGTTAAATGTAAATATATTTTGTTTATATTCTGAACATGAAGAGACTAATCATGACATGATACCAAGTTGTAAATGTCATAAATGCTTCTGCTAAATTTGTGTATTGACTATTATATCCTTCGTAATTTGAACCTGACATGAGACAGGTGCAAATTTCATAGGAATACATGTGTCACAACTCGAAGATTACCCTTGGCTAGGTAATCTCAAGACCGGGATGTGACAGTGGGTCCAAAAAAGGATCTATCTTTAAATTTTTTGAGTCAGGTCCTTTGGATATTCTAGTAAAAGTGGCTCATTGACATCACTGCTATCCAGCTAAAAGGTGAAAGTTGAAAATGACATCTTACCCAAGTGGTAAGATGTGTCTATTCTTGTGAAGCCCCACCCCTGGTGGGCCCTCAGTTTGAATTTAATAATAATTAATAAGGTAATTCCTATCTTTATTAAGCTAATTATTAGGAATTAGTAGAGTAGATATCTAATATTCCTAAGTTTTAGATATAGCTTTTATTTAATTTGTATTAGATTTGGATTAGATTAGGATTTGGCTTTCATTAGAATTAATAGGAGGGCTAATGAGGGTTAGAACATTCTAGAACTTACCTAATTACCCAAATACCCATGGCCCCATTACATTTCCATTAACAACCAAAATACCCTTTAGGTAATTAGCCTAAAACCCTAAACTATATAACCTAAGCTATTGCAACATTAGCCTAAAACCTAATTGTCTCTCATCTCTCATCTAACCTATCTTCCTCCTCAAGAAAACCCTAATTCCCCTAAGTTCCAGCACAAGGAGGCTAGAGACCCCCCCAATTTCAGCTACAACACACATAGGAGCTTGGATTCTCTTCTCTCTCTCTCTCTCTCTCTCTCTTTATTCTATCACCAATTCTAAAACTAAGGCAAGTACCCTATGCTAATTTCACTTGATGCATGCTTTCTTCTTTGCTTCTGTAATTTCAATTCAAATGAGTAGAAATACATGCTTAGATCTTCTTCTTGAGCTTTGTTTATGGGAAATTGGCCATTGATAGATGGGTTCTCCCATTTGGAAGATCAATGGCCCGGATGGATGGTGGATGGTGATGATTGAAGTGTTTTTATGTTTATTCTTGTTTATATGATGTATAGAGGAGATTTGGGATGATTTGGATGAAAATTGGATTGAAATGGAGAAAATCCCAGAAACCTGGATTTCAACTTTCTACGTGTAACCTGTCAACCGGACCCTTCTCGGTCGACCGGGCACACTAAAATGCCTGAAAATACAAGTCCCAGTTATTTTCCTGAAACTGTGCACAGACAGTGTACCCGGTCGACCGGGCACACAGGAAAACACAGGAAATAGTTGAAACCTGGATTTTCATAACAGAGCAGAAATGCAGTGTACCTGGTCGACATCACGGCCATGATGTCGACCGGATACATTGGTTTTCCTGCAGAGCCCCCTAGCTGCTTGACACCAGGTCTCAGTGGACCCGGTTGACATCATAGCCATGATGTTGACCGGGTACACTGTAGGATGTCGACCTGGGAGGTTATCATCCAGTTCACCCCGTCGACATCCCAGGGTGTGATGTCGACCGGGCAAACTGTGAACAGTGAATTTCAGAAATCTGTAATTTTGATGTTTGATCACATGTGGGGTCCATTGACCATCCAAATAGCCTTCCATCAAGTGTGCCACACACGAATCAATGGCATGGCTCAGCCTTGATTCGTGGGGTCCACCAATTGAGGTTTTCGGATTCGAATTATCAATGACTCGAACCTTAATTGTAGTCCATGGTGTCCACAGCTTCAGGAGCACCAGATTTACCATTTTTGACACCTGAGGCTACAATTAGGGATCCAATCATGTGATGAGGCCTGAACCAAGAGTGGACCACTACCTAGGATTGGCCCTTTGTCTATTTCCATTTGATTCCATGTTTTGAGGATTCTTGTGTTACTCTTCTCTCTTGTCCTTATTATTGTCTTAACTTGTTAGTTAATGGAAATTGGAGGATCTGAACCTAGGATTACTTAGAGGTGACCCTATGTGGTATTTGGAGATAAAATGACCTGTGTCTATGTCTAGGCGGGCCTTCATACGGCCTAAGATTGGGAATGTGGAACCCTAGACTAGAGATGTTAGTCTTTAATGGTTGGTTAGCTCGTTGTGTATGAGCATAGGATGAATACTGGTAAAAATGGACATGGTATGGTACTTGTGGTACCTCAGGCCACGGTTGTGAGCCTTGGAGTGGATCCAATGATGTTGGACTTGGACTTGGATATTAGACTGTGTTCCATGTTGTACCTTAACATCTTAGAGACTTGGTTAAGACATTGCTCACGCAAGATAAGCCTAGACAGACACAAACCCGTACTTAGTTCCTGAGTCGGCAATAAACATTCATTTAGTTGTTCTAAGCTCAGCCAATTGACTGATCATCTCTGGTAGGAGCTATGTTCTGGTTACTTAGAGCTATCATGATGAGTTATGATTAGATGGATGTGTGATACCGCGTCCGGGTTAATCTGATAAAGGAGTGTGATCGGTGAGATAAATGGGTGTGATCGGTGCGATAAATGGGTGTGATCGGTGTTGTGTATATTGTATGTTATGATTATTTCCGGGCTGTTATCCCTTACATGGTTATTACCCTTTTCCCACCGCAAACTGTTTATGGTATGGGATGTTTACAGTACGGGAGGGCCGCGGCATAATATCCCGCAGTGTATATAGCTTGTGTGAATGTGCTCATTTGTTGTCTGTTTAGATTAGATACTTTACATTTTTTTATTCTAAATTGCTATTACTGCTCAACTGCCTAGATCATGTACTTTGTTTACTCATATGATTATGTACCTGTCATTACTCTCTTTGTGTATACATCTTGTGTTATCTGCATATGGTGCCTTGCCAGATCTTTGTATCTGACCCATCTTTGGTGCTTAGGTCCAGGCCATGACCCCGCGGACGACATGATCTATAAGGTGCCTGTAGTCGGTGACTACGGGTGGGGGCCGGCCGACCAAGTGGTTGAGCCGGAGGATGGAGAGCCTGCACAAGGGGATTGAGTGCAGTTCATTTTGGGATTTGAGATGATTTTTGTAGTGAGACATGGGTAGATAGACTGATATGGATAAACACTTTGATAACTATATTTGAGATTTATATTAGACTTCCGCATTATTACATCTGATTTATATACATGATACTATTGCTTCTGCTATCTTTTGTTACGCTTCCGCATATAACTGTTTATTATGATGTTGTTTAAAAAGTTTTAAAATATGACCTCACTGCGGACTACGATCTTGGAAGTTTTCGGTTTTTCCGGGAAGTAGCGCGCCAACTTCGGGTACTTTAGCGTCATCTTCGGTATTCAGAATTGGGGCGTTACAATTCTCACCAAGGCATGCCATCTTTCCTCACTCGAGGGCTCCTTTACTTGACCCGAGGGCTCAGTGGGTCCCAGTCCGCTTAGCTGGGGTAGAAAAAAAGGAGAGCTTCTAGATGCACACCGCATTTTTCTTTGCAGGCTCACCATTTAAAATTTTTTTGAGCTATAATGCCACACCCAAAACTTCTCTTTCCACATCCCTTATTTTAAGACCAATATACCCATGTGTGAAATTACCAAATAGGACACCATTCATAATTTCATACCTCACCCAATTTTTCTCCACACTCACCCACCCCACCCCAGCCCCCACCTGTAAGATCCCGGTCCCACCTATAGTATTTTATTATATTTTAATTAGATATTATTATTAATTTAATTGAATGTATTTTAGTTATTTAAGTGGGTAGGATTAAGTGGGGCACACATTAGATTAGATGCGTAGATTGATAAGTTGGGTTAGTGGGTAGATGACCTGACTCGTAGTTTTGACCAAATGACTTAAGGCCAAGAGTACCCTTTTAACCTAATCCCTATTTTAACGAAACTCTTCTTATCTCTCCCCATTAATCTCTGCAACTCCTCTCGTAACTTCTTCGTCTTCTTCCTCTTTCAACTTCCTAAGCCATATCAGCTTTAGGATCCAGCAATCAGAATAAAAATCAGAGGATACCAGCATTCGCGGTTCAATCTTCTCATCTCAGGTAACCATCTCCTCAAATCATTAGGAGTAGATCTGTATTTGTAGGTTATCTTCTTATTCTTTCCAATGTTAGGTTTTGGATAGGATTACCATAGATCTGATCACCGGGGTATTTCTATCCCATCTCTTGTGTTAGATTGGTGTTAGGATTGTGATCGAAAGCCGTGGCAATCTCAGATTGGGTATTGGTTAGGAAACATATTGCATTCTTCTTCAAACTTCGAATCTGAGGCAAGTACATTATTATAAATCGTTATTGAATGCTTTATTTGATCTTTGATTCCTATCTAATGCAAATAGGTTTGTTTATTTACACTTTTTAAATGATAATGATAGATTAGGGATTTGTAAAATGGATATTTGGATATTTAGTGATTGGGTAATGGAATGTGGGTTTCATTCCCTTTCTAGTGAATATGATTCGTGTGGATTTGGATGGTGTGATCTCTCTTTTGGAAAAGGGAGGAAAAACGGATGAAAAGGGGAAAAACCCCAATTTCTGTAACTGCACGAACTCGGCCAACGTTCTAGACGTCGAACGTTTGAACGTTGCTACCGAACGTTTGAACGTGTGAGGCTAGACTCGTCTACGCCAAAGGGGCAACGACATCAAATGTTTGAACGTTGCTAATGAACATTCGAATGTTTGAATTCAGGTTCGTCTGAGCCATAGAGCAGGGGCATCAAACGTTCGAATGTTGCCAATGAACGTTCAAGAAGTACGTTCGAACGTTTGATTTTCCTTGTGCCTTCAAGCCAAAAGCCGAGACCTTGAACGTTCGAACGTTGGGTTTGTACGTTCGAACGTTCAGGGTACTTGGGCATTTTATGATTTTCTTCAACTGATTTGGCTCTGATTCGTTTGGGGATTAATGGTATCATGTATGGGACTTCATATGGATTTAATAATCTTAAATTACCTCCCTGGACTTGACATAGGAACCATCTTTGGGCATGCGG
Source organism: Persea americana (assembly GCA_029852735.1). Classification (NCBI taxonomy): domain Eukaryota; kingdom Viridiplantae; phylum Streptophyta; class Magnoliopsida; order Laurales; family Lauraceae; genus Persea; species Persea americana. The sequence goes on along the minus strand of CM056813.1, from coordinate 9,200,686 downwards.
TATCTTATGGACGTAGGATTCAAATACATGTTATGATTTTAATGAACTCTAGCAAGAAAAGGGCAATACATCTCTATTGGAAATCCTTCATTGGATCTATGCACCATGAATTTCGAGAGATGTAACGTTCTTAGCTTACTAGCATTATTATTGTGTGTTGACGGGTATATGAATATATGTCTAACCTTAGGATCGATTCATATTATGCCTTAACCTTTGTCGCATGCATATGTTAGTTTATGTTATGTATTCCTTTAGATGCATTCCCTGTTATATGTTATGGACTATGAAGTGACTTGGCAAATTATATATGTTGATTTGAATATGATATGGAATGGGATATGGCCAGCACCTCATTTTGGACTTAGGACTCTTGTGTCGGAGCTTTATTATTCAGGTCTATTATGCTTATATGTTTCCGTTTATGTGGGTCATTTATGAACGACTACTTATATGGACGGTTGATCACCGATATGTCCGGATCACTTATAATCTGTTTTGAATGTGAACAGGTTATCCTGATTTTGATCGGTTTATGACCACCGACGTTGTGGACGGGCTCTCCCGATTATGTAGGGTCGACTACCCAAAACGGGGACACTTGTCTCCGTGTGAATTATATATTGCTCCCTTTGGTGTCTTTTGGATTATGTTATACGTTCTTCTTGTCATTGTCTTTACCATTGTTCATATGATCTCATTTGTCTTTATTCAACTTGATATCGTATTTTGATTTCGAATTATGATCATGTTCTTGCTATTTATTTTGTAATATTTTGTGTATAGGTACCGAGCCCTACTATACCGAGGAGACGGAGGATGATCAAACATTTCAAACGTTTGAGCCAACTGATGAACCCGAGTGGGATGCCGCAGGCGGTTTTGGAGCCATCTGAGCCTGCATGAGAGTGCACGTCATCTTAGCAATTCTTTATATGAACTTTCTTTAATGATAAACATTTCCTTAGTATTTGTTTTATTCATTCTGCAACTTTTACTTCTAATGTTTATTTGATTTTCGTGTTGGATCTTATTTATGAACTTTGAATACCAATTGAATAAAGCTTCCGTTGCATTTAACAAAATTTATTTTGACTCACCACGGTTTGTGATTTTGTGGGTCCACTTTTGGAAGCTTGTGTTGTATTAAACACAGGAAATTCGAATTTGATTTATTTTTCACGTTTTTCCCCAATTCTTATTTTGGGGGACGTGACACCACCGCCCCCCTCCGGTAGCACCGCCGGAGGTGGAGAGGGAAAAGGACATGGAGAGGGAAGAGAGAGAGGGAGAGTGGGCAGCGGTAGGTGGAGGTGGGCCGGGAGAGGGGAAGATCGATAGAGAGAGAGAGAGGGCAGAGGGCAGAGGCGGGCATGGAGAGGGAGAGGGTGGCGGGTAGGGAGAAAGGGAGAGAGAGGGGAAGAAATGGGGTGTAGAGAGAAGGCGAGGGAGAGAGCATATGGTAATTTGGAAAAAAAGGGTGTGTAGAGAGGAATCTTGGCAATCTTTTGACTTAAGTGGTGTGTGTAGAAAGAACTGTCCTCTCCCGATCTCCCTCTCCCTCTCCTTGCCCTTTGCCGCTCACCGCCTTCGCCTCCCTCTCGCTCCCTCCCTCTCTCTTTCTTCCTCTTTCTCTCTCCATGTCTTGCTCCTGTTTTCCCTCCGATGGAGCTGTTGGAGGAGGCGGTGGTAGGGGTGGGGTTTGGGGTTAGGCTAATTTAGATATTTTGTGAGTGTGTGTAAAGAAAATTTGAAATCCCCAAATTTCAATAGTGGGAGTAGAGAGAGAGAGAATTTGCAAAGATGCTCTAAAAAAGGGCAGAACTACCATGCAATGTGGTATGATGCAGCACCCAGGTTAAAATCCTGGGTGGTGGCCACATTTGGAAAATCCAAACCGCTTGATTTCCCGAAAGCCCATTGTGTATTCTGCATCTGAAAATTTAAAATCTTTTTCAGTGTGCCAACAGATGGATTGGCCACCAGATTTCACACAAAGAGGCTCCTTCCATTTTTGCCCTTTAAAAAGAGGAAAGTAAAGAAAGTTAATCACATATTCCAAGTTTAGTTGATCCAACGGTGGCCATCTCACTGATTTGAATAATAATCTAACATTTTATCACAATAATAGTATTAGGACTAACAAGAATTTTGGATTTTCCAAATATGGCCCCCACCCATGATTTTAACCTGGGTGCTGCATCATACTACCATGCAGCGTCACAGCATGGTAGTTCTGCCCCTCTTTAAAAAGCCCTCGAAGGCCTCTGCTTGGTAGCGAAACAATGGGGCATCAAAATCTAACAAATCTATAGGTTTTGTTTTTCCGTATGAGCGACTAATCTTCAATATCCTTTAGCAGCTGGTGAGCATATCTCGTATCTGCTCCACAAGCTCTTTTATATGTCCAGGACTAGGACTAAGACCCAAAAAGAGTCCGGATAGACTCACTGTTTATTTCAATGAAAGAGGAGAGGGTAATTATAAAAGCAGTGTGATTGACAACCTATAACACTACATATGACGACAATAAACGATTCATACAATCAGCAGTCGGTGCCTAAATCCTATTTGACTTTTGGTTTTTGGCCTCTTCAGTTTTTGGACTCTTTACCAGTCCAAAGTCCAAACCACTTTTCAAGGTTACTGCCTTCTACAAATGTGATAAGAAAAGGGGTTTTTACATACATAAATGTGCAAATGTATCTGTAAACCCAACAGCTATATCTCAACTGGTTAAGAATACGGGTGCGAGTAGAGCGTGTGAGTTCAATATATCCCTAATAAATGGAGAAGAAAAAGAAAATGTTATAGATGTAATAATTTAATATGAACTCATCGTTTTCACAAGTAAATGACTAAAATGAGTATATCCAACGATTTTATATATATTCAGATCTTTTGGATATTTTTTTTAAATTTTTTCTCAAAATTCATGAAGAAATAAGGTAGGAAACAAAACAGCTTGGCGTTCACTATTAATACAAGAGTGTCGAATTGTTTGGATCATGAATTGAAAAGGCCTACAAAGAGCAAAATATATATCTTTAGGTTGAAAGCTATTGAGACTTTCTTCACAAATTTGCCAAAACCCATGGAGAATAAAGATATAAAATTTAACATCTTAGAGTTTCATAGCCCTATAAAGAAGATGGAATTTTTTAGATTAGGAATTTGGGGGCTGCGAAAGTTTAAAAAAAATAAAAATGTGGTTGATGGGATTGGAACCGATAACCTATTTGGGCATCCGACACTATACCCATTTTGTATTGACAACAAGGGCAAGTTTGGTAACTAGTGAGGAGTGAAGAATATCCTAATCAATCCTTTACCTTCCCTCAATTGCTTGTACATTGAAAAAAAGACTTGCGATTGTTAACAAAAACTAGAAACCCTCTAATCGTTGAAAAATAAAGCGTAGATTTCTTCAAAAAATGATCAACGTGTCTTCCTAGTGATCACCATCTATCTGGAGATCTATCATCGTCACACTATGCTCCTTTAGAGTTTATCTGTGCAAGTGGCCCTCTAAATCACATCTATCACGATCTCTTTCAAAAGTTTTAGACCGTGTAATTTGATGAAGATGGTGAAATCGTAAAACTTAGATAATAGGTAGGGTTGTTTATGGGCCGGGCTGATGCATATCCGGCCTGACTTGACTTTAGAAGCACAAGCCTAGGCTTGGCCCAAGCTTGAGATGGGGCATAAAAGTTAGGCCCGAACCCACCCACTAAGTTAATTAGGCGGGGCTGAACCAGGCCTTTGATCAATTTTGTGGGCATGTAGTCCTTATATGGGCCTAGTTGGGCTTTGGGCTATCTTTCACTTAATCCATGCCCAACCCAACTATTAAAAAGAGCCCAAATTACTTATCCAAGCCTGGCCTAAAGCGTGCCGTGTTAAATCAGGCTTATGCGGCCCGACCTATGAACACCCATAATAATAGGATGATTGAAAACTTTTAAGAAACAATACATTGAGATAAGCCACAATGAGATCCAAAAAAAATGATCTCAATTTATACAACCTAATGACAATTCAAATTTAAACTAATCCTCATCTAAAGGTAAAAGCCTTATCTTTAACCATATCCTAATCAATACTTTATCTCTATTGCGAATCCTCGCTACTGTTTTTTTTTGTAGTATTCCTCACCGCCCTTGTAATAGAGATTTCCCATTGGGGATTTGTATAGTTGAGGATTTTCACATTGATATTGATACGTATAGCTAAGAAAAAATTAATCTTAGGTGTATAAATTTCCAAAAATGAAGATTCTCAAATGGTAGGAAAGGGGGTCGAACCTTAAAAACCCTAAAAAGTGAATATCTCTACTAGCCCAAATCCTACCAGAGATTTACACTTGCCAAATGTGGATTTTCCAATACTAAGTGGAAAATCCATAAAAAATCTTCCTTGAATTTATTATTACCAAAATGAGCAGAAACAATGTTGGTTTGTGATGTTCCATAATGATTACACATGAGAATCATCTACACAAATGGACAGAGACAAACTGACCCATTCCATTTGAATGGGTTTGGTTGCTTCAATTCTCAAGAGAAATAACCTTTTACATTAGCTAAACAAACCATATATATTTTATTTCATAAAAGCATTGGAAGGGCGGAAGAGGATCCCCTGTTTGGACCAAATAGGGAAACCTGTTTGGTCCAATGAGCGGGTGCCACATAGGGAGAAATTTTTTTTTTTTTTTTCATTGGGGAGATGGGATGTGTTGATGGGACATTTTTTTTTCCCCATGTGGCACCCCCTGTTTGGACCACATAGGGTTTCCTGTTTGGTCCAAACAGGGGATCCTCTTCCCAAAATAATGGCATTGACCGAAGCTAGGACAAAGAGACAACATTAAAATAATGAGCGTCCAAACACATCTACCTTCAATCATCATGCAAAATTAACATACATTTTCATGAAATTGAGCAAAACCCCAGATACCAAAATAGGGCAATACTTGAAAGGATGATGGTGGGATGACATATCATCAAAAGAATCAAAACCAGAAACAGTTTCAGAGGATGAAACCATTTTTGTCCTCAACAACAAATCAATCAAACACTAAAAAGAATTCAACCATTACAAAACCAATACAAATCAGCCCTTAATCAAAACTAACACTAAACCCCTCTATGAACTATACTATCTCTAATCACCCTTTTTTTTTTCTCAACTCTTCTCATCTATCACCATTCATTTCTCTATTTCCCTCTTTTCTAACTGCCATTTTCTTCATCATCATAATATTCCTATTCACTTTCTTTAATTTTCTCCCCTCTCCCCACCTCACCTGTACAACTAAACCCTCTAATAATAATAAAATCTCAAATCGCCCCCTTGCCGGAACATAATCTCATCTCCATCACCTTCTTGTGCGAGTTCGAGTGGACCGCCGCAACGAACGTCGGGCTCGCCGCCGGACGGTACTCCGGGAAGAGCCGGCCGGACTTGTAGCGGACCCCACAAGCGTTGCAGAGAGTCTTGGGCCCCATGGGACCCATCCTCCACTGTGGGGTCTTCTCTATCCCACAGTGCTTGCATTTCCGAACCACCCCTGAGTCGACCCGGACCGAGTCGACTCGGTGCTTCTTCTTCTTCTTCTCCTCCTTTATCTTCTTCTTGGGGGGTTCCGATTCTGCCGAGCCGTTGCTGAGTTCGGAGCGAGAAAAGGAAGTGGGTCGCGAGCGCTTGCTCCGGGCTCGGCCTGGGACGACTCGTTCCGGGCTGAGTTGGATGGGTTTGGACTCGAGAACTGAGACCGGGCTCGATGTCTGGAACCGTGACGAATCTTTTTGGATGCTGTCGTCGCTGTTAATGTCCATCTTTATGTTGTCTTCTTCGAAGAAATTCGATAGCCATTCGAGCTGGGCCATGTCCTCGCACTGTTAAATCACAGCCATCAAAACAGGGTGAGTGAGTCTCAGCAGATGGTTCCCGGGTCGACTCAGGAATAGAGCCGAGTCAACTCGGACACAGAAGAGGGTAAAATTAAAGACAAGAAACGTTTTACTGGGCCCCACATATCAACAAACACCATAATGGACTGCGTATGATGACGACAATTCATTGGGTGCCACCAGACAACGGATCATTACACATCACCAGCTTCAATGCATGATAGTAGCCCATGGTGTGGCCCACCAAAACCACCCACCAATGTACGGTGGAGAGTTTGCCTACCATAATTTGGTCGAGCCCAAACACCAACTAAAGACCGTCCATTTCACAGATATACATATTGAACGGCTGTAATTGAATCTTGGTAGATGGAATAATCTAACAGACTCTTCTTTATCTGGTAGGGTGGGGGACTTAGGGGCCTATACTAAAAATGGACCCTCGGGGCAGTAAAATCCAGAAATGTTAAAAAAAAAAAACAAGTTAAATTTTCTGCACTTACTTAGAAAAGCCTTTCCCATGGGAACATCATTTCCCTGGATTTTGTTTTATTTTCCATTAAAAATCTTTTTTAACCTTTCCCAATCGAAAATAGTTTTACACGGAATTGTAAAACAGTCCGTTCATTTTCAAAGTTGTCTTAAAAGCATTTTCGCTTTCCATGCATTTTCATTAAAAACAAAAAAGTGGCCGTCCAAAATGTGGTTAACTGGTTTTTATTTTTTCCTCTCAAAACCGTTCCTCATCCAATCAACCCACACAAAAAATAAATAAATAAATAAAAAATGCGTGAGATCAACGGCTCAGATTCAACCACCCAGAATCATTTTCAACGGTTCCAATTATTACCCAATGGTTTTTGAAAAGAAGAAAGAGCACTACTTAAAGCAGTGCTCACGCAATGTACTCTTCCAAAGTCCATTATTATTTTGGGTAGACTGGAGAAAACGTTTTCTCCACACCCAAACAGAAAGGGGAGAAGCTTGCCAGGAAAACTTACAGGAACAGAGAGCCCAGCCGCGAAATCAACTTCCACACTGCAAGTGCTGTCTCCGCTGTTGGCAGACAAAGAGGAGCCGGAGAGGGCATCAACATCACCGGCTGCCGGAAAACAGCCCTCAAAACCACCCAAATCACCTCCTTGAATGTCTTCGTTTGGGAAATCCAGTAACAACTCGTCGAAGAAATCCCCACATGCATCTGCTTCAGTGTTTTCCATGTAGCTTTGCCCCATCATATTATTTTCCATGTACCCCTGACCCATCATATTGTTTTCCATGTAGTAAGCCTGCCCCATCATCTTCTTAGTATCCTCTATAAGAACGAGAGAGAGAGAGAGCAGAAATGAGGAATCTAGATTCCTTGGAAAGTGCCTTCTGGTAAGGTTAGTAGAAGAAGGAGGAGGAGAATCTGAAAATCTTAAAGTGAGAGAGAGAGAGAGAGAGAGATTGCGTGATATGGTTATGGTTTTCCCGTTTATAGCAATTTACGCAACACGGAGTCTCTGATCAGAGTCTGGTTGTCTAACGTGCGCGTGCTGCGTGCTGCGTGTGGGGCCCTCTCCTTCACAACTGGCGCCGCTGATTTCTTTGAAGTTTCAACTTTACTTTCTGGAACAGAAAACACCAGTTGGTTTTGAGAATTTGTAAATAACCCCCCATTGCTTTGTCAAAACACAGTTTAGCCCCCCACCCATTCCCCTTTTTTTTGTTTGCGACTTTGCGCCTTCCTTTTGTTTGCTACATTGGGTGAGTGGTTATAGGCTTACAGAACTGTGGGACTGATCCCCCTTTTTTTTTTAGTGAAATTCGTAAAGAGATTCAAACTCATGCACTCAAGCCATTTAAAGGTAAAATATAATTTTCTTTCTTTAATTTATAGGAGATTCGAATTGATGCATCCAAATCTTTTATAGGCAAGCCACAACTTTCTTTCTTTGATCTGTAAGATACCCGAACTCATGCACCCCAACCCTCTATAGGTAAAATAAAGATTTCTTTCTTTGATTTATATGAGATTCGAACTCATACACCCAAGGCCTCTACGATTTGCATGTCATGATCAGTTCATGATCAACATAGTTGTCATCTATGCAATATGCAATAGGGTGGGTGAATAATATAAGGAGGAGACATATATGGATCTTTACTTTATTAGGTATTGAATTACTAGAGTGATGGGAGGGTATTAGCTTTCCGTCTTTTCTTGGTTTGATTTTCATGAAATGGAAGGTTATTTGATGATCGTATTTGAATATTCACCCTTAGATATTCATTTTTAACCACTTATTCAATTGCGTAGAAGAAACGGGCTCTTATCACCATGGGACTTTTTCTTAAAAAAGTTTAAAAACTGTCTGGATATAAAGTTCCGATTTCGTTCTTTTTTTTTTTGTTTCAGACTTGATTCATAAAAAAAAATCTAATTCATGTAACCACTTGTATTTTATACAAAAATATGCAATCACTTCTCTTTTTCTCTTAAGTTTGGTGAATTATTAATTTTTATTAATTTCAAACTTTTATGTCAACCAACTTCAGTGATATTTGATTGTTGACTGATCAGCGATAGTCACTCTATTTTGTCCCAAAAGCCTACAAACTTTCCTTGAGTTCCAACCTAATTCACTTAAATATGTAGATACAAAAACTCATCAGATAAGAAATATGAGAGAAAAATATGATGTTTCACTTAGTAAACTTCAAAATCTTCTTGACAGGCAACTCAAAAAATACAAGAAGACGAGACTTTTTTAAATTAAAAATTAATTAATTTTATTTTTTCTTTAAAAAATTTTCTATAATATAAAAATCTCTTGACAGGCAACTCAAAAAATACAAGAAGACGAGACTTTTTTAAATTAAAAATTGATTAATTTTATCTTTTCTTCAAAAAAATTTCTACAATACAAAAATCTCTCAAAATGTGAGCTTTAGAATAATTCCTTACATATCTCTCCATCTCACTTTCAAAATGTGAGCTTTAGAATAATTCCTTACATCTCCCAACTCACTCTCAAAATGTGAGCTTTAGAATAATTCCTTACATCTTCCCCCCCCCCCCCCCCCCCCCTATGTAAACTATAATGCCATCACTGATAGGAGATTGCTGTGTGCGAAATATATTGTCCTTCCTGAAATAGTGCTCTGGTTAGATGACGGGTTTATCTTCTATTGTTAGTTAATGATTGATATTTGAATGATTGGCCATATCCATCCATATTTTGCCACAAAAGTTTAATAAACTTCTTAGTTTTAACCTAATTTTAGCTGCTATTCAATTTAACTACATATAATCAGACGTAACGCACTCTTTTTATTATATATTAGGTTAAAAATGAAAATCTGATTTTCTTTTTTTATGAATGAATTTCATCCCATTTTACCAAATGATCAAAGATAGACTCCTTGCACTTGGAAAAAAAAATTAAAATCATAAGTTAAATATGTTGAAACCTGAGGGGTAGTGTAGTTGGCTACGACCACAGCTTCCGAACTGAGATTGTGGTTTCAAACTCGCATTCTTTCGCTCGGGAGACTTGCTCATGCAAAGACCTAACTTACCCAGTGTGTTGAGAGGCAATAGTCGTTTTTTTAAAGCACAGCTTTTAAAAGGTTAGTGTGGAATCAATCTATTTGTTAGCAACCTATTAAAAGGTTAGTAAGGTGACATTTTCCAATTGTGAAAGAAAGAGAGAGGAAAAAAAAAACAATGGCTAATGTGCCGGGACCCATGTGACCCACTTGTGCTGTGCTGTGCTGCAGAATGCAGTGTATTTGGTGCAACTGTCCAATAGCGGCAAGTTCACATAAAGTGGTGACTGGCACCCACATCATTCAATGGGCACGTGTGGCCTTGAATAAGATAATAGGGAGACTGGAATCAGAGAGCCTATCCCAGCTGCAACTGCATTGATGTAATTCATGGGCTTTGCATGTGTGGTCACATGCAATTTGGCAACATTCAAATCTGTAAAGCCTCAAGCTTTCTCAGTTAAAGAAGTCCTGGTGAGACCTACCCACATTGGCTACTTCAGTTTCCTCATTGCTCAATCAAATTCTTCTGTCTCTTCAGAACCAGTTCTTTTGGATTGACTGAATAGATAAAGTGAAGAAAGTTTAGAACAAGTGCTTTTTTCTTCATAAAGTTGGTATTCCTTTTGCTACCAAGTACAAACAGGACTATTCTGCCATATGCTATGCACTAAACCACACAAACACATAAGAGGCAAATTTGAAATAGTTTTCCGATAAATACAGTGACTTTATAGAAGAGATATTACATTTGGGCATTCCTTTTCTTACTAATTTTGATAGAAGTTGCTAGCTATATTTGATTATGGTTTGCGATTGCAATCTGGTCAATGTTAACTTTTTTTTGCCTTTGATTAGACAACTAGTTGAATGAGATGAATTTACTTTTGCTAAAAGAAAGATGATATTGACAAGTCTAAAATTAGGATGTATTTCACTTAAAACTAATCTTAACAAATATTCAAATGCTTTAGACTCTTTGAAAAAAAAAATAATTTTATCTTTGATTGAATTAGCATTGAGATCATTTGGGGTCTTTTTTCAAGAAGTAACAAAAGGAAAGCGAATCCAATCAATTCGATAACTTTTCATTTTTTTTATTGATAAATCTTCCCATATAATTTTTATTATATGACCATTTTATTTTTATTTTATGCTAAGTTTGCTTATATAACCTTACTTTATGATAAGTCTACTTTTCTATTGAATCAGATATGTATGCTATGTATCTTACCAAATAACCTATTTCTAAGATACTCTACTTGAAATAACCCTAATTCAAAATAAATCTAATCAATCAGCTCAATTTCAAATAGATTAAAGTTTCCAAATAGGCTCAGAGTTGATAATAAAGAGATAGCTAATTTAAGAATCCTTTTATATGGTAGGACAAATGGACTACACATCCATGATGTGAAAATAGGGGGACCATTGAATAAAATGTAAGGTTAATTTTGTATTAGTCTCACCTTAAATTCTTAGTTATCTTCTATTTTATTCTTTTTTTTAAAGAAAAACTTGACATCCTATCAATACTGCTATGACTAATTTTTATTTCTTTTTTTATGCATATACATGCTCGTTCTCCAAGCACGGGTGGTCAAGCTAACCCTACTTTTATCGAGATGGATTTAGGCCAATTGCCTTCCCTACTTGGTTTGACCATGGGCATGCCCCGCTGCGAGACATGAAGTTGAGGATCCACTTGGTGACCCAACTAAGACTATTTAAAGGGCCAAGTTCCTGAGGACGCGTTGCACAACTTGTGTGAGAGGAAAAATTTTAAGTCCCTTATGGGACACACTTGGATGTACACTAACCATAGAGGATAGTGAGATGAAAAGATCATTTGGGGGTCGTAAAGTTTAATGGTTTCTTAAATATTTTTGTGAAACTTGACCCAATGGCCAGTATAATTTGGATTAGTATCAAATCGGGGTGATTACTAATATATGAGGGTTTTTAGTGAGCCTGAGAGAAGGTCGCTCGAACTAATGACTACAAATCCTATATGGTGGTAAAAATGCTGTCCCTCGTGAAAGAGTTTTAATTTTCGAATTGAAATCACATCAAAAGGGTTGTTGAGTTTGGAATAATTGTATCCAATAGCCAACATAAGAATAGGTGTTACACGCCCATTTTTCACCTTCAAAGGGAAGAAAAGGTACCACCACTCTCCCCTTGTATAAAAGCTTGCCTAATATATAGAGGGGAGATAAGGGTGACAACATTAATGCCCTTTCACCCAAACTTGACCGAGACCAGATCAATCGATAAAAGCAAAGTACAGTATAAGCATGGGAAACATAAGACACTAGAGAAATTCTAAGGGGCTGGCCGAGTGGTTAGGACCACGGTTCCTCTATCTTCCGGAGGTAGAGGTCCTGGTATAGATATCTGGTTCCCCCATCTTCAAGAACTGAAGGTTGAGTCCATTAGTGCTACCACCTTGGGGCCACAGGGGTTTTATCCGGCTTCTTTCTGAGCTTGAAGGGATTAATTCGGGCTGGAAACCCTCCATTAGGAAAAAACACATAAGACACCGGAGTGAAAAGGGGTGTAGCATCTCACATTTTCAATTAGCTAGGGATGATCTCTAGCTGGGTATGTTGTGCCACATGTACTATACCACAAATCAGCAGCGGGCTCAAGATTTTTTTTTTAGTGGGGGGAAAAATTGAAGAATGTTTTCATCATCCTATTCTCCATTGCATTACATTTGATTTTTTTTATTTAAAAAAAAGCAGTTGGTCAAACTTGACTAAGTTTCCCTTGAGTTCGATGACCTGCCTAGCAATTGGTTGTAAGAAGTATCTCTAAGCGCTAACCACCGAAAAAGAAAAATAAAATATTCTACTATATCTTAATAATAAAGAAACTAAACTAAAATATTTTTTCTTGCAGATTTTGTCCCTTAAAATTCTAAACATTAAGACTTACTGTTCTTGATAAATTTAAATATGTCACAGATAGTTGTCCGGTTTACTGTTTACTATAGTGAACTAAATTCATCTCATACAACACACACATTCAGTTTTCAGTCTTAATTGCAACATGCCAAGCCTGTCACACACCGTAAGTGGATAAAACCAAATCCAAACCAATGGCAACCAAGCACGGTCAATTTGAGCCCCAGCCAGCATTCATTACTTATGTGTTTTTTGGGTTAAAACCGACTCATTTTAGGTATTGATATTTCTAGTTTACGTTTTGAAAGGTCACAAAATTAAGACAGCATTTCTGACTAGCCAATCCAAAATTCTGCAACAAGCCTCTCAAGTTCTGACTAGCCCAACTAAAACTTCACGTATTGGTTTGTGTTCGACCATCCAGGTTCAGGTTAGTCCTAGGTGCATACCCCTTCATTGAATCAATAGCTTAGAATCTCTATAGTGACAAAGATATGGTATGAAGGAAGCTCCTATTTTATCAAGAATTCATTTGTGGATGTTTTATAATCTATTAGTACCAATCATTGATTTTTATTTGTAATCTATAAATAAACTCTACCCACAAATATGAAAGCTTCTTGACAAATTTTTTGTGGTATTTCATAAGAGAAGCAAGTTATTCTCAATTGAAAGAAACGAATTTTAACAAAAAAAAAAAATAATGACTATTGTTATGAGGAATCAGCCCAATTGGGTCTAAAGATAACCAAAAAAAAAAAAAAAGTATTCAAACCTCCATCAATTGCAAACTCAATTAAAGAAAAAACAACCAGCCCACTCATCCCATACAACAAATATAACCTTCAATTACTATAAAAATAAGATTTGAAAATAGGAACAGAAGAATAAAGCTACCTCCTGTCTGCTAGAAAGAGTAAAAGAGAGATGGTTGAATGAAGAGACTTTGGGGGTATTTTGGTAGAGAGAGAAAGAGTGTCGAAGAGAAATGACTGGGCAGAGAGAGGGAGTCGATGGTGAATCTGCCGCAATTTGTTTTTTTTCCCCCTATGTTGCAGTGATTTAGGGGTTTCTAGCATAGACAAAGAAATAGATAGACAAAGTATGCTTGGACAAATAGAGAAAGAGAGTTGATGCTACTGCTGCCACTATCAGAAAGGAAGCCTAATGATATACATGGCATAATATAAATAACTACCCTTTTATTTGAATTTGTTAGTTGTTTATTTCGTCTTAAATGTTCTACTTATAGCCTTTTTCTTATTACGCAGGAATTGGAAGGAGCTGAGAATATTTGAGCTTAATTCGGAGAGGTTTAAAGCTAAAACCCCATTTGGGAAAAGTTATACACAAAGGGCATATAGGCTTGTTGGAGGAGAGTTGAAATTTCAAGTTAGAGGTCATGAGTTCAAGACTTGGCACAATCAGTTTTTATTTTTGTGAAGACCGAATTTGGCGGCCCCCACCATATCTAATGCTTGATAATGGTTGCTAAAACTTAGCAATCAACTTTGCAAGAAATGGAAGGAATCTCATGGACATCAATAAGAAAGTTATTGTTTAGCAAGTGATCAAATCATGAAGGAAAGAAGATTTTCGGAATTGTAGCCATCCTGCGCAAGCTTTACTATTTTGACCATAACTTGTGACTCAAGACTCCGATTAAGGCAAGGTCAGATGCCTTGGAAAGAGGACTCAAAGGAGAGGAATATCATGTCTCACGGGGATCTCCCAATTCTGACGTTTTGGTGGTCAAAACAGGCTGTCAAGTGGAGGGATATGAGGGATGACGAATTTGAGTGATTTCTCTTTCTTTTTCTTCTTGTATTTTTCTTCTTTTTAAGGGGAGGCTCTCTTTTACTCTAGAGTGAATTTTATTTTTATTCAATCTTTGTGAGAAATTGAGGGTGGAGATTGAGTGGTGTAATAGACAACTTGAAGGCTTTCAATAATGACAATTTACTTCATTGTTATTGTTTGTTCTACAATGCTTGGCTAATCCGTGGATTAGGGTGGAGGAGGAAACCAAAACCGGTGAGTTCGTTCCTTATTATTCTTCTATGTCTTTCCCTCATTATGCTTAATGATTTAATAGATTCTCCTTCATGAATGTTATTCAACTTCTAGTTTTGTAAAGGTTATTTGGAATGTCTTTTACTTTTTATGCTTGATCTTGACATATCATGTTTAGGTTAAATTCCTTTAATGGTTTGTGCTTGATCTTGATAAATAGTTATTAGACTTTCAACATATTGAAGTGAAGGGAGTCTTAGGTACTATTTAGATAATTGGATTTTTTCTCAAAGCTAAATCTTCCGATCCAAGGCAATTGTTTGCACATTAGATTGAGTTTTATTAGGATAAGACTATGAAGTAATTTTGGAATGATTAAATCTATTTTGGTGAAATCCAATACCCTGATCTCTCTTTCTCTGATCAAGTTTGTGTTTAGATTTCTTTTGATATCAGTTTAGTTATTATTTCCTTGATTAATTGTGGTTTTAAAATCTCTAGTGTGAAAATTGATTAAGGATTTTTGGATCTTGTTTCTACAAATCTCTGTGGATCGACCCATATTTGCCATTATCTACTTAATAGAAATTTGTGCGATTCCGGTTAACTATTTTGAGCACATCAAAATTTGGCGCCGTTGCCGGGGATTTGTTCTTGAAAATTGTTTCAAAAATCTGATTTCTGATTTTTACTCTAGTTTAGTTTAGGATTTTATTTTATTACTTTTTTTTATGTTTTTGAATTCCTTTTAGGATTTTAACTAATTAGCATTTTTTTTCTTTTTACACTTTGGTATTGTTGATTTTGCAGGATTGAAAAAAAACAAAAAGAAAAAAGAAGAAGGAGCATTTGTAGCAAGGAGTTACTAGATTTGGAGCACAAAGAATCTTCGATTAAGTTGCCAAAAAAATAATAATAATAAAGAGAAGAATCTTGCAAAGAAAGCAACTCAAAGCGGGAAAGAAATTTTAGTTTTCGCAGTAGTATTTTTTTTTTAGATCATTGTAGTAGGACTTTCAAAGTGTAATAATTTTAATTATTTTTAAATTCTGGGAAGGCCCAGATTGTAATAGTTAGGGGCAGGGAAGGACGACAGTTGGACGATACTGTCTCTGCACCTCGGGTTGGTACACTGGGTCTAGGTATCAGTGGCCCGAGTCGACTCAACCAGATCTTCCCCCATCTTGAGTGGGAGGTGAGTACTGAAACCTTACCCACGCCTCTTCAGTAAGTGGGTTAATTCATGGTTGTTTAATTTTGGCAAAAGTGTGATTTATTGAATGTACACATTGCTTAAATTGGAATCACACACTTAGTAAGGGCAATCATACCCCCAACAAGATAAGGATTGGATTTCATCACCATTTCCTTGCCCATAGGAATTTATTTTCCTCACTACTTAGGAATCCTTAGCCTTTAATAAAATTTGAGTAGAAACGTGACCTTAGGTCCCGAGCTCATTAGGAGAAGACCATCAAAGGTTGTACCATTTGCGCTCCTTGATGGAAATCGGTGCCTAGAATAGCCTTGTCCCTTAAGGGAGACAGTTCATTTGTTCTAGGAGTTTGGTATTTAAGCGGAACCTTTGCCACGAGCATCGTGATCCCACCAATACCCTGGGGGCTTGCCTGGCCGACTACGTTTCATATGACCGGTTTGGAAGCCTGGGTGTACTCTTCACAGTTAGGAGCTGTCTAGTTAACATAGGCTAGCCCATTAGATTGTTGGTGTGTTAACATTAAGGTGTGCTTCCTTAAAAAAAAAAAAAATAATAAAAAAATTTAAGGTGTGCTTGGTTTATGCAAACTTGGACACGTGAGAGAGGTCGTCTAGCCCGAATTGAATTATTTGAGGTACCCATCACGTTTGTAGAAAGTTTCTCAATTGATCCCAAAATGGAAAACCGAGAGAGAACTCTGAATGAGATGTTCGCACCCGCTTCTGCTACCCCACCCACTTGCATAGTTCTACCTGCAACCACTGCAGCCCAGTTTGAGATTAGAGCTGCTACCATTAACATGCTTCCTAAGTTCCATGGTTTTGAGAGTGAGCAACCGTACATCCATTTGAACAAATTTCTGACAATTTGTCAGACATTTAAAAACCAGAACTTAGATGAAGAAAATGTCAAGTTAAGGCTCTTTCCCCTATCCTTAGAAGACCATGCCGCGGCATGGTTGAATTCTCTTGCTCCTAATTCCATAACAACATGGGATGGGTTGTTAAAGAAATTCATGGCAAAATTTTACCCAATGGCCAAGACAGAGAAAATGAAGGATGCCATTAGGAACTTTAGGGGACGGCCTGACGAAGAGTTTTCTCAAACTTGGGAAATGTTTCATGACCTCCTTGTCAAATGCCCACACTACGGGCTTGACAAGGCCCAGTTGGTCCATTTCTTCTATAGAGGACTAACCACTGCACAACGTACCTTGATTGAGTCTATGCACAAAGGGAAATTTATGAATCAGACTCCCAATCAAGCGTACGACTTCCTCGTAGAGCTGGCTGAAAATTCCCAAAACTGGAGTAGCAATGGTGGAGGATATGAGAGAGAAGAGATAGGGTCCAGAAAGCAAGGACTTTATGAGATGAAAACAGACCCTGATCTTAAGAATGTAATGGCTAGTCTGGTCAATGGGGTGAACAATCTAAGTAAGAAATTTGATGCATTTACAATGATGGCCAACAGGAACCCCCACCAAGACCAGGATTCTTTGATGAATGTTGCATCTGAACCAAGTGCCATGTGTATCCTTTGTGATAGTTCTGAGCACCTGGTGGAGTGCTGCCCAAATTTGCCGGTCGTTAAAGCTGAGCAAGCCAATGCCATCAATGGATATAGTACCTTTAGGAAACCTACACCAAATTCTTTTAGTCAGACTTACCATCCTGACAATAGGTTTCACCCGAATTTCTCCTATAGGCGGAGTGAACCTATTCAGCAACAAAGTGGTGGTCCTCCAGGTTTCCAAAGGAACTTTTCAAGGGAAGGCTCTTCTCAATACCCTCAGACAAACCAAGCTTTAGTTCCTCAACAGCCATATGTTGCTCCTCAACAGCCCAACAACTGTAGATCTCTAGTTCCTGACCCAATGACAAATTACTCTCCCTCTGTCCCACAACAGTCTTCATCCTTGGAAACTATGATGACTGATATGATGAAGCTGCAACAACAATTCATCCAACAACAGCAGCAAACCAACACAGCCCAAGCCCAGTTGAATCAGGCTACTGCCCAGGCCATTGCCAAAATGGAAGTCCAGCTTGGCCAGTTAGCAATATCAGTAGGAGGGAGAGAGAAAGGGCAATTTCCCAGTCAAACAATTCCTAATCCCAAGGTCCAGCCCAATGCTCAGAATGCTCTTAGAGGCCAATTTGGAATAGATAGTTCCCCAGGACTACCCCATGATAAGGTACAAGCTATCCACACCTTGAGGTCTGGCAAGCAAGTGGACAACCAAGTCAGAATGTCTGAGGAAAAGAATGTAAATGTGGGTGAATCAAACAAGGACAAGGGGCAAGATGTCCAAAAGAAAGGGGAGGTGAACCAGGCTCCTATAGAGAACCATCCAGTGACACCCTACATACCCAAGGCTCCTTATCCCCAACGCCTGCAAGACAATAGGAAGAATAAACACTTCGAGGGGATCTTAGAGGTGTTTAAGAATGTTCAAATCAATATTCCTCTCTTGGATGCCATCAAGCAGATACCTTCCTATTCCAAATTTCTGAAAGATCTGACCACTCTTAAGAGAAAGACTTCTGTCCCTAGGGAGGCTGTGATGGCAGCTCAGGCTTCAGGGCTGATCCAACAAACAATTGTTCCAAAATATAAAGACCCTGGATGCCCTACAATCTCTATCAGAATTGGAGACACAATGGTTGATAAATGTCTTTTGGATCTTGGGGCAAGTGTGAACCTTTTGCCTTACTCAGTATACAAACAATTAGGTTTGGGGGGAGCTCAAGTCCACAGATATAACTTTGAGTCTAGCAGATCGGTCAGTCAAGGTTCCTAAGGGAATAGTGGAGGATGTCATAGTAAAGGTGAATGAGTTCTATTTCCATCTAGACTTTGTAGTCCTAGATACCGAACCCGTCATAAATCCGAGCCGTCACATTCCTGTGATTTTGGGCCGCCCATTCCTTGCCACTTCCGATGCAGTCATCAGATGTAGGAATGGAGTAATGATGTTGGCCTTCGGTAACATGAAATTGAAGTTGAATATCTTTAATAATGGATTCCAGTCCCTTGAGATGGATGATGAGGAAGAAGTGAACATGGTTGATGTCCTAATAGGTCCGACAATACAACAATCTTTTTATCAGGACCCTTTGGAACAATGTTTAGCCCAATTCAACTTTGATATTGACATTGATGAATCCATTCGCGAGGTCAATGCAATGTTGGACTCAGCCCATCAAATGGATATTGGCTGTTGGAGAGAGAGAATAGAGCCCTTACCGGTTTCCACTTCGGTACATGTGCCTTCCATTGTCGAGCCTCCTAAGCTGGAGCTCAAACCATTGCCTAAGTCCTTAAAGTATGCTTTCCTTGGTAATGGCGAGACATTACCTGTCATCATTGGCTCTGATTTGGAGAAAGATTCCCAGGAGTCCCTCTTAGATTTTGATTCTTTCATAACAATGGAATCATGTATTGTTGATTTCCAAGAATTTGATGTTCCAATTTTAAATGAAACAAAGAATACACATTGTGGGCCTCCCAAGAGAGAGGGGTTTGATAATTTTTTGGAGCCAATTCTACAACTTTTCGAATTTGACAATTTGAAATCACTGGAATCAGGTATTGCTCATTTCCTAGCTTTTAATGATCAATCATTATGGGAAATGGCAATCACACCCCTCAAAGGGGACCCTGCTACCAAATTTGAGGGAAATGGCCTTCTTCGGACCTTTGAATATGAATTTTCAGGAACAAGCGTGGTACCCTCCAAAACTCCAAATGATGACATTGCCACTGCTTGTTCCACACCCGTGTTAGAGGAGCTTGAGAATTCTGATTTTGAGAAATTACATGCACTGGCATCACTTGAACCACTATGCTCATTTGTGCAATCTCTTCCTTTAGACTTCCATGATTCATTCTTAAAGGAAGAGAGTTTAATGACGGTTACCCTCTCACCATTTGACAAGAAACATGTAGTCGTATGTGCTGAAACTTTTTATCTTCTCTTTGTCCAATGTGTAAAGGAGAATTTTATTTGGGATCCGGGTGGATTCCATGTTGAGTACTCTGTTTCGTGTTTGTTTGTGTGTTTATCTAACCATGGACAGGGTTCGGAAAAGATTCATTTACAGGTGACTTGTTCACTTTACCCTCCTGTACTTTTATCCCCATGTTTCATTGATCATTGCATTTCATTTATTTAAACATCGAGGACGATGTTCATGTTAGGTTGGGGGGTGAGAACAAACACACTTGTCCATCTTTAGACAAGAATTTCACATTTTTTTTGTTGTTTGATTTTCTAGGATTTTTAGGAAAATTTTCAAAAAAAAAAATTGCTATTTGTGTTTGAGAAATGAAACTTCAAAGAGAATTTTTTGAAACGAAGATACCTCGAATTTTGGAATTCTCGATGCTATGGGCAAAAGAAAACAATGGTTTACTGTTTTGTTTTAGGAAATGATTTTTGGAAAAGTGCTGAATCTTGATCCTTCACTTTTACACAGGTGGTATATATTTGCAAGGTTTTGAATGTGAAGCTATGATTTCCGATTTTCTTTGACGATTGGATTAAAAATATGATGAAAAACCGACCTTTAGTATACAGTTTCCTGGTTCAACTGGTGAATTAATGAGGGCACATGGAAAGGGCTGCCTATTGTTGGGGACCGCAAAAAAAAAAAAAAAAAAAAAAAAAAAAAGAGAGAAAAAGAAAAAAAAAGAAAAAAAAATGTTTAGTTAGAAGTATTAAAAAGAATAAAAAGTTTTGTGACTAGTTTGGGTTCGTAGCCCTTTTAACCCGAGCCAGTAAGCCCGTAGGGGTATTTACATACCTAGTGCCCTAAAAACGTTTGGTTTGGGAGTCATTGGCCTAATGCTCGTTACATGGGTTAATTAGAAAGCTTAAGGGACCTAGGCATTGCACGGTCACATGTGTGTGTTTGAAAAAATAAAATAAAATTAAAAAAAAATATGGCCTTTGAAAAAACAATAGTGCGAAAGCCGTCATGGTCGCCTTGAGAGGAAACTGTTTTTCTTTGCTGAAGTTAGGTTGCCCAAAAATTTTGAATTGAAAATCATTTCCATGGAAGTTTCTAGCTAATCATTTGAGACTTATGTCTTTTTATGTGTACACACTTTTCACCGTGCACGATCAACTTAGCATGATTTTGAGAATTTCTGACCAAATGATAGGATTTATGAACCGAATTCCATACTTAACTTTGAAAATTCTGAGAATCGAGAATATCGAGTGTTTATAAATCTTCTTTTGGAAAAGTTTCCTTTGGTTTTTACTCTGATTGATTCAAAAAAAAAAAAAAAAAAGAATTTTGTGGGTAAATTCACTGCAAACCCTCACGAGACAACACTCGTCCACTAGAGGTAATCTAGGGGTTTAACGGCTTGTTGCATATGCTAAATGCAACCGCGATTCCTGCGAAAGTGAGTTAGGATTTCTAGTTTCAACATTTAATTTTACTTTGTTTTGCTCGAGGACTAGCAAACTTTAGGTTTAGGGGTATTTGATATACATGGCATAATATAAATAACTACCCTTTTATTTGAATTTGTTAGTTGTTTATTTCGTCTTAAATGTTCTACTTATAGCCTTTTTCTTATTACGCAGGAATTGGAAGGAGCTGAGAATATTTGAGCTTAATTCGGAGAGGTTTAAAGCTAAAACCCCATTTGGGAAAAGTTATACACAAAGGGCATATAGGCTTGTTGGAGGAGAGTTGAAATTTCAAGTTAGAGGTCATGAGTTCAAGACTTGGCACAATCAGTTTTTATTTTTGTGAAGACCGAATTTGGCGGCCCCCACCATATCTAATGCTTGATAATGGTTGCTAAAACTTAGCAATCAACTTTGCAAGAAATGGAAGGAATCTCATGGACATCAATAAGAAAGTTATTGTTTAGCAAGTGATCAAATCATGAAGGAAAGAAGATTTTCGGAATTGTAGCCATCCTGCGCAAGCTTTACTATTTTGACCATAACTTGTGACTCAAGACTCCGATTAAGGCAAGGTCAGATGCCTTGGAAAGAGGACTCAAAGGAGAGGAATATCATGTCTCACGGGGATCTCCCAATTCTGACGTTTTGGGGGTCAAAACAGGCTGTCAAGTGGAGGGATATGAGGGATGACGAATTTGAGTGATTTCTCTTTCTTTTTCTTCTTGTATTTTTCTTCTTTTTAAGGGGAGGCTCTCTTTTACTCTAGAGTGAATTTTATTTTTATTCAATCTTTGTGAGAAATTGAGGGTGGAGATTGAGTGGTGTAATAGACAACTTGAAGGCTTTCAATAATGACAATTTACTTCATTGTTATTGTTTGTTCTACAATGCTTGGCTAATCCGTGGATTAGGGTGGAGGAGGAAACCAAAACCGGTGAGTTCGTTCCTTATTATTCTTCTATGTCTTTCCCTCATTATGCTTAATGATTTAATAGATTCTCCTTCATGAATGTTATTCAACTTCTAGTTTTGTAAAGGTTATTTGGAATGTCTTTTACTTTTTATGCTTGATCTTGACATATCATGTTTAGGTTAAATTCCTTTAATGGTTTGTGCTTGATCTTGATAAATAGTTATTAGACTTTCAACATATTGAAGTGAAGGGAGTCTTAGGTACTATTTAGATAATTGGATTTTTTCTCAAAGCTAAATCTTCCGATCCAAGGCAATTGTTTGCACATTAGATTGAGTTTTATTAGGATAAGACTATGAAGTAATTTTGGAATGATTAAATCTGTTTTGGTGAAATCCAATACCCTGATCTCTCTTTCTCTGATCAAGTTTGTGTTTAGATTTCTTTTGATATCAGTTTAGTTATTATTTCCTTGATTAATTGTGGTTTTAAAATCTCTAGTGTGAAAATTGATTAAGGATTTTTGGATCTTGTTTCTACAAATCTCTGTGGATCGACCCGTATTTGCCATTATCTACTTAATAGAAATTTGTGCGATTCCGGTTAACTATTTTGAGCACATCACCTAACCAGCAGCCGAAATCCGTGCTGGAGGGACAATGAGGTAGGGTGGGAAAGCGAGGAATGGTTTTGGTATAGAGACGTTCCTTGATTTGGGGATGGGGTTTGAATGAAATCAAGAGGAGTTTTCATATTGAAACGGGGAGACCCAGGTCATGGACTGGTGGGGGATTGGGCCCAACTGGCGTGTGGCTCATGTGGCCCCTGATCTTTTAAGGGAGCTTAGGATTTTCCCTAGGGCGACCGCTCAAATTACTCGTAACGTGGATCCGCCCCTACCACTGGCGCAACTTAGGAAAAAAAGAGAAAAAGATTATGTGTGCTTATTTTAGTCCCATGTATTTTGTAAATGTATAGTATGTGTCTGTAATTTATAGAATATGTATGTGTTGTTTTGTATGCTACTATATTATCATCTCGATTCATATATTGTAGGTTATAATATTCCCCCTCCTTCCTTGCAAGACCCGAACTGGACCTGGACCCAAAGCCTGTGACATTGTTTATCCTGCTGTCTAATGCAGTTGCTTAGGATGGTGAAAGTCACGACCTGATGGAACCAAGAGATGTCATCCAATAAGAAAAATAAGCTTAGTTGAGGTTGATTAGAATTAAAACAAAGCAGACCAAAAATACTTTTTCTAATGGGAAGTGATGCTTACATCCCATGTTTATGATTTGGGCACCATGTTCTCTTAAGACTGGTTCTTGAATCAGGGGTAGACAAAAGGGTCTGTGCATAAAAAGGTTTGAAGGTAACATGACCTTTTTAAATAAATCAGAAGCATATAAGATAGTACAGACCGGAGATCTTGCAGATGTCATCCATTCTTTTATAAATAACTACATGTCAAGCAGTTTGTGGCCAAATCTTCATATACTAAGAGAGTCAGCAAAGCAAATTAGCCTTTAGGGGGTTGAAAATAGTCTTTCAGCACTGAACTTGATACCAAACATGTGCCCCATTAGATTTTAAACTCCGCTAAAGTCGAGACATTGTCAATGTAAAGTTTTGTGAGGAGGGTTTTGTGAGTTTGACAGCCCATGTCAAGTTTTCAGCACATGTAAGACTTAAATGCTGAGACATTGTTTTCTAATAAATTAAAAAGACAAGACAAAAGTCATGTAGCCGACTGCAACATATTTGGAACAAATGTAAAAAGGTTTTGGTTTAGGCCGATACAATGTTGCAACTTGTGTGTGAAGAAAGCAAAAATCATTGAAGTGGCACACATGCACACATACTCTAGATGTATGTGTAAAGACCGGACCCACTATCCACGTGATATTGTTCGCTTTGGCTTATGGGATTTCAATTCAACTTTGCCGTATGGTTTTAAAAGGGCTCATGTGGAGTTAAGATCATGTCACGTAAAGATACTCAAGATCAATACTAACGTGTTTCCGATATTGACTTATGCACAACTGCATGCCCCGTCCTTGTCGAACCCAACGCCCTTTTACATGGGAGCCACATGCGTGACAATATGCGATGGACTTATTTATTTATTTTGATCAGTATGGTATGCTATTTGTGAATAATGAAAGCCAATGGTGCGGTGATTTCTATGCATTAAACAAATCTCTATTGCCTTCAACATCGTTCTTTAATCTCATTTCAATGTGAATTTACATCATACTACAACGATCCAAATCTGATAGGGTTGTCTATTCCTAACCCAATTACAATTAGCCAAAAAGCCTATTCCCAATAGAGGTTCTTAATGGTTTAGTCCATAGTCTTAAAAAGACACCATGAATCCCATCCACCCGGAGAACAATTCATGGACGTTGTAAATCTCCCTTAGAAAAAGGTGGTGAAGTCCATGGGTGCATATCAGATTCAATGGAAA
The DNA here is from genome assembly GCA_029852735.1 of Persea americana. NCBI lineage: Eukaryota > Viridiplantae > Streptophyta > Magnoliopsida > Laurales > Lauraceae > Persea > Persea americana. Next base: position 9,176,275 of record CM056813.1, on the reverse strand, counting down.
AATACATGAAAAACATTCAAGTAGCAATTTCCTTCACACTCCCATGTGCTCGTGTAGAATATGTGAGACAAAGAACACATTGCATGTGACAAGGTCTTCCCAAAGCAGTAGGCAAATCCTTGATGTCTGTCAATTGCAAACTAAGGAAAGGGAGATTAATTAGGTTTCTTCCAACCTAAATAATGTAAGTGTAGACTAGGCAACTGCAGATTTCGTTTTATATGGATACATCTATGGCCATGAGTTGTATGCCACTTTATTTTAAATGTATTGAGTTTAGACATTTAGGCTTAATCTTTGTAGTTTCTTGGTCAATTTGCACATGGTTGGCACTTCATTTTCAAAGTCTCCTAAGCCATCCCTATCTCTCAAGTACCGCCGGTTGATGCATGAAAGCACTATGGAACCTTAATCTTTCATCTCAAAGATGAAGACTCTCTTAAAATGTGGTCATGTGCATGATTGTCATAGTCAAGGGTGAAAGCAAATTCCTGCTGTCATATATACAGTATTAAATGACAACTCTGGATCCTCTGTTGCATCTTTTACACGCTCCCGTGTAATAGGCTCCAGAATTCTTCATTAGGGCCCACATAATGATACGTCTAAGATGAATGTCATCTCCTCCTGTTATATATCTTCAAATTTCAGATCAATAGGAGTGGATCCCACCTAAAATTGAACACATGATTGAAAACTTGATTGGGTGTTAACGTGGTCAATGTGTTTGGTTGGATGGTAGAACCCACTTCTATTGACCTGAAATTTGGGGATGTATTAAAAGAGGAAATGATATTCATCTTGGACAATACAAATGATCATTTTGTGGGCCCATGGTGGGGTTTTGGAGACCTGTTACAAAGAAAGCGCGCAATAGGTCGCAGAGGATCCTGAATCATATCTTAAATGGAAGAGAAATGTGACATAAATATCATTATTTGGGGGAATGAGCTCAACACCGATGTTTCAATTGAGTTTCATGCTGATGGGATCCATTGAGTTAGATGTAGGTCACTTTTGCTTGATTTGAGTCATTCGTATCAAATGCTTATAATGAATAGGTAATGGCCTGAATTTGACTTCCAGTATGTGAATTGCACTATTGGATTGATTAATGTGCAAAGAACAAGATTAACCATTGAGCTAAACTCTTTATTTTTTTTACTCATTGATTGTTACAATGGACTATAACACATGGGCTGAAATTTGTACAGCGGGCAGGAGACAGGCCGAAACAGTATTTTCTTGTTTTGTTGATAAAGTGGTTTGGATCCACGCAAGTAATTTTGCAGGAAAACATTTGATTGTATGTCTGCATTTGGTCATTCTTGTTCATTTTATTTATATTTGTAGTTTCTTTCTACTTAAGTATGGTCTTCTAAGTGATTCCTGGCTTTATGACTTGTAGTTGTAGACGTTCTAAAGCTATTCTGCAACATACTCAAAAGTCAAGCCCCTATTTTATACGCAAAATGATGGCCATAACTCAAGTCCCATTTTCATCTACCGTGCATCACGGGAGCGATTTATATCTATGGAAAAAAACCAAGAAACAGATCACAAAATCAAACATTAGGTTCGACCCATAATGCAATGAAAGCTCAATGGCATTAGTAGCTTAGGCCCGTTTGGCATCGTTTAATATGTTATAAAGAACTTGTTTGATAACATTATAAAAATTTTATTATAAGAAATAAAGTAAGAGAATTATAAAACTTATAATATGGTATCCACTTTTAGTTATTTGTGGCACTCTTATTGTCGTACATAAGACCCACTTTTAAAAATTACATCGTGCTACCCACTTTTATAAATTAGATTATATGACATGCATTCATAAGATTTACAATGTGGACCCACTTATTGCGATTGTGACCATGTGACCCGCTTTTAGGGATTTCAAAGTAGGGTAACTCTTTTTTTTTTAATTTTTTTTTTTTTTTTTTTGTGTGTTTGTGGACATGATGGAACCCACTTTCAGAAATCACAATGTGGTACTCACATTAAAAATTAGAACAGAGGGCATATATTCATAGGATCTACAATTTTAGGGATTTCAAAGTAGGGTAACTTTTTTTTTTAATTTTTTTTTTTTTGTGTGTTTGTGGACATGATGGAACCCACTTTCAGAAATCACAATGTGGTACTCACATTAAAAATTAGAACAGAGGGCATATATTCATAGGATCTACAATTTGGGCCCACCTTTATAGGAATTATAATTTGGAGCCACCTTTTTGTGGTTGTGAATATCGGACACACCTTTAGAAATTATAACATGGTGCCCACCTTTAGAAATTAGAATATTGGGCTCATATTCATAGGATTTATAACGTGGGTCCACATTTTGTGATTATGACCATGTGACCCACCTTTGGAAATTACAAAACTGGGTCACATTTTCTATGATTGTGGACATGGAACCCACCTTTAAAAATTACAACATGGTGCCTACTTTTAGGAATTAGAACATGCAACCCACATTCATATGATTTACAACGTAGTCCTACCTTTATATGATTTATAATGTGGGCCTACCTTTTGTGATTGTGACTATGTAAAATTACGAAGAAGGGCCAGTTTCTTTGAAATTGTGAATACGGGCCTACCTTTAGGATGGCCGGAGATGAGTAGGAGATCAGAATTAGGAACATTTAATTACACCTACTAAATATGTTTTGCACAATCTCACCCATGGAAACAACCAAATGGCATGATTCTAGACGCACTAGTTTCATGTGACAATCCAAGGATAGCAAGTTGTATAATTGGAGATCAATGAAATTATTAAATGGATTTCTCTCTTTCAAATCCTATATGGTCCGAAAGCCGGTTCAAGCTGGGAACGATCTTGCTTCCTCAATTACCACCATCAGTTTTTCTACTTCAATAAAATAAAAGTCCAGCATCTTCTCCTGTCCATCCATTCAAGCCTTACGACTTCATCATCTTCATCATATTGCACAATCAAAACCTCTAGAAGAGATCGCCCCAGATCTTTCATGTTAATAATCACATATCCTGAAAGGATCATGTGAGGGGATGTTATATGTTATAGATAATATTGAGTTGTTAGGATTTAGTTTGTTAGAGATTATAGATAGATGATTTGAATTTGAAAAATGGTAAACTGGGCTTTTCATGATCAAGTTATATAATTGGAGATCGCTGAATGTTTTATGATGAAATCATGAAATGGATATTTCTCTTCGAAGTTCTTTAGGTTGATCTCTACCTCATGCACCAGTCATATTCATTTAGAAAAAAAAAAAAAAAAAAAACGTTTGCATCAACCAATATTGGAGGAGTAGTAACTTGTGACTCTGGCATTTATGTGACACTAGAGTTAATATCCTCCTACTGAAAGTCTGAACCCATTTAAATAAGTGCTCTCCTCTTATATGGGACATAGCCAACTTCAAAAGGAGTTGGCTTCATCCTAAAACTAAGCATGTATAAAATATGTGAATAAAATATCAAGAACACACAAATTTTCATAATGTTTCTTATGTATTTTACACATGCCTAATCTTACTATGAATAAGGGTATTCATGGCCAGGCTGAGGCATATCCGGGCCTGGCCTGATTTAAGAAATGCAGGCCAATATCCGGTCCACGCCATGCCTGACATGAGCTGTAATGTTAGGCCCGAGCCTGTCCATTTAGCCAATTCGGCCAAGCAAAACTAGCTTTCTATTATTTATTCGGGCTTTCTAGTGACTGTTTGGACAAATCAATAACTAAGTTAAAAGCACTACTTATTTAGATTGGGCCAGGCTTTGGGATTTCTATCATTAATTCACGCCCGACCCAAATATTAAATGGACTCAAATTATATATCCAAACCCAACCATGAGCACTGGTAACAATTTTAGATTTTTAGTAAGTGAATACCAATGTAGAGCTTCACTTCTTCCGCTATAAGTTTGTGACAGTAAAGCAAATTAATATAAAGTTGTGAATAAGAATATCATATCGACAACGGTATCTCACCCTAGTGGTAAGATACGACAGTTCTCACAGAAAAGTCCAAGGTCCAACCCTGGCCCCCCTCTCCTCCCATGTGCGAGTTATCACGCTTTGCTCGCATGTCCTAAAACCCCGCCCACTTAGCTAGAATGCCAAAGTAAGAGAAAGGAGAAAAGTGTCGGTGACCGACAGAGAATCCTACCCACACGCTAGCAGGTCTGGGAGAAGACCAACACTTTGTCATGGACATTAGGGAAAGTCATCACCCATGCTGCCATGCATATAAGCATGGAATGGGCCGAGTCGGTTCTGAGTTTTCTCTGACCGACACTACCACTACTACATCCTCCCACTCACTGTCAAATATTTTCTGATCATTCTTCTTCCAGAGAGAACTAAAAATCTAGATTCTAGAGTCTCCTCTTTTTATACCTTTCTCTGCCTTTTGGCAAAGTCTCAGCTCTCAACTCTAACCCTTTTGGCATAATTATTTAGGAGATTTTATCATTAAATAGTTATTTCTCAATTTTAATTTTTATAATTTGTTTAAAGTATGTGTTTTTGGTTGTCGTTAAAACAAATGACGCAAGCACTCACACACCCACACATACCCAGGCCCTCTAACCAAGTCCCTCACTGTCAATGTTGCAATCATGAATAATTTCTATAGAGGGAAGGTGCCTCATAATAACTGTTGGAAATAAGGCTACAAAACTTGATTTAAGAGGAAGAATTGAAACAACAATATCGATCTGGAGAACGCAATATGGACAGAAATTGAAGGAGACCGGCAGTAGCAGCTCGTGGCCGAGGCACATCTTGCGACGCTTTCTTTAGGATGAGTTCCGTCCTTTCAAATAAACCTAGATGCGAACATGATTTTCACAGGAACTGCCTCCAGGATACAATTACCTTCACAGTTGATCAGACTCAATCGCACACCAAGTCTAAATCAATTCTCCAAGAAACACAAAATGCTCACGAGAACAGAAAATGGAAGAAGGGAAGAGAAAACGGTGTTGTATTTTTTTGAGCCCAGACCAGCCACTTTATATCACAAAAAATTGTCGTTGGGCTATTAAATCAGTGATTAAACCACAATGTTAAGCAGCATTAAAAATGATTAAAATTGCATTGGAATTTCAATTTTGAAACGTTGCTATGTTTGAGTTTCAATTTTGAAATGTTGGCCATTAATAAAAACGTTTTTTGGGATTTGGAATTTATGCACCCCAGGTCAAGCCCGATTCGCGTGCGCGCATAGGGCCCATGACAAAATGCTCCAAAAGTCTTTAAAGTACATAGGAGTGAAACCACATATAAAGCCTTCCCGAGAGTTGAGTTTTAGCAATGTGGGATGCTATGTTTTCTAATCGTCTACACTACCCACATAAAGCACAAGCACAAGACATCTTTTCAAAAACACCTTTTGAATTGTTTGAAACACCAAAAAAACCGAACAATCTCCCATGTGTTTCAAAATATTCAATGGGCATCTCACTGGTAACGTGACGTGACAGAGTTTGAACATCACCGTCATGACAAAATTTCAAACCTTTAGGAGTTGGAGTGAACCAAGTCTTGAATTTCAACTTTTTATATTAGTTCAGAATTATGTCAAGATTTGATCATGGAGACATTAGGTCAACACTTTACGGCTATGTGCTTAATCCCGGATTTCATGAGTGCTCTAGAGAATCTGCCCAAATTCTCATAGGAAGCGGCCCCACTTCTACACTCATATAGGTGAGTCTATCAAGAGTGCTCCCGCAACCATGCACCCCACCATAGAGACTATAAATCTCATTAAGGATTTAAGTCCAACTCATTCGCTACAGGTTATGTACCAACCATCAAGTAATCTTACACAACAGAGATGAGTACGAAGTCAACATACTTTATATGTCAATACTTCATATCATCGAGAGAGCTTGCCTTTCCCATTGAACCTATTTCTCGGGATCCCCGGTCATTAGGTTGGGTTCCCGCTATTGATGATTTATTGGCTTAAGACCCATCGCTTTTGTTGTTTCCTTTATTTTTTTCTCTTGCAAGGCCTTTTGTCAAAGATTTGCTAAGTTGTCCTTTGATTTCTCATAATTAATAGAAATTACTCATCCACTGAGTAACTGTCTCACATAGCTATGTTGCAATCTTACTTGTCTAGACTTTCCATTGTATGTGGCATTGTGTGCATTTATGATTACACAATGAATAATAATAAGAGGAATTGGTTTATTCCACAAAGGAATATCAAATAATAAATTTCTAATCCATCCGGCTTCAATTGCAGCGGCTCCCAGAGCCAAGAATTTCGAATCCTTAGTGGATTGAGTAATGGTAGTTTGTTTCTTGGATTTCCCAGAGATTGCAGCACATCCTAAAGTGAAAATATAGCCACTGGCAGACTTAGAATCGTCTCAGTTTGTATTCCAATCAGCATCGCTGTAACAGTCAACTACAGCTGGAAAACTAGAATAACATAATACATAGTCTATAGTATGCTTTAAATATTTAAGTACTTTGGATACAGCATTCCAATGTTCAACACCAAGATTACTAGTGTATCTACTTAATTTGCTCACAGCATAAGCTATATCAGGGCGAGTACAATTCATAGCATACATTAAACTAAGAATCACACTAGCATAATCAAGTTGCGCTATACTATCACCATTATTTTTTACTAATTTAATACTTGGATCAAAAGGAGTGGACACTGGTTTACAATTAAAGTGATCAAATTTTCTCAACTCTTTTTCAATGTAATGTAATTGGGACAATTTAATACCAGTGTCATCTCTAATAATTTTGATTTCCAATATTACACTTGCTTCTCCCAAGTCTTTCATATCAAAATTATTGGACATAAGTAACTTTGTTTCTTTGACACAATCCAAGTTAGTTCCAAAGATCAATAAGTCATCAACATATAGGCATAAAATTATTGTTGAATCACCATTAGATTTATAGTAAATGCATTTTTCAGCCTCATTTATTTGAAGCCATTTGAAAGAATAATTTCATCAAACTTTATATGCCATTGTTTTGGTGCTTGTTTTAGTACATATAAGGACTTAAACAACTTACATAGCTTATGCTCTTTTCCTTTTATTACATAACCCTTTGGTTGATCATATAAATCTCCTCCTCTAAATCACCATTTAGAAAAGCAGTTTTGACATCCAACGGATGAATATATAAATTATATACAGCAGCTATAGAAATCAAAATCCTAATGGAACTTACTCTTGATATAGGTGAAAAGGTATCAAAGAAGTCTATCCCCTCCTTCTGCCTAAAGCCTTTGGCTACTAGCATGGCTTTGTATTTCTCTATTGTCGTAGCAGGCCTTAATTTTTTCTTAAGAACCCATTTGCATCCAAAAGGCTTGGTACCTGAAGGTAAGTCAGCTAGTTCATAAGTATGATTTGCTAAAATGGATTCTATTTCATCATCTAATGCTTATTACCAAAAGGCAGTATCATGGGCAGACATTGCCTCATTATAAGTAGATGGGTCCTTTTCTATTATATAGGTCTCAAAGTCAGGGCCAAAACTAGTGGATGTTCTCACTCTCTTACTTTTCCTAAGTTGGGGTTCCTCTTCTTCTGGAATTTCCAAAATTCTTTTAGACTAGGAAGGTTCAAATGTAATCCTAGTTTTAAAAGGAAAAACATCTTCGAAGAAGTTTGCATCTCTAGATTCAACTAAAGTTAGGTCTTCAATTTTTAGGAATCTATGGCAGCACTATCTTGAGCGTATCCTATGAACACACATTCCCATGAGTGGGGCCCTAACTGCGGTCGTTTGGGATCAACTATCCTAACATGGGCTAGACAACCCCAAACTTTAAAATATCCAAGGTTAGGCTTTCTCCCCTCCTAAATTTCAAAGGGTGAACAATTAGTTTTAGATTGTAAAATTCTATTTAAGGTATAACAAGTAGTTGACAAAGCTTCACCCCACAGATTTTTTGGACTACTGGATAAAATCAATATGCTATTCACCATTTCAATCAAAGTCCGATTTTTCCTTTCTGTTATCCCATTTTGTTGAGGTGTATATGGAGCAGTACTTGTTCTTTTAATTCCTTTAGATTCACAGAAGTCCAAGAAATCTTTTGAGGTGTATTCACCACCTCTGTCACTTCTAAATTTAATCAATTTTCTATTTAATTTATTTTCAACTTCATACAAATAAATCTTAAATTTAGATAAAGCTTCATCTTTAGTCCTAAGTAAATATACATATGTATATCTAGAGCAATCATCAATAAAAGTTATAAAGTAATATTTCCTACCTTTAGTCATAGTATTACTTAAATCACATATATCAGAATGCACTAACTGAAGTAACTCAGTCTCTCTTTCCACTTGATGAAATGGCTTTAGATTAATTTTGGATTGAGAGCATATTTCACATTTCTTGTATTCATCTTTCTATTTATCAATCAATCCATCATTACTCATCTTTTCCATTTTTCTAAAATTAATATGACCTAGTCTTCCATGCCAGTCATAAACAGAAGCAACTATATAAGCAGAAGAAGGGGCATTATTATTATTATTGATTACATTCAACTTAAACATACTATCAGAAGCATAGCCCTTACCAACAAAGATACCTTTTTTTTTGTAATTACAAACTGATTAGACTCTATTACCTGCTTCAAGCCTGCCTTGTTGAGAAGAAAACCGGAAACCAGATTTTTTCTCATCTCTGGAGCATGAAGCACATTCAACGGAGTCACAGTTTTTCCGGAAGTGAACTAAAGTTCAACATTCCCTTTACCAATTACCTGTGTAGTAACGGTAGTTCCCAGAGCGAGTTTACAGTCTTGCTTGACCTCTTCATAGGTCTTAAACAGACCTCTATCAAATGCAACGCGTGTGGTTGCTCCTTTGTCAATCCACCATCCTTCGCTCTTTTCTGTGCTGAGTGTGTTTACTTCAGATATCACAGCCACAAAGTGTTCTTCTTTAGTGATATTAGCTTGAGGCTTATTGGATTGGGATTGTTGTGGGAACTTCTTCTGATGGCGACATTCTCTTGCAAAGTGTCCTTGTTTCCCACAAACAAAACAACCACCCTTTGTATGTGGCTTGTTTGACCATTAGTTTTGATGTTTGTTTAAACATTTTTTTCTGATTCTGGTTATGCTTGTTGTTTTTGAAGGAAGGATTACTTTTCTTGTTCCTGCACAGATGTTGATCAAATTTGCCTTTCTTTTCACCATCACCTTTTGGTTCAATAACATTTAATTTTCCACTATTTTCATATATATTAGTCTGATCACTCATCCGGGCTTCTTCTTCAATTCTCTAAGTAGCTCTGAAGGCGCTCTAGTGAGTAATCCCTCCGTTTATGCCTGAAAGTCTTTTGAATATCCTTCCAAGTTGATGGCAGTTTCTTAATTGTTGTTGCTACTTGAAACTGTTCATCAACTTGGATGCCTTTTTGGATAATTTCATTTGCCAAAGTCTGTAAGTCATGTACTTAAGGAAGAATAGGTTTATTATCTATCATTTTAAAATTTAAGTACCATCCCATTGCATATTTTTTAGCCCCAGATTCCTCTGTCTTATACTTCTTATCAAGAGCTCTCCAGAGTTCTCTAGTTGTTTGGGTATCAGAATAAAGATTGTAGATGTTGTCTCCAACCAGATTTAAGATATGGCCTTTGCACAAATAGCCATCTTCTTTCCATTTTTTCCATGAATAAGAGCCCCTTGGTTTCTCTTCACGATTAGGATACGGTTTAGTTAAAACATATGCTACTTTCAGAGACGTTAACTGAGATAAGACTTTTTGTTGCCATCGTCAGAAGTTGGATCCGTCAAAACTATCCAACCAAACTAAGTCTTGATGCATAAACTTAACAGCAGAGGTAGCCATTGTAGAAATTGTCCTAAAACTGTTGGAAATAAGGCTATAGAACTTGATTTAAGAGAAAGAATTGAAACAACAATACTGATCTGGAGAACGCAATATGAGCAGAAATCGAAGGAGACCAGCGGCAGCAGCTCATGGCCGAGGTACGTCTGGCGACGCTTTCTTTAGGACGAGTTCCGCCCTTCTAAGATAAACCTAGATGCAAATAGGATCTCTACAAGAATTGCCCCCAGGATACAACGGCCTTCACAGAAGATCAGGCTCAGTCACACACCAAGTCCAGATCAATTCTCTAGGAAACACAAAATGCTCACAAGAACCGAAAAGGGAAGAAGGGAAGAAAAAACAGTGTTGTAGTTTTTTGAGCCCAGACTAGCCACTTTATATCACAAAAAAATGTTGTTAGGCCATTAAATCAATGATTAAACCACAACGTTAAGTAGCATTAAAAACGATTAAAACTATGTTGGAATTTTAAAATGTTTTTTGGGATTTGGAATTTATGCAACATCATTCAGGCCATTTCTCTATCAGAACTTGCACCCCCTTGTGTGTGCGATATACACGAAGGATGCACGTTGTGAACGCACGCCCGATTAAACGTTTTCTGGACCAGCCACCTCGGGTAAAGCCCGACTCGCGTGTGCGCATGGGGCCCATGGCAAAATGCTCTAAAAGTCTTTAAAGTATATAGGAGTGAAATCACATATAAAACCTTCTCAAGAGTTGATTTTTAACAATGTGGGATGTTATGTTTTCTAATAGTCTACACTACCCACTTAAAGCAAAAGCACAAAGGATAAGACATCTTTTCAAAAACACCTTTTGAATTTTTTGAAACACCCAAAAAACCCAACAATAACTAAGTAGCTGCCCGTGGATTTACAATAGCATAATTAGCTTGTATTTAGATATGTAATGATTATTGTTGTTATATTTTACATATTTCTACATTATAGTTCCCTCAATAAAGGTTTTTCTTCCTTGTCCTTCCTCTACAAAGATAGGTAGTTTGCAATAGATCGAAGTTGCTTTGATCAAGAAAAGGTGGACATATCATAGTATTTTTTTTTCGTTTTTTTTTTTTTTTTTTTGCATTTTCTTACTTTTGAAAACACATCTCCTATTGAAGTTGGTACCGCTATAATTATCTATAAAAGATTTGATTTTGGTCCCTATTCTTTCTATTTTATTTATGATTTACATGTTATTAGCGTATCCCGATGGAACCAAGTACAACAAAAGCAAAATTGGGCTGAAAACCAGCACAACGAAGGACAAGAGTTTCAAGCAGTTTAGATTTCAAAGGTGGCCTCAGCAAAAGGAATCTATAGCTTGTGTATCACAAGAAAGTACGAATCCTCTGAGTGATGATACGGAGAAATCTTGAGTTAAAAGAAGTGGAACTCCACATTGAGGTCCATCTATTGAAATATGAACTACTCAAAATTATAGGCACCAATTGTATGAGATATCCCTCAATTTTAATCAATAGGGACTGGGCCCACTATAAAACTAACTATAAATCTGATTAATGATTTTCTTAAATTTTGTTAATCACATTTTAATCAAATGTCCATCTTATGATGGGATAGGATCTACAGGAGTAAAGTAAGAGGTTCAGGAGTAAAGTAAGAGGTTTGAGTCTTTGAGATTTCTCTTGGTCAAAGCTTAAGAGGATCCGGACTAATAACAAGCTGTCCATGTGATATGTCAAAGGGCCTGCAAACTCTTCTTATTAGGGGATGGGGCAACTGAATACGAGGGAATGATTACATAAAAACCAACAACAGTTTCTATATTTAAAAAAAAAGGTCTTTCATTTTTTTTTCTCTCTTACATACAATCAGTTATATTATGCACCTAACAAAATTTATGCTATCTTAATCCAGGGTCAAAGTTTGAAGAAAAAGTAAGGATTTAAATATCTTCAGGATCGATCACAAAATTTACAATAAGCAAATTTAATATAAGATAAACTCAGGGTCAAAATTTAATATCTTCCTGACCGATCACTAAATTTCTTTAAAGATGTGTTTACGTAACACTAAAATGTCATGCATGGTAGGTTTCCTTTTTTAATTGTGGGACAAGATGCTTGCTAATATTATTACATGACATATATATATATATATATATTTATATATATGTAAACAAAACAAAAAAAAAAAAAAAAAAAAAACGTAAAGTTTGACTACTTGTAAATATAGAAAAAGATAAGGGGGTGATGAGTAAATCTAAAAAAAATGAAAGTACACCAATAATAAACCTATACACCGAAAGTGGCGTGAAGGGTGGGAATGAAGAGAACATCACTATCACCTCACCGCCTCTTGCAACATTTATAATTTGCTCAAAGTAGAAGCATTGCATTTTATTTTATTTTTTTGACCTTCTCCGACCATGGAAAGTGACAAATACTAGTCTTTGCATTGTAGGCCACTTTAGAGAGGCTGACAGATTATATGTTGAAAAATGAGGAATTCAACTAAGCAAAAGCATCTATTTGCAGAAAGTACATGTGAGTTTAGACACGATTTTATGGTCTAATCAACTCCATGGAGTACAAGTTTTGGTCTCAGGGGAAGGAGAGCAGAAAAGGAAGTAAAATAAGTGACGTGAAGTTTTACTTCATGCGTGTTTTTTGATGAAATTAAAAAGGAAAAGTTTTAAAACAGTCGTTCACTTTTGGGTGATTTTCAAAAAAGGGTTAAAAGAATTCAATATTTCAAAAACGTATGAAAATTCTCAAGATTTATTTCAATCAGGTCCAATTCGGAAATCTATACCCACAGCCAACAGCTTTGTATAAATAAAAACTCAAAAGGACAAAAGTGCCCTTCGTGAGTAGTAAGTAGGTAAAAAGAAAATTTTCAAAAAAGTCCTAAACTTTTTAGGTGGTGTTCAAAAGAGGACCAAGGAATTGAATGTTTCAAAAAGGAGTGAAAGTTTTCAAGACTTCTTTCAATTAGGTCCTGTTGGGAGATCTCCATCCACTGTTGGCGGTTTTTTTTTTTTTTTTTAATTCAAAAGGAAAAAAATCCATTTGATTTCATTTCTTCTCCAAAATGTCGGACCAATTATGAGATCACTTTTGGTTGTTCCAAGTCACTTATATAACACAATGCATTGATAGCGGCGATATTTATGCTAATAATTAGAGTACCTAACTATTAGATTGATCATGACGTGAAAACTGAAATTAACTATTGACTGGGTTAATAATTAGAGTGCCCACCAAAAAAGTTTAGGATTGTTTTGAAAATTTCTTTTTTACCTACTTACTACTCACTAAGGGCACTTTTGTCCTTTTGAGTTTTTCTTTATACAAAATTATCTGTAGTGGGTATGGATTGCCGGATTGGACTTGAGTGGAAGAAGTCTTGCAAACTATTATACGTTTTTGAAATATTAAATTCTTCTGGCCCTTTTTTGAAAATCACCCAAAAGTTAAGGACTTTTTTAACAAGTTTCCAATAAAAAATGGAGTAAATTTTTGGTCTGACATATAAAGTAAGGGATTTACCCCACTTTATTTTAACTCTTTCCTAGTGTAACAAGTAATAGCTTGTGCAGAAATAGCATTATTTAGGCTTTTTAACTTTTAACCCTTCATCTTTAACTTTATTTATAAATTAGACTATATTTCTTTAACTTTATTAATGATTTGACTATATTCATCCTTACTACTGCTACACTCAATGTAAACAAATAGGTCAAGACGTATTAAAACGGCAAGGGTTAAAAAAATGGGAGGTGAAAAGCAAAGAATATAAATTAGTGGTGTAGATAAGACATTGACTTTCCTCCCATTTGAATTCTTATAAGGGCGATGGTAGGGTAACCATTTTTCTTTTTCTCTTCATTCTTAATTTCATCGAATGGGGAGGGTATTAGCTAGTCATTTTTTAATATTCACCTTTGATTCCTCATTATAAATGATTAATATTTAGTTGTTTCTATGGATGTTGCTATAAAATCTTGTGAGCTAATTATAAAGATTTGAAAATACGAAGGATGACAGTGAAATGCACATATGATAGCAATTAAAAATAAAATAATAATACAATCCAGGGCAGTTTATAATTAACTTTGACTAATATCTATTGCTTAGGAGTCATTTTTAAGAATGGTCAGGTCATATCTAAGCATAGAATGGCAGGCATATGGGTCCTACTTATAAGAATGACAATGGGAGGATTGGGGGTTTATAGGTATCCATATGACTTGCCTTGAGTTAAAAAAGAAACTATCTCATCAGGAGACACATTATTTTGATAGCCTTAAAGTTGTTCGAATCCTAATTGATGGATAAAGTTGGATTGGTGTTGAATTTACGTAATCAATCTAAGTGTCTAAATAACTTAGATGAGCGTCAAATGTAGATCAATGTTAATTTAAGTACGATAATAATTGTGAGAGTTTAGGTAAATCATAGTTGGGCTTACAAGTAGCCCATTCTTTGCTTTGGGACGACATGAGTGTCCCTAAAAATTTGTTAATACTTACATTAACAATAAATAATAATGTAAAATATAAAAATTTAAAATATTGAAGTATAGAGAAAGTCTACCGCAGTGGCTAGGTTTTGTCTTAATATCATAAAAGGAAGCCATAAATTAAATGAAAAAAGGGTTAATGACTGTACTACAGCCCTTATACCTAACAATTGCCCCAAAACTGTTGGAAAATATATAATTCTCGCAGAGTTGTTTGTACACAAAAGAATCGTGAAAGTGGTGATTTTACCCTAAATCTTAAGATATCCTATGGCGTTAGGATATCGCAAAATTACCCTTTCCCGCCCAAACCTAAATCACATTTCCACCACAAATTTAGAACGTTGTTTTATCTTTTTTCGTTTCTACATGTTGCGGATTTCCGAGGGCTCTTATTATACCATTTTCTATCATCCTGAGTTTATACATTTCAGTCATCACAAAAGGTTTGTGGGCCCCCTACTATTTTTCGCTCCGAAACGCTAAGCCATTGAAGATCAAAGAAGTCGCAAAGAATAAAGAAGAAAAATGGAGTAGAAGGATGTATTCCTGTCATATCCAAAGTAAGATGGTTAGATGAAAATGAAAGAAAACTCAAAAGGCAATCGAAAAAGATGAACTCAATGAAAAAGGATTTTTACCACATTCGCATTTCTTTGTTTCTCTATTTTAAAGACTCTTCGGTAGAACCGAGATATCGCACCATGAGATATGCTACAACCATAGGATATTGCACGATTAAGGGTAAACTTGCCACCTTCACGACGTACTTTCGTGTACAAAACAACTCTTGGGGAATTATGTATTTTCCAATAGTTTTGGGGCAATTGTCGCATATAAGGGATGTCGTATGGTCATTATCCCAAAAAAAAGAAAATTCTGTTCGTTATGATGTTTTTTTTAAAAGAGTTCCATGCCAATAACTTACCAATTTTGCTAAGAGGTAGAATATAGACGTCTCTACAACATTCTATCTAAGTTTAAAATCCTCTTTTCATCCATCCCACCCAAAGTAGAGTTCCAGAATATTGATCTAATGATGAAAAGGCTTTAGAAAAGTGTAAATCATTGATTGAAGAGATTTTTGCATACACCTCGCCAAGGTTTGTAGGATTTGTAAATCGGCCCCTATGGTTTTAGTATTTGCAGATAGGCCCCTTTCTTTTCATTTTAATACATTTTATGTCTCCAAAATTAGTAGCCAACCAACCATCAAAAGTTTTTAGGGTGATATGACACATTTGTCTATCTCTTTATCCTTATATGCTTAAATTTGTTTTTCTCTAAAACTTGTAACATTGATAATTACATTTAATAGGAGAGAATAATCGAATGTAAATCTATTTTTATCAATAGAGGGCCTATTTTATGAAATACAAATCTACTATAACAACAGTTAATGCATGTGCTTATAATTAGTTACAATTGATCCAATCCATGCATGACCCACCATTAAATTGATGAAAGTCTCAAAATACATAATTAGGCTTCATGTGCATTAAAAGGTTATTGAGAGAGACCATTGGGAATTGGGATATAGTAATGAAATTTTGGTAAATAATAATATACTCACATTTGCTTAATTGATATAAGGGCAAAGTTGTCATTTTTATAAAAGTTCAACACAAATCCCATAGTTATTACCCATTTTCATTAGAAATACTGATTTTTGGGACATAAAAGGTATTGGAATGAAAAGGTAGGGACCTATATACAAATACTAAAACCATAGGGGCCTATTTACAAATCATATAAACCTTAGAGAGTTATAAAAAAAAAATCTTGATTGAATGATGGAGAACCCTGCGATCAGCAATCCAACGACAGAAAAGATATAGAAGATCAATCTGACAATGAACAAATGTCTTAGATAATTGATTGGTCAACAGATGAGATATAGATCAATGATCTGACAGTGAAAAAGGCTTAGACACCTGTTTATTTGGGGTATACATGTACCCTGTTTGTTTCATGATCTACAGCTGTACAAGAGATACCATCCAAAGTGATGAACGCCCATCAACATCTACAATTCTTCATTATTTCTCTTTTTCTATTTTTTTTATATGCAATTTCTTTAACAAGCCCTTCCAGATTACTTAGGTAAGGAAGAATTTCTTCTTCTCCTTTTTTTTTCTTTTCATGAATCTTTTTTTGGATAGAAAATTATTATTCTTTTTGCTAGGAAGCCTCATCTTTATTATTTGATCATTTTATTGAAATATTTCAAGATTTGGCCAGGAGAATGGAGACTGTTTTTTTGGATTTTTATTTTTTCTTTTCATTGGCTGTTTTGGATCTTTCTTCCCCTTTTTTCATCTTTCCTTCTTAATTTTTCCCCCTTCCTGAGTTCTGATTTTTTGAATTGTTGAGTTTCCCCCTTTTTTATTGGTTGTTTTGGATCTCCTTTTAAAGTTCCAACTTTTCTTTCAGAAGGCAACGTCGAAGGATCCAAATCCATTTCCCCCATTTTTTTTTATTGGTTGTTTTGGCTCTATATGGCCTCATAGAAGACAATGATGAAAGAGATCCAAATCCTAAAAACGCTCTCCTATTAGGCATCATAGGAATTCTAAGATTTATATTTGTAAAAGTGGTCAAACTGAAGAAAAAAAAGTGAATTTCCAAACACGAACATCAAATTCTCTCATAAAGGGGAGATGGGAAATGAACACCCAATCATCACCTTAATAATTCAAATCCTAGGAAAGCAAGGGTTGCATCTAAATCTCCCCACCCCATATCCTTCACCCCTCATCTCTTTAATAAACCTTTGTCAGAGCTCGTTTCACCATGAATTCTTGTGCACCCTATTATTATGCATTCTATGCAAACAAACAGGCTTGAGTAAAACATAAGGAGTTTGATCAATAGCCCAAAAGATGCTTCTTTTACAGTAGGCTACAAGAGCGGTACAGGACAGAAACAGACACAGAATATCAGATCCTCTAATCATTTGATGTCTCAAGCTGTCCAACAAATGCCATTCCAACCAGTAAAATCTAACCCTCTCTTGCCAACCAAAAATAGGGAAGAGGATGAAAACAGACCCCCAACACCATATATTTCCATTCCATTCATAAAAAAAATACTTTTGTATAAATAAGGTCGAGCAGCTTTTGCTCGTAAAATTCCCTGCACGAATTGCTGGAAACCCAACCAGATGCTGTTCAATCACATGGTTCCAGCAAGGCCCCTCTTTTGCTATATCCCTATGCTTCAAATTCAATTCCTTTTCATACCTTGATTTTTGAAGTTCTTTTTCTTGAAATTAGAACAATAGAAACAAGCACAAATAAGAAAATTGAGATAGCTGATACAAGGAGCTTTCCAGGAAAGTACCCAAGTGAGCTCCTCAATGTTTTCTTTTGCATTTCCTGCAACATGAGCAAAGTGTAGGACATGAGTTATGATCCAAAAAAAATTTAAGAACCAAACTGACCGTGAAAACAGTACACAAACCGTTGTAGCTGATGGTTTGAGAAGGTTCAGTAAAGGTCCTATGTTCATAAATGGTGATGCAAGACATCGACCTCAGTTTTCGATGCCAGCCCACAGTGGGCCCAAGGATCACATTCATCATGCAAATGGCAGCATCAGAGAAATTTTCTTTTTGGGCAAGAAGCAGGTAAAGGAAACGGATTTTACCCAAAAAAAAAAAAGGAAATGTAACAACTGCAGCATGAAGAGAAGCAATTCTCCATGAAATAAAAAGCCAGGCAACAGGCTGCCCACAATATCACTCCAAAGATGACACAACAGACACCAAGAACAAGTTACATCCTATGTAAGGATATCTACTCCCCCCATTTGCATCCCCAAAAGAGTGTCAAAGAGGGAAAATTAGGACCCATTTGGAAGATCTTTTAGCTTATTCATACCATCTGTCAGCCATTAAAGTACCAAGATTAATTTTCATTTTGAAAATAAAGGCCAATTTTAATGTGCTGTGTCGTCCAAATGAAACAAAATTGGGCACATTGACCTGAAATCTGGTGCACTGGATGGATTATTCAAATATTTTTCCATCAGACCAAGCTTGTGCAATTCTGACAAGTATTGGAAGTTCTGACCCATTTTATGATATGGCAAATTTGGGTTATGGCTTTTAGTATATTTTAGAAAGTCATAGGGGTATGTAGGTCATAGTTGCTTTCATTTTATTATAGAGGCAGAAATAAAACATCACACACTATATCCTTTTTTTTTTCTCTCAAAATAGCAAAAAAATGGATTTTTAAAATTTTTGGATAATATAATTGGAAGTTATGCATGAAAACTATATTCCCCTTACTATCATGTCATCTCAACCAAGTACAGCAGAGTTCTAATCCCCTCTCTGCATGGTTCTCTACTGTTCAAGGTGAAGTGCCATGAGATTCTCTTATTAAGAAAATAATTTTAGAATGATTTAGAAGACTCGAACCAAGTGAACAGGCCCATCTTAGAAAAGATTTATGAGCGTTTATGTTTGGCCATTCACCATCATCATCATTAAAGCCTTGTCCCAACTATATTGGGATCGGCTACATGAGTTCTGTTTGGCCATTCAAGTAATCTAAAATTAGCGATGAACCACGCTAACATCACATACATCAATAAAAAAAAAGATCAAACCCTAATCTATCTCATACAAAATCCCCTCATAGTTTTAATTTGACAATAAAAGCAGGGCGCCAGGTACAGCCACAGAATGAGGGACTGTATGTGTGCATTGGGAGACTGTATAAAATATTGTAGGGATTGAGACTGACCATTTTCATAGTCTTTTGGGCAAGATGTTTCTGTTGCTGTGCAAAGATTCCCTGAGCATGCTTATAAAGCTGCACGTCAAGGCTGTTTAGTGATAGTATTTGTTGGAGAACTATATCGGGAACTTTAAGGCGTGCCTGTTACATCCAGAACTTTCTTTAGTCAAGAATGGTGTGAACACAACAAAAGTTTTACTGTTTATTGCTAATGCCGTAGCGTATTAGAAAACAACAGATGAACCTTCAGACAATATAAAAATGAATCCAAAATTCCTGCACTCCCAAATTATTGAGACTGCTCCTGAATACATCACAAAAACCTTCAATTCTTAAAAGAACTGCATTGTTGGACATGTTTTAGACATGACAGTCAAGTACGAAACATCTTGGTTCATCTCCTCTAAGGTGTGGACTGTAGATACACATGTTTTCAAGATCTTCCTACTTCTTTGGATGAACTTTTAAGGCGTAAACAGGTATTACATGACTTTCATCGAACTTTTCATTTTTGCTACTAGAATAATTTCACCAAAGGTAGTAGACTAGTAGTTCCATTGGGTCCCATCTGGATAGGTATGATCCACTACGGTAAATATTTTTCCTATACCTGCAACCAGCCATGAAGCCCAGCATAGGTGGCATCCACAAACATTTACATATTGTTACATTGTATATGTATTTCAAGGAAATGATGACTGGAAAAAAAAGAAGAGAGAAAACAAGTATCCATTTTCTTCAATGAATGTGGAGACTAATAAGAAAAGGTAAACACTATATGATGCTGAAATCTCACAATGGTAAACTTGTAACAATACTTTTTGGAAAAGATTTTCGTACCTCCTTTGAAAAGTTTGCTGGAGCAATTCGCTTCAAAGAAGTGGTGCGCCTACTCGATTGAGATTTTCGTAAGCTAGAAATACAACCCTCGTAAGCCTCCATCAGTTGTACAACCGTTGTCTGCCACAGGTGAAGATACCATAAGTTGAAACAAGATAAGAAGAACAGATGGCGTAAAGCTCCAAAACAAAATCAGATATTAGAGAAGCAAACTTCTCTATGATCCAAATGAAAGAAACTGATCTTACATTTTCATCTGATGTTCCAACGTTGGTTGACGGAACTTCACTTGGTTTTCTGTCCTGGATGCTACTCTATTAAAAAAAAAAAAAGATTGAGGTAAAAATGGCTTTCAAAACTAATGCTTTAAAGCATTCCACAAGATACTTAAGAAATTGGGCACATGAATTCATTTCATCTTACCTGAAGCTGATTTGTGCTATGAGGTTTGGAATCTCGAACGTGAGAGGTCGACTCTGTAGGGAAAGAAGCAGGTTTATAAGAAAAACTATGTTCCAATTGCCAGGATGAACTGGCGTTGCGTTCAAGTAATATGTTTCTGTTTTGATGTGTTATGGCTGCGAGTGTTTCCCCCAGAAATGTTACAGGTGGTTCCCACCGTCAGGAAACTTAAGCTGTTCATCATGCGGGATCATTCAAATGGACAGTAGCCTAACATCTCTCCTATTGGATGCTGTATCTATCCAATTTCTGATTCATCTATTGTTAACCACATCACTCGATAACCAGGTCCAGCAGTACAGATTCCTGAATCTCGATCCATCCCAGTTGCTTTTTGGGATGAAGTGATCCATGATTTAACACTGTTTAGCCAACTTATTGGCTCCATGGGAGGGAGGATGCTTTATGATACAGCTTGTGTAGCCAAACTAACTGGGCTCAGCTGACATGTGAGTTGTGACGTTTGAGTCAATCAGAAAATTTTCTGATTTGGGTTTGTCATTAAGCATGCATGGAGGCAACAAATTTTTACTTCCACCTAATTACTAGCAGTCCTAAGATATGCAATAATCCAGCAGCTAGTCAGTCAGGTCAGATCAACTTTGTAGACTCCGTTCCCCACAAATAGAGTGGACTACTGATTGGGCATGACACAAGTGTGTTGAATGTGAACCACTGTCTTTGCTGACATCCTTCTGTTGTGGACTACCTTATCAGTGGAATGTTTGGATCATTTGTAATATCCTGAGTCCCCTGGGCCCAAGGAATAGCTTGGCCCAGGTGGGACCCTTAGTTGTTTATTTATTTTATGTATTGGAAGAGTCTCACGCGTACTGTTATTGGAAAAGGAAAGGAGTTGTATAACAACTATAATTAGCAGTGTAAGAGAAAGACTAGGACTCTACCTCATCTTTGTTTATATAAGCAACCACTGACCCTTATGTTGGTATTTGATTCTCCTCCTTTGAGAAAAAGAAATCTGAGAGAAAGCTTTGTGGCTGGAATCCAGGGGAAGAAGAAGAAGAAGAAAATCGGTGAGAAGGCAGCGGATGTCCTACCCGCGCCCGCACATCATGAAGGCAACAATCGCTTATCAAAGGTGAGTGAATCTTCCTCGATGATTCCAATTCATGTTTTAGTTGATGGGTTAGATGCTTGAGGAACCAACCAGTTTTGATGGGACTGTTATCTGTGTAATTGTCTCAATGGCTATCGACATACTCAGACTCCGGGTGTGGTTGATTTCATGGTGAAATAGGATTGTTTGGATTTCCAGTAATAATCTGGCCTTCGATGATGATTCACGTGGAAAGAAGAAGATCAAATAATGAATCTGTGCAAACTCTGCCCTATCATTTCTGTCACATGAAGAGAATTGCTCACGTCAGGGGTTGTGGGACCCCTGACCCACTGTATGGATGATCTGGACCAGGGGGCAGGAGGCCTACCCCTAGTCGACCAAGGAGGGTATGGACCCAAGGGAGGTGGGCCCTGTTTGGGCCACCATCCACTCGATTGTAAGGTTACAGTCGTGAATATGATGGAATCAGGGCAGAATGTCGACATGAGTTGTGGGATCCATTAGTGGACCTGATCGGGGAACTGGACCACACATCCTTTAGGGGACCCCTGGGCGACCCCAGTGCTGGTGGACCCAAGGGAAGTGGGTCCCATCTGGTGGTCCATCTTATGACCATGTTATCCCTACGTGACTTACCTTTACAAAATTATGTTGAAACTATTTTGAACTGTGGGCCCCAGGGTATGATCTGATGATAAATCCAATCCTATAGAAGGGGAGTCTTAACTCTGGGTGACCATCTAGACTAGGTCTGATCATGGATTGGATCCAGTGGGACCCACTGGATTTTACATCAAGACGTCAGGCGTGAACTGGTTGTTGTTTGTGATCTGTGTGACAAGAATGAGTTCTGGGAGGGGTCTATTAATGGAGATAGACCTGGACTCTGTGTAGAAATAATAATTAACTTTCTTACTTAGGTGAATTGAAGTTTTGTGATTAATTAACTATGATTAACTATATGGACTGCGATTGATTATCGTTGTGTAAGGTTGTGTTATAAAATAGTGTGGGCCCCCTATACCAATCAATACCAATTATGATTAGAAGTGGGGCAGCAATCAGTAAATTGTGTAGGGGTTGGATCCATACTACTGATTGTGTAAATTATTATTAATAATATTGAATTCTGGCTGCAATGTGATTATGAGATATTGTGCACTGGATCCCAGATTTGGGATGTTGCACTTGGTTTTCGGATGATTGATGGCCGTTGTATTGGCTGGTCCTTGGTGGACTTGGATGATGAGACAAGGCCATGGTGGTCGGTGGACATGTGTATGATTAGCCTTGGTGGCGTGGTAAGGTGCATGGGGCACGAATATGCAATTGAATGAGCTATTAATTGCACTTGATTTGTTAATTGAGATTTGTATGTTTATGTAATACTATGTTCTATGTTGTATTGTTAATTAGGAAAATGCATTCACCAGTGGTACTAATGTTGTGTTGCCCCCTTCAGGTAATTACATTGCGGGTGGTAGGCCACAGCAGAACAACGTTTAGCCCGTAGACTTTGGCATGCGTGGCTGAAGAGAGAGAGCATGAAGAATTTATTCAATGTTTTAGTACATTATTGATTTGATTCAAGAACATGGGAATTTTGATTATTCAGAGATTATTGATGTTATTTGACTTTTTATAAGTTAATTAGAATTATATTTTGACCTAAATGCCTAATTCCTTGTGGAAGCTATTTGATGAATGTATGGTGAATGTTGCCAAGTTATCACGATCCGAAAATCCGACAGGGCCCCGGAATTTGGGTTGTGACATCATTTGGTCTAAGTTATCAGCCAACTCTTTTGGTGACCGACTTGGGCTATTTACACATGGTGCACACTAGCAAAGGAGTGTTCAAATAAGCATGTGGATAGAAAGCATAAGTAAAAATTAGCACATCTATATACAGCAAAATATTCATAATATGTGCACTTGCAAAGGTTTGGGATTTTGAGAGCTAAGACCAAAAGACAACAATACACAGACCATGCTTACCAGTTGTATTGTTAGCTGCCTGCTCAATACGAGAGCTTAAAGCTTCTAATAGTGAGAGCACCTGCACCCCAACCATATTTGCAAACATTGTTGCAGATTCCTTGTGCTCCTCAGTAAGTCCAACGTATAACATATTATCTAATCTCTTCTGCAAGATTTAAAATCATCCATATCTTTAGAATCATCATGTAAAGTGAAAATTGTTTATTATTTTTTATTCACAATTTATGTACCTTTGCAACATCAAGTACATAATGCCCAAGTTCTGGATGCTTCCTCACACAGTAACGAACTTCATGTGATTCATCTAAACAAGAGTTGTTTGTCAATCCTGCTACCTGTTAATGCCCATCGATGAATTACAGCCAGATATCTAACTACTCTCTCTCTTTTATAGGGACACATTTTTTAAGAAAATTCTGATATAGTTCGAAAGAATTCAAGTACAGTATCAGAGAGGTATGTGATGCTTCCAAGAATAATGAAGAGGGTACATGTGGACCTCATGGGTCCAATTTGTACATGCAGGACTGAAACACCAAGGACTACAAATTCCTATAGTCCGTTGCCCTTATTATAAGTAGATAAGGGTATTTTTATTTGTTTATTAATTACAAGGAGTCCTAGTTTAGGAAGCCTTCATACCGGTTAAGATTCGACCTATGATAAATCTATGGCCGTGACTTAAAATAGGAGTAGACTATTACACCCTATTTAAAGTTGTAGGGCGCCAAACCACTGACAGGTCAGTGGCAAGGCACCCTATGCTCACGGCACAGACCAGGGGTTGATCCTTGGTCCTCACGGTGACTGTAACACTACTGTCGCACTTATCCTGTCTAGAAAAAGAAGAAAAAAAAGTTGTAGGGCAGCTCATCTATCTCAGTTGTCAAATACAATGATATGTGTGGTTCTTTCCATAGTTTTCAAAATTGGAATCATATCGCAAATCGTTCATACCCATGAATCGAATCGAATCACGAATCATAGGGTTTTTTTATTTCTTAATAAAAATAAAAAATAAATAAATAATTAAGAGAATAAGGAAAAAAGTAATTATTCATAACCACCCATTTTCCCATTTATAGCAATATAAATACAATAACAAGTAAGTCTATGATACAATCATATCAAGAACATCATGACACATATATATATATGAAATAAATGATGCGTACATAGTTAAATAAGTTTAAGATATCAATACATATATTTTTATTATCTTTAAATAAAAAATAAAAATAACAAAAAAATCCAAACCATAAATCTTACACAGTAGGATAATCTCTTTAAGTTAATAAAGTGTTCATGAAGAAAAAAACCAAAATAGAATAAAAAACGAAGAAGAAGATAGACAAGCACCATACGTACAATCGAACGCCATAATTAATTTCATGTTCTTTATTCATCTTTAAAACCTCTTCAAAGCCGCATAAAATTCTTAGGAGGCTTTGTTAACTACTAAATAAAATTTTAAAAATAAAAGCGCTAAAATAAAGAAAGAAAAAAATTATTAATATTATCTTATTGGTTGTAGCTATTCTCGCTTAGTTGAATCGCTTGAATCGCAAGATTCGATGAAACGAGTATCGAATTGGACAATTCACACCTGAATCCTAAGATTCATCTATAAACGGGATTCGTTGCTAGATACGAATCGTTTTCCTTAAGATTCATAATACAAATTGTAGGATTCTAATAACTATGGTTCTTTCTTTTAGTTTGGAGAAATAACAACTTTAGAGTTTGCACAAAAACCTTCGGCGTGAGGCCTTCCTTTGAGGCTTAGGAATAGGCCGGTATAAGGCCTGCTACTTTGCTTACTTGCATGCTATTTATTCCCTTCTATTGCACCGCTCAGAAATATAACAACTGTTTGTGGGTTTGGCTGGCTACGGAGCAAAAAATCCAAGTTCTTGAAACTTCCAGCTGTTAATAAACCATGGTTTATTCCTTACAGAAGCCCTCATTGCTGTTGTTCAAGAGCCTGTAAGTCCGTACCAGTCTTGTCATTTAAGGCTACCACTAGTTATTTTCTCTTAAATTTTGAGTGGGGAAAACGGTGAAGTGAAACAGGAAAAAAGAGAAATAAAAGGAAATAATAAGGAAGAAGAACGTGTGTGTGTGTGTGTGAGAGAAAGAGAAAGAGAGAGGTGCTGGCGTGTGGGTGTGTTGGTGGATTTTTTTTTTTTTTTTTTTTTTGTGGCAGAGGGGGCGCAACTTGTTGGGTGACCAGCTTTTATATTTTACTACGATGAATCTTAAATTTACAAACTAGTCATAGACTTTCCACGAATTTACAGAATAGACCCTAACTGTGAATATACAAAACAGTCTCTTACTTCAAAAAAAAAAAAAAAACAATCCTCATATAAATCTCAACACTGTCCCTTAAGCTAGAACATGAATATCTAGTATTCCCAGGCTGGAGAAAACAAAACTAAATGCCATTTGGAAATGCCTATCATGAGAAAACATGATTTTAACAATCGGCCAAGTTCGAGTCGAGAGTTCGATTGTCACCCTAAGTCTCCTCTGGCCGAGTCTTAGGGGGAAATGTTAAAAAACCAATAATTTTTTCCCCAATTTTGTGGTGAAAAGATGTTGGAGGCCTTTTCGGGTCCATTTGCACTAATTTTAGAAGATCAAACCACATTTTGTGGAACGCGGACGATCGAAGCATTTAAAAATCAGAGTGATGTTCATGATGCTGACTAAAATTCACATGTTTAAATTCATTCTAAAAAATTAAAGCACATAGAGCTTAAATTCCTAGGATATCATTTAAAAAAAATAAAGGTTGGTCAAGTCGTTGCTCAGAATTTGAGTTGTAAAACCTTGGAAAACCACTCTAAATCAGCGGATCAAAGCCAATACTCAAGGAGATGCTCGAGGGATTTCTTTAGGGTGCATTTGTGCAACGAGAGGAATCGGCGGTAGAGAGGAAAATTGTTCTTATGCTTCCCGCAGCACCTTTTTCAGTCTTGTAGTGCGGTGTATTTTCCTTGTAGCAAAGGAAAAAATGAACTGATTTTCCTCAATAAAGAGGATTTTAATTTCCTATGGGAGGATTAGGAATGCAATATTCGCGCCCCCCCCCCCCCCCCCCCCCCCCTCTCAGAATGGAAATCTGCGTAAAGCCGGAATCCTCTTGCTGCACAAACGCATCCTTAAGGCGTGGAAATATTACTTGAGCAATTTTTTTGGTTTTTCAATTTTCCTTGTTTTGTTAGGAATGTTCTTAAAATCATTCATATCCATGTTTTGAGCATAGGTGATTTTTAGTATAAATTTGTGGTTTTTTTTTTAATAAGAAGGCATTTCTTTTGAACTTTACCCACATTATTCATTTTCATAAATGTTGTCTTAGACTAAATCTATCTATTGATATTGAGATCATTGATGAATGATGATATATTGGTTAGAATACAGAAATGCTAAATTGGGACAAAATTTTGATTCAATTCTCAACCATTAGCCAGTTGATTTTGGTCCCTTATGAAAGCAACATCAATTCTATCACTTTCCAATATTCTAAATTTTTTATTTTATTTTGTTTTGTTTGAAATCTTTTGACCTCATTTTAGATTCACACTTACTACCAAATGACCGATACATATTGCTTTGGGAGGTGGCCGAAACACTTTTTGATCCTTGCTCTAAATGTACCTCTTACTTTGCCACTTTCTCATGAATAAAATGCTAATCAACTCTAACATGTTTTGTACATTCGTGATACCCAAGATTTCAAGCAATATGAATTGTTTATGTGTTGTCACAATGTAAGGTGCTAGGTCCACCACTAACAAATCTCCGCACTTTGAATACTTTTCAGCCACAACTGCTCACATTTTCCATAGGCCATTGCACAAAACTCCGCTCCCAAACTAGATCTACGAACTACTTCGTACTCTTCCAAAACACAACGCTATACATAAAAGAGTGTAGTGCCCAGCAGTAATAGATCTTCCATCTTTTTTTTCACACTTGCCCAATTTGCATCAGAATAGATTGTTCAAATGGTCATGAAAAATGTAGAGAGCCCCATCATTAAAATATAAATATATAGAGAGAGATCATTGCCCACAGACCCATTCAAGTACCTTAAAATTTGATGTAACATCAATTGGCCTGTTCTAGAAGGCATGCATGAATTGGCTAACTACACTACTATATGAGATATCTAGCCATGTGATAGTAAGGTAACTGAGCTTACAATCAATAGCATTCAAATGGCCAATTCTTAGGGTTTGCATGAGTTTATAGGGCCCACTGATCCTATCAGATACAGTAGGGCTTTAAAATCTATCCATAAAAAATAAGTCCATTGGATGTTTCTAGTTTGTTTGAGCAAAGAACATGAAATGGACAGTTGGAAGATAAAAAGTTATTTTTATTAACATCCATTTCATGACCTGTAATCAGACACCGGCAACATCCAATAAATCTAATCTTTTATAGATGGATAGATCCCAAAGCCCTCTTGTATCCGGTAGAACCATGAGCCTTACGAACTTTGTCCAATGGATGTTTCCAGTATGTTTGAGCAAAGAACATGAAATGGAGAGTTGAAAGATAAAAGTCTTTTCTATTAACATCTCCATTTCATGACCTGTGATCAGACACCGACAACATCCAATAAGTCTATTCTTTTATAGATGGATATATCCCAATTCGAAAGCCCTCTTGTAACCATGAGCGCTACTAACTTTGTCATGCCATTTGTGATGCAAGAAAGACCCATGGTCCCCATCGGTCGACCATCCAATGGGCCCAGCCCACCTATCTCAATCAAGCATTTGGGCCTAGCCCATTCATATTATGTTATTTTTATATTATTTAGAGCTTTTAATTATATTTTAAGTTATTTTAGTAGGATAGTTTAATATTGGCCATCAATGTGTTTGGATGGTCCATATTAGTTCTAAGGTTATTTCTTTTTCCTATCTAAATGACGTAAAGCCTCTTTGGCTTCTAATGGTTGATGATTAATGAAAATGAGTGGTTTTCCAAGATTTCTTCGAGTCCTCTTCGAGATCTCTAACGCCTCCTGGTTTGGAGTTTGGTGAGAGCCCAAGTTAGTAACGCCTCCGGATAGGAGTTTGGTGAAAGCCCAGTTTTTTTTCCCTTACCTCTCTATCTTCTACCTTGCCAGCCCAACATCTCCCCGCCGCTCCGCACTATTTTGTCCTATTTTGACAAGCGGCGGAGTTGATCTTGTTGTTAAAGCAGTAGAGGATCTAGATTCATTGAGCTATTTTCCCAACAGATGAAATTATGATTCTCTAAGGACGAGACTCTACAAAATAAATCCATCAGTAGGGCCAAGTTTAAGATCCAAACACTAGAATCATTGTTCCACCTTGTATTATCACTAAGGTAAACTTCAATCCAATCAAAGTTACTTCCACCATCAAATTGATCAACTTCTAAAACACATGAGTAAACTAACAAAAATAGAAGAGTCAAATATCTGTCTCCTGATTTGGCATTATCGTGAGATGATGAGGACTAGGAACACTTACATTCTGCTATTAAAAGAACCATCATTTTGGCATTAATGACTGAAAAATTTTCCAATTTCATTCATTGTTGATAGCTCTAATATGACCTTTTCTTCAGTATATAAAAAATTTCCCATATGGTTCTAATGCCATTTAGTAGGTCTGACTGCTCTTAGTCTCATTTATCTCTTATATGGTTCTAATGTCATTTGATAGCTCTAATTGCTCTATTTCCATTTGTTGTATTGTATCGACTCCTAGTATTTCATTTTGCGACTACTTTAACTGGAGATTGGAGAGTTGGAGAGTGCCTCAAGGGTGTCTGTGCGATGAGAGGTTTATGTGATGAGCGGAAGATTGTTCTGATTTTCTATGCAAACCACGATTTCTTTGTCTGGTGTGGAGTGACACATTTTCCATGCTGAAAGGGGAAAAATAAATAAATAAACTGATTTTTGTCGATAGAGGATTTCAATTTCCTACGGGAGGGATGGTAATATAGGATTCTTCTTTCCTATGGAAACAGAAATCCGCGGAGTGCATAATCCTCCCGTTGCACAAACAAGTCTTAAAGAGATGGTTGGAAGCTAGAATAATAATGCAATAGTTATGGTAACTGGATTGGGGTACTTATGGAATTCTGACCTAACAAGGAACCCTATGGTAAGAATTTTGATAATTAGTGTGAATACCCATCTAAAGATGCCTTTATGATCTTGACTTACTTTATGTAGGTAGGAAAGGAATAGAATATGGTATTAGAATGCTGAGTTTTTTGTTTGTGCTTAAGAGGCTGATGATTTTAATGATCCAGACCAAATATAAGATCCGCAATAAAATGGATAAACCCTGGTCCAAGAGTGACGTACATATGTTCACATTCAACATAGAAAGGGCAATAATAGGAGGGTGGGTAGGACGTTTCAGAACAACTAACCATCAGATCTTTGGTTCAGATTGCTAATCCAAGGTCTCAAAATGAACCAACTAGATAGCTGACGATGGTATGCATATTTTCAGGCCAAGAATCATGTCATAATTCTAGAAGCTGACTAACCTGAGCAACTAGAAAGTAAATTGAGTAGCTTGGGTGAGTTTGACCCATAATTGTAAATTTTGTTCGGTACCCTATTTTGGTTTGACTTAAAACTGAAATGCTTTGTTTGGCCATTTCAGCAGTTTTGCGTTTCATTTTGGAGTTGCGTTCTGGAAAATAATTAAAAAATGACTCTAAGACATGGGTTGTGATTGTTTTAGGATGGAAAGTTAAAGGATTTCATGAGGTTTTGGGGGTTCATTTTGGGGGTTTTCCTGAAGGGAAAAAATTGAAGGTAAAAATAGAAAAGGGAACTAAAAAGAAACCTAAACTTAAACCTAAGCTTTGATACCAAAATGAAATTTAGGGACTCCATCTTGACTGAATTCTTTGATCTATATTATTGTGAGTAGCCAATGGCCAGAAAACCTAAAACTAACCTATCCTAATCATAACCATACTAGGAAACCTAATTACATTAAAATAGGAAATCCTAATCATATTATAACTCTAGCCTAAATTAATTCAAATTTAATCTAATCCTAATTTAGGGAAGTTAATCTCACAATCACAAATAAACCCATTTATAACTAACCCAACTTTTTCTTAACAGAAACATTGAGTGATCTAAAATATGGCCTAAAAGGACATAGTACAATGTGGTAGTCACATACCATTGAATCATCAAAATTCTTATACAGCATTAAACCAAAAGACCATAATTTCATCATACACCATAAAAATCAGGAGTCATAAACTATAAACCAAAAGTTATGATAGTACTCTTCTTAATTGTTCCATAATAGGTAAAATAGATAGTCAACATGGAATTAATCACCTTAACCTAGTCCAAAAAAATTTCCCTCTTCTTGACTAAAGGAACACACATCTATTGTCCAAGCGTATTACAGTCATATGGAATAAATTTCTGCAAAAATACTCGTCGTCATGAACCCTATTGATATGAAGCATCACGTCATATTAACTCATTCGCATGCAAATATTTCACATAGAGAATGATCTTTTAACATATATGAATGCTAATATGAAGTGGCAAACCTGAAATGTGGCTCCGTTGTGAATGATCTCATGAGCCATCGGGTCATTGATGAACTCATGTAATGGCATAACCATGTCTTTCATATTGTATGAGTTACTGACATCTTTGATCTCTGTTACCCTCCCAAGTTCCCGAGCCTCCCGCTGCCAGTATGTTCAGCAAAAGTTCTATCATTAAGCTTCAAAATATTAAGAAGACTCCATGACTAAACTAGCTTCTATAACATTAAAAAGTAGAGTACCATTGAAAACAAAAACAAATGTTGTCCAATTAAAAAGATAGCAGTCAGACATAGATGAACAATAAAACAGATGTCCAAAAGCATTGGTCCAAGAAGTAAATGGAATACATGAATGGCCGAGGATTGTAGTTACAAAGTTTATGAGACCACTAAAAACATAGGGAAATTCTCATTTAATAACAGAAGCTAAATATTCCAGTTTGATTATTCAATAATCAATGACGAGTGATGAGCAACCATCACATAATGAGTTCGATGAAAGGTGTACTTTAAATTCATAGGTCAAAAGTTGAAAAAAAAGGATATGTTTTGAGAAAGCTTAAGATATTAGGTGAAATAGAGAGAAAATAGAGATGAAAATTATGACATTTGATGGACTGAAAGAAGAAACTCACTAACATAGTATTTACAAAGTAGTTAGGCATTGGAATAGAATCAATGAACTGAGGAAAATATTACCCGAGCAAATAAGTCCTCCCTCATCCAAGGAACCAAATACTTCCATGGCCATATATCTAAAGTGCTAACTCCAACAGATTTAGATTTAGGTCGTAATCGTGCAGCCATTCTTGTCGCTGATGTTAGATTAGGATGGACTAAAAATCTAGCTGCAACTTCCACAGAGAACTCATATGTGCTAAAAACACGATCGACAGGATTCCTTAGGATTGTTACCACTGATGTACTCTCCTTTGGCAGTTTGGATGTGATACTATAATCGTCATGGGTAACCATCAACCGGCAGTTTGGATTGCTGCACATCGACACAAAATTGAATAATCAACACTTCAAGAAGAACTTTTTTTTTTTCAATTTATGAAAATTAAACATCAACTTTTATCATTATATCTTGTTTGGTTACTATAAGATATATTTGTAAGTATCTATTCACAGATAAAAAACTACGTAAAAATCAGGACCATTTTATCAAGCATAACTCAAATTACCAAAGGAGTTAACATATACTTTCTGAGCAGCCCAACAAAAAAAAGAGGTTGCAACCTTCATTCAAACCAACAAAATTTAATAGGTAGTCTCACTTTCTGTAGTATTACACTATTACTATAACTTTGTAAGAAATGATCAAGTCCAACCTATCCAGTGTGGCCCACTTCAGCTACCTGTATGCATGGTCCATGTTGGATAACAAAAGCAATGTACAGATTACCTACTGCTAAAAAGTTGATGCAACCCGGTCCAACCTGACCTAGCCCGGACCACAACCCAAGAGGATACAAGGAATTAAACAAATCAATAATATCACTCTCCATGACCTGCCCTCAACTCAAGTAAAAGAAAGAAAAGAAATAGCAAATCCAAAGTCACAATACAAAATACTCCAATGTCGCAAGAGTGTTCACATGCACAAGCTAAGTAACTTAAAAAGTCCCACTCAAACTAGAATTAAAACTTCTACCTATGAAGAATCAAATAATAGGATAATGATCACAACTAGAACCTCACTCTTTCTTTTATTTCATTGAGCTTATTACATCCACCCTCTTTGCATATGTAAGTTTTTATCAACTCGCATGTGTGAGTTGTGTTTACGTCTTATGTCTATGTCTCCTCGCATGTGCGCGTTTCCATCACCTCGCATGTGTGAGTGCGGTCTATCTCTCCTCTTACATACATATACATATACATATACATATACATATACATATATTCTGCAAAAAGATTGCACCTCAAATATAATGGGGATCCAATCTAATGATTAGGAT
This sequence comes from Persea americana, assembly GCA_029852735.1. Classification (NCBI taxonomy): domain Eukaryota; kingdom Viridiplantae; phylum Streptophyta; class Magnoliopsida; order Laurales; family Lauraceae; genus Persea; species Persea americana. The sequence continues at coordinate 9,143,217 of CM056813.1, read as the reverse complement.
CATGTGATGGGAGATCTTTTCGAGATATCTCCCATACGCAATACAACCCGTGTTTGTTGGGCCAACAGATACTCACTCAAACACTGTATACTTCCCTTTCTTAACATGATTAACACACATGAAGTTAAACATCAGTTACCGAACAGAAATTATATCAATTGTTCGTATTCAGAGTACAATTGGAATGCGACTTTCAATTGTACTAGTCAGTTCACGAATGAGTTAGCGGATTCCTTGGCTAAGCAAGGGATGGATAGGATGAATCCTTTTGTAGGGGTTCTGTTGTAATCTTTGCAATTTGTTTCTGAACATCAGGCTTGTAAACCATTTATCTTCATTTCTAGTTTCTCTCATCTTTTGTACTCCCTCCTCTTTCTAATACAAGTATCTGCAAAAAAAAGGATGGAGTGGGTTCACATACGTAGGATCAAACCGCAGCTTGTCATAGGAACGGGGGCATTCCTGGTCGCTGGTGTATAGTTTTCTCAGGAAGCTGCCAGAAGAAAGGAAATCATTAGTCGTCAACAAGAGGCGGGGAGAGAAAAGCCTGTAAAACTTTAAACCAGAGAGTATCAACTCAAATTTCAAGTTAAGAAGGCACTTGCCAATGGAAATAGGTGCGTCCACCAGTTCTGGGAACATGGAGGAAAAATAGCAAGTCGCGAAGAGTGTGTTTGTCTCCTTCCACTCCATTATGTGAAGAAGTTGCCCAGCCCTCGACCAAGCTTTCACAATGCAAAAGGTCATCTTCTGTAGAAATTGAAAGTGTTGACCAATATGCTGGGCACACAAGGAATTTCCAAGGTATTAACATCTCAAAAAAAAACGTATAAATCCTGTGATCGCCAGCTCAAAGAACACAAAGTTTGAGACTGTCATTTTTGAACTAGTTCATGATAATTCCTCAGCAAGATAGTCATATTCTGAACTCTGATCCTTTCTAGAATAAAACTATTCTTGTTTTATAACATTTGAATTTAGTTATAACCCAAAAACTCAATAAGAAGTTGGAGAAAAGAATTTATCCAATATGTGAGAAAGCATATCAGAAAATGGATAACTAAGCTTTTTCAGGGACTGCCATATCAACTTAGACCACTAATTTGTAAATGTTTTCATTCAGATGAAGGGTATTATTAGAAAAGCAATATTTTGTACAACCACCGAAGAAAGAAAAGAACAGTAAAAAGCACTATCTCTATCCAAGTCATTTTAATAGGGAAGCTACTCATCCACAGAGTGTAGAATCATCATGGTTCCAACCTTACAACATGTATATTAACAAACTAGATGATGAAAATATCACCAAGAGAGAAAGAGAAGAATATGTCGAGAGAATGAATTGACGTGCCCTCTTGATGACTGAGTCCTTTATGTAGATGTATTCCTTACTGTCTCAAGTTGATTACAATCCCTTAATAAGGGTATTACAATCAATTAAATCAATATAAATCAATTTTCATGGTCCGCAATCCCTTTGGATATATGCTTATCAGTATAGTATTGTTAATCTACGTAGATGCACATTGGTGGTGCTTTGAGAAACACAGAAAAGTGCTTAAGCACATATGCAGGCACATGAACAGAGAGAAGATGCCACAGGAACCAGTGTACAACATTTTTTTTTCCAAAAAAAGAAACACATAAATATAGCAAGGCAACAATCTAAGGTAGTATTTGACAAACTCATTAGCTATATATGCCATAAAAAAAAGATGGCAATGAAAATAAATAAATAGTTCCCTTCAAATCCACCGAAGGAAAACAAAATGCATATACATACCCAGAAGCATCACCAACAGGGTGAATTTAAGAACAGAAGCCATCCTCCTCCCATCCAACTACTAGCCAAAGCAGAACAAGAATAAGAAACTTATGAATCATACATACCACAGAAAGTGAAATAGCAACATGATTTTTTATTATTATTTTATAACACATGAAATAGGCTTTTTTCCCTTTTCTTTTTGTAAGCAATGGACTGAAACCCATAGAAACCATAACCAGATTTCCTCAAAGTTGCAATAATAACTCAAAATGCGTGAAGATTAGAACAGAAAAACAGAAGAACCAAAAAATTGTACTGTGGAACAGAATGAGACAATAGAAAATAAATCCAAATAAAGAACATACAAATTTTCACAAACAAAACAAGAAAACAAAACCCACCAGAACCCGAACCAGACTTCTTGAAAGTTCCAAGCCAAGACACAACAGCATGAACATTCAAACGCCAGAATATAAGAAACATTAAACTAATGGATTGCAACAAAACCCAATGAAATAAGCATAATAAAGGACACAATTTCCAAAGCATTTACAAAGAATAACCTACTACCGTTCTTCACAATTTCAATAAAAAAACAAGTTAATTGTTAAGAATTAGCCATCAATATGTCTAGGAACTAATGAGCAAAATGCAGTCTGGAAAAACAAGTGGCAGTCAAGAAAACTCAATTCCCCATAATCCATAAAAAGGGAGCCCTTTCATTTTCCTAAATCCAAACCAAGATAAAAACAAGGAAAACAACAACCAGAAATTACGCATTCCAAGATCAGCATAGAAGAACCCAGAAGACTACTGAATCAAACATAGCCTTGTAGTAAAAAAGGATTAAAGAAAAAAAAAATGAAGAAAAGAACCCATTTCTCTAATGAGTTACAGGTAGTTCAATTACTTAATATATCCAAGCACTAAAATAAACCTTGGCATTATTTTCATTTTTGAATGAAAAAAAAAAAAAAACTTAATATTCCTGCAGCAGGATAGAATTAATATTCTACCAAGATTCATTATGAAAGATTAAAAAACAAGCCACAATTTCCAAAACAAAACCTCCAAGACAAAATCACTGTAAACATCAGAATAGAATAAGTGAGAAAAAATTACTGAATCAAACAGAACTTAATGATAAAAAAGAGTAGAGAACGCAAACCCAGCAAGCACTCAAAAGAGTAATAAATGAAAATCCCAGTGAAGTTCCAATATTTAACACGAAACACAAATTTCAGCATTCCAACACAAGAAAATAACCAAAAGCACCTACCAAATCATAAGATCCCACTACTTGGTGATTAAAACAAAAATTTAGCCTCCATAACAAAATGGAAGTTAGGAGGAAGAAGGGTCACCAAAACCAAAACCCTCCAAAACTCTAACCCAAAACACCTGAACACTAACTTTCAAAATCTTACAATGGAAGAAAAGAAAGACGTTTTTTTTTTTTTGGTTACTTTCAAAGAACTGAAAGAATCCACTAAACAAAACAAAAAAAGAATATGACTTTAGTCAAACAACAAAAAAATACCCTATGTCAAAACACAGACCAACATCTGAATCAAACTTCTGAGTCTTTGCAACAAGAAGCAGGAAGCAGCAAAAGCCCAGAAATACAACAAAAGAATCCAGCAGAAGAAGAAGAAGAATCAAACAACAATAAACAGCATAAACCACATTTCAAAACACGAAGATATCAAGAAGCCAACAATTATTCGAACCCCACTTCATCAAAAATCGCAAAAAACAGCCAGCAAAAGGTCCATAATCACAACATAATCAAACAAGACCCACTTCTTACTTCTTAAACCGGCAAAATATTAAAAACCCACCAAAACCCAGACCAAACTCATTCAAGTTCCCAATCAAATACACATCAAAACAGAAAAAAACTTAAAAACCACGACACAATTCAACAAACCCATCAATCAAAATCAATTAAAAACCAAAACCCACTTGCCAAAACATTAAAATAGAAAGCCCCACCACCAAATTGAAGCCCAACTCCATCAAAACTCGCACCCCAAAACATCTCAAAGACCAAAAAACCCGAAACCCTATGATAGCAAATGAAACTGAAAGTTCGGGTTTTTGCCTACCTGTCTCGAACAACGAGATCTCGTGCTCATAAATTCGTGAGGGATGTTCGATTCGCAGCAGACAGACCCACGATCAGGTGCGGGACCACCGAAACCGCCATTAGAAGCCTCCACACTTGCAGCTGAAAATCTTCAAAAAAATATCTTTTTTACCTTCCAAAGATAGAAAATTTCATGATCTTAATAAAAGAGAGAGTGATTTTGATTCCATTTTCCCCCTCATATGCCTGATATTCGGGGCCTTTTTGGTCGGAGGAAGAGAATTTTGATTTAGAGGGAAGAAGGACCACGCTTTGCCGTAGGACCGCAGGAGAGATTGTAAATGCAGTGTTTTGATAAGGTGCGCAGTCTCGTGGGGCCCACCTTAAAACTGGCCTCCCATTGGGTGGAAAGGTCAAAGAAAGTCAACGGGTGGATTTTCCAACTTCGGCCTTTTTCACATTGCTGTCGAAACTGGACCTACAAGAAGAGAAAGTTGTGTATAAGAGGATTCCACTGTAGAAACAGGAATCCACTAGTGTGTGCAGTCAGAGGGTTCTGATTTTCAAACTATGTGGACTTCCATTTCCAAGGCAAGGAATCCTATAATGCCTCTTTGAGAGTAGATTTCACTATAGAGAGAAAATTTGTTTTGATTCTACGTGAAGTCCAATTTTGCATTGTTTCGTCCAAAGCGTCTCTTTTCGCAGAAGAAAAAAAAAAGAAGAAACAGTTTTTTTCGATGGAGAAGATTTTGATTTTCCATGTGAGGAGTGGGAATGTAGAAATTCCTCTCTTTAGCGTGAATAAAAAAGTCTCGAGTTTCCTGGTCACATAAATAAGTCATTAAAGTGTATTTGTGCAATGAGAAAAAAAATCACAGTAGCAAGAATAGTTGAAATGATTTCATGTAGTACACTCTTCCATCATTTGATGCTACATATTTTTTGACAGAAAAAATCGAACTGATTTTCTTTAATAATGAGGATTTCGACCTATTGAAAAGGTAGGAATGTGAGATTCCTCTCGCCTATGGTAACATAAATTTATGCAATGTAGAAACCTCCTTTTGTACAAATAAGTCCTCGTAGGAATTTAAAGTATTTTCCATTGAGATTTTTTTTTTTAATTTATACCTTTTTCAAACAGTGAAAGTGTCGCACCAAATAAGAGAAGGGTGTGTTTTACAGGAAATTAGATCATAATTTCCTTCTCTATTGGAAAACCTATTGTTGCACAAACATACCCTATATTCTTATGGGTTTAGATTAAGTAGTCCAATCTTCAATTGTTTTTATGAGAAAAATATTGAGTTACGAAAAAAAGAGACTTTGATTTTATTGAAAGAGTAAGGATATAAGATTTCCTTATCCTGCATAAATAAAAATTGGAGGAGTACGAAATTCTCTTATACAAAAATCCTACACAAATGAAAGTTGGCATAGTGTGAAATTCTCTTATACACAAACACACCTTTGTACAGGCATACTTCTTTAGCAGAATTCTTAGAATCCATACTCATACAATTAGAAATTCTCCAAATGTTATCCCTTACATTCAAAATCCTCATTTCCAATCTAGCATTTGAAATGCCAAAATTCTAAGAACTCCAAAAGCTAATTGTGACCTTTTCATGTGGGTTGAAAGGGTTGAAAGTTAGAGTTCTAGTGACAAAAAACATGCCACAAGAGATTTATCTGGCTCCCCTTAGCCCGTAGGGATTAGTCCGACCCAAAGGACGGGGACACCCTCCATTATAAAAAATAAAAAATAAAAACAAGAAGAAGAAGAAGAAGAATAAATACCAAGGAGACAGCTATCATATTATTATCAGAAATTTCCAACATGAGAAGTTCATATTAACAATTCTCCTAAAGAAACAACCCTTAACAAAAATAAAATGGTTTGTGCAATGACACTGGGAATTCTTCGATAGCATGGAAAAATCTCTAATTTTCTATACCCATCATTTTTTGTTATTGGTACAACATGCTTTTGTGTGAAAATAGAAATATAATTTAATTATTTTTTTTCAAAAACTCTTGAAAAAGGGGACATTACCCGTATAGCTGTTCTTAAACTTAACATTTGACCTTCAGCAGTTGAAGTTTAAGTATTTTCCATATAACTATTTGTGTGATATCCTAGAGCGATGTGATATCATACCGTTATTGTATATATAGCTTTGAGTTTAATATTTAAACTTCGACTATTCAGTGGCAAATATTAAATATAAGGACAGTCCTAGGGTCAAAATAAAATAATAATAATAATAATAATAAAAAAGAACTTTGACTGCTATGGACGGTTAAGAGCCATCTCTGCTTGGGGGCACTAAAGTGGTGCTGCATGCCATTGCCAGCCCAACAGCCTCACTTCAAAACAGATATTTTTATTTTACTGAACTTGTGTGGCTTTCTAGCTGTCTGTACCCCATATATTATTTCCAATGGTCTTTCGAGGTGTAAAATAGTAAACAACTATAGAGGAGAATCTAATGTGATCCACATGAGTGTGGTGTGGCATTACTGCACTAGAGATGAAGCTTGGGTTAGGCCCAATCTAGCCATGCAGTCCCATTTTGGGTCGGGTTAGGTTGGGTTTGGGCCAATTTGGGTTGGCTAAGTTGGGGGGAAATTCACAATCTAATTGGAATTAGGATTGGGCCCGGGCAATACAACCCAACCCACCCAAATTTGTCTCCTATACAGTAGGGTCCTTTTGGTTGTGCCCATCTTAATATGCATGAACTTTGGTTTTACTTAACTATGATTTGGTTAGGGAGAAATGATCATATGCATTTGACTTTTCATATTGCACTTTGTAATTGACTGTCAATTCATTGTTAGCATGTGGGTAGTGCTGTCCACACTTGAAGGTCATAAGAGAGGAGAATTTTCTCTTACGAGCAGACTGCTCTAGCTCTATGGGGCCCAACTTTGATCAATGCAGCTCCCTTTTACATCCTTATTTTCACGTGATCTAGCATCTTATCTATTTTTATGCTCATCAAATCTATACTCACCGATGGATTCAATCTGAAAAAGAAACGTCTATAGTTAAAAGACCATCAAATTTTAACGTTGATGGAGCTGATTGTTTGCATTATTATTATCCATAAAGAGATCTTTCCATCCATCTTACCCATAATGATAAGAATGCTTTCAAGTGGGCCCCAAGAGCTGGACTGGATATTCGAGACAATATGCTCATGGGAGAATATTTCCCTTAAGGAGCCTCAAAGGTTCAACTTGTGAACCGGGGTGGGGCCCACATAGGGGGTCCATCTGAGTGGACCCAAAACTCCCTATTTACATGGGTCCCACTTGAGTTGCACCCCTCTAAATGGCATGTACACCATCGGATTGGCTGCACACCCAGCCGAATGAACTTACATTGTTAAACTTTTGGGCCTCGGATGAAAATGATATGATGATCGGTTGAGGGTGATTTTTTTTGCAGAGACGAAGGACACGGAGATCTTGAGATCCCCTTGGTACCAGCCCACTGGGTCCACCATGGGCCCCAGGACCTGGTGTGCATTACTCTTCGTATATTGTAAATAAGCTCTCTCTTGAATATTGTAGTGCATATTGCTGGGAGATATGTTATATGAATGACTTAGATCAAGCAAATAAAGACATATGATATGAATGACTTAGATCAAGCAAAACTGAGACTTATGCATATGAACATTAGGTGTCACCTAGGAAAAGTTTCATTGAGTTCACCAATGAATTATTTCTCCAAAGCCTTGATAACAGGTGTGGTTGTTATTGCTTATTCCTCTCTTACCGGCCTCTCTTTATAGGAACTAAGCCTAAATTAAGGCCCATTTAACATGGTTCCCGTGTGTGTTTTGAATTTTGTGCTCGGATCAGGTTATGCTGAAATTGGGTTGTGCCAAGACTATACTTTGTAGAACTTGTTTGGCAATATTATATTAAATCATTTTATTATTGTACGAAACTTGATTGGTAACATTATAAAAGTTTTGCTCCATAGGATTTACAATGTGGGACCCAACTTTTGTTGTTTGTTGCACTCTATTAGTATTGCGGTACCCCACCTTTAAAAATTAGAACATGGGGTCTATATTCATAGGATTTACAACGTGAGCCCACCTTTATAGGAATTATAATGTAGGGCTACCTTTTGTGAATATAAATATGGGACCTACCTTTAGAGATTACAATGTTATACACACCTTTAGAAATTATAATGTGGGGCCCACACTCATATGATTTACAATATGGGTCCACCTTTTGTGATCATAACCATGTGACCTACATTTAGGAATTACAAAGTGGAGCCACGTTTTTTGTGATTGTTTTACATAGGACTCATTTTTAGAAATCTCAATGTGCTGCCCACCTTTAGAAATTAGAACACGGGGGCACATTCATAGGATTCACAATGTGGGCCCATCTTTATAGGAATTATAATGTGGGACCATCTTTTTTTATTGATTGCAAACACAAGACCCGCCTTTAAAAGTTACAATGTGATACCCATCTTTAGAATTTAGAACATGGGGCCAAATTCATAGGATTCATAGTGTCGACCTACATTCATAGGATTTACAATGTGCCTCTACCTTTTGTGATTGTGACCATATGACCCACCTTTAAGAATTACAAAGTAGGGTCATCTATTCTGTGATTGAGGACACAAGACTTACCTTTAGAAATTATAACGTGACGCCCACCTTTAGAAATTAGAACATGGGGCCATATAATGTGGTCCCACCATTATAGAAATTATAATATAAGCTCACTTTTATGATTGTTACCATATAACCCACCTTTAGGAATTACAAAGTGGGGCCACCTTCTTCGAGATTGTGAATATGGGGCCTACCTTTAGAATAAGCGAGTGGTTTGTAGTGTTTAAATGGTCTTTTTTAAAAGGTAAGATATAAGTAGAAAATAATTGTGCCAACAAGTTGTTTCTTCAAATTTTTTTTTTGTTCCAACTTTCTTATGCGAGGGAGTTAAGATTTTGAGATTCTTTCCAGTGAAAACAAAAATCGGAACAGTGATTTACAAACATCTAAATGGCACGGTGCTAAATGCACCCTTATTCTCCAAAGAAAGTGACAAAGATTGTTGAATTAATCATTTAACTATATATTTCATACACGATCAATTTAACAGTGCATATTACTCCAACTAACGTGGGATTTGGGCTTTTGTAGAGGAATCTACACGTGTCTTGCACCAATTTTAATATTATATATATTTATATATATATAGGGGACAGCTCTCCCGAGCTAAAGCTTAGGATAAGGTAAGCTCAGGTAAGCTCAAGAGTGTGGTGGGGCCCACCTAGGGATGGGGATGGGCAGATTTCAAGGACTCCATGAGACCCTCCTCTCTGCAAAAAATAAGCCCCAACCATGATTTCTATCATCTCCATGTGGGCCCTAAAAGTTTAATGATCAACAATCCATTCGGATCGGTACACAATCGATCCAACAGTCCAGTAAATTCGGATTTGACCGAAAGTTGGTGGACATGTGTAATTCAGGGGTGTCGTGTGTTTGGTCTAATTGGATAGACCGAGGGTGGGCCCTACAAGAGTGAGCTTATGGAATCTTATCCTAAGCTTTAGCTTAATAGAGCATTGCCCATATATATTTTTATTGAGATGCAAATGTCACATCCAAAACTTTTCTTTCCACATCCCTTCTTTCTACACACACCACTTAAGTAAAAAAAATTGCCAAAATTTCTCTCTACACACCCTTTTTTTACCAAATTACCCTCTCTCTCTCTCTCTCTCACCCCTTCTGTGTGCACTTCCTTTCTTCCCCTCACTCTCACGTCCCTCTCCCTCCCTCTCTCCCACACCCTGCCCACTGCAAGCCACCCGCTTTTCCTCTCTCCCTCCCCTTCTCCCTATGTGTCTCTCTCTCCCCCTATCCTTTCCCGCCTCCGCCCCCACCCGCCGCCTCGCTCTCGCCCTCTGCTTGGCCCCTTCACCGCCCACTCTTCCTTTCCCTATCCATGCCCGCCTCCATCTGCCGCTCACCGCCGCCCTCTTTCCCTCTTCCTCTCTCCCTGACCGCCTCCCTCTCTTCCTCTCCCTTCCCTGTCTCTCTCCCTTTTTCCCTCTCCTGGCCTGCCTCCGCCCGCTGCCCACCCTCCCTCTCTCTGTCTCTCTGTCCCTATCCCCCTCCGGCGGTGCTGCTAGAGGGGTCGGTCGGGGTGGGGGAGTGTAGAGAGAAATTGGGTGAGGTATGAAACTATGAATGGCGTCCTGGGGTATATTATTCTTAAAATAAGGGATGTGGAAAGAGAAGTTTTGGATTTGGCATTAGCAACTCTCTCTCTCATATATATATGTATATATGGATTGCTAGAAAACTCCCGAGGAGTTTTTTTTTTCAAAAAACGCTCCTCCCAATTGGGCCCACAATGGTGTATGACAACCATGGAATGCCACTGGATGAAATAATCTAGATAAGATCTACTTATATGAAAATTTTCAACTCTGTTAGATTATCCAAACCCCTTGATCAATGACCCCATAGTTTAATGGTTTTAGAGGCATCACTTTCTTGTGATTTCAATCAAACGGTGAGCAAAAGTTGGTTGATTGTCAAATTTGGGATTTATACCATTTCACGAGGGGTAGTATATATGAAATGATTGAATTGGCATAAGGTGGACTCCACACACTAAAAACATAGGGGAGCAAAAGGGGAGTTTTTTAGAATTCCCCATATATATATATATATATATGTGTGGAGGCAATCCCGCGGCACAAAGATCATGCTAAGCTAGGGTAACAGTACCGGCTGGGTTTGTCTTGGTCTCGGTCATATGCAGCTCGGAGATAGTGCCAGCTCAGCAACAATGCCAGTCATGTGGAGCTCGGCAATAGTGTCAGCTCGGCAACAGTACCAGCTTGGTAACAGTACCGGTTATACTCAGCTCGGCAGCAGTTCCAGCTATGTGCGTCTTGGCAACAATGCCAGGACGCATCCCTCTCATGGCTACTTCTGATCTCGGTACGAGTACTGGGTGTCAGTCAAGTATAACCATGCTCTTATGAAAAGTACGGACACGTTATAGGACGTGCTGTCAGATAGGGTGCGCGACTGATAGCAAAAAGGAGATGTCCTTATCAGGCAGTCACGTCAGCAGTCCTGGAAGGAATGGGAAGCCGTCCAATGGGACTCTCCCTCCACCTACCACCATGTCAGGATAAGGTCCATGGGACTTCACCACCAACTACCTCCACTCAGGAAAAGGTCAATGGGACTCCCGTCTATATATATGCAAAGGGTCAGTCCCAGAAAGGTACGCAAATGCTTATACGCACAAATGCATATACCCAAGCATACACACTCTTCCCCCATCATTCATCCTTTGTTTAGTTGCAGAACTAACTTAGGCATCGGAGTGCCTTCGGCTAACAACAGCCAGGGCCTCTGACCTCTATTTCTCTCCTTACCTTTCAGGTCTCAGGCATTCGGTCTTTCCCAAAGAGTTCTACACTCATCTAATCAAGTTCGTGTCAATTTTGGCACTTACAATATATATTTGGAAATATTCATGTGCATCCATCCCTCACCATGTTATGTTTGGGGTTTGTGGGGTCGTGTGGGTTTCTTGCACATTTTGTTTTTAAAATTTTGGATTGACAGAATTGGTTACCATTTGAGAGTGTCAGGGCGAGAGTTGATTTGGGCTAAGCGTCAAGGAGTCACCCATGTACACCATTTCAACTTTACCCAACTTAGCTTGAGTTGGCCCCTTACCTGACCCACCTGTACAACTTAAACAATACCAGGGTTTTGGTTTGACCCTTTTTTCACATTCAGGTTAGGGTATTTCCAATCTGACTAATAAATGTGTCAGGTTGAGCCTTTTTACTCATTGACCGGGTTTCGTTACCATTCCAATCCAATTTAAAACAGGTAAGGTTTAATTAAGTTGATCCATACACACACACCATTCTTTTTTTGGGTAGGTAAAACACACAAAACACATGTAAACGCCACATGGCAGTATGGCACACTGATCACAGGGCAAACATGACATGATGATGGAGCACACCCATCACAATCCAAGTCCTTCCATAAAATCAAAATGCAAATTAACTCTCAAGTTTCACTCCTATTTAGTGATAGCCAGCCATTAAACTACTTTTGTATCTTATCATAACCATCAAGACTAACCAAACAGAGTTAGCAATTATAGGGACCAATGACCATATAAAAAATGAGCTCTACAGAGATGCATTATCATTACAAAATGTTAGTCCTTGCACAAAACCTCAATTGAGAGATTACAAGGATACTGACTCTAACCAAACAGAGTTAGCAATAATAGGGACCAATGACCATATCAAAAGTGAGCTCTACAGAGATGCATTATCATTACAAAATGTTAGTCCTTGAACCAAACCTCAATTGAGAGATTACAAGGATACTAACTCGATTGATTCAACTCAATCGAAAAAAAAAATTGTGACTGTGTCACACTCAATTAAAATTGTATATACTACATCCTGATACATTTGAAAATAATGGGGGGCATTTGACTTTGGGGGCACTGGAAGAAAATGGCAAAGGCTCTGCGGAAAATCATTGCTGTATTGAAACTGATTTTGATGCATCCAAGTGATTTAGGCGACATGTTCCAATCAGGCATTCAGGAAGTTCCTCTTGCGTGTTAGCCTGCAGGCATACATCAGAATTAATATGTAAGCACAACTAATGCTGTCTGAAAAGTTAAAATCACAAGAATGTACTTTTACCCAGAATTCATAACCATATTTTAAAATCTTAAGCAAGTTTAAAAAACCAAATGTAATGTTGTGGAGAAGGTAGATGTACAGAAATATCAATGAAGAGACAAAAAATTATGAAGTTTTAGTTGGTATTTTATGATAGAAATGTTATTGTTATTGTTGCTGTAGCTGTTATTGTTGTTGTTTAAGATACATAAATACTATCATAAATCACCTTCATATATATAGTCGAACTTGGCTAATGAATATCATACTCACAGCTCAACAAGGAGATGAGCATGCATGCCTTCTAAGGTTTAATGACTGTGTTCTATGATTAGTTGCAGGTGTGTGTACTTCTCCATCAAGTATCTCCACTATTCTTAAACCTTTTTTTTTTACATCTCATCATATGCATCCAATTCCTTTGTCCTTGTTGAGTTTTAGTCCCCATTCTCCACTCTCCATGTTCATGAACAATTTAGCTGTTGTACATATCTACTTCCATGCAACTTGCAGATTTCTTTACCAAGACAGATATGCTTTTAATAACTAGTAACACCAAAAACTCGAGCGGTTAGTGAACGGCACAACAATGTATATCAACACCCCCTCTCGAACAGGAAGCCATTCAAATTTGGAACCCAATAGACTGACTAACCAGACCAGATGGAACAGACAGATGGAGGTAAGATGCCTCCCAGAGGTTTCGAACTCATGACTTCTGGGTCTGATACCATGTTAATAACTAGTAGCACCAAAATCTCGAGCTGTTAGTAACAGCATAACAAAGTATATCAACATATGGTACTTCGAATTTGGTGTCTTTTTTAGAATTTGGTCTCTTGTTGACAGGCTCTTGATAGTTACACCTAATACATACGAGTTTTGAGGGAAGGCATTAAGATTCTTTGACATTGTCCATGTATGAGTAGAGCTGTACATTAGTTGTATTCATACTCTATTTATGATATTCTTTGTAGGAAGAAAATATATAAATTAACCTGTTGATTTAACTTGTAAGTTATCAACTTTATGAAATATAGGAATTTTTTCCAATTATTTGAACAGTAATAATCTGTCAATGTTATTATTATTAGCAGAAAACTTTCAATTTTATTGTCTAAGAAGAGACTAATATATCAAACTCAACAGATTCAGGAAAGTAACAAATAATACAAAAGTTTCTGTCTTCAAATGTTTCCGGAAGAAGTCATTACATTTTGAAGATTTTCAGAAGATAGGGGTAATTTAGGCAACTTCTTTATTTTGAGAGGTTCATTGGAGAAAAAAAAATATAGGAAGTAAATGAACCTTGATAGTGTAGCTGTCTTACCTGTATCACAAATGCCATCTCTATCACCAGATTAGTCAGGTAACCAAGGACAAGATTGACAACACCCCTTGCCACTGACGATGAGCCGACATCAATCCCAAGCTGAAATTTTAATTTTACAAACGGCATCAGCATCAAAATAGACTCACAATGTTATCAGCAGGCAACAAATAGTTGGTGCCTCTAGATTTTTTTCTGCCATGGTGGAGATTCTTGGTAATAATGGAAATATGTCAACATTGAAAGACAATGCTGTTTGTTCCCTTGTGTAATTCACAAAATCTGAAGAATTTGTTATCGTATTGTGCTGTGTTTATTTTTGTTTAATTTTTTTTTGTTGGCAGGGGAGGGAGGAATGCGGGTTTTCATGTCTTTTTCTAAATACATGTTTGTCTTGACTCCTTCAACTGCAGCCACTATTCACGCACGCAAATCAGTTCACCAGCATCTGAACTTGATGCAGTTATGAAAAAAATAACTATCTTGTGTCTTTACCTCCAAGTAGTTCTTCCCATGGAAATAATTTATTTCCAGTGCTTGACCTACCAGACATGCTTTCTTTCCCACACTCTGCTTTACTATCCAAGATCCCTGAGTTCACAAACAAAAGGACAAAATAAGACCCACAATTGTTTTTTAATCTAATGAATTTACATTAATGGTAAGCACATTGTCACAGTCACACCTTAGATATGAATGGTATGAGCTTGAACCTTGAATTCCGATATGCATCATCTCCTTTGACAAAGCTATTTAGTTGGGGGATGCTTTCAAGAGGGGATTCAATCATGTAATATAATGCCAGATTATATGTAGTCGAACCTGGAACCTGATTGAGAACGATATATGGGATTAGATTCTTATACAATCTTTAACTCACACAAAGTCTTATGTGTGCATGGAAAAATCCAAAGCTTATATAGGAGGACAATTTTGGAGAAAGAGTCATGCAGAAAATTTGCAATGTTAGGCTTTTCTAAATGCACTGTTACGTAACAATATTAAGGGTGTGATTGGATATAGGACCTGCATCAACTAGCTATTTATGCATTTTAGATAAATTTTAAAAATTTCATAGAGCCAAACAGTTTCACATACTACCAAACTACTTTCAGCTTGTCAATGACTAATCTCAGTACAGACATGGGCACATGGCCGCCTTGGTATCAGGTTTTGAGACTCATTTTTCATTTTTTTCAACAGCTGAGATCACTTGTTCGAGAAAAGACACAAAATATGATGAACAAGAAAATTACCTGCATGTTAATGATGAAGAAGAACTTGTCGCCACCCAGTGCAGCATGTTTCTACATGGCTCAAAAATCTTCACTAGTTAGAATGTAATATATGTAAAGAAGATGAAGAAAAAAATCACACAAGAAATTCTTTAATGAAAAGCAAGCGTTTGGATAATGTAATATATGTAAAGAAGCAGGAAAAAAATCACAAAAGAATTTCTTAATTGAAAAGCAATCCTTTGGGCTACCAGTTGCATGATAATTTAATCAACCTGAACAATGCTGCCAGGACGGCCGCCAAGATCATCTTCTCGCTTGTTTGATTTTAACCAATCCACAGCAACCAGTTCCATCATAGTATGCTTTGCCTTGATCTGGTGAATGGGTAACAAAGTATTATTTTCATAATAGTATCAGTGAGTAATGATAAGGAAGTTGAGTATTATTGAAGACCATGGAATCAATGTTTATCCATTGTTTTTGCAAACACATTCAAAGTGGTGGAAAGTTGGATGTTCAAAAAGTTCAGCAAAATTTATAGGTTCTCACTTCAACTTGGTTCATCTTTGGTTTGCAAGTTATAATTCATGGATTTAGATGCAATCATTTGGCCATTTTCAAGTTCAACAGGACTGCAGAGCTTTTCGTCTGTTCAGTGAAATTTGAATATTGACTAAAACCTCTCTTTGTACTCGTGTACCATATGGAAAATGAACTCAAAGATTCTCCTGCTAGAGAAGGGTTTTGAGAGTCACTTCTCAAAGAATTCACCATATGTTGTAGTTTCTTATTTTTATTAATGAAGTTAATTGTTAATTCGATGACCCTGTAGAGCATTTTATGTATTTTGGCAAAGGGGAGAACTGATGTATTTTAAGCTTCTATCTATGAATTATTGTGATGATATTTTTGAACCCTCATCATCATCTGAAACTTATCTCGTCCATCTGGGATTGGCTAAAATATATAATTTTATGAGCATATAAATAGAGGGAGAAAGATGAATGATGAGTGTCAAATGGAGCTTGGTGCCAATTACAAGGGGGTGTTGGTGGGCACTGCATGGATGTCACCAAGTACAGTCCCATGAAAAAGTCACTCATGGGATCAAATATAAATGGCGTCAATGCTGATGATGCCTTTGAGGTCTCCAATATCATTTATGGAAACATAAAAAGTGGTGATTCAATCCAACAGTCAGTGAAAATCAAAACACACTCACACATAACTACAGTTAATATAGTAAAAAGTGAGAAACATTAATTTTGCTAACACTAATGAACTTTTGGTGGGTAGACACCATTCTAGAAAACCCATCACAGATTAAGAATGACAAAAGATCAGCATGATTAGCATATAGTAGCTATCAAATCAAACAATAATAACTAACAAGAGAGTCTGTAAAATTAGAATAATTCAGTAAAGCCAATAGGTTTGAACATGATCTAGGTGGGCCCACAAATAGAACTACCAGGTGGGTTTATTTTAGGAGATTGAATTGAACTTAGGTGGGCCCTACAACAGGTTCACAACTTAAAAACATTAGTGGTAGAAGTACAGAATCATTAAGTGGCAACCTGGCACAGAATAAGTACCTTCTGATTGTCACGTAGATAGTTTTCTCCTCGGATCAGATACGTGGATGGGTCTGCTGTTGACCAACTGCAAGCCAAATTACCACTTGGATCTTTTGGAAGGGTGGTTTCATAGCTACTTGGCGTGTTATCTTCCAATGATGCATCTTGTAGATTCATATAACCGTTCCTGTGAGCTGCAGAATAGAAAGTCATTGTTTACTATAAGCAAAGCATATTGTAAACGAAAGCTACTGATATACAGATTTAGAGCATGCCATCTTTGTATCTAGCTGTTTACGGCACTAAATGTTCTAAAGAGACCAACCTTTAAGGTCTTGCAATTTTTTCACAAAATCTGCAGCAGTTGATAGCTTGGGATGAGGGGGATCCTGCACCTGTGAAGTTACAAAAAAGTATTTCACAACCAAAATCATGTCTAATCAGATTTTTGGCTTCTTTGCTATAGATCTTCTATACCATTGTCTTGCCCTTATTTTATGACAGTGTACCCAACACTGTTTCTTGGAAGAAAAAAAGAATAGAATACAGTTTAAATCTTTTATCAAGTATCCATGCATGATCAAGTATAGGCATTATTATCACACAATGCAATACCAGTACAAGAATAACAAAGCCTATTTAAGTGTGTGGTTATACTAGATTATGACAGTGGTAGCTACCTGATTGCACATTTCGTTTTCTGGATCAGAAGAATATGAAGACTCTAACTCGTCATAATCTGATTGCTCAGGGACATCAAAGAACTCATCAGCTGCATCACTGAGTTGAAGTAATGACCCACCCACATATGCAGGCCTTTGGGGTGTCTTCTCTGCCTCTTCCGTAAAACACTGACTCTTCGTAGTCTCTGGTGTTGAGTGAATTTCAACCTTGATGTCTTCCATTACAATTTGTGGCAACCCAATCTCTTTTGTTAGTTCGTTGGATGAGAAGTCAGAGAATGCACAATTTCCCAGTCTGGCCCTGAACAGCTCTCTCAAAGCTGCAAAACAAAATTAGAAATAAATATCCTTGTAAACAATGTATGTTCATAAAAAGACCTTTACAGTCAGAACTATACCGGCGATTCTACCAAGCATTTTGATGGTTACAGCTCTTGCAGATGAAGAAAGTATGCAAGACTTCCAAAATTTCCAATCAATAGCCAGCATGTGCTTAACAACCGATTGTTTCCCTTGGTTTGCAGGTGATATCACATACCCTCCACCTGTAAAAGCATGAACATCATGTTTTTATGTTAGTTTTTTCCAAATGTCAATTCCCAGGAAGCTTATAGTTCTCTATGGCCATCAATTTTGTACATGTGTAGCCCATGTTTTGATGATCCAGACTGTTAATCTGATGGCCCCACTGAGAACAAACCAAAAAGTTGAACAGATTAGGATACCCAGGATATGTGGTCACTGGACCACAAATAAATGGTTAAGAAGAGAGTGAAGAAAAAAACAGGTCAAAGAAAAGATAAATGAATGAATGATTAGGAAGCCATCATTCATGGAAGGGCACATCAGCTAAAGGGTATGAATGAGACAAAAATATAGGAACCTTTTCAAATATATATATATGTGTATGTGTGTGTGTGTGTGTGTGTGGGAAGACAGATTGAAAAGTGTTTGAAGCAAAGGACCCCATAATTTATCAACTGTTCCACAAATTCAGCACTCAGAGAATATCATTTCTCAGTTTGCAATTCAAAGCATACATTACTTTTAAGCAAAGCCCGGACGGCGCCACTCCCAGGCAGACACTTTCTGTGGTATACGGAATGGTATAAAATTACTGTGAAACAACAAAAAGCAAAGAAGTCAGTTGCCAACTGGGATTCATGGCCTGATGATATTCACATATTCCCTAAAAGAGAAGTACCATATGTTCCATCATCTTCCCTTCTCCAATAACGTCGCAGAAGTAAATCTCTTCGTTTCATTCCCCTGGATATGATTACAATGGTATTAACTTGTAATAATAAAAAAGTATGAAATTATGAGCTGTTGTTTGAGGGAAGAAGTTCAAAGTGGATCCAGACCATGGTAACCAATTGGAGGTCAACCGCTTGTGAATAATATCTGTGTGACCATCAAGGTGCTCAACCACTCTACCCTGATGAAAACAAAAGTCCCACCTGCAAGATAACTTGTTGGATCACTAAATAGGCAAATCAGTTAACTGAAAATGTAGATGAAATTCTCAATAGTCTTACTCAGATCTTGATAGACCAAGAGACATAACTGCCTGGAAAATGGCCTCTGTAGGTGCATCGACCACGCCTACTGCCATCGTTGCTGGGTGTTCATCCCACGGCTGAGATAGGATGACACATCAGATATGTGTATCAACAATTATTAAACATTATTAATAATTCACATATAACCATATTAGATGAATACCTTCCGATCAAAATCCCCGTCTTTTGATTCTTTAAATAGCCGTAAACCTGTTTAAATAATCATGGTTATGTATGGAGGTTCAGCTAATCAGAAGAACGAGGAAACAATGAAGAATTACCATTTTGACAGCCAAATATTGTCCAAGAAGAAGGGGCAACAACATCAGCTGCTGCTCGATCACTGCGTGGAGATGAGCAAACTGTCCAGTCGACAAAATCTGTCATGGATGAACATTCACTTCAGTGTAAAAGCAAATAATTAAGACATTCGTGATAACAACAACTAAGTTGAGTACAACCATATTTTTAGTTTCTTGACACAAATTTATGGTTACCATATTTGTACCATTTGCTGGTTTCCAGGTTTTTTGTGTTTGACATCTAGTCCATATCTAACCCACACACTCACTTCCATCCCAAAATTAGATACAAAGATATGCTTGGGAAAAGCCTACCTAGGGAGCTTCTACGACTTGTTCTCTTGTCAGGGTTCAACCTGTCATAACAAGATAACCATTGGGAAGGTTGTACAAGTTATAATGTTGAAGCTGATCATGCTATGCACAAATCTCACTCTAAGAAGTGTTATTGTTTCAGAATATTACCATAAAGTGTTAATGTTTCAGAGTGTTGCCATACATTGGTCATGTAAGTGTGATTTACCTATAAGGATGCCTTTTGGAACTAGCCGCAAGATCCAATCTATGATTAGCACACTCCTGCAGTTGAAAAAGCATTTTTAACAGTACTCAATTTTTTGCTTTGCTCAGATTAGAAAAAGAACTTAACAGAATCATTGCAAACAATTTTCTGGGGAAATCCTCAGTCTGTGACCTTCAATGCAGCTTCCTTGAAGCTGAGAATCCATTTTGCAGCTTCTTCTGAACTCCTGGCTCCCAACTGTAAAGATGAAAATCCAAAGCTTAGGAAGCCATGACCTGCTCAGTGAATATGAATTGCAAATCAAGTAAAACATCTTTGACACTATAACAAATCCACATCACCTTAAGTCGATCATCGTGATTTGAAGCATTATACAGCGAAAAAATGAAGAATGCCTGCAAGTTGAAGAAAAGACTTTTTTTTATTAGCAGTTAGTATTGTTAAGTAGATTGGTCTTCCTTTTTCTAACAACTTAAGCTTTTGGGATGTATTGGCTAGTAGAATTTGACATGGTATCAAAGCCGCACTGGGTCTAGAGTTCGAACCCCAAAGAGGCATTTTCTCCTAAGTTGTGTGGGTAGGCATGTATCGTGTGGATTGTGAATTCGAACTGTGTCCCATTTAAGGGGGGATATTAAGTAGATTGGTATTCCGCTTCCTAATGGCTTTAGCTTTTGGGATGTATTAGCTAGTAGAACTTGACAAGTATAATTTGGTATGATGAGCATATAAGTTGTATGTAAAATATTTTTGTGGGCCCCACCCGTAACCGTAAGGCATATATGTGTTCAGTCCCTGCAAATTTCAAAGTTAGGATCTCTTTGTGGGCTCCCTCTGACCAATCCAACCCATATACACACAACTGAAACTCATACCAAATGGACACTCATCCAATAGATTGACGCCATTAATTTAGCATGAAACTCATTTTAACTAACCTTTGAAAATTGTTAAATTTTAAAGCTTTTAACTCAAGGGTTAGAATGATCTCATAGGAACAATATGGCACACCACAAGTCCATTATGGACCTTCACATTCCCGCTCTCCCCCATTATTGGTATTCACCAGGTGAGCCCCACAAAAAGAACTACATATTGCAATTTGCAATCTAGGTGTCACAAAAAATACACATTATCCATAGAGTCTGGAGAGTTTAAGCTGATTTCAGCTTGCTAGGTTCAGTCCAGTTCATTACACTTGCTAATTATCCCCCATCAGTAAAAAAAAAAAATCTATCCCAGGTGAATTGGTGGTCACCCAACAGTGAGACTAATCCAATTGTTACTCACTGTTGGACAGTAATGTAGCTAAAATATGGGACAGGATATTGTGAGTATCATAGTGGGCTTGCTGCATGATCCACTGAGATTCAGCCTCTTGTCACACCAATTCATCCCTCCAAATATACATATGCTTATATACTTACATATATATATATAATGTGTATTTTATTTAAGGGCTAATCTAACTTTGATGACCTTATGCCAAGGGTTAGGATGATGTGAGAAGACATTTTTCTCCCACCCCTAGTCCACACCAGGGCTTTCCATCCATCCTAGCCCAGGATTGATGCACATTCAGCTCTCTGTGCGCGCGCGTGTTTGTGTCTGTATCTGTGTTGGATACAACTTATCATTGCCTTAAAATGGAAAATTAGAAATAGAAGAATACAGACCTTCCTGTTAATGGTTTCTCTCCCATTGTCTGAAACACGCATGTAGGAATCAATTGCTACACTTCTTATTGGATCCTAAAATATTAGCACATGCATTAAGCCATCAACTATTTATTTTATTCTATTTACAATACAGAGGACAGATTTGAACATTCAAGAAGATACATCTCTGGAAGAAAGCATGCTGGAAATCAAAATGTTAAGACATTCAACAGTGAACACTTTGACCTGAAGCAATTTAAAAATAAAAATCAACCCAAAAAACTGAAAATATTTTTTCTTATAAATTCCTTCATAGACCACAGAGCATACTGGAACCCAAAAACTGTTGCCACGTTGAGAAAAGCTAGGTTACCAAACAAAAAGATGGCAGCCCCAAAACCCATTTAGCCAAACCATCCCTTAAGCAGCTATGAAGTTTTAAAATACAAAATTCATGGGCATATCATTTCCACTATGCTACTTTCTTGGAAGGTTTCCAGTTTGCTACTTGCCAACCACTTCTGTACTTAAGGCCTGGGTCAAATCAAGAGAGTAAAAGCACTAAAAAGACGAAAATTCTCTCCTCTCCCTTTTGTCATTTAGTGCTTTTTGAAAGTACAATATTTTTGTCATTTAGAGCCTTGTTAGAGCGGCTTTTTGTCCTTGTAAGATTAGCTTTTTGTGATTTTGTGCCTTTACTTTCGACCCCTTCCTCTTTAGTTTTCTTTTGCAAGGTTTCCACTGTGCTACTTTCTTTTGGAAGGTTTCCAGTTCTTTTGGAAAGTTATATTTCTGTTCACTACTTGATCATTTGGCTCAACGCTTTAGGTTAACCAACAGAATGTGGCAATATTCGCCATGCTTGAGTTAGTAATGTCTAACTATAGTTGTACTTAGTTACAGTTAATCAAAGGAAATTGCAAATTCACAAAACTGAACCAGAAATTTACTTACTCGTACTTGTCAAATGCATATACTAATAAAGATAGAAAACATATAACCATTTATCATTCAGCCACTCTTACCGATTAGGAGTCCAAAGTTCTGGATAGGGGTTCACACAACGAAACTTATGTGTAAACCATATTTATTGGAATTCAGTACCCTGCATAGCACCAAGTATGTCTTGTGCTGTGGGCAAGATCCATTACACCAGTTGCGTATTGGAGCTTTCTTTTGGTTATGTCCTTTGAGAGAATAATGTTGGCAGAGAACATATCTGTGGTGTGCCAGTGTGCTTCAAAGCTGTGTGTTTTCAGGCTTCATTTCTTTTCTGTAAATTTGGTCCTTGTTTTCCCTGGAAAATTATGTTCTTTTGTTTCTGAAAGTAAATTTTCGTCAACAATCTTAAACATGGCTCCAAAGTCTATTGGTCAAAGGACACAGAAAGAAAGTGAAACAAGATTGTAATCACTCTTGCCAGAGACATGGGCGTTTGATAATTGAAATTAAATAATCAGATCGAAAGTGTAACTAAGTAATAAAAGAACATAGCTCAAAGACCAAAAGTCTTTCTAGCACCCAATGCCTAAAGCTCCTAATATCTCTTTATAAGACATAGGCTACTAAAAGAAAACCAAACTTAAACTAGCTTTAAAATCTGATGTTGTTATCATTCTAGTTAAAAGAAAAATAAGGGAAAAGTGACATTTGCGACATGGGTTGGTTAGCAACAAAAATTGGAATAATAGACCAAGGATTAGTTTTTACCCCCTTGAGTTCAGCCAGAGGAAAAAGAGAGGAAGCAAAACATGTGCCATGTGCATAGATTATTACTGTCAACCAATGATTTAAAACTAACTAAAACTATATTAAAATTTCAGATTGACAAGGACTGAAATAAAATAACAAGAAGTATATTTATCGTACTGCACTATTTTTTAAATTTCTGAATAGTAGCATGACTTAAACCTGCAACCTTGTGGTTAATATACATTTGCTTTGAAATTTGAACAAAAAAATCCAATTGTTTACAATGATTCTAGATTGAAATAAAAAATAAAAGGAAATCAAAACAAATTCTAGAAACAACCATGACAGGATTTGCAATGAAAGAATTAGAAATAGCACGGAAACCAATTGCTTTCAAACAATTCCAACCATGACAGAGTTATTCATGTCAAATAAAAATAATAATTAAAATTTATACAAGATGAATTAGAAAAAAGACATCATGCATAGCTCTGTGTAACAATGGTTGTTCAAAAAATCATTAAAAATTAAATATAAAAAGATCTCCCATAGCTCTGTGTAAGAATGGCTGTTCATTACAAATAGGTTCATCAATAAGTAATTCAGTGTCTCGTGACTTGTGTCGTTAGGGAATGAAAGAAATAACAAACCTAAAATCCAAAATCCCAAAACCAACTCTTCCCATGAAGTGGATCACATTCAATCAAAATTCAGATAGAGTGCATAAAAGAAGCTTTGCTTCATATGGTTCTAGCATAAAAAATGGGGTACTAAATTTAAAGAGACCTTATTTTGCCATGTGAGTCGTTCAAATTAAGTAACAAACATAAAAATATGGCTCGTAAGAATACAACTGACATTCCAAAACACCGAACTCCTCCAGATGGGTCATCAAATATTCAATCAAAACTCAGTAAAAATGGCATGTAAACCAATCAATTTTTCATCATTCTGGCATGAAAACCAACATAAAAGAAGAACCCAAGTACCTCTTTCATAGATAAAGGTGCAGACTTAAAGCAATTGAGGTAGTTGTCCTGGAGTATGAAATACTGTTTTCGGGAGTAGTTCAATCCCAGGCGGTTAGAACGAATGACATACAACCAACCCTCCATTTTCCTATCGTTTTGTGAAACACCCATATAAGAAAATCCTCCCTTTTTTATCCTTTTCTTCTGTTTTTCTCCTCACTAGAAGCTCAAGCCCACAAAACTTGAATTTCAACAGAGTTTCAGTTGAAGCAAATGATACATGCATGTAACTGAATCAATGAGAGTGAAGAAATGATTCTCTGATCCCAACCAATGGGGTCAGAGAATCTTTCGCTGAAAACTCCAAACACGACAGCCCTCCTTGGAAGATTTGCAGGGAATTGTTTTTCTCTTTTTCTTGCTCTCTTTCTCCCTGAAAAGTAACTGAATTTGGGAATATATGGGATCCAAGGAAGATGGTCGTTATAACAGCAAATGACCAAAATAACCCTGTTTCTTTTTAAAAAAAAAAAACTTTTTAAAATTTAGTTTTGTTTTTTGGTGAAATTGGTCCACAAATGAGTGCAAGGCTTGATGTATTCCAAACACAGGTTTAAAGAATGATTGAAAGTACATAATGTAGATTAATGGAAAATAATGGGCACAATCCCGTGATGGTGATCAGCAATTTAGGGGCTCAAAAATTAATGGTTAATAGTTATATAACACTTACAAAACCGTTAAATTTTGTGGCCCTTAGATAGATGATCATGAGAATAAGGTAGTTCTGATATCTAGTCCATCTTTGATCCATGTAAAGTGCTTTTGATCCTGTTCTAAACTTGTGGTCCACATGCATTAGGAGAGCCTCTTAGAAACAATGGAAACTTGGATTTGTTATCAAGATGATTATGAATTTGGATGTAAGGTTTCAAAGGTCCTAAGTATTCTTGTTCAAATCAAATTTAACCTCAAGAGAGCGATGGTTATGGTTACTCGATCCACCGTAGAGATTAAAGGTTAGCATTTGGCACTTCATGAGTTTACGTAGACAATTACTATAAGTTGTGAATTCAAAGAACAATTTAAAGTTGAATTCATTCAGTTCATGGATACAATTTTCAAATGAATTCATATATAATCTTATTTGATTTCAACTACCCCTTATTGACAAATAAAGTTCTTTAATTTTTTAAAAAGACCAATACTTATTTTTTTTTTACCATGTTAGTTTATATATAACTTTGTACATTAGAAGCCATTAAATATTTGATTGATCAATATTTTAGAAGAAGCAATACTGTTCTTTTCACTATTTTAGAAGAACTAGTAGTAGAGGAATTGCAATATTGCATCAAAACATACAGTGTTCTTTAATGGGGGCTCATGTTTTGGTGATGAAGGCCATTGGTCCAAAGAGAGGCTTAAGTAGAGTCATTGTAGCAAATATCTCTTTGGTGGGTCATAATCATTTACTCTAAAGAGAGCCCTTTTAGTGCATAAGGCAAAAAACAGATTCAAGTTGATATTTTAATATATAGAAACTATTCTAATATAATTTGAAATATATGTGGATATAAAAATAAATGAAACCATAAAAAAGAAAAAAGATATGGGTATTTATGTGATTATAGATTGTTTGTGGTCAGAGAATGGTCCTTGGCCGACTCCTAGGGAGAGGGAGAGAGAGTGATTTGGAGGGTTGGCATTGGCCTTATGCTGTCCTTTCTTTCTTACTGAAGAACAGGACATTAGGCTTTGGACCATCCGAATTTGTGGTTCTCAAACTTGATTAGTTTTTACCATGCTGTTTTGCCCTTGGACTCTCTCCACTTGGTCAACATCTAAACAAAAGAGCCAGGAAAGAAAAACATGTTAGCAATGGAAGATTTTTAAGTTGTGTTGGCACTAGGCCAGCTTCCATTACAATTGTGTTGGGGTTCCCACCAAAATGATCACATGAAGAAGAGGGGATTAAAATAGGAAAGAAAAGTGAAAAAAAAAATAATAATAAAAAAAATCACCCACGTGATTAACATCTACGGGTAAGACTAAGAGTGCCAATATTATATTTGAACTGGACTCACCTATGTCCAGGCCCGAGCCCATTTACAATTGAAGAGTATGAGTCCAGTTTAGGTGGACCCTAGCGCTCAGACCTGAGTCCACCCCTATGGGAAATAGGCAAGCCTAAGTCTGCCCGTTTGAAGCTTGTTAGTATAAATGAACCTGGATCCAGACTTCAGGACAAAGTGCGAATTTACAAAGATAATGAGAAAAATCATAAAAATCTGTTTCATATTGCATATGTTTATTTTATGTTAATATTATATTAGTGGGCTTTATCTGATATATACATGATATATATACACATAAAATATAGATGGGCCTAATAAGAGTCCAACAGGGCAGCAACCCTAAGCTCAGCCTGTTAAGATTTCGGACCGTAAACATGGGCCTCATTACAACGCATCGGAACTATATACATATATAGGCCCATCTAAACGGACTTGTACAGTTGTACCCCAGCTGAGTTCAGGCCCACTGACAGCCTTATCTACAGGATTCATCTCTAGATATGGAGTTTGGTGGATAAAGTTTTGACTCTCAACCCATCAGATTGAAATTTAGTGTTGAATCTTCAAGACAGGATCCACAAATTCTGAAGTGAAAGGATTTGTCCAGGTCTTCATACTCAATATCCATGGATAGACATAAAAATTCAACCACCCCCAAACGCCACCCTCTTTCCCTTATGGGCCTATGGGGCCCTTTAGAGAGAGCCACTCTGATATGCCATTCATAACCCTCTACGGCCAACATTGCAGAGGATTCAGAGTCCAAAGATAATACGGTTGTTCTCACCATTTTATGAAAGCTGCTTGAGTACCATTATCTTCTTCTTAATTATGATTTGTGATTGCCTCGGAAGCGAAACGAGGATATAACAATATCATATGCCCTGCAATTCTTCTACTTCTATGAAACAGATTGTTAGTTCCCACAAGTGTTCTGCTTTCTAATGTCGGGGTAACTTTACAATGACATTTAATTAAAGACTGTTAAAATAGTCTTTATCCTTTTTCTTAAACATAACTGTATCACCTAATTGTTTAGCTCGACACATCTTATCAGCAACTTAAAACAGATTTTCTTTTTTACAATATGCAGAGAGCTCTGAAGAGGTTAGGCTCTGTTACGTCTAATCCTTTGGAAGCCAAAATGCAAGCCCTTCCTCCGTGTTTGAGAATCTGGCTGCTCAGAATTGATAAACATAATTCATGTAGCCGACCACAACATAGTTGGAACAAGGCTTTGATGAGGATGACGACGACAGTGATGATCCTTGTCTTCGAGAATTTTAAACTGAAGTAGGCCTAGAATCTAACGATTGATCATAAGGGGAAAAAATTGCACTTGCTAGCTACTTTCCCTGAATGGCATGACATAGAAATGAATGCAAATAACGTGGCATTGCAGGCCTTTCGGCACAAAATGAAAACCCCTGGCTCACAAAACTCCTAAATTTTCTACCGAAAGCCTTAATGCATTTTTCAAATGAAACATTTTAACATTTTGTAACACTATTATAATATATTGAGTTAGAACATTTTGGATTCAATTTTGACTGTACTTTATATTTTGACTGAAAATTACTTTCAGTTTTTACAACTGCTCACATACTCTCCCTTTAATTTCCACTAACATACTTAGAATCCTCCCTCTTCATGCATTTAATCACGGGTTTTTGTGCTAGTTGGTAATTAAAGCCAAGTATAGAAGTAAAATGATTTTTTTTTAGAAGCTTAGACAGGACAAGCCAGACGAACTGGTGTCCTCTGGAACTGTTTACCTTCACCGAAATAGTTTGATAGAAACTGGGTTAATGGTTAAAGATCCATCATAACCAGTGGTGGAACCACTTCAATTACTTTCCAGTCACAATGAAGCCTGGTTAAATAAAACATCAGAAATGCATAAAGGCAATACACGTATTCAATAAAAGATTTTAAGCTCTAACTTAACAACAGGATCCTAATAATTTTCTTTTTCAAGTTTACATCAATGCTAATACAAAACTTTACTGCTTTCCCTCTACTTCTGTCTGTGATATGCAGACTCCTCTTATGACCTACAAAAGGCAAATCAAAGAAAATTATTAGTACTGGTACTCAATTGGATGACACTCCTATGTTGCATGCATAATCATGGTTATCAGTTTGATCCCAGCATATTGCATAAATGAAAAAATTAGCCACCTCTAGGCTCTAACCTCTTGTCATTCGGCACTTTACTGATCTTATGATTTGCGGATGGAGAGATCAACATGCAGATAAGCGATGCACCCGGCAAAAAATAGGAAAAATGCAGAAGCTAGCATCAAAGGCTCAGCCAACAAGAAAATTGGGTTGAATCTGTAGTAAACCTGGGAAAAAGAATCCACCGCGATAAATGTTTAGTGTAATAAACAGCACATGATACATTGTGATGACGTCGAAACAAAATTTAATTCAATTTGGTTATAGAATGTGTATAAAAGGTTTCCTCTTCATTATGATTAGCATCTTCTTCCAAGGATTATAGAACGTGTAGAGAGAGAGAGAGAGAGAGAGAGAGAGAGAGAGAGAGAGAGAGAGAGTTCCCTTCATCTTTAGTTGGGTTTGACCTGGAGGGACTATGTCGGATCAGAACAATCACTTCAGGATTCGGCATAAACCAAGTTTGACCACAAAACATGAGCTGGCTTAACAAGGAACCAGAGCAAAAGGGAACTAAAAAAATGGAGAATCGTGGGCTTCTCTGGACTATGTGTGTACATCTCAGCTGCGCAAAGTCTACTAGGCATTTGTCTTGACCATAATCAGACCAAAGCTGATATTTTATTTCATTGATCTAAATTGATTACTAGACCTATGTTTATGTGGCCAGTATATACAATCCATCTTGCTTGTTCAAGATTAATGGTTTTAGTTGGTTAAAAAGTCACTTCAATGTGTGAACAGAAAAATTGGACATGATCAGAACAACCACTTCAGGATTCAGGATAAACCAAGTCAGGCCACAAAACTAGGCCTGGCTTAACAAGGAAGCAGAGCAAATGGGAACTAGGAAATGGGAAATCGTGGTCTTGGCTAGACTTTGTGTATACATCTCAGTTGCAGAAAGTCTAGTAGGCTTTTGTCTTGACAACAATGACACTAAAGTTGATATTTTATTTCATTGAACTAAATTGATTATTGGACCTATGTTTATGCAGTCAATATATATAATCCATCTTGCTCTTTCAAGATTGTTGATTTGAGTCGGTTAAGAAGTCACTTCAATGTGTGGACAACAGAAAAATTGGAATGCAGTCTGCATATGTTCTCCTCCAAGCAGATTGCATTTTGTTGACATGCAGTTCAGCTCGTGCGGGCCACTTAGATGCACCTCTATCCATAGGACGAGGGAAGATGGGAAGGCTTCCTTATGGATAAGGGTCATCCAAAACATCAGCCTCATCAGATTATCCTAATCCTTGATCTAACAACCTTAAAATTCATGGCTTTTGACCGTAGAATTTTTTTTAGATTCAATTCAGTGGTGAGCGACGGTTCCATGAGTCTAAAATTGAGCCACATGCTAGATCATGGAATGAAAAGATTATGAGACGGGCTAAACTGATCAAAGGTGGACCCCATAGAGCTGGACTGCACATGCAGTCTGTTTGTAGGATAACATATTCCTCTATCATCATCATCATCATCATCATCAAAGCCTTGTCCCAACTATGTTGGGGTTGGCTACACGAATTTTGTTTCTCCATTCCGATCTATCTTGAGCCAAATCCTTAGATAAGTTATATTTCTTCATATCTATTTTACTATTTCCATACATGTCCTCTTTGGCCTATCCCTTTCCCTTGGTGGGTTATCAACCTTTATAGCCAAACTTTTCTTTGCTGGTGCCATTGCCGGCCTACATTGGACGTGCCCAAACCATCTCAAACAGGTTTCTCTAATTTTATCCCCTATTGTTGCTACCCGTAAATGCTTTCGAAAAGTGGACCCCATAGAGCTGGACTGCACATGCAGTCTGTTCGTAGGATAACATATTCCTCTATCATCATCATCATCAAAGCCTAATCCCAACCATGTTGGGGTCGGCTACATGAATTTTGTTTCTCCATTCCGATCTATCTTGAGTCAAATTCTTAGATAAGTTATACTTCTTCATATTCATTTTTACTATCTCCATCCACATCCTCTTTGGCCTATCCCTTCCCCTTGGTGGGCCATCAACCTTCGTAGCCAAACTTTTCTTTGCTAGTGCCGTTGCGAGCCTACATTGGACGTGCCCAAACCATCTCAAACAGGTTTCTCTAATTTTATCCCTTACCCCTAAATACTTTCGAAAGCGCTCAAACATATTCCTCTATATATATAATTTTCTGTTCTCTAAACTCTAGTTCCTATGAGAAATCATGCTTCAACTCACAACCAACGATGCCCCCCCTTTTTCAAGAAAAAGGAGGTAATGTCCCAGTGAGAACAACTTTGGCTTGGCCAAATAGAAATCTTGTCAATTTAGGAAGGTTAAAATAGTAGGTTAAAACATTTACCTGGAAAGGAGCATTGAGCTCTTGCACAACATTTTCCTTCTTCAAAACCACTGTGTGCCTCCCAACAATGTCAAGGTACGAATAACTTGTCTGCATAGTTAATTAAGAAGAGAATTCTTTTCAAATGAAGAAATCCACATAAAATACAAATGATTGAACTGCAAGCAATATACATACACAATTATAAAAACTTAGATACCAGTCAAATAGTAATGCTCATTATTAATAAATTTTTTTAATGTAAATCAAATTATAGTATATAAATACAAATGATTGAACCGCAAGCAATATACATACACAATTATAAAACTAGCATGCCTGTCAAATAACAATTTCCATTATTAATAAAAAAATAAAATAAATCAAATTACAGTAAATTTTTTTTTTTTTTTGAAAATGAATACAGTATATAACAGCAAGATGCACCTATTCTTGATAGTTCTCAACACGTAACTCTCAAAAGAAGACACCATCAGCTTATATTAGTATAATAGCAGAACAGAATCTAATAGTATTAGATATTTTTTAGTTTTCTTGATGAACTAAGGCAAGTAAGACGTAAAGATCTCTCAAAGATGAACCAAAACTAAGAGAACGGGCATTAGGTTGTGTGAGGGAAAATTTTGTTCTGCTCAAAAGGATGGCAAGTGCCAGTTACCAGTATTAACCAAACCACTCAATCTTGATCACATGCTTCCGTTCTTACTTCTTACAGAATCCAGTGAGATAAATTTGCAAGCAATTTCATTATATTAGGTGAAGATAGAACATTCATGCCATACCAATTATTGGTAATTATATGCTACTATCTTACATCTAGAAGGGAAAAAAAAAAAAGAACAAAAAAAAAAAAGAGAGAAAGTTATCCTCTGAAGGCAAGACGAGGAAGGTACAGTGACAACTACAAAAGATGGACATTCTTAAAGTTGCAATTAAAGTAATATTGTGACACAGTCCCAGTGCATCATAGACTTAAGGGCTACAAAAAGGAGGGCCAAGAACAGGTTGGAGGTTAGCCAGCCATTGGGGCTCACCAAGAGTAGGCCAACCTGTTGGGCCTAACCATAGCAGGTGATCCATTAGGCCAAGAACAGACTTCTAATCCAATGGGCCTAGCCGTTGGTCAGCCAGCCCAATAGCCCAACTATGCCGACTTCCTTAGTATCTATTTTCCTATAAAGTCTCTTAAGATTTAGATATCTTAATTTAGCAGGATAACTGATTGCCAAAAAAAGAAAAGAAAATAATATTGAGTAGAAAGATTGACACATGGTCAATTTCATAGAAGGGATAGGAAAGCCAATTACGTCCCTAACAGGAAGGATTGACCTCCCCTCCTCTATAAATAACTTGTCATCTCTCATTATATACAGTGAAAATCATTTCTTTCCCTCTCATTATATGGGTGCCTTGTATGAGGACTCCTTGCATTGTGATGCAATCGTAGGGTTATGATCGCAAGTGCTGGGACACAATTAGGGTTCCCACGGGACAATCACACGAAGAATAAACTCTCCAACGATAAAACCCACACAGGGAATTCTATTAATTTCCAAATCTGAGATCATTGATCTGTACAATGCTATATTTATAATAAAAGAAACTTAAGGGCTAAGAAATCAGTCCTAATCAAACTAGGAAACAAAATCCTATCCAAATTAGAAACTAATCCTAAATACAGCTTATTACATAAAAATCAGAAACTAATAACAATTACTAAAGAATTCCTAAACTTCCTTGGGTCCCACAAGTGGACCATGAGTCTAGCCACAACGGATCGATAGTGCTGCTGCATCACATTGCCAATGGTGATGACTCCAAAGCATAGTTGTCAAGCTCGATTTGGTTATGCAGAACAATTTTGGTTTGGACCAATGGTCGAACCTAATCACTCCTTCAAAAGTTTCAGTCTAAATTTTTTACCGTTTTGGCCAAAATCTGGAATTTTGGTCCAAAGTCTCAAATTTTGGCTGTTTCAGCTGAAATCTTGGATTTCGTCCTTTTTTAAAAATAAAAACTGCAGTTGAGAGAGAGAGAGAGAGAGAGAGAGAGAGAGAGAGAGAGAGAGAGAGAGAGAGAGAGAGAGAAGAGGGTCCTCTTCTTCTTTTCTCTTTCCCCCCTTTGCTTTATTGTTTTGTCTTGAATATAAGGGGTGAAAGAGTTTTGGGCCCATTCTGCCCTTTTATGTGTGTTTTAGCCAGTCCAACCCATCTTTCCTATGGCCTTGGGGGACATTCGTGGGCTCCATAATATCGCCCACCCATTAAAAGTCCAAACCATCTAAAATAAATGTCCCATTCATACGTGGGCCCCATCCAAATTTTACTCTAATAGGAAATGGATCCACTTCATTTCCTATTAGAGTTAAATTTGGATAGGGCCCACGTATGAAGGTAAAAGTCTTAGGTGGCATGCGTGATAACGCAGGTTTGAGACTTGTGAGTAGCCACTTTGAGCAAAATTGCCAAAGGTTAGTCTGTCTCTAGGCCGGACCCTCCCAAGACCCTACTTCGGCGGGACCACACTAGGTGATGCACTTTAGTAAATGGATCCACCATTAGATTGAGCAAATATAACTTTTTTATAAGAAAATTTACAAAAATAACCAAAATTTAGTATTTTTTGGAAAAAAAATCCCCCAAAAAACCCAGATCTTGGCCATATAGAAATAACATTGCTAATTTAGTACAGTTGCCCTTCTATGAAAGGGGTATTTGGGAAACTGCAAAATTACTTATTTGCCCCACCTATTAATCACAATCTGCAGAATTACTGGTATTGGGTCAGAACGTACAGTCTCCAGCCCATTGTCTTAATTCACTAGCTGAAGGTTTGACTCATTGTTGGGACCCACCATTTCTTAAGAAAGACCTTCCAGAAGCTGCATGTCAACAATTTGCTGAAACTCGATCCTTCAAAGGTGATACAGAAGAAAATGTAAATGGGTTCAAAGATACAACACTCGATGAAGCAGATGTGCAGATTACTCGGAAGGAAAGTAGTGAAGGTTGGGGTGATCGTTCCTCGGATAATGAGTTCTTATCGAGTGAAGATGATCATGCAGATACTGCTGATTTACCAGAAGATCGCACCTTAATGGTAGTAGAGTCAGATGAAAATATTACTGCTCTTGCAGGAGATCGTTCTACTGCTGAGTTTGACAAAGAAGCAGCAAATCTGTAAATTGAAGAAAGGATAATTGATATAGCCAGGATGTTGGGAATATCAGTGGAGGATCGTTTAGGGGAGTTAAGGAGTTTCATCAGTGAAATGGTGAAAAAAGATAAAGGCAGAGGTAAGGATGTCACTAATAGTAAGAAAAAATCAAGAGCGAAGAGAATTAGATAAATTGGCTTTCTTTGTTAACTATGATCAGCCTGTGGGTAATAAATAATTGGGTGTGCAGCTGTTGGGACTATGAGGTTGATTTGTTGGAATGTCAGTGCTATGAATTCGAGCTCTAAGAAATGAGTTTTTCAAGCTTTTAAAGGGGAGTTTCTGTTTATTTAGGAGACATAAATGGAGACAATTGATGCTCAGGTTGTCAAATCAGTTGTTCCTTGGTCGCAGTTTCAATTTGCTATGAGTCCTTCCAGTGGAGCTTCTGGGGGTATTTTGTTTGTGTGGAATGCAGCTCTCTAGCAATATTTGGATATTCATGTGGGTCGTTTTTCTGTTTCTGCATTATTAAAAGATGTTAGGAGTAATGCTGAATGGGTAGCAACTTCAGTTTATGGTCTGTCAAAAGCTAGTAATAAGGCAGATTTTTGGATGAAACTTTCTATTGTGGCTGGTATGTGGAATCGTCCTTGGATGTTGGGAGGGGACTTCAATGCTATTAGATTTCCTAATGAAAAGAGAGGGGGGTTGTGTTATTAATCCGGCAATGCAGACATTTAGTGATTGGATTTGTCATCTTGTTGATCTGCTGTTAAGGGGGGCTTGGTCGAATATGTAGGAGGATCCGGTGATGTGTCATTTGGATCGATTTTTAGTTTCGACGGATTGGTTAGAACTATTTCCTGGTTGTGTTCAACATGTTCTACCTAGACCAATCTCTGATCATTGTCCTTTGTTGCTTGAAGTTGGTTTAGAAGATTGGGGGCCTCCTCCATTCAGGTTTGAATTAATGTGGCTTTCTAAGAAGGCTTTCAGGGATTGTGTCAAAGTATGGTGGAACCTTGTAACGACCTGGGCCCACTGTCCACATGATATTGTCCACTCTGACTTATCGGATTTCAACCCAATCTTGCCTCACGATTTTGAAAGGCCTCATGGGGAGTTAAGGTTAGGTCACACACATATATACCCAATATCAGGGCGGCTCTGTTTTTCGATGGGGGAGTATGTCACGCCTGTGGCTACCCTATAGAAGGGCGTTGGGTTCGACAAGGACCGGGTATGCAATGGTGCATAAGTTCCACATTGGAAACATACATCGGAAACACGCTAGTCTTGATCTTGGGTTGGGTATATATGTGTGACCTGACCTTAACTCCACATGAGACCTTTTTAAAACCGTGCAGCAAGATTGGGTTGAAATCCCATGAGCTAAAGCGGATAGTATCATGTGGACAGGGCCCGGGTCGTTACAGACTCTATATCTATCAGGGGTTGGATGGGTTACCAGTTGGCTCAGAAGTTGAAATTTCTTAAAAGAAAAATGAAAGAGTATAAAAAGGAAGTTTGGGTGATTTATTAGACAAAAAGAATCAGTTGCTTGCAGATATTCAGCTGTTGGATGAGAAAGAGAAGGGAGGGAATTTGAATGAGGGCCGGATTAATGGGAAAAATCTTCAGGATCAGTTTCGTCATGTGTTATTTCAGAAAGAAATTAAATGGAAACAAAGATCACGAAATACATGGTTGGAAGCAGGTGATCGTAATACAAAATTCTTTCATTCAATTGCAAGTGCTAGGCGTCGTGTAAACCGAGTTTCTGCCATAGTTGCAAATGGTAGATTAGGAGAAAAAAATTTGATATAGAAAGAGAAGTAGTTTATTTCTTCCAGAAATTATACACAGGTGAGAATAGATTGAGGCCTCGTATGGATGGGGTTCCAATAAAGCAGCTCTCTCCTTCTAAGGCATCCATCCTTGAAGCTCAGTTTTCAAAACAAGAAATAAAAGAAGCAGTGTTTGGTTTATCTGGCGACCCTGCCCTGGGTCGAGATGGTTTTCCAATCACTTTTTTCAGCATTTTTGCAACTTGTTGGAGGAAGATTTGCTTGCTTTCTGTAATGAGTTCCATGTTAATGGAGTTATTCCCAAGGAGTTGGGTGCTTCTTTCATTATTTTGATTCCTAAAAAAGACGGAGTTATTTCTATTAAGGATTTTAGGCCTATTAGTCTTATTGGCAGCCTTTATAAGATTCTGTCAAAAGTTTTGGCAAATCGCTAACGTCAAGTGCTTCCAGGTTTTTCCGATATTCAAGGTGCTTTTGTGGATGGCTGTCAAATTGTTGATTCAGTTTTAATAGCCCATGAGTGTGTTGATTCAAGGTATAGACAGGAATGCCCGGGTTTGCCTTGCAAGTTGGATTTTGAAAATGCTTACTGCTTACAATATGGTGGATTGGGGTTTTCTCGCTTATATGATGGAGAGGATGGGGTTTGGATCGAAACGGTAAAAGTGGATTCGTAGTTGTGTTTCTTCAGCCCATTTTTCAGTGTTGATGAATGGCTCCTCGAAAGGCAAGAGGCTTGCGACAGGGAGATCCTCTATCTCCTATGCTGTTTGTTATAGTGGCAGACACTCTGAATGCTTGTTGGAAAGAGCAAAACAGACAAGGTTACTCATGGGCTTTACTGCTGCAAATTTTGTTCATGAGGTAACCCATTTACAGTTTGCGGATGATACTCTAATATTTTGTGATGCTTCTTCGGATCAGGTAGATAACTTAAAGCTTCTGTTGCAATGGTTTGAGATGTTATCAATCAGGGTTGAAAATTAACTATGATAAGTGTGAGTTTATTGGTGTTCGAACTGTTGAAAGTCATGTCACTGCTTTAGCTCATTCTTTTGGTTGTAGGGTTGGAAAGCTTCCTTCCAATTATTTGGGGCTGCCATTATGTGTGGAGTTACCTAAGAATATTTATGGGATCCAGTTGTGGAACAGATTGATAAAAAGTTAAGTCCTTGGAAGGGTAAGTATTTGTCTATGGGAGGCAGACTTACTTTAATAAAATAAGTTCTTTCTAGCATCCTGATTTATTTCCTCTTGTTTTAAATGTCCTAAAAGTGTTATGCGGAGAATTGAAAA
Source organism: Persea americana (assembly GCA_029852735.1). Lineage (NCBI taxonomy): Eukaryota > Viridiplantae > Streptophyta > Magnoliopsida > Laurales > Lauraceae > Persea > Persea americana. Next base: position 9,106,214 of record CM056813.1, on the reverse strand, counting down.
ATTCAGCGAGATTTTCTTTAGAATGATTCCAATGATAAAAGGAAATATCACTTGGTTAAATGGGAGGCAGTGTGCAAACCGGTAGTTCAAGGTGGTATGGGCATTTGTTCCATTGATAAGGAAGTGGCTTTGGAGAGTGGGGGAAGTTGGTCAAGGTTTACGGAGACAACCTATATTCAGCAAGTACAAGTTATGGTTGGTGGGTGTCGAGTCACTGTTATAATGGTTCTGGCTTATGGAGGTCTATCCTTTCTGTTAAAGCTGAATTTGATCAAAGAATCCGATTTAGGGTTCATGATGGGAATCGAGTGAAATTTTGGTATAACGAAAGGTGTGAACAACATGCGCTGCATTCTCTTTTTCCTAATCTCAGTTGTTTAGAAAGGAGACAACATGCTATGGTTGCTGATTATTGCTCTTCTATGGGTGGCATGGTAGGTTGGGATTTTTGTTTCCGAAGGGATTTAAATGATCAGGAAGCTTCTGATTTTGTTAGTTTGCTTGGCATGTTGGATAAAGTTTATTTGTCGCGTGGAAGGGGCGATATAAGAATCTGGAAACCTGATATTAAAGGTATGTTTTCGGTGAAGTCTTTTTTCAAGGACTTGACTGTTAATTCTGATAGAATGGAAGGTTGGAAAAGTTTTTGGAATCCTCTCCTAGAGTGTTGGCTTTTTGTTGGGTTGCAAAGTGGCATAGTATCTTGACTATTGATAAGCTGAAAAGAAGAAATCATATTAGAGTCAATGGTTGTCCTACGTGCTTACAAAATGAGGAAACGGTGCATCATCTGATGATTCAATGTAGTTTTCCTCATAGTGTTTGGTCAATCATTTTAAATCTGGTTGATTTGCGGTGGGTTATGCGAAGACATGTTGATGAGTTGTTTTGTCAATGGAGGGTGGGGGGCAAGTTTGTTTGTGGTAAGATTCTTTGGAAATTAGTTCTATATGCTACTTTTTGGAAGATTTGGTTGGAAAGGAACAATAGAGTTTTCCAAAATAAAAGTCATTCAGTGGAGGACGTTGTTGATTCAATTGTTTAGTTTGTATCACAGTGGGTGCGCAAGAGAAAGGAATTTGATAGTGTTGATTTATTTGATCTTAATCGCTCTTGGGCAGCTATATTCAAGGGCGGCGGGCGACTTAAATCCAAGCAGAAAGTTTCATGGATGAGCCCTCCTATGGGCATTCTAAAATTAAATTTTGATGGGAGCTTTGTTAAATCTCTTAATAAAGGAGGAATTGGAGGTGTTATTCGTGATTGGTTTGATAAAATTGTTCAAAGTTTTTCAGGGCCAGTCAGTGTTTTTAAAGGCGTGAGGCGCACCAAGCCGCCAAGGGTATCCCGGGGCCTAGGCGCAAGGCGAGGCGCGGGCTTCACCGAAGCGAGACGCACATGGTAGATAAAAACATAGATATTTTGTCATAGATAAACCAATATATATTTAAAAGTTTCATCATGGATTAGGGTAAGGGCCCATAGGAGGAAAAGGCATGATCTGATGATCACAATTGCCTTACATGAACAATTTTCTGGCCTTTGAAATTCCCATAATGCACAGAAAAAGAAACATGTTTCAAGTGCTCTCACGCATGACACTGTTTGGAAGCATTAACATAATTTTTGTATTACTCAACAGTCAACAACATCATGATATGAGCAGCAAAAAAAAAAAAAGAAAAAGAAAAAGAAAAAGAAAAAGAAAGCAGTGGAAGGGGAAAAAAAGACCACAGTGGCAGAAAAAATTGAACAGCAGCAGAAGAAAAGAAAACGACAGAAGGCAGCGGCAACAAAAACAGGGAAACAGCAACAAAAGAACAGGGAAGCTGATAAGTGCTTAATTGTTTACAATCTAAGCCCTAATATTTGAATTATCTTATGCTAGTCATGTTTATTTTATTTGATTTTACATATTCTTTGTTAATTTGTATGCAAAGGTAAAAAGGAGCAAAAAGAGAAGATTTCATGAAGAGTGATGGGCGTAAATCATTAAGTAGGGCCAAGGTGGGTCCCATCCAAGTTATTTCAGATTTCAAGACTACTTTCTAATTATTTGGACAACTTACAATTCTAATCAAAGAAGAAAAGTAAAAGAAAGAAGAAACCCAATCTAGGGTTATACGCCAAAAAGGGGGCCCACAGCCATTGCAAAAGTGAAATTTCAGAAATTAGAAAGTCTTCTTCAACTACAAGTGGAGCTCAAGAATGGAGATGAAAAAGGAGAAAAATAAGGAAAGTTTAAAGGAAGAGTCCAAGCCAAGTTAGAAGTTCAAGAAGGGGGTCCCACAATCATTGTACATGCATCATATGGGCCCACCTTTATTATAAAAGATTCAGATTTAATCTCTTGCAATTAATCTCAGAATTGTGGGTCCATGTGAGGAACTTTCTATAAAATACAAGTAAGATCAGATTTAGAAAGTCTTGTTATTAAGAAAGAAGACTCCTATTTCATTCTAATTAAGAAGCCTACTTGTAAAGAAAGTTGGAGATCTATTTCCACAAGAGAACTACTTGCTAAAAGGGGCTGTTGCAAGACTTATAAAAGGACAAGAAGAGGTGGTCATCCAGGATATATATCCCATATAAAACCCTAGCCACGTCCATAAGAATACCAGCCACTATTTCAGCACCCTATCATCACAAAAACCATCCATCATCATCCCAAAACACCTAGTTGCTGTACAGCCACCTTTGGAGCATTCTTTGGAGCATCTTGGACAGCTTTTGGAGCGAGGAAAAGGAGAAAAAGCTGCTGGACAACTTCTTCTTCTTCTTCAATATTCAGAGTTTTTCTTATGGCTCTATTTTCTATTTTGTTTTCAATTCTAGACATGAGTAGCTAAACTTTTTAGGGCTAGGGTGTAGTTGAAACCCTAGCCTAGTTCTATGTAGTCTCTTTTGGCATCTTTTAATTCAAATTTCAGTTTTATTAGTTGAGATTCTAAACCATGTTTTCAATTGATGAGTTGTGTATATGCCATGCCAACCATGCCATGTTCAATTGATTTTAAGAGTAGCTAACTTAATTTTGATTGATCTTGATGTTAAGCATCTAGGGTTTAGAACCATGAATAATCTAAGTATATGCCATGCTTAGACTCATGCATTTATCATTCCTATTGTTTTTATGCATTATGTGTGTTTTGACTAGGACATATGCCATGCTTAGTTTTTACAATATAATGAACAATTCATGTAGTATGCCACTCATGAATTAGGTTTAGGAGAATAGTAATCTAGACGCATATGCCATGGTCTAGGTTGATAGATGTCACTAATAATTCTGATTTTTTATTAAAGGATAATAAGGGACATGCATAGGGTTGGTTAGGGGAGTAGATGAAACCCTAGTTCATTCATTATTACTATTTTTCAATTTTAATACTAGTTGTGTGTTTTAGATTATTTTCCATTTAGCTTTTAATAGTTTAATTTACTGTTTTTAGTAGTTTAATTCAACTTGTCATCATTTAAATTGTTCTTTTAATATTCTGATTTTTAGTTGTTTTTGACATTATTTTATCACAAGTCTTCGTGGGATCGACCTCGTACTTATAATTCACTACACTACATAGTGATCTTGTGCGCTTGCGAGTTTTAATTGTGTGCATACTAGTAGCCTATTTCTAAGTTGCTTAGTGCATACCAAGTTTTTGGCGCCGTTGCCGGGGACTTGTTGGCATAGAATAGTGTCAAAACTTGAGTTTAGTGTAGTGTCATAGTCTAGTTTAGTCTTTAGTTCAGTTGCTTGAAGTTTTAAAGTGCTGTTATTTATTGTTTTATCGTAGTATTCTTTTAATTCAACTATTTTATTTTCAGTTTTCTATCTTTTCTTATTTTTAACACATTGCTTATTTAGTAGGTGTTTTCTTGGAGCCTTAAAGTTTGTATATGCAAGGTAGGCGATCTCAGGACTTAGCGATCATTGTCTACGATCCAGAAATCAAACGAACCTTTAGACAACAGCGAAGGCAAGCTGAGAGGGCAAGATCCAATACACAGCTCTCATCTAACTCAGAACTTAAAGAAATAATTGTTAACGGAAATCAAAGTCCTAAAAAAAAGATGGCTGGCGCAGAAGAAGAAGTAGTGAACAATCAAAAGAGACCAATGAAGGAGTCTCACATTCCCTTGCACACCGACCAGCCGTCCACCATCCTTTATCCACCTAATACAGCTGGCAATTTCACCCTCACTGCACAACTGCTGAATATGGTGCCACACTATCATGGGTTACCTAATGAGGATCCTTATCTTCATATTAAGGAATTCTTTGAGCTGTGCGCGACACAACAAATACAAGGAGTTACCCCAGAGGGCATTAGGTTACGTTTATTTCCTTTTTCTCTCAAGGATAAAGCTAAATTGTGGTTAAACTCTTTGGATGCTGGTTCTATCACCTCTTGGGAGCAGCCAGCTAGCAAGTTTCTTAAGAAATTTTTCCCTGCTCAGAAGACAAGGCAATTAAGAAGAGAAATCCAAACATTTCAGCAAAAAGATGGAGATCAGTTCTGGGAAGCGTGGGAGCATTTTAAAGATTTATTATTGAAGTGCCCACATCATAACCTCACCAAAGATGATCAGGTTCAAGCTTTCTATGAGGACTAAATGAGCTAAATAAGGGAATAGTAGACTCAGCATGTGGAGGAGCCCTGATGGAGAAAAATAGTGAGGAAGCATATGAACTTTTTGAAACTCTTAGTGAAAACTCACAACAATTCTCTTGTAGGACCAGACAAATGGGTAAGAAGCAAGGAGTATATGAGGTGCAGTCTCAAGGAAATGTAACTACCCAGATGGCGGCCATGGATAAAAAGATAGACATGATCATCAAAGCAATGGCTTCCAATAGCATGCTCGGACAAACATCAAAAGAAGTATGTGCTATATGTTCTCACACTAACCATACTACTGAATGTTGTCCCATGTCATCTTTTACAGATCAGGAGCATGCCAATTATGTTGGTAACACATTCCCTAAGCAGAACAATCCCTACAGCAATACTTACAATCCTGGATGGAGAAACCATCCAAACTTTTCTTGGGGAAGCAATCAGAACAATCAAAACCATCAAGGTAATCATCAGCAGTATCAAGGACAACAGAGAAACTACCAACACCCCCAGAATAACTTTTCTCAGAACAGTGCACAAAAGCCACCAGAAGATGAGTTCAAAAGTTTGGTGACACAGTTTATTCAATCATCTCAGGCTAATTTCCAGCAGCATAGTCAAGCAATTACAAACACTCAGCAGAGTTTGGCAAAGCTGGAAGCACAGATGGGTCAGATAGCTAATGCCTTGAGCAAGAGGGAGGACGGTAAGTTCCCAAGTCAAACTGAAATAAACCCTAAAAATCATGAGCATTTGAAGGCCATAACTACCCTCACTAAAGAGCCAGAGAAGGTCTACAGGAGAATGAGGCAGCATGGTACAATCATAGACACCAGCATGAATGGGCCGTATGAAAATCCTAAAACTGTAGACATTGAGCCACAGGTCAACGCAGGGCAAAATGAGATTGATGTGAACCGGAAGAGTGACAAGAAAAGCACAGACATTGCAGCCACTCCTATTCAGGTCACAACTTCTAAAGAGCCAGAGAGAGTGTATAAACCAGTCCCACCTTACCCTCAGAGGCCGAGACAGGAAAAGAAGAGTCAGTTTACACAAGATATCTTTGAAACACTGAGGAAGGTAGAGATTAACATCCCACTTATTGATGCTATCAAGCAGATACCCTCTTATGCAAAGTTTATCAAGGAATTATGTACAAACAAGAGGAGATTCAAAGATCATGAAGAGGTTAAGTTAACCGAGGAAGTTAGTGCAGTTCTGTCAAGAAAGCTTCCTCCCAAACTTAAGGATCCTAGGAGCTTTACTATACCTTGCAAGATAGGAGATCATATGTTTGAGAGAGCCTTACTGGATTTAGGTTCTAGTATCAATTTGCTGCCATTTTCAGTCTATGAGTATCTAGGCTTGGGAGAGCTCAAACCAACTTCAATTACATTGCAATTGGCGGACAGGAGTGTGAAACACCCAAGGGGCATTCTGGAGGACATTTTGGTGAAGGTAGGAGAGTTCATATTACCTGCTGACTTTGTGGTACTAGACATGGAGAGTGTATCAATGCCACACCACCTTTCTATTATACTGGGCCGACCTTTCATGGCCACTGCGGGTTCAAAGATAGATGTACAGAAAGGCACAATTGAAATGAAGGTCAATCGGCAGAAGATTGAGTTTAAAGTGTTCGAAGCTATGAAAATGCCGAGAGATGAAGATTGCTTTCAGATTGAAGTGATTGAGCAGGCTATAGGAGAGGTGTTTCCAAGAGCACATGGGTGCAAGGAGGAGTTGGACACATGCATTCAGCAAGGCCTCATCAAATCTGAAATCGTGAGAGATAGTGATGAATTTGAGGCAACACTTATGGAGATTGTAAATCAACTAGAAGTACTTCCCTCCATCCCAAGCAAATATTCTAATTCTTATGAAATTCTGGGTTCTTCCACAAAGCCACCCATTCCTTCTATTATAAAAACACCAGAGTTAGAATTGAAGCCATTACCTGAACATCTCAAGTATGCCTATTTGGGAGAGCATGAGACCTTGCCATGTATCATAGCCAATGATTTGAGTTCTGATGATGAGAGCAAGTTGTTAAAAGTGTTAAAGGCTCACAAGACATCATTGGGGTGGAGCATTGCAGATATCAAAGGTATAAGCCCAACCATGTGTATGCACCGAATCTTGTTAGAAGAAGATTCTAAACCTACAAGAGAAGCACAGAGGAGACTCAACCCACATATGAAAGAGGTTGTCAAGGCAGAAATACTAAAGCTATTAGATGTTGGGATCATCTACCCAATCTCCGATAGCAAGTGGGTCAGCCCAGTGCAAGTTGTTCCCAAGAAGAGTGGTATGACAGTGGTAAAGAACGAACATGATGAGCTGATTCCTACTAGAGTTACCACTGGATGGAGGGTATGTATAGACTACCGAAAGCTTAACACAGCCACCAGAAAGGATCACTTCCCACTACCATTCATTGACCAGATGTTAGAGAGGCTAGCTGGGCATTCACATTATTGTTTTCTAGATGGGTACAGTGGGTACAATCAGATTCCTATTGCTCCAGAGGACCAAGAGAAGACCACTTTTACTTGTCCATTTGGGACATTTGCCTATAGGAGGATGCCTTTCGGACTATGCAATGCACCAGCAACTTTCCAGAGATGCATGATGAGTATATTCTCTGATATGGTGGAGCACTTTATTGAGGTATTCATGGACGATTTCTCTGTCTTTGGATCATCATTTGATAACTGTTTGTATCATCTGGAGGTTGTGTTAAAGAGATGTGTAGAGTGTAATTTGGTGTTGAATTGGGAAAAATGCTACTTCATGGTCAAACATGGCATTGTACTTGGACATGTGGTGACAAGCAAGGGGATACAGGTGGATAAACCTAAGATAGACTTGATCAGCAAGCTTCCCCCACCTACATCAGTGAAAGGAATACGGAGTTTCCTGGGGCATGCAGGATTTTATCGCAGATTCATTAAAGACTTCTCCAAGATTGCACGCCCACTATGTGCTTTGTTACAAAAAGAAGTGGAATTTGTTTTTGATGAGGATTGTTTACAAGCATTTGAGCTGCTGAAGAAGCTTTTGATATCAGCCCCTATTATTATGGCACCTGATTGGAATTTGCCATTTGAGCTAATGTGTGATGCCAGTGACTATGCTCTAGGGGCTGTGCTTGGACAAAGAGTAGGAAAGCTTCCGCATGTGATTTACTACGCATCCAGGACTCTAAATGATGCACAGCTGAACTATTCTACTACTGAGAAGGAACTTCTTGCTGTAATTTTTGCACTAGAAAAATTCAGATCTTACCTGGTTGGGTCTAAGGTAATAATCTACACAGATCATGCAACACTGAAGTATCTACTGAGCAAGAAAGATGCAAAGCCAAGGCTAATCAGATGGGTCTTGTTACTACAAGAATTTGACCTAGAGATCAAAGATAAGAAGGGAAGCGAGAATGTAGTGGCAGACCACTTATCCAGATTGCTGAATGAGGAGGCAAGCAGGGGCGACGAAATTCCACTCAATGAATCTTTTCCAGATGAGCAGTTATTTCAGATTACAAAGCTTCCATGGTTTGCAGACTTGGTGAATTACAAAGTTTGTGGTGAGTTCCCAATGCATTTTACTAATCAAGACAAGAAGAGGTTGGTGCACATGGCACGTTTCTATTATTGGGATAACCCATATTTGTTCAAGTACTGTTCAGATCAGATTATCAGAAAATGTGTACCAGAAGAAGAAGTTCAGAGCATCTTAGCACATTGCCATAGCAAAGAGTGTGGAGGACACTTTGGGGGGAAGAAGACGGCTGCTAAGGTACTTCAATCTGGTTTCTTTTGGCCCTCTATATTTAAAGATGCACATGCTTTTTGTTTAAGTTGTGATAGGTGCCAAAGAATGGGGAACATTTCCTCAAGGAATCAGATGCCATTAAAAGGCATACAAGAGGTGGAGCTATTTGACGTGTGGGGGATTGATTTTATGGGACCATTCCCATCATCCTATGGGTATCTCTACATTCTAGTAGGAGTCGACTATGTATCCAAGTGGGTGGAGGCTATCCCGAGTAAGACAAACGACCACAAGGTGGTTTTGGAATTTTTGAAGAACATGATATTTGCTAGATTTGGGACACCCAGAGCAATCATCAGCGATGGCGGCAGTCACTTCAAAAACAAATCCTTTGAAACATTAATGAAGAAATATGGGATAACTCACAAGATAGCTACTTCGTACCATCCTCAGACAAGTGGTCAGGTTGAAGTGAGTAATAGAGAGATCAAGCAGATATTAGAGAAGACAGTGCAGCCCAACAGGAAAGATTGGTATTTACGGCTGAATGATGCACTTTGGGCATATAGGACAGCCTACAAGACTCCTATAGGCATGTCTCCATATCGGTTGGTCTATGGGAAAGCATGTCATCTGCCGGTGGAATTAGAGCACAGGGCATTCTGGGCGATCAAGAAGTTTAATTTTGATATGAAAGCTGTAGGTGAGAAGAGGAAGTTACAGTTGAACGAGCTTGAGGAGCTACGATATGATGCTTATGAGAATGCTAAGCTGTATAAAGAGAGGACTAAAGTGTTCCATGATAAGAAACTAGTGAGAAAGGTGTTCGATTCAAGACTCAAATTATTTCCAGGGAAGCTAAAGTCTAGATGGTGTGGCCCCTTTGAGGTCACTCAGGCATTTGAGCATGGGGCTATTGAGATCTATAATCCAAAGAATGGAAACAAGTTCAAAGTCAATGGACATAGGCTCAAGCCCTATTGGGAGCAGAATTTTGACAAGGATGTGGATGTGCTTACATTCACAGATTCCCCTTCAGCTTGATAGAGAAGCACAGTCTGGCTGCAGACTATAAAGCAAGCACTACTGGGAGGTAGCCCAGATCTTTGCAAAGAAAAGTGAAGATGGCGATTGAGAGCTGGAGATGTACTCCATATCCAGCTGAGTTCTGCTACCCTTTTCTTTGTCTTTCTAATTACTTTTCTGTTTATGTTTTTAGTGTTTCCTTCCTGCTTTATTTTACAACATTGGGGACAATGTTTACTTTAAGTTTGGGGGAAGAGTCTTAGTTAAGATAGAGTCATTAATAGAGTCATTATAGTCCAAAAATGCAATAAAATTTAAAAAATTTAGAAAATCACAAAAATATTTGTTTTTATTTGTTTTCCTTTGAGTCATAGTTCCTTCCTACCACAATGATGAGAAATGATGATTTGTCTTGCATGGTTCATTGAACTTAATTATGCTGGTTCTTTATATTATTCAATTGCTGTAAATCTCGTTTAATCATGTTTGAACTATCACTGTGTGGATTACAATGCCGATATGGTTGAGGTTGAAAGCCTCTGCATAATTGAATGATTAGATGCTTTTGGTGGAAACTTGTATAACCTAGGGAGCTTTGAGCCTAAATGCTTATTCTTGAGAGGGTTATATGCTGAGTGATTTGATCTTCCATTTCTTGATCTATACGATGCAATTGAATTTATTATCATTCTTTGATCACATGTTCTGATTTTATATGGAATAACATGCTAGAACTCTCATTTTTATCCGATCGAGGCATATTTCGACTGCACGAACCATAGGATATGATTTTAGGCCATGTTTGACTAGTTTTGTGCTTTTCTATCCATGCCCTTTGATGTTTATCACTAGTTATCCATGTTGAGCCTTAATTAAGCCGTTTCGTGCACCCATACCAACTCCGAAGTTTGGGGGAGTAACCTTACCGTATATATAGCCTTACCTTATCTAAGGAAGTATAAAGATGGATTCAAGGTTCACTACAAAATGTGTGCAAGGCTTGAGAAAAAAAAAAAGAGAAAAAGAAAATAAAAGAAAGGTTGCTGTTACCCTAGTTTCAGTTTTATATATAAATAAATAAATAAATAAAAAAAAAGAAAAGAAAAAAAGAAAAAGGAGGGTACACGTGTGACTCAACAAGGTGAAAATTCAAAATGCAAGCCTTAGCCGCCAAATTCAGTAGTGTATAAAGGAACCAGAAGTGTGATTCTATGCAAATTCCTTAGATCTTGTTATCCATTTCCTCTCATTCTTAGCTCTTCACCCTAGCCCCATGATAACCCATTTGTAAAAGTCCTAATTGATCCTAGGTGAAGTGTAGTCCCATTGTGGAGATGAGATGGAATGGGAGCCTATGGTGTATGATTTCACTTCAAACATGTGGTATTTTTCATGAGAGCATTGTCTGTTCATTCGTAGACAATTATTGAGTGTTTTATTGTGAGTGTATCCATGGTGAGGATTGAAGTTAAACTAATATGCAAATGATTGTTTGGTTGCGTGAAAGCCTAAACTGAAAGTTATGTTGGTATTGTTTTACACACGATCCTTTGAGCATGTGGATATGAGCTAACTTATTATTCGGGTAATCTTTAGAACAGGTTGAGACTCATGCTTCTTTGAATCATGTATTGATCAGACATCTCTGAGACTAATGGTGGAAGGATAGGTTTCATTTTATTTTTTTTGGTGTTTTAAATTTCTTGTTTTAAATTCCTTACTTGTTTACTTTATTGTTTTGCTTGAGGACTAGCAAAAGGTAAGTTTGGGGGAATTTGATAAGTGCTTAATTGTTTACAATCTAAGCCCTAATATTTGAATTATCTTATGCTAGTCATGTTTATTTTATTTGATTTTACATATTCTTTGTTAATTTGTATGCAAAGGTAAAAAGGAGCAAAAAGAGAAGATTTCATGAAGAGTGATGGGCGTAAATCATCAAGTAGGGCCAAGGTGGGTCCCATCCAAGTTATTTCAGATTTCAAGACTACTTTCTAATTCTTTGGACAACTTACAATTCTAATCAAAGAAGAAAAGTAAAAGAAAGAAGAAACCCAATCTAGGGTTATACGCCAAAAAGGGGGCCCACAGCCATTGCAAAAGTGAAATTTCAGAAATTAGAAAGTCTTCTTCAACTACAAGTGGAGCTCAAGAATGGAGAAGAAAAAGGAGAAAAATAAGGAAAGTTTAAAGGAAGAGTCCAAGCCAAGTTAGAAGTTCAAGAAGGGGGTCCCACAATCATTGTACATGCATCATATGGGCCCACCTTTATTATAAAAGGTTCAGATTTAATCTCTTGCAATTAATCTCAGAATTGTGGGTCCATGTGAGGAACTTTCTATAAAATACAAGTAAGATCAGATTTAGAAAGTCTTGTTATTAAGAAAGAAGACTCCTATTTCATTCTAATTAAGAAGCCTACTTGTAAAGAAAGTTGGAGATCTATTTCCACAAGAGAACTACTTGCTAAAAGGGGCTGTTGCAAGACTTATAAAAGGACAAGAAGAGGTGGTCATCCAGGATATATATCCCATATAAAACCCTAGCCACGTCCATAAGAATACCAGCCACTATTTCAGCACCCTATCATCACAAAAACCATCCATCATCATCCCAAAACCCCTAGTTGCTGTACAGCCACCTTTGGAGCATTCTTTGGAGCATCTTGGAGAGCTTTTGGAGCGAGGAAAAGGAGAAAAAGCTGCTGGACAACTTCTTCTTCTTCTTCAATATTCAGAGTTTTTCTTATGGCTCTATTTTCTATTTTGTTTTCAATTCTAGACATGAGTAGCTAAACTTTTTAGGGCTAGGGTGTAGTTGAAACCCTAGCCTAGTTCTATGTAGTCTCTTTTGGCATCTTTTAATTCAAATTTCAGTTTTATTAGTTGAGATTCTAAACCATGTTTTCAATTGATGAGTTGTGTATATGCCATGCCAACCATGCCATGTTCAATTGATTTTAAGAGTAGCTAACTTAATTTTGATTGATCTTGATGTTAAGCATCTAGGGTTTAGAACCATGAATAATCTAAGTATATGCCATGCTTAGACTCATGCATTTATCATTCCTATTGTTTTTATGCATTATGTGTGTTTTGACTAGGACATATGCCATGCTTAGTTTTTACAATATAATGAACAATTCATGTAGTATGCCACTCATGAATTAGGTTTAGGGGAATAGTAATCTAGACGCATATGCCATGGTCTAGGTTGATAGATGTCACTAATAATTCTGATTTTTTATTAAAGGATAATAAGGGACATGCATAGGGTTGGTTAGGGGAGTAGATGAAACCCTAGTTCATTCATTATTACTATTTTTCAATTTTAATACTAGTTGTGTGTTTTAGATTATTTTCCATTTAGCTTTTAATAGTTTAATTTACTGTTTTTAGTAGTTTAATTCAACTTGTCATCATTTAAATTGTCCTTTTAATATTCTGATTTTTAGTTGTTTTTGACATTATTTTATCACAAGTCTTCGTGGGATCGACCTCGTACTTACAATTCACTACACTACATAGTGATCTTGTGCGCTTGCGAGTTTTAATTGTGTGCATACTAGTAGCCTATTTCTAAGTTGCTTAGTGCATACCAGAAGCAGCAAAAAAAAAAAAAAAAAAAAAACAGCTGAAGCAGCAAAAAAATAAAAATCAAAACAACTGGAGCCCACGTAGCGAGCACCTCACGCCTCATGAAAAGGCATGCGCCTCATGCGCTTAACCTACGCCTGACTCAACTCGCCTCGCCTCAAGCATGTTGAGGTGCCCAAAACTCACCTGGGTGTGCCTTGCGCCTAGGCGCACGCCTTTTAAAACCTTGGGGCCAGTGGAGTCTTCAGATGCAAATGAAGCTGAAGTTTTTGCTCTTCTAATTGGTTGTCGCGAGTTGTCTAGGTTGGGAGGAGTTAATGCTATTATTGAGGAAAATCTTCTTTTCCTTGGAGTTTGGCGTGGAGGAGGTTCAGGATATCTCAAGTCGATTGGGTGCTTTATTTCATCACATTTTACGGGAGGCAAAGTCAGTGGCTGATAATCTTTCAAAGGATGGAGTTTTCTGCTCTTCTGTTACTTTTTTATGTTTGATTGTTGCTTTTCTACTCTTCCGTTATTTGTATCCTGGCTTGTTTTTTGTGCAATAAAATTTTTACTGTTATAAAAAAAATTAAATCTATAATTTAAAAGATACTTTTAAATTTTAATATTTTTGAATTTTGATATTTTTTACATTTATATATAATTATTATTTTTATTTTTTGAAACGGAACTCCGAAATGTTTCACTAAAATTCCCAATTGGCTGAAACATTTTAGTTTGGAGGCCAAACCGAAACAAGGTTTGAAACGAAATTGACAAATTCCAAAGGCTATTCGTGGAGACTCCATCCATCATCGGGACAAAAATGATTTTCTCATGAGCTAAAAAAACTTCTAGGAAGTTTAAAAAACTCAATCTTTTTTCCTGTTGTACACTGCCATAAGTTCACTAATGCATTAGAAACGAAAATACCTCAAGATATTGCTCCACTGGGAAAGGAACTACAGCAGATGGCTCTGTTGATCCCTCCGGAAGCACCACCTGAAATATGGCGTTTCAAATTAATGTTAAAAACAAAATGGTGCTAAAAGGAAGATAATGTGGGGAGTGGAGGAGTGGGGGGCATAAATTAATAGATTATGATGATTGGTTCCAAATAAGAAAGGCATACTTTAATAGTTAACTTGTTCACCGCAGTCTCAAGGAGTGGGCATCCAAAAGTGAAATTAAGATAACGTCTACCGTCGGATGACTCAAAGAGAAAATCTTGCAAAGGTAGCCCATAACCGATGACAAAAGTTGCTTTCCATCCTCCAAATAGTGGATATCGTGGTTCTATTTCCAGCTCTGACTGAAGAAAACAAAAAATATTAAGTCAGAATAAATCAAATACAGTTATATGATTAGCCTCCAGGTATGATTCATCATTTATTTCTGATAGGCCAGAATCATTTATTAAATCCATGTGTGATTTACTACTGATAAGCATGTCAAGGACAATGGAATTATGTCTTTCAGACACAGAAAAGTAGGAGTGAACTGGAACAATGCAGTGGCCTAAAGTATACTATCACTAATAGCAAAGCAAAATCAAAGATCCCTTTTTCATAATAAATAGATGTGCAAGTGCAGCAATCTTAATAGAATTCAGATCACAAAATTGATATCTATAAATCCTCTCAGGGGGGATAGCACAGCAAGATCTAAACCAACCTTGTAAGAATCACCACGCAGATGTGAACTTGAGATGTTCCCAATCTCATCTCGATAGTAAACAGAATGCACCCGAGGCGGCAGTGTCAAAAGAAGGCGCTTAAATGAAGATGCACCACTAACAGATGGCCTCGATTGATATTCAACCCTGCAAAAAGGACCAACAATAAGTAGAATGAAAATAACTCGATATAAGATGTTCAAAGAACAATAGTTGTCACTTGCTTTAATTAAAGATTAACCAGACTCCATTTACTCGACGCAAATCAGGTAGACCAGGAATTAGTTTATCTCTAGCCTCTAAATGCCAATATTCAAAATTTGAGTTCTTGGGCGATTATCCTGGGTGAGAGATAGTTTCGTGGAAGATTATATAACAATGCAACTGAGACTAATACCTCTCCTTTTAAAGGTAAATGTCAACTGTATGGATCAACTGGCAATGCAAATGATGAATCAGAAGGAGGAACATCTTGTTGTCCTTTCATTCTCACTTCCATTTTTCTTGGGTGCAATACAAAATACTTGGCATTTCAGAAAAATAAAAACTAAATAAAATATCTCGTGAAAATAAAAACTAAACAAAAAATTCTCATGCTTTTGGGTGCAAACTTACAACAACGAAATGAATGCACCATTATTTAAAAAAAGGAAATGAAATGAATGCACGTGTTAACTTTCAATGAAAAGTGTACCTATTGTAGGAAACTCAAAGAACTGAAACAACTGTTGTGTGAAAATTTTTGGTGTCTATGGATCTTCTTGGGCCTTGTCATCTTCAATGGGTTAGCCAAGAATTGTGTCAACCAAATAGGAATTAACTACATTACCTCATCTACAATATACCAAACAAAGCTAATGTCAAAATACTAAACCTTTCAGCTCTACAATGGTTTGAAAACACAGAATTGAGGATGGTTTCTCACTAAGATTGGCCTGCCTAGGCCAAACAAGGCCCTTGATTTTCAGAGGATCCAAAAAAGTATTGCTCAGGTAACTAGTTCCAACTGGTACAGATCTTCAAAGATCCATTATTTCAACTAGTACAGCTCTGCAGAGATTCATCCTCAGAGAGAGAACATTTAATTGGAGACTTAAAGGAGAAAGGTGCTTCAGTTAGTCCTCTAAGTGGGTTCGTGGGTGAAAAGAAACTGTTAAAATTCAAATGGAAAATTATGGCTGCAAATTAAGATTTTTTCCCCCAATTTCAAGAGGTTGGTATTGCAGATTGATCTTAAAAACCCATTTGAGGAAGTTAAATGGTCTTCCTTGATACTGGTCTTGTAAAAGATGAAGATTAGAATAACAAGGCACAAAAGGATCAATCAGTGTTTCTTTCTAAAACTAAGCAACTAGTTTTGACTAATGGGGCTCTAATCAAAATCTTAGCTCTCTTATGAGTCTAGACAGAGGCCAGAATTCCCCTTTCCTCTCACTTTGATCATAAAGTCAATTAACATGATTTTTTTTTGGAAAAACAAAGATATTAGATGTAAAGGTCATATTGATTATTTGAAGGCTCAGACAATGACGACAATGACAACAAAACAAGAGAAATTGGATGATATCTTTTGATTTAAAGAGTGCTATTCGGCAAAATAATACTTTTTTCCTCACAAATTGTCATCTTCTGAACCTTGTAAGTAGTACCAAAAGTTTCATATTAATCTAATAATATCAATATTAATAGAGTAGTTACTATTTACGAACAAACGATGGTTACCCAAATCCCATTTCCTATGTCAGTTGCCACTTTGGCATTGCTAACTCTGTGGATGGAGATCCAAGTCCAGGGACAGAAAAATAAAGAATTTTATTTCCATAACAGAAAAAGGTTTATATCTCTCTTCTTCTGACTATAGTGAGAACATCAGAGATATTTATAGATGAGAAAATCAGAATCCCCTAGCATCTGACAGAATGCCATAGAACTGGCGCAAGGTGCTCACTGTAGCACTCACAAAGTTGCAGGTTCAAGTCATGTTACCAATAACAGTGAGAACAGAAAAGGAGTTATAGCATCTTTCAAGTATTCAGAGTAAAAGTCTCCTTCATTGCTCATGGACCATTAGTTTTGTTCCCAAGTCAAGAATGATTGTAAGTAAACATGCTATGAAAATGCCCTTTTCTAACTTTTTTCTTCACTTGGTTGGCAAAAAACAATCTTCAAGGATTTAGTCACGCCTAGATCATTACATTCTCCATTGGATGCCAACAGTGTCTCATTCTATTGTATGGACTCTAGCTGCCAGCCTGAATTTGATTTTTAATTCATTGGACAATACAACATTTTGGAGAACCAAGAAAGTTTTCCAATTAACGTCCACCACCCAAAAGAAAATAATAAATGAAGAAAACTTTGTCAGCATCACAAGTATTAACATCTGTAGACAATCAAGATAAACAAACTTTTGACCAACGCAGGCATGTTAAGAATTGATAAGCAAACCTTGAAAAGATGCCGTTGTGTTTTGCACCTGCATGTACTAGTTTGTAGTGTTCTGTTATCTGAAGACTGCCCCAGTGAGATACTTCCACTTCCCGTACAAGTTCCTCAACAACAGCAAATGGATGATTGTTCTCAAAATGCACAAGTATGGGTGAGTATGAATAAGGAGAATGGCTATCATAACGCCCATACTTTAGCTCTGTACCAGCACGATTAGTTGGATTCACTACTGTGTAAGATTCAACCTTTGTGTTTGGTGTTTTCAAATATGTTGTCTGTTCTCTAATATGGTAAGGTGATAATATTAATGCACTATCACGGTAATAAACTAACTGGGATTCTGATTGACCAATCTCTTTTGGGAAAGGCTCCAGGGAATGAGTTAATACTAGAAGCACTTCCAAGGTTGTAGTGTCACCGGTCTTCAATGGTTTAAGCAAAGAGATAGAATACAAAAAGGCCCCATTTGGTGTATCAGCTAACTCAATGGGGTTTACATCTAGGGGATGAACAGTTTTCTTTTTCCGCTTCCCTTCAATGGCAGCTGCTTTTATTACAGCTAAATGCTCAGCTTGGGTTGGTGGTAAGGCAACGAGAACTTCAGAAGCCTGAGATGCACCGGTGTTTTCAGCCTGAAAGAGATACAATAATCGAATATATATAAAAATGGAAAATCATGTAGGTCAGGACAACTTAGACCAGAATGCATCCCCATCTGGTCAAAGGAAAGACAGGAGAAATTATTGAAACCACCAAAACTATCACCATCTAATCACCAAAGTTCTGATAATGAAGCCATTTGTAAAATAGTCCACCTCCTAAAAAGGACCCAAAAAGCTCATATCCTTTTGAAAGATAATCCTAAAATATTTTACTGTTGACATGGTCACAGGATACATCCACTTCAATCAAATGAAAATATTCAAGGAGGTTACATCGAGAAAGTTGGTGGTTTTGGTAACCCCATTACACTATATATATATATATATATATATATATATCTCAATAGAGATGATAAGTAGAAATGGTCAGCTGAAGACATACCTTCAAGGTTAAGAAAACCCGTACAATGTGAGAGGTCAAGTCAATCTGCATCATCACACAATGTATGATTGGTGAAGCTCAAAATACAGAATCTGAAGGGGGATAAATTACTAATGGAGAAATTTTCAATATTAAGCAATTCATCACATATATTTATTGATAAATGCAACTCATCCCGAATTATTCCGTATATGACATTGCTATAGAGAACCAGGCACTTACCATGTGGGCAATTTCCACTAAAGAGTTTGCAGGGATTATTGTCTCAGATTTTTGGCGAGGCGTCTGGTATGGTGATGTAAGAGTTTTCTAAAAAAAAATTAATATTTCTTGAGATAGCACTTGAGGGTTTGTACTTGCACCTGGTTTATTTTGATAGATTAATCTATTACCATCTTAAAAGCGGGAAAAAATGCTTACATTACCAATTACTGTACCCACGTCCAAAATTGTTAATAGAATCAAACAACCACATATAATGCACATTTTTGTGTCTATCCAACCTACAAATCCAAAAGACCTACTTCAAATATAACAAACCTTATGATTTGGAAATCTCAACCTAAATTGTCATCAATCACATATCAGGCAGGGTCTAAAACGTTTCAAACATAAATCTAGGGTAGGAAATGCAAAGAAAAAACAGCATTTCGTGCAAAACACCTCCCAAATTCTACTCGCTCCATACACACCAAAATATCAGTCCCAACTGCGATTGGAACAACATTCAAATGCACCTTCAACCTAGCTACTGATTTCCTCACAGAAACATCGCAAAATGATAAACACAGATATTTCCACATCAACAGAAGAACTTCGAAGCTAACAAATCACAAAAAGAAAATAAACTAATCATCGAATCTCCACGAGAAAAATTACAAAAGATCGAATGACCAAAGAAAATCAAGTCACAAACAACCGAAACTCCATCAGAATCTGCCAGAAACAAAAAAGATTCTGTCTTCGTATCAAATGGATCGATCGGCAACTCAATTAACCTCAAACAGCACCGATTCAAACCCTAGCTTTGCAATTAATACACTGCATCTGTTGAATGAGAGAACTAATCATCGAATCTCCACGAGAGAAAATTACAAAAGATCGAATGACCAAAGAAAATCAAGTCAGAAACAACCGAAACTCCATCAGAATCTGCCAAAAACAAAAAGGATTGTGTCTTTGTATCAAATCGATCGATCGTCAACTCAATTAACTTCAAATAGCACCGATTCAAACCCTAGCTTTGCAATTTACACACTGCATCTGTTGAATGAGAGATAGAGAGAGGGAAAAGAAGAAGAAGAAAAAGAAGAAGAGAGAATCGATTGATTTGAAAACATACCCTTCGTTCAGCGGTGAGGATCTGAATCTGCTGAGGAGGAGGAGAAGAAGATGAGATCTTGAGGAAGAAAAGGGAAGAAATGAGGAGAAGAAGAAGGAGAGGTCGAAGCAGAAGACGACCTTCCATGGCTGATTTGAGCATCGCCGTCTTCTCTCTCTCTCTCTCTCTGCTGCAGAGTCGAAGCTCGGTAGACTTCGAGTCCTGCCTGCTGTTTTATATGTAGCAAGATTCAAGAAATACGTTGCCGTACGTGTGGGGACCATATCAAGGAGATCATGATCGTTCAAATTGCCCCGTTTGAACGATTGTGATGGGGTCAAACCGAATGTACGGTGAGGATCTCATTACCAATGGGCATTTGCAATCAAGTCTTGGGTCTCATAGTCATCATTTATGCTTGCTTCAAAAATCAAACCCCTAAGATGGGCACTTCTTTATTGATTAATTCCAACATGTAATATATTTTGTGAGAAAAAAGTGTTTATATAGGTAGATGGGTCATTCCACTATGTTTGCCGTAAAATAGAATAAAAAAATATAATAAAATTAAATTTAGCGTAGTATATTTTTTACTAAAATAAAATGTTTTCAGAAATTACAAATTACAATTAAGAATAACCGGGAATGTCACTTGTAATATCCGCAAATATATTTTTTATTAAAAAACTTGCAACCGTTAGAATTCATTTCACTCTATTTTTATTCTATTCAATGAGTAGGTTAAAAAAGACATAAACGAGAATGGTAAAAAAAGATATGAAAAAATGCTAATTATTCGAGGATTTGACTTAGGATAGATTGGCATATTGAAATAAAATTCATATAGCTGACCTAATATAATTTGGACAATGCTTTTTTCATGATGATGATGTAATATATTTAGTTTTTTGAAGCATATTCATGTAGCATCCTTTCCATAGAAGAGGAATGAAAGAGTAAACATCTTAAATCATCTTGTGCAACTTTCTCCCTAGAAGTTGTAATTTTCAATGTTGTGGAAGAGAAAATGTGCTTTTCATCATTATAGGATTGTTCTAATATGAAAGACTCACTAAATGCACTCTAGATCTTTTGTTTTTCCACGTGCCTTATCCATTCCCAGTTTTCATCAAAGGGTGGCGACTCCACTGGGGAGATTCGACTCCTCAGTGTTGATTCTTTAGTTCTTGGAAGTTGAATCCCTCTTTTTTGCATCGGACTGTTTCGGAGCCCTTTTGGCTGCTGCAAACCATCCCCACCCTGATGCTTTTTTTCTGGAAAAGGGCTTTGGGCGACCTGTTGGAAGTAGCCCAGACCCAGGGGGCGACCTGCTACTAGTCGCCCCTCTCAGCCCCTCGGGATGGTAAGCATGAAGGGGTTAAACTGTTAAATTGACGGCAGGGTCCACAGCAGCTCAAATAGCTAACCCTAACACAAATTTGTGAGAGACACAAAGGCCGCATACAGCTTCTATGCAGTCTAGCTTGTGGGATCCATTTAAATGAAAATTTGCTAGTGGGAGGAGGGTAAATCGAAAGGTCTCCTCATGCCAAGAGAGATTAAATAAATCAGCCCAATCAGATAATCCTATCTATTGATTTGTTAGCCTCAAAGTCTAATGGCATCGAAACCATAGATTTTCTTGAGATTTAATCCAATGGTGAGTGAAGATAATTTAGTTAGTGCAAAATTGGGCCTAAAGCCGGATCATGGGATGGAAAGACCATCAAAGGGAGATGCATTGATGAATGGTGGCCCAAGTGGGCTCTACAATGCTGGAAGGCACTTACCCTCGCTCATAGGAAAACATTTTTGGAAGAAGAAAGCCCTCTTAACTTATTGTAGATGGGAATGCTTCTGCATAATTACCTGAACCTGCTAGTTAGTCTTGCACATGGTTTACCTGATTTTTGCGCAGTTCAACTAATTCATATTTGAGTTTGCAATTGGGATTAAATTTAATGGAGTAGGTTCATTTGATTCACTTTTTCAATTTGTCTTTGTTATTCAACAAGTCTGAAGAACTAATTTGTGTATGTTCTTGCACTGAGTGGATCACAGAAACTTATGTATAAATTCAAACTGGTCAAAACTAATGTCCTTTCTTATATTTATTTAGGGCTAAATTAAGGAAAGTTGGGCCCACCATTAGATTAGTCCCATATAAAAACATGTTAAAATGAAAACCAAAGTAAAATTTTATGTTTACATGTGATCAATCTAGCGTTAATGCGTCAGCAAAACCTATAGAGCCGGATCAAATGCGACCCAATAGAGGTTGGAAATATCAATCCGTATCGAATCCAGAGGTTAAAATGCTTAACCTAAACCCATACTGCACAGGTTGGTTCAAGTTAAGTTGGTAGGTCATGGTGTAATTAGCTGAGTTAGATCGGATTAGCTGGTCATCCATGATCATATCCATGATAAGATATCTCTCTCTCTCTCTCTACACATTCCATGAGAGGTAGAAAGAACCATAGTTGAAGAATCTAAAGAAAGAAGTGGCTGGATTTATTAAAAGAATCAATGTCATTTACACTCATCGAACTAATTAAAAACCAAGGCCCTAATCCTTACACCAAGGAGTCCTTGACCCCATCAATTTTCTTCACTTCACGACCTTCTTTATCATGGTGGACCGTGCTTTTAGCGTCCAAGAGGGGTGTGGTCACCTTGATCTGCTACAACATAGGATAGTAAAAAATGTCATAAACTTTTGCTTGTAATAGAAAAAGTGTGTGATCAGGGGTGGCAATGGATGGACCGAGTTAATCCCTTGGGTAACATGTATAGGCTCAACCCGATCCCAACCCACTCATTCATTTGGTTGGAAATAACACAGATGCAACCAAAAGTTGAAAGTGCCAACAAGAACCCTTTGTTAAAGGGTCGTAATAGCAAGAATGGACGCAACCTAAATCGAACCAACTCAATCATCAGGACAAAAATGTCAACTCGAATCCAATATGAAAATAGGAATGGGTCAACCAGAACCCTGAATTATCGGGTTGAGTTCGAGTTGGGTTGGTGGGATGGGTCAGGAATTGCCCCACCCTTTAATGTAATGAGAGTGAGAGGATAGAGAGAGGAACCTCAGATGCAAGAGAGAGTTCATTGGTCTGCTTCTTTTTGTTCTCATAGGCGCAAAAGTATGAATACAGGCCCATGCCCAGAATAGCAATGCTGATGCCTATGATGTTTCTTGTAGTGAAGGGGTCATGGAGCAAGGTATAGCCAAAGGTTAGGATGAGGCATGTCTTCAGATGGCCCAGCACTTGGTATGTCACCGGGGACGTCTTGCCGATAACCAGGAAGGTGCTGAAGTTCACAGAGACAGCGATCAAGCAAGAAAGGACAATGAACGACTGCCCATGGACAAAAAATTTTGGTCATATATCACATGATCAGGCAAATTACACACAAGGGATGGTGAATGTATATGGAAAAGCCACTTTGGGCCGTGCAAAGTCATATATTTTTCAAGCATAACCCATTTAGTTATTAGGCATAATAATAGGCCCAATTCAGCCCATGGACCTGAAGTTTGGTCCAGATTCAGCCCACTTGGGTGTCTGGTGTAAGAATAGGCCTATTATCGGCCTTTGGGTATCAGGCGTAATCATAGGCCCAACTCAGCTGACGACCTGAAAGTTAAGCCCAGACAGAGACCATTTGCAAAATGTATGTTACACATGTGCTAAATATATGGAGCTGGGCCTGGCCTTTTAATGAGGAACATAACAGGACTATAGAGAGTGTGATGATAGGAATAGGAACATACCAGGACCAAAGGAGAGTACTTGTAGGCAAAGACATTTTTCTTGGTAAGGCACTGATCTACAAGTGGGCCAGACGCAAAAAGTATAGCTGCTTGAAATGGGGCAGACTGGTAGAGCAGCTGTGTGGAAGAGATATTGAGCTTCTTCTGTATGGTGTTTGTCATCTTTGTGCCATCAAGAAAGAGTGAGTCAAGGATAATAACATTGTTTCATCTTAACATGTCCCCCAAAACAACCTGATGAAAATTAGATGACATGAATAGTGACGATCATTGATCACCAGAAAAATCAGGAATGGATTTTTGAACCCACACCTAAAAGTCATTTGAAAAACCGCCTTCTCACCATAATTTATGCCGTCTCTACTAACACCTCGAGGTTTTGATAGGATTGCATGATTAGCTGAAGAAATTTAAGAGTTAATGAATAACATAAAGAGAAAAGGAGAATGCTTTCGCACTAATAATAAAAGGATACGATTTGGCCAACGCATGTGGTCGCAATTGCTAGAACAGAGAGAATGGAACCAAGGAGATTAAGTTGCAGATCAGTTATAGATGCAAAGGCAACTCCAATTAGTAACAGTAGAAGAGAAAGCTTTATTTTCTGGCTGCAAAATATGACAATAAACATAAATATATGGCTATAAAGTTGTTTGCAAATTGCAAGTAGTGAAAGAAAAGGGATTATCAATAGGAAAAACAAAATAAAAAAAAACAAGGGAGATATGAAGGGTAATAAAATCCTTAGCAGTCTACCTGAATTGCTTTTTTAAGAAAATGGTCTCTAATAAAACAGTGAAGGGTATAATTGCAAGTTTGGTCATCTGCAAAATCAAAAGAAATAAATGTATATTGAGACTGTGACATGTGAGGGAGAAAGATGTGCATGACTGATTTGGATTTTGCTTAATGTACAAACTCATACAATTCTAGGTAACTAGGGGTTGCTCAGTTATAAGTGGGCAATCCCGATTGTCACCTAGCTAACCAGGGGTTGATCCCTTGGTATGCCCCACTCTTCCCATTTATATGGGCTTTCTTGGGTTCCTAGTCCCTTGGCGGGAGTACCCGAAAAAAAAATCCTAGCTTCCATGAGAAACTAGTCCATTCATGCCAAATTAAGGGTATGTTTGCATGGAACATTTTCAAATAAGAAAATAATATTTCTAAAGAAAAATGATTTCTCAATGTTCCATTTTTTTCATTTCTCATAAGTTTTATTGTAAGCCCGAAGTCATTCTCCACAATTTTGCTGAAAGCAGACACACCCAACAGGTAGAAAACCATTTTTTGCAATTTCACATCAGTTAGGAATCACATTCATTTTATAAAATGCTTCTATCACACTAAACAATAGATGCTTAAGCCATAGAAAATGAGCTTTTTATCTTCTGCTTTCTGCAAAAATTAAAACCACTGTAAAGAATAAAATGACCCCCCAAAAATAACGAGTGTTTGAAATTTGTAAATACCAGTTCATCATCATCAAAACATAAAATAGAGAAAATCATGAACAGGTGATATTGTTGGGCTAGTGTACTCAGTAGCAGCAGCATATGCACCCAAAAAAGCTTGCTGGTGAGAAGCTTTGGAAATGTGTAATTGCTAAGTTGTTGCTGATCCAAGAAGGGTCCCACTACACTGACGGTCCAGATACAATCAATTAAATCAAAGGGTCTTTAATAGGGTTGATGGGGGGATTGAACCTGATAGAAGCCAATGGAGTTGAAACCAAGACTGAGGTTGAGAAATCCAATGGAAATGCCATTAAGCATGCCAAAGAGCATCACAGTCCTCAGATCTATGAACTTGGGCTCGAACAAGTTCATCCGTTGCGCCACGTGGAGGGTGCAGAACGTCACCATCAGATGCCAGCTCGTCAGTGTTGTGGCTGCAATCACAAGTAACCAATGGCCCTCATCATCAGTTGCCAGAAAAATCAAACACCCCAATTGGCCCACATGGATCAACCTGGCCCAATCCATCAAAATTTCAACTTCTTTTATGGGCAGATGGACCTGATGGACGGCTTGGATCTCACAAATATATGTTTGATGTAGGGTGCAATTCGGTTGAGTTGGGTCTGATGTTTGTGCAACCTAAATTGCATGTGGTTAAACTCAAATGAGAAGCCATTGAAATTTGAAACCCAAAGACAAACTACCCAAGCACGGCCCAAAATTGTGATTTTTTACCGAGCTCAATTAGGGTTGAGTGGCATTTACTCAAAGTGGGTTGGGTAAACCGTACACCAAAGCAAAAAAAACGTATATAATTTGGATACCATTTTAGAGCATAGTGGAATTTTCACCTATATGAGTTCTAAAGGGGATGTGGGATTTTCAATTTCCATTGCCTACAAAGCGAGAACCTCTTGAATTAAAGGCGGATATTAGAAACTCTCATAGGTGACCAAAACGAAAGGTAAAAGCATGATATTTTTCCATGGAAAATCTTTACAATCATTAGATGCAAATAAAAAGGAGTGCAATTTTTTAAGAATCCATGAAAAAGTGTTTCCCAAGGGGATGGAGGTAAGAAAAAATCTGGAGAGAAGCAGTAGTCCATGGTCTTCTATTTCCGTGGTTGCTACCGGTACTTATTTTTTTCAAAAAAAGTATGGAAAGTGAAAAACCTGCTCTACAGTAAAAAAAAAGTTTTACATTTGGAGCGGCCCATTTTATGCTGAAAAGAGTTTCCAATGGGAGGGTAAAAACAGGTGTTTCCATGGAACGTGGAAAAGATTGTCCTAAACCCTAACTTGACCCAAAGTTTCATGTGGGTTTCAAAATTTGGTCCCAGCCCAACCCTAAATGGAACAAGTGTAACCCAATTTTACATTTGGACAAATTGGGTAAAGTGGGTTCACATTTGGTCAGGCCAGTGTTGCACCCACGGTCCACTAATTAACTTTGTGTAGGGGTGTTGTGTCTGAGTCTGAAAGAGAATAAACTGTGTAGGGTGTGCTGTGTCTGAGAGAGAGAGAGAGAGAGAGACCAAATGGGAATTCAAGGGTGGAGATGAGAGCTTTGTTGCAGATGACAATGGCTACTGAAGATGCCACTGAAAGAGCTAGAGCGCCGATCACACCCAACTGAAATCCTGGCATTTCACCCATTGCTATCACCACTTCCTCCTATCCAAATCCTTTCTCAAACAAACTCTCTCTTCTCTTTATTTCAAGAACCAAACCACACCTCACCTCTCCTCCTCTTCAATTCTCAGCTATTCCCACACCCTCACCACCATTCCATCATCAAACTGCTCAAACCCACCATCACCTTGAAGCCATCTTGGCCAAAAACCAATGGCCGAGATCGGCCAAGGAAAAACGCTTGTCGACAGAGAGAGATCGACTTGTTTGTTAATGGCTTTCTGCCTTCTTATCTTGGACTAATGAATAGAGAGAGAGAGAGAGAGAGAGAGAGAGAGAGAGAGAGAGAGAGAGAGAGAGAGAGAGAGAGAGTTAGGTCCAAATCCGTCAACATAGCCGTTCGATTTGAGTTGAGACCCTCGAGAACGTAGTTAACGGAGAGTGGAAGCAACGTGAATAACGGAACAGGTTCATACAAGGCCACCACCTTAATTTTCTTCTTCTCCTTCTTCTTTCGTATCATACATATAACGACATACATGATGCATGTGATAAAGAATAAAAAGGACGTTTGTATTTTACCACCCATGGTCTCCATGGGGCCCACAGGTCCATGATCTTTGATGTTGTGGGCCCCACCATGGGGTGGACCATTGAGAAAGGGCCCCATCATATTGACATGTAGTCCCGTTAGGGGTACATCAATTTTGAAGTTTTAATGATTTTCTAAGTGCATTTATTTTTATAATTGAATTAAAAATGATTTATGGTTGGATCAATATCAAAATGTGATTACTATTAGTTGGAGTTATTTGTTTAAAGTGAGTGTGGCTGACTTGAATACTAAATAAAGAGTGGGGATACATTACATTATAAAATAAGTTTGATGTAGAAATAATCCCATGCACGTATGTTTTGTTTTAGGACAATTAAATACCAAAAATCGACAACTGGAATACCAAATTACGAAGTATACATAGTTGTTCTCCTCGAGAAACCAGCGTCAAGTGACACAAAAATTAAAAAAAAAAAGTGTCCCAAACAATTTTGATATGGCTTTGTTACTGTGAAGATTATGTTAATATTAATTTATATTTACTTCCAAGAAATTTTGATACTTTTACTATTTAGAAATTAGACTTTCAGCCACATTTTGATGGTAACAACCTAATAAAAGCCTCAATTTCAACAATATCCCAACATTTTCTTGAGATGATAATTTCTCAAAGACAACATTTATTATCATATTGATTGAACAAAAGTAGGCCCCAGATAGTCGAAATCAATTGGTCTACTACCTTTAATGCAAGATTTTTTTTTCAAAGAATATATAAATGTAGGAATGTATTTAATTACTTTAATTAATAACATCTATATCTAGTTTGGTAAAACTCAATCTCCATGAATAAAAAAAAACAAGAGGGTATATATTTCAGTCACATGGGATTCTCCAAGTAGTAGTTATATCTCTCACCAACTCTCTCCATAGGTTTTGTGAGAAATGTACATGCTTGGAATACAAGTCAGGAAGGTGAGATATACATTTCTTCTTTTCCTCTGTGAAATGTCTGTGAATGCAAGCAATGCTTGACTCCTCCAAACTCCATCATGGTGTTTGGTGAGACTTCAATCTTACTCATATCTCTCTTGCTGGCTTTGATGGCACCTTAGTCCTTAAAACATCTATACCATCTACAGACCATATACGTACGGATGGGTATTGAGTATGTTTTGCAGAACGGGGTTTTACCTTTTGTACTGTTGCTTAAATGAAGACTTTTAGACATGTCCATTCATTAGGTGAGCTATATAATACATGCATGAAAGGTTTAGTGTTGACAGAAGTGTTGTTCTTTGTCCCTTCTTTAACCATTCATCCTTTTCTATAATTATGTGGCCCACTTGCTTAATGGGCATATGCTTGATTTCTGGGCCATGTCATCTAATGGTGGAGTCTCCTTTTGCTTGGCTTAACTGTAGCTCATTGGTTTCGCATATTCACATGGGCATGTGTAGCAAGGGAAAATGACGGGTCGGGTCGGGTCGGGTCTAGGTCGGGCTAAGCAATATCCTAACTCAATGAATTGACTTGCATAGAACTTGTTTGTATACACTTTCATAAACCGCGTGAAAATAGTACGTAAAATGAGGTCGTTTTCATATAAAAATCTTTACAACTAAAATGTGTGGAACAAACATACCTAATTGGTTAAGAAAGCACCAATTTTGGTTATGTTTGAGATTGGTTGTGGTATCAAATCTCTTCACAACTTTAATTTTTTGTGACTCCTTGTAGGCCTCGAATTTTAAACCCAAATCAGCCAAATTGTTACTGCACTAACCACAAAACATATGTATACAAGGGCGGAATCAGGAATTTTGTTTAGGGGGGCCAAAGAAAAAACGTTAAACAAAATTATAAATTTTAATAATAAAATAAATAAATTATTTAAATTGTGCTCGACGTTGTTTCATTGAGTTGAAATTATCACTTATTGTTTCATTGATATATATAGATGGTTTTTTCTCTTTTCAACGAAAAAAACTTCAATTATAAACGTATCCCTCACTCTATGATGAGGGATGGATGTACATGAACATTCCTCATATATATAAAAGTAGGATCCTACATTTAAAATCTAAACTGTTCAAAAGTATAATCACATTAATTTTTATCTACATTGAAGAATTCCCTTCAATCGGATTTGTTCTCACATAGATAATCATAATAAAAAAAAATCTTTTTTATATTTATTCACGGTACGTAGATGAACTTTAATTAGATTAAAAAATTATGTAATAATGAAAAAATGAAAGTGATTTTGAGTAGATTAGATCTCAAATATATATAAGCCCGATGATTGAATAAAAAAAAAATGATGTATGGTGCATTAGTACATCTAACATAGGCAAATATATACTAAAGCGTATAGAAAAAAGAATCTCAATTAGGTCCAAGGTCCTTTCTTATACATATAGATTTTTTCAATTTGATTTATTTTAACATGGATAATAATAATAATAATAATAATAATAATAATAATAATAAAAACACAAATTCTATCTCCATGACGGTTAACACTACGATTGATCGTTGAAGATTTATGCAATAATAGAATACAATAGAAATTGATTTTAAGTGGATTAAATTTCAATATGAGCCACAAATATTGAAAATACATAATGACCTATAGTTGAATAGTACATCAATCCAATGTAAAGAAATAAATTTTGTAAAAGGAAAAAGTGGGTTCCTTTTTAACTCTTCTTTAGGTGTACCTAAGTTCTGCAGCGGGCAAGTTCTTTCAAAGTCTGGAACAAGAAGCCCAAAGCAGTACTCTTTCCTCTATCTCTCATCGTCACAAGATTTAGGGGTGGCAAATCTAGATAGGTCGGACTGAGACTGAGAAATTTCTTCTCCAATCTCCGTTAATCCTTTTTTATGGGTTCCTCCTTTCCTTTCATTTTCCTTCCTTCTTTCATAATAAGATTTCCCCAAAATCATCAATCTTTTTTTGTTTGCATTTTGTGAGACTCAAAATTAAGCTAAGTATTTCTAAAAGATGGAGGGGCCATCCATCATCAGATGGAATGGCCATAGCATTAATATATAATCATTTTCGGAACTTTGTGGGGATCATGGCCCTTGCCAGCCACCCTTTAGTTCCGCAATATATATAGAGAGAGAGAGAGATATTGAGATTTTATATCAAAATTTGAACCATTCAACATGTGGCTTCTCTCTTCTCTATTGGAGACATCTCCAACACAAGTTGTCGGTCTCTCTAGTTCTTGAGGCTTGTGGTTGGCTCATGAGAACCGGTACGCATCACGATCTCCTGCTTGGCTTATGCAGATTCGCCGTGACCCTTCAAACTATGCATAAAGGAAACATGTCTATGGATGATTATCTCCATTGGGCTAAACAACTTACTGATAGCCTTGCAACATTCGGACAACCAATGGTTGAGACAGACCTTCAATAGATGATTTTAATTGTGCTTGACATTGGATATCATGATGCTATTTTAACTTCTGTAACCTCTATACTTATTGATACTTCCTTGGAAAACTGAAAATTCTTTTGGCTACAAAACATCCCCTTCCATGTGAGGACACTGCTGAGGCAACTTGCCTTTCTCAAGCTAACAAAAATCTCAACTGGAAGACTGCCATGCACCAAGAACTTAATGCTCACTTGCAGAATGGGACTTGGATCCTTGTTGCTCCTCGGCCTCGCATGAATATTGCCGGCTGCAAGTGGCTTTTTAACTAAAAAGAAAGGTTGATGGATCAATTGATCGTTATAAGCCCCATTTAGTTGTGAAAGATTTTAATCAACAAAAGGGTATAGGTAATGGAGAGACATTTAGCCCTGTTATTAAACCATGCACATAAATATTGTACTTAGTCTTGCGATTTCACTAAATTGTCCTATCCATCAGCTTGATATCCAAAATGACTTTTTCCATGGTAGCCTTGGGGAAGAAGTATGGATCCCAAATTTTATGAAACAACCTCCAGATTTTATGGATCCCAAATTTTCGATACACGCATGTTTGTCGGTTGCATATATCTTTATACCAACTTAAACATGCTCCTTGGGCTCGGTATGATCGACTTAGCACATTTCTTATTCAAATTGGTTTTATGGGATCCGACATACTTATTTGTGTTGATGATATCGTCATTACTGGATCACAAATGGGCTGCATTTAAGAAATTATTACCCGCTTGAACTCCATGTTTGCAATCAAAGACTTTGGCTCATTGAGTGATTTTCTAAGAGTGGAAGCAATTCGTTCATCTTATGGCCTTTTTTTTCCTCCCACAAAGGAGATATATCATTGATTAATTATGGAAAACTAACATGGATAGTTTTAAGCCACGAAAGACTCCCATCTACAACTTATCCAAGCATTCCAAATGTTGGGCCAGCTTTTAAGGATCTAACTCTACGTCCTAATGTCGCTCGGGCTTTACAATACTTGACACTCACATATCCTAATATTGTCTTTGCTGTTAACAAAGTTTGTCGGTTCATGTAAAGCCGTATAGATGATCATTGGGCAGCTGTGAAAAGAATCATGTAATATTTCAAGTCTACACCGTACCATGGTCTTCTCTTTCGGCTGTCTCAGAATTTTGTGTTTAGTGCATTTTTCAATGCATATTGGGTTGGATATCTGTTGAGGTCAATGTCCACCCTCACTCTTGAGCGGTCATAATTGTGGTCGATCCCTCGTCCTCACCATAAAACTATTGTTGTACCATTTTCTATCACCAATTGGTTTTGGGATAAGTGGTACCTCAATAGGGTTCCTGAGCGGTCATAATTGTAGTCAAGCTTTCGCCCCCACCATAAAACTATTGTGGTGTCGTTTCCTATCACCAATTGGTTTTGGGATAAGTGGTACCTTAATGGGGTGTAAGATCCTACAATATCCTGATTACCGACGCTCTACTAGCAGACACTACATACATCTTAGCCCCAACCCAATTTCATGGAGTTCTCGGAAATAACATTCTATGTCTCGTTCCAGTATAGAGGGTAAAAATTGCGGGATGGCCAATGCTACTGCATAAGTAATGAGGACTCAATCTCTCCTTTGAGAATTAGGATATCTTCTAAAGTCTCCTCCTATTTATTGGTGTGACAACCTTGGAGCAATGTATCTCATAGTAAATTAAGTTTTTCACGCACGAACAAAGCATATCGAACTTTATTTTCATTTTGTGCAAGAAAAAATAGCTCAAAAGACTCACGATGTTTGATTTATCTCTCCAAGGATCAAATTATTGATGTTTTCACGAAGAGACTTAGCTCCCAGCGGTTTCAAATTCTTCGCGACAAGTTTACCCTTAACCAAGGACCGCTTAACTTGAAGGGTCCTATGGAATGCAATTGACCATATCTCTATGGATATATAATCAAGTCGGCATATCCAATGCTGATTGGTACAACTGATGGTCAAATCCATTGACAAGGCAACAAGATTACTTTCTATTCCATGGCTCATGAACATCTCTCTCAATTTGTAAAGTACTAGCCATAGAGAATCTATGGATATGTGATCATTCATTATAATTAAATATAAATACAATAGACAAAACCACCAACAGAAGGACGGTGGAATATCCAACCCAATTGATCCTTTTATATGGAATATTTAATTTGAGCAGCTTGAATTTTAAAAAAAAAAAAGGTACCAACCATCTGGTATCCCTAACTTTCCATACTTAAACTTAGAGTGAATCGCCTATGGCCGGCACTACAAGAAATTAATGAGGCTCAATAATGAAGTCCACCTATTAAAATCCTTATAACCCGTTTAGAATAAAGGTATGAATTTCACTCTAATAGAAGATGAGTAGAATGTCAAATTGATCTATGGAATGGAAGTCCATATTGGATGGAAAATCATCCTTGTACAAGGAGGTGTCATGAAGAGTTATCCAAACCTCAATGATTGAGAGGTGACATAATTTAAATAAAATAATATATGAAAATGATAAATTTAAATAAAATAACATATGAAAAATGATAAAATAACCAAATTTAAATTAAATGGAGAATGATTACCATCATCATCATCATCATCCAAAGGTTTTAAACCTAACTAATTACTTAATACAGTTTTTGTAAAACATTTTAAATATATCATATCATTATTTTAAACTTCTTATAGATTTTCAATGCTTTTCAATATAAATAAAAATATTAGATAATTCCAAAAGGCTCCATTTTCTGGCTTGCTAAGTCAAAGTCAGATTCACAAGTCTACAAAAGTACAGTAAAAAAACAACTAGCTTATCATCTACACCTTTGCATTAGTAAACATCCCAGTTATTTGTATATTTTTTTATAACTTTTCTTAAGTATTTTCTTGTTATGATCCTTTAATGCCCATATTTTCCCCTAGTATTCAAATCATTAATTTATACAATATTTTCCCCATATCTTATTTTAATGATATTTCCCAATTAAACCCACATAGAAACACAAAATTTAAAATTATTCCAATACTATCTCCCACTCAAATTATTAGCATGACAGTCTTCAAAACACTACCTATGGGTATAGGTCTATTCAAACCGTGTAACCCAAACTGCAACACCATGCACTTCCCAAAATGGAAATAGACCAAACTCATATAGGGCAATAGGACACGACACAAGCTATAAATGATAGAGTGAACGTTTGGTTGTCAGGCTCAACCTGTTGTATGTTCAAACAATCAACCATTTAAACCAGCTCACACCCATTCAAATATTGTATTCCCTAGTCTACAGGACTGTTGCCTGATATCTCTGCCAGCTACAACAGCATACAAAGTGTATATAACATACCTTATCGATCCTAGAAAGCTAAGCTGAATTTTAATCATTAAATTAAATTTCATGGTATCAGAGCAGGTCGATTCTCCTGCCATATAATTTCTTATCCAAACTTTTTGCCTTCTGGCTCTGGTGTTCATCAGTCACCATTGTGCGAATCTGTGCATCTGTGCCATATCGTCACCACTGTGTGCATCTGTGCTACTATATCGTCATCAGTCTATTGTTCACTGCCTTTGACCTGCATAGGATCTACATGGCATCTTCATCAGCAACTTCGTCATCTTTCTCTGCTGCCCTGACCTCGTCCCCATCACCCACTCCCAACTTTGTCATTTCCAACATTGCCAACCTGATCCCCATCAAACTGGACAACTCTAACTTTCTTCTCTGGAAGTCACTCTTTCGCCCCATCTTGCAAAGCCATTGTTTAGAACCATTCATTGATGGCTTGGCCCTTATCCCACCTAGGGACCTCACTGACTCTGCTAACAAAACCACTCCCAACCCAGCCTTCTTCGAATGGTGTGAAAAGGACCCAACTCTTCTGTCTTGGATCAATGCGACGCTTTCTAACTCTGCATTGCCATATATTGTTGGCATGGAAACTACAAAAGCTGCGTGGGATTCACTTGAATGTCGCTATGGCTCTTTTTCTCGATCCCACATCATTGAGTTAAAGAAACGTCTCCAACATATCAAGAGAGAATCCTCTTCTATGCAGGACTATCTTCATCAAATCCAAGTCCTTGCCGATCAACTTGCTACCTATGGCTCTCCGGTCGGCGATGAAGATCTCATTCTTCATACTCTGGCGGGACTCCCGTCTCTGTACCACCCCTTTCAAACTGCCATTCGTACCAAATCTCGCCATGATCCTGTGTCTTTAAAGGAACTACATACTCTTCTTATTTGTGAAGAACTCAGTCTTACAGAGGATACTACCAACGACTCCTCCACTGCTTTCAATGCTCGTCGAACAGTACCTCAGCGGTCTTCTCCTCCTGGCAACTTTACTGCCTCTCACAACCAGCAACATCGTCACTCATCTGGTTCCTTCAATTGCTCATCTCGCAACTCCATTAGTTAACCCAACTCCAACTCCGACACCTTAGGCCACTCCTTCTAATCTTCATCAAATGGTGCACGGTCCACTACTCAGAAGTCACGCCCACATTGTCAAATCTGTAGCAAAGTTGGCCATCTCGCCATCGACTGCTTCCACCGCATGGATTTTGCGTTTCAGGGACGCCACCCTCCTCAAAAGCTTGCTGCAATGATTGCCTCTCAGCAACCCCATCCTGACCAGTCCTGGTACTCCGATACAGGCGCAACCCACCATGTAACCTCATATCTTGGAAATCTTTCCCTTCATGCTCCTTATCAAGGCTCCGGCAATGTCCAAATTGGTAATGGTCAAAGTCTTAATATCTCACACACTGGCACTACTTTTTTTAAAAACTCCTTCATTTACTTTTCAACTTCGTAATGTTCTTCGTTGTCCTCAAGCTTTTGCAAATTTACTCTCTGTTCCACAATTTTCATGCAATAATAATTGTTATTTCTGCTTTGATGATAATGGCTTTTGTGTAAAGGACAAAACTTCGGGGAGGATGCTCTTCCAAGGTCCGATTGAACAAGGACTTTATCCATTTCGTTCTGCCTCTACTTCTATTTGCTCTACAAATAAGCCAGTTAAAGTGACTTTCTTCAGCAAGTCTGTTTCCAGTGATATTTGGCACAATTGTCTTGGGCACCCGTCAACCTCCCTACAGCGGGCCATTCTTTCTACCATTTCTCCAATGCCAAAACAAGTCAATAAAGTTTGCCCTTCGTGCCAGTTGGGCAAGAGTACCAACCTTCCCTTTTCTTTTACTACCTTTTTTCCAGTAGGCCTCTATACCTAATTCATTGTGATGTTTGGGGTCCTTTTCCTATTCATTCAATAAATGGTTACAAATGTTATGTAATTTTTGTTGATGATTGCACTAGGTACTGTTTGGATCTTCCCTTTTATCTCTCAAATTTGATGTTTTTCAAATCTTCTGTGCGTTTAAAAATTATGTTGAATGCTATCTCGATTCTAAAATTAAAATTTTTCTCTCTGACAGTGGCGGTGAATTTTCCAGTGCTTCATTTAAGCAATTATTTACTTATGCTGGTATTGTTCACCAATTTTCATGCCCGCACACCCCAGAGCAAAATGGTGTTGTTGAACGGGAACACCGTCATATTGTTGAAACTGGACTCATGCTTCTTGCACACTCTTCTTTACCAACTAAATATTGGTTTGAAGCGTTTAACACAGCAATTTATTTAATAAATCGAATGCCCATATTATCTCATTCTAAACTTTCACCATATGAGGCCCTATTCCATGTTGCCCTGGATTACTCCTCCTTACTGGTTTTTGGCTATGCATGTTACCCGTGGCTCCGCCCCTATCCCACGCAAGCTTGACTTTAAATCATTTAAATGTGTTTTCTTAGGCTATAGTCTTGATCACAAAGGCTATCAGTGCTTGGACCCCATCACTGGTCGTGTTTATATTTCTCGCCATGTTGTTTTTGATGAAAACATGTTTCCGTTTGCTGCTTTTCAGGTCTCTTTCATCAGCCTCTCCCACACTTGATCCCACAGCTATCTTTGGCACTGTCCAACAATGGACTTCATTAACCACATCGTCTCTGTCAAGAAACAATTTAAATCGGCCAATGTCAGGTGGTGGCCCACCTACCCACATGCCCACAACACTACTTCTACCCTCCACCTCATTATCTAGCCCATCCCATACCCAGGCCGTGACATCCACTGACTCACCCCATTCCCAGGCCATGGCAACATCTATCACCCATGCTATGACCCACCCAGCGCCACCGGTCCAAGACAGTCCCCAACTTACGCCACATTTGGCGCCAACCAGTAGCCACATCATAACCCAGTCAGTGCCCTCCTCGCCCCAGCTTGTCCAGCCTATGGCCCAAACTGACCAACCCCATTGCAGCTTGCCTCCACCTCCTCCCCCTGTCCCTGACCACCATCATCATATGCGGACCCGGTCCCAATCTGGCATTTTTAAAAAGAAGGTTTGGCTCAGCTCACAGTATCCTCTTCCACGGGCTCTCTTGGCTTCCTCCTCACTGATTGAGCCCACATGCTATACCCATGCAGCCAAACATCCAGAATGGCGTGCTGCAATGGACCGTGAATTCACTTCTCTACAGCAAATGGGTACATGGGATTTGGTTCTTTATGAACCACACATGAATGTAGTTGGCTGCAAATAGGTTTATCGTATTAAATGCAACCCGTATGGATCCATCAATAAATATAAAACCGCTTGGTCGCAAAAGGCTTTCTTCAACAACCTGGTGTTGACTTTGTTGACACCTTTAGCCTGGTAGTCAAACAAACAACCATTCACCTAGTGATTGCTTTGGCGGTTTCTCATAACTGGCCACTTCATCAGTTAGATGTTGAATGTGCTTTTTTACATGGAGATCTTCATGAAATCGTTTTTATGGCTCAACCACAGGGATACATTGACACCACCAAACCCACTCATGTATGTCGCTTGATAAAATCCATTTACGGGTTACGGCAGGCACGACGGGCGTGGTATTAAAATTTTCAATCCCGGCTTCTTGATTTCGGCTTCTTATTATCCATGTCAAATCCATCCCTTTTTGTTCATAAGGGCAATGGTAGCATCACATATCTTTTACTTTATGTAGATGATATCATTATTACAGGCAATGGCACCACCTACGCCAATTCTTTGATTACTCAATTGGGCTTGCACTTTAAAATGAAAGACTTGGGTCATTTAAAATATTTTCTTGGCACGGAGGTCACATACACCCCTAATGGGTTAGTTCTGTCTCAAATGAAATATACTACTGATCTCCTCATCAAGACTGTCATGGTAGATTGCAAGCTCGTGGGCTCTCCTGCTTCCAAACAAAAGCTAAGCCCCACCGATGGCCACCCCTTATCTGATCCAACTACATATCGAAGTATCATTGGCGCACTTCAGTATGTTACTCTCACCCGGCTTGATATATGCTTCGTAGTTAATCAAGTATGCCAGTTCATACATGCTCCAACTAATCCTCACATGGATGCGTGTACTCCACTTTCTCAAAGGAACCTTACAGTATGGACTTACTTTTCAGTCTGGCCCAATCTCTCTCCAAACATATTGTGATGCAGATTGGGCCGGTTCACCGCATGATCGCCGCTCTACAAGTGGGTTATGTGTCTTTCTTGGGCCCAACCCAATCTCTTGGTCTACCAAAAAGCAGTCTACGGTGGCCTGCTCATCCCCTGAAGCTGAATATTGGTGCTTAGCCCACACAGCTGCCGCGGTCATTTGGCTCTGCTCTCTTTTGTGTGATCTTCACATTCCTCTCTCCATAGTTCCAGTCATTTGGTGTGACAATGTTAGTGCTATCTCTCTGGCATTCAATCCAATATTTCATGCTCGCACAAAGCACATTGAAATCGATTATCATTTCGCTCGTGAGAAGGTAGCCCACAAGCAGCTTGATGTCCAGTTCATCTCTACATTGGACCAGGTAGCTGATATCTTTACAAAAGGTCTTGCTTCAAATTGTGTTCGTAATCTTCAAACCAAGCTTTGCATCCATCTGCCCCCGCATCAGCTTGAAGGGGAGTGATAGAGTGAACGTTAGGTTGTCAGGCCCAACCTGTTGTATGTTGAAATAGTCAACCATTTAAACCAGCTCACACCCATTCAAATATTGTATTCCCTAGTCTATAGGACTGTTGCCTGATATCTCTGCCAGCTACAACAGCATACAAAGTGTATATAACATACCTTATCTGATCCTAGAAAGCTAAGCTGAATTTTAATCATTAAATTAAATTTCAATAAACAGAAAAGAAAATTGTATCTTGACCAAGTAAGAACTCTGTTCGCAGTGTAAAGGGTTCAACTTCATCCACTGGTACATGATCTTCTCTCCTTTATATTCAAACTCCATCATTCCATACTGAATCAGAATATCAGTTAGAAGGCCAAGTACAAGATATATTGAGATAGAATGCAAACCCATCTTAATAGTATCCGAAGAAGGCGAAGGGCTGGACCACAACATACCAACACTCCTAACATTGAATTCATCCGCTTTGCCATTGCAGCCATCCTCTAATACTTACCATGCAAAGGCAAAGATACGAACAACCACCCCACCTCATTGAAGGTCTGTGTTTATGCTCTGGTTGTTTTGTTATATGCTTCTACAGTAGCTACCACACTTTCTCATGACCATGTGTTGGCTGTCCATATCACTAATCGTGTGGGAGAGCTTGTGGCAGCTCTAGCAAGCGCTTCCCTGCTCTCGAATGGAGTGGGAAATGAACTCACATGGCTACCTTATCTCTCTTGCATTCTTCCTTTGTTTCCTATATCCCGTGACTTGCTCCGCTATCTCCACCGATGCTACCTGAATAACACCTCTCTCCAAACCCAAGCTAGCAACATTGAGGCTCCTCCAACATTGACAATGCATTGAGAGTATGAGATAAATCAACAATAGTTGAGAATTTCGTTTTGTTTCAAACGAAAATCCTGAGATTTTTCGTTTCGCTCATTCTTAGACCGAAATGAAAACACCCATAAAATAAAAATCTCATCTAATTTTTCGGTCAATTTCGGTCCTCAACTGAAATAAAATAATAAAAAATACTTATTTTATATTTTTCACATATATACTTTATTTTTATATTTTCACTGAAATTCTTATTTTGCCGAAATATTTCAATTTCGTGGCCAAACAAAAAAAATTCCAAAATGAAATTCTCAATTATGATTATTCATGATGCCACCTCTCTCTCCCTCTCTCTAGAATAGTGCCATAACAGATTCTACTAGGCAGGCAGAAGCTACTATCACAGAACAGTGGACAGGTAAAATACTGAAAAGCTAAGTCAAATGAAATATGCCCCATTGACTATAGTTGGGAAGGGATATGTTTTCTCTTTTCGTTAGTAGTTGTTTAGAAAGCTGAAGAAAGCAGTGTAACCACTATTGATGCAAGAAAGAAAAGTTTGCTTAAAGAGTAGAGATATACAAATTCGTCATTTCTCAACATTTTCAAGGAGGAAGCAAAAATGCTAAACGCAAAATGATAAGAAGGAACAGGTAGCGGAGAGACTATATCTAACTACCCCTTCACCTCTGAAAAGTATTCTTTATCGGAATTCACAAGACGAGTTTCAAACTCTAGCCACTCATTGAAGCACCTCTTATTTACCTGTAAATGAGGAGTTAAATAGAAGATTAGACATTCATTCCTACATGGAGAGAAATAACCTTGATATAACTGAAAAGAACCAAATATGAGTCTAAAATCTTGCTTCTACTTGGCTTTCCTAGGACCTGAATACTAAGCCATTTCATGTTTAGGGGGGTTATATGAGTCTAAAATCTTGATTGTACTTGGCTTTGCAAGGACCTGAATACTGAGCCATTTCATGTTTATAATGATAACCCTTAAGCAGATCTTGATTAAATTGTTTTCCTTAAAAAAGCTCGTTAGTTCTAATGTCAGAAAAAGAAACTTTAAAATCAACATTTGAGTTCGAGATTTCTTTCATTAGATCCAGCAAAGCCTAAAAACAAAAGGAAAGAAAAATATCTATTACGAATTAGTGTTCAAGGAAATGTTCAAAAACATACCCCTTGCCATCTTGTTTTCCCTTTCTCGGCCTTCCCCTGCAAAATTCAACATTGTTTGGATCATGATAAACAAAATGTAGATGTACTAAATACAAAGTTGCAGGCAATTGAGTAGCTGTCATATCAAATTCTTGCACTAGACACGGACATAAATTGGTGCCCAAAAAATTGACACAGTATTGGATTCATGTTCAAACTCCACCGTGTAACTTTGACATGGACACATGTACTAATGTCAAATGTGACATGGAGAGTCACACTCACACAAACGTGAGGCTCCTTGTTTACATGAGAGGAGTAAAAATAGGGATGCAATTGGGTCCACCACCGGAACTCTTAATGAGAAGAAGGACCCGGAATTAGAACCGGAACCGTTAATAAGAAGATGGAGTTAGAATCGGAATCAGTTCCGTATATGGGATGGGTCCAAGTCCAGGTCTAGGTTGAGAATGATATAAAAACAAATCTAGTTTTAAGGAGCGATTCTTGAAAATTGAGGTAATGTGTCAGGTCCCGGGTCCACGGGTCAGGACCAAGGTTAAACTGGAACCGGAATCGGACTCGTTTACTTATAAGGGCCTAAATAAAGACCAAAATCCAATTTTTAATGGGGCGGAACCTCCGGGTAATCGAAGAATTGGGGATCCATCTACATCCCTAGGTAAAAGAGGACTAGGGTTCAGATCATTACAATGTTAAAGTAGAGGGGGTTAAAGTAAAAAAGAAATAAAAGACAAAATTCTACTTCTCCTCAGGTTGTTACACTCGACATTAAAACAAAGCCCAAAAAAGTGGGGCAAAAGTCGTACTTTTTGTCACAATGGAAGTTTACTCCTCCCCAATCCCAATACCCATGCTAAGAAATTAAATTTTATGTCACATCAGTTTTACTCTCCTCTTTACTTTTTCCAACCAAACCAACAATTTTTTTGCTAATGGCAAATTGTATTAGAGGAGGGAGGGGAAAACAAAGGCAACAAGCCCCTAGAAAGAGGAACCAACAGAGGGCACTGTACATTGAGAAATGGAGAAGGAAAAACAAAGAAAGACAAAACAGAGATCAGGCTTGATAAAAGTCAGGCCACAAAAGAAGCTGAAGAGGCCGGTAGAGGGAGGCTAGACAAAACAGCTGGGAGAGACAGGAGGAGCTCTGCCAGATGTAACTTCAAGGCTCATCCAGTAACAGCTTCACCTTCAATAAATAGGATCCAACAGAAAGTTGCAGAACCGCTGAAGAGGCCAAGCAGAAAAAGGCTTTTTTATGCTGCTGAGAGAAGCATGGAGGATCTTTTTCAGGTAGAACTTCACCCTCGTTTGGGAAGCTCCAGAGCAGGTGAGAGTAGTATCATTCCTACAAATCCAAGAAGCGAAAATCGTAGAAAAGAAAATGGAAGCAACTCCCTTGCGATCCTGTTTGTCACCGTTGAGAGAGAGAGCATTCCATAGATTGGATAGGTAGGGAGGCCTGGCCAACGCAATACTGCAACTTGAAGAATCTAGCTTCAAATTGAGGATGCAAAAGGGCCAGGGAAAAAGAGATGGACAGTCGATTCCGAATTCAGTTGACAGAGACTGCATCTGGAAGTAAGACTGAAATCAGTAGCTTGGGCCGAAGCATCAGTTGGGGTCTTCCTGTGCATTAGCCTCCAAACGAAGATGGAAACGTGAAGAAGCTGTAGGGAGATTCAGACCAGGGGGTCCCAAATAGCCCAAGCCTCAGAGACTATGGAACTTAATGAGCTGCTAGGCCTCTTTGAAGGAGAGGGCGTGAGATGGGTTAGATTTCTAGACTATGGTGTCTGAAGAGAGCCTGTCTAAAGTCAATTCTTGAACAACTCTTCCGAAAGCAATAGCAGCAGTCTCCGGAATGTCATGGGGGATCACCCATGTTGATCCATCCCAGATGGAGGCAAGGCGCCAGTTAGGAGGGAAGGAGTGAGAAGAGTAGAGAGAAGCTAGAGGACCTTCCTGGGACCAATCATCAAACTAGATATCCACCGACCTCCCATCCCCAACGATCCATTAGCTGCAAGATTGGATGTGGTGAGCAAGCTTCTTGATTTTATGCCATATACAGGATCTGGCTATTGGAGTAAAGGGACTCCAAATCGATGAATTTTGAAAGTACTTGCACTTCATCCAATTGGTCCAGAGGAAATTTGAGGAGGCTGCCATCCAGCCTAGCTTAAGAAAGGAGGCCTCATTTTGATTAGACATGCGCCTTAAACCCAGGCCCCCTCCTTGGTAGGGAGACAAACTATCTCCCATCTGATATGATTTCTTCTCATTCTAACAAGTGCAGCTAACCAGAGGAAATTTCTCATGAAGCTTTCTAGTTGATGGAGAATAGACTTAGGAATAGGGAGAACTAAAACAGTGTGTGTAGACAGGCCTCCTAGCACATGCCTAACCAAGGTTCTATGCCCTGCCAGAGAAAGAAGCCTAGATTTCCAACCTGAAAGCTTAGTGACAAACCTGTCCAACAGATTTGTAAAGTGTTGCCTTTTGGGGCAGCCTAAGATGAGAGTGAGACTTTGGGGTACGAGATCTCTAGATTGGTCCACTCAATAAATCAATTCAAAAAGTGTGCAAAAACATAAAATATGCAGCAGAAATAAAATCATAAACACACACCACAAGGACACCAGATTTTTACGTGGAAAACCCTAACCGGGTGAAAAACCACGGATCTGAACTGGATCTAATCAAGCACTATGAATCTCGCAATTACAAGAAACTCAGATTTTTTCCCCAGATATTCCCTACCTAAGGACTAAAGTTACCTTGTGTCGCTTCACGCTTCAACGACTTCACACCGTTGATTGCAACAGACTCAATTCAGCACTTGACTCCTCAAATCTTCTCGCAAAAAGATAATCTTCTGCAAAGAATGCAGAAGAAACTGACTCTAGAGAACTTGGCAGCGCAACTCTTAAAAAAAACTCTAGAGAGGAATTCTCTCAATTAAATCTCTAAATCAGAACTTGAGAGGTAAGGGGATGCTCTTAGAATAGCCCTTGAGTCCTTTATATAGCCTTGAATTCGTGCTTAAGACTTCTAATCATAATCCACTTCAGAATATTAAGTTTTCTCATACTTCCATTCAGAGTCCGGATCAAACTGCTCTTTCTGCGCCACCCTCGCTAGAGCGAGCTTCATCCTCGCTATAGCAAGGTGCCATTCTGCCTTAGCCCAGTTTTCCATTCTCGCTATAGCAAGAAGGAGTCTCGGTATAGCGAGACTACACACTGTCTCTGATTCCTACTAAATGTCCTGACAGCCCCTTTTGTTGACATTTCATTCCTTTTGACTTTACAAAGAGGAGCTCCAAGATAGGTTGATTGCAGAGGGTTACCTTGAAGATTAGTGATAGCTGAGATTTGCCTTTGGGATCTTCCACTACATTTGCCAATGAAGAGCTTTCTTTTCACAAGGTTGATGGATTGACCTGAGCTAGATTGGTAGATGGCAAGGACCTCCTTCAAAGCAATTAAACTGTTTCCAACCTTTGAGGAACGACAGGATGTCATCTGCATAGTGAAGGTGGAAAGGAGTGTATGAGACTTTGAAAGGGGAGAGATGAGACTTTTGTTGACCAGGTCTTGGATGTTGAGGCTTAGAATTTCTTCTGCAAGAATGAAGAGGCAAGGGGACAAGGGGTCACCTTGCCTAAGCCCACAGATGGAGTTGAAGAAGCCATGTGGGGTTCTATTGATGAGGACAGAACCTTTAGCTGAAAACACACATTCTTTGATGAGGTTAACCCAATTATTTGAGAAGCCAAAGAAATGAAGGGCTTTAAAGAGGAAGGGCCAGCTTAATTTGTCAAAATCCTTTGAGATGTCTATTTGTGAACACAGGGAACCACCTCTCAAATTTGAATGAAGTTTTCAAAAGAGCTCATTGGCTAGAATAATGTGTTGATGAATTGATCTACCTTTAACAAAGGCTGCCTGGTTTGGGGAAATTAAATGACCGAGGATCTGAGAAAGTCTGGTAGCCAAGATCTTTGTGATGATTTTGTAGGTAAAGTTGAGAAGGTTGATTTGCCTGTAGTCCACAAAGGAGCTTGGGGATTGGGTTTTAGGAATTAAGGTAAGAAAGTATGCATTTGAGGCTCTGTAGAGCTTACCTGAGCTAAA
Organism: Persea americana; assembly: GCA_029852735.1. Lineage (NCBI taxonomy): Eukaryota > Viridiplantae > Streptophyta > Magnoliopsida > Laurales > Lauraceae > Persea > Persea americana. The sequence goes on along the minus strand of CM056813.1, from coordinate 9,061,665 downwards.
GAAGTACTGCACAGCCTTAACCACTGAGAGACTAGTGATATGCCAAGTTGCAGTAAAGAAATGGCCTAAGAAGCCACCTGGGCCAGGAGAGCTGTCTTTTTTTAGAGCAAAAACCGCCCCACGAATCTCAGTTGCATCTGGAGTTTTGGTAAAAAAGGAGTTCTGATCTGCTAAGACTTTAGTGCTACCAATTCTGAATAAGTGGTTAGAGGGATCTGGGTGAATTGAGTTGGCAATCGAAGAGAAACGATCAATAGCAAGAGAATGAATTTGGGTTTATCCTCCACCCAAACACCATCAGAGAGGATCTTATCAATGTGATTAACTGCCCCTCCTGATTTGGCATAAGCATGGAAGAAGGTAGTATTTCTATCTCCCTCGTTCAGCCAACAGATCCTAGATTTTTGGCGCCAATGGATGTCTTTTAATTGGAGCCAGTTGTGGAGATTTGACTTAACCTCCTCAGTAAGGGAGTGGTGGAGGGAGTCCATCAAACCAGCATCAAGAAGCTCCTGAAGCTCAAGAACTTTCTTTGCGGCAGAGAGAACTTGAAGTGTTATATCTCCAAAGACATTTTTGTTCCAACTCTTTAGAACCTGTTTTAAGGATTTCAGTTTTGGGCTAAGGCAAATTGGGAGTTGCCTGTTAGCTCCGTGTTCCAGTTGCTGGCCACCAGGTTGAGAAAATTCGGATGATGAATCCACATGGTTTCAAATTTGAAAGGGGCATTAACAGGACCAGGGTGCTGGTTGTGGGAAAGAAAACAGAGGACTTCCAACAAAACAACATAAAGTAGCACTTTATATCACATAAATCACCTTTTTTTGTCTCTTTCTACTCTACTATAGCTAAACAATTGCAATTATGTGATAGCGAAAATAGAGAAGAAAATTTGGTTATGCAAAATTTGCTAAGGGCCACTCCTTGATGCTAACCGCTTTTATCAGAAGGTTTGAAATTGTCATTCTTTGAAACCCTTATATAAGGATAAAATCATCTCCTAGAGGCCATTTTAATTTGGCCTAACCTGACCACATGTAGAGCCTTCCATCAACCCTTCCCATGGTTGGAGTGCATGTTGACCCCACAATAGGGTTCATAGTGAACACTTCGAACTACACTATGATCATTGAACATAAATGATTAAAAACCAAGACTTGTGCATGCTAAATGTGCATGAAGCCTGACCTGATTCCTAAGTGAAGGGATAGCTTGATGAACAACCCATTGTGAGTCAACCACACCAATCTTCTCATGCGCAGGCTGCACAAAAGACATACAAAAAAACAATGTACAAATAAAAATGTAATGCATCAGAAAGCAGTTTTTAAGAAGCAGAAATTCAAATTGAGAAATTTAGTTTCTTAGCAAAAAAACCAATCTTTTAAGCACTGTGTATTTTTTCAATGGGTTAAAACGGAATCTCCTTTCCTTAAATCGTTCTAAAATGTTTTCTGATAAAGATCTAGGGGGAATTAGGTAAATGTATACTGAACTCCTACGAATTCATAGGAAATGGGCCTTTTACAAAGGACCACCATATTCTTATGATTTAACTTTGATAGGGAAGGGTGGACAATCACTTCCTGTCAAAAGGGGAATACTTTGATGGGCCTAATATATCACCTTTTATCCTTTACTCTTATCACCATGGATAGAAGGTTATTACCAAGAAAATCGTAGGAGTTCAATCGGAGTTAGGCAAATCGGCTCTTAGTAATCTATCAATTTCCTATCATGAACTATATATCTATAGAGCTATAGTCCAATTAAAAATTTACAATGGATGCTTCATTGGTTTCGTCACTAATGTCTTTCAAACAAATGGGTTTCATTTTGACTATTCAAGACCAAACAAAGGGGTGGACAACCACTTCTTGTCATAGGGAGACTACTTTGATCAGCCCTTGTATATCACCTTTTATCCTTCACTCTTATCACCATGGATAGAAGGCTATTACCAAGAAAATCATGGGAGTTCGGTCAGAGTTAGGAACTTGGCTCTCAGTTATCTATCAATTTCCTAGCATGAACTATATAAATATAAAGCTATAGTCCAATTACAATGGATGCTTCATTGGTTTAGACATTTATGTCTTTCAAACAAAGGGGTTTCATTTTGACTATTCAAGACCAAACAACAATAGGAATGTTTGAATCGTACATCGGTATTAAATTTTCTTAACCAACCATTCCTAGTAAAACCTCTAGGCATTAGTATAGGCAATATGTACTTTTAAATACTCCCCACTAGGTAGAGCCCACTCCTTAACACCCACCCTCAGGTGGAACCCAGTTAGCACACTTATTTTATAGCAACGAGTCATTTATTATATTAAATTTCCTTAGCAAACTATTCCTACCAAAACCTCGAGGTTTTAGTAGAGGCAACATAAATACTTTTCAATACTACCCCTCGGGTGGAGCCCACTCCTCAATAGTTGGTGATACAGGGAAAAAGAGAGTTGTTTAAGCAAATTAATCAATTATGTAGTCGTAAAGTTACAAGTAGTTGACTATTAAATAAAGGAAAAGAGAAAAAATATTTTGGAACTGACCTCCACACATCTTCTTAGTGCAAAATCCAATCCCCACCCATGCACCAATTCATTCTGCAGCAATATAGTCAAGCATTTTTAAGGTTACCATGGGTGAAGAATATTTAAATTGAAGAGATTTCCAAAGTAAGAAAACAAAATACAGAGTAGAGATGCTATTACGGAGCTCCAATGATATACCTGAATCATATGCCACACACAACGCCAAGCATTTCGAGAAAACACAGGAGCCATGATTTCAACAAAACTGAAATAGCCACCAATGAAGCCTAATAAGAAAACCTCATACTTATTAACCAGCAGCTAGGGAATGATGTGATGATTTACGGATTCTCCATTCACTGAAAGGTTTTATTAAGACTTTCAGCAAATGCCTAAAGTGCAGTAGAGGATTTGAATTGCTCATTAGTGAGGTACTACGTAAATTTAGTGGCTCAAATATGGGTTGTTGGAACACCATTTAATGTGGTTCACATGACCACTGAATGCTCTCTCCCTCTCTCCATGTGAATCGACATGTATGAATGGGCTCTTTGGTGCTTTTTAAACCTATACCATTGATGAATGTTAAACATTGTATATTTTACCCCTCATTAGTCTGAGTTTTTATTAGCATCTCATGTGCATATCATTTTCTTTACACGGAGATTTTATCCTTCTATCAAATTAACGGATTATCGGATTATCATCTCTTATAATTTCATTTTAATTGGTAAAATGACGTCGTTTCTTTACATCATTGAATTGGGTGAGAAATTCTGAGCGAAATCGACTACTCATTTGCATTCATACAAGTTTGGATGAGGAAGATACGAAGCGGCAAAGTTTTCATGCATAAATCCGATAATTTTCTATAGCGTATTTTTATGTAATTTCTCTTGTATAGGTGGAACCCGCGACCACCCCAACCTTCCGGCCAGTGTCCCAAGGCATCATGAAGAGACTTCAATAATAGAAGTTACATGAAGAAACCTTAGGGCCCATTTGGATGTTTATAGAATAAAATATTTACAGATTTAAACATTGCAAGAATAAGATAGTATAGAATAGAATAATTTAATATTATAATATTACAATATTTTTGCTGTTTGGCGATTTTTGAAGAATCTTACAGATTTTAAATTGAGTTGTTTGGAAGGTGCTATGATTAAAGTAAATTACATTATTAGAATAATTTTTTATTAAATATTTTAATTTATATGTAATTACCATATCTGGATACAAAAGTAGTGTGGTAAAGTAAAGTTCAACTGTCATGTTTTTACCTTAAGTAACTTTTCTTTTATCGCATGAAATCATGGTAAAGTATAGTACAATTAAGTCAATACAAAAAATAACTACTTTACAACTCTCTCTCCGACATTGCTTTGCCACATACTTCATGTCACTTTACTTTACTTCACATTTACTATGATATGACATCAATCTTTATTTTACTTTACCACACCTGTAAATAAGTCACTTTTCATTTACCATATCAAACTATGATAAAATGTGATAAAGTAAAGTCAAATAAAAAGAAACTACTTTACCATTCCTTCCTACTTTACTTTACTAGATATTTTATCCCACCTTTACTTTACCCCAACTTTACCGTGCCGTGACATTTACTTTTAGTTTATTTACCATATATGTAAATAAACACATCATGATAGATTTGGTGATTTAAAGTCTTTATTTTACTCTAACACTTTCTAATTGTCATTTTGAAAGATTCTTATTTTGTAGAATGTTTTCTACGGGGGGAGCTGTATGAGAAAATATTGAGCTTTTTGAAAGAAATGAATCTTTTCTTTAAATTTTTCTTTAGTTACCAAACGCACAAGATTCTCTTCTTCAGAAAATGAAATATTTTATTCTATAAAATATTATTTTCTTGTGTTTTCTTGTGCATCCAAACAGGCCCTTAGTGAAGAAATCATAGGAAGTGTTGAAGAATTCCAAAAAAAGAGAAGAAGACTTTAAGAATAAAAGAAGTCATTTTAAACACAAAGGAGTGGTTAGTGTATTGGTTAGAGCTTGGGTGGGTATGAAACAAGTTATAAGTTCAAACCCCAACAATTCACATAAAAAATATTCAATGGCACTAATCCATGTAAAAGGATATAAGCCAATCAAAATCCTCCAAATTAAAGGACCACATAACACAAAAGGCACACATGCTTTTTAGCTTTTGAAAAGAAAGTTTGTTGCAACCATGTGAAAGCAAATGAGCAAATCAAAAGGCTCTAAGTTATAACCAATCAAATGGAAGCAATTCTTGTGAAAGGAAATGAGCCAATTAAATGTCCTCAATGTTTCTATAAATTAGAATGTATTTGTAGACAAAGATATTTTTTTGTCAAGTTGGTCTTTTAGCAATTTTATTTACCTTCTCTATATTTTTAGATAGTAATTAAGAGCTTAAGTGTATCTAATCTAAAGAGAGTGTGTAATTGAAGATCATAAATGAAGATCTGGATCTCTTTCTTGATGTGTAGTGGCTGAAGCTCTTGTATTAGTTCAATTACACACATGTTTTAGTTTAAATTCCTTACTTGTGCATTGATTGATTAATAGATTTTAGATCTAATTATGCTAATCTTTTTCATTTCTCATGTTTTATCTCTATACTTGATGCCTGGATAATCTCAATTGATACTTTGTAGTTGGATTAAGTTCTCTCGCATAGTATGCTCTAGAACCCTTATCTTTAATTTTTGTAACTTGATTTGATGAATTATTGTTAGGGTAGCTAGATGATGATTTAAGATCTTGGCTTTTGATTTTCTTTACTTTAATCTTCATTGCTATATCTGTTTCACCCAAAGGAGGAAAGAATGAAAGTCTGGTGAAGAAGCTTTTTATTTCATCCCTTGAACATTACAGAAAGATGTGAAAATGACTTGCACGAATGCTTGATCGCGCAGGAAGAGTCATCTCCACTTTTATTTACATGGGTTCTTCTTTGCTTCACTTTCTAAGTGCAAGTTGTTTATAATTTTTTATACAACCCCCTCGTCAAGCTTAGGAGATAAAAAGAAATGAAAATTTGGATTGAAGGGAGAGAAGAGAAGCCTGCTGCCTTCAAGAATTTGATGGACACAAAATCGGAGAAGTTTGCAATTTAACTTCTTCTGTCAGTCTTTGTACTTCATCACCACTGTTTAGGAAGAAGAATTATTCAAAGAAGTCTGCTTCAAAACATCAGAAACAATCTCTGTACTTCTTCCGGGGTGAGAGGAACAAAGACTGGCGTTCAGAAGCTATCGCCCAGGTCCAAGGAGAAGCGTTCAACACTGCTTAATTCTCACCTTGCGGATGAAGGATGAGAGAGTTTTGAAAATAGTAGAGTTTTTGGGCTTCTTTTCACTGGATCAGAGATGTCTTGCTGCCCTCTCAAGTCTTTATCTTATAGCCTTTGAGGAGCCATAGCTGTTGTGAACAATGAGGAGTGGAGGTAGTTTTGAAACTGCCATTAATTGGGAAGTGTAACTGTTCCTTTTTTGCAGGTTCAGCGGCCAATAGAAGAAGTAACTCGCCCTATGGATCTTGGGAGATCGTGGGCAATAGGTAGATGGGAAAGAAGAAGTTCGGCAGCTAATGTGCGAAGCCTTGCAGTGTCCAGCGACCATCTTTCGGACTGAAGTCAATGGCTATTTCATTGTGTTGAGCGGCTGATGCTTTGGAGACCACAGCGTCCGGTGGGTCTTATTCACAGTAGCCATTGGGGATTTTTTTACCATGGCCGGTCAGACCCTAGCAGTCAGAAGGAAAATGGCATCTTTTATGAAAAATGTATGTTTTCTCTTGGGAATTGTGATTCTTGGCCAAATGAATTTTTTGTGTGTCAACAATATCATCCAATCCAATTAGGTAAGAGATTGCTAATTGGATTGTAGATTTGAGAGTTGAATTAGAACATGCATTGGTTGGATTAATTACATACTTAGTGGATTTTGGATTGCCTAATCTCTTATTTTGATTGTTGTTAATTTTAATCTTTATTTGATTTGTTATTTTCACTTCTAGATTATTAGATCTATATTTCACATCATTTGTTTTAAAATTCTACGCATTTTACACCACATCTTCACCTTAAATCTTCTATTTCCACCACCATTCATCAACTAGTTTAGTATAGTTTGTTAGATCTTATTAATTTCATATTTTAGATTGTTAGTTAGAATAGTTTAGTTGCTATTTTAGTTTTATTCCACATTCCAATTAGTTTAATTCCAATTTTCACACATAGTTTACTAGTTTTAATTGTTCACTTTAATTTCTATGAGCTATACCTTAGTTTAATTCTACTTGAATAAAATTTATCGCTTGTTCCATCCTCTCTCCGTGGGATCGATAATGTGGCTATTTAGACCTTTACCACTTGACGACACCGTAGTCTTGCGGTTAAGCATTGCACATCTTAGTGTCGATCAGCTATTTATTGCCATATGAGGATTCCAAAGGTCACATCACTTGATGGAAGAGATTCATGTATGAAAGAGCCTATAAAAGGAGATCATATTGGGTAACTCTATACACTTAAAAATATTGCAAAGACACCATTATTTACATTTGCAGAAAGGAAGAAGTAGCCAAGAGTTGTAAACCCCACCAAGAGAAGCCATGGATTCTGGATGTATGATTACTTGGTTATATTACTGTATTGTTTAGATTAAATCAACGTATATGTCGATCCTTAGGTTCCTGAGAATAGTTCACAATTGGTGTCAGAGTCAGTCTGGCCATTTGGATTTAACCTGAATAATCTTTCGTTATTATCTTCCCTTCTCTGTTTTGGATATTTGGGTTTACCCTTCTGGTTTTTAGGATTAACCCAAAAACCAAATCCAGACTTCTTTATATGTCAAATTACAGTTTGATCCCATAAAAAGATGGAAGAGAATCAAAGAAACCACCAAAAAAAATAAAAAATTGCTGCCACAATCGACAGCGCCAGACAAGTAGCACTACCCATTGCACACATGGCCACTTCTCTCTGTAACAGGCTACAAAGACATTACATAAGGGTTTGTACAGAACTTTAAAATGGACCACAAATTGTATCCATCCGAGAAGCAATATGACAGATTTGATAACCAAATAATCAAAGAACATAATTAATATATATATATACACAAACACATGTTAAATACATGTTCCATTATAGGCATTCGATCGTAATGCCTTTGTTAGTGGATCCATAATCATGATGTCCATTGTAGCCCCAACAATTAACACCAAACAATCTAGTACTTTCTCTTTTAAGACAAGATATTTGACTTACAATATTTAGATTTACTGCAATATTTGTTATTTTGGGCCAAATGCATCGTTGCATCATTATCGCAGTAAGTCTTTAGAGGCTCGAAGATTTGGTCCATTATCCCTCGAGATCAAATCACGCAACCACATTACGTGACCTGTGATTTCAAAGCATGTCGTGTACTCTATATCAAATGTGAAAGGAGTGACTAGAGTTTGTTTCACACTTCTCCACGAAATAGCCCCTATAGATAATAGAAAGATATATCTTGATGTTGACTTCCTAGTGTCGATACATCCAACAAAGTCCGAATCTGAATATCCTATCACCTCCAAATGATTAGATCTCTTATATGTGAGCATGTATTTGTTAGTACTACATAGATACCTTAAAACATACTTTAGCCATGTGCAGTGCGCCATATCGGGATCACTCTGGCATCTACTCAACATTCTGACTACAAAGCTAATATCTGTTTTGGCATAAGACTGTGCCTAAATCAAACTTCGTATAGCAGCCACGTAGGGGCATTTTTCCATTTGTTTCCTCTCCATTTCATTCCTTGGACAATGATCCTTACTAAATTTATCTCCCTTGTTAATGGGTGAATCTTGTGGCCTAAACCCTTCTATACGAAATCTCTTAAGAATGGTATTGATATAGGCTTCCTAAGACAACCTAAGTAATCACTGAAATTTATCCTAAAACATCTCGATTCCTATTACGAAGGTTGCTTCACTCATGTCTTTCATATCAAAATAACTCCGAAGATAATCCTTGGTCTCACGGATCTTTCTTTTATACCGGAGAGTAAGTTTCGTTATAAAAATTTAGCATCATTGAACTCTTCGATCCTAATGGTATAAGCAGGATAATAAAACCTAAACCCTTTAGACCTTTTCGGATAATCGATGAAATAGCCGCTTACTGTTATAGGGTCTAATTTATTTTCTTGTGGGTTGAAAACTTTCACTTCAAATGGACATCGCCATACTAGGCAATGGTTTAAGCTGGGTTTTTTGCCAGTCCACTACTGGAAAGGAGTTTTGGAAACTGCTTTGGTAGGTACACGTTTTAAAATGTACATGGCCATTTCCGTACTTCACACTAGATAGACTCGGGTAAGGTTGTATTACGGACCATACTCCTACGAATATCCATCAACGTCCTATTTCTTCTCTTAGCAACACTATTCTGTCGAGGCATTTTAGGCATTGTGTATTAGGACACAATGCCATCTTTTTCAAAGAATCTTGCAAATGGACCGGGGTTGCGGCCCGATTCAATGTATCTTCCATAATATTCACCATATTATTGGATCTCTACACTTTAATTTTTTTTTTTATCTAATTGCTTTTCTACTTAGCTTTGAATATTTTGGAAACATTCAAAGTGTCAGATTTCTCTTTAATTAGACAAACGAAACCAAAATGTGAGTAGGCATCTATAAAGGTGATGAAATATTCTTCACCCATAGATATCCATATGGATTAATTCGAGAAGTCTAGAACTCCTTGTGGTTGTTTTCTTGATTGTCCTAATTTGTTTACCTTTAATGCAATCAACGCAAACACCAAAATTAGTGAAGTCAAGGCATGGGAATATCTTATCATTCACCAACCTCTCCATTCTCTCTCTTGAGATGTTTCCTAATCTTTTATGCCACAAGTTAGAAGAATTCTCATTTACGTCTCCCCTTTTCATACCGATGTTCATTCCATAATTAATGTGCTTGGTATAAAGTGATTGTGCACATGTTGAGTCTAACCTTAATTTATATAATCCATCACACAAAAATCCATTCTCAACTAGAAAAATATTTTTATAAACCTTCAACAAGCCATGTTCAAAATTAAATACAAAACCATAATGATCCAATCCCAAAATTGAAATTAAATCCCTAGATATAGCCGGGACATAGAAAGTGTCATAAAGATCCAACGACAACCCCGTATCAGCATAAGTCAGTAGGTGCCTATCACCTCAACTCTTGATTCCTGTCGGTTCCCCATCATGACGGTACGTTGACCATCACTTGTACTCTGCATTGAAAAGAATCCCTGCACACAACCAGATACGTGAACGATTGCGCCAGAGTCGACCCACCAGGTGTTTGATGGGACATCTGTTAAATTAGCTTCGTAACAAACAAGAGATAAATCACTATCATTACATCTTGATTCGAATCAAGTTTTCATCTTCAGACAGTCCGCCTTGAAGTGGTCTTGCTTTCCACAAAAGAAGCATCTTTTTCTAGGCTGCTTCTTCTTACCCTGCTTTCCACCTTCCTTCGGAACTTTGGTCTTAACATTTTTCTTTCCTTTATATTTCTTTTGGGAGACAATGTTGACTGCAATTCGCCCTTCAAGCTTACACCTCCGTTCCGCTTGATCACATCTAGCAATCAATTCATTTATAGTTTACAGATTTAAGTTTTGATTATATGCCACCTTAAATGGGCTGAAAGAGCGAGGAAGAGGGGCAAGGATGAATTGTATCAAATATCCATTTGATACACTCATTTCAACATCCTTTAATCTCACAGCAATATTTGTCAAAGTTAAAATATGTTCACTTACTCCCATAGTCCCATCATATTCCAAATTTGTCAATCGGTTCATCAAAGATGCACTAAGAGGTTTATCTGTCACCTCCAATTGCTTTGGCATAGAATTAAGGAGATCATTTGCATTATCCTTAATTACAAGTGGCCCCCTTACACTTTTAGAGATGGATTTGAGATAATCTTAAAGAAAATTTTAATACACCTTATCCATTTTTCATAATCTACCTTATCGATGGCTGAACTCGTGTTCGTAGGGCTTGGAGGCATAGGCTCATCAATAGCCATGTCCAAGTCTATAAAGGTAAATGTGAGCATTAGTGTGTCTAGCCAGTCAACAAAGTTCGATCCATCTAGCATGGGAATGGATCCTAAGATGAAGGTAAGACATAGATTTGGAGGCTGTAAAATAGACATACACACTTTACATTTATGCTTTCAATTTAAATAATCATAAAAATAACTTACGGAGTAATGGTACATCATTGTAGTTTCTCCTTTGATATAATTCATCCTTGACTCTCTTCCTCCCTCTTTCGGCCCATTTAAGGTGTTATATAATCAAAACTCAAATCTATAGAATATAAACAAATTGATCGCTAGATGTGATGAAGAGGAATGGAGGCTTAATGCCGAAGGGTAAATTACAGTCAACATTGTCTCCCAAAAGAAATATAAAGGAAAGAAAAATGTTAAGACCAAAGTTCCGAAGGAAGGTGGAAAGCAGGGTAAGAAGAAGCAGCCTAGAAAAAGATGCTTCTTTTGTGGAAAGAAAGACCACTTCAAGGCGGACTGTCTGAAGATGAAAACTTGATTCGAATCAAGATGTAATGATAGTGATTTATCTCTTGTTTGTTACGAAGCTAATTTAACAGATGTCCCATCAAACACCTGGTGGGTCGACTCTGGCGCAACCGTTAATGTATCTGGTTGTGTGCATGGATTCTTTTCAATGCGGAGTACAAGTGATGGTCAACGCACCATCACGATGGGGAACCGACAGGAATCGAGAGTTGAGGCGATAGGCACCTACCGACTTGTGTTGGATATGGGATTCTCGTTGGATTTCTATGACACTTTCTATGTCCAAGCTATATCTAGGAATTTAATTTCAATTTTGGAATTGGATCATTACGGTTTTGTATTTAATTTTGAACATGGCTTGTTGAAAGTTTATAAAAATATTTTTTTAGTCGGGAATGGATTTTTGTGTGATGGATTATATAAATTAAGGTTAGACTCAACATGTGCACAATCACTTTATACCCAGCACATTAATTATGGAATGAACATCGGTATGAAAAGGGAGTCGTAAATGAGAACTCTTCTAACTTGTGGCATAAAAGATTAGGAAACATCTCAAGAGAGAGAATGGAGAGACTGGCGAAGGATGGGAAATAATCATGCCTTGACTTCACCGATTTTGGTGTCTGTGTTGATTGCATTAAAGGTAAACAAACTAGGACAATCAAGAAAACTGCTACACGGAGTTCTGGACTTCTCGAATTAATCCATACGGATATCTGTGGTAAAATGCATCTACCTTGTTTTACAGGTGAAGAATATTTCATCACCTTTATAGATACTGTTCACGTTTTGGTTTCGTTTATCTAATTAAAGAGAAATTTGACACTTTGACTATTTCCAAAATATTTAAAGCTGAAATAGAAAAGCAATTAGATAAAAGAATTAAAGTTTATAGATCCGATAGGATGGCAAATATTATGAAAGATACATTGAATCGGGCTGTAGCCCCGGTCCATTTGCAAGATTCTTTGAACAAGAAGGCATTGTGTCCCTATACACAATGCCTGGAATGCCTTTACATAATGGTATTGCTGAGAGAAGAAATAGGAAGTTGATGGATATTGTTAGGAGTATGGTCCGTAATACAGCCTTACCCAAGTCTATGTAGTGTGAAACATTGAAGATGGCCTTATACATTTTGAAACATGTACCTGCCAAAGCAGTTTCCAAAACTCCTTTCGAGTTGTGGACTGGCAGAAAACCTAGCTTAAACCGTTTCTGAGTCTGGCGATGTCCATCAGAAGTGAAAGCTTTCAACCCACAATAAAAGAAATTAGACCCTAAAATAGTAAGCGGCTATTTCATCAATTATCCAAAAAGGTCTAAAAGGTTTTGATTTTATTGTCCTGCTCATACCACTAGGATCGTAGAGTCCAATAATGCTAAATCTTTGGAGAATCACCAAAATAGTGGAATATTTACCTGATAGATGTGGAATAATTGTCCCACTTAATATTGGTCTTCGAGAGGTACAACCACCACAAGTTATATGGGATGACTTAGATGTTTCCCTTGATAGTATGAACATTGATTATCTAGAGGAACAACAACCCATCATCAATTGAGCACTCCCAAAACAAAGTATTGAAGGTGATCAAATTCCAAATATTACACAACCAAATGTTAATAAAATTAATCTGAAAGAATTGAAAAGGTCAACTTGAGTGAGAAGGCCCGTAATTCCGGATGATTATATTGTATATTTGAAAGAGGCAGATATTGGTATAAAAGAAGATCCTAAAATGTTCAAAGAAGCCATTAATAGCGACAATTCTGATAAATGGATAGAATCTATGAATGAAAAGCTAAAATCTATGGTTGATAACAAAGTTTGGGATCTTGTCGAACTTGCTAAGGAGTGCAAAACTATTAGATGAAAATGGGTATTTAAGACCAAAAGGGATTCGAAAGAAAAGTCAAATAATTCAAACCTAGTTGCCAAGGGTTTTTCTCAGAGAGAATGTATCGATTATAACGAAACCTACTCTCCGGTATCAAAGAAAGATTCGTTCAGAAAGATTCGTTCAGAATTGTGATGCCTCTTGTAGCTCATTTTAACTTAGAGTTATATAAAATGGACGTTAAGACCATATTTCTAAATGGAAATCTGGAAGAGGATGCGTACATGGAACAACCCGAAAGTTTTGTAGAACAAGGTAACAACAAACTGTTCTATTAGTTAAAGAAGTCAATGTACAATCTTAAACAAGCTTCTAGATATTTGTATCTAAAGTTTAACAACATTATAACACCATTCGACTTCATAAAAAATGTTGTTGACCATTGCATTATCTTAAAGTCAGTGGGAGCAAGTTTATGATTTTAGTCATATATGTTGACGATATTCTACTGGTTAGTAACGACCTTGGTATGATTCGTGAGACCAAAGATTATCTTGCGAGTTATTTTGATATGAAAGACAAGAGAGAAGCAACCTTCGTAATAGAAATCGAGATGTTTCAGGATAGATCTCAAGGATCATTAGGGCTGTCTTAGGAGGCCCATATCAATACTATTCTTAGGAGATTTCATTTGGAAGGGTGTAGGCTACTGGATTCACCCATTAACAAGGGAGATCAATTTAGTAAGGATCAGTGTCCAAGGAATGAAATAGAGAGGAAACAAATGGAAAAATGCCCCTATGCGGTTGCAATACGAAGTTTGATTTGCACATAGACTTGTACCAGAATAAATATTAGCTTTGCAGTCGGAATGTTGAGTAGATCTAGAGTGAAACATGCTTACCACATTGGACAGGGCTAATAAAAGTTTTATGGTTTCTACATGGTACCAGCAAATACATGCTCACATATAAGAGATCCGATCATTTAGAGGTGACATGATATTTAGATTCGGACTTTGCTGGACGTATCGACACTAGGAAGTCAACTTCATGATATACCTTTTTATTATCCTTAGGGGCTATTTCGTGGAGAAGTGCGAAGCAAATGCTGGTCACCCCTTCGACATTTGATGCAGAGTATGCGGCATGCTTTGATTCCGCAGGTCACGTAATTCGGTTGCCTAATTTCATATCAGGACTTAGGATCATGGACCAAATCTCCAAGCCTCTAAAAACCTTACTGTGATAATGATGCGACGAGGCGTTTTGCCCAAAATAACAAATGTTCGAGTAAATCTAAATATTTGGAAGTCAAATATCTTGTCTTGAGAGAGAAAGCACGAGATCGTTTGGTGTCAATTGTTGGGGCTCCAACGGACCTCATGATTACAAATCCACCAACGAAGGCATTACAATCGAAGGCCTATAATGGACATGTATTAAATATGGGCTTGTATGAACTACCTTATTAGGATCTATGTATTTTTTGTTTATTTGACACTATGTAAGTTGATCATTACAATTGCAACACAATGATTTCGTAATTCTTACTTCGTATTTTTTATTGTCACGTGTGATTAATGTGGATAAAGTAAGAATGTAAGGTTATGACATTAAAGTATCCGTTAAAATAGGGTTTTCATGAAAAGACCCAATATTAACCATTATTTAGGATTTGATTAGGTAAGAATATTAATGATATGATTGTGGAAATAAATGTGTCAATCAAAATATGTGACTGTCATGATTCACTTTGGTAAACTTGCCTAATTATAGATTAAAGAATGTCATAAAAGTTAAATGAATATTTTTTTTTCTTTGAAGTGGTGCACTAGTCAAAGTCGTTTTTCAAGTTTTTCAAATCTGAGTCATTTTGACAAAGATATTTTTTTAAATAAAATTTTTTTTTTTGAGGTCGCATGGACCAAGTGAGAGACTATTTGAACACCATTTAATGTGGTCCACATGACCACCAAATGCTCTCTCCCTCTCTCCATGTGAATTAACATGTATGAATGGGTTCTTTGGTTCTCTTTAGACCTATACCATTCATTGCCATTTAAGGACTCCAAAGGTCACATCTCTTGATGGCATTAGTTGCATGTATGAAATGGCTTATAAAAGGAGATCATATTTGGTAACTCTCTGTACTTAAAAATATTAGAAAGACACCAACAGTTACATTTGCAGAAAGGAAGAAGTAACCGAGAGTTGTAAACCCCACCAAGAAAAGCTATATATTCTAGAGCTATGATTACTTAGTTATATTATTGTATTATTCAGACTAAATCCAAATATATGTTGATGCTTGGTTCTTGGGAATAGTTCATATAGGCATGTCCGATTATTGTGTTAGAAGCAAATGAAAGAAAATAAATGGCAGCTAAGGCTCATTGGCCTAAATTTCGTGTAAGGAAATTCACATAGTGGGTCCCATTGATGAGTGTAGATGTGCAAGAAGGGAGGCTTTGCAGGCTTAGCAAACTTCTTATTAGAATAATTTATATTTTTTTTTGGAAACATGAACGTATCAATACTATTACGTATTATTCAAGTGATCAGAATATTACATAAGTAGAGCATAATGAGTGAACGAGCCACTCGTACCTATGATGCTTGAAACCTCAAAATGGACAATGTATTGTATTGCACTATATTGTATCTGATACTTCATTTTTTTATATGTAAGACCCCTGCCCATGCTATATCCAGGGCGTGTCCCTGCCGTATGTGTGCAATATTTGGGCACACCATAGATTGGTGTGTATTGTGTATATATATATTGAGAGAGAGAGGGAGAGAGAGAGAGAGTAGCATACGCTGCACATGGTGGCAAATGTGGGTCAATGCACTGTGGATCTCTCTCTTCCCTGAACACAATCAAGATTACTTTTGAGTCAGAGACAGAAGCACGCAGAGAATTCAGCAAGATGGAAAACAATACTTTTATGAGAAAATTAAACCATGACAAGAGGGGAGAATAATATCCAGAATTCCAGATACCATACTTGTGAACTTCACTGTTAACTCTCCTTTTTGTAATATTCCATTGCACTAGATTTTCACTAGGTCCAACTTCAATGCCTGGTTGTGAGATCTCCAAGCCATGTTTCTTGACCATTTTAAGATAACTGGTATGGAATATAAATTCAATTGAGAGCAAGTAGAGTTTCCATGAAAGTCAACATCGACTACGGAGATTCTATGTGAGGAAAGGAGGAAGGAAAAACCCCTTACTCTTCCGCATTGAAGTTTTCTACTCCTAGATCTTCATCCCAAATAAATATATAATCATATGCTGCCACTATATCTGGGTGCAGAAAGCGTTTGGCATACCACCTGGTGAAGTTTACAAATATGTGGCAAATTGTTAGCAACTTCATACGGTTTCTTTTGTTCCTTCTTTGAAGGTCAAAGAAAAGGCTTTACACTCCTATGATACACGAATACTTCAAAATGGACAACATATTGGATCTAATATTTCAATTCTTCTGTGGTAAATCCCTTTCATTGTTGTATCCACGCCGTATCCAGGCATCATAGTTACAGGCTTTACCAAAGTAAACCATCCATCTTTATGAAAAACTGCTAACTGATTACTGGATGCAACTTAAGTTCTACTTAAGAAAGTGCTAAATGAAATGAGCAAAAATAAAAAAACTACTCATTTCATTAGTAAACCAAATATATGTTGACAACATATAGGCTATCAAAAACATGAAAGAATATCATAGAAACATTACCATTTAGTTTGCCCTCTTGCACTGACATGAATTGCATGCTTTGACCACTCAAATTGGTCCCATTCACTTGTTAGGCCATCATAATGAAAGAGCAGGATTGTGAACTCATCAGAAAACTAGTGGGAAAAATAAGGAAATACAATCAGTATCTCTAGAAAAGATTAAGAGGGAAAAGCAAAAATAACAAGATTCATTTGAATCACCTTTTGAATTGCTGCATTGATGTTATCCCTCTGGGCAAAGCCAACAGCGAACGTCACCAGGTACTTTGGTCGAGTTTTCAAATCCTACCATATTTAAAAACCAACGATCAAACCAATAGCAATATACAAAATGTGCTACCCGCACACTTAAGACTAAATGGAAGGGGTCAGTAAACAGTGGATCACATGCGCAATAAATGACCGCAGTTAATGAAAACATTCTATTTTCTTGCCTACAGCCAAACTAAGAAAAAGAATTTCAGGAAATTAAATGTATGCTTGTGTAACAAAAGGATTCCCCAATAGAGAGGAAAGTTGTTCTGATTTTCCATACAGCCCACTCTTCCCTCATTTGATGTGATAATTTTTCTGTTTGGAAAAATAATAATTTGATTTTCCTAAATACATAGGATTTTGGCTTCCTAAGGGCTTATTTGGATAAATGAGGAGTGGAGTGAAATGAAGTGGATTTCACATGTGGAGTGGAGTGGAGTGAAGAGAAGTAGGTTAAAGTTAAAGTAGAGTACTTCATTTCATTCCATTTGGATGTTTATTTTGAAGTTAAGAGTTGGAGTAAAATCCACTTTTATTCAAGGAAATAGAAGTATTTAGAGTTGAAGTGAAATGGAGTACATGTGGCTCACAACATTACTTCATCTATCGGCCCAGACTCATCCAAACGGGGTAGAGTTGAAATTTTAGACTGTTATGACCAATTTAACTTCACTCTACTCTATTTTTTATGCCTATCCAAACAGGCCCAAAGATGCGTTTGGATCGTTGGTGTAAAGTAAAATAAGAAAAGGTTAATGGAGAGGATGGAGTAAAAGGCACTTTATTATATATTATAGTAGTAACTTTAAAGTAGGGTGAAGTGAAATAAAAGAGGAATCTACGTTATTAGACTTGTTTACTCCACTTATCTCTCAAGGGCCATCCAAACAATTGAAAAAAAAAAACCCAGAAATTCTTAATGTTTAGGCCAATTCCACTCCATTTCACTTCACTCAAGTGCAAAGGAATAGTGCCAAACAATGCTTGTTACCAATGAGCTTGCCTCGTGCCCTCAGCCCATCCCCGCCGAATTAAACATACAATGAAGTCCAGCAGAAAAAATTATTCAGAAATGCATTAATGTGTCTCTAACTATAATGATTAACATACCTCATTGGGATCACCCCATAATCTGTGCAAATAGAAATCAGTCTCTGACACTACAATCCCCGGGGTCAATGACTCTGCACCACGGGGATTTGTTGCAACATGTATCTGGATCAAATATGTAAAGAATAAACAAGTTAAGATCTCCAAGAAAACTATAAGCATTCACTACCAATATACTGCAAACAATTTCTTTACTGTATGCACAACAACTGAGAAGATTGAACAGACTGCTTGAATAGCTCTGGTTTGGCCTTGACCATTCACCCCAAACATGACAATTACACAGATTGAAGAAGAAAAGAAAATACAAGTTTCTTCGGGTCAAATCTTTTATTTTTCAGTCAGCTTGGATTATATCCTTTTTTCAGTCCTATAGATTATATCCATTAATAAAACAATGAAGTTTTGGTGTTATTGTCTTAATGTGATTTTAGCACATTAGTTATGCATTAAAATATCATGTATTTGATTCCTATTCTTACTGTAAAAACAATTTATTGATGTAGGCCATGCCCAGAGCTGAACTTTCCTATCTAGCCCTTGGACTCAATGAGCCACGAGCCCAACAAGGCAACGATTGGGCCTCACAATTACGAAAGGCTCAACTGGTTGAGTTTGGGCCTTCTTCTAAGCACAGTTGGGTATGGTCCCACTATTGGGCCTTTTTAATTTGATTTTGTTGTTTACATGCAGAATACATTTCACATTAAACACTGATGAGCCATATTGTCCATTTACTAGACTGGGTCTAAGTTAAGCAGCTTCAGTTTATTTAGGGCTCATTTGTTTGGCTCTTCCTGGGAATTCTAGGCCATGCCAAATGGACCAAAATTAAAAAGTAAAGACCCAAATGAAAGCAAATGACTCCCAGAGATCACCCTAGTGGATTAAAGAAAGTGAGGACCCATTACATCTCCACCTTACATCCTTCATTTGTCACCTTACTAAAATTTCCTTCTCTAGAACCCACTGTACAATGAATTCCTGGGAATTAAACACCTACCAACCAATTGGGCCCTTAGAATTTTGGGCTGCTCAGCTACTGTCTATGTATGTTTATTCTTCTTCTTCTTTTTTTGTTTATTTTTTATTTTTTATTTTTTACATGATGTTTGGCTCAAATTTTAAGGATTGTCTTGCGAGTTTTTGCAAGTGTTGGTCCTTTGGGTGCAAAATCGCAAATGTCAAAGCTTAGTCTTGGGGTTCAATTCAATCCCTTGGTCAAATCCATCTATCCTGCAGCATCACTTAGTAAAAAGAAATAACTAAAACTGTAGTAAAGAGGCAGAATGGAGCCTCAAAATGTAAATACTATTGCCAGCCCTTTCAAGGGCATTGACATCTGAATTCACATTATAGGCTACATGCATGAGAAAAATAAAAAGCATCTTCTTTCCATGACTATAACTCCGACGTTTACTCAATCAGTCACTACCTTTGAATGAATCACTAGTTTCTCACCTTCAGAAAAAGAGTTTGGATCCCTTGTTTTGTTGAAATAGGGAGATATTGTTTCATCCAATCAAAATTTGCGCCATTCTTTATCAAAAAACAAACGTCGTAGAATTCTTACCTCAAGGATATCAATAGCCTTTTAATAATTGCCAACCTTTGGGGATGTCAAATTCAATGGACCCCTAGTTACTTGGTAACACGAGGGACAGTTCTAAAAAAGAAAATGGCCCTCCACGGACCATTTTCTTAAAAATACGGGTATCCCTTAAACTCATTCCCAAAAATTATTAGCTGAACTAAGTAGGTAGGTTTCCTTCTTTCTTAATTTAGAGACCTTTCATAAGAGAAAATGTCACTGAGAAGGGATGTTGAAGCTATGTAATAGAGATCCAAGATTGGCACTGATGCTTGAGAGAGAGAGAGAGAGAGAGAGAGAGAGAGAGAGAGGATACATTCCTCCTTTGAATAGGTTAATGGTAGAATCTGGAGAGAGAGAGAGAGGATACATTCCTCCTTTGAATAGGTTAATGGTAGAATCTGGAGAAGGATTCTAATCAAGTCATTATTTAACTTATAAAAACTAAAAAATCCAATTAAGGGCCCATGTCTAAAATTCACGTTGCTGAGAAAAAAAAAACTTTCTACCAAATGTTTTGTTGCCATATCTGAATCTAAAACAAAATCTATAATGAACCATAACGAAGAACTGTGCAATTGCTAATATACCTGTTAGATCACATGTAAGAGCCAAATTATGAGTGAAATAATTTCCATCGATCCAGTAATGAGAAACAATGAATATCATCATAAAGCCTATGTCATAAGATCTCTTTTTGAGGCGGGTCTCGCAACACTACAGATACCTATACTCGGTTTTGGGTCAATCAAACTATCCTCTCTCTCTCTCTCTCTCTCTCTCTCTCTCTCTCTCTCTCTCTCTCTCTCTCTCTCTCTCTCTCTCTCTCTCTCTCTCTCTCTCTCTCAATATAACAATCTTTCCCTTCCTCAAGATCTTAAACCAGTGTAGTATATGTGACCTAACTACAGCCAATGGACCTAGGCTCTTTTATCTCTTCAGAAAAATTCCCACGTTGGATTTTTTATTTTTATTTTCATAACAATATCATTTTTTATCATAAATCTTTAGTCTCCATTTTTTGGTTGTCCAATTGTGATGTGAAAACATGTTACTCTTTTGCTAAGGCCAATGCATTAATATTATTATTATTATTTTTATTATTATTATTATTTTGAAGATGATGATGATGAAGAAACTTGGCTTTTTTTAAGCATCTTATTAATATTTAAAAAAAAAAAACTGAAGGAAACAAGATTAATGAGATGCAAGTCTAGGACATTGATATACTGGCCACTACATTAAAACTTTGTTTTTAACTGACACCATGTCTCTTATTAAGTAATTTAGACTCTCACATTTTGGGAAGATGCATTGGTTTTGAACAAGTTATAGGTGTGCTTAAATCTATATGCGGTTTTATGCGAGATGCCTGTTTCTACTTCTTTTTTTTAATTCAATATAAACTTATTTCTTTTTTTTTAATTGAAGGAAAGAATTCGAGAAGTAATCCATGGCCGGGGCTGGGCATGGGCTTGTTTCACTAGTATATATAACATGTTTGTTGAGTAGAACTCTAAGTTGACCAGAAATTGATGGGATAATGCTATGATGAAGAGAATGATATTTAGTTTGCAAGAAATGAAAAAGAAATTGGGGAGTATGGCTATTTAAAAGTTAGAGATCTTCTCTTTCCTAAGTGAGTGCAAGAAGCCTTACAGAGAGAGATCTGTAAATTATGGCTTACTCCCTTGTATTTCATACTATAATTGACGTCCGCATATTCTACCACTTATAGATCAGTGTGTTTCACTTTTATTCAAATTTCCAAAGCTATAGAACCTCTGAAGATTATTCATTTTTTATGGATCTTGATGCTTATTGATGTTAGGGGCTGATCAAAAGAATGAAAATTAATTTGGAAAATTTTCTAGTTTGAGAAACAGGTTGGCAACATATAAGTGCAAGTATGGTAGAGCCAAAGTCCTGACTTAGTTTTGGAGTATTTCAGAATTATTTGTAATAGTTGCAGTGTGTGTTTGATGGTTATTAGGTGAGAGAGGAAATGTGGAACTTGGTCAAGACCAATGTCCTTGATATTGAACCGAAAGATGAAGTTGTAAGATGATTAAAATTGTAGATAGCAAGTGAAATCATTAGAATAGAAACCTTATTAGCGGGATAAAACAAGTTCTACGAGCTACTGTTCCATGTTTATTTCTTTTTGTAATAAATTCATCTCTCACCAATTATCATTCAAAATAAGGTACATAAGTTCTATATATCATCATCATCATCTTCTTCTTCATAAGGTTCAATCCATCTAGTGGTGCATTATCTTTCATTGATACCTCTTCTAATTTTAAACTCGTACATTGTTGTTGTTGTCTTTGCCGTCATCCTTATCATTGTTTTGATTTTGTTGTTGCTGATGACTTAATTTGGTGAGTTCAAAACATGGGCCTCTATGGAAGATGTAATCAATATATATATATATATATATTTCTTGGATACCCTAGCTAAGGGGTCTGGCCCCACTAAGACCTCGGGTGAGGTGAAGAGCCCTTAGGTGAGGGAAGATGACATGCCTCAGATCTATCCTCGGATGCCAGGTGAGAAATGACGGATCTTACCATTGAGGTAGAATGTCATTCACAATTATTATGTTACTCTCACAGTTAGTTCACCTTCCAACTTTGCCTACTTTATATATATATATATATATATATATATATTAAGCCTATTATGGCTGCTCGATGTAAGTCGTCGGACATTGTCTGGGTTTAAAAGGCCTAAAAAAGAATTTGAAATTATAAACAGAGAAAGGAAAAGATAAAACAGAAAATCAATTTCACTAGCTGTATTTTTTTTTTTTCCAAGTTCACAACATACTTAATTTAAGAAGTCAAAAGATTTGACCATATGACATGCTTCAGACCACAACAATAAGACCCACCAAGATAAAACATAGAGGTTCTTTAATTTGGAAAAGGGATTCAAGCATAACGTTCAAGTCATTCTCCATAAAGATTATATTTGAATGATACATCTCAGATTGCAAATTGTAAGATTTGGTAGCAATCATCAAGACTATTCATGCTTGTGTGAACCATTAACCACCCCCACAATGGGAAAAGAAAATATTGAATTCTTTAATGTTAATGGTTTAAGCACCAAGAAATAATATAGAACGTGAAAGAACGGCAACTGTCAGCTCAGTGTTTTCTCCAAGTAATTTGGAATTTAATATGGTAAATGATAATATTATCCAGTGTGACATTGCTCTCAACTCTAGTTAACATAGGAAAATAAAACTAAGGATATCATAGAATTAAGCATCTTATCTTAAATTCAATGTTCATGGTCTAGTTAAAGGATTTGGTGGACCAATTACCAATATCTATAATACCCGGATACTTGTACAAGCCCAACGTATCCGTATCAGACGAATACGATACTTGTATTGGTACCTAATACTGCACCGATATTTTTAGAGAAAAGTTTACCATATTCTACTTATGAAGTCACATTTTTGCTTCTTAACATAAAAAAAATGCTAGCAATTGATGAAAACAAAGATAATTTTATTGATTCAAAAGTAATCTAAAGAAAAAATTAGGACACCCTTATCCGGATACGTGTCCTAAATTTTTGAATGTAATGAGCCGTATCCCTGATTCCCCTCTTAAGGTATTAGTGTCATATATCTGTATCCGTATCAATATTTGTATCTGGGCATAGACAGAATAAACAAGACAAAACTTTGACAAAATAGAAATGACCAAACATGAAAAAAGGCATTGGAAAAAAATTGGATTATTACCTTGGAACGACCATCTGATCCAAGGGCATGGGAATATTTGATGTCACTCAAACTAGCAGATATGAAGTCATGGATAGTTCTATACGATTTATTGCCAGTAATGATGCCCGCGTCGATGGAAGATGAAAGTCTTGTAGTACTGGGAAATAAATAATGCTGCGAAATTTCAATTTTCAAATGCTTAACTCTGAAATTAGCCAAAAATGGATGAATCAAAGGCAAGATGAGCACCCTCTTAATCTACCATAAAACAAACAAACAATCAATCAAACAGATGAATATTGATAGGACTCATGTATACCTTGGTGAAGATAACTGTTGCAAATGAAATACCAATCAGGAATCCAAAGAACACTAACAAAATAGTCGAGAAATTAAGTTTTGATCTGACATTTGATTTTCTCATAACACTTCTGCAAACAAACATGAAAGCAAAATAAAACTTCCACACTTAAGGACTCTCATCATTAGAATGAATGAGTGAGACCAAAAAGATCAATCAATGGGTGCTTGACAAAAAACAAGTAAAAAGCAATTCCAGAAAATATGTCAAGCAAAAGAATACAAAAGTTAGGAGGCCATTTGCCATAGCTAATGATAGAACATAAGCTAGCAACTCATAAACCTGCTGTGAATGCTCCCCATGCTGTTGTAGCCTCTCAAAGAAGTTGCATCAGAGCATTGAACAAATGATAGAATGATGTGTCAGGCACGAGAGGTTTTGATGCAATAGCAGAATACTCAAATGGTGATATTGATCTTTCCAAGCTGTAGCATAAATCTTCCCGGAAATGCAAGCTTGTCCTAAAGAAGAAAATCCATGGTGATGAAGATTTGTTTTTGGGTTTTTGAGGACGAGGACAAAGACGAAGAAGAATCTTCTCACCTTGAAAAGATTAGAGTAAATTTCCACCTATCATTAATAGGAGGAAATCTGTATGATTTGATGAGGATCCTCCTCTTCTTCTGGAAACTAATCTCTTCCTTATACATCCCTCTAGATTTAGTTCCAAAGCTCCAAAAATAGACTCCCTCTCTCTCTCTCTCCTCGTAATAAAAACACTCGGGTAGTTGTTACACGAAAAGCTAGCTCAGTACTTCTATATTTGGCGGGGAAAGATTTGGAAAAGATCCTGTCGTATATTTATATGTTTTGGCTTTTGTTCCCTTGCAAAGGTTATAGATTTTATGTGCAAATTTAAAAATGACCCGTGCTCCGTTTGTATTAGAATTATGGTTTAAAAAATCAGCTGATACCAGTTTATATTGGCCGATATAAACTGATATTAGCCTATACCGCTCCGATATATCGGTATCGATATCAGGTGGCAAAAAATTGCCAAAATCTCGGTCCATCTCGGCCAAGATGAGCAAAATATCAGTATTACCGATATTTCGGCCGATATTTTAAAAATATCAGCCAAGATGTTGTATGGGTTAAAAACCGTAGTTTTTTTTACTTTTTCCCCATCTTCTTCTCCTCTCATCTCATCTCCTCAGAGTAGCAGCAGCCATCAATACTTCATAGCCCATCTCCATCACTATTTCTTGAAGAAAACATTTTATTTGGTAAAAGAAAATTAAAACCCCCTTAATTTTCCTATTATGTGTTTTTTATTTTTAGTTTTAGATAAAGCATAGAAAATCAATTTATCATAATCATCAATCTCTCTCTAGTCTCCTCTAATTTCAGGTAAACCATGAACCTTTTGATGCCCAAGTGCTTAATAATTTATCTATCTCACTATCATGTTTCAGATTTTAATATGTTATCTTCATGGTCTTGAATTTCACAATTTATTTGATGATTGAATTCGTATTAAATGATAATTGATATGTTATCTTTATTTTCTTATATTTTACATTAATAAATTGATCATGGGCATCGATAATGGTTACATTATATGAAATACTGGAGAAGACAGTGAACTGCGACACAGACATGACTCATAACTTAAGGTGACTGATATTTTAATTTATTGTTGTTACTAATAAAAAATAATATATTTTTTTAGCATTTTCTAATATTCTTGATTTTTTGAATTTTTTTGCAAATTCTTTGGATTAAAATTTTTTTTCATACTACGACAACCGTAACGAACAGATAACCGCGACCGATACTTATATCATATCGGTTTTTCTGCCCAGCCGATACCGCGACCAAAACCGAGATTTTAAACTATGATTAGAATGCATGGGACTCATAACATAAAAGGTAGATTTTGAAAAATGAGCATCAAATAATCATTCCTTTGTAGGATGATAGAATTGAAAGAAAAAAGGAAATGAATACCCCGCCATCACCACTAGTAATTCATTTTCCATCTTCTTTTGACTTTATTTGTATGAAAGAGAAAGTTATTTGATGCTCATTGTTTTAGAATTTACCTTTGCTCTTCATATTTTTTGCCGCTTATGATATGATTTCTATGTGTTTAATTCGTGTCTTCTAATGCAACAAACGGGACCTAAGATTTGTGCCAATCCCAACAAATGGTCTCATGAATTGATAACGTGGCGAATTTTATCCTAAGAGAAGACAAGATAAATGTATAGTCCAGCTGTTTAGCTCGCATCTGATCAATGCAGCTCCATTTACACTGTTATGCACTTGTGGTGTGGCTTAAATGGTCGATTTTATGCTCATCAAACCTTTACTTGTTGAATTTAATCACCTAAAAAAATTGATTAAAAGGTCATTAAACTTTAAAAAGGTCGAATCAAAAGTTAAGATATATTTTACATGACTCTTGGTAGTAAAATACCTTTTTGTCTTGTTGGGTTATTGTCTTGTATTCCTCGTAAATCGGATTAGTTCATTGGTTTAGCCGAGGACCAGCTTTTGGGTCAAGGGTGTTTTGGTATTTGTATCGGAATTTTCTTGAGGGCTAAGAAAAACTTTCTTGGAAGCCAAGAAGACGGAGATTATATATATGATGTAATCCGTAACTCTAAACTCTCAAAGAGACTACAATAAATAGAAAGTTAGTGAGAGCTCTCTCTCCTGTCTGTGTCGGCAATTGCCAAACCACGTCTAACTAGGTAAGGAAAGTAAAGTTTCTTCTTTCCCGTGGACGTAGGCACAACGAACCATGTAAATATTGTTGTGTTCATGTGTGCGATTGCTTTATGGTTTGATTCTATTTGTGCTTATCGTGGTTGACCATCGATTGCAGGTATCTTCCGCTGCGCCACTTTCCTCAACAAGTGGTATCAAATGCACAACACATCTATCATACCTCCAATAATAGGAATGTGTCCAAATGGGACCATGAGCCAACCACATTAGCACAATATGAAATATGATCATAAGTGAAAATATTTTATTTTACAATAGATTGACATACTATCAATAAGCTTTTCTTTACCCTTTCTTATTTTCCCTTTTTCACCTACAACCAAAACTCTAATTTAATTGAAAGGACTTTTTGCGAGTAAGTTACTCTTACACTCTCAATCAATGGCAGAATGAAGAAAAACTAAGAAACAACTTAAGAGGGAGTCACATAGCCGAAGGGCTGTTCAAAATGACTAAAATACCCTTATTTCTCTAGATATAAAGAGAACCCTAAATGCCTCTTGTCTCTCTGCTATTGCCCCTCTACTTTTCGCGACCAAACTCCATCCATCTATGTCGCTACCTGTCTTTCTTCCTGCAACTAAAGTGGAGAGCTTCTCACTTATTAGCTCCCTGGTTAGATTTTTTTTCCTTCATAATTCGTTTTTTCTAGTTGCTTTTTTCTTCTTTCCTTCCTCTTCCTCACTATTCATATTACTGGAGAGTTTCTTGTTTTTTCTGTTCTCTTGCTAGAGAGTTTCTTATCACAAGTTTAATAGCAAGTTTTGAAAATCTAAATGTTGCATAAATAAGGTCCACTCCCACAATTTCTTTTTATGAAAACCCATGGTGGGAGTATTGATTGATCCTTAGTTGTTTCATTTGATTCGATTTTGTGACAAATCCTACTATGTGGATATGTATCAAAGACATAATCTCGATATCACGAAATCGACCCTATAGTTCTTTCATTTGCTTCGATTCTATGATTATTAGAGGAAGTAAATGAAAAAATGAGTTCAATCTCTATCAAACCCTAGATAAGAAAAGGAGATAGAAGAAAAACGGAATTGCAAGTGGCTTTTGACATAAAAAGGAGATCACCATATCAATCAAAATAATCATGTGGGGAAAACCTCCGCTGAGCACTGGTGCTCACATTATCATAAACTAATACACCTAGATGACTCACCTTATGATCCATCCAAATAAATGATAAAACAGAAACCCCCCTTGATAGTCATCAATCCAAAGTTCCGCACCCATCCAAATGGATCGAGCTATTGGATCAACTGTACTATCTTTTGGATGGTAAAAACTTGCAGGGATATTGATCAGGTGGTTGGGATGATAATCTGAGCCTCTGTCACCATACATAGGGCCGTAAAAGGGGGGGTCGAAAAGTCCCATCCCAGGCGAGGGCTCAAGTGGACCCCATAAGGATCGGTGCTCAGCATAAGGTTAACACCAATGCGCTCGGTGGAGGGGGACCCTATCTTATAATATCACAACATGTGGACATTGTTTTTTTCCAAAAAATTAGACTAGAAATCACTAATTTAGGGTTTTTTATTGGATGTCTTTTATATGAAACTTCTTACAACTTGAATATTTCATAAAGGAGTTGTTGACTCTAAGTTATTTTGCCAAAGATTTTTAATATGTATTATTCTCCTTTTCGTTTTGTTATACACACTGCATTTTTAAACTTTTTTGTTTTTTTTTATAAATTTCATTTTGCTACAATTTAATATTTTGTTGTAAATTCTACACTAAGGGCAGTTTGTGCAACCGATTTCCATGAAAATGAAAGAGAACAACATAGAATTTTTCTACAAAAGCCTTTTTCCATCATTTGTTGGAGAAGCATAAAAAACGACTTGATTTTTATATTTTATATTTTATATTTTATTTTTTATTTTTTATTTTTGTATTTTCACCTAAAACTGTAAAAGCCTCTCCCTAGGTAGGAGGGAGAGTTTAGGAAATAAGTAGCAGCATCCTATGAAAGGACCGAAGCTCACGTACTTTAAACGTGCCTATTCTACATAAATGTGTCCTAAAAGTGAATTTTTTTTTTTTTAATGTTGGTCGAGCCTCTCTAGTCTCCATTGCTAATGTGCTAGCTCATCTGGTCAACTTGCTAATAAGCTAGTTGGCCCCACCTGATGATCCATTGAGTGGACCACAAAACAGGGTCCCTCCAAAAGTCACTAGTCCTGGAGTTTTACACACATCCGAATAGACTAGACTGTTAGATCGATTATATACTCATATTGAATAGTGGAAGTGTGTCATCCATTGATCAAGGATTTCAATAATCATCTGAGCTTCCATCACCATACATAGATAGGTGAGGGAGAGATCTTTTGATCCCTCCTCCCAGGTGGGCCCCACACGCAAAAATTGGGTGTGAACTCATGAGAGGGTGCCTCTTCTATGTTATTGGGGTGAGCACATCAATTAACACTGCTTCTGTTATATCGGGCATTCTCATACTTCTCAATTTCTTATTTTCTAATGGCTTTAGGTTTGATTTTATTTCTGTGTGAAGTCCTCTTCTCTATCGACATTGTCATAGTTACATTCTTCACCATGAGTAGCATTTAAGGGACCTGAGTTCATCACATAGCATTCTATTATATTGTCACATCATATTCCAACCTTATCAATGCTTTGATGCTAATGGAAAACCCATTATGTTAGGTTTTCAACTTTATCAGTACAGTTGTCAATTAATCATGCATAAGATGTGGTCACCTTATTTCATGGCGCATAAGAATATAGGGAGGACAAATGCATCATCATGCAGTTTGTTTATGGGTTGGGCCAAGATCAGTACTTCTGGCTTGACTTTTGGTTGGGCCCATTAAGTTTTTCTCATATGAGGCCTGGATCATGAATGCTGAGCCTATTCTCAGAGGGAGGAACAATTGATACTGATAGTTTAGTGGGCACCACCTCGATCAATGCCAAATTGCCAATTAATGGGCACATAGGGAAAGAACTCATCATCATGATGATTGAAGTTTGGAAAAGAAAAAATAGCCCCATGTGATGATGCTAACCCTTGAATTTAGGGGGCTCCAAGATTAACCACCGTTAGGTTTTTTTCAAGGGCATAAAATCAAGGGTTAGGATCATCTAAGAAGGCTAATATTTTAAAGATATGGGTATTCACCATTTTCTAATCCTCACCACTGATCATAGCATCCTAAAGATTCTCACCATCCACAGTAACTGTTCCTAGTAATTTGAAAAATCCAAACCGTTCAGAGTAAACGAAGCCCCCTCTAAATAGAAGAGAAGTGCACATCAGATTGATAACCCAAAAAATCTGAATACAATATTACAAAAAACTCAAGTGTTTTTTAACGATTAATCTGAGTATTTATTTTGAATGGTTTGGATTTTCATACGTATGCCCCATTGAGGAGAATTTCTCCCGAGTGGAACCGATAGAATCAACAGTTGGGACCAGGTGGGCCATCAGCAGTGGGACCCACTTTTTAACGGACTGGAATCCGGATCATCATTTCTCCTGAAATACGTTACCAGGGAGGGAGGGAGAGAGAGAGAGAGAGAGATAACCAAGTAAATGCCAGTGCATTCAACCAGGGAGGATTTTCAGGAGCAGAGAATGGCAACGTGTCACTCTTCCATTAGCTCACATTCATATGACAACAGAACGGCATTCTTCTCATCTCTCTCCTCTTTTGGACCCCAATTAATTACAAGAATAATGACAATTAACATCAAAACCAAAACAACAAGTAGAAGAAGAAGAAGAAGAAAAACCAATGTGTTTCCCATTCTCTCTCTGTGTCTGCTTCATTTCTCTTCTCCTTTCATTAATAGAAATCTGATGCCAACACTTCTCTTTCAATCTCTTTATCCTTCTTCTTCAAACAAAACAATATACAGGGAAGGAACATATTGAGAGAGAGAATGGCATGCATGAAGAAGCTGGGATCCAAATCAGGAGCATTCTCACGTGAAGGCCAAACCTGGTACGTATACGTATCCATATAATAACTTCATTGGGTTCTCTTTGCATTTTGGAAGAATCTCTCTGTTCTTCTTTTTTTTTTTTTTTTTTTCCTTCATTTGATTTTTGTGAATTGCTGGTGGTGGGTTTGTGGAGATATGGATAAGTTTGGTATTTGTTAGTATTAATTCTCTGTACAAAAACATATTTGTGTATCTTGTGATCTGTAACCAATTGTATATTTTTAGAAAACTATACAGGGATGCAGAGTTATGTTTAGAGTTATGGGGTTCAATCTGGGATTATCAATGAAAATCTGTATTCTCTGTGTGAAAATGTATACATTAGTTTGTGCAGATATGTGTTTGTCTTCTCATTATCATCATGTTTGTGTATTATTTTTCGTAAATTAGTTAAAATTATACGCATAATGCATGCATATTTTGATGAAAAAAATATTTCTTAGGTCATGTCTGGATCTTCTTAAACAGAGTCCAGGTATAGGTAATGGCTATTAGAGTTAGAAGTAACTTAATTGCAGGGAAGCCAAGTTTCAAGAATCCAAATGGTGCTTTAGGGTTGTATGTTTGTATTATTTATTTAGGGTCACACATGGGACCTAGTCATATTTGTGTGAGCTAACAGAGGTTTTTATATTTATTTATTACAATACTAAAAAAAACAGATTCAAGTCCTAATTTTGTCTTTGTGAATTTCTTTGAGAGTTTAAGACTACATTTTTTTTTTAAAAGAAGAAGAAGAAGAAGCATATGACACAGAAGAACATTGACAAGAAGCAGACAAGCACATTATCCAACAAGATGATGGAATGCGGTGCCCTAAACTTGTGGCAATTTACAAGCCAACAAAACATTTATCTCTGCATAGACCTCACTTAACAAGTAATCACCAAGAGAAGAGAATAAATGAGAGATAGACGTCTGGGGCCAATTGTTTAATTGCAATTATCATTAACATGAATCTCTAGAGTTGTTCATAATTCGATTTTGTTAAGTAACTGTATGTATTTTGATCCTGTTGGAGTACACACTGGCCAATTGTTTAATCGCAATTATCATGATCGTGAGTCTCTTAGATATCTTTATAATTCAAGTTTGTTTAGTACTTGAATGTGTTTTGATCCTTTTGGACTACACACTTGGTTTCTGAACTCTGTATGACATTTTTTTTCCTTCTTGAGTTCTCGGTCCAGTCTTCTAGTGCTGTACAAATAACAGCGCTACTGCCACAAAAATAACTCAATTATACACCATATTTCACATCAGCATCTCTCTCTCTATATCTCTCTCTCAATGACGAAGCACATAAAAATAATGTCAAGTCAGGGAGAGTATCTCCTTGATGTGTGATAGAAAGATGATTGAAGGTATCTAAGTTACTGGGCAACCATCTTTTCCTTGTCATTCCCTCTTGACAGAGGGGACTGACAAGTTGCATGTGGATCAAATCTAAAGTGAGAAGTCCAGTCATACATTTGGATCTATTAAGGATTAATGGAAAGTGTCACTTCACAGATACGTCTGGATACGATTCCTATCCACAGTTTCTTGATGGAACCTTGGTTGAAGATTGGCAATAGTCTTGACCTGTGATCTTGTGGACAATGGAAGTGGAGTTACCTCCTCTAATAAAGTGATATTATTTTAAACACATGCTTTCTGAAATCTGAACCAATAATGTTAACATATTTTTTGCCCAACAAAGAGAGGGGGTAAGCCGAAGAGAACATGGATGGAAATAGTAAAGATATATCAAGTGCAATCTATCTAACGATTTGGCTCCGGATAGATCAGAATGGAGAAATAAAATTTGTATTCTCAACTCCAAAAAAGTTGGGATAACGCTTCAATGATAAAAATGATAGAAAAAGAAATCCTAATGAGTACATAAATGAGTTTCTAAGTTTTATTATATTTTTAGATGAGATTTCAAACATTCACTTGAGTTAATAGAAACCCACAAAAACTTGAATATTTGTTAAAACGATCATTCCATTGGACACCTTAATTTCCTGGTCACTGTTTGGACTACTACTACTGTTGACCTGCTTACATCCATTAGTTCGCAATCATTTCAAATGTTGACTAAATCATAAGCACTAAGGATTTTCACTTAAATGTTGTAAGCCTCTAATAATTACTATAAATGATATAATGTTGGTTCTTTAACTCTTAATCAAAGCATTTCTTTCTTGCAGGGTTTGTGGAACAGGACTTCAAAGTGATGTTACTATTGAAGTTGGACAAATGTCCTTTCATCTCCACAAGGTAATATTCATTCTATCGAGTTTGAGCCTTATAGTGTTTTACTGGCTATTTTTATTTGATTTTATTTTTCTACGTACATTTATGCCCTTAAGCAAAAGAAAAAACATACATTCATGCCAAAGTTAAAACTCCAAAATGGAAAAAGGTTAATAAGGTGGTGGTTTTTTTTTTTTTTTTTTTTTTTTTTTTTTTCAAAAGAGCAGGTTTTTTTTTTTTTTCTTTTTTTTTTTTTCAGTGCTAAAGTAAGATTCAGTTTTTCCTTTGTTTTTTTATCCATGATTCCATGGCCCTACGGAGCCAAAATTCACATTTCATTTGAGGAGAAATCAGGAATTGACAACCCAAATCTTACATTAAATATTAAATAAAATGGGACAAGGATGATGAACAGAGTAAAATACTATTCCAGATTTTCTTTTAAATATAATGAAGCAAAAAAGTTACTTTTTTTTTATTGATTTGTGCATGTAATCCTTTCACAGGGTATGTCAGATGTCTCCAAAGAGAAGGGTGACATTAATTCATAGGTTTTGTTAAATATGCTCCAAATTCTAAAGGAATGGCATTGTAAGAGAAGGATAACGTCTGTTTATGTCCCTCAGCTCTTATGCATATACTAGTATTTTTAATTCAATTCATGAACTTGATGTGACATACAATGCTACTCATGTGATGCATGAGACTGCAAAACCTTCAATGTGAAGGGTAGAACAAGGACGAATGCGCATGCCTGACGGTTACAATATTCTTGCAGTTTCCATTGTTATCCAGGAGTGGGGTATTGGAAAAACTGATTGGAGATTTCTCCGGTGAGGAAGCAAGCAGCTGTGTTATTCAGCTTCATGAAATCCCTGGCAGTTCCAAAGCTTTTGAACTTGTAGCAAAATTCTGCTATGGAGTCAAACTAGAACTTACTGCTCTAAATGTGGTTGCTCTACGGTGTGCTGCTGATTATCTCCAAATGACAGAAGACTATGGAGAGGGGAATCTCATCGCACAGACCGAGGGTTTCCTTAATGAGGTATTCGGTAGCTGGAATGACTCAATAAAGGCTCTCATGACGTGTGAAGAAGTTCTTCCGCAAGCAGAAGAACTCCACATTGTCTCAAGATGCATCAACTCTTTGGCAATGAAAGCTTCTGCAGACCCTGCTTTGTTTGGTTGGCCTGTATCTGGCCGCAGCTCTAACAAAAGCCCCAATGACAGTGTTCTATGGAATGGCATAGGATCAGGAAGTAACCAAAGAACTGCTAGTGAAGATTGGTGGTATGATGATGTGTCTTTCCTGAGCTTAAATCTATATAAAAGGTTGATTTTATCTGTTGATTCAAGAGGTATGAAACCAGAAAGTATTGCAGGATCTTTAATGTTCTATGCAAGGCGGCATCTTCCAGGACTGATTCGACACTCGAGCTTTCGAGATATTGCATTTCGTGGTGCACCTGGTACTTCTGTTTCAGCACCTTCAGAGAGTGACCAAAGAATTCTCCTTGAAGAGATTGTCAATATGTTGCCAGTTGAGAAGGGTGTCACATTGACCAAGTTCCTTCTTGGAGTATTACGCACTGCAATGATTTTACATGCGAGCCCATCATGTAGAGAGAATTTGGAGACTAGAATAGGTGCGCAGTTAGACCAAGCAGATTTGGAAGATCTTCTAATACCAAATATGGGTTACACAGTGGAGACCCTTTATGATATCGACTGTGTTCAACGAATCGTTGATCACTTCATGTTGGACCAATCTGCAGCTGATACTTCTCCTCCTTACATAGTTGAGGAGGGGCAATTGATTGGCTCCCCTTCACTCACACCAATGACTATGGTAGCGAAGCTTGTTGACGGTTACCTTGCAGAAGTTGCACCAGATGTTAACTTGAAGTTCCCCAAGTTCCAGTCTCTAGCAGCTGCAATTCCTGATTATGCAAGATCACTGGATGATGGCATCTATCGTGCTATCGACATATACTTGAAGGTAAAAGAATTTCTGTTACACTATTTGAATATCATTAAATATTCCATGTGTAACATTTCATCCATGAATGTTTCTCAACTTTTTGCAAATCCATGCACACAATCATATACATCTATTTACAAGTACGTGGAAAGGGTTACAAAAATTCATACCATGTGATACATGATTCATTTATTCATATTCATATACACTATATCTGCAGACTCAATTTAGCCTCTTTTTTTTTTTTTCTTACTCCTATTTGGATATAGTCAGAAGGGTTTTGTTCTTCTTTTATTTTATTCTATTTTTTAGACACAATAAGGGCCCTATATTAGATGGTAATACATTTTCAGTTACGATACATCCAACCCCAAATCGATTTGATAAGGCTTTAAGATGAATTTACATGAATAGTTGCTTTCATTTTTGGGATATAAAACTATGCATGTCTATGTCCATGTGATTCCATTGTCATTAATGTCAAAAAATCCCTGATATGTCTTGACATGCAAAAATATAAAAATCTCTATTATTGTAGATCCCTTCATCAATGTTTTAACGTGTGCATATATTCATGCATGTACAACGGATACTTATGCAGATGAATCATATACACGCCAAAATCCACAGTTCTATGTATGACATACTAGATGAATATGCCCATGACAGTTTTGTTCTTACCTTAATATTGTCATTATCTGATTTTTAGGCACACCCATGGCTCACAGACTCTGAGAGGGAGCAGCTCTGCAGGCTCATGAACTGCCAGAAGCTCTCATTAGAGGCTTGCACCCATGCAGCACAGAACGAGAGGCTTCCCCTCAGAGTAGTAGTCCAAGTTCTCTTCTTCGAACAGCTGCGCTTAAGGACATCAATCGCTGGTTGGTTCTTTGTCTCTGATAACCTTGAGAACGCTCATGCCCCAAATGAGAACCTTGCACTCTCCAAGAACGATGAGTCTAACGAAGCAGGAGCCATGTATGATTCAAAGGAAAACCAAGTCTTCGGCTTTAACGACATGAAACTGCGGGTCTCAGAGCTCGAGCAGGAGTGCTCCAACATGAGGCAAGAAATTGCTAAGCTGGGTAAACCAAAGAGTTCCTGGAACATCTTCTCCAAAAGGTTTGGATTTAAGCAAAAATCACAGCCAGGCAATTCCAAAACAGCAACTGCAGGTGACCAGAATCACAAAAAGACCGAGTTAGATGATTGAACTTGTTTCAGATTAGGATGCTTTTCATCTGTCATGGTATAACATACACATTGTGCCCGCATGTGAATCACTGTATCTGTTTATGATTCTACTTCCATTCTCAGAAAATGTTGAACTGATTAGTTCCTTTTGTTGTTTATGGGTTAGTGGATGACTTTGATCAATGTAATTATGCTTAGAAATTACATTGTAACTTGATTTGTTTGCAACTGAGAATCGACTGGTTTCCACCTTCGTAGTAAATGATAGTCACCTCTTTGTTTTCCTTTATCTTGAATAGCATGCCTTGGTGTCTTGAATTGGAGATGAGTAAGGGAATCAATGACCATTTTCACATTTTTCTACTTCTTGTGCAGGGGTGACTTTCGCCTATTAGTTTATCGGAATTACCATCAACTGTCAGGACCCTTTGATATAAAACAGCTCAAGCTATTGGTGTTTTTGGTTACTAAGATGAGTGTTTGAATCCCTGGAGACATGTTTCTGTCCATGTACGGTCGTATGGCGTATTTCTGTCTGCATGAGGAGGGCTGTCAGGACCCTTTGACATGCACTGTTTTATCATGCACTATTGCTAACAAACAGATTCGATGTTGATATTCTGAACCTGCATTTTCCTTTGGATTTGATGATTTCAAAGTGCGGAATTGGAAGTTTTCTGCACAAAGTATTGAAGGTTGACAGAAGCTGGGACGCGGAAAATCTTATTTGCTGTGTGCTTAGTGCAACAAAATAGTGCAAGTGCGGAAGTCGAGCACTGTGGTAATGGGTATACAAATAAAACCCTTATCTTGTGATTTGGAAATGAAAATTGAGGTTCCAGAGTACGATGAAAGATCTGATAGAGGGAGTAAATGAGCAATATGAAAATGTTGATGTCTAAATTCATCACTCATTCAGTTAACATCCACTAACCAACTCGATTTCAAACCCATGTCACAGCATGTAGAATTTCTACTGCAGGCATCCGCAAGCCAAGCGGTGCGTGAAAAGTCATCCCAGCTTTTAATACAGTGAGCCCCCTCTCAGCATCAACGGGAGAGATGAGCTTCCACACAAAGCATTTTATGCGGACGCCCACTGGAGAAAATTTGGACACTGATGCCATTAGAGACTGCTCTCCAACCATTGGATAACGAAGACAACTACATTTAAGGTCTATCTGGGTCTTTGTAAACCAAGTGCAAGCAACTCGGGTCCACGCACGAACCAAGGATGATACCATAGACAACCCACGTTACCTGTATATACAGATTTGTTCCTCACGACTACCAATTACAAGTAAAATGAGTTAAATGTAATCAGACTAATAGATAATGCAAGCAACTCATTCAAAAATGAGTTTCATGTGTTAGGATAACTTCCATTAAATCACCGAATTGTTATTTTTCCGAGACCAATAACAAGTAAAAAAGAGTTGGATGTAATGCAATCAGATTTACAGGTGAACTAATTCCTGGGAAATTGAGTTCAAAGTAACCTAAATGGCACCACAGATTATTTCCACAACCATGCAAGAGAACACAGTTAAGACACTGACTGTAGATCAGGTGGCCATAACACGACTGCTTCAAGCTGTCACATCATACAGACTGGATGATACAATCAAGAGCAAATAGACAATGAATCAAGCAGAAAGAATGATTGCAAACCAAACCCCCACAACGCCCTCCCCATCTTCATCGTCAAAGCAGACAGAATTCTGCCTAGTATGACTTCAAAGGATGCAAATAGGATCCACACCTGATATTTGGGTCGAATCTCGTGTGCTTTTTTCTAGTTGGAGTTTGTGTTTGAATAAGCTTTCACCCAACAGTTCAGTCCTTGTTGCCAAGCCATGACCACAACCATTTAAGCCTTTCAAGCCAACTTCTACAACGGCCAAACCACTACTGTGGTAACCAAAATTCAACAGTGCCCAACTCTGTTGGTAAGGGCCAAAACTTGGATAGCGCTCCACTCGTGTTGGAAGGGCAGTCCAACTAATGAGTCACTAAGATTAACCCACTAGACCTGTCTTTTTTTATTAAAAAAGAGAGAGAAGACTTCTTCCCTGTTATATATTAAACAAAATTAGTTCTTTTCATTCGAGAAAGGCAACATTGCTTCATCCTTCCTAACAATGAAACTTCTTGTCTATGCAGACTCCAATCTTCACAGGAGCCTTTTGATCACCCTATATTCTTAACAATTTGTCTGCAAGCCAACATGTATCACCCTCTGAAGTAGAATACTTCTTGACTAAGCGTGAATGACTAAGAATAAATAAATAAGAAAGAACAAGAACTCATTTATTGTTCACAAAACAGGGTGATGTGAAAACTAGTTTCTGATTCCATTCAATGAAATAATGAAAGAATAATGAAAATTTTATTTTAATAGCTGGTATACATCAAAGAATCAATCTCTATATCTCACCAAAAAAACAAGAGAGTCCACGAGCTGAAGTGGCAGAAACAGCAGCGGCAAGCCTAATAGTTTTTCCTCAAAAGATGACAAGAAGACTGCCCAATGGATACAGTACAGAGATGGGTATGCTACACATTCTCCATTTCATTGCTAGGCCTCATAAAAACGTGGCTTGGAAGAGGAAAGAGGGATACACAAAAGCTAGCTAAAGCAAGCGGTCTTAAGTACATAGCCACGTTTTTGTTTCTGCTTATCTTCAGCAACAATAATTCTTAAATACGAGTCTCCTCCTAAAGCTCATCTATGCCCCCCATACGGTTGATGAGAAGGATAACCACCCATCCCCATCATGGGGTTGTACCCACTGCCTTGCATGCCAGGACCAGGCGGCAAACCTGGGGCAGGCAGCATTTGTGTTCCCCGGACTATACCATTGTTCATCCCCATCCCCATTGTTTGATTCATTCCTCCTCTGTAACCCCCCACTCCCATGCCAGGAACATTTCCCATTCCCATTCCCATACCTATGCCACCACCCATGGCCATACCCATTCCCATTCCAGAGCCCAACATGGGATTCAGAGGAGGCATAAGACAAGTCGCACCAGCACGGCCAATCCCAGAACCAGCTCCCATTGCTTTACCCATTGTGATGGTAGATGTAACAGGAGCTGCAGGTGTTTTCTCTTTTCTCTTCTCCTTCCTGTTAATGGAATCAAAGTCTACTCCAATATCCGCCAAGGGATTTGTTTTTGCTGCAAATGAAGAAAGTCATTTAGGAAGTGATCATATCAAAGATAAAAGTAGCATCCAATCAAAAACCAGTTGTCGTCGATGAAATTGATGCAATGGGCAAAGAGGAAAGATTCAAAGTTCCAAAAAAAAAAAAAAAAAAAACACAAAACTTGGCTGTTTGGTTGCAAGCATTCTGAGAATTCATGTCCGGGAGAACTTGGAATTCTCCAAATGTTGTCCCCTAAGTGAGATTCCAAATGCTCAAGCCTAATCCGACATTAAGAATGCTGAAATTTTGAAAATTCAAAAGGCTAAAAGTGGATTTTCAGGTGGGATGGTAATAAGAATTCCAGTATCAAACAAGTATCAAGCAGAACATTTGGAAATATCAAACTAAATTATGTGGCATGGTTCAAAATATCGGCCATCATAACATATCAATTATCAACTGATACATTATTTGTATTGGTTGTCGGTGATGCAAGGTGCAGGTATAGCAGCTAGACCATGAAATCATATGTTGGTTGACACATCCAATGCACACCGGTATAATGCTGATATGGACTGACATGGCCAACATGAAAGTTAACATTTTCACAGTTTTCACTTGAAAGTTTTCTTTTCTTTTATTTTCTTAAATGAGCTGTGAGGGTGCTTCTTTAATGTATTTTAAGTTCAAGATCAAGCATTTAAACATGATTACAGGTTCCAATCGTTGGGATCTCTGCATTTTGATTATACTCTTACATCGATACTTTTTTTTGTTACTTTCGCTATTTTTAGGCCTTTCCTATGGTATCCAAGTAGTTTAGATCTCCAATTTCTAGTATGGGTTCATTCTTAACTAAAAACTCTATGTTTCATATTCCTTGGCTTCATATAGCATTTATTTTCTTGCTTCATTTGATTCAACTTTTGTGCTTCATACTACTCAAAAGATAATTTCATACTTCAGTATCCATTTGGTAAGAGTTTATTTCTTAGTTCATGAAAAAAAATGAAATAACAGATGAATTATGCCCGTTGTAAGTTGTGTTTCTTTAACTTTTAGCTGATAGTGCATAGAATTGGAAAACCTTAAGAACTTAAAATTTTTTAGGATCAAGCAATGATACATGACCTGGATAGCCTGTAGCCCAATACAAACCCATGTAAACCATGCCCTGATTGTATTTTAATGTTTTTTAAATTTTCTGCATTTTCTATAAAAAAATCACCTTTTTTGGGGCAAAAATATATTCCTATGCGGATCAATATGGGTGGTAAACCATTAATATATATTCCTTTTCAGGCTAGCAGATATTCTACCTAATTACTGATGCCTCTGTTCTAATCATAAAC
The DNA here is from genome assembly GCA_029852735.1 of Persea americana. Lineage (NCBI taxonomy): Eukaryota > Viridiplantae > Streptophyta > Magnoliopsida > Laurales > Lauraceae > Persea > Persea americana. The sequence goes on along the minus strand of CM056813.1, from coordinate 9,021,193 downwards.
ATTCTATATTTCCAATACTTTTCAAAATTAAAAATTCAAAAGAATGAAAGTATCATCAGGTAAATGGCAATACTTAAACTACTGATAAAAAAATGTTAATACTTAAACTATGACGGAATATTTGGAAGAACACAATAATACTTGTACAAAAATAAATAAATTTACTAGCAAGTTTATCAAAACCTTGTCCCAACTATGTTGGGGTCGGCTGCATAAATTTTGTTTCTGCATTCTGATCTATCCCAAGCTAAATCCTCAGATAGGTTGAATTTCTTCATATCTATCCTTACCACTTCCATCCATGTCCTCTTTGCCTAAGCACATAACTATATATGTCATAAATTTCAAAAAGTACATAGTTCGCCTGTTGCAGCACCAGCATGGTAGCTAGTAAATTTAGAAGAAATAAAATAAACCTTGTCCATGGAGAGGATATTCAGTAAAGAAATAAAGAAAAAACAGTAAGCACTTACGTCCAGAGATATTCAAATCAACTAGACCTCGGCTCAGCGTGTCAGCCCAAACTGCTGACTTAGGCTCAAACTTGTTCTTTGACGGCTCTTCTTTGACATTTGGTGAAGTTGAAACAGTAGGAGGTGCCTGAGAAACTGTTGGACCTGCGGGTCCTGAGTGTTGCGGGATGTTTCCAAGACCATCACTTCTTGACTGCTGTGCACTGGACTGCGCTAAGTGCAAAAGCTCTTGGTTTGTAGAAGGAACTAGAACACTGTTTACACTGGGAGGAGTAGAAGTAATACAATGAAACATGTCCCCAAAATCAAATGCAGGGCCTGTTTCTACATTTGCAGTAGTCGATTGAAGAGGCTCTGAGCCTACGCTTGTTGCAGGAGGTTGCAAGGAAGTTCCAGATGCAAAGTTCTGGGGTTGAGCTGCAAATTTGTCTTCAGAAGGAACAGCTCTGAAAGAAGAATGTATCGGTGGTGTTGCAGGATGTTGACTATTGGTGGGTTGAACTGTGAAATTGTCTTCAGAATGAACAGCACAGAAAGGAGAATCCGCTGGTGTCCTTGGTGGATGATGAATATTGGTGGGTTTAGGTGGAAAATTGTTGTCAGAAGGGACAGCACTGAAAGAAGAATGCTTTGGTGTTGTGGGAGGATGTTGAATGTTGGTTGGTTGAGCTGCGGAATTGTCTTCAAAAGGAACGACACCAGAAGGAGCATTTGTTGGTGGTGTCGGAGGTTGAATATTAGAGACACCAGGAGGACCAGAACTAATACCACCAAGTGTGTCTCCAAAGTAGTATGCAGGGACTGTTTCCCAATATGCGGTACACGATTGGAGAGGCTGCAAGCTTACACTCCGAAGAGGTTGTAAGGAAGTTGTGGGAGCAAAATTCTGGGTCTGAGAAGTGAAATTGTCTTGAAAAGGAGTAGCCTCAAAAGGTGAATCCCCAAATGGATTTTCACTACTCTGCATCAAGAGAGTTAAAGAATGATACATCACAAAAGAAATTGTGCACAAAACATGACACATGAGGAATCATGAGAAATCCCTACTTCACTCATGTGGAACCCATGATTTTGTTGTTCAGACCATTAATGAGAAGAGATTCCACCACCAATGATGTCCCAAAACTGTCCAAAATTAGATCTCTATTTCTTCAATGCATATACATGGATAGTTCAGAATAACAAAAGAAAAAAAAAAAGCCAAGAAGGGTGGCTTGGATCTTCCAGATCTCCCAATCAAGAGAATCGAGACATTATTAACAATGATGCCCATGCATGCCCAAGCCCTCCACATATCAATAGTCCGGATCAATAAATTATTGCTCCAGCATGAAGTGCACAGTAAACTGTTCTTGTCCTGGACAGATGGACCTTATTTCTCTAAAGCTAATACATGTATGTATTTATCCATTATTCAGAAAAAAGAATTCGTTTTTTTCATGTGATCAATATGTACAAACACCTTCAAAGCCCTTATCTTGTACCGCAATTTAATAATCTCCAACCATGCAAAAACAGGAATTGACAGATCTAAATGTACTTTGTATTGTTTATTGGTACATCATCAGCAAACCTCCCAGTTGCAAGCATGTTTAAAAATTTGGCAAAACTAAGTCAACTGGAACTTGGCAGTGGCACCTATCCTATAAAGTCAAGTCGTCATTATCACCATCAAAGGCCGGCTACATGATTTCTATTTCTCCATTCTGATCTATCCTTTCAAGTAAAATCACCCCTACTAATTCCTGTGGGAAAAGCCAAAAATTATAGTTTTTTGGGCTTTTGCTCGTAAGGTGACCTGTACTGTATGAACTCCCGCCCCCCCCCCGCCCCCCAACCTTCGTAAAGGTTTAATTTTCCCCATGGGTACCTGTCCGAACAGCATGCAATGAAATTTATGTTAAATGCCTCCTATATATGCGACATCACGATTCTTTAATGCAATATTGCACAAATCACGCTTGAAAATCAAGGAAAGGAGAGGTTCTGCTCAGCCAGTTTTGCAATATCAAAAAAATTAAAAAAAATGCTGATATTGCACTATTAAGGGCATTTTTGTCAATTGCAATAGCATCAGTTGTACGGAGCATCTGAGGGGAAATTGTATAACTTTGTACCAGAGACGGGAAATGCTTGTTTAGACATGACTGTGTGGTCAAAAGACCTATTTTTTCCCAACTTTATATTGTGACAAGATGCGGGAAGCTTCAGGGTATGGTCTCCCTATGTCACTGTTATTGGAAGATCAGGACCACATTTTATGGAAGATTTATGCATTAAGAAAATCGAAGGTACTATACAATCAACTCTGTAAATAAAAATGCAGCCACATATTAGTTAGGTCATTCTTAATAATGAAAACACTTGTCCTTAAACTTCTAAATTCATAGTACTCCATTTTTCATTACATTTCTTTTCGCAAATTTCAAGGCTTACAGGGGCTCAAGGGCGTGACTCAGTTCAACTGAGCTAAGTCCCATTCAACTTAGCCAAGTCAACTATACAATGGGACCAATACTAAAATTCTTTTTTTCCTTTTCCATTCCAATTATTATGACCAATCACTAATATTAGTTTTAGGGTGAAATTGAAAATAAAGAACATGCTACCTATTGGCATTTCTACTTTTGCAGCAGGCCAAAGGTCCAAACCTGTTACCAAATCTTAGGCTTTAATTTGCTTCACTGATGACCTTAACACCACCCTGCCAGCCAATGTGGTGGTGGGAGAGAAAATTTTGCAGATAACCCTGCCAGTCTATGTCGAATGCCTTCTTTATTTAGTAACCACCTCTATTAATTAGAAAATCTTGGTTAGTCCAAGGCTGGATTTGATAAGATAATGAAATCAACATCAACCCTGATTAAACTGATTCAAACTTAATGGTATTTTGTGTCATCATCTGAATTAATTTGGAATGAGACTCGATCGAAGAGAACCTTTTATCCTTTGAAGACAAAATAATTGATTTCTTCAATTGGATGAAAAACCTGTCATTGACAGGCAGCAGCCAAGGTGGTTCACCTAGATTTTCATAGTAATAGAGGTAATTATTTGTAAAAATTAAAAAATATATAGGTTATTCGTAATTGTGAAAATATACAGGATTTTTTTGTAAATCATCCCCCTCCCCCCTCTTCTCTCTCTCTCTCAAGAATGGGTTTTTCACCAACATCATCACCAGCGAAGCCTTTTCCCATCAATCTCGGTTGGCATCGTTGGCACAAATCCAATATACTTCAACTAACTACCTGGTATGCAAATCTATTTACTGAGAAAACTAATCTAATTTGTTGGAAGCTTCTGGAGAGTTGCTTAGTCAATTATTGAAATAGAAGGGGTCTTCCCATTCAGTTTCAACAAAGCACATCCGCTTCATTTTATTTATATTTATGAATTTCTCTAAATGTCCCAGTATTCTTTTGTCAATTCAAGAAGCTCGTAATGCATAATCAATCATACCTGGTTTAGAATAGCGGGTGCTGATGAGGGTACAGGAGTGGGCCCCAAATCATAATTTGCAGGATCAGCAGAAGTTGAAACCGCCGGCATGAGAGCAAATGAATTTGAAGAAAATGAATCTGAGAAGGCAGCTAAGAGGTCCAAATCAGCAGCACTTGCAGTGCATGGAGCAACTGATCAAGGAAAAGACAACCCATTAGTTTTCCCCTATGGCTTCCTAAGGCAGGTGGCATCACCATATGCATTTACCTAAATCTGTGAAATAAGGGAACACAATAATAGAAAACTGATTCAATTCAGAAAAAAAGTTGGTAACGGTAATTTTAAATAATCAGACAAAGGTATCCCTTCAAATTCCAAAATTAATCCCCTACATTTAGTAGCTCCCAACCAGAGAGGCCCCCATCTAAACTAAGTTTGGGTTTTTATCCTAGTGCACCCTCAAGGATAGAAGCTCACAACAGTTTCTGTTAAACTCAGACTAAGAGGAATCCCACAACGGTTGCCAAATGCTCAGCTTCTTACCCGAAGAGAATTTTGTGCAACCAAACAAATTTTGTTCTCCAGCTAGCTGAGAAAGGAACAATAGTAGGAACGTGAAAAAAACAATCAACGAGTGCAGTGTGTATGTGTATATATCTATTGAAAATCCTAAAGTGAGCACCGAGCACCATCTGGACGCATCCTCCGTTTCTTTTCACACATTAGCATGATAAAGTTGGTGGGCCCCACACGGTCCGCTTGTGAGGAGGGCCCCTATATGTGTATATATGGGTCGTGCTTTTTTGGGGAGGGTCCGTCCGGATGGCCTTATGGGGCCCACATGGGGCCCCACCAATCATAAGGAAGGTGGGGGATTGGAAGATTTAGAGGTAACCCACTCATGTTCGAAATTTCAAGCCCATTAGATAATCCTTACACCTTAGATCCATGGCCATCAAGTTGAACTGTTTTAGAAGGCATCAATTCTTTTGATTTTAATCAAACAATCAGTCCAATTCGGATGGGTGTCAAAAACCTTGGGCCAATGACATAATCATAGGGAGCCCTAGGTGGGCCCCATATAGGATGTTTCATTGCTGACTTGTCCGCGGGAAAGCAATTAATTATATATATATATATATATATATAGGTTGTGCTCACCTATAGATGCATCTCAAGGACCCTCCGTGTGGACTCCCTTGTGGGGCCCAATAATCATGTGGGAGGAGGGGAGTTGAAAGACATTCAGGAGCTACATGTGTGTAAAATTTCAACTTCGTTAGATCAACCTAACTCTTCATCCATGGCCCTCAATTTTAATAGTTTTAGAAGGCATCAGTTTTTTAGGATTTCAATCCAATGGTAATAAAACAGTTGGATGTATCAGATTCGGACTTATTCCAATTCAGGTGGGAGTTTTTATTCTTTATTTTTATTTTATATTTATATATATATAGAGGGACATTTATTTGGATCCATCCCTCAACATAGGGTGAGGGAACTTTCTCTTTTCTCATATGATCATATATGACTTTTCCTCTTTTGCACATAAAAATTTTCAATTATGAAAGTGTCCCTCACCCTATGGTGATGGATGAATGCACGTGAATATTGTCCGTATATTTATATATATATATATATATATATATATGGTGTGGTGGGAGTGTGGAGGCGTTTAGCGAGCGTGATGAGTTTGGACAAATCATAGAGGGTCCCAATAGGCATGGCATGAAACAAGAGTGGAAACAGTCAGAGGAAAGGAAGACTGATAGATGATTCAGTAATTGAGAATTCAAAACATTGAACAGCCTTTCAACTGATAAGAGTCACTTAGATTTATCGTCAATGGCTTGCTTTGAAAGATCAACAAATGGATAGGCTCAACTAAAGTTAGAAGAAAATGTAGAGTGATATCCTAACAGTAGTCATCTTCCTTCTTGACGGACAATAAAAACATATGCAACAAGTATGCCCCACACATGAATGCAGAGAATCTTGTAATATCATGCCACCCCCCTCTCCCGGAACTCCACACCTGAATATGGCACATTTTAGTATTGAAATATTGTACAAATTCCAATATGGTAGAATACCAGAGGCCCTTACTACAATCATACGTATAGACAGAAAAAGTGTAGCACAAAAACATACTCCAGATTATCTAATAGCCAAGGGGCAGATTCCTTACCAGACGTAGAACCAAGTGGATCAAATCCATTAAATGCATTGGCTTCTTTGTTGGGGGAAGATGCAGCAACGTCACCCGCAGTTGTTGTCTGACCTTCAGTTGTTTTTTCAGATGGAGAGACTGCTTTAGGTGATGGTGTGGCTGCCACAGGCCCTCCATCCCTTACACTGAAAGGAAAGGAAGAAACAAATGAACATGATCCAAAGAATGATAGATACCATAGGTCAAAACCCATACCTTTCCTCCTGAGGATGGCTTCGAGCATTACTTACTGCTTCTTCACAACTGGGAGGTGCACCACTGTTCTGCTCGGAACGCTTTCGCTCAAGTTGCCTGGTTAAAAATTAGAAAAAAAAAAAAAGGAAAAAACTGTAAGGTTAGAGGTAATTTGATGCCTCAGCTTTAGGTCCAAGTGATGGAGAACTGATATCCATGAAAACAGTTCCTAAGAGAAAAGAGATTCCAAAATTTTTAGTAGTTCCCCTATCATCAAGATAGTGGTCAGTGGTCAGCAGCTGTGCTACTGCCACCACTTCTACACAAAAAGGCTATTAGAAAATCGGTCTTTAAAAGTGACCAAATTTTCTTTCAAATATTCATTAAATCAGGACACAGAATTTGCAATATCTGATAGAAGCAACCATTAAAAATTTGGGCTCTTCGATTTAGAAAAAGAGGAATTGACACTTCATGGAATACAAGTTGAAGAGTATCCAAGAGTTTTTCAACTGCACCAAATGGAAAAAGTAAGGATCATCTGGATATACAGAGCTCCAGTTTCTAGATTTAGTTGCTTGGACCATCAGATTTCAAAGGTACAGAGGTCCTTCACTGGCATGGTTTCATGACTTGTTTCACCAAGACGAAAGAGCGACGGGACCATGACTGTTTAGGATCTCTAGATCCCTGAAATCAGACAGTTCAGACAGTGGAACCCTGCAGCAGAAGTATAAACTCCTGCAACTTGCATTGAGTTCCTCAGATCAAAAGGGCCTAACAAGGACTTTATAAACGAACACATCCTGATCAACCATCACGTGGAACAGCAAGAACTGCAAAAGGCAAAAGGAATCTCCGAGTTGGAAGAGCAAAATTAAGATTTATGTGGGAAGCAGAGGCAATACCGAGAAGAACATCGATCATCATCCTCGTAAGGATGGTATTCTCCTCCTCTATCAGACCTCCGATCTCTTGATGCATGGTGATTGTCACCTTTGCTCCCAGTTGCCTTGTAATCATCATCTCTGTAACCATCTTTGCTATAGCGGTCATCTGAATCTGTAACGTATTCCTCTTCACCCTGACCATATGAGCCTTGACGTCTGCCATGATAATTAGCATCCCTTTGGCCCCATTCTCTATCTCTACCATAACCATTCCGGTCATCATCTCTATTTCCATAACGGCTTTCATAATGATCATTGTTATCTCGCTCACCATATCCTCCTGAACTTGAGTGGGAACTAGACCTGCACATGCCATCACTTGCTGATGCACTTCAATGCCCATGGAAGTACAATTTTACTAAAAGAAAAGATAAACGGAAAAAAGAAAAAAAAAAAAAGAGAACAGTCTGCTTCATCTCTGTTTTCTGAAAGCAGACTCACCTGTCCGCATTTGCATCAGCTTTCCGTCTAATGTCACGTACTTTTTCTTTATCATTTACTAGTATGACAAGATTCTGAGCTTTCCTTCTAACATTGTTGCCCTGGTCCCTCCCACCAGAATCAATATATTGAAAATTGGACAAGGTCTGTCACAATGCACATATTTCTATCGTGACATAAATCAGAATAATTGGATAGAGACGGTCGAGTTACAAAAGGATAACTGAGATTACCGATATCTGGTGAGCATGTTCCCTAATCTCAATGATGACACGTTCAGACCCATGCACGACCAGGTACTCTAAAACAGACAGTGCCTGAAGCCGTATGGAATCAACTATAAGAATTAAAGAACAAAGTGCATATAACAATTCTCATTTAACTTGTCACCTGAGCTTTTACTCACAGAAATCATAATAAGATTGATTCCAAGCACAGGATAACAACCCCAAAATAACTTTTTGAGCAAAAAATGATATTTATTTTGTAGCCATCATCAAGGGTAAAACATGATCACAAACTAGAATTGAAATAGAAAAGGACTAGGACAATACATAGTATACCTTGTACACATGCCTCCAGTTTTTGCCAGTATCATTTATCCTCTTCCAGAGAACTGCGATGATAATCTGGTAGTCGTTACTGCAGAGGTGCTCTATGCATAAATAACCTTGAGGAGCAAAATAAGGAAGGCAACGAAAATAACAAACAGATATACAGTCTTACTAGTTTTTGGTAGCATATGCAATCTCAGCTAATTGTGATCCATGAGGACCCCATGGCTCATTGCTGGTAGCATCAAGAACCTAATAAATAGAGATATTAGCGTTGGTTCCCAGATCATGAATGAGTAGAATTTCAACTAAAATAATCTAGCACTGCCTAATTGAAGATTCAAATGCCAAAATGTACAACTGATAGTCAGATGCATGCAAAGGGCATTGTAGTATTTTAAAAATGTTGTAGATCAAAGAGGCTTTTACCTTCTGCTCAATTTTAGGGACCTTCAATACCGTCTTGTTCACCTCCCTCTTACTGTGGAAGGTCAATAAACAAAATATTATCATCTGTCAAATGCGACTGCACAAGGATTTGGGAACATCATAATTCTATAACTGCTATATATTAGATAGAAGGAGATTGTGAAACACTGATTTCATAAAATATTTGAATGCATTCAACTGCTTATAACTTAATTTCAAAGCAATCACAAGTTTCAGCTAAGGCTGCAGTTTCAGAAACAGATGATGAATTAGACACCAATTCTTACAGGTCCCTAACAGTCTGACCGATGGCTTTCTTCATGGTCTCAACATAAAGATTACACTTTCCACAGTGCAAGTTCCTTCAAAATCAATCCACATTGATAGCCCAAAACACTTGCAGATCATCACCTGACATCTACAATTAAACAAAACATAAACCATATGAAAATGGGAGAAAACAATCCACGAGAAAGCTGAATGCCAAGTATCATGTACACAACATTTCACAGAAAACCTCTCAAGATGTGGAAATTTGACTTTGTGTGATCAAAGAGAAGGAAAAGTGAATGCCAGCTACATGAGAAATAAATTTTACAAGAGCATAAGGTATATGAGTCAAGATCAAGCACCAGAATCATAAAAAAATTCACAGAAATTATCTAAAAAGACTAGATAGATTAGGAATCTACGCTAAACTCCATCTTGATTGATGCAAATTAGAAATCATGAACACAAACTCGACCACATCCCAATCAGACAACTACGTAAAAAAAATAAAAAAAAATACAAGCAATCAGCTACAGAGTAATTAAATTTCAAGTCTCTCCACAGCAAGATCCAAACAATGCCATAAAATTCAAGATCCATTCCAGATAGAGATTGAGCATTCAAGAACCAAATACAATGCAATCGAATCAAGCTTAACATATATCATCAACGACACCGAACTCTACAGAATCGGTGACGTGACTAAATCATTCAATTAAGAACGCGTTCGTTCATCAAAAAACAAAATCAATCAAGGAGAAGATTATTAGATAGATAGAGAGAGATCAGATAAACGTCAAGGCCTACCTTTGAAAACTGCATCAGATCATAGATAGATCGATCAGAATCCGAAACGAGAGAGGGACCTGCAAATGGATGAAAATGAAGAAAATATGAAAGGTTAGAGAGAGAGAGAGAGAGAGAGAGAGAGAGAGAGAGAGAAGGCAAATGGGGTTTTCAGATTCTCTGGCTCTCCGGAATGGCGTTACAATTACAACTGGCAATGTGAGATGGTTAGTTAAAAAGGAAGGGGGGAGAGAGAGACAGAGAGACTCCTTTGAAATTTAAAAAGAAATGTATAGAAAGCCTGATTAGTTTGGAGGAGATCTGAGCCACTCAACTGGTGGGACCCTTTTTTCTTTGATAACCCAAAAGGGGGTTGGGACCAATTGAGAGCCTGTATGCACACGGAAAAACAGTCCACGCTCAAGTGGAAAAAGAGCCCGCACACATATAAGAAAAAAGCCCACGCAAGTGGAAAGGGGGCCACCCGTACACGTGGGATGGTGGTGTACCCAGGATTCGAAATTCAAACCTGTGTGCCGGCAGGTGAGAACTGCTACTCCTTACTACTCAAATAAGGAGCCGTTCTGGTGGGAGCCATTAGAGTGGATGATTGAATGAATACATAGGATTTCTACCATGAGTGGTTAAAAATGAAAATCGAATATAAACTTTTAAAAATCTAAAATTGGACCATCTTTCTGTTTAAGGGAAATAGGGTAGGCATAGAATGAGAAATGAACTACTGGCTAGGTTATTTATGTCCATCTTTGTTTTAATTTTATTTCCATGAAAGAAAAGGTTATTTGATGTTTTAATCATTTGTATTCAAATCATATGTATTATACTGCAAATAAATAGGCCTTAACTGACCTACCTAGCTAATGACATCACTTGAAGAGAAATTGTATAGTTGTATTATAGTAGGAAAATAGGGAGGAAGGGAAAACAATTCAAATCTCATCACTGGTGGGTCTACAAATTGATAATATTAGATATGAAACAATAAAAAAAAAAAAAAAATTTCACCTGCCAATAGTCCGCACCAAACAGTAATGTGCTTATATGCATTCCAGCTCGTGGGGCCCACTTTGATGCATAAACCTCAATGTGAGAGGGCCATTGGAAAACGGTAAAATTATATTCCATCCAACGGTGAGTAAAATTTTGATGAGCATAAAATTGGGCATGATGCAGAAGCTTTGATTTATAAAGTTATGTCCTCTACAAATGCAAAATTGGACTACAAGGAGTTAGCTTGGATTGAACACGAGATTAATAACATTTTATAAGAGCTCATGTGTTATTCACTCTTCACAATCCAAAGGCTAGGATGACTCCCCACACAAGTAAAAAGAAGATTGATGGATCGGATCTAATGGAAAAGAGAGGAAAGTTAGGGTTTCCTCTTTAGGAAGGTGGAACGACCAAGTCAACCCCTTGCTCTCTCCCTCATTTTATTACCATTTTAGCTAAGATTTTGGATCTGAAACCAAATAATTGAGACTTGAGAGGGCTTTTAGGGATGGTGTGCTGGATCTAAACAGGATACTTATCACCATGAGATTGATTGACACATCCTTATAGTTGGCAACTGCCAAAATTGGATGTGTGAGGGGCACATTTTCTGTGATTAGAGGCCTCTATCCACATGTAATCACACCTGGGCCCATCACATATGCAAACGGATTGTACATCCAATCCACTCATCAAAAATGTTCATTGATTCCACTCAAACTAAAGAAGAATTTATATCACCATGAGAATTGGAATGTTAATTCTTACTTAATAATATTTGTGGGCCTTTGTGAAGATATGGGATCCTAGAGTCCTAGACCATGCATCTCTAACTATTACATTAGATTGACTGTTATATGTTCGAGTAGGGAAAGATCTCAAATTGATCTCTGCTCATGCAAAATACCAACCCCATCAAATCATCATCACTCCTTGATCTCTAGCCCTCAAGTTTAATGGTTTTTTGGACCTCAATCAAATAATGAGTAACAATTGGATGCGTGTCAAAGTTGAGTTGATTCGATTCATAGGAGAAAATGTATGTGAGGAGGGTAAATTGATCGTAGGTGGGCCTTTTTTTAAGCCATTGTACCCTAAATTCATCGCACATTTCTGGCACCCAACAGCAGTAGACTAGTAATATCATTAGATTTATCATATGTTCACCATGTAGTTAACTGCACTTTTCTTGTTTCCATGGAGAAAGTAAAATGAAATTTACCATTGGTTAACAATCTAATTGTGGACTCTGTTGAAACTAACTTCAAGATTGGCCTACAGTCAATGTGTGGCAAATTTTATGGAACAACATTCCTACAAAGGCCGAAAGGTTTCGGATTTCTCTTTTCTTTTTTCTTTTTTTTGAGCATTTAATCGGAAAAAACACTTAATGCGCACGTGTTACGCATTCAAACACTTTAGCACTTGGGGCAGCAATTCGAGCAATTGGGCCCGAATTGCATTCTTTTTTACACATTTGACACATCGTCGGCGCCGACCTTATTTGCACTGAATAAGGTCGGTGATTACGCTGTCCGCGAACCATTCCAGGGCCATTTCCAATTTTTTTTAACATATTTGGCACATCGTCAGCGCCGACCTTATTTACACTGAATAAGGTCGGTGATGACGCTGTCCGCAAACCATTTTAGGGATCTTTTCCCTGTTTCTTCTTATTCTTTTCTTCTCTCTTCTCCACTACACCATCGAGACTAACCTTGGACGAGTGCGGATGAGCGGTGCTTCCATTTCCAATTGCACCAGGCTCCTAGCTGAATTCCCCAACTGCTTCTCTTCTCTTTGCTCTCATTCGTTTTTTCCATCGTCCATTGTTTTCACCAAGACTCCAAGGTATCTATGTCATTCCATTTTTGAATCTTTCTCGATGTTTTTGTATTTTGCCTCCTTTTGGTTTTCCCGCCATCCCGCATATGATATGGAAGTGCATGGTAGCTTGAGCGTCGTTGTTCAATTTGTACATTGTTTGTTTGCACTGTTATTAGGGTTTGTAGGCGAATTTGGGGTTTTCTGACTTGAGAAGGACGATGGTTCCGTAGTGTCTTTGGCAGTTAGATTGAATTTGTTCTCCTGCGTCGGTGTTCTTGTTTTGTGATTGGATTGAGTTTTTTTTGTTGCCAAAGGTTTAAGATAACAGATTAATTCTACTTTTGGGTTTATTTTTTGAAGGGAATGCCCAAAACATCTTAAACTAATGTGAGATAATCTAGCGTTTGTTGGGGACATGACTCTTGAGTCCGGATTCTACTCACAGAATTAGGCTTTACTATGGTCTTAAATGGTTTGATGGTTTTGGTTGGGTGTTTTTTCCATTCACCTAAAAATAAAAGTAGTTTAGATTTTGCATAAACCTACTGAAGACCAGACTAAAGGACCCTTTGTGCAAATGATTCAATGACATTGTTGGAATGAGAAACTTGCACGTTAATTACTATTCAAGAAAACTTTCTTTAATAATATATGGTGTGTATGAATGAGCCATTTCATATGAAAATGTTCACATTGTGAGACATGATGCACCTCTTTAGCAAGAAAGGCGACAATATAATTTCATGTGTATATGTTACATTAATAAAATTCCTTTATTTGAAATTTACATGAGTAATTCAATATATGAAAGTGAAGGTCTTATTTGGATCTCTACCTTATGTCCTTTACCCCTTTCTTTCTCATCTCTTTAATAACCCTTTGGTAGAGTGCATTTCATGATGAGTTTCAATCTATTTAATTCCTATGTATCTTAATCCAAACAAATGGCGCCTCGGAATAATAATCAACGACCTAGGAGGCTATATTTTTCCTTTACGACTAACATGAACTCATTCAAATTTGGGCCTGACTGAGTATTAAAACTAGGCTCAAACCTGACCTAAAGAGGGCCGGACCCCTATAAATTACCTTCTTAATTTAGAAAATATATGGAAGAACTCTTGGGCCTTGGCTTGCTTTTTTGATAAAAAAAAACAACATTATATCACCATTAAGACCAAAGTGCTTCTTAATTATTTCAAACACATTATCCTTTAACATAATTTCTAAAGATGGAGATGTTTGAACAATTGATACATATCTTAGAAAGGGATTTTAGAAAAATCCTTATTTATCTACCAATTTCTAAGTCCACTCATGTACCTTTCAAATTATGAAGCAGTCTTATAAAGGTAAGACATGTGGAAGGGTTTTTGAAGGGGTGGACCCAAGTACAAGGGTATGGGGCCTGAAGCCACTACCCATACATGAAAAAGTTAAAATTTATAAAAATAAGACCCTGCATATTTTGAGAATTAATGGTTTTTTTTTCACATTTGCACCTTTTCTCTGATATTCTTTTGCATAGAACCCCCATGTTGAATTTCCTGGGTCCGCCCTTGGGTTTATAAGACTAAAGTTATTCCTTCAATAAAATACGTATTTAAATATTAATTATCCCTAATATGTTCGTCGAGTGTTCTGGATCTTCAATCTGAAGTTAAGAATCATGAAAAGTTAAATTAAAATAGCTTTTTGACAATTTATTTGATACAGATTGTAAAGTGGAGTGGAGTACATCTGACTAACATCTGACTAAATGGAGTCAAATTGATTCAATCTTAAAAGTAATTCCTTTTTTTGGAGTCAAATTGATTGGCTAAATGGACAATCAAATGACTACATGGAAAGAAATTCTAACTAACCTTTTTTGTCTGTGAACAAGTAGCACTCATTATTTTGTTTGAGAAGAGAAGAAAGTCAAGTTTGGTTCTTTCTTCACTGTGGCACTCATTTCGTTGGGCATTATAATCCAAGGCCGAGCCCAAAACTGTGAAGAGAAGAAAATCAAGTTTGGTTATTTCTTCATTGTGGCACTAGATTAACTCAAAAGTTTTAGCTTGTCATTTATTGGCTTTTTGTTTGACTTTGGGTACAATCATATTGTACCATTTGAGTAGACCTTACTAACAGGTATGAAGAGAGTAAGCACCAAGTGGTTCCTAAAAGCAATATATAGACACACCAAGTGCTTCACTATTTCTTTTAAGGATGAAATTTTCTAGTGTTATCTATTTTCGCCTTGTGAATATTTTTTATGTATGTTTGCCCTTTTATTCATGCTTACCTTCATAACATTCAATGCTATCATGTCTAATTTGGACGTACACAGATGTCTAAAGAGAATACACGCAACGAAGAATTGCCCCGCAACGAGGCTAGTACCTCAAGTGCTCAACCAGCAGTGCTTTTGTGCGAGCAAGAGCATCACATATCCGCCACTATTGAACGCGGTTTGGTATACTTTTTCCACACAACCACTAATCAATTGAACTTCATTTCAATTTATGGCTAACGTTATTCAAACTGTCATTTTTCTCGCAGGAGTTGGGTACCTACAGATGCTTTCCACTAACCTCGACTATGGGAAGTGAGACCTATATGATCGTCAAATGCAGTGGGTCAGGAACGCTGGGCTGTATCACCTTGCTCAGATGAGGTGGATGAGGATTGACCATGCCTTGATCATGGGGCTGGTTGAGAGGTGGAGGCCGGAGACAGACACCTTCCATTTCCCATCCGGTGAGGCAACCATCACACTAAAGGACGTAGCTTACATCTACGGCCTTCCTATATATGGTCGGCCCGTAACCAACCGTACATACACCCACTATCAGATTGACGAGCTCTGTCAAGAACTGCTCTGTGTTGTCCCCAACCCAAAGAAGACTACAATGTGGTTTCTCTCAAGTTTACATAGCTGGAACGTGTTTTCCGTCCCACTCCAGAGGAGTTCAGGGAGAAGGAGAAGACCAAGCCAAAGGGAAAGAAGAAAAGCAAGAGACAGCCGAAGAAGAAGATGACAGAGGCCGAGGAGATGTGCAGAACTCGAGCCAATTTTTTTTTTTTTTTTTTTTTGTTGCTGGATAGATTCTTTGTAATTCTTTAGGGGCACTAGGCCCCTTTTATATTTTAGAGTTGTTTAGAAAGTTTAGGCCCTACTCATGGGCCTCCACTTGTTTAGCCAACCTGTACAGAATGCTAAACAAGGGAGTTCATTGGGAAGGGCTGAAGAAGCGTGAGATGCCCGACCCTACCGACGAGGGCGATGCTTTTGAGAAGAAGTTTAAGTCTCTTTCTGACCCCCTCCAGCTTCTACAAATGAGGTCGATATAACACTTCTTCATCCTTTCACTATTTATATGTTAATGTTCTAATGATTCCCTCTCTTTTGACAGATTTGGGCGTACACCAGAATGAAGATCGGTCGAGGTTTAAGTCCAAACCAGTGTTTGAACTATGACATACAGTTTCCGCTGATGGTTACATGGGCCAACCGACTTGAAGGAATGACTCAGCTGACAACCGTGCGAGAAGTGTGGAAGCAACTCAATTACCTCACGTCTAAAGAGGTAGACTTAGTTCATTTCAAATTTTCTGTCATTTTCATACTTGCTTTATGTGTTCTAATTTATCCAATGCTTCATTCACAGTTTGAGTGGCGGCCGTACAGAAAGTACGGGAAGGAATTTTTTAAGCACGTCTCTAAGGCTGACAGAGCACTTTTCACGATAGACTCTCCCCTTATATCATATTGGGTGTTAGAGCGCCACCCTTCCCCTAGGGTTATGAGGCAGTTTGACTTGAAACAAACAGTGCCTCCACGTTACGTCAAGTCCATCGTAAGAAAGGAAAATAAGGGGAGATCTATTATAAATTGGAGTCTAGTGCATGAGAAGGAGGTGAAATCATGGGAAAAATGGGCAAACAATGTGCTAAAGAGAAAAAGGAAAATCAAAAGGCGAGAAGGAGAAAGAAGAAGCGTACATGAGATGGTATGAAGCAAATACCATCATGTGTATTGGCCATGTCAGGCAGCGCGACGACCCACAAAGGGATCCTCCCCGACAGCCCGATGCCCCTTATCCTACCATCCCACAGACTCGGGTATGACGTTCACACTTTTAGATTTGTATCCCTTACTTTGCTTCACATTGATTTTTTGAATATATTTTCTAACAGAATCCTTTCAATATGTGGACTGCAGGTCTCTCTCTTCCTCGACCACATCATACTGTCATGCGATCGTTCAATCGTTGCAAATGTGGACCTAAATAATTTCATAACTCCAATTAAGAAAAAGGTCGATAGATTTAGGTCCACATTTGGGACTACATACGAGGATTACGTCGAGACGTGTAGTACTTCCGCTTCGGAAGATGATAACCCGCTGGTAAGTGTATATAAATAAATTTCACGGATATGAATAGGTTACAATCTTTGGTTAATGTGATTTCCTCACCTTACTTTGCTTCATTTTGTAGGCCGTCAGAACGCCAAAACGCGCAAGGATTAAGGTGAAGTCCTCAAAAAGCCCCGCAAAGAAGCCTCGATTTAGTATCGAGGCTTCCTTAATGATAGAGGACTCCCTCATGAAGGCATCAGCCTCCCACACTTTGGCTGACGAGCAACCACATGAAGTTGATGCCAGCAACCTTGACGTGCCCTTTGGTGACGTGGATGACATCCCTATCGAGGATCTTATCTCTGTCTTGCCCGGTCCTCAAGGATACAACACACCTCAGAAGGTCACTTGCCAGGCAGTCATTGTAGCCCCTTCACCGGCTACAATTGATTCATTGATATGGAGGTGCAAGCACATTCCGAGGCTGAAGAAGATCCCCGATAAGTTTATTGATTATCAACATCCATTGCCCCAGACGGGTTATCATCTGACGGAAGTGGAGAAGGAACTTTTGTTGGATTTCTACAAATATTACACACATAGGTAATTGCAATTGTTGAAAATACTATCCGTAATAATTATCAAGTTGTTGGGTTTTTTTATTAATTCAATTTCACTCATCTCATTGCATTGACAGGAAAGAGGAGCTGGATATGATCATCTCATGCGTTGATTCTAAGTCCCTCAGAGATTTATTGGACGAGGGCACTTGGATGGATTCGACGATTATATATTACTGGTTCGATGTGCTACGGGAAAGGTACAAGGATGCATACTTGGCCGACCCTAGTATATGCGTAAGTGCAATAAAACATTGAAGATTGGGGAGTTTTTCCTCAATAGGTTTATGTCTTAGTTGTTTGATGATGCTGATGCTTGTCTTGCAGAGTTTCTGGGAAAATGGCATAAAGACTAGGGATGATATGGCCTTTGGGCCAAAGGGAGAACGTGTGATGGACGCAATGGAGTGCAAGACTTTAGTCTACGTACTGCACACTCACAATCATTGATCCTTATTGGTCGGATATGTCAATGAGAACCGATGGGAGTACTACAACAGTTCCTTGGGAGAGATTTGGGGCCGCAAGACCTGTGAGAGATTCGTAAGTATCTTCTCTTGTCTTGGCAGCATGATTTTTCGATAGTAAATAAATTTCAAAATTGAAGTATCATTCATTTTCACTATGTTTGGACAGAGATTATGGCTTCAGCAGCGCTTCATGGATTTCGGGTGGTCGGCGCCTATGATGTAGACGATTGCCACAAACACGGACATCCCATTTCAAGATAATGGAAATGACTGCGGGTTGTTCGCTTGTGCGTTCGCTGAACATTGCATTTATTGTCACCCCATCGAGTTCACGCAATCAGACATCCCGTACTATCAGGGGAGAATTGTCATTCACGCAGTCAGACATCCCGTACTATCGGGGGAGAATTGTCATCGACATATTCGAGCAGAACTAGATTCAAAATGCTCCAAAGCTTAACCTCCCTCCACTCCCGGACTTGCCACCCGACTTGCAATGAACCTTCTCCAGCCTATGTTCTGAAAATATGTGTTATTTGACTGAATGATTGAATGTAAATAAGATGCTTGAATGAAACTTTAAACTTAACCATGTTTAAAAATTTCTCTTAATTGTTATATGGGATGTTAATCGATTGAATGATTGAATGCAAATTAAATTCATGAAATGTTTCTATTTGTATTTAAATACAGTCTCAACTTTTTTTAAAAATATAGATGTGTTTTTATGTAATTACATGTCACACTCCCACCCTTCTTTTTTTTTTCCTTCCTTAAACAAGGTCACCACCGACGCTGTAGCAGTAACAGCAGTGAACATAAGGTCGGTTATGACCTTATTTGACACAGATAAGGTCATCACCGACCCTGTACTGGATTTTCTCCTGCAAAAGTTACAACTTTTGCTTTAAAAAGTACATAACCTACGTCGGTGGTGACCTTATTCTACACAGTTAAGGTCATTACCGACCTATACTTTGAATTATTTCAAGAAAACTCTTGGAAAAGTTACAACTTTAGCTTAAAAAATTACATAACCAGCGTCGGTGGTGACCTTATTCTACACAGTTAAGGTCATCACCGACCTATACTTAGAATTTTTTCCACAACTCGCTTGGAAAAGTTACAACTTTTGCTTTAAAAAATACATAACCTGCGTCGGTGGTGACCTTATTCTACATAGTTAAGGTCATCACCGACCTATACTTTGAATTTTTTCAAGAAAACTCTTGGAAAAGTTACAACTTGCACTTAAGAAATTACATAACATGTGTTGGTGGTGACCTTATTCTACACAGTTAAGGTCATCACCGACCTATACTTAGAATTTTTTCCACAACTCGCTTGGAAAAATTACAACTTTTGCTTTGAAAAGTACATAACCTGCGTCAGTGGTGACCTTATTTTACACAATTAAGTCATCACCAACGCTGTATATTGTACTCCCAAAAAAAAGTTACAACTTTGGTCAAAATAATTGGAAACCTGCGTCGGTGGGAACGTTATTTTACACGGATAAGGTCACCGCCGACCTTGTACTGATAACTTCCATTTGCATGAAAAGAAAAACCCATATAGATTCCTTACGTTGCGTAAAAGGTGTATATCATCTTCCACAATAAAATAGTGAGTTCCACACATCTTTTCAACACAAACATCCAAAAAAGCAAAAAGCATTAGTGCCATTTTAATTCATAAACTTCCCACAAACATACATACAATATAAAGTATAAAAAATCAAACCCAAAACCAAAACGATTACATAAGCTGAACCAAAACACAACATCCATCAACGTCATTGTTGAACTGGCGGATTTTTGCAGCTCCCACGGTTGTGACCCCTTTCCCCACAACACGAACAAGTTACCACTCTTCGCTGGCGATGTCGATCTTCAACTCAGATCCTGCTCTTCTTTGGTCTTCCAGGTTGCTTGCTAGCCATTGGTGGGAGAATTCTCCCGGTTACAATTTGTTGCTCCCATTGCTTTCTATCACGGGTGGCATGAATGACATCACTGTACGTCTTCTAGTACGTGCTTGTGAGGTACCACTGCTCGCAATAGTCATATGGATTCATATTCCGCGCTTTCATGGCGGCAACAGCATGGAAACATGGGCTCCCAATTAAGTCCCATTTGCGGCACGAGCATGACCTACTATCTAGATTAACTACATCAACAAACTCTGCATATTGTACTTGATATTCTTTCAATGCCGCTACCCATACCATCAGCCTTCGTGATTCCTCCATCTCTGTGGCTAGGTACTTATCTGCATACGGAGTTAGTACTAAAGTGATGCTTTGTACTTGAGTTGACCGTTTCTGAAAGAATTCCATCAGTTTTGCATGTATCTCTTCCACTTGCTTTGTAATCGGGAGAACTCAGGTGTCTTTTAGGAGACTATTTGTGCACTCTGCAGCATTGCTGGTAAGAATGTCATACCTGCGTCCATGAGCAAATGCCGTTGCCCAGAACTGACGGCCGATCGCATGGATGTAATTATATGCACGCTCATCTACACTTTTTATGTGGTCCATGCAAGCATCGTACTCACAAGGTCGGTATGCCCTCGCTGCACTCCAAAACTTTCTTATAATGCCATGGTCATTGAAAGCCGCCTTTATGTTTTCAGCTATATGATGGCAACAAAAACAATGTTTTGTACTTGGTATCATAGCTTGTACTGCAGGAATCGGACCTTTTTGACGGTCGGATATAATTGTGAGATTTTTTTGCTCACCCAACGAGAAGGACAAGTGTGCAAGAAACCACCCCCAACTATCACGCTGCTCCGCCTCGGCAAAGGCAAATGCAACGGGGAAAAGTTGATGATTTCCATCATGTGTTACGGCCACCATCAGCACTCCTGGATATTTGCCACGAAGATGTGATCCATCCACCGCTATCAGTGGCCTTAGAGAGGTTTGGAATGACCTTAAGCATGGACCGAAGGACCAAAAGAAGCGCCTAAATCGATCATCCGGCCTGATGTCCAACACAGTGTATGAACCGGGGTTGGTTCTATGAAGCTCGTTGCAATAGAGCGGCAATATCATAAAAGACTCCTCGTACGATCCATGCACTTTGCACAATGCAAGCTCCTTTGCCATATGTGCTCGCCTGTAAGTAATGCGGGTCCCAAACTCAATCTGACATTCATTGATGATCTCCTTGGGCCTAAGATCGTTATTGGATCGCACCTTATCTTCAATGAACTCTGCTATTAGCTTCGCGGTTGCTTGCCGATGTACAGTTCCCATAAGTGGTTTGGAGCAACAGTATGTGGAATTATACTTTCGAACTCTGAAGTGTGGACCAGAATCTACCATGGAGGCATGTATACACCAGGGACAATTGACTCCTTTACAACTTGCTGTGACCATCTTCATGTTAGTCCTCTCGTGTTTCAAGGTGAAGTTGTTGTATATTGCATACTTTGCTATAGCTCTTCTAAAAGCCTCGCGATCTAGAAACTCCCTACCTAGCCACATCTCCCTAGCTGAATCGGTCCCTTCTTCGGGTACGACATCTTCAATGATCATGGTGTCCATGAAAGGAGATTTTGAAAAGCCATCTTCTTCAATTCTACTTGTAGTATCTCTTTGGACACCTAAATTAATTAGTTGAGCAGCTGCTGAACTTCCATTCACATCCACATTAGTTGCGGGAGCACTGCGCACACTTTCGCTTCCATTCACATCAAGCAGTTCTACATTGACTTCTTCGAACATGGACTCATCATCGTCCGCAAAATAGGACAATGTTGTTGGGAATCTGATATCATCATCCTCTTGTATATCAATCGTGGGAAAATCTTTCAAAGATGGAGCTGACAATGGTAATGCGACCTTTAATTTAATATCAGGCTTTCCAATGCTCGAAGATTCTCGAATGGTTTCGTTTCTTTCATCCTGTATAGATCTGCAATATGGAGTTATGACAAAACAAATTACTTTAGAACATACCTATTGCCATGAGTTGAAATATATATTTAACTTCAGAACATACTTATTCCCATGATTGCGTTGGAAAGTGCCTTCATCGGATAGCCTTCTTGACACGAGTAATAATATCCCTTTTGCTTCGCTTTTTGACAATTTTAACAAACCATTGATATCACTGTCATCGTCGATATCTATTATCGAAAAAAATTTCCCATTGTGTAGAAGATACTTTAGAGTTATCTGATCGGAAGTTGTTGCCCAACTCGAAGCTTCCAAAGCGATTTTGCACAACTCGTTGAATGTGACACCGCTTGAGAGATATCTCATTTTCTGCCTTCCACCCTTGTATTGAGGACTATTGAGCTCAAATTCAAACTCACCATCATAGTGAAAGATTACTAGGTGCTCAACGTCTGACATGCTATATTAGAACATGATAAAATAGATAAATTAGTTGGACCATCATTGTGGATTCCAAAAGAGTAAATAGGGCTTATGTGCAACATATACCATATTCAATAAAACAAACAATAAACAGCATGCATTGAAAGAGAAAATGTATTCTGCCTGAGAATTATTTGTCCTATTATATGCATGATACGTTGTCAATAGAAAGAGGAAATTGATTTCTAGGGTTCCATCGTCTGAAGAAAAAAGTTTTCAGTACCTCCTTTGTGTAGACCCAATAGTAGAAGGAAATTGATCGAAAATTAATAGAACAATCACTGGTGGGCAAACACACTATCGTAGAACACCTCTCTCTGAAAGAAGAAAACGGACTCTGCGATTTTGAAGAAGTGGGAAGAATGAAGCTCGAAATCGGATTATATGGGGTTCGCAGACAGCATCATCACCGACCTTATTCAGTGTAAAAAAGGTCGGCGCCGACAATGTACAGATGATGTTAAAAAAATAGTTCACGGACAGCGTCATCACCGACCTTATTCAGTGCAAATCAGGTCGGCGCCAACGATGTGCCAAATATGTAAAAAAAAAAAAAAAAGGCAAATTGGACCCAATTGCTCGAATTGGTGCCTCAAGTGCTAAAGTGTTTGAATGCGTAACATGTGCGCATTAAGTGTTTTTTTCAGTTAAATCCTCTCTGTTTTTTTTTTGCAATTTCGGTTTTCGAAACAGCATATATATGTACTAAACTATGCTTATATTACTCATGTAAGGACCACAAAAACTGGTTTTCAATTTGCAGAAGCATAATGAAATAAGTTCCTCATCAAACACAAGAAAACAGCAGATCAGGAATGTTGACACAAACAATGGCATGAAATCACTCAATTACTCAAATCAATCCTCCCGGAGAATTGCAACAACAGAAAATTTAAAATGTGCTAGCAACTTCGGTTTCTTTCTGCTTAAGTATTTTCTTTCTTTATTTTATTCAAATCTAATCTAAATCACATTTGAAATCAAATGAGATAACCCAAAATTATACGTACAAGATTTTATATATGGAAAATTTTCAGAAATGTATAAAACTTTTGGCTCATTTTCAACAATGTATACGAATTTTTGGATATTTCAAAATAGTATAAAAGCATTCTTTCAATCAAGTCCTTCCCATAAAAATTCTAAGAAATGACAAAGACCTTTTTCAAATTTTATCTCTAATAAATCATTTGAGAGAAATGATCAAATCGAACCCAAATAACCTAACGGGCCCAATTTTAACTAACTTTATGTATGGATGGTGAGAAAATACTCTCGTGAGGAAAGATGGTGACTAAAGACAAAAACACGTCATATTTTTGGACAGAACTTGATTGAAAGAATTGTATAAATTTTTTTTTACTTTTCTAAAATATTCAAACCTTTATGTATTTGTTTTAAAACGAGCCAAAACTTTTGTACTTCTTTGAAGTTTTATCTTATTTAAAAAAAAAACAAAAAAATAAATAATCCAATTTGAGACCAAATTATTGCAAACTACGACAATGTTAGATCCAGTCTTCTGTATAAAAAAAATAGTTGTATAGTTGTGTACAAGATAAGAAATCTATTAATGAGGCTTGGGCCATCCAAAGCCACTTTCACAACCCAGGGCCCATGTTTATTCTTTAGCCATGAAAGGATCATTAAACGGGAGAAGAATCACTCATATATCATTGAAGACAGCTCTCTTATTTGATTAAACAATAGTTGTACAAGATAACTGATAAGCCATGTATAGATCCTGTTAAAAACGGAGTCAGTCTTCTACATCTTTCAACTAGATGGTCCCTGTCCTTTCCCTTGATACACAGCTTCTAAACATTCCTTAGCCTTGTGAACCTTTGATTGAAGGTAAAAGCTCCCACTCTTGGCATTCCTCTCAAACAAGGTATCATACTTCTGCATGAATTACAATGAAGGTAGTTTTCAATACATAACAAATTGTTTTATTTATCACAACAGATAGAGAATCAATAATAAAAGCTAAATGAATTCCTAGAAAACTTAATCAAGCTTTTCAAGTGGGAATGGCAATGGGCTGGGTTTCAACGGGACCCACCCCGACCCACTCCTATCAGGGGCAGGGTTGAGTTTCAAGTTTCAAGATTGTAATCTGAGAGGGGCTTGGAGCAAGTTCAGACCTTGTCCGTGTTTGTCCTGCTCCACCCTGATTTTCTTTATTTCATATAAATATTTCCTAAAATCTTTGTGCAAAAGTTGAGTGGTATTGGGCCATGCTTCCATGAGCCGTGGGCTCGAATCATAGAACTCATGTGCTATTTTATGTTTTTAAAATAATAATAATAATAATAATAATAAAAAGGATCAAACAGGTTCGTACTGAATCCACACATTCACGGGGTCAGGTTTGGCATTATTAAATAAATTCATATTCCAGTTACAGGTAGGACAGGACGGTTATCAGGTATAGCAGGAGTCAGTTGGGATCAGCTCAGCCAATATCCAAACCTGACCAGAGCCATTGCCATCCCAATTCTCAAGTTCTCTACTGAGAAAGTTTATGAGATTTGAGAATATTTCTTTTTGTTTTAATTTTTCATTTCCAAGAATATCTAACCTCAGTTACGGTATAGACTAAGATCAAGGTGCATTGTTTGAACTTAATGATTAGAATAATAGAAAACATAAATTTCTTGAAGCAGTATTTTGCACGTGAAAAAAAAAAAAAAAAAACCTTAAAGGATACCGATTAGAGAAGGCAATTTAACTACTAAAAAAACCTCATAGAATAGCAATCCAAGGAGGAGCAGAAGAATACCTGCAAGACCTCTTCCCAAGAAGAGGATTCGGTGATCCCTAAAATCTGTCGTGCTTCTTGCTCAGTCATGGTTTTGGATGCTCTGCGAACTGCATTTTGTAGTGTTTCTTGAGCAACACCAGATTTTGATGCATCTGTAGTTATTCAAAAAACCCAGTGAGAGATGTACATGCCTTCTTCTTTTAATCTCGCTTTTAGGCTTTACACAAAGCAGGACTACTTTTTGGCCCCTTCTCCATTCCCATAGTCTAGAAACTAAAACTACAAGGGAATTACACAACCTAATGCACACTATAAAATTGAATCAGAAAAACCTGATATTATTTAACACTCTGCGGACCAATCATGCTTCTTTCAATTACTTTTCCCTTGATTAATATATTTAAACTTCAAAATTAATTGGATGGCAGCAGGATTGCACTATTGTGAAACAAGCAGCAGTCCCTTTCTTGATATCCTTTATGTAAAAGTGGCATGACAGGAAACTCTACATAAATGCATCTTTTCTTGATAAAGATCAAATCCGCTAAGATCACTAAAGCAGTAGATACACTGGATATACTTTGAATTTAAGGATGACAATGGACCTCTTTAGAGAAATTTGGGCAAGGGCCCTAATTTGGGCCATTAACAATTAGGTGTACATTTGAGTCCACAATTAAGGACTCATTGACTCAGGTCTGGCTCACAGACCAGACAAGTTCATACCGACTGCCAAAATATCCTTTAAAGATTTAAAACTTGAATGATGACATACCTTGGGATTTCACCCAGAGTATGAAAAAAAAATGATGAGCAAAGATTTTTTTTTTTTTTTTTTTCAATTTTTCCTAAAAAAGGCCCGTTTAAGACCCAACCCAGAGAAATCACATGTTCACATTTGTTGGGCCTTATCAGGTTTGTGTTTGGGGTCCACACTTATGAGACTCATAAAATATTGGCCCCAGGTTTGAGTGCACCATGGACCATCCATTTACATCCATTCCAATCCAGCATCTGCAGTCATCTCTTAGGGAGGGTCTTCTGTCAAGTATTCTTGGAATTTTATGTATATGCTGGAATTCATAAGGAAGACAATCAAGTGATGTTTGGACTTGTACCAATCTATGATACCTGGATACTTGTACAAGCCCAACATATCCGTATCGGACTGATAGGATACTTGTATTGGTACATGATACTACACCGATATTTCTAGGGAACAAGTTTAGCATATCCTACTTATAAAATCCTTTATTTCATGCAGTTCTTTTAATATTTCTAGTTCTCAACAAAAAAAAAAAAAAAAAAAATGCTAGACTGGGATGAAAACAATGATAATTTCATTGATTCAAAAGCGATCTAAAGAATAAATTAGGACACCTGTATCCGTATCCATGTCCTAAATTTTCAAAAGTGAGGTGTCGTATTCCCAATCCCATATCAGTATCCGTATGCATATCCGTATCTGGGCATCATAAGTACCAATCAAATAAGAAGTTTGTGTGTTTGGTATTTAAAATTTACATTAAGAACTCTCTATATTCTAAGGTGGCCCCCTACCATGCACACCTCTATGGGTGGAGCTTTCATATGTCTCTACAGGTGGAACCCACCTTTTTAGACTCCACCATACATACACTTTGGATAGCCCTCATCCTTTACATGTCTCTTTGGTTGGGCCCCACCAAGTCTACATCTAAATGACAAGTGGGATCATTTGTCAGTCTCAAAATGCAAATATGCAGGTCTCTGTGGTTGGCCCCACCAAGTCTACATGGTGGGATCAGTGGATCAGTGGGTCGGCCTCGACATGCAAATGTGCATATGGGTGGGATGCACGTCTACATGGGTAGACCACACAATGAACATGTTCATGAGGGCGACCATTTGGTCCCCAAAATTAACAAATTTATGGTTTGGCTCCAAAAGTTCCCACATGCAGAATCCACAAATGGCCGTGAATGTCTGTGGCTTGTGGTTATGAATCCCAGTTCAAGAACAGAATGGTACACACATAATATTTGACAGGTTCATATGCCACCCAAACATAATATTTTATTGGAAATTTTCAAATTCTGCCAAAGAACTCATTTATAGCTTTTTCTCCTTTGTCCAATACTTCTGAGAGAGAGAGAGAGAGAGAGGATACTTGCAAGCGCCTGGCGGTATGCTTGAACTAGAGCCCTTGCCAATATTCCAGAGCCCATTATAACTAAGTTGGCAAGTATCTTCGCAGCCTGCATCAACCAGTATAATAAAAAAAGCAATACAACCAAATAACATTTAGAGAGGCTCTGTTATCGCAAGATCCTAGCAGAAGAAAAAATGTTTAGCAGAGAGCCAACCAAGAAAAATGCACCATAAGAATAACAGAATTCCTTTCAACTCTTTGATCATCGGTGGACCATGGCCAATCATGTGATGAATTTAGCATAAATCTGGGCTTTAACTGGCTAAGACATACTAGAGCTAGAAAACTCTGAACCCTGTCCCTAATGTGGATCCACCGATTGCTCCAGAGGGATTGCAAGAAACAGCAGGACTCTCCCAAATGTTTCCAAACCATGGAACAGGATGCTGGATCACACAGAGGCCTTGCTCTGGGTGCTGAGAACTACCTGTTTTAGGTCCTTCGAATGCCATGCTTGTCACGAGTTGTTGGAGGGTTATTTGGCAACTTTGAAGCTTCCAATGCAGGGTCGTGGAGGCCATCACCTTTTGATATTTTAGAACTAAAGTTCGATGGCTCTTCCCTTGAAAATCTGTGATGGATCGATCAAGGATATGGAAGCATCAATTACTGAGGCATTCTCAAGCTCTATCAGGATTATACACTGTAAAGACCCAACCCCAGATTTGCATTATTCATTTTTTATTTTTTATTTTTGCATTATTGTCTCCTTATCATTAATTGCTAATATTGCTGATATCTTAATAAATATATAATTGCTACTAGTATGATGTGTCTAAGTGCATAATAAATTGTGGTTCAGTCTTTCTTATGCAATTATCATCATCATGCATAAATAGAATAATTGCATTATCATTTTTACAAAATTGGACATAATGGAATATTGGACTTTCATGCAATAATTAGGATTAATTAAATATGTTAATTACATGCATACATGATACAACCATAGCATGCATTCATTATGTCGTGCATTCAGTGATTTAAATTGTTTGATTAAATGCATAATTATGTGCGGCCATTGAATAATGCATGCATTGCATTTAGTTGCATTGTGTGGGACCCAAGGATGGGGTCCCGTAGTGTTGCATGTCCCATGTAGGGGCTGGTTGTGTAAATCCATCTTGGCAAGACCTCTCAGTTGCTTTTATAAAGAGCGAATAATTTTTTTTTGAAAAGGTGACTATTAATAAAATAAAACTATACAGTATAAGAGAGGTATACTGTAACAAAAAGGCAAGCAGCCAAGACCCCAAGAAAAACAAAAGGACCCAAGCCCCAGCCCAAAACAAACCAGCCAAACTACAAGGGAAACACGATAACAGAAAGATTAGGAATAAAGAGTGAATAATTGGCAGTTGTATTTGTGGTGGGATTAGGAATTGGAAAGAGATGCCTATTGCAATTAAGACTACCCCTCCAAAATAGAAAGAGGGACCCAAGGCTTTTAGGAGACACATACTCACTCTAAACTGGCCCTATTTTATTGCATCAGCACATATTAGGAAGAAACCAAGTGGGAGTGAAATTAGTAAGTTGTGCTAAACTATAAGTGAGTGTTCTCATTATAATAGGAAACAAACCAAACCAAAGCCTACACTCATGTACACACTCACACCTAGAGAGAGAAGGTAAAGAGAGAACGATAAGGAACAAGAGAACTAGAAGGGGACGGCTGGCTTGGCATCTTCTCATTGTAACTTTTTCGTGTGAGTGGATGTGGATCAAACGGATTTTAGAAACCATCGTTGAATATTGACTCTATTTTATGATGTTTTTGATCGATCTCCATTGTTCTAGTTCTAGTTGCCTTATTTGCTTCAATCTTTTGGTTATGCTTGTTTTTTTGAAGATCCTACCACTTGGATTTTATGTTACTTTGTTTTCTGCGATATTAAAACTTAAATTGGATGGATCATAGTTGGAACAAGGCTTTGACGAGGATGATGACGATTTGATAGATCATGTGCATTAGTTTCAGATCTGAGATGTTGGTGTGTTCTGTGAAGAATTTGGGACTTGTTTTTTATTTTAAGAAATTCTGGGTTCTTGGACAAATTTCTGTCCTGTTTAACTGAGGTTTTAAACAGAAAATATTTGCAAATAATTTTGGAAAAATATCAGTTGGATTCCTTATTCAGTTAGCTACAATTTTCATGAACAGCATGTTTCCAGATTCCAAAAGATGAAGGAGATATGGTCGAATATCTGAAACTGGTACAAATAGACTGAGACAAAACTTATGCAACGTCTTCAAGTCAAGATCCGGATTAATCTATAAGGATCTGGGTTTTGTTGTCTTAATAAAAATTGTAGAGGATCAAGTTTAATGCAAGTGGAATCACATTAAAATGAGTTTTCTAGAATTAATTATGAATTTTCTACTTTCTCGTTTCAAATTTGTTTTTCTGAATACTTTGCTGGACTTATGTGGTCAATTGGACCAAGTGGGAGAATGTTGGACCATTTATTTTGTGGCCCAATATGACCACATAGGTTAGCCCAATTATGTGTCTAAATAAGGCATCCATCTTGGTCAAAAATTATGGATTTAGTTGCCATTCTTAAGTATGATAATTGGATGAACATAGTGAGGAGGTTTTTGAAATCTTTCCTTGATGGGAGGAAAGTCTCTCTATAAAAGAAACCCTGGGGTTACTTTCCTGGCTACCGATTATTTTCTTGGTTCTATCTCTAACGAGAGAAAGCAAACAAAAAGGCCTCAGGAAAGTTGTAAACCCCTCACCAAGGCCAGCCTTCAGTTGGCATAGGAAACAAGGAAGAGCTATGGATTCAAGTATAACTCTATCATATCTCAGATTTATTATTCACATATATGTATTATTTGTTTATACTCAACATCTTGGAATGACAAGAAATTCTAACATTTGTAGATGTTAGAATTTCTTGTCATTCCAAGATGTTGAGTATAAACAAATAATACATATATGTGAATAATAAATCTGAGATATAATAGAGTTATCCTGAAGCCTTTTTCTTTGCTTTCTCTCGTAAGTGATGGAACCATGAAAATAATCGGTGGCCAGGAAAGTAACCCAAGGGTTTCTTTTATATAGAGACTCTCCTCCCATCAAGGTCAAAAACCTCCTTAATATGTTCCCCCAATTAGCATACTTAAGAATGGCAACTAAATCCATAATTTTTTACCAAGATGAATGCCTAATTTAGACACATAATTGGGCTAACCTATGTGGACATATTGGGCCACAAAATAAATGGTCCAACAAACTTATGTTGTTTTCCTAAATTTTCAAAAATACTCAAGAGACCTCAGAAAATTCCAGAAAAATAAGTGAAGCTTTAATTATCAGTCAAGAACCTTGGATAGAAATTTCGAACCAAGATGTACTCTAGAAAAATTACGAAAATTCCAACAATGACTGTGCTGTAGATTTCAGTTTTTGCATGCAGAATTTTATTATTGTTTCCCTGTTTTATGCACCAATCCCAAGGAACAAACAAGGTCTGGGACCCTTGGTTATTTTTCTGGGACATCACAGGAATGTCTCTTATGTCAGTTCCAAATTTAATTCCAACCTGAGTTATAATGAATTCGTGAAAATTCGGACATCTAGCGTGTATCGATTTCCAAAAAAATTCTGTATTGTTGATTTATTGTTCTAATGTATCAGATTATGATGTGAAATTCATCATTTAGTCATAGTCATTTGATGACAGTTCCATTTGAAACTTGGCGTGATTGCACTTTGCTATGTCTTTTTTTTTCTTTCTTTTTTTTTTACCAAGTTTGACTTGAATATGAGATTTATAGATAGGGTTTTAACAGTATCAGATTTGTGCATAATATGCAATGATTTTATGTGTGGGTTGTCTCCAATTCATGTGTGAGATATTATCGTTACTTGGGAACATGTTACATATGGAAGGAGGGCGTCTATGGTATGGGACGTAGATCTTTCTGAATGTATGTAACCGATGAAGGAAATTCAATTAAGAGACGATGCATGAGGAAGGGTCTACGGTATGGGACGTAGACTTCGAATGTGTGATGAGTTTCCTAAATAATTATGCTTGTTGTGGTAGGTCTAATGGTTTGGGTTTGGTAGGCCCTACATGTGTTTAGGTGACTTATCCACGATTGATAGATTGCTTAGAACCATCAGCATTTGATTTGTTATGTGATTGTGAATGGAATGAATTAAATGCAAGTGAACCATATGATTTTGATAGCACATTGTAAGCTCTGTTGTACGGTATGTCCGTGCCTACAGCTCAAGATATCGTTCACTATGTCTTGAGTGGACTTGGCATCC
Organism: Persea americana; assembly: GCA_029852735.1. Classification (NCBI taxonomy): domain Eukaryota; kingdom Viridiplantae; phylum Streptophyta; class Magnoliopsida; order Laurales; family Lauraceae; genus Persea; species Persea americana. Next base: position 8,989,526 of record CM056813.1, on the reverse strand, counting down.
CTTTGGCTCAGGTATGTTTATACTGGGTGGACCTTAATTCCCTCCGGCTCAAGTATTCCGTACTCGGATGGACTTTGCTCCCATTGGTTCAGGATGCAATTCGCTATGTTCTGGGTGGACTTTGGTCCCATTGATTCATTGATTGGACTTCGGGTCCTTTGGCACAGATATTGGACACCGTGTCTGGGAGAGCTTTATGCTCCTTCGGCTTATACATAGGAATAGGACACAATGTCTGGGTAGGGCTTTTGCCCCATTGGCTCCATGGAGATACATTAGATTCTGGTTTACCTGAATCTCATTGTTGGCATATTGCCCATTGATATGAACCTGAATGCGGCAAAAATAAAACCAGGGCTGGCCGTCATCGGAGGCGTTCTATGAAATAATAAGGGGTAAGTCATGTATACGTTCTCTAAACATGTAGCGATCAAAGACTCTAATGAAGCGGAAGTTATGGCAATCTTGGAAGCTCTACGTATTTATCATACCTTAATTCATCATTATCTTATTGCGGAGAGTGATTCAGCTAATGCTATATATTGGGTGAAATCGTCGAGGGGACCATGGAAAATGAAATTCCTCTTCCACAAAACTAGTCGTCCAATTTTGGCACATTAGTAGATCTGCAAACAGGATGGGCAGATTGTTTAGCTAGGCAATGGGATAGATAGATCATGTAATTTAAGTGCTTCTATTTTGTAGTTTGTGGCTGATACATTTCTCTTGTACCGGTACTACTATGAAAGGTGTTTTTTTAATGTTCTAAGAAGAGTTGTACCTGTTTCTTTAATTAATTAAGTTTCACTATAACAGATCAATAAAAAATAAAAAATAAAAAATATATATATAAAAAAAAAAGAGGAACCTCAGTTCCATAGACTTTGATATGCCTATGCTACAATATAAGTTCTTGTTTATGTTGTGACATTGTATCGTGATTCTTATGATTGTGTTTCGTTGCTTTTGTTGTATTTGATTGTCCATGGTCGTGTTGCATGTTTGCATGCTTCAATGTTTAACCTTGCATGTTCTAATTGTGATTTGGTTTAATTCCTTAGCTCCAAGGCTCACAACCCCCGGTCTCAGTTCGTGCATGTTAGATGCTGCGCGGCTTCGGGACATCAAGAAAGAGTTTTGGATGATGAGTCTAGTTTTAAACTTCAAGAGAAGTGTACTCTAGATTTCCAATTTAATTATTAATTTGATTTTCAATTGAACATGTAATTGAATATTCAGATTCTAGCAATTAAAAATTGAGCTTTTAATAAATTGGATTTATTTAGTTAATGCTCTGTCTTGTCATGTGTTAAGTTCTTTTTTTTTTTTGAAGTGTGAATTGACCCATGCTTACATCACTTCACAGAATTTGAGGAATGTAAGATTTCGGGTCGTGGCACACTCTAAGGAAGCAGAAGTTTGTGCTCTCCAAGCTCTTTTGTTAAAGCACCTGTAAATCATTACAGAGACTCCATGAATGCAATGGAACAAGTTACTCCATTAATACTTGGAAACTTTATCAGTGTATTGACCTTAATGGCTACAAACTTCATGTAACTTGTGCCATGACTCAGGAATCAGGATTATACACTCCGTATAATTTTTCTCTTGTGTTCTTTCTTTTGTACCATGTTTCCTGAGTACCAATGGAAAGGCAGAAGCTCTTCGGCTCTTCCTATGCAATGGCATCATGTTTATATATTGTAGTCTCTTCTTTGCCCCATGTGTAACCCTTTTATTACTATGTACTACATTTATCTTTTAATATGAGCTTTTAATATTCAGATTCTAGCAATTAAAAATTGAGCTTTTAATAAATTGGATTTATTTAGTTAATGCTCTGTCTTGTCATGTGTTAAGTTCTTTTTTTTTTTGAAGTGTGAATTGACCCATGCTTACATCACTTCACAGAATTTGAGGAATGTAAGATTTCGGGTCGTGGCACACTCTAAGGAAGCAGAAGTTTGTGCTCTCCAAGCTCTTTTGTTAAAGCACCTGTAAATCATTATGGAGACTCCATGAATGCAATGGAACAAGTTACTCCATTAATACTTGGAAACTTTATCAGTGTATTGACCTTAATGGCTACAAACTTTATGTAACTTGTGCCATGACTCAGGAATCAGGATTATACACTTCGTATAATTTTTCTCTTGTGTTCTTTCTTTTGTACCATGTTTCCTGAGTTCCAATGGAAAGGCAGAAGCGCTTTGGCTCTTCCTATGCAGTGGCATCATGTTTATATATTGTAGTCTCTTCTTTGCCCCATGTGTAACCCTTTTATTACTATGTACTACATTTATCTTTCTGATAAAAAAAAATAATCAAAACCACAGAGCCCTTCAAAACCAAAGGAACTGATGGAATTGACATACTAGAAAGTGAAAAGCAATTGTCTTCTTATTTAGTCTCAAATGAATTAAAATCATTGTCTTGGCTGAAGAAGATTAGAATTTCTTGAGTTAGGCAGAATAATGCATCCCGAGTTAAATTTGTTTGTATCAGGTCAACTAAATTATACCAAGATCTGATTCATTGTTTGGCATGTTGACCTTTGCATCAAGCACCTAAATTTAGTTGACCTGTTCTTGTACTGCTTTGATTAGATTGACTCCTTATGTTCTCATCCTCAAACATTGGCCAGTTATCTAGCATGATAATTTGTCACAATCAACCTAAGATGAAAAGGAATGATGAACATGTGATCAGAAAGATCTTACGGCCTCTAAACACCCAAAGTTTGAACACATACTGGCAGAGATCAAAAACTCGAAGGTCTTTCTACTGTCAATAATGGGATCACTTGTTAGACAGGAGACAACAGGATGTTGTTGCAGATAATTTACTTATTACTGGTGGCCAAGTGGTGTGGGATTTTAATTTTCGTCGGGATATGTCTGATAGAGAAGTTGTTGACTTCACTTGCATGATGGCCTTATTAGACAATGTTTATGTTAATGGGGGAGGATGTGATGTTAGAGTGTGGAAGCCGGTGGTTAAAGGTAATTTCTCAGTTAAATCGTTTTACAATGCTCTGCTTGATTCTTCTAGCCCTATTCAAGGGGGGAAAAGGTTTTGGAACTTTACAATACCTCCTTGAGTATTAGCTTTTTGTTGGGTGGCGAGGTCTTATAAAATTCTTACTTTAGACAAGTTGAGGAGGTGTAAGCATACTATTGTTAATGGGTGTCCTATGTGTCTACAGGATGAGGAATCAATGCATCATTTGCTTATCCATTGTGTTTTTGCTCATAAAGTGTAGTCTGCAATTCTTAAAGAGTTTGATATGCCATGGGTCATGCCCTTGAAAGTTGCGGATCTTTTTCATCAATGGTGTCTACGAATCAAATATGTTCGCATGAGAATTCTTTGGAAGGTAGAGGATGTTGTTGTATCTATTATCTGGTCTGTTTCAGAGTGGGCGTTTTCAAGAAAAGAGTTTAAAGGGGTGTGTTTCAAGGATTTAAGTAGATCATGGGCAGCTCATTTTCAAGGTGGATGGGTCCCTAAATCTTTAAATAGTGTTTCTTGGGAATGTCCTCCTACGGGTTTTCTCAAATTAAACTTTGATGGAAGTTATGTTTGAGCCATTGGAAGAGGTCCACATAGGAGGTGTCATTAGAGACTGGAATGGCATTACTGTAAGGAATTTCTCTGGGCCGGTAGATTCTTTAGATGCTAATAAATCTGAAATGAATGCCCTTTTGGTTGGTTGCCGTGAGCTACATAAGATGGAAGGTTCTACAGTTATCATTGAAGGGGATACCTTTTCTGCCATTCAGTGGAGTTTAGGCAATTGTTCTTGTCCTTGGCGGTTGGCTGATGTGGTGAAGGAAGTGCAAGACATCTTGAGTCAATTGGATGCTGTTCTTTATCATCTATTACGTGAGGCCAATGGTTCGGTAGATATCCTCGCTAAGGAAGGAGTGCTCCGTTCTTCTTTATCCTTTGATGTATAGTTTGTATAGAGTTTTCTCCTGTATTTTATTCTTTTGGGTTTCCCCTCTTATTAATAAATTTTACTGTTATCAAAAAATAATAATAATAATAATAATGGAATCATTACGAGCCCACAAAAGAAGAATGAAACAGTACTCCAGTGGATACTAGATCAAGTCATGGAAAGAAAGCTGACCATCAAGCAGAATCACGATACAAAAGCAGTAAGGATATGGGGAGGCGAATAAGGATGAGGCCCACATAGAGGTGGATATAGCAATTAGGTTAGTCACAGAAACCAAGGTGGACATAGTGATCATGATGGGATATGGAGGAACAAGTGACAAAGGACAAAAATGAAGCGACAGATGATGTCTTATTATGTGATGGGCATTCTTATAGAATTACAGTTACCAGTTAGACCTGCTTTGGCATAGGGACTAGCTAACAAGAAACAAGAAGCTAAAGCAAATCAGCAAAGATGGACATGCTAAGATAAATGTGTGGGTTTACAAGAAAGGATCGAATTATAGATTAGTAGATCTGAAGAAGCTTATGGATATAGCCTTAATAACAGAAATTAGGAAGGGAAGTCGCTTGAGATAATATTGAGACATGCATAGAAGGTCGAAGACAGCCCATGTCTGATATATTGAGAGGCTACAAGAGTAAGGAACTAATAGAAGAGGGAGACCAACGGAGACATAAATTTAGTAGTGAGGAAAGACACGTCAGATTTTGGAGTGACAGGTAGCATTACTTTGAATGGGGCTGAATCGAAAAGTCGAACTCATAAAGGCAACTTTGGGACAACGAAATGCTGACATGACATGACGTGAGGTGAGGTGAGGTGAGGTGAGGCCCCACCAATCACACAATCTACACTGGGGCCCCACCCATCATGGGTACGGTGGGAGATTGAAAGATTCAGATGGGACCAGCTCATATGTAAATTTTTGAGTCCATTCAATCATCCAAACCCCTTGATTTGTGCGGATGTCTCACACAGAATACCATGCAAACTACCCCATGGGACCCACCTGTGGCCCCACAAATCATGGGGTACTTGGGGGATCAAAAGATTTGGATGTGATCCACCTCTGTGCAAAATTTCAAGTCCATTCAATCATCCGAACCCCTTGATCACTGGCCCTCAAATTAACAGTTTTAGAATGCATCATTTTTCTTTCAATTTCAATCCAATGGTCAATCCCATTCAAATATGTGTGAAAAACATGTTGGATTTATCACAGAGCCCCCAGGTGGAACTAACCAGTTGTATTGCACGGTCCAAGACATTCGCAATATAGAGGATAATCTCAATACGTGAAACTTAACAACAGACAAAATCTGAATATTTTGCAAAATGAAACAAAACCAGCATTATTGCAAAATAAAATGCTAATAAAACAAGGAGATATAAGTCCGCAAAGAAGCCTAGCAAGCAAGAGCTCCATATAAGAGGATTAGATATTAGCCTAAGCTAATGAAACGCAGGCAAAAATTTTGAATATTCTAAATTAAGGAGGAAATTTGTTTGTATACTTTAGATTATCACTAAAGCTTTTCAGAGATTTTCTAGAAGTTCTTCATCTTGGGTTATTTACAAGGAGATAGGATGCAAACCGTAGTGAATGCTTTGGGTCAAAAGTGCCGAGGCATGAAATAGAACGTCTCAAAGAGACTCACAAAGTGGACTTGCCTCAAAGGAAAGATAAACCCACAAAATAATTATTATAACTCTGAACTGTTTTCCAACTTCTACAATGCTCATAAGAAGAAAACAAACGCTATAATCTAAGACTCCTCACCAAACTAGGAAACCAAATAGAATTACAAAGCTAATCCTAACTACAACTCATTAGGGAAATAAAATACCATATAAATACTCCTGGTGTTAAAAAGCTAATCCTAATCACAACTCATTAGGAAAATAAAATAAGAAAACTTCCAAAACTTCCTTGGGTCTCACATGTGGGTTCATCGGCTCATCGGCTTTGCATCAAGATACTATTAAAAATTGTGTTTTCAGAAGTGTATTTTTTATGTAAATACGTTCAGAAAACCCCAATATTAACAGTGTCTCCCGTTTCTTATTTACAAGTTACACGTTATAGTTTAAAAATAGAAGGGACAGTAAAAGAGGAAAGAAGGCAGCATAGAAAGAAAAGCACATAAGCATTTAGTACTATTTTTTATTGTTATTAGAGTCGACTTTCCAGGATATCATTCTGTATGGTCATTTGTCTGTACAATTTCGTAAAAAAAAATTTATCAGCCTCTAAATTCATATAAATAAGTTCAACTACGTAATTTAAAAAGAGAGGAGGACAGTAAAAGAGGAAAGAATACAGAGTAAAAAAGAAAAGTACATACTTTTGTTTTGTAAAGGACCCTTAAGGTTTACTTAATCACAAGGTGTACATTGTTATTGGAATCGGTGTTCCAGGAGATAATTATGTATTGTCAATTGGCTGTTCAACTCAATAGCCATCCACTTTCCATTTATTAAAAGATATTTATATTGTCAATATTCTTACATTATTATCACTTAGGTTTTTTTTTTTTTTTTTTGGTGGAAAAATAAGAATGTATATTTTGAAGGAAAGAATAGATACAATCTACAAAAAGAATTGGGGGAAGCTCCACAGCACTTGAAACTCCGCGGAAAGCTGGGCAAACAAAAAAAAAAAAAAAAGGGGGAGCTAACCCACTGCCGAGGCTGAAGGCAGAACAAAAGAAGCCCACAGGCCGGGCCAGCCAAAACAAAGCAACCCACCAGCCAGGAACCCAAAAACCAAAAACAAAACAGCCCACATCCCGGGCCAGGCTAGAAACTAGCAAAAGAAGACACAGAGGCCAAACGAACAGAGAGGGAGCTAGAGCCGATTCTAGACTCTATGAAAGATTGGGTTGGACCAAGCCAAGGCCTTAGGGTCCAAGTTGCAGCCAATTTCCGAGGTCAGATTTGACATGAGGAGGGACAGCTTTCTTGCTTGAAATCCTTTACTTGAAGAAAAGAGCGAATGCACTATCTACTATCCAAGTGACCTTCCAGAAGATATGCCTAGATCCGGTACCCACCCTGTCTTAGATGTAACACTATGAATGGGCTCCAAAGTTTGCAGTTTCCCACCAAATATCTGAGTGCCGTGCTACTGATAAATTCATTCCCAACCACCTCTATCAATGGAGACCAATCCCAATGTGCAATAACCACATAACCACTTCCTTGGTAACATATACTTCAAAACCCTCACTCTAATACCAACATGACACCTTCGGGTGCTGATTTGGTTTTACACACAACTCCCTCAATTAAATGTCTTTCCAAAGCAAGACCTTCAAACCCCCACTATACTCCTACAAAAACTTGACAGATCCTACAACTAAAAAAATGGCATCTCATACCTTTGATCATTAACATTAATCCCAACCTAGAAAACCCAAGCCAATCTCTTCTCCCTTCCCTGAATCAACCCATTATTTCCAATCCCCATATTTCCAACTGTTGGCTCTCCTGTGTAGAGGCTCTTGCTTCTCTGAAACGCGAGCAATTTTCATAGAAACCCCTAGTTTCTTTCGCAGACAAGGGAGAATTTGCAGTTATTGGGGGAGGGTACAAAACTACAAAGCAATCTATAACTATCAAAAAGGTTCAAATTTCATAAAACCATAGTTTTTCTTGTAATCTTAAACAAAATAAAACTAACCTACCATTATGGATTCCTAATTAAAAACTGGGGGTTTCTTCTTCATCTTTTTTTCTTCTTTGGGGAGTTCCTAAAATAATCATCGTAACTTTGTTACTGAATTCTTTGTAACCTAATAACATGATTGCTTTAGTTTGTTCTTTGAAACCTAGCCTAGGCAATGCAGCCTTTGGCTCTCTTCTCATACTTGCAGTCCACTCTCACAAATCACAATCCTGCATTTCACAATTGGGAGTCATGCAATATTCAGAAAGCCCACTCTTTTATTAAAACAGAATTCACCAAAAACCCAATGAGACTTCTGAACTACCATGTAACTTCCAGTTTAGACCATTGCAAACCCAACCCATCCTCTCTAACATCTCTTGGAATCACTCCTCCACACCCCCACCCAACAAATGAAGCAGAATTTAACAGATTCAAATCATTACAAGGATACAAAAAACCATAAATTCAGCTCAAATAGATTACCACCCACTCAATTAGCCAACTTGCCTCGACCACGATTCCTACCACCCAATAAGACGCATTTCTACCATAACCATACACGACCCAAAAACCCATACATCATCAATCCATCCCTAAACAGGGATAATCTTATTCCCACATATCAAACCCTAGAAGAAGAAGAAAAAACCCACCATTCATCAAAACAATAACAATGGCTTAAAAATTGAAACTTTCCATCAAAAGCAAACAAAGAATCCAGAGGTGAATTAAAACCGAAATCAATCATAACAAGCAACAATTTGAAAAACCCAGAAGACAAAAGGGGTCCAAAGATAGAATGATAGGAATGCAAGGATTATACGTACCATGACTCGATCGAAGGCGTTGGGAAAACAAGATTCTTGACGAAAGAAGGCAAGATTTTTGAGCTATGAAATGAGGGATTGGGTTTTCCCTGTTTTGAGAATCCTCAAATGGAGGGTGTTTGGATCTCTCGTTCGTTTCTTTGACTGAAAGGAAAATGGGAGAAGAAGAGAAAATTCGCGAAAACGCGATGGATGATAAAAGGACGATTTTGTCCTTGTCTCTCGGCGCATGTTCTAGCGCAAGGGACGAGGGTAGGGATGTAAAATGGTGGTTCAGCAATGTATATTCGGATTTTAATTCGGATCCTGATCTCCATCCAACATGGTTTTTTTAATCTTTTATCACCACAGAAGTTAAGCAATCTCCTGGGAAGGGTCTCGAAAGATTAGCTGGTGTCTGACGAGAGGAAGTTTTGATTTCCCTTTCTAAAGAGAAGCATAGGATAGGCTTTCTCGATGAACAGGACGTCATTAAATGAGAAGCAATCCAAAAAGTTCCTTGTAAGGTCTTGAAACAGCTGCAAGAGGAGAAAGCCGAGATCGACGCTTGGATGTAAGCGGAGCGGATAAAGGCTTTTATGGAGTCCACTGGCAAGAACAGACCGTCTAGTGAAGGCTCAAGTGAGGCCTAATTTTAATAGCGGGGAAGGTTCTTCGAGCAAATAATCCCACAGAGGCAAGAGGAAGAGAGGGCAGTGCCACAATAAGAAACGACATGAAGACTCTCTTGATTTAGAAGTTCCTCTTACCATTGAGGAGGAGGTCTGAGGGGATGCTGACGAGCTTCCGGAAAAGAGGAGCCGAGAGGAAGAGACCACCGATAATGGTATGATTCTTCTTTCTTCTCTTTCCGTTTCTTATATTTCATGAGAGATTTTTTGTTTTGATCCGTTGCTTTCTTTCTTTTAGCAGAAGATGATGACTTGGTGATGCTCGAGGTTCTGGCCGATGAGGCAGTGACGAATCCAACAGCAGCATCTGAAGAAAAGCCGAGAGATTCTGGAGTGGTTCCAGAACCTTCACTTTATATGGTTTCTTTTGCTTTTCCCCTTTTTTTTCTATACCGTCATTTGCTAGCATATTGTTTGTTTTCTTGCTAGTTGACTTGCCACAAGATTCCGACAACTTTGAACTATCCATGGACGCAACTTTTGACGATGCTTCATATGAATTCATGGAGGCAGAGAGTACTCCGTCGGTCGTCAAGGAAGGTATCTTATGGTAATAATGTTGATAATGATTTTTTGACAAGATCATATTCATACATTTTCGTCTTGCCCATCTGAGTGATGCCCACTCTATATATCTTATGATATATATTGGGATGTAAATGGTCTTGATTCTCCGATTATCCAGAGGTTCCAACCCGTTAAAAACCAGATCTGGGTCCTTATTTAGGCCCCGATAAGTAAATGGGTCCGAGTCCGGTTCCACCTTGGTTCAGACCCGTGGACCCGAGGCCTGCCATATTACCTAAGTTTTCGAAAATCTCTCCCAAAAATCATATTTTATTAATAGCATTCTCTACCTAGATCCTGACATGTCCCATATATGGTTCTGGTTTTGGTTCCGGAGTCAAGAAACCGGTTCCGAATCCGAATCCGAATCCGGTTCCACCTTCTCTTTAACGGTTCCGGTTTCGGATCCACCATAGACCCGAACCGGAACCAACCCGTTTACAACCCTATATATATATATATATATATATATGAATCCAAGTGAGTCATCTAACAATTATAAAAGTTCGAAGCTCAATTAGGCATCTAATTAAGTTAGATTCATTTGATAAAGATTAGACTCTTCTCAATCGAAATCGGACTCAATCCAAGTTCATCGGTTACATCCTTCTCGAGGGATTTCAATGAGTAGTAAATACATGACCATCTAGATTTGACTCCTTGCCTTCTATCTTCTCTACATGGATAAGTAGACTTTACTTTCTTCTTTCTCAACTAAAAAACACTTCTTTTCTCCATGCTACTTTGCATGTCCCACTTCTCTGTGGAACCATAGCATGTTGAGGAGTGCGCTCCACCCGAGAAGGAGTATTAAAAAGTATTTATGCAGCCTCTACTAACGCTTTAAGGTTTTGGTTTGAATGGGTAGCTAAAGAAATTATGATGGTATCAGAGCCAATAGGTCGTGAGTTTGAATCCGAAGAGGAATGACGTGGCCCAAGAAAAAAATGCGCGCTGCCAAAAGTGCACCGACCAAGCTAGCCACTCCTGCCAAAACCTCGAGGCATTAGTAGAGGCTACATAATTACTTTTCAATACTCCACCTTGGGTGGAGCCCACTACTCAACACTCCCCCTCAGGTGGAACCCAGTCGGCGCATGTTTGGCAGCACGCTTTTTTTTTTCCTTGCCTAGTCATTCTTCCTAGGATTCGAACTCACAACCGGTTGGGTTTGATACCATCTTAAATTTCTTCAGCTAGCCACTCCTACCAAACCTCGAGACATTCGTAGAGGCTGCATAAATACTTTTCAATACTCCCCCTTGGGTGGAGCCCAGTCCCATGATAGCAGACATTGATAAAGCTGAATATTCAATTTATGTTTTCTTTTAAAAATAAAAAAAAAATTTTCTCACACCCAAGCTTCAATCCGTGGGCATTGTTGTACAAGAGCTTTAGATTAAAGAAAATATTTATTAGATAAATCACGGTTGGAGGCTGAAGTTATTTTCTATTCACTATTTTTCTCTATGTAAAATACAATTATGATACATCATCTTTATATAGACACTTTGTATAAAAAAAAAAAAAAATAGATAGACAATTGTAATAGACATAAAATGGCATTTGTTAAAATGTACAAGAATGACAAGATCTTCCAAGCTAGCTATTTGTTATGAGTGATTTGCCTAGCCAAGGTATGTTTCCTTGTATGCATGATTCTCTTCAATTGGTGAATATCTTTTAATATGGCCAATATCTTGATGAGAGTCTTCTAAGTTGGAAAATGGTATAAATTAGATCTTGTGAGTTGTGTGTGCTGCCTTGGTCAGAATCCTCTGAGCTGGATGCTTCTTTCCATGTTTGAATGATGCTATTAAAGGATCTTACAAGCTAGTTGTTTGTTATGGGTAATCTTAAGATGTATGACTCAACCAGAGCCTTGCCAAGGTATGTTTCCTTATCTGCATGATTCTGTTTGACTTGGAGAATATCTTTTGATTTGGTCAACACCTTGATGAGGATTTTCTGAGTTGAAATGGCATAAATGTAGATCTTGTGAGTTGTGCTGCCTTTGTCAAAATCCTTTGAGGTGAACGCTTCTTTCCCTTTACTGTAAGTTATCATTTAAGATTTTTTTACGGGTTATCTCTAATTGAATTTACTTTTATATTTATTCATTTTGAGAGGCATCTAAGATAAGCTTACTTATGTGATCTTTGTGACGAGCTATTACTACTCTTTAAAAAGGGGCAAATTTGCTTAAATATGGGCGTAAAGGAAAACCCAAGTTTTGCCCATTCAGAATTGAAAATGTAAGTTATTTTGGTTGTTATTTTGTCATAAAGTATTCTTAATTATTGTTATTTTTTATACTTTTTATCTTGATTAATCTTTGTCTTACATATTATCTCTTTATTCATCACTATGGTTGTCATCAGTATCTTCAAAGCCTAGTCCTGGTATTGTCATGTACAAGAAATTGACGTATTACGAATACAATAAATTTTTTTAAAAAAAAAAAAGGAAAATGCGAAGAAGATACATTAAAAAAACAAAGCATTCCCTTAGGGTCTGTTTGGCAATTTACTATTAAAGTAAAAGTAACGTAAAGCATCAAATCAAGATAAAATAAAATATAAGGAGGTTATGATTGTGTTTTGTCTTTAGTGGATTGGTAGGGAATCTTTTTTAACTGAGGATTTTACAGGAAAATACCCGGTAGTTAGCCATTGCATGAAAAATGATCATGTAGTTCATGTTACACAAACGAGGTTGTCAACCCGTTTTCTTTTTTCTTTTTTTGAATTTTGAGAAGGGGCAACACTAGCGTAGCTCGTCACAGCAACTCCCACAAGCTGCTGGTCTCTGCCATGGCCGTCTACAAGGGCTGCAGTTATCGTGAGAGATTTGCCGATGCTGTTAGCAGCAATGTGCACCATGTCTTTTTAATGGAAGACATAAAGCAAATGGATAATTATTCTCAATTGGGTATCAAAAGTGCAATTGAAAGAGGAAGGATAAGCAACTCTAATAGTGATGAAGTTTGTCTTTGAGATGCCATTATCATCTTGAGCTGTGGGACCTTGGACTCAAGATCAAGAGCTTCTTCTTCCATTAAGCAAAGATTTGATATTGACAAAGACAAAGTAGCCAAGTGTGAGAAAGGAGTAAGCCCATATGTTTCTATGGTCTGAATCTCTCAATTAAAGAAGTGGAGGAGCCATCATTTGACAACAGGGGCCTACTTATCGAATATGTGGATGCAAGGTTTGCTTTCAATTTGCAGGATGACCTGTAAAAATGGAAATATATAATCCATGGTAGAGGCAATATCCGCTCACAAAACAAAATAGGAAACCAGATCAAAGCAAAACAAAACCATCAAAACTCATCAAATCTTTTAAAAACATAGCAGAAGAATCGAACTATATACTGAAATCGAATCAGGAACCCTCAGAGAGAGAGAGAGAGAGAGAGAGATAAGATGATAAGATGGAAGAAATGATTTAGGGCTCCTCCTCCTCTGAAATGGGTTGGAGTTACTGCAAATCGGAGAAGACGATCGGTTGTCGGTCTTGGTTGCAACATGACTCGAGCTCTTTGGGTTTTGGAGAAGAGGGGATCAGTCTTGCAGTTGAATGCGTTGAAGGTATTCTTGGTTTCGGAGTTACAAAGGAAAAGGCGACTAGAGATTGGACTGACTTCTACAAATCTCAAGGATCGAAATCCCTCTTTGCATATCGAAAATGCTGCGAGTGACCTTAGCATTGCACATACTTTTTGGAGGAGACATAGCGCTCAACCAAAAGTAAAAATAATAATAATAGTGACAGGAGGACCGAAACTGTGTTGCCTTAAGTTCAGGGTATTTTTTCGTGGAATGTCCGCCTATCGGATATTTTTTGGTAAAATCCTCTTTTGACTTTTCAGAGTAAAGTGAAGTTAAATGAGCCCTAACAATTTAAAATTTCAAGTCTACCATGTTTGGATGAGTATGGCCAAATAGATGAAGTATTATTGTCAACCACATGTATATCCATTCCACTTCAACCCGAAACACTCTCATTGCTTTGAGTAAAAGTGGATTTTGCTCCAAACCTTAACTTCACACCAAGCATTGTCTGCTTGGATAAATGAAGAGTGAGGTAAAGTTAAGTAGATTTCACATGAGGAGTGAAGTGGAGAAGTTGGTTGCAGTTAAGATAGAGTACTTTACTTCACTTTGTTTGGATGCTTGTTACGTGAAGTAGAATATAAAATACTTTGCATGTGTTTGGATACTTATGAGTAAGAAAGTAAAAATGGGACAGCACTAGCTAATATTCTAATCATCAAAAGTGACCACATTGATTATCTTCCGGAAGTAGAAAAGTTTTTAAGGAAGGTTAAAATTCAAAAGTTATATATATATATAGGGAATTATTCAGGTGTGAACTATTCTCACATTATATGTGAGAAGTGTCTTAATAGTTGTTGGATCCCCTGTGAAGATCCAATGGCTACCACGTTTTTTATATAACGATGGCTTTTGACATTGGGCGCCCATTTTTCATTTCCCCCTTTCGTTAGTTCAAGAATTCTGTGACCCTTTACTCTTCCCCCTTTCAGGCATTCCATCAAAAGAGTAGTTCCCCTTCCACTATAGGATGGGTGTAGATCTATCCTCGCCATCTCGATCTCCTTGTCTTCGTCTCCATCACAGAGAAGATGAGCCACGAAAGCTCGAGACGTCCAACGACTTCCAATCTAGGGTGGGCGCACATTTATGGAAGTTGAGCCCCTCTCCTCTCCTTCAAAACTCTTGAAACTCATCTCTCACCGAAGATATGGGGCATGCGTCGTTCTAGGGTTTATTCCTCTTCCCCCTTTCAACCATCTAATTGAACCCATTTGCATCCTTCCCTCTCTATCTTGATGAGGCACAAAAGAGGAGAAGCTGAGCCCTAGGTTTTTTCATCTCCATCAGGAAAGAAGAGAAACAGAGAAGCTGAGCCCATTTGCAGGCCGAAGAAAAGCAAAGAGCACTCACCGATCATCTCCATCATTGTCTGCATCGCCGTCTGCACGCTCTCTCAGCCGACCCAGCAAGGAAGGAAGGTCAGATTTCTCTTTTTCTCTCTTTTTTTTATTTTGTAAAAAGAGTCCCTATCACAATTTAGGTCGATTTGGGGTTTTCTGGAAATCAATGGAGAGGAGGAGAAAAGGGGAATTTTGGGAATTAGGGTTTCTGTGATTTGGTCAGCTGTTTGCAGTGGGTAAGGGTGGTGGTGGAGGGATAGGGTTGAGAAACTCGCCGACTGCTGAGCGAAAGGATCATTTAACATGTCTATTGAGTCAAACACGCTAAGCTTACTTTAAATGGATGATAAGACTATACTGATGATGATGACGACAATGCTAATTTTTTTTAATCCAAACTAATCCACAATAAGATTTCTCGTTCCTCTTTAATTTCCTAGGATTAGATTGCATCCAGAGTGTTGCTGTGTAGATTTCTTACTTAACTATGACCACTACTACACATATATAGGCCCCTTTAGGAATGACTACAAAGCCTATGGGAATACCTAGATGCGTGCCAATTGTGGGAGGGGGAATGAAAAGATCTATTCTTAATTTTGGTGTGTGCAAAAAATGGGGTAATTTTTTTAAATTTTATTCTCATAGTAATGGTTTCTCTACATTACTATTATCATACTAATTAGTCCATGTTTGGTGGCAGGATTAATTGATGCTCATGTTGTATCCTCTAATATCTGAAGGTGTTTCAGGCTATCAAGTTATATTTGTTGGTGCAGTTAGTTCATCTTAGTTGTATTCTTTGGTGGCAGAAGGAAGGATGTATTTTGTTTGGAATGGAACATTCATTCCCTTTGTGTTAAAATTTCATTGTAATTTAGTATGTGTAATTCTCATTTTGAGGCATAGAAGATGTTAGATGTTTAATTCATGTGATTACAAATGTATCAAGTGGAGTTTGCACTTTTGAAAAGGAATGAATGAATGATGTTACAGCTATTGAATTGAAAAAGAATGAACGAATGGATGAATTGAACTTGGGTGTCTTGATGAATGAATGAATTCTACGAGTTTAAAACAGGCGCATGGATAAGTGAATGGAGTCCAAATTGAAGTTTGTTGTCTCTTTCTTTTTCTGTGCTATTCATGTTATTTCCATTTAAGAACTGAGACTATGGAAATGGTAATTGCATTAAGGTTATGCTCATACTTACTGCCATTTATGGAAATGTACAGCTCATGTTTCTATTTGATAGAATTGATACCAAGCATGGTCCTTTAGATTGAATTGTTTGTAATTTAGCAATTTGAACATGATCTTGAATCTTAATAGGTTTCTTCAGATTCTCATTGTTTATGACTTACATTATATGTGATTGTTGAGAGAATGTTCAGCCTGATTAGCTTTTGTTTAGATTATGGCATTTTGATTCATTATGTTCACTTTTTTTTTTTTTTTGGGACTTTGGTTAGAAGAAAACATGGACCCTTCAAAACTTAGGTACTTTGAGGATGAAGATACTCCGACCATGAAGACAATTAAGGGTGCAACTACAGGTTTCGTTACTGGAACTATCTGGGGCACGATTGTTGCTACTTGGTACGATATGCCCCGTGTGGAGAGGAATGTTGCACTTCCTAGTCTTATAAGGACCATGAAGCTGATAGGCAGTATGGGCTTACCTTTGCCGCAATTGGGGGAGTTGATATTGGTGTGGAGCAGTTGGTGCAGCATTATAGGATGAATAGGGACTTTGTTAATGGTGCAATAGGTGGTTTTGCTACTGGAGCATCTGTTTTGGGTTTCAAAGGTGAGGGCTTTGAGCCTTCTTTTATTGGTTTCCTTCTATTGTTTATTGAAGTTTTGGGATAACAATGACATACTTGAAACTTTTAATTATAAAATTATGAATATAAGAGCAATGAGAATTATGATAGAAAGAAAATTGATTTTATAGAGATGCTTGAATCTTTTGAATAATAACAAAATGATAGTATATAGAGTATAGACACTTGAATCTTGTGTATTTGCTAGAATGAGTGAATTCTACAGGTTTAAAATTGCAGCTTTCATACAGATTACAATTATAGGTTTGATAGAAATTGAACATATTCCAGTTTATAGTTACAGGTAATACAGGTTTGATACTGCAGCAAGAACCTACCTTTGCAATGTCATGGTACCATGACAATTTATAGGGAAGAAAAACAATGGTGGTTGAGAGTCCTTTGGTTTCTGAACTATCCCCAAGTTCTGGTTAGAATAAAGTCATTTTGAAGAAACTAGAACGTTAGCAAAAGACCCACTTCTGAGGTAGAAATTAGCAGAAATGATTATTTTCATCCAGAACGTTGGCAAAATGATTATTTTGATCCAAATCATTTTGAAGTTCGACACTTCATTTTCAATTGCAGAAGAGCAAAACTTCATATATGCATTCAACAAAAGCCACACAATTATATGTGATCTCTACAGAAATGCATTATGGCTTCTTGTGCTTCTTCAAACCTTCAATGAAAACAGAAATATTTTTCTAGCTTTTCTTAAATTATAAAGATCAAAATATAACTTCAAAACCCACTATCATTAAAATTACCCCAAAAAACATTCATTCTGTTTCAAAATATACATCACACATTTTTAATCATGCATATCACAATGACAAGAGAACTGACAAACACCACTACAGAAAGAAATTTGTTTTATTTTTTCCTTTTTTCAGCAGCATGTCTCATCTCTTCAACTGCAACACATGTTTTCATTCAGTTTCTCCAATGTGTTCTTCATATTTTCCATAAGTCCCGCTACATTCTTTTCACAGTCAACTTCATCTTTCCATATGAATCTACCACAAACCTTTCTAGCTTTCCAATTGGGACATTTCCAAAACTTCCTATTTGGATTAGTCTTTGTATGAGAGGTGAGACAAATCATCTCTCCACGTCAGCATTTTGGCACGTAATCACTTGAAATAGAATACGACGATGACATGCTCTCGACCTACAAAAAAAGAGTAGTTTATGAGACTACAAAAGAAATAAAAATTGTTTGCACATGAATGGCTAAACAAAACAGATTATGAACTGAAAAAAAATGTATAATCTTGCTTGAGAAAAATTATGTGGACAGGGAGGAAAGAAGACAGGGAGGAAAGAATTGCTTGAAAAAAATTTACTCATTCCTTAATGTCAAGTATATGTAAAAGAACTTAAAAAGAATAAATAAAGATGACAGGGAGGAAAGGAGGTTCCCATTCGATTGGAATGGAGGAAACAAAATCAGCACTTGTTAATGTCAGGTATAAAAAAAGAGAGAGAGAGAGAGAGGTCAGGGAGGAAAGAAGGGATTTTTCATAATGGAATGGAGGAAATGAACCACGCTGTGGTTGATATGGTAAGACCATTATTAACTCATGACCAGAGAAAAGATCCAGTCCTGACAGTGCTTTGGGTTTCAGCTTTGGACAAGATACGGATGGAGAAACCCAGGCTTAGCTTCCCTGCTTCTCTGCTTCGTTGATGGAGATGGAGATGGAGATGGAGATGGAGATTTATATGGGTTTAGCTTCTCTGGTTCTCTGCTTCGTTGATGTAGATGGAGGTGGAGAACTGCATGGGTTCAGCTTCTCTGCTTCTCTCCTTCGTTGATGGAGATGGAGATGGAGATCTGCATGGGTTCAGTTTATGTCCTTCTGTGCCTCAATTGAGGTAGAGAGGGGAGAAAAGTCAGATTTCGATTGGAATGGTTGAAAGGGGGAAGAGGAAAGGATCGATCACTCTCTCTAAACCCTAAAACGGCACAACTCCAGCAACCGCCCCAGATCTCCAATGAGCCCTTTCATCTTCTCGGCGCCTACCCCATATCTTCGGTGAGAGACGAGTTTCGAGAGTTCTGGAGGAGAGGAGAGGGGCTCGGCTTCCATAAATGTGCGCCCGCCCCATCTTGGAAGCCGTTGGACGACTCAAGCTTTCATGGTTCATCTTCTCTACGATGGAGACGAAGACGAGGAGATGGAGATGGTGAGGATAGATCTGCACCCGTCCTGAAGTAAAATAGGAACTGCTCTTTCGATGGAATGCCTGAAATGGGGAAGAGGAAAGGGTTATAGGATTCTTGAACTAACTAAAGGGGGAAAAGAAAAAATGGGTGCTCAATGTCAAAAGCCATCGTTATATAAAAAATGTGGCAGCCGTTGGATCCACTATGAAGATCCAACGGCTATTAAGGCACTTCTCACATATAATGTGAGAACAATTCCCACCTAAATAATTCTCATATATATATATAATCAAAGATAATTACTAGTGCCTAATTGGCCCAACCAAGATTTCTTGCAGAAGAATCTTTGTTGAACATAAAGGTAACAACATGGTATCAGTCCCATGCATGGATCTTGTACACATGTTCCATTCCTTTTGGTATATTAATCTCTCTTAGTACTCGATTGAATTGACGACTTATGGTTTCTCTGCTTACATTGCACTTGTCCTATTCTAACATTTTGTGCAACAGTGTGCAAGAACATAACAACTTGCTCCTCAACTTTCACTGCACGAGTGTCTTGTAAAAGCCCTAAGCCCTCTATTTCACAAGTGATTGCATACTAGATCAAAACAGTCCTTGTTTATTCTCAACTTGCTTATACAGTGACTTTCCAGCCTCTTGTCAAGGTGGATATACAAATCTATCATTCTCTTTCTCTATCTTGTCTTTCTAATAGCAATTGAATGTAGTATGCAACTATTGTTATCTCAAGTTTCGCCATATTTCCACAGCAACAGTTGCTACCCCAAGGGTCATAGCCTTTTTACGACTAACTTCCTCTTCCTCTTCCTGCCCCTCTCCGTGATCTAAAGTTGACTCATTCATCTAATAGTGAAAGTCAAACTATATAATTATATATACAACCATATTCGTAAATTATCTTCATAATTGAATATTATACAACACCACACCCGCCCCCCCCCCCCCCCCCCCCCCCCACCTACTGAGTATGATTTATTATTTGTCATTCTATGAATATTTTTAGCTTCCTGTGATTGCACCATACCTAAAAAATTCCACTAGATTGATTCAAAATTAAAATTAAAATGCAATGGAGGAAAAACTTTTATGGGAATTAAGAGAAGGGACAATCATTGCTATTAAAACTAAGCTATGAATAAGGACTTGGCTGGCCACTAGAGCAGTTTTGATGAAACATTGTGCTAGCGATCTAGAAAGGTAATGTTTTGTGAGCATCGAAGTTGTCTATATTCCAACCATTCTATGTAAAATTGTGGTAGCAACTTTGGTTTACCTATCATTCCATAAATATTGTATGCATTATTGGTCTGTTTGGAGATTTGGTTCATGAAATGAGTAATATCCAATAAAATTCTAAAGAGATTTTGGTTTTCAATGACTGATTTTTGTTTAAGGTTGAATGACGGGAGAAAACGATTGGATGAAGTTGATTAAAAATCGAAAATTGATCATATACAATTCAACTTTACATGTGGTCCATAGCATTTGTTCTTATTTGTTGGAGTGTGTCTTCCACTATTATTTTGTTTTTCACTCTCTTTCACATGGTTGATTTTTCATTGTTCTTTTTTTCTTAGTTTTTGTAAATGGTGAGGTGGGAATATCCATTCGATGGGTTTTCTTGGGTTGCATTGATTCCTCTCACAATCCTATCAAAGACTCAACTGATCTTATAGATCATGGGTGGTGCTACAGAGATGTCAGTGGGGTCAATTGATCCCACTAAGATCTGAAAAATTATTTAAAAAAAATCTTTAATGAATTGAACTTATATGAAGATTTTGACCCTACTCAATACCTAAGTTAATTTGCCATCTGTCTACCAAAATAAAAGAATAATAATGGGCCCAACTTTTGTTTTTTAAAGAAAATTCTCTTTTTTAGACATTCTATCATTAACTCTTCATTTACCCTAACTTAACCTCTAAATACAGTATTCTCCCCATATTAGAAGGAGAAAACCCTAACATTTAGATTTAGGTATATAGACTCCCAGCTCCACCCGAGCAGCAAAGACCAATGGATGAATGACTGTTTGGTCACATATATTGAAGAGGACGTGTTTTCTAGTGTTAATAATGAAGCTATTATATAACGATTTCAACACATGAAAACCCGTCGATGGCAGCTGTAGGAGTTTATGTATTTGGATTTTCTTTTTGGATTATGAACTATTAGTAACAATGTATTAAAATTTCTGTTTATTTTTGTTTGAGAATTCAATGTTATCTTTGTCGAATTGTCGGAAATAGATTATTTGAGAATTTTATATTATATTTGCCGAATTATCGAGAATAGACGACAGATGTTGATAAGGGAAAAATAAATTTATTCGATTTGTGAAAAATAAGTCTTTTGTTGACTCCACTAACTCGAATTCCTCGAGCCGCCACTGCAGAGGTGGATGCTTTTCTGTTTTTTCTTTTCCAAATGGATGGTCACTTTTCTTTTAAGGATGGTAGTAAGTTACTCAGTTTGTTTAGATCTCTGACTTAGAAGCTTTACTTCTGTTGGGTTGAATACTATTCATAAACTTTCAGTTTATCATAGACATCTTTAATTTTGACTTTTCGGGTTACGATGGTCCAATAACTGAGTGGACAGATTACCCTAGATTTGTCAATCCAAATGAAGTAGAGATGCCGCCTCATGTATGTCTTTGTTTTTCAAAGATTTGCGTACATACAATCTAAAAATGATTTGATGTCTTTGTTTCTGCCATTATATGATTTTGGTTGTGAAATTTGGATTGTCCAAGATTTTAGATGCGCCTATGAAGTACACATGCATTTTCTCCTCTTCCATTTATATGCTCTGTTAAACATGTTTAGGAGTCATTCTGTTTGTTGCATATGCTGAGATATTAATTTGAAGGGCTTATTGAAATTTTTAACAGGATATTTATGGGGATAATGGATCTCTTATGTATCACCTTGAATGTGGATATCCACCTTATGGAGCCTACCCTCCAGCTAGTTCCCTGGTCCCTACCATGGGACATGATGGTCTATTGTATGGTTTGCAGCACTATCAGTATGCAACTCATTATTACCAGCAGCCAACAACCACAGATGGAACATATTCTCTAGCACCAACTCCAATAGGGGATCTTTCCACCTCCATTGCTTAAGTATTACAATTAACATTTTCTCTCTAGCCTCCTTAGGTTAGCTATAAAGAAGGACACTTCACAGTGCATATTCATATTAGGATGTGTATGATCATCTCTCTTGACCTTTTGTTTTTTGTTTTGTTTTGTTTTTTTTTTTTTTTTTTTAATAAAGTTAAGCAGATAAAATATAGAAACTTTGATCAAATCTAATGTGGAGGGATGCATGTTCAACAATATAAGACACATTGACCTTAATTCATTTTTCGGGTGAGCCCTACTGTGCATGGACTTCAAATTGAACATCGAGTCCCACGGGTTGGATCCAGTCTGAGTTTGTTCCATTTCAAGGTTTGGGTTCATCATTTTATTTTTTTGGGTACCCTAGCTTTAATGGCTGGGACCCTTTTTATTTTCTTTTTTTAATTTTTTTTTAAGAGCCCGGTACACTCAAGTAGGAAGCTCACCGAAGTGGGAAGAAAGCCCGGCACATCTGGGAAGGAAGCCCACCGAAGTAAAAAGAAAGTCTGACACACCTGGGAAAGAAAGCCCACCGAAGTGGGAAGAAAGCCCGCATATACACATGTAGGAATATATAGTGGGGGAGGTAGGGGTTGAACCCAAGACCTCCCCAATAACAACCCTGCACGGAGGTTCATCAATGGGAACAACATGCCAAAGCCACTTAAAAGCCAAGTTATAAGGAAATTTGGTTGACAAATGATTTTCACATTCTCAAATCTGCATACTTGGTATGAGCACTACACCATGTTTCATGTGATGTAACAATATATGTAATGGCAAAAGATCTATTCAATTGGCTATATGTAAGGAGTTGATGCAACTACAACCTACAGTCTACAGACGAAGAAAGCAGCCCACAGATGAGCAACCTATGGATGAAGCCTGACCCAGTACCCTGAAATTTCAAGCCATGTTGCCCTTACTTTTACATTGAACATGGACCTCAAGGGCTAAAGGCCCCAAGCAAGAGGAGTGTAGGTCTGCCCATTAAAAATGTGTCCTAACAGCTAGGACAATGGAGACGGATGTCCCTCGGCGATCAGCAAATTACCAAACAGTTTGGGATTATTGTTTTATTATGTCTTTGAAGAGTGACTACGGTGATTATTAAAATTCCTTTCTCATTAACCCAACCCATAGACCCATGCCCCAAACCAGAAACCCACACCATTATTTCCAAAAAAAAAGAAAAAAAAAGAAATTCTCGTATCGCAATCCAATAAAATCGCAAACCCAAACCACCAAGAACCTCGCATCTAAAAACCATACACTCTAAACCGATATACCCGTGCCTAAGCCCCAGATTTTCAGTGAAAAGGCACCATGCAACAAAATCCAACCCCACAAAAACCTATTACCCAAACAAACAAAATATCCTCACAAACAAGGTTGCAAGGGAAGATTACTTGAGAGGTAGAGAGTTGGAGGTGCAGGTAGTTTGGAGTAGAATGTACTTTTACTCAAGAAAATCATAAATATTTAGGATTGAAGTTAAATGGATAAATATGTAGGCTAACAACAATACTTCACCGGTCGGGCCCAGACTCATCCAGTGTGGAGTTGAAACTTTAAATCTTTAGAGCCCATTCAACATCACTTTACTCTATTTTTTTGCCTATCCAAAGAACACAAAACACTAGCTCTAAAATCAGTTCTCAAATTATTTAGTTGTTTAGTATCTGAATGTCTTTTTTTTTTTTTTTTTTTTTTTACCCCAGCTTTAGCAGCTGGGACATTTTTTTTTTTTTTTTTAATTATATTGAGCCCGGTACACCCAGAAAGAACGCCTACCGAAGTGGTAAGAAAGCCCGGCACACCCGAAAGGAAAGCCCGCATATACACATGCAGGAATATATAAGGAGGAGGTGGGGGTTGAATCCTTGACTTCCCCAATAAGAACCCAACTCCCCAATAAGCCCACTGAAGTGGGAAGAAAGCCCACTAAATGTTTTGAGTTGAATGGGTGTAAGTACCAAAGAAATATCCAAAACACTGCACCAGCAAGGGGCTCAACTAGTGTGTGTTGTCCAAGGATTTCCAGCTTTTCACGAATTTGGAGGATTCCAACAAACACCAAGCTTTGGACACCCATCCAAATTCATCTAGTTTCAAGCTTTTGCACACGCACACAGTTACATCCTACTGCTTGATTGTCATGCTTCCAAATGTGACCTCTCAGGTTAGCCAGATCATTACAAGCTTGGTGACCGGCCCTTCTGCAAATATAAAGATCTAAAACCCAGTATTTCAATTCCACCCAAAAACGTCTTTAAAAGAATGAAGAACAAGCATATATAAATGCACCACAATATGCTCACAATTACAGATCTTATACCCCCCTTGAAAAAGAACATCTTCTTATATACATCACCAAAAAAGAAATTACAAAAAAAAAAAAAAAAAAAAAAAAAGGAAAGAAGAACGTTAAAAACCCCTAACCCTTTTTTTTACCCCCCAAAAAACAGCTCTCCCAACTTTTCAACTTATTTCATTTACAAGACAGGAATATACCCCACCATGTAAACCTATCAAACCTCCTTTTCTCTTTCTCCTTTACCCTCACCCAAATTTTGTTTTAAAAAGAAAGAAAATAGCACCAAGTGGAAATATAAAAATGGGATCTAGCAATAATGACATGAAGATGCCATTACAATTATTACCTCGGCTGAGGTGGTGCCCGTAATGATCGGGCTGGCTGAACTGGTGGAGGGGCCACAGGGACAGTCATGTGTGACCGTGCAAGCATGTCAGCCATGGATGGTGTCTGGTACGCATGCAATAGGCTGGCGCTATCAGTTGAGTCCCCGCGGGCAGTTGCTCTCTGCCAGGAGTGTGAGCTGAGGCCTGAGAGCACATATGCCCGACCGGATGCCTCATACACACGCCGACTGGCCATTCTTTCCTGCATCTCCTTTAGCTCGGCATCCAGCGAAGCACAGAGCTGGTCACCAGCCCTTGCTGCTGTAGATTCTGATAATTGCCTCCGGCAGGTTTCAAGGACAGTAACTGCACTGCCCAGATCACCCCGCTCAGCTGAGGCCCGTGCTTCTGCCATTGCCTTGGCCGCTTGAAGGCGATTTCTCTGCCTGTCCACCTCAATTGACACTGTATGCACACCAACATTTACAGGTCTCTGAATCCTGACTTCCTGGCCTTCCAGATTCACCTTCTCTTTCGACATTGGGTCTTTGTAAGAACACCCAACCTCCATTAAACTTGTCACATCAGCATCACCGGCAGGAACATTGACAGACACTAGAAAATCTCTCTCTTCATCCGCATACAAATCCCCTGCTTCAATATATCCTGTCCGCCCATCACTGGACACCCGGCTTTTGTAACTGCCTGCTTTTATGGAATCGATACGTATGCCAGGTCGCAAAGTCTCTATCCCCACATGCAGTTCCTGCACAACCACACTCAGAAGTCCACCGATGCACTGTGCAAAAGCATCCTGGATCACACCCTCAGCCTCAATGAATGAAAAGGTACCGCCTGAGGTCTCTGAGATTGAGTGCATCGAGGCAGCATCATGGTCCATTCCAAAGCCAAATGCATGGACTGGAACCTGACTACCCATACCACCGCGGATGGATAATGGAAGAAGGGACTGGTAATCAGGTTGTGGGTTAGCCCCACCAGTGCCAGAAACTGTGTAAGTGTCCTGTCCATCAGAGAGCAGTATGATGCTGCAAACAGGGTTCTTCTCCCTACGATCTTCAATAACCTTGGCACCCTTTCTCAGGCCTTCAGCAATGTTGGTTCCACCACTTGCAATCAGAGAATTCACGGCTTGCAGAGCCTGCTGTCTCCCAGACTCTGACATCCTGCGAAGGTGGAAGAGCCGTCGTGCAGTTGATGAGAAGGCAATCACAGAGAGCCGATCAGAGGGCCCAAGGTTCTGTATCACAAACCCCATTGCCCGTTTTAGCAATGCAAGCTTGGTGCCCGCCATACTACCACTAACGTCAAGCACTGTGACAAGATCCACAGGCGCACGAGAAGTTTGATGTGTCATGGGTGATGCAGCATGGTTCCTTCCAGAATTCTGTTTTGAAGTTGTCAATGGAGCCTTGAGATGGATCAAAACAGTGAAGTTATCCTGGGAGCTAGAACGTGAAATGGCAGAGAATTCTGGGTATGTTTTTATCTCCACTGCTTTAGCTTGGCTGGATTCAGCAACCAAAGGTGGTGTTGTTTTCTCTGGTAATTCAGTCTGGAGGTCTAACTGTTCATCATCATTGAAAATACTTGGCTCGGATGCATGAAAGAGAGATGACATCTGTCTATTGGAATTCGACCGAGGAGGTAGTCGACGTAATATAGTCATCCAAGCATCATCCTGGGGCCAATCCACAGGGTTGATTCTCGCTCTTAGATTAATATCAGAAGGGGGCCCCTGGAAGGGAATCTCCTTCCATTTTGCTCTGCAAACGGGGCATATCTGGTTGCCATGTTTGACACTTGATGCAATGCAGTGGAAATGGAAAGTGTGGGAGCATTCTGCTGTAAAAAGAGCATGGCCATGTCCAGGCTTCATGGTGGCCAAGCAGATAGCACAGGTCTTCTGAAAATTGGAGAACACAGAAAAACGGAAAAATAAGATGACAGAAACTATCGTATCTAGATATGTTGGAAAAAAAAAAAAAAGATGACAGAAACTATTGTATCATGATATGTTGGAAGAGAATTTATTATATCCAATACCACAAAAGGCTACAATCAACATCATAGAAGAAGAAGAATATCGACTCTTCTGAGTCGGAGTTGCATGGGACTTAGTCCCCCACCAAGTTGCTTGGGTACAGCGAATTTCATAATTAACTAAGTGACCACCACATTGGTAACTAATGACATCAAAAAAAAAAAAATTTTTGGGGGGGGCGGGGCGGGGGCGGTAAATGACATCAAATGTTATCTAAATGTATATGACCATATCATCAGCATAAAATCTATCATTTATGAGCTCCAAGAATTACCAAAGACGAACGCAAATTGGTGCAAGTGGGAAAACAAACAATTTGTATTGCCTACACAATCAAGCCAATTCAGACAATAAAAATGACAGTTATTGAACAATGAAACATATTGCTACCTTATTGGCTATCTTCTGGAAAAGGATTTTGCAGAAGGATACTATTACTGGATCAACATAGAGAGAAGAACTGATGAAGGAAAATATAAGATTCGATGTATTCAAAAGCTGGATAACTACATATATTTAATGATTTCTTAGTTCATCTTGTCTTGCAAATGGATTCTGGTCTCACAGTTTACAATAAGCCAAACCAGCCAAATCAGTTTCTTCTGTCCTTTATCAATAGTTTATATCTTGGACAATGATGAAAGAATGAACTAATTCAGAAATAGGTAAAAACTAGTGATAGAATGGAAGATTCGAGCTGCTTGACCTGTCTACTACTGAGAGAAGCAGAACATATCAAATTGGACATCAACGAGCACATGGGGGGCAGGAAACATGAGCACAAGAGTCAGTTTTAGTTGGGTGTAGGAACAAGAGTTTGACTAGGCAAGGCGACCCCAAAAAATTTCTCATGATAGATGTGGTAAGATATGAAGGTGTATAAAAAAGCACTAGTATGAAGCATACAATATAGAATAGTTTATCAACAGAAAATTTGAATATTGAAGAGTATTAGGAGGGCACAAATACTCTGTAAATAATGCAAACTGTAAGAAATTAAAAGCAATATGGTTGACGGTAAGATTAAAAAAAATCATCTTCTTTTCTCCATATTATTGGCGGGATCAACTGGAACAAAAGAGCATTTTCGTGAACATGGAAGCGCCCTTTCTTAAAGATTTAAGTGCCCTTCAATAAACTATGGTCATCAAACAAAATCTGCTAAGCAGCACTGACTAAGAAAGGCAGTTCCAAATGCAGTTTATTTATAACAGGAGCAAATATTCTGTTTCAACCTCAGATTCTCAGTAGGTTCCAGGAGAGACCTATGATCTAGCAAACCCAATAAAGAAATGTTAAGAGAGCCCAAAACTAGTCTCTAAAGAGGCATGGGCGCACGGCCACATAAATTATCTCGTTTGCAATTTATATGACACGCTCCAGTGAAATAGGATGATAAACCAGATTCTAATCAATAACTACGCAAAAAGATCACAATATTGTGACAGTCTCACTAAGATGACAGATGTAAAAATGAGGAAGTCAGACTTTAATAAAAGAAGTAATTAAGAAAACGTAATCTCACAACCCAGAAGAGACTATCACTTTTCATGGAAGTTGATCTATGTGTTAAAGATGACATTATGGTCCCCAAATGCAGAGGTTTGATATAGTATCAGCAATTAAAATTTTGAACCCATTCACCTGTCTGTGTTTGGGTATATCAAATATCAACATGCATACTTATCTGGATGCATGTTATGCATGCCAAATGTGCATATTTCCATGCTTGTAACTCGACTAAGATTTGGTGAGGCTGTGAGGTCCTCAGAGTTTGAGATCATTCACTAAGTTGAGTATTCGATCCAATTTCAAAACACTCAGTATCCGACAATATAATTAGATTAAACTAGGTGGCTACCGATGAACCAGATGAGGTGGCCACACTCCAAAGGATTACTATTGAGCAACCTCTTACTTTTCCAAGACTACATCTACACAACCTCCAAAGCCAGACACAACAAGCCCGTCAGCATAATCCCTTCCTAGCCCCCTTTGGCAATCAGATACGGAAGGCACAAGTTATGGATAAATAATCAGAAATCCAGTTGTGTAGAAAACCACACATACAGCATTCAACTATACTATCGCATCATAGACTAGGTCATACCCATGGTGGAACCACCTAATGGGCAGCTCGGTCTGATCCACATTTCCTGTTCACGCATGATTCAAATAAGAGTTGAACAGGTCACACGTGCACCTCTAATAAGAGTTCAATAGGTCAAACACAATAAGAGTTGAATAGGGCTCCGCCTAACTCATAAAAATATTCAAAAGCATACATTTCTCCTTTCAGGCAGAAGGTTGCCAAGTAATGTACGCCTCACACAAATGTCAATGATGCAAAAATTAAAAGTCAATGATAAAAGCTTGCCCTAATTTTACCCCACTAAAAGAAGGGTGAATTCAATAATTACTGTTAGCTTTTACACCCCTTTTCCTTTCAAGACACTTGCTTTTGGAAAGCTTGCTGTTAATGGCCAACATAATTCTGAAAAAAAAAATGCTTATGTAGGGTGAAGTTGCTGACCAGTGCAGCTACTTTCCCTTCAAGGGAAGGGAAAGGGACAAGGTTTCTGTAGTTTTCCTTTTCTAATAAGCCAAATAATTCTGTTCCAGAAAGGACCACTCTACTTTATCCACCCACAAGGAAAAGAAGAGAAAAATATAAAGACAAAAGAACACCAAAAAGAAAAAAAATTTAAAACATGACAGCAACATCCAAAAGTCCGTAATTTCATATAACTGTTCCAAGATATAGGAAGTAAAACCCCACAAAAAAAAACTGGCCAAACAATCATTACATTGGTCCTTAATATCTTTTCAACATGAAGCACAAATCACAATATCTAAAAAAGCAAGAGGCAAGTCTTAAATTAAAGATGTTGGGTACTCCATCATTGTACCAATCGATGGAAATGGCGGGATCCACTTTCTTTACCCAAGGGCAACCAACATCAATACACATGGTCCCATCTTTTCACCAATACTGGCAGGGTAAAAATCTAAAAACCATGGTCAAAGAAAAAAGAACAGGCAAAACCACTAGTAAAGGGCTAGAATGCTCTGTCCACCCATCTTCCTTATCACATACACAGTAGCTGTGATGTGATGTATATGGATGCCAGTCGAGATAACAAAAAAAATTGCAGGCTCCTATGTGGTGGACCATGGCCAGAAAAAGCAATCTGATTCGATAATCCTAACAATCCAACCTTTTTCCTTCACCAATAAAATTTCCACTGTGCAAAATTAGATGGCTAGGACTGCATAATCAACGCGATTTTAAGCCTAAGTCCATCTGCAACAGGGCCCACAGGTTGCATGGCCATGATTTACGTCCATACACATTCTAGTCTGAGGCAAAAACTCAGACTGAAAGGGGTGAAAAAATTTATAAAAAAAAAAAAGAGATCCCATTTGGTTTTCAGAGAGGAAAAAAATGACCCCATTCTAATCCATGGAGTTGGCCTCCCTATGATCAATCCAGACTCTCTAATACACACCAAAGACTCATGATCCAATCATTATCCATGGATAAATCAAATCATAGCAACAAAAGATGAATAAAATTGCAAAAGTATTTAACTTTTGAAGCCCTAAAAACATCAAAGGTTAGAATCATCTGATAAACCCTAATCCATGCCATTTCACTTTGATTTGCATGCATAAAATACAAGTGAACCACATACAAACAACTGAATCCTTTAAAAAAAAAAAAAAAAAAGACCCCTTTTTTAACTATGCCCCTGGCAATCTATTCTCAAAGCAGGAAAAAAAAAAAAA
Organism: Persea americana; assembly: GCA_029852735.1. Taxonomy (NCBI): domain Eukaryota; kingdom Viridiplantae; phylum Streptophyta; class Magnoliopsida; order Laurales; family Lauraceae; genus Persea; species Persea americana. The sequence goes on along the minus strand of CM056813.1, from coordinate 8,959,205 downwards.
AAAAACATAAGATTAGAGCAACAGACAGAAAAACGAAACTTAAAACCTCCAAGCAATCAACAAATCATCAAAATGGAGAACAAAAACCCTATACCTTAGACGCTCTGCTGCCGCTCTTCGACAACCTTAATCCAGAACTCGACGGCGTCGGCGTAGTCGGCATCTTCGGCGGCAGACCCAACTCTCCGCTCACTCCCGGCTCCGCCACAGAAGAATCCGACAATCTGGAAGCAGAATCAGCCACAGACGGCGCTGCATCATCACTAGATCCATGAACATAGACGCAGAGATTCATACCTAGAGCAATCTTTGCTTTCCTCCATTTACTCCCCATGTCTCCTCCAAAAGAAAAAAAAAAAAACCTCTTCTTTCCACTCAAACAGATTCAGATTCTAACCAAATCCGATGCCGTTTTCTTCCGTTCTTTTCACAAGACTGAATCTTTTCGTTGCAGATTTCAGATAGAGAGAAAGAGAGATTTGATATCTGAGAGGGTTTTATTGGGGTTTATGGAGGGTCAAAGAGAGGAAAGGGTCTATTAGAGCGGCCATGAGAGAGCGGGGTGTGTTTGGTTTTGACTTTTGGATGGACTGCTTCTTCTGCTGTAGCAGCAGCCTTTGCTTCTTTTTTTTTTCTTCTATCTTTCGACGTGTTTTGGTACGAGAGAGAAAGAGGAAAGGAAGAGAGAAGGAGGGAAACGCTGCTGCTGCTGCTGCTGTTGCTGCTTCTGCTGCTGTTGGTGTTGTTGTTATGTTTTTGCTTTGGTTGAATTAGTACAGCTTTGGGGTTTTATAAGTTGGAGGAATTATCAACATATGCCTGCTTTTCATTGCATTGGTCTGCAAATGCCAGCAATTATAATATAGAGAGAGAAGGAGAGAGAGAGAGGAGAAGAACAGTAAAAAGGGGCCTGAGTATTGCTCAGCAAAGTGGGGCCCACCTGCTCCTCCCTCTAACCTTTTAAAATCGGTGTCTCAGTCACATGACATCCCAATTTTGGAATATAAGAGCTGGGACTAATATCTATAAACAAAAGAATTTTTGAAAAAAGGCCTGTATATTTTTAGAAAACCTCAAAAAACTCTTAGTATTTTATGTTTGCCTGTATGATATGGGACTTTTAGTTTTTTTGGATTAGATTAGGAAATCTCAGGAATTCAAGTTACTTTTAGTGGGGCCCATCTAAATGTATGATGACCAAGGAAGGCATGGCGAAAGAAAGGCATGGATGTAGATTAAGGAAGACCTAAGTTTATGGGGTAAGACTGTTTAAATCTTCTAACTCGGGAGAGAAAATAGTTACTTACCTCACTGATAAGTGGCATAGTTCCATGGTTCAAAAACGCGGTTCGCAGTCGTCGCGGTTCACGGTCATCGCGGCCCATCGCAGAGCGAATTTTTATTTGACCCCCAAAAAAATCCGAAAAAATATCCAAAAAATTCAGAATATTATAAAATGATAGAAAATAATATTTTTTTTCCATTAGTGCATATTTTAAAGCAAAATAACGATCCCTGCAAGTTATAACATCCTGTATCATTGTTGTATTGATGTATATATTAAAATAAGCTGAAATATCATAAATTTGACATAATGCAACCATAATTTTGGACAAACTAATAGTGTTAAACATTTAAAGTCTACAATCTAGCAATAAATATTAATAGAGTTAGTACATGTGCAGTGCCAATACTCAAGAGTCAATACTCAACTTAATAACTTAATTAGCAAAGTGTGCTCACCAGCCCCACCTTTAAGTTTCAAATTTAAAGTAACATTCACCACATCAAAATGAAATAACTTGCTAACTTAAAGTAATGAGTTTGGTGTTTGGATAATGGCTTGATGGCCTAATGCCAGAATGAGTGGCATCCTTGCTCGATACCATCATCATCATCATCATCATTTCTTGAAGGGTAGAAGGCACCAAATTGTTGTGCTACATAGCCTCCACTTCCATAGTGCCCATAAGGTTGTTGTGCCCGTGGATGCGGTTGAGGAACGAAGATAGGTTCATAAAATGAGGCCAAGTCATTAGTAGACTGAGATGACTGAGGGTAGTCTTGGTGGCGGTGCTGCCGATAAAATTCATTAGTAGTTTTGATGTTGAATCTTGAAAAGAACTCAAAAAACAAAAAAAACAAAAAAAAAAAAAAAAACCAAAGAGGTCTCTTGAGTTTGATAACTTTGATTAGCTTTCCCTACATACAAATCCATCCAAAAGCAGCATAGATCTAAGCTTTTAGGTGCTCCTCCATGTCTTGGAAGTTGTATCAAGCCTTAGGAAGCTCTCATGGAAGAAACAAATGAAAAAAATGGAGAGAAGAAGACCAACACCAGCTTTTGTAAAAAAAAAATGCATCAGTCAAAAAAAAAAAATGCATCAGTCAAAATAACGGCCGTTATTTTGAAAATAACGGCCGTTATAACGGTACGACCGTTATTTTCAAAATAACAGCCGTTACGAACCGATATTTTGGTGATTTTAACGGCCGTTACGTGTAACGGCCGTTATATTCAATATATCGGCACAATAACAGCCGTTACCGTTACATAACGGCCGTTATGTAACGGTAACGACCGTTATTTTAAACAATGCGTAGTTCTCACCTGTCAATTCAGAATTCGAGCTCTAAGTATATCACCTCTTTCCACTTCCCAACCCCCTTATTTGGGTTGATAAGTCATTTGTGTTTTTCTTAGGGTAGATTGGTTAGAGAAAAAGTATGTTGTCAAATTACTCTTTGTAAAGTTGGACTATTAGGCAAAAGAGGTGGTTTTAGTAAAATAAAATAAAATATAGAGATTGTTTTCAGGTTTATTGAAAGTATAGGGGCCATTTTGTAAAAATAAATCATCTCAATTAATCATGCATGGAAGAGCTCAGGTGGAAGTGCAATCAAAATGCTGACCAACTTGAAACTCTGACTTTGGGAAGAGTCCACAAAATCATACCCGCCCGCAAATTAGAAGAATAATAATGAAAGAGAGGAATTTATCAAATCCAACCTCAGCAAAAATGGGTTGGATAACTATCTGGCTGAGTCAAGTTGGACACTCAGATTGACCCAAACTGAGTCAAAATTTAGTTTGAGTATGTGTATGTATATATAATAATAAAATAGAAGTAAATTGAAATATACTGATAAGAAAAGGTAAATTTCAATATGAATTTTCCTTTTTGACCAGGGCTCGTAGTACTGTGTGGTAAACTGAGTTTGTTTAGAACTCATTAAAGGGGTTTACCAAGTCCTCCCCTATTAAAGTTTAGAAATTTGCCCCCTTTTCCATGGGTTTATGCCGTAACTGGACCAAGACCTTGCTAAAACCTTGAGGTTTGGTAGGAATGACTAGTTAAAGTAATTTACGATGGTATTAGAGTCAACCGATCTCAAGTTCGAATCTCGTGAAGAACGACTCGGCCTCAAAAAAATGTGTGCCGTCAAAAGTGTGTCAATCGGGTTACACCGTAAGGGGGGTATTGAAAAGTATTTATGTTGCCTCTGCTAACGCATAGAGGTTTTGGTATGAATGGTTAGCTAAAGAAATTTAAAAATTAATTTATATATGATGTATTCCATTATTGTATAAATAATGTTTATTTAGTGTATTTCAACATATTTATAAGTATTGAAGCTCAAATAATCATATATATAAGGGTCAACTCTCCTTAACTGAAACTTAGCTTATCTTAAGCTGAAACAGTGATGATCCTGCAAATCAAAGTCTATTATCGTTGTTTTTTTTGTGCATGTTGATAGTCATCAAAATCAAGATAAATCCAATCAAAACTAGATTTTCCAGTTCCATCATTCAAAAAACAGATATAATCAGCTTTTATTTGTGAGACCAGCACTATTCGAGCTTAGAATGGGCTAAACTGCAGCTTAGCAGAGCCCTACTCATATATATGGGGATATTCATGTGCATCCTTCCCTCACCATATGGTGAGGGACAAACTTAATGGGGCCCACCAAGGGATCCATTGATCATTGGACTTATGGGAGATGGGAAGAGACACCTTAAATGAGACCATATATCAAATTTGGGGTCAATCTCATGCCTCTAACCCCTTCATCCATGGCCCACAAATTCAATGAATTTATATTAAAGGAAAAAATTTAACCCTCAATCCAATGATCCAATTCATTTAGATAGGTGAGAATTCAATGGGTTTAGTACACTTAAGGGGGTTCCATGCATATGGATGGTTCGGATGCGCTATAAAGTCAATCCTACTATATTGTCCCTCACCATAACATGGTAAGGGATGAATGTACATGAATATTTATATACATATATGGGAGGCGGTCCTATAAGGACCATCCTTATGGTTTACGGTGCGAACCGCCTATTGGTGCCCAACGTGAGACCCCACTGGTCATGGGACAAGGGGGACAGAAAGATCCAAGTGGCGTAACTTACATATCACATTTGAAGTCAATTTAATACTTCTAACCCCTTCATCCATGGTCCACAAGTTCAATAGCTTTATATCAAAGAAGAAAAACTGATCCTCAATCCAACAGTCTAGTTCATCTAAATCCATGCAAATTCATAGGATTCAGTGCCTATAAAGGGGTTATGAATGAGTGGTCAATTTGGATGGATCATAAGGTGGGCCCCAGTAGGCGTTCCAAACGGTGCGGACCATAAGGACAGTCCTTACAAGAATCCCATGAGTTATGCACATGTGTCTTTTGGTATTTAGGTCTAGGCCCAACTGAACTTCATGATCAATCAAACCCAAAATTTCGGACTCCAACCTGACTATCATTAGGGTTAAAATAAAAAATAAGCTCTATACCCAAGGTTGTGGAGCTTTGACCTTGTAACCAGGCAATTAGATGTCCATTGACATTTCTAATTGAGATAGTTCAACCAAGAGCCAATGCCTCCATTGTGGTAACCTACTTTGATTTTCTCCACAGTATTATTACCACTAAGTGAGCCGAGACAAAGCTTGTTCAAGCTCAGCCCATCTACTTATCAACAGGGGCAGACTCAAGTGTTAGCACGTAGGTGCGGACGTACACCCGCGCGATTTAAAAAACCCCTTCGATAATATCTTATAAGATTCGATTTTATTATTTAACGTCTTCACTTGACCATATACCGCATCACCCAAACTAAAATCTTGGATCTGCCATTGCTTATCAAGTGTGAAATTTAGGATCAAGACTTGAAAGTTAAGAGTAGGACTGGCCTATTGCCGCAATGTTTTACTCAATCATTACGCTTAATATCTCAGTCTGATTCAATTATTTTGTTAGTCATACAAAAGCTTAGCCCAGGCCATGTAATAATCAGATAAAAAAACCCTATAACTCTTATTAATTAGGTTAGAGTTTTCAAGCGGATCCTGAGTCAAAGCTTCTAGCAATCGGGACCCTTGTAGTGGACCACTAGCCCACTATTTTCCCCTCCAGAGCTCAGAAAAGTAAGCGCCGAAGTTTGATATGGCCAACTCACAATTTCAAAATTTCAATGAACAAATAAATGCATGAGGTCGGTGGTAGCCTAGCTGTGAAAAAGGTCGTCCATGTATCATGTAAGTGCATTGGCCCCCTCTTTAAGAAGGTGAAAAGATGGGTGCATCTAAAGAGCACATACAAACCTTCTCTCTTTCCCTCATTTTTTATTTCAACTCTATACCTAATTAAATGTTGACAATTCCTCTTATTAAACCTGATTAAGTAAATAACGGCTTCTTACTATTGTAAGCTCTTGTCTGGCTGTCTAAGGTTCGAACCTCGGGTACATCACCTCTTACCATTTGGGTGGGCTTTCTTCCGGCATATACAGGCTTCCTTCCCACTTAAGTGAATTGCTTTCACATCACCTACAACCATAAATATTAATTTGCTAATCAAGATTTAGCCCCATTCTTGGTAGACAATGGGTAACAGTTGTTAGTTGATAATAAATTGTTTCATGAGGCTTTCAAAGTTGAGGAACTTTGAGAGTTCCATTATAAGTGCTTTGTAGGCGTATGCTACCACACAACTACAAGCCTTAGATTCTCTCCTTTATTTTGCCCTAGCTTTCTCTTGGAATTGACATTTTAGACCAATAAACCATGCACGTCAAAACTAACGGCTGCCGACCTTGGCCTCAAATAGCCCACGAGCGCCGAGAGTAGACTTACCATAACTTTTTTAAATAAGCTCATTTGTTATCATAAAATCATGACAATATTATGATTTTTTTTCCTTCGGCGACAGGGTCATCTCTTCCATTGGAGAGGGGGAGGGTGTGAAATTGCAATCCATGTCTTCGATCAGAGATAAAGTGGGGAGATGGAGAGAGATGATGGATGAGAGGAAGACAAGAGCGATATTGTTGCTCAACCAAAAAATGAAAATTGGCCAGAGGGGCCTTTACATTTAGAGAGGAGTTATGAGGGCGTTTTTGGTGCACCGGTCATCTAAATCTATGCATTGATTGTGCCTCTCTCAAAATGACTCAGTTGTGGATAATGTCTTTTTTAGTATCATGATCATGAGTTTTAATCTAGTTTGACTAGCACTTATTTTTCTTATTTTTATTCTGAAATGTAAATTTCAGTGGAAAAAAGAAAAAGCACATTACCTTCCGTTGGCTCATTGAAGGTCTAGTTTTGCTTAGATTCTTGCTGTTCATTCATGGCATACATGCAAGGGAAGTTGCTCATTCATACTTCGCTATTGTTAATGGCCTGTTTGTTTGCACTATAATGCTTAAGAATTTAATACATAGAATTCATACCATAAGTGGTAAAAAAATGAAGATCAAATATTAGTTTAAAAAAAATGAACATCAAATGACCTTTCCTTTTAGAAATATAATCAAAAGAAGATGGAAAATGAATAAACCAGCCCTCACGCTAGTTGTTCATTTCCAAACTTCACTGCACTAACTAAACTTCACACACTATCTATATACACCAGTGCTCCCAAATATGATAGTGTAATTTAGGCGGGTCTTGTGTTTTGTCCATTTGGATGGACCAAAGGTGGGCCCCGCAAAGGTGAACTTACGAAATTTTATCATAAGCTTTAACTTAGGAGAACCTTGCCCTATATATATATATATTATTGTTAGAACTTGGAAGCCTCAAATTTTTAGTGAATTCTAAGGAGATCTTAAAAAAAGGGTAAATTAGCCACAAGTCCCTAAGCGCGGTCTTGTAAGGTTTCTAGCCCAACAACTTTTTCTCTAATGTCTGTAGTCCATACACCTGAAGATATTTTGATAAGAGGTCCCTAATATGCCACATCATATATTTTCGTGACTAATTTGCCCCTTTCAACGGTTTGAGCATAAAACTTTGAATTTGAAAAGTTCAAATCTTCCATTCTTCCTTATTCCTAGGCCAAGTTCTCTGTTATTCTCTGTTGTCCCTAAGAACCCATTCCGTCTTCTTCTCTAAGAACGAGGGACTTCACCAAATAGCTATGCAGATCGAAGTCAGCCATCTCCGACTACACTAGCCACGAATGGCGACGGCTCAGCAATGAAAACGCGAGCAGCCCTGGCCTTCTCCGGCGACGGGTTCTGCATAACACAAAAATTCGTTGCTGTCTTTGCCTTTTCTTTCCTTTTTCCATTTCGTGTAAGTCTATCTCTTGCAATCATAACAACAAAAAATGAGGTCCCTTTTTTGCAAGAAAACTGTTGCTATTTTAGTTTTGAAAATTTATCAGAGTTTTGAAAATAAGAATTTTGGAAGGAGATTTTGCTGTTTCGTTTTCTGAGTTGTTTTGTTCTGACCCGTTAGCAAAAACTTAGCACTAGCAGCAGGCTTCTTCTTTTGAAAATTTATCTGAGTTTAGAAACTTTATCAGAGTTTCTAAGAAACTTAGATAAATTTGCCAAGAACTCGGACGAATTTCACAGAAACTCTAATAAACTGGACAAAAACTTAGATAAGTTTTTGGCAAAATTATCTGAGTTTTTGGCAATTTTATCTTTATCTGAGTTTCTAAAAAATTTATCTGAGTTTTTGACAAATTTATCTTTATTTGAGTTTCCGAAAAATTTATCTAAGTTTTTCAAAAATTTATCTAAGTTTCTAACAAATTTATCTCCATTTTGAAAATTTTAATTGAGTTTTTGAACAAATCTTTCGGAGTTGTTTGAAAATTTTCTTTGCGTTTTATTAAATCTATATGTGTTTTTTAATTTTATTTGTGTATTTTGAAATTTATTTGCATCTTTTCAAATTTATTTGCATGTTTTGAAATAAATTTAACTCAGTTCTTGGCAAAAATACTTAAGTGTTTTGCAAATTTTTTTGAAATTTGAAAAATTGGTTTACTTGTGTTTGGCAAATGTCTTTGTGTTTTTTGAAATTTATTTACGCTTTTTGAAACTTAGTTGTGTTATTTTGAAATTTATTTGTGTCTTTTGAATTTTATTTGTGTTTTTTTTTATTTCAAAATCTTATTAATTGGATTTTCATTAATCGTGGCCAATTAAATAGTAGCTAGCCAGTATTAATGACATATCCTACTAATCATTGGATATGATTTATCTTTAAATAGATAAAGGCTTTTAAAGAAATGGCAACTTGAACATTTTAGATCTTTAAATTTGGAAAAAGGACCTAGCACTATGAAAAAAGAGGATGGATCTAAGACCATAAAATCAAATGTTTAGGGATCTATCACCGAATGCCAAAAAAAGAAAAAAAAAAGTCCATAAAAGATGTATGTCTCTCAATTTTTCTTTTTAAATAAATTATATTTCTAATCACTTTGAAATTATATCAAGTCGATAACTTTATCAAGTGACATCCATCCTCAAAAATAAATGAAGAGACAAATCAGCAGACAGCTTTTAGTATTATATTATCAGCGGATTACATCATGGACCCTTTCCCATGGCATTATTATTTATCATGAAACTAATCACCCATGAGTGCTCATATGACTTTAATTGAATGGATGGTATGGCTTTGGCACCCTCATGACCGTGATGTATGATGATGGGACAGTGGTGTGGGATTATCTCATGCCTTTTATTTTATGAATCCAAATCCAAATATGTGGGACCTCACCCTATTAAACATCTAAACCGCTCAAAATCACACAACTAATCTAAATTTTACTCCAAGAGAAGTTTGACTACTTGTGCATGATGAATAACACGATTAAAATAATGTTAATTGTATTTATAAATCATATTATTCATCGAGTATTCAATTTTATGGTGGGGCCAGCTCCTATTCAAATATAAATTATATGAAAATCCAAATTCGGGTTTTCAATGGGTGGGACCTAGTGTGGGCCAGGATTTCTCTGACCCTGAGTTAAAGAGTCTTTTTAGGGGATCCGGAATCTTATTTTATATGTCTAGGAGATAAGTAGATCACAAGTGCATACATCATCCAAGTGCCATGTGGGACCCACTATGAAATAGCTCGAATGCGATTGACGTGGATTCGAATGTTGTAGCATGACTTATTTTGGCCGTGGATCTTGCTGATATCAGCTTCCGCTCACAGATCCAACGGCGTGTGTTTCATCTCATGTCGCATGTCCACCGCACTACTAAACATTTCTAAAGTTGGGTCTTATCCAGATCTCGTGTGTGACAAAAAGTGCTTAAATTTCTGTGGATCTTCAAGCCACTCAACACTCAACAGTCACTACGATTAGACCGTATTAAAAGACGGTTTCGGACTTTAAGTCGGTAATAAAGTCCATGTGCCGATACAGCAGTTTTCTTCGCGAGGGACAAGGTGCACCCATCCCACTACACATGTCTCTAATACGCGGAGAAGGATGATATACAATAATTTTCTAAACTTCATTCAACAAAAAGATGCAATAGAACATAACACAAAATAGAAAACAGCGCCTCACCAACTCTCAGAGGAAACCGTCCCAATAAAATTAAATTCTTTCTGAATCTAAAATAGAATTTAGCCAAAATGTGAGCAGCCTCATTAAGAGTTTTGAGAACAAAGAAAAACTCAGAAAAAAAAAAAAAAAAAAAAACAATAACAATGCCGAAGAATATCCAAAATGATAGAATTAATGGCCTAGTTCTGTTTTCCATTAATACTATCGGTCACTTCATTGGCATCAAAATGGAAACTTATGGTGCTTTCCATCAATACTATGGGTCACTTCATTGGCATCAAAATGGAAACTTATGGTGTTTTCCATTAATACTATCGGTCACTTCATTGGCATCAAAATGGAAACTTATGATATCCAAAATTGATTTCTTTTTACCAGTGGGCTTTGAATTGGAATCGACTAAAGTCGTATATTAATAGAAAGGGAGCCCCTCTGCTGAGTGTCGGTGCTCATAGGCCCATCTCGGGCCCCACTTGGAAATGGGACATGGTGGATCGAAAGACTTCCCCAAACACGGCCCGCGAATGGTTAATGAGGCTCCGATTATCACCGGCTGCACTTGATCCACGTCCAATACAAGTTCTCACCGTCCAAAACGAGTATTGCACGCTCAATCCAATTGCTTTCCCATTCATTAATTTGAATGGGTGCCGAATCTTAGGACCCATGACTATCAGGAGGGTTCTTGTTTTATGGTCAACTACAATGGATCAAAATGTGGGCCCTACCATGTGTTCCAGAGCACCGACGCTCAATTGAGGGATTTTCTAATAGAAGATATTTTATTATCCACATAACTTAGATCATTTTGCTACTATAAGTCTAAAAATAAAGGGTGAAATATATTGGCCTTTCAAGAGCCCACTTGTATATTTAATAGATCTATATCAAGAACCCTCGATTTTATTGTACTCATGTAAGTTCCACATATTCTCTTGGACCCATATTTTCAGATTTTTAAGATGCAATGCGTATGATGATCAGTATCAAGTTTGAATTTCTAGACATCCATCATATAAGAATTGAATTAAGATCCACAGACACCATGGTTTTGTCTCGTTCTAACTCATTTAAATCAGAAGTATGACCTTATAATCTTCGATTTTATTTTTCATTTGCAAAAGCTGGGAAAGCTCTAAACAAGATGTGCAACATAGACAAAATAACTGTTCAAAGTTCACTGAGCCAAAAAAAAAAAAAAAAAATGTTTGAGGAGGTCTAAAAGGGACTGTGATCAAAATATTAAATATCTATTTTGTGGGTCCACTTGATAGAACAATTTTATGATGATGGTGTCCATGCTTCCTGCACTTGAATATCTTTTATAATTATTAATATCCATTTGTGGTTTTTCACTTAGGTTTTTTAAATTTAAACAACTTGATAGAAATACATCTTTTTAGTGTATGGGTATTCGTAAAATTTACCCCAATAGAAATGGGTTTGATGGAGAATTGGTTTTAAATTATGAATTTGAAATCGCAGAAAGCTTACTTGAGACAGTTCAAGCTTGGTTCCGACAAGTTTTGATTGAAATTATTTTAAAATATTGGAATTATTTTCTACTTCGTTTCTGCACATCCATTGTTGCTGACATTTTCCTGGTTATTAATTAGCTATTTCGCCAATTGGACCTTTCAGCAATCCGATTGTATCAAATTGGAGCTGTGTCATGGTCCCACTGGAAGACTGAAAATTTTAATACAAAAAAAAAAAAAAAAACCAACATGATCGATGAATATTTATAACATTGTGTAAATCTAGCAGTCAATCTCAACTCTAATTGGAGTAGGATTTGGAGATACTATAGACACTTAAAGACTCATTTTGAGTGGCTTGAATTTTTAATAAGATGGATAGCACTGTGGGTGTCACTCCTTCAACTCAGGATTTCCCTTGCGCCATAGCCTCAAAGGATCTGGATTCCCCTTAACAAGCCCTTTCATGGGGGGTCTACCTTTTGTTGATGACCTACTTTGAAAAGCCAGGCTGTTGTCTCATAAGTGGAGCTAGCTAGCACACCATGATGAAGCAGACCTGGTTCATGGTGAGGATATGATGAATATTGGCCAATCAGGTGAGTGCCCACATTATGTTTGGTCAATGCTGACCCTCCACCACTTGTCCCTACACACCAGTGATTACAGTGATTTGATCTCACCCACCCAAGTGGAGCTCCACATCCAACTTTGCAGCTGGGGTAGAATATTTGACAACAGTCAGCAAAGAGCACAGATGAAAAGATTAAATTCTATGATTGGTGGATGGATAGATTAAAATGAATTCCATCAAAATCAAAATAATCTTACATTCACCTTTTCACCCATCTTTTATTACTTGGATTAATTATGATATCATTATTTCTAGAATTTCTGAGATGAAATTCAACCTTTAATGATTTTTTTTCCATCATTCTCTTACTAAAGAGGAATTCTACCAAAAAAAAAAAAAAAAAACGGTGACTTTTAGTGCCAGAAATTATTTTCCACCACTAAAAGTGTCACTTTTGCCTTTATACACACCGTCTAAGAATTTCTACATATTTTACTGTTTTTGTGGCAGAAAAAAATTTCCGCCGCTAAAAATCATTCATAGTTGACTATAAGCCACAGATAAAAAAAAGGCCTGTGAATTTTTCAGCCGCTGAAAATCATATTTTTTTTATAGTGGCCCTAATAATAAACCCTAAGACTAGAGCCCGCGAGCATCATGCATGTAAACATTAATTAGCTAGGTTTCATCCGCTTAACATAGACGCAAATGACATCATGATAAGGTGAAAGGAGAGTTGGGCCTACATCTTTCATCACTATGGATAAAGATGCTTGACATGCATGCTTTTAGGGCTTAATTTTGTCTTGTAATGATAGACATGATATAAAATTTTGACCTTGAACTTTTGTACTACAGAATAATTAAGGGTAGACTATATATCCACAAAAGCATGTTCAATGAAATCCATTTCTGATATGTCAGTGACAAGTTCTCTTCTTTACAGTGAAAAAAAAAAAAAAAAGAAGGTACAAAACCATCTTTAGGAGATATTAGGACATAGTTAAGAGATACTCTTGGAGCTGATATTATAGTTAAGAGATACTCTTGGAGCTGATATTATAGAAAATTTCACTGACAAGTAAAATTTAACTAATCACTACAAAAGTTGCACTTATGTTACATAATATAAATATATATTGCAATCCACTTTATTGGCCACACTTGCATGCATGTGAATAGTTAAAATCATTTGTTTCTAATCTCATTATCGCAGAATTATTGATTTGGAGAAATATCAGGATATTTTCAATTGGCCATTGCCTCAGTTAACTGCAAAAAATGTGGCTTTTAGTAGCAGAAAAAATAGCTTTTAGCAACGGATATTTTTTACATTGCTAAAAATAACTTTTAGTAGTGATTCTTTTTTTTTTTTTTTGCCACTAAAAACGCCTTTTTAACCTGACAATGCCTCCTCTAAGCTTTTGGGGCAGTTTTAGTGGCAAAAAGTAATTTTGGCCGTTAAAAATGACTTTTAACAGCAGGGAAAAATTGCTGCTATAAGAAAGACTTTTCACTGCTAAAAGCCACATTTTTTGTAGTATATATAAGCAGAAAAATGTCATTAGAAATAAGTCAGTTTTTTATAAAATTAAAATACCAAACAAAAACTGTATTAATCTCAGTTATGTAGATATATATTAATTTTTTTCAATTCTTTTATCTAGGAATAGTGTTATGGTCTCTTCAATTTTTTTTAATTTTCCCGATAGTTTAGAAATATCACGATATTAATAGGAAATGAAGTTTTCTATTAACTTTCAAAATACTTTTGTAATATCAATGATATTTTGTGACACATTAATTACTGGGGCGTTCCCTTGTGAGTTTTATCATAATGGCTTCCATAATTGTTGTTTTAATAAAATTATGAAACACTCAAAATGCCTAATATAAAGAGGCTTCTATAAGATTATAACATCGCGATTATCGGCTGATATTGCATTGGCAATGTTACATCAGATGCTTTGATAACATTTTTTTATGGTAAATTTACAATGTTGTAGGATTACGAATTGTTGTAGAAATTTTTACTGAATTTATTTGATTGGGAGAACATTGAAACTAAAATCTTGAGCTACAATGAAATCACTGTTTAATCCTTTAAAATTCTCTAAATTCCAACAGTAAGAGAATGAGAGGTTGCTCAGTTGGAAACCCTGCCTCTCATTTGGATGACCGCGGTCCACGGATCCCTACTGGTCTTTCTCCCACTCCTTTCACTAGCTAGTTCTCATGACTCCCTACTTATATTTCCTGTATGTGTGAGTCTTTCTCTTGCTTCTACGGGTATTCTCATAGGTTCCAACCCAGTTAGGTTATCTCGTCTAACAAAACAAAATAAATAAAAAAAGAATTTAAAACTTGTAACGTTCTTGGGAGAATTCTAAAGAGAAGAATTCGAAAACAACATTTGGGAGATATGGGATCCTATGGATCCTTCCTATCAAAGTCGCCCAACAACAATTTTATCGAGAAGAAGTCTAAAGTCTAAAGTCTATAGTCTAAAGATAAATATAGGATTTTGTATGGGGAAATGAGATTCCCAACAACTACGCATGGTTTTTATGTTTCCATTAAAACGCGCCCGACATTGACAATTGATTTTTCTTAAGATCATGGTCAATGTTTAAATTGAGCGTGCTAACACAAATGCCTGCATCATGTCAACTATCACTTTTGACAAATCAGTGCATGTCCTCACGCATTAAAAGCGTTGAATAGTATGCTAGCAGTAAAATTTAATATAAGGTTTACAGAATCGAATCATCTGGTTTTAGTTTGCCCCCCTTGATTGTAGCCTAATCACCTAAAAAGAAGGTTATAAAAAGGACCACACCACATTGATCAATGCCAATAGCCCCACTATGCAAGGTCACTGTTACCAGAGAGGCTCCCATAAAAAAGCCTACCTCATTCATGAACCCTTTTATGTTGACTTGCCCTAGAAAGTCTGGCAAGCCAAAGGGTGGAAAAGGATAGCCCCAGTTCCCCACAAAGAAGCCCTTGGGATTCCTTTGTTAGATGGTTCTCCACCCAATATGATGAGTGTTTCTTCCCTCACCCATACCACCATGGGGAACAAGTTGTAGGCATATGTGCTCTCAAAAGAAGGAGTGAAATGAAAAAAAAAGGGCCATTGTCTTGGTCCCTTGTACATGTTCTCTTGTGTGGGGAATAACTTTCCATCTAAAAGATAGAGCCTCTTCTTTTAAAAAGGGGAGCTTTATGGAGTAAATTAAGAAAGAAAAGAGACCTCCACTCAAATGTCAGTTTGTGTGGAGAGTGCATCATCTCCAAGTTGAGTGATTTTAGTCTTCCCATTCCTCAGTTGGGAACAGTGTTGAGAGAGGCATTATGCAATGCCCATTGCCCCCACCAAATTGAGTGGGAGGGAAAAAAAGGTTCCACCTCTCAATGCAAGGTTTTTGAGATGGGTTTCAAGTTTCAACTCCCACACCTGCGTACATGATATAGATCAACCATTCTGCAAATATTCATTGTGATTCCATCATGGGATACACTTAAAGCAACTTTGAAACCTTAAAAAAGCTGTAACCTCGTTTTATTAAATTGTTATGCTTCTACAATCTCTATTTAACACATTTGTGGGTTTTCTTTTATGAATGTCTTTGTTATTACGAGTGACAATGAGAGGAAGAATGATCTTTTCTAGAGAATTACTGAATGGTGCATCATGTTGATCATAGATCTTGACCTACCAATTGGTAGAGTATAGCTTGGGTTTGATGCAGCCAAAAAATCATGTTGATTGAAGATCCTATCATAACCATCATGAAGATCTAGGACATAATGTTTTAGAGAGGGAGAGAGAGAGAGAGAGAGAGAGAGAGAGAGAGAGAGAGAGTACCAATTTATGTTGGGTTACTACTAGCAAAACATGGCTGTTTTTATAATAATAAAATTTCATAAGATAAGAATAACGATGAAATTTTGTATTAATTACATTGAGACGGTCAAAATTGCAATCAATATAAACTTTTATCAAAAACGTGTCAATGGTAAAATTCAAAGTTGACATAATGTGATCTTCATATTGCCTGTAAGTTAGATGCCATTTGGCGTATGATATATGTTCTCTAAACTAAAGCTATAAACTCCATGTTTTGAAATAGAGAAAATCTGCACCCAAAGAGAAAGAGTACCAATTTCTATTGGGTTTAGTCTAGAACTAACTTGGTACTAGCAAGCATGCTTGTGTTCATAATCTTAAAGTTTTCTAATGATAATATTTTATATTAAATCTATTGAGATGGTCAAAATTGCAATCAAAATCTATAAAAAAGTATGAGGACCATTTTGGTTTTATTCCTCTTAAACTTGAATTTTACAAGAAAATGACAAAAAGCCTAAAATAATAGCAAAGTTGCTTGACTTTGATCTTTTGTTTTTTTCTTTTGATTATTTTTCCCAAAATCCCATGATATCTTGGTTTTATCTTGAAGAATTTATAAATAGAAACAGTCATGTGTTTATAGCTCCGACTGTATGATTGCCAAGTGTGGATTCTTTTGCCTCAAAATCAAAATATCGTAAAAGACAAAAATGCATTTTCCTTGGTACTCTCAGTAACTATAGTTTTCAAGAATTAATAAATCCCATGATATCACTAAATGATAATCAAGTGAGGATTTTTATTTTCAAAATCAAAATATGGTGAGAGATAAAAATGAATTTTCTTGACTGCTCTCAGTTGCTGTGTAGTTCCCAAGAATTGACAACTACTATGATATATCATGGTGTATATATATATATATATTGTGAATTTCTTGTAGAACTTTTAAAAGAAAATCTCCAGATATATAGCTTCCATTGAATGATTACTCGATGTGGATTTCATTTTTCAATACTAAATATATAGTGAAAGATTAAAATTGTATAAAAAAAAATTGGAACAAAACCCCACGATATAATGGGTTTTGGGCAAAATCATCGAAAATATTTTTTTACTAGAGTCAAATGACTTTACTGTCATTTTGAGGTCTTTTGTCATTATCTCATGGAACAGAAACTAAAATGTAAAAATTCCAAATATATATATGAAGTTAATTTCAAGATTGTGATAATGTGGTCATCATATTGCTTGTAATGTTATGTAAATATCCCAAATACATATATGTAAACGATTTCAATATATATATATATAGGTTATCTAAACTAAACCTATTTACATCATTCTTTTTTGGTTTGTTCTAATATTACTATCATGTGTTCTTCTACCAAAAAAAAACACATCATGTGTTGAAATAAAGAAAACCTGCATATTCAGAGAGAGAGAAGTTAGGCATGGTTGCTTGCCCTCCGCCACATTGAGGTGGGTTGGTTGGCAGTTCTAACCACTAAAAAAATTAAAAGCAGTGAATTTTCTAAAGCGGCTTGAAAGGGACTCTCCTTTCTTCCTCATTTACAGATGAGTTATTAATTTGATTGGTTGAGAACTTGTTTGGTCAAAGAAAAATATTCCAACCCATGAATACCTTTCCCATGGTAGAAATAGAATATCCCCATCCTAAACCTTCCCTTCTGGGTGCCATGAAAATGGGACTCTGAAATTGTATAGGTTGAATCTAGTAGGATGCACGTGACCTTGACCACAGGAGCAGGATGCTCTTTGGCCTTTGTATCATTGCACTACTCTTCTCTCTTACTTTTGTCATTTACCCATATGGGCAGCGGCTTGTTTTGACTTTTGACCCATCTACCTACACTCTACATATTTTAATTTGATCAGCATTTGTCTTTCTGTGTGGATCAATGGGTGTCTTAAGAATAGTTTATAGATGAAAATTCAAAGTCTGTATTTTAAATTAGCATGACAGTTGCCCTTGTTTGACAGGACCTTGTTTGGCACATGGTATGTGCCAAATGGCTTGGTTAGTTCAAATCCTCTTTCCGTTTCTGTAATTCCTGGACGTTTGGGGTGTAATTGGTCGGTACAATGCCATGAATCCGGTTTATTGGGCCCACCTTTCTTATGGATTTTGAGAATTTTTGTTGGGGATATACATTCTCGCAAAAATGCTTTTCAGCATTATTCATAAATGCTCAAATGCTCAAGTACAATCCAACTCTCTAACAAAAAAAAGAATAATGGCCGTATGACTGCCGTTATATCCCGACAAATATTGTAAAACTGTTCAAAAAATATAATTTTCATAAAGCTTTTCGTAAAAGAAAAGATTCTTTAAAAGTGATGATTTCACCCTTAAGCTTGCTATATCTCGGGGTTGTAGGATATCGCTCGGTGTGACATCCTAGATCTTGAAAGATGTCCTACACGACACCATATGGATTGCAGCAAAGGGTTACTTTCCACTTTCAAAAATAGTAAACCCAACTTCGGCCCGTTTATATATTGGGTAAGAGTGAAGCTAAGGCCCAGAACAGAGCCTAAAATGTTAGCCCCAATTTAACCTGAAGCAGACCAGATTCAGACTGATGAAGCCCATTATTTAACAATTGGATTGACGACACAACAAGAGTTCTCCACCTTCGTTCACCTTCCAGAAGTGACATTCAGCCAAAAAATCCACACAACCCACAATCCGAGAAGTTCCAATAGATTCAACTCTAGAGCTACAAAGGAGAGAAGGATACAAGAACCTTGCTTCAGGCTTGTAACGTTTCCGGAATGAAAACAATTTCTCGTTCCCTTTGGGGAAGGCAACAATTTCTCTTTCCCTTTAGGAAGTTTTCAATTAAGGACATCCATCTTTTTAAAGTTATTTTTCGACAACTTTTTCCCTCAATATTTTAAAAATACCCAAATTATCCTTCATTGTAATAAAACTCTCCCTCACTTCCTCTACATTCTCCTCATTTCCATTGCTGGTGTCCTCACGGTGATGAAGGACACCTAGTATTCCTACAGCGATTAGCTGCAGGTAGTGGCTGCCGAAACAATGTCATGGCTTTAAAGCAAAGGTAATTTGGATATTTTTAAAATATTGAGGAAAAAAGTCACCAGAAAATACCTTTAAATGGCCGAATGTCCTTAATTGAAGATTTACTGGAAAACTTAGGGACTAATTTGAAAAGTTTCAAAACTTGTGTCCTTTTTTGAAATAAGGTAAAAGCTTAAGGACATATTTGAAAATCTCTCTAAAATCAATGAGAGTGAGAGAGGGCAATGCTTTATCTGTCAATTCTTAATCCACATTTCTACACTGCTTTATTATTTTTTTTCTCTAATAAATACTTTCTCTTTTCAAAAAGCCAATTTATGTTTTTTTATTTTTCTATTTTGCCATGTTATTTGTTGCTGTGCATTGCGAGTCCCAAACCCGAAAAAAAGGAGGTGGCAAATATTCAGTGTTTGATGGTAATGTAGAAAAAAATGAAATTTTTTGTTTTTCACCCTTAGTCTGTGTGCTGGGCCCAACTCCCGAGAGTTGAATGAGGGCCTATGTGGTGTAGACCCTTGAGGATTTTAACCCACCCTGATCTTGGCCTGACATGTATTGAGTGTAGGGTAAGGATATATGATGCACATATACTTTAAAATAGGCAACGTATCATGTCATATTGTATCTGATACTTTATTTTTTATATGTAAAATTTGTGTTCTTGAAGCGTCTATGACATGTCCCTACCATATCCAACCCATATTTAGGCATCATAGGTAAGGGTTAACCCTAGCTCGGCCGGCCGTTTGACAGCCCTAAATTCCTGATGGCAGCTAACGTCCTTATTTATATTGGGGGCCCAGTTTATTATAATCCAACCTCCATGTGTCCCGCCGGGCCCCCTCCTTATTGAAACCAGTCCTAAGTTCACTCCTAGTCCAAAAAGAGTGCCAGCACTGCTGGGCTAAATGTAAATGATATGCAGGTTTAAGCCTGAGTTTCACTTGCTGCCTATGGTTTGGATTAGGGGTGTTCATGGGCTGGGCCAGCCCGAGCCTAATCCGGGACTAGCCAGCTTTGGGCCGGTCCTAGAGATGTAATGAAGGCCCGATTAATAATTGGCCTGGCCCGGCTCCGTTTGTGTAAGACATATATGTAATTTAATTTAATGAGTGCTCTAACTCCCACCAAAGTGATGAAAAGCCCGGTTCGGCCCTACCCGATTGATTAAATGGGCTGGCTCAGGCCTAACTTTTATGGCCCTTGTCGGGCTTGGTCCGGGCCTGGCCAATGATTCTAATGCCAGACTGGGCCACGATATGACTTAGTCCAGCCCATGAACACCCCTAGTTTGGATATGAATCCTCAATATTGGGCCTGACAATTTGATGGACTGAGCTTTCACAAGCTTTGGCCCAGCACTGCCTGGCCTGGCCATGAATAGCCAGCCCTTTACCAAATGGTTTGCTGTGATAGTAATTGCTATACTTTATATTGTGATGACAGGCCTGGCCACCATTTAACTTTAGGTCAACTGTCGAATTGGAAAGGCCCAAGTCCAATAACTCGAATGGCTTAGACTCGGAAGAATGGGTACCCAAATTTAGTCTGTTAGGGGGCTTTACTAATGGAGTTGAGTGAAGTAAAAATTATTTTGAAGAAAGAATAAAATATAAATGAATTATAATGGTATTTCGTTTTTAGTTGTTTGTTATGGAATTTTTTGACTTCTTATATAGAAAAGGGGAGGTTTTTAGTCTTTTAGTGGATAAAGGAGGTTGATTTTTTACTTCTTTTTTTTTTTTTTTAATAAGGCGGGAGATATGAATTAAAGTGCTTTTGATGTAACTTTTTTTTAAGAAATGGGGGCTATACTTTACTTGACTCTATTATTATTATTATTGTTATTATTATTATTATTATTATTATTATTATTATTATTATTATTTATTTTTATAACATACTTGACTCTATTAGTAGAGTTGCCAAACAAGCTTGCGATACAAAAGGTCATGGATCCGTTTTTCAATTCAGGTCAGGGTTTTGGTCTGCTTTATAGACCTGAGAAAAATTGAGCTCATTGTCCATCGGATTGATAGATAAGTGGTGCAAATATCATTTCGTTACAATAGTGACCGAGGTAATATTTACATAAAATATCTCTTAGATTTTAAACTTAGGCAAGAGTGCTTGTCCTTCATATATATTTTATGACTGAATGCTTCAAACATTTTTGTTTTGGGGGATCATCATTTATGTCATGTTTAAAAGTTCCAGCCATCTAAAAGATTTCAAATGACCTTTGGAATAATTCCAAACTCTTTATTTTTTTAGTATAATTTTTGGGTACTCAAGGACGGGGGAGGACTCAAGAACTCCACTATGTCTGAGAATTTAAAAGTTCTTTACAAAGAAATTCCTTGAATTCCAATAAAGAAACATGCCCTTTGGAATGAAAATGCCTTATAATTTTCCTATTATATGAAATGCGATTAGATTAGACTGCAATTTTCCCATATTGGAAAAGAGGATTTTCTATTTAGAAATCTTCAAGGCATTTCCCACGTGGGATATATATATATATAGTTATATATTTATATATATATATATATATATATATAGATTTTGGATATGTGAAGTTTTTTTGAATTTTGGGAACTTTTCTCATATGGGAAGAACCCTTTAGTTAACCTGTCTACTTGAATTGGTACAGGTTTAGGTCAAGCCAGGGTATCCATGATTCGATCCGTTCACAGCAATCCAGATTTCAAGTTTCTTGCCCATTAATGGTGGGACCATTCTAGTAGATGAATGGTCTTTGTAATTGGATGTTGAGTTCCCTCATCCCCCATTTCTTAAAAAGGACTAGAACTGTAACCCCAAGTATTTCAATTTAGCTATTGTCCTAAACTCCAATCCAACCATAAGTAGAGATGGGCCAACCTGAACCTGAATGGGACCTAGCCAATACCCAATTTAAGTTCTTTAAGCTGTCTTGACCCAAGTTGCATTCCCACTTCCTATTGCATTGTAAAAATATCAATTGGGTTCAACTGTAGCTGAACTGATCTTATTCAATCCAAACCACCCCACCAAAATCCAAATCCAGCTTATAAAATGAATGCCTAGCCCTATCTGTATCCAAAAATACCCAATCTGAGGTTTTGGTCGAGGTGAGTTTGAGAACTTTGGAAGACTCCCATCCAAGTCGACTCGAACCTAGAAATATCCAACCTTGATTGCTTGTGTTTCAATTGGGTTAGCGTTGCTTAGGTTCAGGTTGTCTGCGACTCAACTCAAGTTGCACTATTTATTTTTAGTTTTATTTTTTATCCAGCCGAGGGAGTTAGGACCCAAGAGAGCCTACACACGTGGAAAGAGCCTGCGCATGTGGAAAGTTGCAATAGTTTAAATACTCAAACTTGACTCAACTTGAAAGGTCTCGGACCCATGTAACTTGAGCAAATTATAGGGGTCTACTAGGTTAGACTCGGCCGCGCTCATTTGACTTTCTTGACTCACTGAGTAGAGTGACTAGGTTGATTCAGCACGAGTAGTGGCAATATGCACTCAAAACCCTTGGTCATCAACATATTTTGGTGGGAACCGGATCACCTGTTTCGTCCAAACAGGGGAGCCCTGTTTGGACGAATCAGGGGTCGACACGTGCGGGGGCAAGGGGGGCGGAGGAAAGAAAAAGTGATTTTCCTCTTTCCTCCGCCCCCCTTCGCCCCTGCACGTGTCCGCCCCTGATTCGTCCAAACAGGGCTCCCCTGTTTGGACGAAACAGGGGATCCGGACCCATTTTGGTGGGGGAAAATCCTCTTTTTAGGCATGGGACAATCCCTTTTTTCAAACTTTATTCTATGCATGAAACATTCTGCCGTAAATATGCAAAATAAAGGCACTCCACATAACTTTTATGAAGTCTTTTGGCATAAACCCATAACATAGTTATAAGATATTTTCAGAAGAATATCACTATACATGTATCTATTGTTGTAATAATCTTAATTTATCAGCTTTTATGCTGCTAATGTTCTTCTCAATTTTCTTTCACACTTAAATGAGACTAAAATTTTATGTAATGTAGCCTTATATCATAAAAGAGTCTACTTTTCTGTATTAATGAGTACTGAGTACAGTTGGAGTAGCAAGGTCGAAGCTCCTTTGAGGCTGAATAAACCTGCAGGAGATAGAATGAAGTGGACTCTTTTAAAAGAGAAACATCGAGAGCTGTGCAAATCCATGATCTAGAAACTAGAATCCACAAGTCTTCTATAGAATTCTACGAAGCTGAAGGTAGTACAAGATTTCCTCCTTTTAGAAAAGATCGACCCATCAAAAGAAGCGACCCCTCCCCTCCCCTTAGACATGAGAGAAATTATTTAAACTATTGATGAGACCACGTGAAGAACCCTCTATTTAGACATGAGAATTCCTTTTTGGATTACCTTCGATAAAACGAAAACACCTCCCAGGTTAAGTGAAAGTCTGTTTTAATTTTAAAATACTTGGGTTAACTCGAAATAGTGAGCTTAGTTGGATCGATATGCTATGTGTTGAGGTTCATTTCTTTTAATAATTTGAGGGGCTTACACTGCAATAAATACATAGTTTGCATCATTTGGGGAAAAAAAAAACGATGCATAGGTTGCAATATATGATAAGCATATGCGGACATGGGTGCACGAGGGTGCACGATGAAGGGTTATACCATATCATTTTCTTCAGAGGATAACTTAGTTAGATGCCAACTTTAGGATGACCTAGATTTTATAGATATAAGAGACGGGGTATCAAAATGGAGAGAAATGTGAGGTCTAGAATTGTGCTTTTTATTGTTGGAACCATATTAATAAGTAGATATAAAGTAATGACTGATTACATGGGTAATTACTAATTAGTTTAAGAAACTGTGGGAATGATGAGAGATTTCAGAGATAAATTTAACAAATTTGTGAAAGAAGATGTGTGGCCGGGCCGGGCCGGGCAAGGCCTGGACGGGCCGGGCCTGTTCTACCCATTCTCAGGCCCATTTTGGCAAGGCTTTAAAAACTATTATCCAAGCCCAGCCAGCTGGGCTTAATTTTTCTTGAAAGCCCTATATTTTCAGGTTGGGGTCGGGCCGGGTACCCATGTTAACGGGCTCAATTGACAGCCATCCATATAAGGTTTTAGGGGCAGTCCAAACCTGGGTCTGCTTCTGAAGCCCATACAAAAGTTCTAAGTCCATTTCTAATAACTAAATGAAAATTGTGGGTCCACCCCAAAAACCAAATGAAAATATGGGGTTTGGCCCCGAAAATGAACTACCTATTTGTGTTCCCCCATCATTATCAAAGCTTCGTCTCAAACATGATTACAAAACCCCAACATAGTTGGGACGTCGGCTACATAAATTCCGGTTCTCCATTCCAATCTATCTTGAGCCAAATCCTCAAACGAGGATCTTAGGTCCGCCACTAATAGCATTTGACACCAATAACTTAGAGGCTAGCACCTCAAGGGGCCCAAGTGCCCAAGGTCAAGCATTACTATGTTCCGAGCTATTGGACTTCATTATGAAAGTGGGCTCACACCCAAAACTTAAGCCCAACTTCACTCACCAAGTCATACGAAGATTTTTCATATTGTTTGCATATATCTCTTAGGTCTTATTTGTTTGCATTAAAATACATAGGAACTGAATATATTGATTTATGAGATAAGTAGTTAAAAATGAAGATCAAAGGTAGATTTTCAAAAATTATTCATTTCCCACGTTCCTTTGATTCTATTTCAACAAAAGAAAAGATTATTTTATGCTCATTTCTGAAAATTGACTTATGGTCTTCATTTTTAACAACTTAAGACATTAATCCTATATATTTTAAAGGAAACAAGCAGACCCATTAGAAATGTTTTCTTATTAAGGAAAGTGTTAATCTATCATGATTCTTATTAGCTAAACACCATTCCCACTACCTATCGAAAGAAAGATTCTATCATGGAAATGCAATAGTTAGAGAAATCCCGTATATAGGAATTAGGGTTAAGTGTAGTAAATCTCCAATCAAAGGGAGCCATGCTGCCAAGGAGACAGGTATGTGTTTTACATTGAAGTTATATGATTGTGTTGTTCAGATCTATCTTAATTAATTTTTGTAGATCTGATTTATGCTTGTTGATCCTTAGATTAACATAGGCAGCTCCCTCGGTCCAGCAGCCTAGTACCCGGCGCCCGAGCCCAAAGCCCAGCACCTTAATTTGGATCAAAGCCTCAAATGCCCAGCATCCTGTTGCTCTTTCTTCTTCCCTTTTCCATTGTATTTTTCATTTATACACAGCTAAATACCTAAATTCCATAACCTCCATGTATTACATACGTATCTAATTATATGTAGGTGTATCGATTAGTGCGTAAGCATTCGGGTCACAATCTGGGCCATGGTCTTGTCCTCAGTTCGGGTCAGGCTCCACTATTTTTTTCCTGGGTGAAAGGGTCCTGTAACATTTTTCTATGGCTGCATTGCTGCTTGCTGCTTGCTGCGTCTGATCTGGATCTGAGTCCAAATACACCATAAACCCCACCTGAACCCTCTTCTTTGGCCTTGTCACTGAAACAGAGAATATATGATATGGTGTAAAGCCAGACAGTGGATATGTTCTCAGTCAATCAGGACCTTGAGTATAAGTGGACCTGAAAATGATGTGGTTTTCCATATAAAGGTTAGTGGTTGGTGAATGGATATGCTTATGGACTGATAGTGCCCCCCACTACAAAGGAATTAGAGTAGTTATTTCATGTAGTGGAAATCGCACATCTCATATCATATCTGCCTTGTGAGGTTTTTACGGCCCCTTTGTTTGAATAGAATTGAATATGTAAGACTTCATGATTAAATGGGCTCCAACAAAGGAGTATTAAGAGGTGAGAGATGAAGAATATAAGGTGGAAATGTAGATGAGATCATGACTTTGATTGGATTTGAATAATTGGATATTCATTTATCCTCCCACTAAATTAATTTTCTACTGAATGAGAGATTATTTGATGGTCGTTTTTGGATATTTTCCTTTATTTCCCCACCTGGGAGATCATAGGTTTTCTCTCCATATCTTTTGTTCGAAACCCACCCCAAATTTACCCGGTGTGTATTTTTACAGGTTTAGTGGGCGCCACTCGGGGGATTGGTCTTGTTGGGTAAAAAACTAGAAATACCCTCGTTAGTAGAAAATAAAAGATATTTTCCTTTGTTTCTTCATTCTTAACAACTTTTAAGAAACACAAGCCTTAGTATTCCTAAAAACACAATTACACAAGAAACAAATGACCCTTACTTTCAATTTAGCAACTTGATTATTAGGGCCTATTTTTTGGCAAGTGGGCCCTTTAAATTGAGAAAAGTAAAGAGGAGATACATAAATAGTTATCAAATAATGCCCCCTTTAATGAAAAATTAATTAATGGAAGATGAAAAATGAAAACTTAGCCATCATCCTCGTAAATCAAATGCTAGGAATGTTAGGTCTTATCTAAGTCTCCACCCTTATCCCTCCCCCTTTATTAATTCTTTGAGGGAACCCTTTTACCTTTAGTGTATAGAAATTCAATTTCATGCAAAAAAAAAAGGGCCCTTCATTCATTTTAAAATTTTAAAAAGTAGCATTTTAAACACCTATTTTAAAATTGATCAAACTGTTTTTAAAATCTAAACTTTTTTTTTTTTTACTTTTTAGATATATTATTGAATTGAAAAAAAAACCTATATATTGTTAATTAATGATGTTTGATCGATCTAAACATTTTTTTTTTTTTTTACTTTTTAGATATATTATAGAATTGAAAAAAAAACTATATATTGTAATGATGATAGTTGATGTCATGACGGACCAAAATAAAAATAAACCTTGGATGGATTGCTTTCAACCCAATCTTATAGATTCATATTTTGGGATGGGGGAAGGTAGGGGTGTTCAAGGGCCGCGCAAAGGCATATCCAGGCCCATCCCAGCTTCAGAATCACAGGCCCAAGCCTGACACGGGCCATAAAAGTTAGGCCCGACCAATCGGGCCAGACTGAACCTAGCTTTTCATCACTTTTGTGGGCATTAGAGCACTAATGAAATTAAATTACATGCATTTCTTGAACAAGCCGGGCAGGGCAGGGCTATGGGCTTTCCATCATTTAATCCAACCCGGCCCAATTATTAATCTGGCCCTAATTACATATCCAAGCCCGGCCCATGAGCACCCCTAGGGGTAGGGTAAATAAATTGCATCAAACAACACAACAAAGAGGGAAGGGACCACAAAAGAGAACCAACACTCAAACCACTCAAGATTCGCCTTGTTTGCAAAGCCAAATTTAGCGAGCTCTGGGCCGACTCATTAAAGACCCCAGCAGTGTTGCTGAAATTAGTTTTCTCAGACACTTAAGACTCTGCAATGTGCATAACCATATGCTTAATTGCCCAATTCGCTTCTCAGTTGTGATTACTTCATTTGAGTGTGACAAAACATGAATCTTGGAAAGAAGGGCAAGCCCTTCTCCTTAGCTTTGCTTAGCAGGATCATTACTGTTTCTCTTTCTTCAGGAAAGACTAAATTTGGTGCTTAAAATGGAACTTGGCCCGTACAGAACCTAGCATTATCATAGTTAATATCAAAAAGTTGTTTTACCACAAGATGCTTTAAAAGCAGCATCCCTAAACATAAAGGCGACATCTCTCCATTCCAACAGCTTTTGCTCTTTGCTCAATCTGGCAGCACTTGCCAAAGTGATGAGCCATACAAGGACAAGAAGAACCTGGTATTTGTACATAAGTCTCTCTTCTTCTGTTTCAAACAATTTGATTTGACCCTTCATCATTTAACTATGTGTATTTGATGACTGTCTATCAATATAAGGAAGGACTCAAGTGGCTAATCCATGATGGACCATGGTAGGTTGAATCTTCAAACCCAACTCATGTTGGGCAACCAAGTTCAAGAACAACATCTGGCCACACATCCAATGTTACTTGGAAGGAAAGGTATTATAGGATCTTTAGGGGTTTTTTGTCATCGCCAACATATTTGATATCCAAAATCACCTTAAGGATTGCAAAATGGGTTTTGGTTAGAAAGGAATTCTCTAACTTTACCTTTAATGATATTATTTCTAGTCGAGGAGCTTGCATAGGGTGTGGCCCTTTTAAGGAGCGGAGAAAATTCCTTGGTGTTCCCCTCTTTTCGGGGTCCTTAAGTTTAATGTAGATGGTGTGGATGGCGCTGCAAGGGGTAGCCAAGTTCGGCCGGGATTGGAGGGATGCTTCGCAATTGTAAGGGGAGAAGTGTTAATTTTGTTTTCCAAGTATGTAGGTGTGTGCAATTCCAATGAAGCAGAGGTGCTAGCCATTCTTGAAGGTATTCGTTTTTTTCAAATAGATTATGGTGGTACGCTTACTATGGAAAGTGATTACTCTAATGTGATCACATGGGTGTCTAGGAGGAAAACTAATCTTTGGAAGTTTCATTTTCACTTGAATGAAATTAGAGAGTTATCAGTTGAAATCAATATTTCCTTCCATCATGAGGTTAAATCAGCTAAATGCATAGCAAATGTGTTAGCCCAATAAGGGATTGATAGGTTGCTTTCTTGGATTGGTGTAATTATGTGAGTGGGGTGGGAGGTGGTGCATTTCTCCTGCACATCCCCTTCCTCTTTTTTCTTTGGTTTTCTCTACTTTATGGCTTTTTTCTTTAAATGTTATATTTTGTTACCGTTCAAAAAAAATAAAAATAAATCATCCAATGTTATTTGGACTCCAAGCGTTTCAACTTTCAAGGGGTTCTCAAAACACAACTTCTCAAGAAAACTAGTACCAAATCACGTGAGATGTATGACTCATGGAGATTTCATATTTCTAAGGAAAGTCTAAAGACTAAGAAAAATGTGCCATGACAAGATTCTTAATTTAAAACCAAGTGACTGTGTGATAATAAGTTCCCAAATCTGTCTTCTAATAAGTCTTTTACTTTTTAAAAAAAGTAATCTCTTACTTTTGCGAAAATATATAATAATACATAAAAATACTCTTGAGCTTTTTCTTCAATCTTTTTTGTTTTCATATTTTGCAGTGAGGATCTTCCTATTGGAATACCTACTCCATATATATATATATATATATATAAGCCCACATCTTGGGCAGTCTGAACTCTGAATTGAAGAAGGAGCAAGCCATCATAATCATTTGTGAGGGTCACGACCGCTGTCCTTTATGATAACCAAAGCTACTCTCATCCAAAGTAAGCAATTGTAAGGGGCGACTCAGTTGGCCTGGGACCACAGACTGCACCCAAAGATTGTAGGTTTGAAACTGTACTGCCACATTGGGGTTACAGGGGAGTTTATATGGCTACCCTTTGGGCCCGGAGGGACCATCCGATAGCAAAAAAAAAAAAAAAAAGTAAGGAAAGAAATATTTAAATATATCAACTTGTATTCTTTAATAATAACACAAAACTACTATTTTTTTTTTCATATAACAATTTATATTCCCTTACTATTTTATTGGCTCTCATAATTCCTTATCATTTTTGGCCGGTCACCTTGATTGATGGCATGAATTACATTTAGCCCTGCAGATCAAATAAGGTGGGACAATGATTTTGAGCCGCTTAAATGTCAAAGGTGACCCCACTAAACGGATTGTAGCATCGGACCTACAGAACCCTAACTCCTACCCTTGAGGATCAAGAGTAGTGGAAAGGCTAAGAAGATAATAAGAACAATGTTTTTATGGGGTTTGTATTGCATAGTTTCATGGGTGGGTTGGTGGTGTGAGAGAGGATTCAAAGAACATGTAAACCTGCCTACTACTCCATTTCAAAAGGTTTCTTAACCAAAAGGCCAGTTGGTGGCGCACCACATGACCCCATATCTACCAACCTTCGAATTCCTCACCTTCTAATCATCTCATCTCTCGAGAATTCAACATATCTTTCTCACATGATGGGCCATGCCCAACTCGGCTCAGAAACCAGAAAACTCAATGTTACTACTCGGAAAACTCATTGGACTGAGTCGATTTAGAGATATATTCGACTCTTGACTCGACCGAATCAAAAGGCTAAAACTCAGTGCTATTATCATAGGAGACGAAATAGGAACAATATCTTTTAATTATCCTTGAATTTTGACCAAGTCAACTGAGTCTTGACCGATTTAACCCGGTTTGACCTTCTTGCTGTTTTTCGAGCAATTTGAATGACTCGGCCGAGCTTCACTGAGTCGAATGGGCCCATGACTAAAATCTACATTCCAAATTCTCAATATTTTGTGAGATGTGAGGAAAACTCTCTTGCAAGGCTATTTCCTACCTACCTTCCAAGGGTTGGTGGTGAGGATGACTAGCATTTAGCTCAACAACATTTAGACCTCATCTGAATGATTTTTATTCTTTTCACCTTTATATGTGTTGTCAAAAGTCTCGTGTCAAGCTTCACCTACAACAACCAATGTTTCTTTGGTCAATAAAAGGGATCACTCTCACAAATGCCTCATCCCTCTGTAAGCCCTACTTTTCCATGACCAAGTACAAACTAAAGACAAATACAGTAATGCAGGGATTTTCGAATTTCCCAAAATGTTGATAACGAAATGGGGGATTTGACATATCGATCCCCCGTTAGACCTGCGTACCTAATTTCACGATTGGAAAATTATTAATGCCATTAAAGTCAAACAACTCTAGCCCAGGATATTACAGGAGTTTAAGAAACCATGATATTATGGGATTCAAATGTTAAAAGTTGAAAAGCCCATACATTAAAAGGCCTAGAAGGTCTTCTTATTTGTACCTTGATCCCATGATATCATGGGTTTTTAAACTCCCATGATATCATGGGATCCAGGACAGAAAAGTAAAATAAAATAAAAATCATTGATCAGAGTCAAACGACTGTGATGACATTAATAGATTTTTAGTCATGAAATTGAGAGAATATAGTTTAAGGAGAATTAACTTGATATTATCACAATATTTCTATAAAATATCTCATTTTATATATTTATAAATAAGAACATCAATTTGAAAATCTAGATGAATCGCCTTGTCTGATGATCGATCATCGATTTTTCATCATTGGACAAAATCCACCGTCCCTATCATAAAAGGATAAAAAATTCCTTGCATCCAGCCTTAATTCAGATAACATCTTGGGGTGATAACACAAAAATATCAGGTCTCATTAATTAATAATAGTGCTCACTAAAGGTGCTTGGGAGAGGGTGGCCCTTTAAATAAATAAATAAAATATTATAAATAAAAGGTACTATATGTATTATTTTATTTTATAAAATACCCATCATCTTAAACATGATAAATCAGATGGCATCCCAACTCTGATTAAGGTAAGATTTAGCCATAGTTGGACATTGTTTGTGTTGGTATTTAGCTCTAATACCTACGCAAGTTTTTTTTTTTGCCATTTTCTTTATTTTACCTTTCTTAAGTCTTTAATATATTTTACCGTTGCTGATAAAAAACAAAAGAGGTGAGCCTCACCGATAGATTTATAAGGCTGGTGAAGAATCTGAATTAGCTAGTCATATATGTATTTTTTTTTTAAACATAGTGTTAGATTCTACCTTTTTTTCATATTAATTTATCTAGATTTCAATTCTCGATTTTACCTTAAGAATTATAATCTAAATAAATTAAAATGGTACTTTAGCCAATCACATAACAAAGTTAAGTAGCACTTGAAATGTTAGAAGATTATTGGATCTATGGTAAGGTATAACACTTACCCGTCATTGCACTTGATATATGCTAATAGTACACGATATTTAGAAAATAAGATGACTATAAGGAAAATTCTTTCCTTCAGGCTTCTTGGCTGCATCATGCTTACACGTTGACCTCAACAATCTCGACCTCAACGGCCCACCCGCCGTAGCTCCTGCTGCGAACTCGCAAAACGCGTGTCCCGTAACTCGAACACCAGTCCTACCAGGCTTTGATACCACTTGTAGGATCTTACACCCCATTGAGGTACCACTCATCCCAAAATCAATTGGTGATAGGAAACAGCACAACAATAATTTTATGGTGAGAGCGAGGGCTCGACCACAATTATGACCGCTAAAGAGCGAGGGTGGACGTTGACCTCAACAATACTAGCTTGTGGGGCCCATTTAGATGCGTACATATAAGTGGAAGTAGGATATAGAGAGATCACTTTTTGGCTAAAGACCATGCAAAAAAATCAGCCTCATCAAATCATCCCAGCCCTTGATTTAAACAACTTTAGAATTAAATGGTTATTTAATCATAGACTTTTCTGATATTCAAGCCAAACAGTGGGTAAAAGGTACCCCAATTGGGCCCCATAGAGCTGGATTTCACATTGAGTCTGCTGGGAGAAAATCCTCTAGTGTTTTGAATCTTTGATGTGAAGTAGTAAAACAAAACTTCCCTACCTACAATCGTACTTGCACATATTAATGTACGCTACCAATTTCCAAAAAAAAAAAAAACATATTCCTTGATATTTAGAAAATAAGCTGATTGAGGGGGCGGGTTTCAATAGATCATTCTAGCGCTCTGATTTAAATAATTTTAAATTCAATTGTCTTTTAATCAAACTCTTTTGCATCTCAATCCAATGGTAAGTAAATGTTCGATAAACAAAACTACGCGTGGTTGACAGATCAAAAGGAGATCGGAGCGTAACAGAAGTTGCATTGATCAAAGGGGGGCAATGTAGAATTGGTCTGTACATGCAGTCGGCTCATTGGAAAAGAATTTCCCTGGTTGTATAATAGTATCGACCATCCAACTGATTTGTGCTTTTGATGATTTTATAAATCCCAATTATCTTAAATAATAGTAAACACGTTTAGTGTTTCGTGGGGCTGACATGGGCCAGTCTGGGCCTTTCTAAGCCCATCCTTGACATGGTCCCAAACTTGCAAGGTAGAATTCAGGTCTCGATTTCAATTTTAGGCAGAGCATATGGTTACCTTAATTATAAGCTTGGAGTTGACAATTAATGGTCTGTAGTTTGTCATTCACATTGGATATTGAATTATGAAAACCTGGATCCTGATCTAAGAATATCAAGTTTTCTAATCCTTTTTTATCCAAAAAAAAAAAAAAGAAAGTTTTCTAATCATTTGAGGAATTGAGTTTTTTTTTTTCCTTGGGCAAAGGAGGAATTGAGTTAAAACCAAATGTAGCATATTATAACCCATAGAAAATCGACCCAGGATCTAATTGGTTGTGATGTAGATCTCAAATACCTTTTTTCAATGAAGTTCTTTCTTCGAGGCCAAATGTGACTCACTGACCATATGAGTATGATCCATGTGGAATAAATAACAAAGCTAATAACATGTGACAAACACCATATTCATATTTTAAGATTGCATATTGGTGAACCATTTTCAATGAGGCTCCTTTCCCAAGTCCTAATGTGACTTGACTCTGTAAGTATGACCCACCTGAAGGGTCCAACCATAAGTTTGGGAGTAGCTAACCACTTTCAAAAGCTCTTTTCCCAAGTCCTGTTCTGAGTTCCTCAATCTATAGTGTGATGCACATGCTAATTAAATGTGACAGACCCCACACATGCAGATGAGTTCCTGAGTCCTGTTCAGCTGGGTGAGTGTTCTGTTGAGATGCAAAGTGGCTCCAAGGGGCTCTTCAGATTTTTTTTTTTTCACCGATACTTTGGTGACCTATGTGGTAATTTGATGAGCCACTTTTTGTGGTGCACTCCAAGGTACTCTTCAAACTTCATTTTTTAATTATTTTTTTGTCTTTTCTACTTTTACTAATTTGAACAAATCTTGACTTCTTTTTTTTTTACCTATTATGTCAATCTATCACAGTTTGAACAAGAATAAATTTATAGGTAAAGTGGTTGCATTTATTAAAAAAAATCGAAGAAAGATTATTTTACTGTTTTGTTGGGTTATAATTAAAATTTATTCTTTTGATATGGGATTATTCTTTAAAAAATTAAATTTAGAGGTCACTGTTGCAGCGCTTATATAGCAATGGTGGATGCTGTGGATGATTATGTGAGGATCGCTGAAAGCACCTCAATTGAAAGTGTGAAAAGGTTTGTTAAGGCGGTGTTTGAAGTCTTTGGTGATTGAGTAGGGAATTGCGATGGTTGATTGAAGATTTGAGAGAATGTAGTTGATTGATTCGGAAATTGCATAGGAATTTGAGGAGTATAAAAGTTATCTTCAAGACGGTTTTGAGAATTCATGTTGAGATTTAAAAAAATTACTAGAACAACAAGGAGAAGTGTTGAGATTTTGAGATTGGAAGATGTTTCTTTTTGACATTTAGCACCTTTTAATTTAACCCCACTTTCTTTTATTTGCTCGTGATTTGACCTTTTTCTTCACTTAATCATATAAGTTAATTATCCAAATAGGGTTCATGCTATGTTTGTTTCATCTGACTTGTTGGGTGGGGTTGAGGTTACGCATCATCACGATTAATTGGGCTCATTTTTGCATGTGAGGCACAAAATGGTGGGTAAACAAGGTTATTTTTGCACATAAATAGCTGTAAAACTCACTTTCACATTAGGCACCGGCACTGTCTCCAACATGACAACATTTTCTTTAAAAAAAATAAATAAAGTGCAACATATAGTTATGTAACTAGTCACTAGTTTAAATCCCATGAACCACTCTCTTTTTTAAAATTCCTATGAGCCCCATATTCGTGATCCAAGCTATTCAATTTATTTATCAAACTAATTAAAACTTTTAATCTAATTATCTTAAATCTTCGTCGATACTAAGTAATTTGTGAGAAATATTAAAAAAATCTAATCTATAAATCTAACTTTCGCCCCTAATTCATGATTCTAACAACTCAACATTCTCGTAATAATGATAATCATCAACATGATTAGTTTCATAAATTAAACCTTTGATGGATTTTCAAAAATTTGTAAAAAAAAACACCCAATTCATATACTAAATCTATGGATTTGAGAAATTTGTGAAAACATCCAAACACATAAAAATGATTGGATATCCTCATTTACTCATGTGGAAATGGCGATTTTGACAAATATGGTAATGTATTGCACATGTATAGCATTTACATATGTAAAACCCATCTTTCTATCCCATATGTAAAAAGAAGTTGACCACCTAGGGCACATTTTTGTGACACTAGGGAAAGCCGATTCTGCAGGCAACTTGATCCACTTTTCGCATATCAATTCTAATACTACCCATCAAAAAAGATTTTCCATGAAATTGCAAAAACTTTAGTTCACTCTCCTACTTTTTCTCTCAAAAAAGGACGCAACAAATGTGAATTTTTTTCACTACAAAAAAGCATTTTCCCTTTCCTTTATTTTTATTTTTTTGTTAAAAAGTAGTTGTACAAACATGCCCTTAGCATTTTTTCCTAATTAAACATGATGCATGTCACATCAACTACAGTTTGGATCGATTTCAAGATGAATTATGCTGAGTGATTTGAAAAACTTTGATCAAGCAAATATGAGCCCAACACAAGTTAAATTTAGTGTTACTGTCATTAGCATCATTTGATGAAGCAAGTTGCTTAGTTACGATTTAACATTTTCTTACGATCATTTTTGTTAACAATGGAAAATCCGTGAATTAGAGTAAGGGTGGACCTAGGAATTCTTCCTTTTTTCATAACTAGCCCAGGAATTCTTCTTTGGGGGCTATTATGTAGAAAAAAAGCCCTTAGAAGGGCCACATATAAAAAAATGTATGTAGTTTTTAAAATATATATGCGTGTTTCTTTTTTTTTGAAAATTTAGGGGGCATATGTAAAAAATTATAAAATTTCCTCAAAACTAAAGGGGCTTTTAGAAATTATGGGTGGGTGGGTGGGGTGGGTGGCATGGCTCCTGCTAGTCCCTTGTTCCACTAGTGGGTTTGAGGATTCCTAACTACCCCAAGATCAAGATTTTCCTCATAATTATTTGTATAACCGAAAACATCTTATGTTACGTTGGATACGAAACAAGTAAGAAGTTTTGATGATATTATACTCTCTTCCTTTCAACTAAGGTTTCCCACGTCTATGGGGAATGGTGTCAGACCTAAAAACACTTAAAAATGAGGATCTTAGATGACCCAAATCCTTAGAATTTACAAATGTCAAATGTGAGTTTTTCACAACTTCGTAGAAAGCGGTGATATTTTTTTCAAGAATTTGGTTTTCAAATATAACTTATCAACATCTCTATGACTCAACGTCATATGCTTCACCCCACACTCTTTAATAATCTTTTGTCAGAACCCATTTTACAATGAACCTAGCAATATAAGTTCATTCAAATAAATTGATTAGAACAACACGTTTGTGTCGCATCCACTCTAATGACTTTCCATTCAAACAAATGGCCCAGAATGACACGTTCATGTTGCATTCGCATAATTTAAACTCCAAGGACTTTTGCTTTTCTGTGGAATGGACCACTTTTTATTTTTGGAATGCTCTGCCTTTTTCTACACATACTCAAATAGGAAAGGCTTTTCTACATAAACCAAGATAATTAAACTTTCTTTTGTGCTTTTACTCATAGAAAGGCAAAAGAAGGAAAATGATTTTTGTGAAAAAAAATGTCCTACTTTCCTTTTTCATTTCCATAGAAAAACAGTTACACAAATGTGCCCTAATTTGCAGGTTAACAAGGGCCTCATGATGGAATTAGAGTTGGGATAAAAAAATCAACCTTATCTGATATTCATATACC
Organism: Persea americana; assembly: GCA_029852735.1. Classification (NCBI taxonomy): domain Eukaryota; kingdom Viridiplantae; phylum Streptophyta; class Magnoliopsida; order Laurales; family Lauraceae; genus Persea; species Persea americana. The sequence goes on along the minus strand of CM056813.1, from coordinate 8,922,695 downwards.
CTAATTTAATACATTCGGATCTTAAGGATTACTATATAAAATTTGGAGTTTTAACCAAGGGTGAATGTTGGTCGAATGATTTCCAAAATGAGAGCAGTCCCCATTCATGAGGAGCATGGGTAGGTGGGAATACCAGGTCCACAAAGCTGGACCACATACAAAAACAATGCTGCCTCATGTCTGCTCTTTATATATGAATATTTGGAGGTCCAGTCCAGGTTTTAAGAAAGGCAGGCCCCTTGTTCTTAAAATTGGAAACAAATCTTGGGGCTGCATATGTGATAGGACAGTAGATTAGATCTGTGGAATGTAAGTATTCTTCAATACAAAGGAAAATTATCCTATTTTTAAAACAAAAGTTTTCAATTTCAATTGCTCTCTTTCATGGAAATGGAAATCCTTGCTTTGTAAAGTGTTATATCTTTTTGTTGCACAAACACGCCGTAATTCATAAGTGACCTTGTTTTACAGTCATTGTGTACTGCAATGCTATTAGACAACCTCGGCCATTGGATCTGTGTCCCACTAAAAGAGGACAACATCAATGGTTTAGGATTCAACAACACCATAACTAGATGATGAAAGTCATCAAAGAAGGTCAATGAATGGGACCCACTTGATAGATGGTCAGAATTATCCATTCTACTAGTGGGCCACGCCAATCGGGGCATGAAAATCTCGTCGGCTGTGACAGTGATGCAGTGTATCTATTCTCTCCACCAACCACCAATTTGCCTTTGGCGACTGTATAAAAATCGAATCTTGATTCTCTACAGCTTGGACTCATGAAAATCTGTGAGGCTCCCAGTGGATCTCCCATATGAAAAGCTGCTCAAAAAAAGGTCAACCCAGCCCTCTTTGATTAGCTTTGAACATATTTCAGCTCAATAAAAGTTGGATCTACCATTAGATTAGTCACATGTCGAAAACACATACATTTTATGTTACAATGTTTCGCACACTATCGATCTAACAAAAAACCCTGAGTCTTCATGAGCATCATCATAGTCTTCTTACAATTATGTAGGGGTCTGCTACAATAATCGTGTTGCCCCATTTCAGTTTACTTTGAACCAAATCTTCAAATAAATTGTACTTTTTTAGATTTATTTGTAGTGCTTTTATTCAATATCTCTTCGGCCTATCTCTTGATGGATCATTAATCGGTATAAAAATGATTTTCTCCAAACAACTCCGTTGCTGGCCTTTGTTGGACATGCCTATATTTCTATTAAGTGAAATTTGCCTGAGTCCCACATAAAAGAGGGACTTTCATCTTCAGGGAGGCAGCCTAGTTGACATGTCTCATGAGGCCAAGCCTTTGAGAATCCAGACTCATAATAATAAATAAACAATAATAAAACCTTCGTTTTGGGACTTCATTTTTCTGCTTCACCAGAATGAGAGCCACGTGTTTTGTCCCAGGACCGTCCGGTGCCATGAGGATCGAACGGTTGAAAACGCTTCTCAACTAACTCGCGTTGCTTGGGGTTTGGTGAGGCCTCTATTTAAAGATCAAAAGCAGGTAAACCAAACTCAGGAAATTCTCAATCATCACCTGAAATTTCCTTCCTCTCTTTTCCACCCCCACAGCTTCCAAAAACCTCTCCATTCACATTGCATCTCTCTCTCTCTCTCTCTCTCTCTCTCTCCCCCCGCTTCTCTTTTTTTGAGAAAGAACAAAATCCAACCTTCAATCTTCATACAAACCAAATCTTTGAGCTTGTTCTCATCTGGGTCATCTTGAATTTCTCCCCTGTTCTTAGACACCCTGCTTAACATCTCAAAACTGAAAGTGACAGGGTACTTAACTTGAATCTGATTGCTTTCTTCATATAATCATCTGTTTTTCCTTACTGGGTTGCGTTGTTTTTCGCATATATATATATCCTCTTTTTAGCTCCATTTCTTCTCATAATTCAGTAGTTTTGACCATAGACCATGGAAACCATACAAGAGACTGGAAATGGCCTCCAGAGCTTCTGCTTGAAGGATCCTTTGAATTGGGAGATGGCAGCAGAGTCTTTAAAGGGAAGCCATCTCGACGAAGTGAAGCGCATGGTCGACGAGTTCCGGAATCCTCTGATCCAGCTAGAAGGAGCCACCCTGACCATATCTCAGGTGGCCGCCATCGCCCGTGAGTCCGATGTGAAGGTCGAGTTGGCTGACTCGGCACGAGCCCGAGTCAAGGCCAGCAGTGACTGGGTCATGGACAGCATGAGCAAGGGAACAGACAGCTATGGGGTCACCACAGGATTTGGTGCAACCTCACACAGGAGAACCAAACAAGGAGGAGCCCTTCAGAAGGAACTTATAAGGTAATAAGAGCTTAATCAAACTGATTAGAGACCTTAATCTTTCTTAGTTCTTACAAGGTTTTTAGATGGTAGTAGAGATAGTAGGTATTGTTTTAGGTATATAAGTTTTTTTTTATGATACATGTGATGGGTGATGAATTAATTTCGTTCTTCTTGTCGTTCCAGTATCTCTTTTCAACATTTGAGGTATCGATCCAATCTGCATGTCATGTATTTTAATTCATGATAAGATGTGGCAGATACTTTTATTGGAGAGGAGAACTACTTTATTTATATAATGCATGTGGAAAGTTGATAACATGTTTCTTCTTTTTCTAAGCTAACACTGTAGAGATTTGATGTTAAATCAGTTTAAGATTGGTAAGCTAATCAAAAGAATTTTGATACACTGTGCTTTGACACAGTGGGTCAACTAGAAACCAGCCGAGTCAACTCAACCCGACCATATACTGAGTAACTGGGTTGTTGGGTTTAACCAGGCTTGGATGAATTGTTGAAATTCAGCTAAACTACTGTTAAACCAATGACTCAGTTAGACTCATCCTGGGGAAAAAATCTTCTCTTCTTACCTATTAAGAAACTGAAAACTTAATTAAATATTATACACTGATAGAACGGTATAAGTTAAAGTATTAAGAATTAAAACTCATGTATACATCCTCTTAAGATCTATATATTTATTATGTGTATATTAATAAAAACGAATTTTGAAAAAGAACAACTATAATCTCAGGTGATAATCAATTTAGAGAATATTTATGAGCAGAGAAACTTAAGCTTAATAAAATAAAATAAAATAAAAACAGGTAGAGATCAGTATCATCCAAAGTAACTATAATTATATGAAGAATTTGCAAAACACTCCCTGATATTATATTAAAAGGGTTCAATGAATTGAATATATTAAAAAGGCCATCCCCCAAGTTTTTGAGGAGGCCCATGATACCTATTTGATAGAGAACGGATGGTTGGGGTTGGGTGCCTTTGTTGTTGACTTTTTGAAAAACAAAAACCCCAATTTTGTGGCCATGAATTTAAAAATTCTTCACCTAATATCATTCCTAACAACTTTAGCGCAAGCTAAAGGAAAGGACCTATTTGAAAGATATCTCAAAAACTTGGGGAGTACTTTTTATAAATTATCAACTCAGCGAACCCTTTTTTGATATTAGGATAAATCGTAGGGACAATTTTGAGATTCTACCTTGTTATATAATAATGACGTGTACCTGGTAACCACCCTCTGAAAGAAAGAATAAGTTTTCCTCAGATAGATAATACAAAATATAACCTACTATATGCAATGTGAAAATCCCTGCTCACATTCTAATCATGATCATGGAAATCCAATCTCTATATCTAGGTTCTAAAACAATGATAAAAGTAATATTCATTTAGCAATAAGGGATCAGACATTACTGTTTTTAATGTAAAATTTTAGCTATTTGGACCTTTTGGGAGTGATTAATTTCATTCATATAGAATGAAATTGAGAAAGAAAAAGGAAAGTTTTAGGCTAATACTGGAAGGTGACAGATTCTACTATAATCAATCTTCAAGCATTCAATGAAGTAGTCTCCAACCAACCTACCCATAGCTATTCTAACTAGATGAGCCCCCCATACCAAAATTAATAGCATTCTCTCTTGGTACCTGCCACTTTACTAGATCAGCTGCTCTGCCTTATTGATGAAAGTGATGGGACCAACCAAAGCCTTCAGTTGTGAACACAATCAATCAACTGGTGGGCCCCACTCTTCTCCAATAAAAACCCTACTTACGGTTGTGTGTGGAATATCTAAAAATAAATTGTGGTTGCCTTCCATGTACCTGAAAATATCATTTACAAATGAGTTACAGGTAACTCAGGTTATCCTAACAGATGAACCCTTGTTTTCGCGTAAATCGAATTACTATAAGAATGAAAGAACTGTAGACTTATCTATAATTTGGGTCATCCAATGCAAGAACTGCACTTCCAAATGGGCCCTTAAGACACACATTGGTGGCACAGTGCATTCCATTACTTTCTGCCATTTGATATGTGTGGCCTTCGTTTGCATTGCCAATTATTGCTTAACATGGATTGAGTACTGATTTGTTTGCTTTTGTAATAATATCCTGATAACAGATTTCTCAATGCTGGAATCTTCGGTGGTGCTGGAGAATCTGGCCACACATTGCCAGCCTCTGCCACCAGGGCTGCAATGCTGGTGAGAATAAACACTCTCCTACAAGGTTACTCTGGAATTCGATTCGAGATCTTGGAAGCCATCACAAGTCTGCTCAACCACAGCATCACCCCTTGTTTGCCCCTCAGGGGAACAATCACCGCATCGGGTGATCTAGTCCCCTTATCCTACATTGCAGGGATGTTGACCGGCCGGCCTAATAGCAAGGCGACAGCCCCAGATGGGAGAGTGATCGATGCGGTTGAGGCCTTTCACCGTGCTGGAATCACCGACGGATTCTTCGAATTGCAGCCAAAAGAGGGACTTGCGCTTGTTAATGGCACCGCGGTGGGGTCAGGGCTAGCTTCAATGGTGTTGTTTGAAGCAAATGTTCTTTCAGTCCTGTCTGAAGTCATCTCTGCTATCTTCTGTGAGGTAATGCAAGGGAAGCCAGAGTATACAGACCATCTTACTCACAAATTGAAGCACCATCCAGGCCAAATTGAGGCTGCTGCAATCATGGAACACATCTTAGATGGGAGCTCTTACATGAAAGTAGCAAAGAAGCTTCATGAGCTGGACCCCCTCCAGAAGCCCAAGCAGGATCGCTATGCCCTCCGAACTTCCCCTCAATGGCTTGGTCCCCAGATAGAGGTGATAAGGAACTCGACTCGCTCAATTGAGCGTGAAATCAACTCTGTCAACGACAACCCATTGATCGATGTCTCGAGGAACAAGGCGCTCCATGGAGGCAACTTCCAAGGGACCCCAATTGGGGTGTCCATGGACAACACCCGCTTGGCAATTGCTGCCATTGGGAAGCTCATGTTCGCACAGTTCTCTGAACTCGTTAATGACTTTTACAACAATGGGCTGCCTTCAAATCTATCCGGGGGACGCAACCCGAGCTTGGATTATGGGTTCAAGGGGGCTGAGATTGCAATGGCAGCCTACTGCTCAGAGCTCCAATTCCTTGCAAATCCAGTGACTAACCATGTGCAAAGCGCAGAGCAACACAACCAAGATGTCAACTCATTGGGGCTCATCTCTTCAAGGAAGACAGCTGAAGCTGTTGATATCTTGAAGCTCATGTCAGCTACTTATTTAGTTGGCCTTTGCCAAGCAATTGACTTGAGGCATTTGGAGGAGAACCTCAAGAGCACTGTCAAGAACACTGTGAGTCAAGTGGCCAAGAGGGTCCTAACCATTGGTGTCAATGGAGAGCTCCACCCCTCGAGGTTCTGTGAGAAGGACTTGATCAAGGTTGTCGACCGGGAGTATTTGTTTGCTTACATCGACGACCCCTGCAGTTCCACATACCCCCTGATGCAGAAGCTAAGGCAAGTGCTGGTCGAGCACGCGTTGAACAATGAGGAGAAAGAGAAGGACTTGAACACCTCCATCTTCCAAAAGATTGCTGCATTTGAGGAGGAACTCAAGACCCATCTCCCAAAAGAAGTAGAGAGTGCAAGGGCTGAGTGGGAGAGCGGTAATCCGGCAATTGCGAATCGGATCAAGGAATGCAGATCCTATCCTCTGTATAAGTTTGTGAGGGAGGAGCTGAAGACAAGCCTTCTTACAGGAGAGAAAGTCCGGTCGCCAGGTGAGGAATTTGACAAGGTGTTTGCAGCAATCTGTGAAGGGAAGGTGATTGATCCTCTTCTTGAGTGTTTGAAAGAGTGGAATGGTGCTCCTCTGCCCATATGTTAGGGAGACTTAAAAGGGGACTACACCAACAGTTATTATTATTATTTTTTTTTTATGCTTGTTTCCACAGTTGTTTTGCCTCATTTCCTTCATGTCTTTGTATCCGGAAGGAGCTCCGGAAATGTAAGTGACTTCTTAATAAATACACAAGCATGTTGCCCCATCTCCTCTCCTCTTTGAATTTCTCATCTTCTTTGCTGCTGCTGTACATTGTAACATAACCAAGCCTTACATGAGGACTTAGCATTGAGCAAAAGATACTGGTGTAAATGTGAAGCTTTTAAAACTCTTGGGCTCCATCCAGATGGTCGCCTAAGACAAATGAAATTGTTGTAATGGTCCCATTGGTCTTATAAAATGTGTTGGTGCACAGTAGGCTTCTCTGGCCTAGTATAAATCAGCCTCATTGAGACAATCATATAGATGCTAAAATTCTTATTTTGTTCAAGTTTGACCATCAATTTTTTTTCAGCTTTGGATAGCCAAATAGTGTCAAGTGGAGCTGATCATATGTCAAAGGACCTCACCAAACTCCTTTACCAACTTTTTTCCTTTTATAATGCTGATGTACAAAGCTATCATACTTTTCTCCCCTTGAAAGTGTCATTGGCTGATACCACCTTGTTCTAACCAAGGCTCGAAACTAGCCATCTTTCTCTGTGTTGATGCCTTAAATGGAGGGACGGTCAAAAAGCACTTGGAGGAAATTTGAAAACTCTCAAACATCCAGATTTCCAAACAATCACTCACTGGGGGTATAAGGAAGTCCAGAAGTAAGCCATCTCGGCTCGGCTCAATTAGACTCGAGCTAAAGTGTGGCTCATTGTCTCACATGCCAAGCTTAAGCTATGTTTAGCTTGGCTAGTTAAGAGACTTGATTAAGCTCAATCCAGGCTCAGCCTATTTTCTCACAATCGGCTCAACTCGGCTCGCCTCGGCTGAGGTTGAACTGTTGATATACATTCTTATGCTGTCCACTAATAGCTCAAGCTATCGGTGATTCGGGTTCTTAACATGGTATCAGTGGCGAAGGTCACGAGTTTGAAATGCTTCGATCTATCTTATTTTGTATTTCAAATATATATAGCTCACCTAAAATGTAGATTTCTTTTTGGTGAATATAGCTTAATAATATTATGGGTAATTTAAAAAAGACCCCCTAAAATTTTTTTTTTTTCTAAGAGAATCCTATGAGTCATGAATGTCAAAATCACCATTAAGTTTCCCCTTACAACTTCAATTAGGTCCTCTTTGAAACTTGACTTAGAAGGCTTTAGTTTTCATGATTTCATTTTCATTTGAAGTGACAATACTCTCACCTCCTTGACCTTAACGTGCCCCTCGCTTCAACAGTTCAACCACAAGCTTGTCTCGCCCCTCTCTCTCTCTCTCTTCATTATTCAACCAATCACGTGATCTCACGTTTTTCATCCTTTCTTCTTTCCTAAGGGCACGTGTGGAGCTAATTTTCCACATTGTGGAAGATGATTTTCCTATCCGGACGGATATGTCATGTTCGGTGAAAACGTATTGTTGTGAAAAATTGCCCAAAATCTTTGACTTCTCTTCCCTACAGAGGAAATAGAAGTTCAACTTCCGGGCTTTTTACTTCGTAAATCCATTTCCACGGAAGAAGAAATCACACTTACCACTGTAGACAAACAAATCACACAGTTGACAATTTCAACTTTAAGATATAGGACAATTTCAAGAACGAGAACTCCACTGTAGGATCCACCTATTGGTAGTTCGGCCAGTTCAAATGGCACAAATGCTCAAATCTTACATTAATAATAGTTCATCTCAATCATCATAAGATTGAGTACATGTAGATATTGTACTTAATTCATATGATTAATAATTTATAATATTATACTAAACATATTATCAATCCGTTGCTTGACCGTCAGGTAGACCAACTCCTTTTAAAGTAAAATTTGAATATCTATTTATGACGGAGATTCACACATCCTATTCAAGGGAAGCGTGTGGGAGACAGCTCGACAAATCCCTGTATGGGCAGCGTCTGGGAAACAACTTGGAAAAAGTTATATAATACATCCGAAAGGAATCCACCACTCATTTTTAATCTCCTCTTTTGTCCCGGCATCACTGATGCCTATCAACCTTGAAGTTAGGAGTTTGGAAATCATGAAATGCTGTTGTATATAATAAATAACACTCGACATTATCTGCAACTCCCTGAGAATTAATTCAATGGGTTATTTATAACATTACACACACACTCACCCAAATTATATTTTAAATGACCATATTTTTAACACTAGTTTTATCATTGATCTTTTAAGGCCTTAAATCCACATCCCTTGATATCTAATTAAGTTATTTTTAGGCTATTTCTCATCCATGCATAGTAATGCTCCAATGGTTAACCCCACTTTAGTGGTGCCCCAATGGTGATCATATAAATAGTGCCAATGATATTTGATAATGTTAGGGTATCACTTGGATCAAGCATCAAACTTGATAGGCATTGTCAAGCCACACTTAAGCCTTACTTTACCACACTTAAGCCTTACTTTACTTCAAATGATTTCTGATTGCCAAAGTTCGAGATTAGCTCAATTTAGTACTATCAGCCCAGCCTGACACGATTAAGCCAAACTAAAGCTAAGACCCATGTACCAACCACAAGCTACAAAACTCAATCCAAATCCAGCCTGCTGCAGATCCAGCTCATGACAATATTCAATCTAAGCCCATCCCGGGCACACCCTTGACACTAGTAGCCGTATGTTATATACATAGGGGTTGGAATGGCCATAATAGATGAGCCTACCAGATTATGAGGCCAGTCTGGTCAGCTGAACACTAGAAATGAACTCATATTGCTGATTACCACATGTGTTTGAGCCATTCATATCACATGTCAAATAAAGAAACAAGAAAAAAAAATAAAAAAAGAATGTCATTTTTAATAGGGGAAATTCGGTGTGCAGACGCTGGGGATAGAGGGTCCTCTGTATTAATGATGGGCATTTTTTAAAATTTAAGGCGTCTCTTGGGGCACGTTTTTGTACACACCCTTTTTACGGAAAGAGGAGACTGTCACATCGGTAAAGTCCATGGGAATGAATGCCAAAATATAAAGAGAGTTATGCAAAAATATCAAATTCATGTTTGGTGCAATTTCTTTTCCTTAATGAATTGGTGCTAATATTGTTTGTTGGTGCAGCTAAAGATTCTTCGATGAAAACTTCTTTCTCCTTTTTTTTGTTGGGTGGAACAATTTTCCACGGGGAAAACATTATTTTTTTATAAAAGTTGATTCTTAGAAAAGAAGTTGATTCTTAAATAATTTGAAGGTCCTTTATGATTACTTGGTGTTAAATTCTAGGCATCCATAGAAAAGTCAGTGAGCCATTCATATCACGTGTCAAATAAATAAATAAAATAAGGAATGAAGTTAAGACTACTTTGATTACTCAATGTATGCGGCCCCGGGCTGGGTCATGCTGATCTAAGTAATGTGCAGGATTGAGATATGTGCAGTGATAAAGATGGGACGCACAGTTTTCAGGATTTAATTCAGCAGGGTGATGACTTGCAATCATTTCCCATCAAAAGGACCATTTTGATGGCCATTTGTAAAATCTTCATGTACTTGGTCATTTTCCGCCCTCTTTTCTGAATGACAACTAACATGAACTCACAACCTTTTAAGGTTGCAATAATGCAAACCTACATTATTCTACAGATAACAGGTGATCTAGACATACACATAAGATTTGAATTGATTGCCATTTGATTCCAATACTAAACAATCGGAAGGATAATCATTTTTGGACATGCAAAATAAATAATTAGAATATTGTAATTCTAGCATTGCCCTTTTTTTATAACATGTATATCCATGCGTTTCAAAGCATTAAAAAAAAAAAAAAAAAAAAGTAAATGGATTTGGTGAGCAATAAAAAAAAATAAAAAAAAAAAAGATATGCACACATCATCATCAACCATCCCACTCAAAATGGCATGATTGACAAATAGATAATTATTTTATAGGATTTTTACCAAGTATAGGTTCACAAATGCATGATTAGATAAATCCTTTCTAGTTTTAATCCAAGACTTTGGGTGACCACCCCGCAATCTTTATGGCCATTTGTAGATGTTTAAATTTACCATTGCTGTCTTAATTAGAAAAATTAAGTTGCAAAGACTCCTACACATTTTCCAGAATTCTCTTGTTCACACTATTATCTAATTATTCACGAGAACATGCTTACAATCACCTATAATGCTTTCTTTTCACTTATTTTCTGTGGCACGCCTGTAAGTATATGACAAGTTGCATGAATATAGCAATGAATAATAGTTAGTAAGCCAATCCTAATCAGTTTTCCACTCAGTCTGCAAGTGCTTGTCAAAGGTAGAAAGAGTACATGCCTGCAAAATCACCTCTCTCACACTTCCTACCGGAAGCACAATCGTTTTGTGAAGTCATCATTGAATGGTAAACTATTTCCAAATGACATTTGTTGAAGTGCAGTGCGACTCCTGTACTTGTACATTAGGTTAGTTGATGCACACGCAAGCTGCAACCAACAGAAAATTGAAACATTAAAGCTCTTTTTCCTCAGAAAGAATATCAAAACTCCTGTGAAACCATACCCTTGAGAAATCAGTTGCAATAAACAAAGAAGCTCTACAGTCTAAATGTCAGGAGACTCAACCTACCAGCATGAGATCAGGTGTACAAGATCTTCAAATAAAGGGTTGGAGCAAAAATGGCCCAGAAGACACTACCAAGCGAACCGGCTTCCTATTCCATCAAGAAAGCGATCAGTATGCCACCCTTTTGTCTTCAGTTCGGAGACAAATGAAGGAAACACAGCTTCCATTTTCTCATAAGCCTCCTGTAAAACCACATCATGAGGCATATCTACTGATTTCTCCATCTTTGTAGCATATGCAGAAACCAGCCACCCCCTCAATGCATCTTCGCCCGTTGCGCTATGTTCCAACACCATATCTGTCTGCTGATTTCCCCAATTTATTAGGAACTTCTCCTTTGGGAATATTTCTCTCAATTGACATAGTGTTGATGGCTTTTTGACAACTTTGTGCAAAGGTCGACCAACCTTCACACTCCCAGCGTCTTCTATGACTCGCTCCGGAAAGAGAAGATTTTCTCGGTATCTCAAGTCAGCTGGGCTAGATATTTGACCAGTCTGGGGTTTAGAAAAAAGAAAAGAAGAGAAAAGAAAAGAGTCAGATCGAAAGAACAATTTAAGATAGCTTACGTTCATAATCTCTCACCTTAACAAAGTCGGCCACAATCATTGCTGTCCGCTGCGGATTCAATGTGTTAACAGGAGCAGCTCGCATTTCTTCAACCACACTGTATATGTGTATAATAGAAAGCAGAGGGCTCACTAACAACTACAAGAAAGTAAAACTTGAGTAATGTAGACAAGTAGTGTCTGCAGAGAGAACGATTCAATCTAATAAATCTCAAAAGACACAGGCCTCGTAAATTTGACACTTCAAATGAAAGATTCTATTGATAATTTTCTTTTGTCGACAACTCCTGTCTTCTAATCTACAACTGCCTTAAACATCAAACTTGAAGAAACTTATAGAAAGAAAAAAAACGAAGAAGAAACATTCAGCGAAATTGGAGAAGACTGTTCTGACATATATATACAAACTATAAGAGAAAATCCAATACATCAACAGGTGCAGGCAATTATATGAAGGAACATCCACCAAAGTTGGAGAACGCCAATCTGACATAAATACATACCATAAGAGAAAATCCAGCACATCAACATGCACATGCAATTATATGAAGATAATGAAAATTTTATGATAGCTACTATATACTTATTGTTCTAGTAATGTTATTTCCCTAAGTAGAAAGAATCAATGTACATATCAAAACGAAGAAAGAATGAAAGCAGACAGAATCGGGCTCGTAGGCCCCTATTTGCTGAAATTCAAATTTAGAGAAGCATGAAACGTGCTCTAGATTTTGTCCCAGATGCCAAGTCAATGTTATCCATTATAGTGACCAACAAGGACAAATGACATTCTCAAGGCAGCCTAAAGAGAGTAGGAGTCTGGGTAAGAGAACATCTACCACCCACATATCAAGCAGGAAGATTATCAAAGATGCAGTCCTGTTTTAAACCACGACTAGAACTGAAATTCAATTTACAGTCATACAGACAAATAAAACACTACTGCTTCTAAAACAGAAAAAGAATGCTTCTTTCCATGAGTTTCTCAGAAACAAATATCCAAAGTAACAGGCTATGGTTAAATACTGTTCCATCTCATCAAAATTGAAAAATAATTAAAGAAAAAACACCATAGACTTACAGGCTATGGTAAAATAGTAAAAGCATTCAAATGACTAGTTGCAAGATTTCAGAGTATCAATTTGTCTTTTCTCCATCAAATAAACACGTTCCCAACAATTCCTTTCATGATAAGACTTAGAAAATAAAAATATATTTCATGACTTGCTTATACAATGCTTATCAGTGAAGGTCTTGTTCAGAAATTTAATATAGTTATAACCTTTCATATCATAAAAATATTAAAAGGAGTTTCGGACAACATAATAGACATTCAGAACAGACGAAAAAAGATAATTGTACCTTTCCTTGCATTGATGAACAGACTGTGGATGCAAGTTGAATGCCTGCTCCCAACCCCAAAACATTGAAAAGAGTTGAGATGGCTTCCCCTTTTGCAAATAGATCACTGAGATTGCCCTCTTTGGCAAAAGAAGAATATATTGGCAGCCTTGTTGCTCTAGCTGCAACAACCGCCATTCCCTGTCAAATCCAAAGATAAAAATAGTGCACATTCAATATAAAGGTGTACCTCTGCAGTATAGATTATGATATCTACAAAATGACACTGAATAATTTCACATGAAATAGAACTTTAGGAAAGGTATATAACTACTGTTGTTATCTTTTGAATTTTATTTCTAAAGAAGAAAATGAGATAGAAGATCTTAATATTTGATTATAATCCATTGATATTATATGAAACTTGACATCTTTAATATAAGGAACACTCATAGCCAGTCACAAGTAACATACCTTTGCAAAATTGCCTAAGCCAGCCATTTCAAGAAACAGATATGGGCATAATGGAGAGACAACTTCCAAGCCGGTACCAATATCATAGAGCACATCCGCTGCAGACCAAGAGAAAAAAGTGTTTTTACATGAATAGAACCATTTCTTAGGAGCAACAAGATGTTGCCAGATCACTACGATATCAATAAACAATGAATGTACACAGCGATAACTATACTGAAAGCACTCGAGGAGGGAGCTTATGGGAATTGAGAAACATGAAAGTAACTAGTTCAACTTTCAACCCAATACAGACCCAGTATCCTCCAACTCTTTGGCTCTGAATCCATTCTTGCACCCATATTACTACATATGAGCTTTCCCACATGCTGCATCCCATCCCTCAAAATCTGCAAGCAATGGAGTGAACCGTGAGAAGTTTCACACAAAATGTCACATCAATGACCCTTTCTGATGAATTATCATTTCTTACCCAGCTCACAACGGTTGCTTGGGCAGGGGTTGGTCGTAAGCCTGCAGCAAATAGTAGCGACTGTATAGGAATAAGAATTTGGGGAAGAAATAGTCACAAGTTAGTTTTTTTTTCAAATGCTAGCTAGAAAACAATGGAGATAAAGCTATGTGCCCAGAAAATGACTACTGCAATTTCACAATTGGGCTCTCAGAATCCTAACCTCGACATGGACATATGCAACACATGTTGCGAAATTCACTTTCTTGAGAGTTTAAATTTTAAAATTGACGTGGCATTAACAATAAAAGATAGAAGGTTATGGTCCAACCACAATCTTTAATATTGTTGCAAAGATGCCTTCTGAGAATTGAAGAAGACCTGAGTTGACAACACAGATAGTGCAGCGCTGGAGAAATGTTGCAATGCTCGGAACTGACTGTATGTAAGGTAACCCTCATTCACACTGCACAACCAGTAACACACCAATCTAAAGGGTTCAGTTCACACTTCTACCTTCATACATTAGTTATCACGTTTAAGCAGAATATTTTGTGCATATGAAAAAGACTTGAAAATGGATAATTACCTATAAGGATATCCTGATGGGAAAAATTTACTCAGGAACGATTCAACCATCCTACGGACAACTGGCCTGGAGTCATTGACAACTTTCACCTACATATAGAAGTCACTGGTCCAGTCAGAGGATCCCAAGAAAGATGGAATAGTTTAAAATTTAGATTTTCCATGAACAAGAAAATCAATATCCCAGATCAGCAAGAAGGGACGTATCAACATCCAAAGAGCCTCTTTGTTTGCATAGAATACATAGGAATTCGTGCCATAAGTGGTTAAAAATGAAGACCGAAGGTGAATCTATAAATATGACCATCAAATAACCTCCCGAAATTAATTGGGCATGTTTGTTTGCAGGAGGGGAGTAGTGGAGTAAAATAAAAGGTCAAATCAAGAGAAAATGTACGAGGAGGGTGTTTTGAGAGTAAAAGTCACTAAATGACAAAAAAACTACTCTTTAAAGGCACTAAATGACAAAAGGCTACAATTTGTGGAGGAACTTCTTTTTTTTTGTCATTTAGTGCCTTTTACTTCAACCCCTTCCTCTTTCTTTTATTCTTGATTTGACCTTTTATTTTACTCCACTTCTCCCCTCATGCAAATAAACATGCATGGAAATTGAATCAAGGGAAGATGGAAAATGATTACCCAGTCATCACCCTAGTAATTCAAATCCTAAGAAAGTCAAGGTCATATCTACATCACTACCCCATATCTTTCACCCCTCACTTGATATCATTCACACCTCACCTCTTTAATAATTCTTCGGTGGAGGTCATTTGATCATGAATACGCGTGTATTCAATTACTAAGTACTCGAATGCAAACAAACAAGCCCCAAATATTACATTTGAACATTGTTTTCAACAGATTGCCATCTTCAGTTGTTAGTAGCTGGGATCATTTTTCCTGGCAAAAAGCTAAATGTTAATTTACTGAGGAAAAAAGACTTTTAGAGAGAGAGAGAGAGAGAGAGGTATCATCATTTTCTAAGTTCTTCTTTCTCAACTTCATAGTTCATAAATTATATCAAAATGGCATTTGCAAGTATTAAACTGCAAACATATATTTATATATATAAAGAAATGCTCCTATGAAAGTAACTCTCATACTACTATGAGAGCAAGGGGGGTACCCATTGGATCCATATCCAATGCCAACAACCTAAATATGAGGGTCCCTTTACTCTCACAGTAATGTGAAAGTAAGGGTGGGGGCCCTCGCATCCATATCCAATGCCAACAGCCTAAATGTGAGGGCCCCCACCCCTTACTCTTACAACACCGTAAGAGTTACTCTCACAAGAGCATCTCCCATATATATATATATATATATATATGTATTACATATATGTACATATATATACACATATATATATATGCATATTCTTCATATACCGTCATTGCTTCTTCTCCGGGAAAAGAAGTTCACGGCCCATGGGCCTTCTACATCCACGCGGCATTGCTCCGTCAGGCTTTCTCCCATTGCGGAAAATTCCTCACTGCTGCCTCCCGTACAATAGTGCTCAGGAAGGACGGTTCATCTTTTTCTGTTTTAGGGACCGGTAGATTTCATCTACCGGATCGTTGCATATATCCATTTTGGTTAGAGATTCTCCATACAAATGATCTTTAACTACATATGCATCTGATCATATATGTATTACAATATACAATAAAGTCAATAGAGTTAAAGAAAAAGGAGGATTTTCAATGCGAGATATAAAAACATATCTCTCCACGGCACTTGTGCTAACTACTCTACGGTTCGGGTCTTTGGCGGGTCTATTGATAGAGATCAATTATTTATTCCCAGATGTGTTGACATTCCCCTTTTTTTCATTCTAGTTATTGACATGGGAAGGGATCAAGAAGATTTGAGATACAATAAATTCTCTGTGGCTAACCCCACATATATATATGTATATACACATATATACATATATGTACATATACATTTATATATATGTATATACACATATATACATAGAGAACTTATCAGGTGCACGCCTTATGCATGTAACATCCCATTATGCGACGCGTTTTCAAACGTTGGATGACATCCAACGGCTTTCCAGCTATTCAGCAACTTTCCTAGTTGTCTCACGAGAAATTGACTAAATACACTAATATCTCATGATATTTTGAAAGTAAATTGGCCAATGAAATGACATTTAGCTTCTTGAGAACCGCTCATCCTTTTCTAACTTGAATGTCTTCCTGACTTTCTCCATTTCACAAGTAACAAGCTGCAAACCCAATATCAACACAGAAGACGAAGAGGGATGGCCAACCTCGCTTTCACTCCAACTCTATACTCTTTCAGATTGGAAGAGAAGACAAGGTTCTTCCATTTTCTGAAAGCCTTTCCAGCAGACGATCCCGATCTCAGAGGTTTCCATCCTAAGTTGCAGGCATTGGAGTAAATAGAGACTACTGCAGAGATTCCGGACGCCATCCAGCCACTCAATCACTGCCAAGACCTGAGCTTTCTGAGCAAAGAAGGGCCCGTTGGACTACTAAGCAGCATATAGAGGATTGGGATTCGAGCTTTACAGAGTGACACAATCGTCGGACAAGAAGGCGCCTCGAGCCTGTTTTTGCAAATCGGAGAAGAAAGAGGCACAGAAGCTCGGCAAAAACTGTGCCCCCGGAATCGGATTCAAGTACCACTTCCCCTAAAATCCTGTCAACTTTCCCATTTAATCACGTATTATAATGTTTCTGCTCAAATCCTTTGAAGTGCTCAAATCACATATTATAATGTATAAAAGCTCTCTCTGACTTACCTTTTTTTTTTTTTTACTTTCTTCCTTGTGAGCTAGTTCTGGGATTTTGAAATCCATTCGTTCTGGGATTTTTGTAGTTCAAGTTGTGCTCTAAAATCAATCTTTTTTATAAGAGAATTTTGAACAAGGACGGACGAGAAAAGCGGGGGTGTTTGATGTACAGTTTTCTTTGGAGTGTTGTATTGTGGCCATTGCTACTCAAAATTTTTAATTCTGAAATGTATTTGTCTGGATGTGCTATTGTGGTTTTTAGGTTGCTTGGAACTTCATATTAAAAAATGGAGTGTGCTGAAGAAGTGTTAATTGATGAGGGCCCTTCAACCTCAACAGCGTCATTGCATAAAGCAGACGTAGATGATAACCAGAAACCCGTGGTTGGAATGGCTTTTGACACAATCGAAGAAGGTCGAAAGTTTTACAGTGACTATGCTAAGATCGCTGGTTTTAGTGTGAGGAACCACACAACAAAATAGAAGGAGAAATTACTGATTTCAAAAGCTTTTGTTTGTCACAAACAAGGAAGTAGAGTTCAAAATGACAAAAAAAATGCTGTTTATTCTGAAGGTCCTAAAAAACATCATCGAATTACTAGGGTTGGGTGTAATGCAATGATTAGATTCAATTTGAATGGTGGAAAGTGGACAGTGCTTAAGTTTGTAGAAGAACACAATCATATTTTGGCTACCCAGCGAAAGAGACACTTTTTACCCTCTCATCGAGAAGTAACCGCTGTTCAAAAAAATTTGGTGATGGAGTTGAAAGAAATCAATGTCCCAACCGCGTCGGCAATAGCTTTAATGAAAAATCAAGCAGGAAGTTTCAAAGATATTGGTTTCACGGCTACTGATATTAGAAATTTTGAGCATGACATTAGGCATGAAAATAAAGAGTATGATGCAGAAATGATTATAGGACATTTTGAAGAAGCTAAAATGAGAGATTCTGATTTCAGTTATGCGTACAAAGTTGACAGTGAAAAAAGGTTAACACATTGTTTTTGGATAGATAAAATATCTAAGGATTCATATGATTGTATTGGAGATGTTATTGTCTTTGACATGACATATGACACCAACGAATATAAGTTGATTTTTGCCCCATTTACTGGTGTTAAGCATCATGGACATTCCATATTGATGGGTTGTGGGTTGCTAGAAAATGAGACTACTGCATCCTTTGGTTGGTTGTTTGAAGCATTCTTAGAAGCAGTATCACGCAAGCATCCAAATGCAATTATCACAGATCAAGACCCGGCAATAAAAGCTGCAATAAAAAAGGTCTTTCCGCATATCCACCATCGGTGTTGCATTTGGCACATTATGTTTAAGTTGCCAAAATGGTTGGGACCCATAGCCTATGCTGAAAAGTTTAGAAAACCATTTAATGCTTGTATTTATAATTCTGAGATACCAGAAGAGTTTGAAGAGAAATGGGCAGATGTTATTAAAAAAAAATAACCTAGAAGACAATGACTGGCTTCAAAATTTGTATACAATCAAGCATAGTTGGGTACCAGCTTATCTTAGACACATATTTTTTGCAGGCATGTCATCATCTCAGCACAGTGAGAGCGTGAATGTTGTTGTGGATAAATATGTCAGCAAGAAAACTACTTTGCTAGAACTTCTTTTTCAGATTAATAGTACACTTGAACGTCAAAGGGAGTTAGAATTGAAGGAAGATTTTGATTTAGGAAATAGCCATCCCATATTGAAGACATCGTTCAAAATGGAGAAGCAAATGGCAGTGATTTATACAAAGAAAAACTTCACGACATTTCAAGAAGAGATAGTGAAGAGCATAGATTACAATGTCCGTTGCTTAGACGAAACTGAGAATCAACAATTTTACAAAGTGTACTTGCGTGGTAAACCAGAGCATAAGAGGAATGTAGAGTTCATAAATTCTACCAAAATGTGCAAGTGTCAATGTCAGATGTTGGAATTTGATGGCATACCATGTCATCATATAGTGGCTGTTTTGCTTTATCTTGATGTTGTAGAGCTGCCTACCATCTATATTTTGAGAAGGTTAACCAGAGAAACAAGAGTTGCAACTACACCTGACAGTGTAGGCAAGGAGATTACTGGAGACCGCGATGAATCCTTGGCACTGCGACTTTTCGATCTACAATATAGATCAAAGAAAGTAATTGAATAGGGAGTCATCTTGAAAGAAACATACAACATTATCAAGGAATCATTAGACCAATGCCTTGAACAAATCCAGGCATATAAGAAGGAAAAAGGTGCTGTTTTAGAGATTGAAAACAAGGTAAGTAGATGTAATAAGAATGAACCACCTGAAATTCGTGTCCCTCAAGAAAGTAAAACAAAAGGTAGTGGCAGTCGCCTTATATCGATGAGGGAAAAGACAAGGGAACGACCAAGAAAGTGCAATGGATGTGGCAAGAAAGGAGTGCATCATGATAGGCGAAATTGTCCCGCACTAACAAGAGAGAGGTATTCTATCGTCAAAACCATTATTTCCTATTATGAAAGAATATAACTTTTTTAATTTTTTTTGAAAATATTAACCAACTTTGGTCTTCAATTGCTTTTCTATTGACAGTGATGTAAGCAACAATCTACCAGAAGGAAATGAAGAAGCTGGGCGTTCAATATGTTTAGGAAATGATATTTCTTATGATGAATGAGGAAGGTAAAATAAAAAAACTTGATGTCCAATTACATTGTATTTGAGCTATAATGGTTTATGTACAATTAACATGATGTAATGTTTTTACAGGTCACTTGCTGGAGGAAAAATGTTGTGACAGGTTTTTTGCCGGAGGATTTTGTGTGAGAATGTAGTGGAATGGGATTACTAAGTACATTTTGTATGGGTTGAATGGGTTATGTTATATAGCAAGTTCAAATTGTATCAGTTGGAGTGGATATGAATTTGCAAGGGGATTTTTTATTTTTTGAATAGATTCTGATATGTATCAGTCCATATTGTGTCAGTTGGAATGAGTTCTGTTATATATCAGCTCATTTTGTAACTGGATTTTGTGTTCCAATCCATGGGCCATTTGTCCTGACCTCTTATTTTGAAATCACATCAGATTATGTAAGTACAATTTTTATCAATCAAGTAAAATTTGAATTGGACCTAATGCGATAATCATTAAACATGGATTACAGATATTGAAAATAGCTTTCCAGAAGCATTAACAAAACACAACACCACATAATTGTGCCTGTAAATGTATTGAGAACCGAAAACAAACCAGTTAGAATACAAAATGCAAATAGAACCAAAAGGTTCCAAGTGCATTCAAAATACAACTTTTGTGACTGTCAATCTATTCAGAATACAAAATATAGATGGAAAGACAAAAGTTTCAAGTGCATTCAGAACAAAAAGAAACCGATCAACCCATTCAACCAAAGAGAACTGAACATAATTTGAATTGCTACAAAACTGTACCCAGCCAACCCATTCCACTACACTCTTCCACAACAATTCCCCCGGCAAGTAACTTGTTAAAACATTTCCCTCCAACAGGTAGTCTGTAAAAACATTACACGGTATGGCCCTTTGAAACAGTGAAACCGGATATGAGCCTCTCGCTGACACTTGATAGAACCAATCATTATTGCTGCTTCTTCAAGGTAACACGAGTCTGGATCCCCTGTGTCTTCTTCTCCAGCAGCGACGACAATACAATGCCGCATTACAGACGACAGAAACTTGGCTTTTTCTTCGGTGGTGGTGAAAAATACCCCACTTTCCCTGAGGATCTACAACAAAGGTCCCCTTCAAAATCCGATCCTATTTTCTCTACAACAACTGACCACAATAGGATTTTCTTGCAGAAATCCACTCCATCCATCAAGAATGATCCACTCTATTTTTCTCTTTGCACAACTTCCAAAAATGAAAAAGTTGAAAAGTTAAAAAAGGACGAGCCGTTCTTATGAAACAACTTGAGAAGCTAAATATCATTTCATTGGCCAATTTACTTTCAAAATATCATGAGATATTAGTGTATTTAGTCAATTTCTCATAAGACAACTTTGAAAGTTGCTGACCAGCTAGAAAGCTGTTGGATTTCATCCAACCTTTGAAAACGCGTCACATAATGGGATGTTACATACACGAGGCGGGCACCTGATAAGTTCTCTATATACATATATGTACATATACATATATATATATATATATATGCATATACACATATATGTGTGTGTGTGTATACACATATATATACACATATACACATGTATATATACACATATACACATGTATATATACACATATACAAACACATATATGTAAATATAGTGTGTGCACACACACACACATATATACATAAAGAAGAATGTATACATTTCTAACTTGCACTGATTACACAAATAAATTTTTATTCAAATCTTCATCATCATCAATGCCTTGTCCAAGCCATGCTATGGTCACCTACATGAATTCTGTTTTGCCATTCCAAACTATCCTAGGACAAATCATCAAATGGATTACACCCTCTTCAGATTTATCCTTTCTACTTTTATCCATGTCCTCTTTAGCCTATCCCTTTTCCTTGAGAAACCATCAACATACATGGAAAAACTTCTCCTCACTAGCGTCATTGTTGGCCTGCATTGAACATGTCCAAACCATCTTAAACGAGTCTCTCTTAAATGGCACCCCTAAATGCTCCGTACTGCACACATTTCTAATTCTATCTTACTACATCCATCTCAACATTCTCATCTCTGCTACACTCATTTTTTACGTATTGTTTCCTTATTGCCCAACATTGCTCTATAGGTCATTATTGGTCTAACCATTATCCTCTAAAAATTTTCCTTCGATCGTGTTTGGCACATGTCGATCACAAAGCATTCTAGAAGTAAATCTCCACTTCAAACCTACAACTTTTATCCTATGTACATCATCCTCCTCAATCTCTCATTCTTACTGATTACAAAGGCAAAGTATCGGAAGAAATCTCTGTGGTTTCAATTGAGCTTCAATTCTCACATGAGTTATATTTCTTTGCACATCCCCACTGAAGTTTCAATTAATATATTCCGTCTCTGTAATACTTATTTTAAAGCCTTTTTTTTTATTATTTTAAAGCCCTTGGTTTCTAAAGCCTTCATCATCTCTCAAATTTCACATCCACGCCATCAGGTCATCCACCACCAACTCTATATTAGCTACAAACAACACACCAAGGTACCTCTTCTTGAATATGAGCAATTAATTCGCCCATAATTGGTGGAAAAAAGATAAGGACTTAAAGTTGACCCTTGTTGTCTTTGTGGTCACTAAACTCATCTATCTCTCCAAAGGTAGCTTTAACAATATTTACTGCTCCCTCATATATGTCTTTAATGATGTCAGTATAACCTCTTCGGGCACTCCTTTTTAGGGGTGCACAAAAAATCCGTCGATCCGTAAATCTGGTTCGATCCGATCCGATTTGCGGATTTTTAACCGATCCAAAGGTAAACGGATTGGTAACGGATTGCAAATCCTGTAATCCGTTAGCAATGGATCGGTGGCGGATTTCATCCTCAATCCGCGGATTCAATCTGATCTGATCCGTTGACATTAATATAAATAAAAAAAATTTATGGGGTCTAGATATAAATGAAGATGTCTTAAATACAAAAGAAGAGAAAATTTTAAGGGTCCAAATGTAATTATTCCCTATGAATCTCTATCCCCAAAACCCTACCCCCATCGTTCATTCATCTCCATTCTCCCAAACAGCCAGCAGCGAAGAAAACCCTTCTCTCTCCAATCTCTTCGATCTCTCTCTATCTTTCGTGTTTTCTTCATCTCCCAAGAAGAACCCTAGCCGCGGAGAGAACCCTTCCCTCAAAGAGGCGACAACAAGAAGAAGAAGGTGAGTCCATTGGTAGATTTCCTTGTCGATTTGGGTTATGGGGGTTTATGTTTTCATTACTTGAGATTCAGGGCTTACTAGGTTTAACAACACGCTTCTTCTTCTACTCCTCCTTTTTCCAAAATCCAAATTAAGAAGCAGAGGCAGCAATAGCCCTGGCAGAAACGACGGACGGCCCTATGAACCTAATCTTCCCAGCCCAAGCACGCCTCATCCCCACTAATCGAAAACCCTCATCAACCCCAGAATCCAAGTACTGGGCCTCCTTCAAGACCACCAAAGACCCTTCCTCCTTGATCCACCCAATCATAGCCATCAATTCTTCTCCTCATAACAAAAGCACTTGAATTAGAAAAGTTACCAATGTGGGGTTATTTTTATAAGCATTGTACTGGTTGTGACATTCAGATATTTATGATACTTTTGAAAATTTTGAGTCAAAGTTGCATCAGTTGCACTTCTTCTCTCTGGTTTTGAGTACTGTCCAAGTGGAGCTAAATGACAGATTTATCTTTGAGTTGGCAATTGCTCATGCATATACATTGTTTGATATATTTCTTTTCACATTAAAATGAACGGATTGAGCGGATTAATCCGATCCGATCCTGTCCTCCACAAATCGGATTTTAATAGCCACGGATTGGTGACGGATTCCAAATCCATCAATCCGTAGGTAACAGATTGGTGATGGATTTGGCCCAATCTGCACCAATCCGATCCGTGTACACCCCTACTCCTTTTATCTAAAGTACACCTAGCCAAATCTCTGAGTAACATGTCATAGGTTTATCTAGATTAATGAAGATCGTATAAAGATTTTTCCTCCTCTCAATATTTTGTCCATTAATTATCTAAGCGAGAAGACAGTTGCCGTAGTTGATCTCCCTAGCATGAAATCAAATTAGTTTTCAACTATCTTGGCCTTTTGTCAAAGTCTTAGCTCCATTGCTCTCTCCCATAGTTTCTTTTCTTTTTCTTTTTTCTTTTTTTGGTAAGACCCATAGTTTCATATTTGATTCATAAGTTTAATCCCACGATAACTGTTACAGCTTTGAATATCTCCTTTGTTCTTGTATATAGGCATTACAACATTTCTTCTCCATTGATCTTGCATTTTTTTTTATTTTATTTTTTTTTTGTCTTTAATATATTGCTCAAGAACCTAGTCAACCAGACTCATCTAATTTCTTCTTGGTAAATTCAAGTTTCTGTCTTCATTCTTGCCAATGCGTTTTCTACTTCTACTTCTACTAGCACAATTGTGCGGTAGTAGGTATGTTTTTGTTCAAATATAAAGTCATCTAAAACCATTTTGTTCTATTATGGTTTTCTGATGCTGTCAAGGGCATGAAGGACTGACTATGCAAATTGACAAACTATGTCCCAAGTAAACTCAAACCTAGCAAAAGATGCAGCCTTATATTGCATAAACTTGAAACCATATGCGTCCATTTCAAACATCTATTTATTATTTTTTTAATTTTTATTTTTTTTGCATGGATTAGGCTTCCACACATATTCTACTTTTTGTTGCACTTTCAACCATGGGGGCAAGGCATGCCCCTTAAAAACTGCACAAAGCAAACCGAAGCAAATCTGGGTTCAAAAAAGGAAATCACCAGAAGCAAATCTGGTTGAGGACAGTGACAACCCCCAGCAGGTTCAAAATGTTAATGAACAAAATGCCAATGAGGAGACTTGGAATGTAGTCAAGGGGAAAAACATAGATAATCATTCTAGCTCTCCTACAGCTGATATGAGAAGGTCAAACCTAACAGGAAGCCCTAAGGGCAAATCTGTTTCCGAGAAATCCATTCAAAATTGATTTTCAAGTCTTTCAAATTTAGATGGAGATTCAAATGCAACAGTAGAAGAAATTGCAACCGCCTCAGCTTTGGTTTTGGAGAGTGGGGAAGTCAATTTAGAGCGGGTTAATGCAGGTATGCAAGTCCAACAAAAGAATCTCTCTTCTATTAAGCAATTAGATAATAGTATACTGCCTAACTTGGCTGGTAAACAACCAACGAGTGGTAGCTCAATTGGTCAAGGACTCTACACCTCAAGAAGCAGAGAGGTCTTGGGTTCAACACATACCTTCGTTGGCCACCTCCCATAGTTTTACCCGGTGCATATGAATAGAAGGGTTTGCATGTGCCCCTGGGGATTAGTTCTTGGCTGTCCAGAATCGAGTGTCCCTCGGGCAGGCTGAGGGCCAAAGGCTCTTGGGCTGGGCAGCCTAGGCTGAAAGGAGATACCCTGGGTTATCAAAAAAAAAAAAAAAAAAGCTAGTAAACAAAAACCAGCTTCAAGTGGTATAGCTATCAAGGAGAAGCCAATCCATAAAAATGGATCTTCATAACAATATTTGTGTGGAATGTTAGGGGTCTCAATCAACCCTCTATGCAATTAGAAATTCGGAATAAAATTCAGAACTTGAAGCTTTCACTGGTGGTTTTTTTTTTTTTTTTTGAGACAAAAACTAAATCATCATCTATTTGCTATGTCAAAATTCCATTTTGCCAACTGGATGGATGGAATGTTCAAACATTAATGCTTGCTCTACAACTAGGATTTGGATCCTATGGAATCTTAAGGTGGTTAATATGCAACTCTCTTATATGAATGCTCAAGTTATTCATTGTAAAGTTAAGTTATTCATTGCCGTGGACCACCGTATGTTGAATTGCAAAATGGCTCAGTCTGTTTGGAGGTCGGTGGTGGGGTGGTTTGACTGTTGTTGGGTCTTTCCCAAGTCCTTCAAGAGCTCTTCTAGGCTTGGAAGGCTCCAACCAAGGTATCTAGAGGTAAAGAGTTGTGGAAATTGACATTTCTGGCAGTGCACTAGACGATATGGAAGGAAAGGAATTCAAGGTGCTTTGAAGGGAAAGTTTCCGGCGATAGCTATATGGTGGAGAGAACTAAGTTTCTAGTTGCTGTCTGGGTATCCATTAACCCAGCTTTTGGAGATTATACCATAGATCAAATAATGTCCCATTGGAAGGAGTTCGTTTTCTCAAGATCGAAGTAGTAGTTGGGTTGTTCTTAGGCTTTTTTCCCTCCTTTGTTTCACTGTATCCTGCTTTAGATTGTCAGTACTCATCTCTTGTACTGTCTGTTTTTTTATTTTAATGAAAGTAACCATTCAAAAAAAAAAAAAAAAAGTTAAGTATGAGAATGTGTTCTTCAATTTCTCCACATGCTATGGTTTTTAACAATTATATACAACATCGAGAATTATAGCAACCCATTGTTAAGAAGTCCAATACTATCACTTCTCCATGGGTGGTTGCAGGAGATTTTAATACTATTAGATGGTCCCATGAGAAAACAGATGGGTCGACACCAAGGGCTGGTTGAATTTAATGACTGCATTCAAGAGGCGGGATTGATGGGTTTTAAATTAAATGGCTCTCAATTTACTTGGTCCAATTCTAGTGTTGGAGATTCAAGGATTGAATGTAAATTGGATAGGGTGTTGGTTAATGCAGCTTTTATGCACTCTAATCTATTTACAAGTGATGTGCTTCTCCCAAGTATCTAGGATCATTCTCCGATATTACTATCACTTCATAATAGAGCCCATATTAAAGTGCCATTCCGATACTATAATTATTGGGCCAAGATGCTAGGTTTCTTTCAAGTTGTTAGGGATGCTTGGAACGTTGATGTTCATGGAACTCCTTTATACAAGGTGGTTATGAAACTCAAAAATGTGAAGAAGAAGCTCAGATTGGAAAAAAGCTCAACATCCTTTATCTTCTAAATTAGGGGAGACCTGCTTTCAGTTAGAAGAAATCCAAAAAGCTTTGATTGATAATGCAGGAAGTGTGGAGTACTGGAGTTACAAGAAGAAGAGTGACTGGCTAGATATCAACTTGAACCTTTGTCCAAGGCTGAGGAAAGCATGTATAAGCAACGATCTCATGATCTAGCTGTTAATTTGGGGGATGGTAATACCAAGTACTTTTATCATCTCATGAGAAAAAGACAGGCTCGCTCCTATATTTCTCAAATTGAAGATAAAGAAGGTAACACTTTTCATAAACCTGCTGGAATTGTTGCAGTTTTTGTCTCTCACTTTAAAGATATCCTTGCTCCACCCATTGATATGCAACATCTAGATCTTTCACAACTTATTCCTCATGGGCATGTTACTGAGGATGATGCTAATATTCTCTCTATGCCAGTCACCATAACTGAAATTGAAGATGCTATAAAGATTGCCAACCCAAATAAGGCCCCTGGGCCTGATGGGTTTAGTGCTCATTTCTATAAAATCTATTGGTCGATAATAGGTAATGATGTGTGTGAAGGTATCATGGATTTTTTCAAGCATGGATCTATGTTGAAGTAGCTTAAAGCCACTTTTATAGTGCTGATTCCCAAAGGCGACAATGCCCCCTCTCCTGTTAAATTTCGGCCTACATATTTAACTAATGAGTTGTACAAAATCATTAGTTGCATTCTAGTGCATAGGCTGAAGCCAATTATTGCAAAGATTGTGAGGCCTATGCAATTAGCATTTATCCCGGGAATAAGTATTGCAGATAATATTCTACTAGCCCAAGATCTAATTCAAGTTCTTAATTGTATGCATTCTCCTC
Organism: Persea americana; assembly: GCA_029852735.1. Lineage (NCBI taxonomy): Eukaryota > Viridiplantae > Streptophyta > Magnoliopsida > Laurales > Lauraceae > Persea > Persea americana. Next base: position 8,895,135 of record CM056813.1, on the reverse strand, counting down.
TTCACATCATTAAGTTGATTATGGAATGTGTTACTGATGCCCAGTTCTCAGTCTTGGTGAATGGGAGTTTTGAAGGACACTTCAAGGGCACAAGAGGATTAGGGCAAGGCCGTCCTTTATCTCCCTTTCTCTTTGCCATGGTTATGGAGTTTTTCTCCATCATGATGTCCAAATATGACTCTTCTAATTTGATTCCAACCCACTTTTAAAGATGGATATAAGTATGGAAAATGCAAATAGTTCATTCCAAAGCCGACTAAAAAATAAGACTCATCAGACATGCATAACAATGCAATCACGTGGTACTCAATAGCACAACATCTAACTACTACACTATTCGTGAATGTTCAAAACATAAAGGGAGATCCTATTGCAACATTCAGCACACTAATTACACAGAACTAAAATATTCAACATTTCAACTCCCCACAAAACATTACATCCTCAACTAAAATAGGCTTTCTCCTTGCAATTCTGGTGCAGGGTAGGCCAAGTGCTAATTTCTAACAAAAGTAGACTCGACTGCGTGTTTGACACCAACCCTCCTTGTATTCCAATCTTAGGACTGATATAAGCCAACGCATGCCATATGTCCGATGAATTAACCCTCTGGGCCTGTTTGATAATTTTACTTGTCAAGCAAAGTCAAGTCAAGTATGGTTAAGCATCAAATCAAAAGCACTTTAATTCAAAATTCCCTTCTTTTTTTTCAAAAAAAAGTCAAAAAGCAACTACTAAGACCAACAAAAATGAGGCATTCAACGTGCACAAAATGCCAATGCAGCGCTAAACAACCCACTAGGTAAGGAACCATTGTAGGAGACACTATCCCTCCAAATTAAACAGCAACATCAAAGGATCAAAACCAGGCATTGCATTATGAACACTCCCTGTTCAGATTTTTTTAACACCTCCTCTATCATCAAATCCCAGCCTAGCAGATTGATACCCAACGCATAAAAAACAAAAGTCATCGCCGAAAATCTTCATTTTCCTTCACAATTCATAAGGAAATGCTCATGCTCGAATTCAACCCAAGAAAAAAAAAAAAGCCCCTAGCAATTCTCATACACATATGAAACAAACATCAACTAGGGTTTTGGTAAAAGAAGCTGTCAATGAGAAACCCTAGAAATCGAAATCGAAGAGAGAGAGAGAGAGATGTGAAGTTACAGAGAGACGGCCTTGGGCGTCGAAGCGAAACTCGCGAGAGACGGAATCGGAGGTTTCGATCCAGAAATCAGGAATCTGCCGTTCTCTGTCTGGTTCCTTCTTCTTCTGCAGCAGCAGCTTCATCTTTTCCTGGAAATTGGATTCCACGAAAAAGAGAGTTTACAAGGAAAAAGGAGAAGGAGGAGATTCTCAATTGCACAAGAAGAGAGAGAAGGGGCGTATTTTGTAATTTTATATTTCTTATAGTCACTTACGAGTAAATTCATGATGTTGTTGCTGGCTTTGGGAAACTCGGAACTCGAGACAGCAGACCAAACGCCGGAAGAGAAGGAAAAGGGTTTTGCCTTTTCTCAAAAAAGGACGTGGGGATTTGCAATAGTTTCGGATCCAGGTCTGGATCTCCAATAGCCCAGACCTGAGAAAATGAGGGAAAATTTACAATTGCACCGATCTTGATTGATTGTGTTAAAATACATAGAAATTGAATACATAGGGTAATTAAAAATAAAGATTAAAGGTGAATTATTAAAAATTAAGTTAGGTGAGCTTCAAATTAGTGACAAATTATGACCAATTTTAACTTCTTTAAAATTAACTAGCCACAAGTGATGATTATAAAATTAAATGCGGAAGTTAAACAAAAACAATCACCACAAAGCATACACCATCACACAATGATTTATAGTGGTTCGGCCTCAATGCCTACATCCACTACCGGCTTGTGGTCCAACACCCCACCGGATTTCCACTATCTATGCTTTTCAATTGGTTAAGCAATAACCTTTACAGTGATATTTTTCTAGACTAAATAACAACCTATCAATGTGCTTTTTTAGGCTAAGTAATAACCTTAACAAGATACTTTTCAAAGGTTAAGCAAAAACCTTTACACTATGCTTTTCTTAGGCTAAGCAATAACCTTTATAAGAAGAATATTTTCTCTCAAAGTAGTGTCGCCACAAACACTAAAAGAGATACAATTTAAGCTCAATTACAATGGCTCTAAAATAGGCGATATGAAATTGAAAATCTAACTCACACAAACACTAAATGAATGCTAAGGTGTGTGCTCATGATGTGTGTGTGTGAGATAACTTCAATCAAGTTAAAAAGTAAGCTCAATCAATAAATGCTCAAAGAATTTAAAAGTTTAAGGCACATAAAAAGTTTTGATTAAAGTGAAATGCAAATCACATGTATAAATACTAACTTGTTGATGAAGTGAAAATCAAAGGCTAACAAGTTGCATGAAACTAATTAACTCTAAACATGTGATGCATGTGGAATGTTGTTTTCAAAACCAAACTAATTTAACTAAGGTTCAAATGAATGAAAACAACAAATAAAGATTCAACCAAGTAAATGAATCATGCTATAAAAGAAATCAAAGATTTTGGCTAAGCATGATTAAAGAAGATTTTAAAACAAACTTGGTTTGAAATCAAGGTGAAAAATCCAATCCAACTTAGATCAAAGATTAAATGAAGAATGGATTCAACACATCATAGTTATCATATTAAAATTCATTTACCACTAATTTAAACAAAGCATATAACATATGATTAATAAAAGTAAAGCTTACTTAGAGATTTAACTTCATTGATCCAGGCTTTAGCATTACTAATGACCCCTTGGTGTCTCTTAGTTCATTCCCCTTTGTCTTGTCTCCAAACACCTCAAGAATGGCTTAGAAGTTCCTCACTTTGGCAAAGGAATAAACTTCATTTTATACCCAAAAAGTGCCCAACGGCTAGTCCCCGGTCGACCTGAACTAATGACCCCTTGGTCTCTCTTAGTTCATTCCCCTTTATTTTGTCTCCAAACACCTCAAGAATGGCTTAGAAGTTCCTCACTTTGGCAAAGGAATAAACTTCATTTTATACCCAAAAAGTGCCCAACGACTAGTCCCCGGTCGACCTGAACTCTTGCCCAGTCGACCGGCTACTCAACGGTCAAAAATATGACCGTTTGAAAAACTGCTTTTAGCGGGGGCCAGAAACCGCTGGTAAAAGTGGTTTGGCCGCCGGTAAAAGTCCAGTTTTCTCAAAAATGAATATTTCAAAGAGATTTTCTTGGGGGAACTTTGGGCTATGTGATCAAGCTTGGAAACATGATTTAAATCATTCTAAGAGGAATAAAAACATGAAACATAAAAAGCCTAAAAAATGATTTGAAAGATTTAAAACATAGGCTAGCTTGATTTATAAAACTTTTTTTCAAATTTAAATGCATCCAAGTTTAAAATCAAAACATGCATAAATAATTATTTCTCAAAGACTTAAAACAATGCATGTGTAAATTAAGATTTCAAGATTTTTTAAGTCAATGCTCTTGTGAAAATTCGAATGATGCTTAAAATGATAATGCATCCATCAAATTGCAATACACAAAATCCCTAACAATTTTTATAACTCAGGTATCTCCCACCCAGTCCAGCTCAGAAGCCTTTGTCCCTAATCCTGAGGGACACTCGATTCTGGACAGCTGAGAACTAATTCATAGGGGTACATGTAAACTCTTCTAACCACATACACTGGGTAAAACTATGTATTCAATTCACATTTCATCTTCTTTTTTAATCTAACTTATGTATTCAATTGCTATGTATTTTAGTGCAAATAAACAAAAATAACAAGTTCCTTGTGTGGAAGCCACCATAGCTTGAAGCGGTTTAGACTTTAGAGTGTGTGGATGTGTTATATCTTTCCCATTCATTCACACTAAAAACAAACATCCAACAATCATATTAAGATGGTCTTTTGTGTTTTATGTCAGAAAATGCTAGGTAAATTGGTTATAGATGTGGCATGGGGGGCAGCTGAGAATCAAATCCACCTCAACTAAATTAGTTCCAAATATATAGTTGTGGGTCTGGACAGGGCACATGTTTGACTCGATCCATTGCTATCTCTAATGTCTAACTATTCCCTTTTAATCCCAAACATCCATTGATTGTCATAAACATACAGACTTTGGGTGTCAATTGTGGCTTCCATGGGAGTGAGGTTTTTCCATGGTTTAGGGGTTGAGCACAGGGAAAATCAATGTAGAAGGCAGTTTGGTCCAGCCTAGTTCAATTGCTTAGTTTTTAACACAAGTAAACTGTGATGTTAACAATAATAAAATAAAAGTATTTTAAGATAAGTAATGTTGAACCACCCTGTTCCACTAGCAGCTTTGATCAACTTTTCTACAATGCATGGGCTTCAATTGGCCAATTTATTGAAAACACAAATTTTCCTTAAACCTAATTGACAAGCCAACCTGTTCTAATTTTTTTGTTTTTAAATCAATAACAATTAAACTACAAAGGCCTGAGATTTCTTTTCTAAGAAAGTTTATTTATTTATAAGCAAAAGATACAGAAGATACAAAAGTAGGCGATATGGACCATAAGGGTCAATAGGACAAAAGACAAGATTATGTGCAAAAGTACAAAATTTTGAACCTAACAGGTGGAGTGGACCGTAACCGTTAGGAATTTCATTGTGTTGGCTAATTCATGAATTGGACAAAACTCTGGATCCATTGAATTGTAATTTTTTATTTCTTTTAGAATAGACAGTGGTTGTGTCGCCGGGAAGCCTAAAACGAAGATTGAACTGTTTTGGAGTAAATAAAGTTGAATTCCAGAGCATAGTCTTACTATAGCGAGGACTCGGCTCGCTAAAGCGAATGTGTATGGAAAGTTTGGGATAGAATAGGGGCTCACTATAGCAAAGCTTCCTGGTCGCTATACTAAACCTGGAAAAGTAGTCAAGTTTGAGCCGAATTGCTATTAGAGTTTAAGTGTACTTGCTATTCTGATTTGACTAAGATTATAAAACTCTTGCACAATTTTTGGGCTATATATAAGGCTGTTTATCTCAACTCTAAGTATGGAATCAAGTTATTCTCTCATTGTTCTGAGATGAGAAAATTCAGAGAGGGATTCATTTATCTTTAAAGCTATCATTGAGAGGTTATGCTGAAATTTGCTCTAGACTGTTTGCTGCTTCTACCTTCTCGTAGAAGATTTATTCATATTGATTCTCAAGGTGTAGCTGAGTCAAGTGCGGGGAACGGTGCGCGCCGGAAAAGTCATGGCAATAGGAAAAGATGTGCAAAAACAGCCACAGTCCTGAGGTCGACGGATTGACTGGAAAAAGGAAATTGTAAGTATATCTTGTAACTATTCAATAGTGTTTGATTTTTAATCGTGTTTTTTCTCCCTAGATAGGGTTTCCACGTAAAATATTATGTATACCTTCTTGTGGTGTGTGATTGGTATATGTATTTGCTAGTTTGCTTTATTTTATTTCCACTACATTGATTATTGGACCAGCACCAATTCTAGTAGAGAAAAGGCACTTTCAGTAACAGAGTAGTATTCATAGAGGCCCTCTACAGTAACTGGTAGAAATTAGAGCCCCTTGCTGCATATTGAAAGTGGTCTTCCTCAGCATTCCTGACTTACTAGGCATGTCATCTCTCATGAAGATAAATGTCCTGCAATTCCCCTCTATAGTCCCTTACAAAGCCTTCAATTGATAGCTATAATTACCAAATTACAAATATATAGAATGTGTCCTGAGCACCTTATGAGCTCCTTTACAAAGGTTCACAAGTAGGTCCCAATAATTACTTGAGAACCTTTGGTGGAAAATTTTTTCAAATAGACATTATCAGTAGTATATCATCCACAATGTAACACTTTCTAGAGTCAATAGATATCATGACTGCCAAAATGGATAGATGCACATGTGATTGGATGGACGGACAAATCTTAAAGGTCAGTAGAGACCAAGAAGGAATCAAAAGATTATAAGACTCTAGGATTATCTTGAATTATAGAAAAATGCAAAGATGTCATTATAAATTGAATAAGTAGGTGGAATGTTATTGAATAGAGCCAATAAGTTTAAGAATATGATAGAATTTTCTAGAGAAGGGTTTAGAAGAACTATAAATAAGTCTGTAGATTCATTTGCAACCAAGCAAGGTTGTAATGAAGCAAATAGTTTCTTTACGTGGGTGTCCCAAGTGTGAGTTTCACATTAGTTCCATTTTTGAACCGTTCCCATTGGATTTTGGAACAGTTATGAACCGTTTCAAAAGGGTTGTTCCTAATTTTTCCTAATTATATACTCTCTTTTTTTATTTTGAAACAGTTTTGGAATGGTTTTGAATTGATCTTAATTTTAAGAAAATTTTAAAAACACAGTTAAAAATGTAAAAGGTGAAAAATATGGAAATATGTAGAACATAAAAGAACATTCAATAAATCAACAAGAGATGCATTTGTATTAAAAAGATGTATTCAAAGTTTAATGATTTCAGATAGGAGTTACAAATATTATAGCCCAAACTACAATGATCAAAGGTTTAACAAAATTTTCTTAACAAGACTAATATGTGAATGTGGTGAAATTCATCAGGTACACTATAAACAAATCCATTCCCAACTTCGCTTAAAGTTGAATGTTAACCCGTCTAGATAAGGCAGTTTGACATCTTTGTCAATGACATCAACCATAATCTCGTATATATTATTTGGAAGAAATTTACAATGAAACTGTTGGGGCCAATATAAGCTCTTCCATAAGAGATGATCGCTTAATGCCAAGACGATAGTTTACATGACTGCAACTTATTCTGGCATCTTTGATGGAACCGATGCACTTGCCTAGGATCCTAAATGCATACACTACCATAATAAAAGTTTTAGAGCACATGCTATCCGTCAATACATGTAGAAAAAAGTCTAATATTATTTATATTAAAAATGTATAAAAATCCCAATAGAGATCTACCTCGATCAAATGTTTTATACTCCAGCCTCAAGCTTATCAAGTAGGTAGTTTACTTTGGACTCCAAAATCTTAAGGGAGCTGCTATTATTGGCACATAAGTTTTCTCCCTTCCCACACACACATTTAAAAAAAAAAAGAAAAGAAAACCCTGTGAAATTACCTTTTTGCCCACCCTCTCCCTTTCTCTCTACCCACCTCCGCCTTCACCTATGGCCGGCAGCAGATCTGACTGCCAGGCGGTCAAATTGATTTCCAAGCTACCCGATTTGCCGCCAGCTAGGGAAAGGAAGGGAGAGGGAGAAACGGGGAGAAGGGAGAGAAAGAAGGAGAGGGAGAGAGATGAGGAAGGAGAGACAAGGAGAAGAGAAGGGGGAGAGAAAATAGTGGGGGAGGGAGAGAGTGGGAGAAGGGGAGAGAGAAACCATGGGGGAAGGGGAGGTGGAGGGAGAGAAGGGGAGGAGAGGGATCGGCTGGCGTTCGCCTGGCGAGGCTGGATCCGGAGGTGAAGGGGAAGGTAGGGGGAGAGAAAGGGAGGGGAGAGAAACAGTGGGGAGGGAGGGAGGGAGGGAGGGAGGGGAGGGGTCGGCCGTCGCCGTTGGTGAAGGGGGAGGTGGGGGGAGAGACATGGAGGAGGAGAGAGAAACAGTGGGGAGGGAGGAAGAGTGGGAGGAAGAGAGGGAGAGAAAACAGTGGGGAGGGAGAAGGGAAGGAGAGGGGTCGGCCGTCGCCGTCGGTGAAGGGGGAGGTGGGGGAAGAGAAAGGGAGGAGGAGAGAGAAACAGTGGGGAGGGAGGAAGAGAGGGAGAGAAAATAGTGGGGAGGGAGGAGAGGGGAAGGCGGCGGATTTGCCGCCGGTTGGAGTCGAAGGGGGAGAGGGGGGGGGAGAGAGAAAGGGAGAGTGTGGACAAAAAAGTAATTTTATTGGGTTTTTTTCTTTGTTTTTAAAAATGTGTGTGGGAAGGGAGAAAATTTGTGTGCCAATAGCAACTCCCATTCTTGATTGAGGTCAACTGCTTAGTCAGTTTCCTTTCCTTGACAGCTAATTTTTTAAGAGTTAAACTGGACGATACAATTTGACTCTTTACAAAGATGTCACAGAACAAAAGTCAAACACATGCTCTCTTGTGGCTTGAGGTAATCATCTTCTTGCCTCCAATTCTCATTTATCAATTTTGTCTTACATGGCAGAATGTAATCCATCATAATTTAGTAGCGCAAAGGAAAATTAGTAGATAATATATTATCAAAATTCCACAGGGAATTTATCCAGCTCCTCCTGGCCTGTAGGGATTATTTTATCCCTAAAGGGCTGGAAGACCCTTCGTTATAAAAATATATATATTATCAAAATCAAATCATTCGCTCAGTAAAAGCAAATCAATGCAAGAGCAGAAGCCATAACAAAATGATTTTTTTAACCAAAAACAGTATATAAAAAAAATTACATTTACCCAAGACTGAGTTGCAAGATTTTTTGACTAACGCCACCCTTGGAGAAAAAAGACACATTTATCAACATCCTAACTTCCAACAAATGCCTAAAACATAAAATAAATTTTCCTTTCTACTATTTTTCTATAAGGTATTTTGGATCATCTTTAATTCTTCAAAGACTCACATTTTGTTCGAAATTAAAATTTGTTTTCATAATCATTGATGATAGAGGCTCTCATATGCTATGATACAGGGCAATTCATGGATTGAAAACTCATGTGTCCCAGTTTACACGGCTAGCTGGGCCTAATGATAGGGCGTATGACTAACACAGATTCCCTGGCTCCTTTTATTTTGATAAAAAGGACAATAGAAAAGGGGAAGATTGTGGGTTTCAAGGATTACGGGCTTTTCAAAATAGGGCCCTCAAGATTGTGGGCTTTTCAAAATAGGGCTCTACCCTACGCTTAGGCTTTAGGACAAAAAAAGAAGCCCTCAGATTGAGAGCTTTTGCTGGCTGAGCTGGGTTGGGCCCCTTCATTAAAGGGCTGGATAGAAAGTAGGGTTGCAAATGGATATCCGATTCTCCAATGACTGAAAGTTTTTACTTGAAAAAAACATAGTCTGGAACTTATTTTAGATTCTAATTGATAAATGGGTACGGGTCTGGAACCTAATTTAGGTTCCAATTGATAAACAGGTCCGATTCTAGTTCCATATAGGTTCGGCCCATCGTCCCGACATATGAGTCTTTAAGATTACAAAATGTACCTCAAACTAAACTTTTTTTGGGCATTTTTATGTATAATGCTAAATGAGATACTTATTTTAAGAAAAAATGAAAAAATTGTAGAAAAGTTAAAACCAATTTTTGAACTAGATCAAGTTCTCTAGGTGGATCTGGGTATGGAACTAACAAAATAAGTTTTGAGCCAAAATCGGATCTGGAACTGTTATTTAGAAATGGGTTCGGGTCTGGGTCCGAGTCCAGTATGGTTCAGACCTAGAACCATTTCTTTTGCAACCCTAATTCTCACCCCTATACACATGCCTCCTATTTAAGCGTATTTTGGGAGTAGTAGACGGCGTATACAAAGAAAACGTACCTCTGTATATGTACGAGTATCGCTCAAATCAGACGTTGGAAACATTTCCCAAATCGCGTCTCCAAGTTCGAAACACCCGAAATTCAAACCTTTTAGAACAAAAAACCCTTCTATCGTTCGTGTTTTTTCCTTCCAAGCCCTAGCAAATCGTTTCTTCCCTCCGAATCTCGCGTTTTTTTTTTTACTTCCTCCACCGAAACCACCTTCAAAACCCTAACTTCATGCGGAAACAGAGCTCGATATTCGTCTGAGGTACGTATTCAATTTCATTCTTCGATCCCTCGAACTTGGATTTTTTTTTTGATTGGTTTTGGTGAAGTTGCAGTGGTTTTGGAGGTCATGAGAATTCTATTACGACTTAGAACGTACCATTCTTGATGGGATTTGATTTATAAGCCTAACTGCTGCTTGTTTTGCTTTGGTTTTATGTTTGAGTTGTTGTTCTTTGTCCATTTTTGTGTTTGGATTAGGGTTTGATTGGATTTAGTGTGATGAACTGAGAAGTATTTGAATACTACTTGTAGTTCGATATATATATATATATATTAATGTTTGCTTATCTGCTTTCTTTGAATTTGATTGGGTTAGAACTTGGAACATCATTTGTTACACTCAATTTTGATTGGAGTTTTTTTTTTTTTTTTTTTTTTTAAGCTATTGCTGCGTTTTCGTCTCTAAATATTGAACAGTTGTATAATTATGTTGTCTCTCTCTTGGTGATTTTAATGATAAAAAATATTCAAAATGGCAACTCTTCCTTGATTGAAGAATATTGAAATGAATTAAAAAAAAGGAAACTGTGCATCAAACAATAGAGCATCTCGATTACTTCCATCGCTGGCTAATCTATTTGCATTCTCATTGGCTTCTCTATAAACATGAGAAGAAGTGAACTGCAATTTGGTTATTGAAGCTTAGATTTCTTCCATCAAATCTGTGGTCCTCTGTGTGGAGGGGAAAAAGAAACCCTTCAAGAGGATGCTCATTGAATAACGCAGGACGAATCACCCTCAACAATTGCTCCAGTATATTACTCAAATGCTTTAATTATGCTCTCTCATGAGTATGCAAAGGCTTGTAATAATTCCGGATCTGGATTCCTTTAGAATCTTTATATCCATTCCAAACGTTGTTCTCATATTCTCCATTGAGGCACTGCCTTCAGTTCAGTTTCCAACTGCTATCTGCAGAGACCTAGAAGTTGCTGGTCAGTGAGCACCACTGTCGCCTAAAGTTCACTTTCACGCCTTCAAAGTTTGAACTCCTTTCCAGAAAGAGCACCAGAAACAACCTTCACTTAGTCTCATTAGTCATTAGCATTACTGTTCACTGATAGTGACTTATTGCTAGACCTCAGCTATTCCTTTCATGCAACAGGGACCACAGAATGACACTGTGACAAATCGACGCCCATGCTGTGAACAATAATTGAAATACCAAGCATTAAAACCCCTTCAAAGTTTCTGCGGCATGGCCCATTTAATCTTAAATAGGGTTAAAATATTGCACCAAACAATTGCAGCGATAGAAAGGTGAATTATTAAGTGTTGGACGCTTCACCTCCCTAAGACACAAATTACATGCGTTCACGATGAAGTCTTGACAACTAATAATGTGATCCTCAATAAGAATTTTGTCATGGCACAACAGTGCTCCATCCAGCAAAAATCAAGGACTTGAAGGCCGGGCATGAATAAGCCAAAGTTAAGAGAAACTGCCTATTTGCTCTCATTGTGTGCTGAAGCTCCGATGCTAACTGACCCAGCCCATACTCAAATGGGTTGGAGAATGGACGAGGGAAGAAGCTTTATCATCCTTTGGAGTGCACTTGTATGTTCCTTCACTACTGAAACAATGATCCAATGGGAATTAGCAAAGGGAAATTGGGGAAATCACTATATAACTCATATCAATGCTTAGAAATCGATTATGAAGCACATGCCAAATCAAATTGTGGGAACACATACCAAGGATTTTCTTCACCCGATGCATGGTTCCCTCGCACGGTTCTCATGGGAACCGTTGTCAGGTGGGTCAACGAGGTGGGGCCCACCCAGACTGACAAACCTGATGCACAGGTGGAAACCCTGACAGGACAATATTTTCCCCCACATACCAAATGTGTCTATATGTGAATAACTATGTAGTAATGCAGAGCAGGTTGGATGAATGTAATCCCTAAAAATGTCATCTGGGCTGTATGTGAAAGTCTATTATATAGCTATATGTGTTTTTTTTAATCTTAGCCTTACAGTCCTTAATTAAAAGTGAGAGTACTAAAATACCTTCATTACTTAAGTTGTCGCGGTTGTGTCTTTGTTTGTGTTATGGGTCCTCTAGGGTAACATAATTTTTATACTTTTTCATGATATTTATTTTCCATTTTGTTCGCCATTCATAATTGTGGTTGATGAATCTTAATCCATCTTTTTTTTTTTGTAGGAATCTGAAGGAACTCTTGGAATCATGTGACTCAAGATTTCTGTAAATATTTGTATTGAAGTGTAGTTACAGAAGGAATGCATGTACTCAGCTCATCATCTGCTTTCTTAGTAAATGCAGAGGTGGATTCCATGGGAGGAGTCATTGATGGTGGAGCAGGTGTAGATAGTAAAACATCTCGTCATGCATCCATCGAAAAGGCTCGAGCAGAGCTTCGGTAACATTGGCATCACCTTTATTTGTGTAGTTATTTGGTTACCATGTAGAAAAGCTTCAACTTGTTACGTCGTTGATTGCAGGCAGGAATTTGATGTACGCGAGGAACGGAGGAGGGAACTTGAATTTCTTGAGAAGGTAAGGCTATAGTGCTTATTTGCTCTTACTCGTCATGTGCAAAATAATTTCGACTTCATATCCTGGCGCTTTAATACTTACTTTTCTTGCAGGGTGGCAACCCATTGGATTTCAAACTCGGGCCTGCAACCTCAATCAGTGTTCAATCTACTTCAGTTACAGATCAGCACACTGAACAGTACGTTATTAAAAATTATCATAAAACTGTATATAAACAAGAATTACTTCTTGTTGCCTGACATATCTGTTGGTGTTGCAGTGAAGCTAAGGACAGCTTTGCATTGACCCCCTCACCCCATGGAGATTCTGTCGACAGTAGTGTGAGACCTCTGGGAAGAGAACCAACTACTGCTGATAATCTTTTGCTTTTTGATGGTGGAAAGGATATGCTTCATGGGGATGGAAATGCTACATATCCCAGTAGAAGGGGTCATATCGCTTCATCGGAAGAGTTTTCCCGGCCTGGTAGAAGTCATAAGGGAAAGGAATCTGAGGATTCTGCAATGTTCCGCATAGGGGTGAGAAGTCAAGCATATGCTCGCCGGAATAGGTCTAGATCAAGTCGTGATAGTGCTCGTGCCTGTTCAACCAATTTAGTTCCTTCGAGTCATAGTAACCGATCATCTATTTTACCCTCTTCTTGCCATAATTCAAGGAATGTAAAGGGTTCACTATGTGAAACACATTTGGACCAAGGTCACACTATTTCATCCATTTGCAACTCAAAAACAGCTGCCAATGTGGTTTCCAAGACCACGGTATCTAATAATAAGATGGACATGGAATTGGGTGCTGAGCAGGGTCGTGAGGCAGTTGAACAAAAAAAGGCTGGACTGTCTGGGGTGGCAGAAATTAAGGAGGGCAGACACAATCAACTTTCTCAAATGGCTGTGGAGCAAGACCATAAGGCTTTGTCAACTCGTTCAATGGGAGAAGGGGAACAGGAACTGGAAGGGTGTATGCCCTGTGTAGCTCCAGAAAATGAGGGAAACTTCATAACTGCTGGTCAGCTTAATGGGATTAGTTCAAATGTGGTTGAGAATGATTTGAAAGATGAGGGTCAAAATACCAGAAATTGTTTTTCTGCTACTGTTGCTACAGAAGGTTTAGATTCAGACCTCTCTTGTAAGAAGATCAGCCATAGTTTAGATGAAAATATTGCCAGCAATGAGTTTTTGATCTCGAAGAAGGTAAATGGTAGTTCAAATGAAAACACAAAAGAGCAGAAAACAGTATTTGAAGTGACCCCTCCCATGCCAGATCCTGATTTTGTTGAAGAGACAGAGTCTATATGTGTAGATGTGCAAGCTAATGCTCTTCCATCAGGTCGAAAGAACACCAGTGTCTCTGACGCAGAGGTCAAAATTGAGGAAATTTGCTATGGCAGGTCTGATTTGCAAAATGAGGCGGAATCTGTTACCAGCGTTGTGGGGGCACAACTGATTCAATTGTGTGATGCTACTAATTCCAAGAAGACAAGTGTGTGCTCTGAAGCTAGACTTCCATGGACTTCAGTTTCCTTCAATAGTGAACGTTTGGAAGTGATTTCACCTGTGAAGGGTTCTGCTGCTGCTGCTACAACAGAGCTTCAAAGTGGCACGGGAAACCACTTACAGTTAGCAAAGGAGCATGAAGATGCTATTTTGGAAAGGGCACGAACTATAGAGGTTAAGCATGTTTTTTTTATACTAGTTTTAATTTGTTCAATCGATGCTGGTATACCTTTTTGCTGGAAAGAGCCTGACTATTATTTGAATGAACAGGCTAGCCGTAAGAGGATTAGTCAGCTATCCTTGGGTGATTCTCATTCAGTGAAACGTCGGAAGTGTCACTGGGATTTTGTCCTTGAGGAAATGGCATGGTTGTCAAATGACTTCATGCAGGTCTGCCATCCCCACCATCTAATTTTTTTCAAAATTTATTTTTGTTAAATGTCTGATGTAAAATTCATGTCCATTCTTATTAGAAAATTGATTTTGATAATTTGTTGTATATGTACAGTTTGAGATTTAGCTAATGACTAACTATAAGTATTTCCTATTCTGGCTGAGGATGCAGCTTGACTCTTGCTCTGCCTTCTTGCTCTTACCTTTTCTTTTGATTGGGTGAATAGGAACGGATTTGGAAGATAACTGCTGCAGCACATATATCTCATTGCGTTGCCTCTAGTGGTCGAACGAAGTTCAGTGTTGAAACTCTGCATCGGAAGCAAAAAGAAGTGGCTTATACCTTGGCACAGGCTATCATGCAATTCTGGAATTCGTTTGAGGTGCTTCAAGATAGAGAAAATCCAAGTAGTGAGTTGCATGATCACAGTTCAAATTTATTTGTATTTGGGAAGGCTAATGGGGTGGAATCTGTTAAGGACACAGGAGAACCTATTGTTTCACAGGTCGTTTTCCATACTTCTCGTGCTGCACCATACTTTTGTGTCTGTTCTTTATATGTTTAATATTTTTCCGTCATGTAGGATTTCATAGCATGTGTTATCATTTTGTTTCTATCTTGGTGGGTATTTTTTGATTTTTGTGTATGGCTAGGTGTTATAGATGGTTGATGAGCCAAGGAAATGGTGGTAGTCACATGAGCTATTGCCGATTATTGCTTCATATATGAACTGTATGTTTGCAACATTTGCAATGATGAATAGAGTTTGATTTTTTGGTATATATATATATATATATATATAGAGAGAGAGAGAGAGAGAGAGAGAGAGAGAGAGAGAGAGAGAGAGAGAGAGAGAGAGAGATGCAATAGCACCAATATTTCATTGGAGACAGACTCTTGGGCCACATATGGGACCCAAGGGAATCTAGAGATTTTCTTATTTTATTAGTTTCTAAATTTAATTAAAGAGTTGAGTTAATGGAATTTTTCTTTCTTTGTTTCTTTGTTTCTTTTTTTTTTTTGAGAAGGGAGTTGGTGGAATTTTTCCCTCGTGGGATTTATCGTTGGAGAGTGTCCTTCATCGCGATATTGTTTTTGTGGAAACCACCATTGTGCTGCGGCACCTACAATCCAAATCCTAAGCCTAGGATTTGCATCAATTGGTATAAGAGCCGAACGATCCCTTGATCTATCAACGTGATTTCCACTATCCATCTATCCACCCCCCACCAACACAATCCTTCCCTGCCGACCCCAACTCCCATCACAGAACCCTAAATCCAACCACCAGAGATCCATTCCCATTCTTTCACTGCCAAATCCCAAAACCCATTCCCGTCGAACCTACCCCCATCTTCCCGCTGCCCTACCACACTCATCCCAAAAACCTAAAACCGTAACCTTCGTTTCCACTTCACCCCATATTCCGTACTCCCACCACTCAATCATTGTCCCTCCAAAAAATAATTTTTTCTAAAAATCTTTCCAGCCGCACCCGTCGTCCTCCTTGTCGCCGAAATCCCCGAAACATATTTTCCTAAACCTGACGCCCCATCTCCACCAACCCTCTCAAAGCCCTAATCTACCAAACCCTTTCCCATCGTTGCTCTCTTAACACCCAAATCCCCAATCATACCTGTCCCGATACCCAGATGAAAAATAAAGAAAGGAAAGCGAAGAAGTAGAGAAGGACGAAGGAGGAAGAGGACGTACTTGGCACCCAAGCTCCAGCCTCCTCCGGTGTCGCCAACGCCATCAAATCTCGCTGTCTACATTGTTGTGCCATTCACTACCAGCTCGAGCTTTTAGTGTTACTGGTAATTAAAATGGTATCAGAGCTAGAGGTCATGAGTTCGAAACTCCTGGGAGGCATGTTACCTCCATCTGTTTGGTTTGCTCCATTCCGTTCCATCTGTCTTTTTTTTTTTTTTGGTGTGGGGGGGGGGGGGGGGGTGGGGGGGGGGGGGGGGGGGGGGGGTATACATTGTTGTGCCGTTCACTACCAGCTCAAGCTGTTGGTGTTACTGGTTATTAACAGTCTACACCTCCAAAGGCAAGAAGATCCACTCATCTCTCGTTTCTCACTTCGACAAGGCAGAAGATATCGAAAGGTCAGGGACCTTTTGCTTTTCTTTTTTTGCTACACAGAGCACGAGGTAGAGAAGCCACATGTGTTATCTCTATTACATGTGTCAAGGCTGATTTTCAGATCCGTGTCAAGTTAGGTTCCGAACTAGGTCAGTTCTGACCTGAGTGCAATAAGACCCATTGTTTCCAGCAGCTTGATAGAGAAAGAGAGGACCAGATGGACGAGTTGAGACCTTTAAGGTCAGGCTTATTGCGAAAGGATACACTCAGAAAGAAGATATCGATTATGAGGAAACTTCTCGCCGGTAGCCATGCTCAAATCTATCCAGATACTCTTATCCATTGCGTTTCATCTCGTTTACGAGATTTGGCAAATGGATGTCAAGATGGCGTTTTCTTAAGGGCCATCTTGAGGAAGACATCTATATGATGCAGTCAGACGGTTTTATGGCTAACAACCAAGAGCAAAGAGTTTGCAAGTTGCAGAAGTCCATTTATGGACTGAAGCAGGCATCCCGAACTTTGAACATCCGTTTTGACTAGGCAATTAAGTCATTTGATTTTTGTCAAAATCTGGATGAGTCATGAGTGTACATGAAACTGCAGGAGGCAGGGTAGTTTTTCTGTTGACGACATCCTTCTCCTAGGGAGTGCTATAGGGATGTTGTCAACAATGAAAAGTTTAGTTGGCTAAGATTTTTGATATAAAGGACTTGGGAGAAGCCAACTACATCCTAGGGATCAATTACCATTGAGACCGGAAAAATAGGATGATAGGCTTATCCCATGATGCGTACATAGATAAGGTACTGGTACGGTTAGCTATGCTTTGTACTAGACCGGATATCTGTCACGCTGGGTGCCTAGTCAGCAGATATCAGTCTAACCCAGGTCCTAACCATTGGACTGCTGTAAGATGTGTTCTCTAGTACTTGAGAAGGACTAGAGATCACATGATGATTTGTAGCAGTGATGATCTGATTCCAGTCGGTAACACAGATACTGACTTAATGTCAGATAAGGATTCCAAGAAATCAACTGCTGGGTATGTGTTTATGCTATAACCGGTTGAGAAGCAGTTAAGGAAGCAGTTTGGCTTAAAAGATTCCTTATGGAACTTGGAGTAGTACCTTTGGCAGGACAGCCGCTCACAGTTTACTGTGATACCAGCAGGGCAGTCACAAGTCCAAGGAACTCAAAAGCCAAAAACACATACAGAGGGAAATACACATGGTCAGAGAGATTGTGTAGAGAGGTGATACTGCAATCACCAAGATAAACTCTGCAGACAATCTAGGAGATCACTTTACTAAGCTTTTGACCACCAAAGTCTTAGTGCAGTATGTAAATGCGATGAGCATGAGATGCAACCCTGAATGGCATTGAGCCCAAGTGGGAGATTGTTAGTTTTATGGTCTCAATCCATTAAGATTGATGTAATAAATTGATTAATTTCTTTATTTTTCAATATATTCATATTATCATTTCATGAGATGAATGGTGTTTATTACTTAAATGCACATAACCAATACGAATGACACGATGGTTCATGAGATGAACCGGAGTCCATAAGTATACTAGATGCAATACATGTGTATGGATGAGATCCAGATACGGGAGACATGTATAGCAAATCTTATACTTGAATATCTTCACAACCAATGATGAGATTGGACATCTCATCTGATAAGGATGCAGTACTTTGATTCCTATGAGATAGTGTGATTTGTCTCGATCATCAGAATGTAAGATTCTGGATCATAGTGCTGGTACATTGGATGTATTGAAAGACCATGAGAAGCACCTCAAGAACATTGCCTTTACTTTAAGGTCTGCTATCATAATTCCCTAGCAATAGGCTCTCAACCCTGAGACATTTATGAACTCAAGTTTCTATCTATTCATTTGCTTTGAGTCACCAATGAGTAAGGCCAATTGTAGGTCAACACCTCGGTGTCTTGGGTACGTGGTAGTAGGACTGTGGGAACATTTAATGGTCAAGATGGAATCTATCTCTATTATCCCCTTGTGCCAATTAGTGGATTTATCATTGGTAAGTGTACACCCATCTCAATTAAGAGTTAATTGGATGGTACTAATGATTACTATAATTAATTAGGTCTCAAGGATAATAAGATATGGGTCAAAATTGGTGGGACAGTCTGTCCAATTGATCCATGGATAATGATAGAGGGGCCCACTTGTAGTGATAGGGAAGTTTAGGGTCTTCATGTAATTTATTCCTAAGACTGGAGTTCCATTGCATTTATATGGTGGAGTTATTTGCAATTAACTGTGGGCCCGGATTGCACATGAGATGTGGGGTCGCGGTGTCCTAGTTGGAGCCAGCTTTCTATGGAATCCCTAGTGGTCCCCACGCTAGCCCAAGATTGGATCTTTACTAATTCTATTTGAACTCAAAAAGGAAAGCTACTATTTCTATTTGAAGTGAGACTTCTAATAGTGGTAATAGTAGAGCAAAGGGTTATAAGTAATGGAAGTTGGACTTCTAATTATACACTAAGAGAGAAGGTTGAAAAGCTATAAAAGGGGACAAGGGAGGCCTTGGACGTCTATGCACAATTCCTCCTAGGGATTCACCCCCATCATCCCCTTGTGCAAGAGTTGCATTCTTCTCCTTCCCCTTTCTCTCTTTTAGTTCCCTTCTAGTTTCCTTAGAGATTCTAAATAGTCTTTCTCTTGGAGATTCCACCATCTCTCTTGTGGAAAGAGATCTGAAGCGGGTCATAGCGTGGAAGACGATTGGGCATTGGAGATTCTGATCTTAGAAGAGCTCTTCATCAAAGAGTTGAATCAAGTTCTCCATTAGAGCACAACCAAGCTCCATAGGTATTTTCTACTCCTTGTATGTTGTGGAATTTCGTGGTTGCATGTTTAGTGCTGTTTCTATCCTTTTGATAGGTTTGTTTGCTGATCATGATGGCTGAGTTTGAGAACATGCATCCTGGATTAGGTTTTGATGGCTTTTGGATAGATGTTCATCACTTCTAGTTGGTGAAAAGTTTTTGAAACCTATCCAAGAGGTCCACCCACTTCCAGGGTAGATATACATTGTTGTGCCGTTCACTACCAGCTCAAGCTGTTGGTGTTACTGGTTATTAACAGTCTACACCTCCAAAGGCAAGAAGATCCACTCATCTCTCGTTTCTCATCTTCGACAAGGCAGAAGATATCGAAAGGTCAGGGACCTTTTGCTTTTCTTTTTTTGCTACACAGAGCACGAGGTAGAGAAGCCACATGTGTTCTCTCTATTACATGTGTCAAGGCTGATTTTCAGATCCGTGTCAAGTTAGGTTCCGAACTAGGTCAGTTCTGACCTGAGTGCAATGAGACCCATTGTTTCCAGCAGCTTGATAGGCTGGCATTATCGGTGACATCAACATAATTGATAAAAGGGCATATTTTCTTTCAATCAAAGGTCTAGATTTCTCTGTTTGATTTCAAGCTCATCAAAAGTTGGATTTTGAATTTGTTTTCTCTATTATATTCGTGGAGAGCAAATTTGCACATCAAGTCAGTAATTTTTTATTACACGAGCCATTAAAAAACATTTATAATGGTGGTTCATAAGAATAAGGCAGAAGTGGAGTCTTCCTACACGGCCATGGAGGACTTGATTGGAACCGTTGTGGAGTTATCAGAAAATGTTACTTAACTATTTGCAACTATTGCTTAACTCCAAGAAACTCTTGAAAGGATGGATATCAAAATAACAAATTAGGAAAATAATCGACGTAGGGATGATAATCGAGATGATAGAGGAAATATTAAGAATCAATGAGATCAATTATCAAACAATGTTGATTGAGATTTAAGAATTAAACTCTTGATTCCCGAATATGATGGAAAGTCGAAGCCAGATGAATTTATGGATTGGTCAGTGTGCGTCGAATATATTTTCGCACATAAGCCAATGCCTAAGGGCCATAAAGTCACTCTGGTGGCAACTTGATTTCGCAATTATGCTGCAGTACGGTGGGCCGAATTGCAAAAGAAGAGAATGAACCAAAACATTTATCCTGTTGAGACATGGATTGAGATGAAAAATCTTTTGAAGCAAAAGTTCCTTCATGTCAACTACTAAAGAGATCTACATTCAAGCTTTAAGACTTGAAATAATGATCCAAAACGGTTGTTGAGTACTCTGAAGAATTCATGACAATGTAAGCTCGTTGTGGCTTAAATGAGGTCGAAGATGTGTTAGTTGACAGATATTTTCATGGGTTGAGAATTGACATACAACATATCATTGCATTCAAAATTTTTGATAATGTTGATGAGATCATCCAACATACCGAGGCCGAGGATATTGCAAATAATCAAGCCCAAAAATTTAGCGCATCTAAATGGACTGCACAAAAGACCCCATTAATGCAAGATTCTAAATCAAGTGGGTCATTGGAAAAAGTTTTCACCAAACCTGAAGGCCAGAGTAGGATCACGTGCTTTCATTATAAACAACATGGGCATCGCGTAATGGAATGTCCAAAACGCATACACCTCATTGAAGATTATTGCTGGGCCCTTTCATGGTTCGATTGTTGCTTGGTTCCACAGTATTCTCTGAAGGCTTCCTTTCAGGCTTGGTCTATGGGAGTTGGTTCTGCTATAGGCAAGATAATGTGGAACACATCTTTTCTGGCTATCATTTGGACCCTTTGGAAAGAAAGAAACTTAAGGTGTTTTAAAGGGGTTTCCTCTTCCAATGAAGCCATGGCTTTCAAGGTTAAATACCTCATCGTTTCTTGGGTCTCTGTCCTTCCTAATTTTCGAGGATACTCTATAGATGATGTAGGTGTTGGAAAGAGGTGGCGTTCACATATCCCATTCTTCCCCGGGTCTGCCATACCTGGAAGCTCCCCCGCTAGGTACCTTAAAGCTTAATTTCGATGGGAGTGCTATTGGTAACTTGGGCCAATCAGGTATTGGGGGTGTTTTTAGAGATATTGCTGGCGTTAAGCTTATCTCTTTTTGGGGTCCTTCAGGTTTTAAAACAGTAAACGAGGTTGAGATGATTGCCCTTCGGACAGGTCTTCGAGAAGCTGACAAGATGAGTTTTAGAAAATTCATTGTGAAGGAGGGGACTCTTTATGTGCCATAAGATGGGCCTCTGGTTCTTCTAATCCGCCCCGGTGCCTAGCGGATTTCTGTGATGAGGTGACGGTATTGGTCTCCAAGCTTGAAGTTTCCTTTAATCACATTAAGCGGTTTACAAACGGGGCGGCTGATGCTCTAGCAAAATTGGGTGTCGGGAGTGATAATCTTGTAATTGATAATTGTATTTCGCTTGCCAAGTAAGCAACGGTTTTGGGGTTTGGCTTTCTTTTTCCTTTTGCTTCCCTTTCTTGCTTCTCAGTATATGTCTCCTATGCTGTTTTGCTTCTAATAAATTTGCATTACCATTAAAAAAGAAGAAGAAAAGATGCAGGTGATGTGAATGATACTTCAGATGATCCTATAGGGGTAATGACACACAGGAAGTGGAGGAATTAGGTCTCGTGGAGGGTCTTGAAACTCTAATGGTCCTCAAAAAGACTACATCATCTGTTGAGAAGAAATGGTCGTGAAATAATATTTTTCGCTCAAAAGGTATTGCCAATGAACAAACATGCACAGTAGTGATTGATGGCTGCAGTTGTGAAAACATTATATCTCAAGCTCTTATGGATCATTTGAAGCTGAAGGTTTGAAGAATTATCATCCATATTTTGCTAGATGGCTAATGACGGGCAATGAAGTGCAAGTGTGATATGCATGTCCAGTTACTTTTTCAATTGGTGAGGACTACAAAGATATAGTTTGGTGCAATATGCTACCAATGGACAGTGGTGATATCTTATTGGGTCGCCAATGGATGCATGACAAAAATGGCACTCATGGTATGCGCGACAACACGTACACATTCATGCATAGTGGCAAGCAAGTCACACTCCATCTATTGAAACCAGAACCGCCGAAGAAAGGATCAAGAGCCCATCTCACCAAGGAAGCACCTCAAGTACACAATGGTTATAGGAACAATGCCAAGAATTACCGAGTTTGAGGTCAAACTCTTTTCCAACATGGGGGGAATGATGCAACAACATCAATATTTCATTGGAGACAGACTTGTGGGCCACATGTGGGACCCAAGGGAATGTAGAGATTTTCTTATTTTATTAGTTTCTAATTTTAATTGAAGAGTTGAGTTAATAGAATACTTCCCTCGTGGGATATATCGTTGGGGAGTGTTATTCATCGTGATATTGTTTCTGCGGGAACCATCATTGTGCTGCGGCAACTAAAATCCAAATCCTAAGCCTAGGATTTGCATCACAGAGAGAGAGAGAGAGAGAGAGAGAGAGAGAGAGAGAGAGAGAGAGAGAGATGATATGAATATGTGATGTAGGAGCAGTTGGCCACAAAATATATGTGATGCGGGAGCAGTTGGCCCGGATTTTGTGGATGCTATATTTGATTAGGCCCTTGATTATCTGGATCGATTTGATTGATCAAAGGGCCTTTTGATCGATCTCATATGGAGCCCAATCAAGCTTGAGGGCTCAAATATAAAATTGAATGGAATTAACTGTTTTGCTCTATCATTTAAGTTTACAATTTGGCGACTGGTTACTTATGTAGCATATCATGTCAGTTGTGCCTTCACTGATTGGCAGCAGGGCCCTTAACATTCTCTTAATAGTTTTGTGCATGATCAAGTATAAAGTACAAACTACTAGTTTATGCTGCTCAAGAAATCCTTGAGTAGAGTTGTATGGCCATCACATGCATGCCATCTTTCACAGATTATTAGTGTAACTCTATCTGTATGGTGAACGGATTTTGGAAACCATCAAAGTTGAGCATGAGACATCGATGTGGTGGGGGCACCCCAGCCTGGGCATGATCTTGCATGCAGAAACTGGAAGAAGTATTGTGTCTGTTAGGTTCCACTTTGTTGTGGCCTTGTTGGTTTTCAATATGACCAGTCTCGGAAAGATGGGACACTGGTTGAAAATGTAATCATTTCGGAGTTTCCAATGTACCAAGAGATTGTAGTCCTAAGATAATGATTGTTAGTGGGTGCTTTGTGCCAGAACAAATGGGCAAAGGAGTTAGATTGTGTAAGTTTACATATATATGAAGGAAGCTGTGTCCAGATTCTCTTAGAGCACGTTTGTGTAGAGGCAACTTCCATGGAAAGATGAAATTGCCACATCAACAAATTCTATGGTTTTTAAATACCTCGTAAAACCTTTTCTGAGGAAGCTGTTAATTCATGTTTGGTGCAAAAAGTTTTTCCTCGATGAATTGGTGCTAATGTTGTTTGGTGCAGCTGTAGATTTCTTTAGTGAAAACTATTGTTTAGTGAAAACTACTGGGTGGGTGGATCGGTATGTGCATGGGGTAGGTGGGTGGGGTGGGGTGGGGTGGGGTTGGGAGGGGAGGGAGTAGAAAGAGGGAGGCTGAGTGGAGTGGGGGTGGGAGTGAGGAAATGGGGGGTCAGTTTTCCATGGAAATGGACTTCCATAGCCCCCCATAGGAAGTTTATTTCCATGCCTAGGAAGGAAAAAGCTGATGTGGCGAAAAAACAGTTCCGCGGAAAACTGCCGCACCGAACACATGAAAAAGGAGTTTTCTGCAGAAAACCACATCCTTTTCCGTGGAAATGGGCTACACAAACGTGCCCTTGGTGATTGGGCATGTTTTCTTGGTCGTTTTGGCATATAACACACGAGGGAGAGATTTCAAGAAATATCTTGGCCAAAAGGGTCCTGGTTGTTAGTTTGCCTTGTACAACCCTCCCTAGTTTGCCTTGTGAAACCCTCCCAAGAAAAAAAAAGTGAAGTTTTGGTGGGACGACCATTTTCCAGAATTGTTTCCATGGAAGGTTGGGACCTAAGTTTTTGGAATGTAAGAATTTATTCAGTGCTTTTATTGTGCATGTCCTGGTTGACTCCTTGCCCCAACACCCTAGATCTCGTCTTCCCAAAGGTAGGCATGTTATCAAGTCCACAATTTGACTATCTTATGGTGTCTGTAATAGAGGTTCATTCCATTTGATTCATCCTTCATCCTGTTTAGTTAAGCTGCAACTGTCTCTAAAGTTCTCATCAATCAACATATTGGTCTCCCGAGGTTTAGTCAGGCGGTCCTTCAATTTGCCTAGAACAGGAACCCAACAATCGTCAGAGATCCTAACATTCTTTCCATCGGCCACCGCCCACCGTTGGATTTGGAGGATGGCATCTCAATGTTTAATCATGGTCAT
This sequence comes from Persea americana, assembly GCA_029852735.1. NCBI lineage: Eukaryota > Viridiplantae > Streptophyta > Magnoliopsida > Laurales > Lauraceae > Persea > Persea americana. The sequence continues at coordinate 8,870,588 of CM056813.1, read as the reverse complement.
CCAAATTGGAGTCTGTTGGTTAATTATAAATGATTTGAAGGTATAGTTTCTTAGGTTTTTTCTTCGCAGCATCCTTGCCTATGGAGTTTGTGGTGATTGCAAAAACGGAAAAACCTCCAAACAAGATGGGCAACAGGCACTATATATAGGGTTTGGATATTTCTGAGCATAAGCCACCCTCTAAATGCGAGTAAGCATTCACCAGACAATTGGCATACAACCTTTTTTAGACCTACCACCTTGCCGTAGGAACCTTGAACTGATAGAATTGAACTGCTGTTGGCTGTTCCAACTGATTTTCTGATGGGTCTCTCACTATGTCATGACTCAAAACTGAATTACTGCAGTTATCCGATCTCGGGGTGCAAATTAATTATTCATAAATAGGAATAATTCTCCTCAGGATCCGCATGTGTGAGAATGAGAAAATCTCATCACAACATGAATATTTCTGCGGAAGCTTACATGGCCTTGTGACTTGAAGTACGTGGCCCTCGGAATCCTTGTCGCAACCCAACGCTTAACACCAGCATACTAAGATATCATGCATCCTCAAACTGGAAAATCATAAACCATAATATACAAAGCATGACAAGGAACAAGATATTTCATTACCCATATACTAAAGTTACAATATAAAAGTGCATTAATTACAACCCAGAAATGAAAGGCCTGTAAAACATAAATAAAATGAACACAAAAGATACCCCCAATGTTACGGTAACTCAAAACAAGATTGGATGTCTAATTGACACCATCAACCCAACTCTCAACTAAGCATTGCGGCTCCACAGCCGCCTCCGCAAGCACTTCCTACAAACCTGGGGGTAAACCTAGAACACCAAGTGTAGCTTGGTTTTGAAAAATTGGCAAGCAATTCAAAATAAATAACAATGTATGTATATCAAAGAAGATAAATGACAGATGCAGGTTAGCAGAATTGCAATATAAATAAACTAGGCAGATCATGCTTGATTGGTAAGCAATTGCGTAAAGGATCAATTTAAAGATAGTATAACACCATATACGGGAAACAGAATAAACTGGTAACATAGCAAGATGGCAACCCCAGTTAAATTCTCATAACTGCAAGGCAGATATAGGAGTGCCGAGGAGAGAGCTCACAGGAAAAGGGGCCAACTCACGCAACTGCGTGGCAGAACCATGGGGAGACAAAAGCCCAACTTATGCGACGGATACATGAGCACCGATAATGAGGTGGAAACAGGAAACTAACTGTAGTAGTAAATAAACAGGCTAAATCCCAAGACAGTTGGGGCCAACTATCAGGGGACCGAAGCTCGGTGGTGCTGACTCTAGGGTCAAATAACTGGACTATTAATATCAGGTCATGTCTGGTTAGGGAACTATTTCATAGGCTAGCATATCAGGGTAGGAAACCTGTGACATGGAGGAGTAGCCCTCGCGTATCATGTAATAGTAGGACAGACTTGTAAACAGGGTAAACTGCCTAACCCTAACCTAGCAAGGCTAGTAATACATGACATCATAAAAGATGAACTTCACGAAACTGGTCAAGCAAGTTCGATTCAGGGTAGAAAAGGGTAAGGGTTTGGGCGCAGTCGGACAACATTTCGTCATGAAATGGTCCAACCTGAATGCGTAAAAGAGTATAGGTTGGATCCGAGTGACTGGACAAGGCAGGGCAATTGAATGCTCCTATGCCGAACCAAAACACTCCAGCAAGGACCCGGTCACTAGGGAGAAGCAGAGCAAACAATGCGGGCTAATTCCCGGACATGACCCACATATGTCAATTTGCTATGGCTAGGCAGGGCTGGTTCAAGTGACAAGTAAAAAGAATTCAAGTGAAAGTGCATACTCCAAGAATCCGTGTTAAAGTAACGGATCAGCCATAATTGATTATAAGCATTCAAGGAAACCATTACAATCACCAGCCTAGGTCTTGGATCACCATTCACATGCCAACACAATGCTAATGGGCACAAGTTTCGAAGTTTCGGGGCAAAGTCAATGTTTGGTCAAACTACCCTGATTTATGATGAAATTGGAATTTTGAAGGGTTTCAGGGCTTCGAATGAATCGAAGTTGAATACAAAAGTTGTCCAAAATGATGATCCCGATCTAGAGAGCTGAAAAACACAATTTTCAGAATTTACGAATAACCCCCTGAACTTTCCTGAAATTGTAAATACGTCCTCTAAGGCATCAAACTAGGTTCAAAGGCTCTCAAAACTTTCCAAAGCTATTAAAAAGCTATTCTAACCCTCAAACCAAGATAAATTAGCCTATAATCCCACCTAGTGAACAACCACACACTTAATTAGCACTAATCACAAAGATTTGGGGTCGGGGTCTTACACACTAACTGCTTCACAATTGTTGAAGTTATGGATTGTATCAGAGTTCTATGACCTGTTGGGGACAACCTTACTCCTTTCCATAGGGACCATTTCTTTCCAATCTTTGCTATCGTGTTTTTGATCTTCGAGGCCTTTTGAGGTTTGAATTCAAACTATCCTGATGGAGTCGTCTTCTTGGTTAATGGTTAAATGATGCAGGCCACATCGATGATTAGCCAGCCCACTGGGTCAAAGCCCATAAAAAGATCTTCAAATCGTGCAAGAGTCTTTGTTTTAGTAGTATGTGAATTTTAGGGATAATTATGAGATCAATTAGAAAGTTTATCTTATTTTATTTAGAGCTTATTTTAATTAGAATTGTTTCCAAGAATATATTAGAGTTAGAGTCTTTATAAAGAGATGTAATTCCTCTCATTCAAAATGCATCGATTAATAAAGTTTATATTGTGTTTGTGGTGTGAGACGGAGACAGTTTTGGATCCCTAAGCCTTTGGCTTCGAGATTAGCCCGTTGGCTATTCTCCCTTTCCCGCATTGCATCATCAAAGCCGTTTTGATGCTTCTTTTGATGTCCAAGGGAGTTCCTTTGCTGACGACCACACTTGATTTTATGTGATTAATCAATTGTGCCATTCTTCCCCATATTTTCCTAAAATCTTGGTGAGACCTCATTTGATTGAAAGAAGATCGAGAGATCTTCTACATATTGAAGGAGGCCTATTCGGTCTCCTTTCGAGGATTGGGATGTGAGTATGTTGTTATGGGATCTGCCAAGCTATAAAAAGCTCGAGTGAGGGCATCCCCACAGATCAAGTAGAGGCATGGGTAAGAGGATCTCCTTGACGTAATCCTCTAGTGGGGACAAAAGGACTAGTGAGATGTCCATTGGTGGCCGTCATGACACAATGCATTATTGATGCAGCAGGACAATGCAAGGCTATCTAAAATGATGATGATAAGATCCAAATAGCACTTTTAACACAAGTAACTTCCAAACACAAAAAAAAGTTCAGACCACATTATTATTTGGAATTTCAAAATTAGAGATTATGGATGATTCCTACCTTGCAACAATCCCTCAATACTAATCCCTCGGATTCCCAATTGAGGGCCTAACGGTAGGAAATTCCTTCCACTAGCTTAGGGTTCAACCTAATTGCAACGGTTTGTTGTCCCCTTTAAGGATTTGTTGAATAAGGCTTAATTCAAAGGGTTTCAACAATGAAATGAGGCCTGCAGTGGGTCCACTAAGGATCTGCTGGGCTGACCTGGATGGAAATGGGTCAATTTTGGACTGCTGGACGTGGTTGGGCTGGTGCCAACCCAGTTGGGCCGGATCCCTCAAAGGCCCACTAGGGTTTGGGCCCAAGTAAGGTGGCTGTTTGGTGCTCCAAGTGCTGTACGGCAGACTGTTTGGCTGTTTTGGCAGGATTTGGAAAGGAAAGTAGGAGATGGATAGGGTTTAGGTAATGTTGGTTGTAGAAGAAGGGATCTTGGGGAAGATGAGGGGAGGGGTTTTTGGATGGTGTCTTGTGGGAAAAGAATGGATTGGGGAAGAAGAAGAAAGAGAAACAATGAAAGAATCTCACAAAGAAAGATAGAAGATTACCAATTAAGAAGATTCTTTGATCGTATTCACGTAATTTTTTTGGCATCACACCATCCCAATCTCAAGGAGGAAGAAGATGGGGGCTGCTCTCCAACAAAAGTTTCTTTTCTTTTCTTATTCATTCATCATCTCCAGTGTTTTACAAAAGGAAGCCTTAAATACTAGAAGACAAACTGTGAGAACTTGGTTTGGCGGCACCCTTAACCATGGGGCATAATGTGTCAACTGCGGGCTTCCAACGGTGAGTCTCCGCCATTCCCGCATCAGAAATATCCAAGTCCTAACCCTGGGCTTATAAGTCAAACCTCGTATTAACTCAACATGATGCCTTTTAAAGCCGTACGGTCTGGGGTCCCATAAGAACTCTGGAGTTAAGCGTGCTCGCCCAGGAGCAGTACCGAGATGGGTGAGACTGCCTGGAAAGTCCTTGTGTGCGTACGTGGGCCAAAGCAGACGATATCATGTTGAGTTGGACAGGGCTGTGACAATTGGTATCGGAGCGAAGGATGACTCTATTTCCAGTGGGGGAGAGTGTGAGAACTTGGTTCGGGTGACACCGTTAACTATGGGTCGTAGCGTGTTTATCAAAGGCTTCCAATAGTGAGTCTTTGTTATTCCTGCATCGGAAATATCCAAGTCTTGCCCCTAGGCGCTTATAAGTCAAACATCGTATTAACTCAACATGACTCTTTTAAAGCCGTGCGATCCCGGATCCCATAAGAACTCCAGAGTTAAGCGTGCTCGCACGGGAGCAGTACCGGGATGGGTGACCGCCTGCAAAGTCCTCGCGCGCGCACGTGGACCAAAGCGGACAATATCATGTTGAGTTGGGCGGGGCTGTGACACAAACCCTGCTTAATCTTAACCATCAAAACACAATGACCGACCAAGATTAAAAGGCCTCTCAACTAAGTAGAACAAAACACAACCGAACCATATAGAATAAAACTAAAACTGACCGAACATAATAAATAAATAACAGGAGAGGTGGTTAACGTGGACCAAAACGAACAATATCATGCTGAGTTGGGCGGGGCCGTGACACAAACCCTGCTTAATCTTAACCATCAAAACACAATGAATGGCCAAGCCCAAGATTACATCTCAACTACATAAAACAAAACATAATTGAACCACATAAAATAAAATTAAAACTGACCAAACACAAAATAACTAAAAGGAGAGGTGGTTGGTCGTCCACGCTATATGGTCCCCCCTTCACTAACTTGCAATGCCATTGCCATTTTAACTTCCTTGCATCTTCCCAATGGTGGGGCCTTAACAACATTATGCAAGCCGGCTCCTTGATTGCCATAAACCCAATGAGGGCTCTTCAACAATCCAATGTCATGACCATCATGATCTAGTAGCTGGATTTTCACCAACTCACGATCCAACGGTGGATCTTCACCATCCTCGCAATTGGTGATAAGAAAATACCCATCCATCCATAGGGAAGGTTGTAATTGGGCCTTCATCCCTTTATTCCTTTGATATGTTTTAAATGCTTGAGGCCCGATGTCCACATCAATTATCCAGGCTAGTACCGCATTGTTGAAACCAAATTCTTGAATGCATTGGGTTAGAAAAGGCCACGGGATCATGTCATAAGCCTTATCAATGTCAATTTTGACTACACAATTTTCTTCTTACGTAAACTTTGAATCATATGATGAAACTGTTGATATACATTGTTATGTCGTTCACTAACAGCTCGAGCTTTTGGTGTTACTGGTTATTAACATTGTATTAGAGGCAGAGGTAATGAGTTCAAAACCCTTGGGAGGTATGTTACCTCCACATGTCTGGTCTGTTCGGTCTGTTTTTGGGTTTCGAATTCGAACGGCCTCCCGTTTGAAAAAAGAGGGTTGGGGGTGGGGGGGTAGTATACATTGTTATGCCGTTCACTAACAGTTCGAGCTTTTGGTGTTACTGGCTATTAACAGAAACAACTCGTTTGGCATCAGGTTATTTCCGTGGTTCTCTTTCTTGGCATGAATGTGCCTTGAGTTGAGACTCTGGTGTACAATTCTCTAGGAGAGGTCTTTCTCTGTTGATGAGAATTTTTGTGATTATTATATTGAACATTAAACAGGTTAATTGGTTGAAAATTGGAGAGCTAAGAAGCTACTTTTTTGGGGAGGAGCACGATTGTTGTTTGGTTACTACCCCCTTCTAATTGGTTTAGCTATTAAGAACTCTTGGAGAAGTAGATTACTTCACTCTTAATGGTTCCCCAAGAGTTTTGGAAGAAGGTGGCGTTGTGCCCATCTGGTCTAGGCCCTTATCTTTTCCTGTGTGAAACACTACTCGATAAATCTCTTCCTCTGTTGGAATGTGAAGAATTTGCTAATTAGCCACCTTGGAGATAACCTTAGCTAAAAGTTTGTGATGGGGACATCATGCCTAATTCCCCCAATTCCTTCAAGGTCTACCAAAGGAGGAAGCGTAGGGTGGCGGGTCAAGCTATGATGTGGATGGATGATGTGTATCATGACTTTGCTTGCCAAGATGTCATAAATCCACCGTTGGATTACCACTAAGATGATATCCGATGGTTGGATTTTGGCAAATCTACCATTAGGAGAGAAGGCCCTATGTGTGCAGTCACATAGAAGGCCCCACTTTGGGAAGTGCCACATGGGTTGAAATAAAAGGGTTTTTAAAGTTGAGAGGGGCCCAAGTTATTTAATGAAGAATAGAGTCATAAAAAGGGGCCCATGTTCATTAAAGAAGAGAATAAAGAATAGGAGGAGGGGGGGGGGGGGGGGGGGGGGGGGCGCACTTAAGAGAAAAGGCTCTCGGGAGTCGTGCACACAAGTCCTCCCCCATCCGTTTCTTATTCTGTCCTTTTGCTTCCTTTTTTTATTATGTGATGATGTCATCACTTAGGGCTTATAATAATAAACTGTCTTGGTTTCTTTCTTCCTTATGCTATGCTATCTTGTTATGAAACTTTGAGATTAATGAAAGGAATGGATTTTCCCTTTTCTTCTCTGTGAGTCTCTTGGGTTCCCCTTGCTCAAAAGACGTAATGCCTCTGGATCGGAGTTTGCTGAGAGCCCAATCAAAGGTATCCTCTTCTCTTTCTCTATTTCTTTTTCTACGAAGCAAACTTCCTGCACTAACCCTAAATCTCCATTTAAGATCCTGATCATTAGATCTGCGACCCTTATCGCTAGATCTCAACCCAGGCTTTCCCGAATAATCCATCCCGCCCAACCCCTGCCCAAATCATCACAAGAAATACGAGATCCGCACAATTGGGCAACCCTAGGTTTTCCCCAGTAGTTTATCTCACCCAACCTCTGCCCAGATAACCACAAGAAATACGAGATCTGCACAATTAGGCCTTCCCTAAGCATTTTGGGAGTTCTATCTTCCATTGAGATCCTACCCATTCATCTGAGAAGGACTTTTACTGCAGGACTGCAAACCTATTTTGGATCAATTACTGATTCTCCCATTAGGTTGCAATGTTTATCAATATCAATGGTGTGTTTCAAGTTCATATTAATTTTAATTCTAAATTTGATCTGATCTCATTATACCTTATTAGGTTAGATTTCATCTTGTCCTGAATCAGTTTGGGGATGTCACAATAATTAGATTGGCTTGTCTAAGCAGTGAATAACTTGTTGGAAAAGTCCCAGCAAAGTTGATTGATATCTGCTATCGAGTGATATTCTTTGCCCTTCGAGTCCTTTAGAAAGTGAACATGGTGCTGTCGGTATTTTTTTCGCTAGATGGATGAGTGGTACATAATGTGTGAGACAACCTACCTGGCCAAGAATCAATCCCTGGGCAGCTGTGTGACATGAGACAACCTGGCCACTGGGGTTTCTCGAGTCTCTCATGCTGTCGGTGATTTGATTTTGCCATTTTATGAAAGAAGTTTGTGTGATAATCACCATTTTGGAGCAAGTCACCTTGAGATGTCGTCCCCTAATTCTCTTCTTGGCGAATTCTTAGTGAGTGCCAGTGTTGAAGGTCCTGTTCTAGCTCTTGAAGGAACCAGGAAAAGGGGTTCCTTCGGTGTTTTTGAACGACCACGATTTGATAAGAGTCCTCATTGCTTTTCTGAATTGACCAAATATTTGAGTGTGCCATTGGGAGAGGAAACCAGCTAAGACATGCAGATTTTGTCTCTGAGTTTTCCCCATCTAAGTCCTACAGCTAAATTTGTTACATTTACTCTATGGAATTTTTTCTCGATGTGATTTGTTACTTCCTTATTTGAATCAATGCTGGCTCTTTAAGCAACTTTTTTCAGTTAGTTGAATGTTGCATGCATTTGTTCATTGGATTATCAAACTGTTAATTACCTGTGCTGACTCCAGTTTATTCTTTGGCATTTTCAGGAAACCAGCAAGGATATTGATGGGAACAAATATAAGCAAAATCTTCGACTTCCTATCCAGAGATATGCATTAAGATTCTTGAGATATAGTAAATCTTCTGATTGTTCTGTTCAAGCTCAAACACCAATGACACCTGACCGGAAATCCAATGCACAGATCTTGCAATTGTCATGTGAAGATCAATATTCAGAAGTATGGGCTAGGTCTTTTTCCATATCAGATTAGATTTCATGGTTGTACTTATTTTTGGTGATGGCTTGTTGAAAGAAGTATACTCTTTTATTTTTAAACACCTTAAATGTGATTTTCTTTCTTGATTTTATAATGTCATACTTGACTGGTACTCATATTTCTAGGTGTCGTTCTGTGTGTAACATTTGTTGTTCTTTTGCGTTTGGATGCCCAAAGAGCATTAATTGCCGTGATTTTTCCTTGGCAGGAAAACCTTTTCTATACAGTCCCCCTTGGTGCAATGGAAGAGTACAGAAATTCTGTCAGTTCTCATTGGGCACAAAATGAGGTGAGCATATGCTTGCATATTGTTCTTCATGCGTCTGAGAAATATGATAAATAGAACATAGTAATCTTAGTATTGTTATGATCTCTAATGCTTTGACTTTTCTGAGTAGAGGAATAATCTAGTGAGGGATGGCCTTTATACCGAGGACTAATGAGGTCCTCATTGTGTGACTACATGAATTGTTGTTTGATGATTGGACAGTAAGCGCCGCAGTGGCTTCCATCTGGCCAAATTACCCTGATTGGATGATAAAATGTTAAGGTTGTGCGCCTGTTCGAAAGATGGTTATGACAACTGCTCCAACCCTGTATTTTGTAGGCCCTTGATTTAGTGGCAATGATCCCAGATCCAATCATGATTTTTTAGGCCACATACAGTATACAAAGGGGTCTCTTCTGTCCAACCATCCATGAAAATCCAGTTGACCTCATGTGGGCCTCCCTAGGTGTCATTAAAAAATTATGAAGCCGTTCCTCGTATAAAATCCCTTTATGCAAGTGTTAGATGAAATGTTATTCTTGACATACTTGTTAAAACCCGGTGTTTGAGCTATTTAAGTATTATATGGACGTGACAATGATGATCCTCTAATTCAATTGGGGTGACCGATGGATCCATCAGCCTTAGACTACCAAGCCCACAGCCTATATGGTCATGAGTTACGTAAGAAGGCCCATTGGAGCAGGTACATGACCACCCCTCCCCCTTGGTGGGAGCTGGGCATGAGCAAGGTCCCACATTTTAGGTGATTTATAACATGTCAATTATGTCGTGGGTTCCATTTGGTTGCTAATTCATAAAATCCTAGACCTAAGTCTTATTTTTATTGAGAGCCCTAGTGGTGATCTATTTCTTGTTGAAAGAGCCTTGGTTTATTTCTATTTTTATATTTTGGGTAAGGGATGATATATAATTAATTTTAGTTCTAAAGGGACAACTCCAAAAATTCCCGCGGTTCATGCTACCATCAACTTATAATTTATGGTTTCTCCATCATGTTGAATGTTGTAAATGTGCAAGTTTATTCTCAAGTGCTGACACCCAGATTTAATCAAGCTTCATCTTACGTTTTAACTATTGGGATTAAATCCAACAGATTGGCACAGTCCATTGTAAGTGTACAAGATTCATAGAATGGAAGTGAAAAGGTTGGAATAATGTCATGTATCCCCTTAGGGTCGACTGAATCTGTTTATATAATGTGTTTAATGGGTTTAATGACCCAATCAACATATACAAGTAAGGAAGGATCCTCAGACCAGGTCCACAATCTAAGGTCTAATTACAGGATACAAGTAAGAAAGGATCCTCAGACCAGATCCACAATCTAACGTCTAATTACAGGAGACTACATTAATATACACGTGTAATTGAATAAGATACAACTAGGAAAAACGTGTGGAAATCTGTGGGACCCATTATGTGTGGGTCTTATTTTCTGTACACTCCCTCTCAAATTGAGGTGGATTAGGCAAGAGCAACAATTTGGAAGAGAAGTAATCATGGCTAGACTTAGGCATGGCCTTGGTAAACAAATCTGCCAGCTGATGTTTAGAAGAGACTTGAGGAAGCTGAATTGTTCCTTTGACAACACATTGGCGAATAAAGTGACAATCTACTTCAATATGCTTAGTGCGCTCATGAAAAATCGTGTCCTTCGCAATACTGATGGCACTAGTGTTATTGGCATGTAGAGGAGTGGGACCATTAAGAAACACACCAAATTCTCTAAGTAAACGCCGAAGCCAAATGATTTTGTTGCTTGCAGACGACATAGATCTATACTCAGCTTCAGCGGAGGACTTGGAAACTGTAGTTTGCTTCTTACTTTTCCAAGAAATAGGGGAGGTACTAATAAACATGGACCAGGTAGTGGTAGATCTGTGAGTGTCAGGACAGCCCTCCCAGTCAGCACCAACATATGCTATTTAGTTCCAATGTAGAGGAGGAGGAATAGAACAACGTTTTATCAAGAGTTCCCTGAATATATCGAAGGATACGATAAACAGCCGCAAGATGAGGTTTGTGGGGGTCGCTCGCAAATTGACTACTAGTATGAACAACATAAGAGATATCGGGCCTCGTCATAGTGAGATACAATAGACTACCAACTAGTCGCCGGAATAAAGACGGGTCAGAAAGAGGATATCCATCTTTTTGGCAGAGTTTGACATTAAGCTCAAGCAGAGTACCACAATGTCTAGCATTAGTGAGCTGAGCCGAGGCAAGGAGATCTTCTGCATAATTCCTTTGGTTGACACAAATACCTTCCTTTGTTCTAGATATTTCTAGGCCTAAGAATTATGTTTGAGGACCCAGATCCTTCATCTTGAATGTGCGCAGAAGATGAATCTTGAGTTCTTTGATGCCAATGGCATCATTTCCATTGAGGATCATGTCATCCACGTACAACAGTAATTGGTACAACCACGTGCAGTCCGTGGAATGAAGGGTCAGCTATCATTTGGGCTTTGATAGAAGCTTGCACTTAGAATAGCATGTCAAAACTTGTCAAACCAAGCACAGGGGGCTTGTTTTAGTCCATACAAGGATTTGTTTAAGCGACAAACATGTTTTGGGGGGCATGCATAACCTAGAGGCGGACGCGTGTATACTGTCTCTTGAAAATCACCATGCAAAAATGCATTTTTGACATCCATCTATCAAAGGGGCTGGTAACGAATCGCAACCACTCCCAATAAAGCTCGTACAGAAGTCATTTTAGCAATTGGAGCGTATGTCTCTTCATAGACAATTCCATATTCCTGTTTAAAACCTTGTGCAACCAACCGTGTTTTGTATCTATCAATATTGCCGTCAGATTTCTCCTTGATGGAATAGATCCACTTACTATGAATAACAGAGGCATCAGCAGGAAGAGGAACAAGATCCCAAGTCTGATTAGCTTCAAGAGCAATTAACCCATCTGTCATTGCATCATGCCAACAAGGTACTTGGTCGGCCTGAGAAAAAGAGGTAGGAATAGAAACAGGTTCTTGGGAAGTGCTTACCATAGAAAAACCAAATTTCTCAGGCTTTTTAATAAGACGAGTAGAATGTCTTAAAGGAGGAGGTTCTGGAGGGAGGTTACCTTCTGGAGTAGGAGGAGGAGCCGGAGAGGGTAAGTGATCTTCAAGGACAGGTGTTGTAGAAGGAAGGGTATGCGATCTGCGAACATAGACCTGGGTGGGTTGATCGGGTGGAGGAATTTGTGAATAAGGAAAAAGAGGAAGATAAGATATATTAGTGGGCTTTGTATTAGGGCTCTGAGAATAATGGGGAATATTTTCAAGAAAACAGGATTTCGTGAAATATGAATACGATGAGTGGTGGGTTCATAATAGTTGAATCCTTTGTGTTCATCGCTATATCCTACAAAGATGTACTTTATAGCTTGAGGAGAAAGTTTGGATCAATCATTTGAAGGCAAATGAACAAAACAAAGACACCCAAAAACCCGGAGATGGGAGTAGGTGGATGAGAAAAAAGACATTGGTAAGGAGATATGTTGCCTATGATGGTTGTTGGAAGCCTGTTGATTAAGTAGACAGTAGTATGAGCTGCTTCACACCAAAAAGCAGGAGGGACAGAAGACTTCACAAGAAGAGCACGAACTGTCTCAAGAATGTGTCGACGTTTCGTTTCTATGATCCCATTTTGTTGTGGTGTATGGGGACATGACTTCTGATGAATAATTCCATTTTCAGATAAAAAGGTGGAAATTTCACTAGATGTATATCCTCTCTGAGTCAGACCGAATGCTTTTGATAGATTTTCCAAACTGTGTGTGAACCATGTTGTAAAATTTTTGGAAGGTACTAAAAACATCAGATTTAGAATGCAGGAAGTAAATCCATGTGTAACGACAGTGATCATCAATGAAAGTAACATAGTATTTAAATCCTAGTCTGCTTAAAGTAGGGGCAATTCCCCACACATCAGTATGTATTAAATCAAAAGATGCAGCAGCTCTAGTATAATGCATGGGAAAGGGTAAAATCTGACTTTTGCTTAAACAGCGGGATTCACAATTAGGTTCTTTAAAATGAGAAATCATATTATTAGTAAATGAAGAGTCCAAACAACCATGCTGAAACAAAAAACAAAGTCTATTCTTATTTAAATGGCCCAGCCGCCTATGCCAGAGAGGCCATAGTTTATTCAAGGCATTGGAAGAGGAGGTAGACAGAGATGCTTGTCCATTGTCCAATAGAAAAAGACGTCCAATTTTACTCCCTATCCCAATCACCTTCCCAGTCTGCCGTTCCTGTATCACACAACCAGAAGATGAAAATTACACTAAGTATCCACTATCAACCAGTTGGCCTACTGAAATACGGTTTGCAGAGAGATTTGGAACAAAATAAACATTGGAAAGTTTAAGAGAACATTGTTGTGGAGTGGTGAATTCCAAAGACCCAATGCCGGAAATGGGTAAATGGTGGTCATTGGCAGCTGTAATGTGTTCATTTCCATCATAAGGTTTGGTATGAGTGAGATTTTGTGCAATGGCAGTCATATGGTTAGAAGCACCAAAATCTAAAACCCATGCTGAAGAAGTAATAGATGAAGGAAAGGTAGAAGACGAATGAAGTGCAGAAAAGGTTGAAATAGACCGACCAAACATACACATGGAAGTAAATGCAGAAGTAAGAGATGCATTAATGAGCTCTTTAATCTGCTCGGGAGACATCGTCGTTGCTTGAGAAGATGTGCTTTTAGAGGTAGCTGGTTGTGAGTGAGCTTGGAGGGCAGTTTGTTGGTTGTGAAGCTTTGGCTGAGATTGCTCATTCCGTTGAGGTGGTTGCCTGGACCTTGGTGCACTCTGAGATAATGTGTCCTGTCCTCTTGCAATAATTCCAAAACAAATTTCTTCAGTAGTCCTTGGCTATATGGCCATAGCCCTTACATTCGTAACATTGGGTTTTCTATCCAGCAGATGTGAGAAGTGCAGTGTTTTCAGATGTTGGAGCGACAATGGCCTGTGGTTCATTGGTCATACTGTGCTGCAATTGGAGCCTGATTTCTTCATGAAGAACTTCTTGCACACAAGTATCAAGATCAGGAGAGATTTCCCAAATCCCAATTCATCAGAGCACCCCGAACAGATTCAAACTCAGGATTCAAGTTCATTAAGAGTTGACTGACACGAGATTCTTCTTGTAGCTTCAGGGCATGAGTGAGGAAATTGGAAGGCACGGTATTAAGAAGCATGAAGTCCTTCTCGGTCCATAGTGCAAGGAAACCATTGTAGACTGACATGAGATTCTTCTTGTAGCTTCAGGGCATGAGTGAGGAAATTGGAAGGCACGGTATTAAGAAGCATGAAGTCCTTCTCGGTCCATAGTGCAAGGAAACCATTGTAGTACTCCTGAACATTTTTATCTCCTTGACAATATTTGGCCAGTTCAGTGTCCAGATAGAATTTCCCTGCTTTATTGGTTTGGTGATACAGTTTCCTCAAGTGGTTCCACATTTCAGAAGCTTTGGTGTAGGCTTGCAAGGATAGAGAGATAGATGGATCAATTGAGTTAAGAATCCATTTTACAACTTTGCATTATTTTGTCTCCAAGTTGTAATTGCTTTTTCAACAGTAGTTTTATATGCAGTGCCTACAATGTCTGATGCAATAGGCAGTGGATCTGACCTATCCAGAATTCCCAACATACCTGGTCCTTCCACATAGTTCTTAAGGTGGAAGGACCAATTCATATAATATTTACCAGCTAATTTGACTGGAATAATTTCTCCCTTGTCCATTATAATGTCAAAACTTTCAACAGATATCGATTTAAAGTCAAAGAGGGAGACATCACAGACAATAGAGGAAACTGGGAAAAATCAATTTAAAGTCAGAGGGAGACCACATAGACAATAGAGGAAGCTGGGAAAAACAAATGGCCTGGACGACCAATTTTCTTGGAGCAGAATTTCCAAAAACCAATATTCAGCAACCACAGTGCTAATACAACTTCCAGGTTATGATAAGTATCCTTTCATGCAGCTAAACCCCATATTTTAAGCAGATCCAATGGTTAAAGGCAGAGATAAATGAAGAAGAAGAAAATTGTTCTTCAAAACTGACGCCAGTGAGAGGTTTAGAACCCAACCTTTAGTTGCTCGAAAAAATGAAGAAAAGGCCTGATAATTCCCAGAATAAATAGGCGATCCTGATGATGGCTTCCTTCCACGATTTGGATCACAGATGGTGGGGCCGACTTTGTGATCAGACGGTCAGATACACCTTTCTGCTAACCAGAATGTGATGAAGGAAACACAACTCTGCTTCCTTGATGCAACCGATGGGAAGAGACAAAGTTTCCCATTGTTGTTGAAGCCAAAAGACCCTAATTGGGCTCTGATACCATGTGTCAGACATTGATAGAATGGTAGTGAAAAGGTTGGAATAATGTCGTGTATCCCCTTAGGGTCGACTGAATCTGTTTATATAATGTGTTTAATGGGGTTTAATGACCCACTCAACATATACAAGTAAGGAAGGATCCTCAGATCAAATCCACAGTCCAAGGTCTAATTACAGGATACAAGTAAGCAAGGATCCTCAGACCAGATCCACAATCTAAGGTCTAATTACAGGAGACTACATTAATATACACATGTGTAATTGAATAAGAAACAACTAGGAAAAATGTGTGGAAATCTGTGGGACCCATTATGTATGGGTCTTATTTTCTCTACATCCATAGCTTCCAGAACTTGCATTAATACCACAGCACCTGGCTGTACAGACAGTTGACATCAACCCTTACCGCTGCAACTCAAGACTCTCATGATCTTGCTTTGATACCAAGTTGTAAATAGGTTTATCAGAAAGAGAGATAGTGAACCTGAGAGGAGAAAAGAGAGGAAGATAAAAAAAGGGGAAGGGAAGAAAGTGAAAGTAGAAAGAGTAGTTGTGCTGGAGCATTCATGCCCATGCCGAACTCTCCTTTTTCATTAAATAGTAATGAAATCCTAAATAACTAAGGGTAAGCTACCATAGTTAACAATATAAAAGTAAAGTCACCATACCTATAATAACCACTTAGATATTAATGCTAACGCCTATATCATCTTCCTACCTGCAATAAACATTTCGGTAGTTTTAAATATCTGACAGCATATAAATTTACTTGTAACCAAGATAAGTGATCTTAGTTATGTTATTTATATTTCTTATTGGTTACTTAATGTAGCTGGCAAGTTCAAAATGATTTAAAAAAAAAACCCTAAAATTGATAATTGTTTGCATCTCAAGATTTCAGGGTTTTATATTGAAATAAAATACAATTACAAAGAATATTGTTTTATGATAATGACAATATTCATTGTTCATCTGCATTTTTTTTTTTTTTTTGGAAAAAAAAAAAGGATAAACCCCAAGGAAAGGGTTTCTTGGGAGCTGTTTACCCAGTTATCAGTTGAGGTAACTATGGCTGTAAATTTTGGTTAGTCAACTCCTTTAGTGACATATATTGTACTCTTGGTAGCAATATTTATTTATTTATTTTGATCTTGATGATGAACCTCTTTTTCTGGGATGATGTTGCCACCTGAGAATGAAAAGGATAACATTTACTTTATCACTTTATTTTACTTGTCAATAATGGAGGAAAAGCGAGTTGCTCTTCTTTCTTGTAGGTGATCTTCTCGACATCACACCAAGGGAGGGCTCTGATGACATCACTCTATCCAAGATCAAAGAGCGACCAAAGTTTCTCACTAAAATTAACAGTGTCTTTTATTTCTAATTATTAGATACAATTTATGAGGATTTTAGCCCTGATCATATGAAACTAGTAATTTGAATCCCTTTTTACATGTTAATCAACCACTTCGATTCCTTAAGAAACAAGACTTAAATAGTTACCAATTAAAACTCTTTAAATGACTGCCAGATAGGACTCTTGACCTAATAAGTCTTGAAATCTACTCTGTTATTGCCTTGTTGGACTGAGTAATAGAAAATTTGCCAAACTATAGGGAAACCGGAAACCTGACTTTCAGAAGAATTTTTTTAAATGATTGGAGCAAAAGAAATCTGAAGGGGTTTATGTGCACAATGGATGGGGCCCATAGGCTGCCAATGGTCCCCTTTGAAGGCTTCCAAGCTACTAAACTGCATCAGTCAAGCAGCCTGATGAAACATGAATGTTTATAAATACACATAATTTTTAAATTGTTGCATGCATAGATTTGAATGTTGAGGTTGAGCTTTGAATATATGCTCAGTACCCTTATGAGTGGTTTCATGTTTTTTAGATTGCCAGAATCCATCATTTATCTCTGTTATTTACAAAAGTACTTTATGGTGAAATTGTCAAATGAATACTATCTCCTTTGGAACTGTGCTTGCGCAAACATTCTTCCTGATAGTGAAATGATTTTCTTTTAGTTCATTTATGGTACTATTTGTAGTATCTATATTACTGAATTAATGTTCTTTTCAGAGAACTGGCAACACCATGTTCCAAGACGAGGTCGAGACATCTTTGTTTGATTCTGTAGCAGGTATTGGTTAGGACTGGTATGAATTTTTTCTTTGCCTATCAATTGACTAACTTTGTGTTCCTGATACCCTTTTATGTGGTTTCAGAGTTTGGATCTCGAGGGAATGTGGATGAAGAGGATGAAGGAGAGGTGGGCATCTACTATTTGCCTAGAGGTTTTGAAGGTACTAATCCATCAAAATATGTTCAAAGAACAAAGAAAAGCTGGCAGAAGTTGAATGATGCAAGATCTTATGAATTGGGGTCTGATTTGCCTTATGGGCATTGCCAAGAAAGCAAACCAGGAAGTCATTCTTTGCCATTAACAGTGAAAAGGCCTTCCAGTAACCTACATCTTGGTTCAATTCCGACAAAGCGTGTACGTACAGCTAAAAGGCAAAGAGCTGTAAGTCCATTTGGTGTTGGAGTTGCTGGTGGTGGACAACTGGAAAACAAGACTGAGGCTTCAAGTGGAGATACTACCTCTTTCTATGAAGACCAAACTTCAGTACATGGTGGATCACAGACTAGGAAAATGTCAGAAGTTGAGTCCACAGGGGACCTTGTAAAGCAGTTACCTTTTGACACTACAGGCAAATCGACAAAACTGAAAAAGAAGGCGGCTAAGCATTTGGGATTTAGAAACACATTGAGTTCAAATGACTCGGCTGGATTTATGGGTTCAGTGAAAGTACGGTTGTCTCTTCCCGAGTACTCATTTTTTACAACTGACTTCTGGAGGTGTCTAACTAATATGATGTTACAGGGATCTGGCACTTTTGAACAACGATGGCAACTGGATTCCATGGCTCAACATGAACAGGTGATTTTTCTTCTGTTAAAGTTGCTTGATATTGGATGTATCGGATCTAACACAGGATCTGCTTCGGTCCTAGATACATTATGGTTCCATCCTAGACCCAATTTGTTTACTTCCCTACCCTGAATGATCACCAGAGTGGACCCCACGCCACCCATATTTAGTCGCTTGGATGATTCCATTGAATATGCTTATATGCGAGCATTTCTTATGCTATAATTATGTTCATTTTATGGTGATTATATTTTCTGTCGGATCATCGAGTTCTACATTTCGAGTTTTGGTCAATTTGGGGAGTGCAAGGCTTGTATTGTTTTATGCAGTAATCATTAAACTCTTCATGGATACTTTTGAACTGCAGAACGATAATTTGAGAAAGAGACTGGAGAGTCACCAGTTGGAATCAAATGGAAACACTGGTAAAGTCCATCAAGTTGAATTTCTATTATATATCAATTTGACAATTGCAGTGTACTTACATCTTTCTTGTTATAATATTGTGCAATGAATTTTGAAGATTCTATTTTGTGAAATTGATTTTCAAATCTTCTGTCTTAAGGCATGTATGGGCACCCCGGTGCAAAGAAGCCTAGGGCCTCGAAGCAATTGCCAAATGCTTCTCTGGAAACTGTGACTCCTATGTCTGGATCAATTCCTTCACCAGTTGCTTCACAAATGAGTAACATGTCAAATTCAAATAAACTTATAAAAGCGATTGCTGGTCGAGATCGAGACAGGAAAGCTAAAGCACTCAAGGTGATTTCCCAGCTAATATTTTTCTCTGAGTTTTCTTTTCTTTTTTTGTAGTTGATGTATGGAGGACACGGATTGTTTAGAACTCAAGCCACCAATCTTGTCATATGCTTTGTATATAATTTTTATCTTTTTAAACAAAGATCTCTGATGTCATGGCATCTGATCTTTTCACTGCTGTTTTACTGTTTGATACTTCTTTTTTTGGTTGGGATTTCTGTGAAATTTTATTATACTTTGTTTCACATCGAATTCAATGAACTCTTTTCTGACTTTTGTTGGACACTGCATGTCTTTCTTTTATCAAAAAAAAAAAAAAAAAAAAAAAGAAAAAGGAAAAAGGAGGAATGAATTATTTATTTATGTTTCATACAGTTTTCTTCCTTTGTTTGAATCTAATTGAGTTTTGCTCCAATTCTGTGTATTCAATTAAATGCATTCTGTTTATTTTCTTACTGTTTTTGTTTTTGTGGGGATCTGTGATGCAGGAGCATGTCACTTGGATTTAGTGGATCATGTGGAAACTCAGGCCCTAAAATCTTTAGATCAAGTTGATCGATCAAATAGGGTCTTTATCCACTTTTATGTGGGCCTGATCAAAAGGAATGATTCAAGTTGTATTGTGGATGGTCATGACGGGTCTAAAATAAATCCCCAATCTATACTGAAGATGCTAGCATTAAAAAAAAAAAGGTTTAAATCAAGCCTTTTGTTGAAATTGATGGCCAGTTTAGAAGGAAAGTTATGAAGGATTAAGATGCTAACACTTAAAGGCTGCATGTGGGACCAAGTTTCTAAAATGAGTTCCACGTACAAATCACCAAAGAAGACACGACTTTGGATTGATTTCTTTCCTATTAAATTGATATTATGAGTCCTTTATTGAGAAGCCTCGTGTTAAGGGCAGAATTAAGGGGATGACCTCAATACAAACTCCTATTTATTAGGTTAGTTTTTTCTTTTTGGTTGGATATTTATTAATTAGTTGATGACTCGTTATTTGGTAATACTTACCAATAAAGGAGGAGGTGAAATTGCTGGCTTATCAATGATAATCTTTAATCTCCACAACTGTGCAAGAGGGTCCAAACAACAATGCATGATTCTGGACGCAAGAACAACAGGATATCTCTATGCACCCAGCAAGTGGGGTCCACAACCCTTAGGAATTTCTAACTCCCAATTCCCTCTTAATTTCTTTCCATGCTTGAATGTAATTAGGATCTCTTTTTAACAGGGTCTCTATCATCATTAGGATTATGATCAATGGTTGTGGTTTAATCATAGATTTAGGACTTCGTTGTTGGCATAGCATATATACTAGTCCATTGTATGGGACGAAGGCAGTCTTGCAATATTATATGAAAATTAATTAAAGTTGCATGTGTGCACTTCTATCTATTTTCCTTATCCTTGGTTTGAGTATCTCCCATTGGATTGAAGGCATTGACGATGGATTTTCGTGATCAACGGTAAGCTAATCTCTATCTTACAACTTGTGCGTGGAATTTTTTTTTTTTTGTTTTTTGTGATTGAAGATCGAGGCTTGTTGGGTTCACCATGAATCGGGGTTTGTGCTTCCCTGAATTCATTAGTTGGTATTAGAGAAAATCGGTCCATACGATTTTTAGGTTCATTTCGTCTCCCGTATAATGCTTCTTCGGTCGCATGCATTTGGTTGAGTGCGACGTAGAAAACCCATATTACCCACAAGATCTGGAAATCCAAAATCTGCATAGGCAAGTTGATACCCTTTCTCGGCGTTTGGATCAAATTGAACATCGAGATCAGCTATTTGATGAGCCACCCTATGAAGTTGAAGGCGATTTTTTGGTTTATGGTGGTAGACCAGATGATGATGATGGTGATTTTGAAGATCCGATCTACGATTATGAATCGGATGAAGATCATGCTGATGTATTTAATACATCGATCTGGGATGTATATGAAGATGATAACGATATCCTTGATCAGATATTTGATATATTGTAAGATCGCGATTTTGATGATAGTATATTCTTTGATCAGTGTCAAGATTATGAAGAAGACGCTCCAATTGTCAATGATGAGCAGATTGACATATTAGACGGTGTAGATTTGATTGAAGTTATTTCGGAGGATGTTGTTAAGACTGATGACAAATTGATGTGATAGATTATTCAGGAAGCGAAAATCATAATTTCCAGTCAGTTTATATGCCAGCTAGTTGTTATTTTGATCCTTGGAAGGGATCCAGCGGTGAGATCTGTTGCGGATCAAATTAAGTGCCCAGATGAAATACATAAATCAAATCTTCCAAGCCAGTTCATGACAAATTTTCATATTTTCAGGTGTCACACACCAAAAGATCAGAATCGGATGCAGAAAAGGAAGAGAAAGCGGAATAGAAAAAGGCGAAAGGTGGATGTTGACTGGAGGTCGAGTCTTTTTCAAGCAGGAGAGTCGGATGCAGCAACATATCACTTGGATTTAGTAGATCACGTGGTAAATCAGGCCCTAAAATCTTTAGATTGAGTTGATTGATCAACTACGGTCTTAATCCACTTTTATGAGGGCCCAATCAAAAGGAATGATTCAAGTTGTATGTCATATGGTCATGATGGGTCTAAAATAAATCCCCAATCTATAGTGAAGATGCTACTATTTAAAAAAAATAAATTAAATCAAGCCTTTGCTTGAAATTGTTGGGCAGTTTAGAAGAAGAGATATGAAGGATTAAGATGCTAACACTTAATGGCTGCATGTGGAACCAAGTTTCTAAAATGATTTGCACGTACAAATCACCAAAGAAGACACGACTTTGGATTGATTTCTTTTCTATTAAAGTGATATTAGGAGTCCTTTATTGAGAATGCTCCTGTTAAGGAGGGAATTAAGGGGGTGACTTCAATTCGAACTCCTATTTATTGAATCCGGATGAAATAGGGAAACTCTGTTTCAGCCAATTCACATTCGCCACCTGTACAAAATGCAGTCATTTCTTGTTTTGTGTTTTGTGCTATGATGTTTGAAATTAGGAATTTTGTACATGTGCCAAATGTGGATTGGCTGAAACAGTGTTTCCCTATTTCAACAAAACAGGGAATCCGGACTCCTATTTATTAGGTTTGTTGACGACTCCCTTTTTTTTTAAGGGTTAGTTGATGACTCATTATTTGGTAAAACTTACCAATGAAGGAGGAGGTGAAATAGCTGGGTTATCAATGATAATCTTTAATCTCCACGACTGTGGAAGAGGGTCCAAACGACTATGCATGATTCTAGAAGCAAGAACAACAGGATATCTCTATGCACCCAGCAAGTGGGGTCCACAACCCTTAGGAATTTCTAACTCCCAATTCCCTCTTAATTTCTTTCCATGCTTTAATGTAATTAGTATCTCTTTTTAATAGGGTTTCTTTCTTCATTAGGATTATGATCAATGGTTGTGGTTTAATCATAGGTTTAGGACTTCTTTGTTGGCATGGCATATATACTAGTCCATTGTATGGGACGAAGGCAGTCTTGCAATATTATATGAAAATTAATTAAAGTTCCATGTGTGCACTTCTATCTATTTTCCTTCTCCTTGGTTTGAGTATCTCCCATTGGATCGAAGGCATTGATGATGGATTTTCGCAATCAACGGTAAGCGAATCTCTATCTTACTCCTTATGTGTGGATTTTATTTATTTATTTATTTTTGTGATTGAAGATCGAGGCTTGTTGGGTTCACCATCAATCGAGGTTTGTGCTTCCCTGATTTCATAAGTTGGTATCAGAGAAAATCGGTCCATATGATTTTTAGGTTCATTCCGTCTCCCGTATAATGCTTCTTTGGTGAGGACATAGTTGCATGCATTTGGTTGAGTGCGACGTAGAAAACCCATATTACCCACAAGATCTGGAAATCCAAAATCTGCATAGGCAAGTTGATACCCTTTCTCGGCATTTGGATCAAATTGAACATCGAGATCAGCTATTTGATGAGCCAGCCTATGAAGTTGACGGCGATTTTTCAGTTTACGGTGATAGACCAGATGATGATGATGGTGATCTTGAAGATCCGATCTACGATCATGAATCGGATGAAGATCATGATGATGTATTTAATACATCGATCTGGGATGTATATGAAGATGATAACGAATCCTTGATCAGATATTTGATATATTGTAAGATCGTGATGTTGATGATGGAATAATCTTTGATCAGTGTCAAGATTATGAAGAAGACGTTCCAATTGTCAATGATGAGCAGATTGACATATTAGACGGTGTAGATTTGATTGAAGTTATTTCGGAGGATGTTGTTAAGACTGATGACAAATTGATGTGATAGATTATTCAGGAAACGAAAATCATAATTTGCAGTCAGTGTATATGCCAGCTAGTTGTTATTTAGATCCTTTCTTGGAAGGGATCCAGCTGTGAGATCTGTTGCGGATCAAATTAAGTGCCCAGATGAAATACATAAATCAAATCTTCCAAGCCAATTCATGACAAATTTTCATATTTTCAAGTGTCACACACCAAAAGATCAGAATCGGATGCAGAAAAGGAAGAGAAAGCGGAATAGAAAAAGGCGAAAGGTGGATGTTGACTGGAGGTCGAGTCTTTTTCAAGCAGGAGAGTCGGATGCAGCAGCATATCACTTGGATTTAGTGGATCACGTGGTAAATCAGGCCCTAAAATCTTTAGATTGAGTTGATTGATCAAATACGGTCTTAATCCACTTTTATGAGGGCCCAATCAAAAGGAATGATTCAAGTTGTATGTCGTATGGTCATGATGGGTCTAAAATAAATCCCCAATCTATAGTGAAGATGCTACTATTTAAAAAAAATAAATTAAATCAAGCCTTTGCTTGAAATTGACGGGCAGTTTAGAAGAAGAGATATGAAGGATTAAGATGCTAACACTTAATGGCTGCATGTGGAACCAAGTTTCTAAAATGATTTGCACGTACAAATCACCAAAGAAGACACGACTTTGGATTGATTTCTTTTCTATTAAAGTGATATTAGGAGTCCTTTATTGAGAATGCTCCTGTTAATGAGGGAATTAAGGGGGTGACTTCAATTTGAACTCCTATTTATTGAATCTGTATGCCCTATTTCGTTGAAACAGGGAAACACTTTTCAGCCAATCCACATTCGCCACCTGTACAAAATGCATTCATTTCTTATTTTGTGTTTTGTGCTATGATGTATGAAATTAGGATTTTTATACAGTTGTCGAATGTGGATTGGCTGAAACAGTGTTTCCCTATTTCAACGAAAGAGGGGATCCGGACTCCTATTTATTAGGTTAGTTGATGACTCATAATTTGGTAAAACTTACCAATAAAGGATGAGAAATAGCTGGCTTATCATTGATAACCTTTAATCTCCAAAAATGTGCAAGAGGGTCCAAACGACTATGCATGATTCTAGAAGCAAGAACAACTGGGTATCTCTATGCACCCAACAAGTGGGGTCCACAACCCATTGGAATTTCTAACACTCAATTAGCTCTTTGATCTTTTCTTAATTTCTTTCCATGCTTGAATGTAATTAGGATCTCTTTTTAATAGGGTTTCTATTATCATTAGGATTATGATTAATGGTTGTGGTTTAATCATAGGTTTAGGACTTCTTTGTTGGCATAGCATATATACTAGTCCATTGTATGGGACGAAGGCAGTCTTGCAATATTATATGAAAATTAATTAAAGTTGCATGAGTGCATTTCTATCTATTTTCCTTCTCCTTGGTTTGAGTATCTCCCATTGGATCGAAGGCATTGACGATGGATTTTTGCGATCAATGGTAAGCGAATCTCTATCTTACTCCTTGTGTGTGGAATTTTTTTTACCTGATTGAAGATCGAGGCTCATTGGGTTTATTATCAATCAGTGTTTGTGCTTCCCTAGATGTGTCAATCTGTTAAGTTTCCTTTAGGAACTATAATGAAATCTAGTTGTTTTCACCTTTTTGGTATAGAATATGCCCACTTCGGATCCCACGCTGTTCCTTGAAGATTTATTATTACTATGTCAAATATAATCAGCGGCTTGTCTTTCTCTGTTTTCAGATGTCTGCTGGACAGTCAGCATTTGGAAACCCATGGTCAGTCTATGAAGACCAGGTTAGTATCTTTGCAGGATGTTGTCATTGGGATTGTTGTGAAGATAATGAAAAGTTCTCTGAATATTGAATTTTTTTTTTAACTCAGGCACTTGTTGTTCTTGTGCATGACATGGGTCGAAATTGGGAGCTAGTCAGTGATGCTGTTAACAGCACCCTGCAATTCAAGGTGATGATGCGTGCAGTTTTTTTCCTATGCTTAGGATCTTTTAGGGAAATTCCAAGCAAATCTTGCTCTGTTGTTTTTTTTTTTTATTATTATTTGTAACTATCTTTTTTAAATGGAAAAATAACTGAAAAGTTTAGTCGTCTGAATAAAAATACAAATACCAACGGGTGCAACCCTTGCTCTCTTCTGCTCTTAAAAACACTGAAAAAAAACTAAAACCCCAAGAATTCTGGAAGTTGCCCGCCAAATTGCTTGAGCTCAACCTCTGCTTGCAACCGGATTCTCAGTTCTAATTTTGATCTGGTCTGTAGAGGTTTTTTGAGTCTTTTCTTTCAAAAACCTTTTATGGATATACAAAGGTTTTTCACCTGAGTCATAAATACACAGTTCAGAAAGGGAAAAAAAATTGAAGAGATGCATGCACATACATACACATATATGTACACATATTCAGGATAGTGTTAGTTAAGGAGGTCTGGGGCAATTGGTCCAAAAGAGGATGGGGGATGGAAAGGAAACCAGGGCAGGGGTGATTCAAGGTTGACCCATATCCTATCTCTGTGCGGTCATTCATGACCTGGGCTCTTGAAAAACCAAGATGGATATGAAACTTGACCTATTCTCTGTACAGCTGTATTCAAAAGTCCCTTCACATCCACTACCTCCCTTATCTGCACCATCCAGGTGGGCCCCACAGAGCCCAATGCGCCAGATATTGGGGAGAGGTGTCAACTATTTTGGGTGTGGGGGTCTTGTGAGGAGTACATATAGATTTGGACCCCAAGTGATAAATTCATACACTCCTACATACACACGCATATACGATATTATCAGTCAAGGTGGTGCAGTGAAGTTGTGTGGGGTCCACTTGGGGCAGTGGATCCATAAGAGGTTGGGGGAGGGAAAGGAGACCACAGGAATTGGGGTGACTCAAGTTTCACTGCTATCCTATATCCATATGGTCATGATCTGGGGTATTGATAAGGTGAAGATTAAAATACTGTTGATTTTCAAGTGTGCTTATGTCTCGCCCTTAGGATGTTTCAGGATGAAACTTGACCCCATCCCCTGTACACAAGGTTGAAGGTGTGGGGATGTTGGGTTATTGGGAGCACATATAGACTGGGGTAGACCGAAAGTGGTCTGAATAAAATCTTATTCACCCTTGATTTAGTAAGCCCTAAAGTGTCTGCCCTTGATGAAGTGCATTTCATTTTTGAATCCAATGCTTTCTATCAATCTGATGTGTCAAATCGGTTGAGTACCTGCAGTGGGAGGTAGGGGCAATGGTTTGTACTCATCATAGGCTCGCTCTTTTTGATTTTTTTGAAAAAAAAAAAAAAGAATCCCTGAAGATTATATAGATATATAATAACATATAATATATGTAGGCATTTGCTTATGTGACTCTGAGAACATCTCTAATGGAGGGGATCCGTGAGAACTTCCAGTGGCCCCACCTTATGATTCATGTTCATTCACACACACGGGATCCATTTGATAATCACCGGACCTCTGGGGTTTCACCCACCGAATGTACTGCCCCATTCGATCGAGGGTCAGTTTTTTTCTTTTTCTTTTTAAATAGTGAGTTTTTAAACTTGTGGGCCATGGATCAAGGGGTTACGGGCATTGAATTGATCCCAAATTTGATATTTGGGGCCTACCCAGATGGATCTTTCCATCACCCCTTTTCCCGTGATCAGTGGGGCTCCAAGTGGGCCCCATCCAGCTTCCTCTCATGGTTATCATGTGAGAGATGTTCTCACAGGAGCAAGGCCCACACACACACACACACAAAACATGTGTATATATGTATGCATGTATATATTAACCATTTTTATTTCTTGGTGACTAAAATATTGAGGCTGTTTTTTACCTGTCTTTACACTTACAGTGTATCTTCCGTAAACCTAAAGAATGCAAGGAGCGCCACAAGGAGTTAATGGACATGAACGCTGGTGATGGGGCTGATAGTGCTGAGGATTCAGGATCTTCTCAACATTACCCTTCAACTTTACCTGGCATTCCAAAGGCATGGTCATTTTGAACTCTTAGATCTTCCCTCTTTTGTTTTGTTTTCGTTTTTTTCCTTACCTGATATATATATATATATATTATGAATGAATGAGCACCTGTGAAGAAAATATTTACCTGCATAGTTTGAAAGACAGCAAATGATGCTTTCATATACCCTAATCTTTGATGCTGGTATCTACACCAGGGCAGTGCCAGACAGTTGCTTCAGCATTTGCAAGGACCGATGGAAGAGGATACTCTAAAGGATCATTTTGAGAAAATCATCCGGCTTGGGCAGCAGCTGCATTCTCGCAGGAGCCAGGTTTGTCACTTGAATTTTTGAATGTACTGTGGTGAACTTAATGTACATTTTGCTTTCAGTGTGCAGGTCCATGTATCTTTTTCACTGAATATTTTGAAATGGTTGCTTCTTCTTTTTCTTTTAATTTTCTTTTCTTTTCTTTTTTTTTTTTTTTTTAACAAATGCTGGTAAATACTTGCTCAGCCACACACACAACCCATGTCCCTCACCAATACTACAAATGGGGATTGATCTTGGTTGTTATCTGTGGAGGGTTGGATGCGTAACAAATTGCTTGTTACCCTCAAATTATACCTATTTCACATGTAATATTCTTGTGTGAAACATTTTGAGATCCGGTAGTTCATCATTTGGGACCCACTGTTTTTGTTCTTTGGGCGAAAACTGAGATTGGTCTGCTCATCTGGTGCTCCAAACATAATAGAGGAGAGTTACAAGGAGGCCAACAACTCATTAGTGTAGATTTGTAGACCACTCACTGAGAGGGGCAGCCTAATTTGGGCAATCAAGTATGCCTGATGAACAGTATATAGTTTGATTCTTTTACTACCCACTGATGTGCAATATTCGTACGTGCATGCCAAATCCCCTAGGTGAGTGTGGATGTGTGCAGTTGTGTGTGTGGTAGTCATCCAGTGCGCGACTCACTGAGGGGTCCACATGGGGCCTCACCTAGGATCGGGATTTGGGATGGGGGGGGGGGGGGGGGGGGGGGGCGGCGGTGGGGGGCATTTCGAAGGTTCTCCCTAGGCTCCTCTCTGCAAAAAATAAGGCCCAACCCATCATCCTCATCCGGGGCGCACAAATTTAACGGTGTATAAACCATTTGGATTGGTGAACAGTTGATCCAACTACCTTCTCCATTCGGATGTATGAATACTCAAGGGACGCTTGAAATTTAAGAGGGGGGTATCAAATGGGCCCCACTATGGGTGTGCACTTTGCACACGGTGCGCATTGGATAACTTCTCTATGTGTGTATATATATGTATGGGAAATATTCATATGCATACATCCCTCACTGTATTACGATGAGGGCTATATAGTGGGGCCGACTTTTTGATCCATCCGAACCATCCACACACACATAGGACCCCCTAAATCACCTTGGATCCATTGAGTTTTCACCAATCCAAATCGAGTGGACCGATTGAGGGTTAAGTTTTTTTCTTTAATATAATAAAGTCATTAAACTTATGGGCCACAGATGAAGGGGTTAGAGGCATGAGATTGACCCCAAACTTGTCTTGATATCTGGGCCCATCTAAGGTGTCTCTTTCCATCCCTCCCACCCCCCTGTCCTGTGATCAGTGGAGCCGTATGTGGGCCTCATTATGTTGTCCCTCACCATAATACGGTGAGGGCCGCATGCATATGAAGGAGCACCGCTGCTCACAAAATGATGAGCATTGCGTGCCTAAATACCTAGTGGGGCCCACCTATCTGAGTGAACCACAAACGAATTTTTTCTACATTGCCAATTTTTTTCCTCTCTTCCAAGCCATTTGTACATCATTTAACCAATAGCTAGTATTTTCCAGATATTTTTTTAATTGCTGCATAACCCTACATTGATGATTGGATGGTTTTGATCTTATTTGCCTCTGAAATGTGTATGTTTTTGACATGGAGCTAATGCATGGGGTGCAAGTTTTGCTCTAGATGGCAATGGATCCAATCTGAGTTTGCATCTGTAGATTAGGCGATTTTTATTTCTATCTTTTCTGCTGTTATACCATGCTGCTTCTCATAATTATAATTCATCACTGTTTTTCCATGTTAAAGCTTGCTTATGAATATATTTGGTGTTCTGTAAAGAATGATATTCAGGAAGTGAAACAATCCACTACAGTCCACAGTTCTCATACTCTTGCTCTCTCTGATGTCTGCCCAAATAACTCGAATGGAGGCTTTCTAACGTAAGTTCTGTTCAATGTATTTACTGAATGATGTGATTTTGCTGTGTTCGTCTATTTATTTTCTCTGAAATAATGCACTGCTAACACATCGTATTCTCTTTAATATATATTATATGGTCACTTTTCTGATGTGGATCTAACAGTAAGTTGGTATTATATTTTGCAATCAAGGCCGCTTGATCTTTGTGAGGGGTCTACATCAAGTCCAGATGTCCTTTCCCCTGGATACCAAGGGCCGCATTTTAGTGGTTTAGCGGTTACGAATCATCAGGGTTCTGTAGCCCCAGTGCTACCTGCTTCTGGTACAAATCCCTTGCTACAAGTAGCATCTGGTATGGTCCTAGGAAATGGCTTGCCATCACCTTCCGCTACCCTGAATGGACCTGTTAGGTATTGTGGAATTTCAGATAATTACAAATGCTTGTTTATATACTTGTCCATTTTGATTGCTGATAATTTATAGTAACATGGTGGATGGTTTCTGATAGGGAGATGCAAAGATATAGTATGTCCAGACCATCACCTTTACCTGTTGATGAACAACAAAGAATGCGACATTCTAGTCAAATGCTTCCCAGTAGAAACATTATGCACTCAAGTGTTGCTGTTTCTGGGGCTTTGCCAACTGGAAATGATCATGGGGTTCATATGCCATCTGGGGCAAATGGTTTGGGCATGATGTGTGGGATGAAGAGGGGCATGGCAATGCCTCGACCTGCATTTCAGGGAATTGTCTCTCCGTCTATGATTAACATGGTCCCCCCTGCCAATGGGGTTGGAATGGCAAGCCCTGTTAACATCCACAATGGTTCAGTTTCAGGTCAAGGAAACCCCAGCATGAGACCCCGTGAAGCTTTGCAGATGCTGCGGGTGAGTTTATATTTAACATATTATATGTATTTGCATTCTTCTTGTATTCATGTATTTTCTTCTGCATTATTAATGGAGCGAATGTTATTTAAGAAACACAGAAATGAATATGATTAAATGTTTTATGGAAAACCTGATCTTGACCTATTTTGGAAAACCTGATCTTGACCTATTTTCTTTGCATATGAATGCATGCTGTTGTGTGAGCATCCTCTAGAAATTATGCAAGGTTTTTGGAAAAGTTTAACTATATCTTCTGAGTCTTTTATCATCAATCTTGTGCCATGACTGAATCGCTTTGGAGACAACTCAGCCAAGTCCCACTAAAGGGTTTGAAAATCCGATTTTCAGGTAGAGGGGAGAGGCAAAGGGTGACTGGGTGATGGAGGTGAGGCCTGAGATGGAGGTTGGGGTTAGGGTTTAAGCTGGGGTCGTGTATAGATGATGGAAGAGAGGAATTGGTCAAGGGATGAGTTTGTTCTTTGAATCGCTATTGTGCTCGGTTTTTCACTCATAATGAAGATTTTGTAGATCAGTGAGCTTCACAGGGTGATGGAGTTGAGGCTGTAAGGGATGTTAAGTTTGGCCTTGAGGTTGGGGTTGAGTTTGGGTGATGGAGAAGAGAAATGAGTAGACATCATTAGGTTTGGGTTAGAGCGAGGGAGGTTGATGCAGGACGACATGAGATCTAACCTAACATGAGTTGATGAGATCAAGATAAGAGTTAATAATTAATGAAATTTATAAATACGCTATCCATAATGCATAACATTGAAAATCAATTAAACAACAAACCATAGATCCAGGGCAATCCCTCAAATCCTGCAGTAAACACCCCTCTAGTGTGAGAGGATAAGATCCCAATGGAAGATAGAACTTCCAAATGCTTAGGGCTGGTTGGATGATTGAGATTTAATGGACTGGATGAAGGGATCGGGTGGCTGATAGTCTCGATCTAATGGTTAGGGGTTGTTCAATGGTGGGAATGGTGGAGATCTAAGGTGTAGAAGGCTAGGGTTGGGTTTGGGTTTTAGAAAGGGGTATGGGTATGGGATGGAGTGGCTGATAGTTTAGATCTAATGGTTAGGGTTGTTCAATGGTGGAGATCTAGGGTGTAAAAATCGAGGGTTGGGTTTTGGGTTTGAGGTAAAGGGAGCTCTTAGGAAAAAAAATGAAAGAGGGAGGAAGATACCTTTTATTGGGCTCTCACCAAACTCCGATCCGGAGGCGTTACGTCCCATGAGCAAGGTAGAACTCAAGAGGAAGAAGAAAGCTTTTGTTCTTTCATTCATAAAGTTTCATAACATAGCATAAAAGAAAAGAAGACGACAATACAATGTCTCTTAATACTAACAACCCTAATGTGATGACATCATCACACTTAAAAAAATAACAAAAGAAATAAAAGGAACAAAAAGAAATGGAAGGAAGAGAGGGAGGTGATGCACGCGCGTCCTCGGGATTCATGCACAAGGGGATATGCGCACGAATCCCAAGATGCCACCCCCCCCCCCCCCCCCCCCCCCCCCCCCCTCCCCCCCCCCTTTCTTTTGTTCTTTCTTTAAAGAAAACAACCTTTTTTCTCTTCTATTTTCCTTTAAATGACTTGGGCCCCTCTCAACTTTTAAAACTCTTTTATTTCAACCCATGTGGCACTACCCAAAGTGGTGCCTTCAAGATGATTGCACACACGGGGCCTTCTCTCGTTCAAAAAGTAGATCTAGCAAGATCTAACCGTCGGATGTCATCGTGATGGTAATCCCATGGTGGATTTGTGAAATCTTGGCGATCAAAGGCAGGGCACGCATCATCCATCCATAACATAGCTTGATTTGTAACCCTACGCTTCCTCCTTTGGTAGATTTTGTGGAGTGGGGGAATTGAGCATGATGTCCCCATCAGAGGTGAAGCCATGAAGGAGATGGAGCTGGCGGTGGGGAGAGGAGGGGGCAGTAGTGGAGTCGACTGTTCTAAGAAAACCTGAAAAAAAAAATGACAAAAAAAGGGGCAATTTGAAGGAGTCGTACATGAGTCCAGGTTGCATAGGTTATAGCACACAGCTAGGCATTAGTTCACAGGTTATAGTGCACAGCTAGGCAGTTTATA
Organism: Persea americana; assembly: GCA_029852735.1. Taxonomy (NCBI): domain Eukaryota; kingdom Viridiplantae; phylum Streptophyta; class Magnoliopsida; order Laurales; family Lauraceae; genus Persea; species Persea americana. The sequence continues at coordinate 8,838,181 of CM056813.1, read as the reverse complement.
GGTTTTACTGTTTTAGCACACAGCTAGGCAGTGATTGTAGTTCACAGGTGTCAGCCAAAAAAAAAAAAAAGTAGAGGAAAGTGTAGCTCACAGGTTGCTTGTTAGTGCACAGGTGGTACACATATCATCATCAGAACCGTGTGAATAAATAAAAAAGAGAAGTGAGGACTTGGCCCCGAGTCATGACTCTGACTCGATCTACCAAGTCAAGGGCCGAGTTTGTTCTTTGAATCACTGTTGTGCTTGTTTTTTCACTCAGAAGGAAGATTTTGTAGATCAGTAAGCTTCACAGGAAGATTCTAATGATTGAAGGACTTGTTAGCATGGCAGAGAAGAGAGCCGCAATTGGATCTGATACCTTGCAGAGTTGATGGCCTGTTTGAAACTGAGGCAAAGCTGCCTGTTTGGACAACTGAGACTGACAAAGGGAGCAACGACTGAGAAACCTGGCTCTAATACCATATATATAAAAAAAAAGGGCAACTTGAAGAGTCGTTCTAGGTCCTTCAATGATACCCTTTGACTGACTGTATTTATAGCAGATTGCAGAATTTATCACTGGAAATACATAAAGAATACATAATGGCAATCAATCTATATGAGATTACAGTCATATCCCTAATTTAAGCTAACTAATCTTAGCTAATAATATGGTATACTGCAGGATCGTAAGAAACTTTGATCTTTGGTCTGGCTTTCAGTAGTAGTATGTAGGTGCCTTTTATCCTGTATCTCTACAATATTATCATTTTATTCAAAATGATAGTAAAAAATTCAAAATATATGAAAATAAATAAAAGTTTGCTCAAATCATATTGATCTTACCATTGTTAGTGTTAGAATTATAAATAAAAGGTATATAGTAAAATACAAAATAAACGAAGTCGTTATAGTCATTACCGTGACCATCATCTACATGGGATCTCCTTAGTAGGCTATACTTTATAACTCAAATTAGAAAATTAATAAAAATGATAAGAATAGGAAAACCAAAAATAAAATCCTAAAAAAAAAAAAAAAAAAAAAAACATTCCAAAGACAGAAATCTGAAGTGTATTTCTGTGTACAGAATAGATCTTGGCTTAACATGTGTATTTCAAAAATAAAAAAATTAAAAAAAAAAAAACCCTACAGAAAGCAGGGAAGAAATGATCAAATGAGATCAATATGAGGTTTTATGCTATATAAAGTGTAGATCTATGCTGCTCTACATGCCTAAAAAAAAAAAAAGTTTTTTTGAGGACACATGGAAGAAAACTCACAACAAAAAATCTTTTTTGAAGGAAATAAATTTACACGGGGTCAGGATATCGAATTATTGGCTGTGTCAGCACGTAATAATTTATTATTGTAACCAGGTGGTCTGATAATTGATAATTGATAAATGTCGGCCTTAAGTACATATTACCCATTAATTTTAACCATGGTAGTGATATTGATCGTTCCTGAGAAAGTGTTTGATTAACTTCAAAATGCAAAGTTTGCCTAATCAAAGCTAGTCAAACCAGACCTGCCTTTTTTGGAGTTTTTTGGGTAGAATTTTTTTTGATGTGGGTACTGGGTATACACTGCCTTTATCCTGATTAAAATTAAAATCATGTATTGATTTGGATTTAGTATTGCAACATGTAGCTTCAATTTTTTGAGACAGATAAAATGAGTGCTGTTTCCTTTTTTTTTTCAAAAAAGAAAAAAATTGATTATGTTTCATTTTGGTTTTTAGCCTGGTCAGAGTCCAGAGGATCAAAGGCAGAAAATACAGGAGCTTCAAATGCAGGTCACACATAGGAATGGTCCTGGTAACATCTCTTATAATGGATCGAGTACAGCATTCCCTAATCAAACAGGTCCTCCTGTTCAAGCATTTCCAGTCCACCAACAACAGCAGCAGATGCCACATCAGTCTCATGTTCTCAGCAACATGCACCAACCTCGTCTTAAAGGAACTAACACTAGCACACATCAGCAGACATATGAGATCCATGTGCCTAAACAGAGGCATCAGCTCCAACAACAACGGCTCTTGCAGCAGCAGCAGTTCACTGCTCCCAACTCATCGCCTCCCCAACACCCTATATCAGCAGTACCAAGTAATAATTCACAGCTTCAACAGTCATCTACTCAGTCAGTACCAGTACCGCTGCCACCTGTAAACTTGCAATATCCTTTAACAACTTCAGTGAATACTGCCACTTTGCAAGCTCAACAAAAGCAGCATCATGTCCCTCAGGGACTCAGTCGGAGCCCTCAAACTGGTGGTGCTGTGCCAAATCAAATGCTAAAGCAACGGCAACTTCAGCAGCTTCAACAACCTAGTCATCGCCCGCAGCAGCGACAACAATCACAACAGCAGGGTAAGTTAATGAAGGGAATAGGCAAAGGGAGCATGATGTTGAATCAGAACCTCCCTATTGATGCCCCACGAGTGAATGGCCTTTCTCCTTCAGTAATCCATGTTCCTGAGAAAGGGGAGCAGCCTGTGATGCATCTTATGCAAGGCCAAGGCTTATTCCCTGGCTCAGGTCGAAACGCAGTTCCATCGACAAAACAGTTGGAACCCCAAACCTCAAACCAAGTCCAGCAACAGAAGATGCTTTCTTGTCCACTGCAACCATCTCAGAAGCAACAGTCACGGACACTCCCTCACCTAGATAACAACAATCAGGGCCAGATGCAAATTCCTCCTAGTCATGCCTTCTCAGCATCCCAACAACCTGTTTTAACTTCTCCTCTGGCCATGGCCTCTCAGCAACAGCAGCAACCACATAGGCAGACAAGTCAGCAACAACAAGCTGTTCAGAGAGCAGTTCAGAAGAATTGTCAGACATGGTCTGATGCTCCGATGCAATCTCCAGGTGATCAAGCTGAAGCCAATTCACAGTTGACGAACAGCATGTTTCAAACGGGCGCATGTACAATACCTCAGTGTACAGCTCTAAATAATGTACCAGGTGTGTCTTCTGTTGCCTCTTCATCTCATTTGAAGGAGCCGTTGTATGAAACAAATACTGTGTCTCTAATCATTCATTTGTCTTCTGTAGGTAACCCACACCAGTCAAATTCTGATGGGACTGAACCGATGTCCTCATCCAGCCAAAGGTTAGTAAACCAGGGGCAGTTCTCAGGAAGCATTCAGATCCATGGTCAAATTGGTGGACAGCGGCAGCAACAGCAGCAGCCTCAACAACAGCTACAAGGACAAATGCAATGCGGCAGTCTACATGCACAGTGCACAGTTTCTGGACCCGTGTAATGGGATTTCTGGACCAGTGTAATGGAGCATGAGGCTGGGTTGAATGATTCTCAGTGGCGGGCAGGTAGTACATGGCAGGTTTCTTCCATGCTCTTGTAACATTACTGTACAGGTGAGAAATTAGATGACTTTGATCGTCTCAGATGCTTGTATGGGCCTCTACTTATCTGATAAGATGACCCAACTATTGGATATGGGAATGGTTGGCCTATTGATGGACTAAGAGGGATGGAATCTTCCCATGAAATGTGGTCTCTTATATGTGCAACCAATGCTAGTCCAAAGACTACAGTCCCAGGCATCGGAATGAGTCCTTTGTTGGAACTGGCCACACAATTTATTCTCACAACACTGTACCTTATTAGGCAAGTAGGTTTCCTTCAGTTGATTAGTAGATAGCATGCCCGTGGCCATAGATATAGTCGTTATCCTATGCGTGAGCTCCATGCTCACCTCGCTGTGGGGTCCACATGTTGGCCCACTTTGGGATGGGCCCTTCATCTTTAGAAAATACCAGTCCCATCCAATCATCCTAACCCTATCATTCATGGCCCATAAGTCCAGTCCATAGGGATGGGTGATCAGTCAATCCAATGGTCCAGTCCATTCGGATGGATCAAAACCCAGGGAGCATGTAGACTATAGGGTGGGCTTTTTTTGGGGTCCACTTGGATGGACCAATAGGTGGGCCCCATTAGGGGTGTGCACTATGCACAAGGTGTGCATAGGACAATTTACACACACACACACACACACACTGATTGTGAGAAATATTTACTTATTTTGGTATGCCCCTTTATCTAGGCATTAAAACAGTTTGATGTGAATTCTGCAATGTTTGGCCTGATGCATGTAGCTCTTCAATTGGGAACTGGTCATCCTGGTATGGAGCAGACAACTGCATCGGTAGAGAGAGAGAGAGAGAGAGAGAGAGAGAGGAGCTGCAGCAAAGGTTGGTTGGGGTGGAGTAGAGCCGTCTGCACTAGATACATGGAGAGATGTATGGAAGGTAGCTTCCACTTTGGACGAGTGATATATCGATTGGACGGCATTGAAAAAAGGATCTTGTATGCAAGCTTCTACCCTCAGGATTCTCCGTTAAGGCTTCTTCATTCCTTTTTGCTCTCAACCAATATACATTCATGTCTCATTTCTTTGTACTTCAAAGGCCCTATTGGGGATGTATCAAAATGGTTTTTGGGTTGCATATGTAATGCACAAAATTATTGTTCTGGGCAAGGGCCCAGACCTTCCGATTTATATATCAATCAATCCAGGGAAAATTTTCCTGTCTTATGCGCATGGTTTGATTGCCTTCATGCTGTTTTAATTACTGTGGCCTTCATTAAATCATCAGGAACTCCTCCTTGCCTCATGATCATTTCTTTGATCAGAACGAAAGTTTCATTATATCAGGACCTCTAGGCCATCAATGTTCCCACCTCTATTCAATAGTTTAGAGAAGAATTTTACTCTTGTATCAGGACCTCTTGGCGATCAATGTTCCCAAATTACTAACTAGAAAAACACGCCCCTGCTAAGCACGGTCAATAGATATTTAGGCCCAGCCTGCTTTTTAGACCATTGGACTAAGACCAGCCCTAGTGCGACTCGGGCCATAAGTGCTTGGCCAGATCCCGACCTAGCATAAAAAGGTTAAACCCAAGTCCAAGTGGATCATGTTTTTATTAAAAAAAAATGTCTTCTACACTACCTGTTGTAGCTAAACGGGATAGGTTTTGTGTTCATCGTGATTTTTTCCGCAGATGGGTGAGGCTATGTGATTACACCTGGTGTCATTATTCCACCATTTTATATTAAAGGCGTATCATGTTTTCATCATTGGGACGGGACATGATAACTGTCTCATCTAGTGGAGCTCCAATGGGGATTTTATCACTCGCAACCCACCATGGATTATTCATTGGTAAGGGTTGACACATTGATGCACTTCATCATCGGATGAGCTGCAACTACAAACTTAAGACATTCTAAAATGAGGTAAAAGTTAAAATCTCAGCCGCAAAACATCCTTGTATTCTTGGACAGTTTTAACCGCTTATTACACTAATGTGCGCACCTCATGCCACACGTGTAGCAGTGTTAGATCGACGGATGAGATCTACGCACTCGTGTACTTTGATGAAAATATGAGGTTTCTATTATCCTAAGAATAGAGCTAGCACAATAACCCTTGCTTAGCACGGGCATGTTCAGTTGTTCGCTAATAAGTGAAGTATATTTACTGATTTATTAAGAAAAACTTAGATTATGCGAGATCATCCTTAATATACTCATAACAATGATTTGGTGATTATAATGGGGATAAAAATTAAGTTTTTTTTTTTTTTGCAGAAAAGTGAAAAGTAGAAAAAAGAGATAGTTACATGAAGTGGAGGAAATGAGTAATTACATATTGAAAATGGAGATTAGTGGTTACATATGGGAAGTGGGGAGTAATAACTACCTCGACTGATAACTAGCTCCCAGTCGAGGTCAAAATTATCTTAATATAGTATAATAGGTTCTTTGATGATGTAGTGATGAGGTCAGTGATAATGCCACTTTTTTTTTCCTACTATTCTGCTGGGCTTGGCTTTAAACTGGGCTTCTTCAAGGAAAGGCCAGGTGTATTTGATCTGGTCCAGACCTGAACTGAACCCGAGTTCCCGCCCACAAAAACACTTTTTTACATTTTTAACTATGTGGACGTGCCGAAGAAGAAGAAAAGAGATGGAGAGATGGTGGATGGTGGAGATGGCAGAAGACGACCACGATGGCTAGTTGTGGTCATCCTATGTCTGCATAACATAGATGATAACGAGAATGCACCTCAATGAAAATCTATTATCTAAAATGGAAAAACGTGAATTAGAGCCCAATAAATTAGGTTAAACGAGGAAACTAATCAAAGTAAAATCTTATTCCTATACGCATTAAATAAAACTAGTAACTAATAACAATTAAATAAAATAAAAAGATACCTAATCGACTTACAAGAAGATGATTGAGTATTGTTAGGTATCTTTCTTGAATCTTGGAGAAGAAGCATTGCATTGGGAAGTACTCAAAGGGAATGAGGTAGTCTCCTTATCCTGTATCCGTAGGGTTCATACACAAGGACAGAAATAGTCTCAAACAAAAATTCCCATCTGTTGGGGCACCTCCTAAAAATACATAGAATTGTTTCTCTTACTGGTTCATCTCTTAAAAATCAAGATGGATTTTTTTCTTTGATGACACCCAATTCCCTCGATCTTTTCTTAATTTACTTCCTTGCTTGAATGTAATTAGGATTTTTTTAATGGGGTTTGTATTATAATTAGGATTATGAATCATGGTTGTGATTTAATCATAAGTTTAGGGTTTTTTTTTTGTTGGCAAAGCATATATACAAGTCCATTATATGGGACAAAGGCAGACTTGGAATATTATATGAAAAGTAATTGAAGTTGCATGAGTGCACTTTTATCTATTTTCCTTCTCTTTGGTTTGAGAATCTCCCATTGGATCGAAGGTATTGACAATGGATTTTCGCGATCAACGGTAAGCAAATCTCTATTTTACTCCTTGTGTGTGGATTTTTTTTTGTGTCTAATTGAAGATCGAGGCTCGTTGTGTACACAATCAATCGGGGTTTGTGCGTCCCTAACTACATCCATCTCTTAAGTTTCCATTAGGAACTATAATGAAATCTAGCTGTTTTCACCTTTTTGTTATTGAATATGCCCATTTCGGATCCCACTATGTTCCTTGAAGATTTATTATTACTAAGGTAGTGTTTGAAAAGTCTTATTTTTATCTTTTATTTATGTTCACAATCAATCGGGGTTTGTGCTTCCCTAATTGCATCCATCTCTTAAGTTTTCATTAGGAACTATAATGAAATCTAGCTGTTTTCACCTTTTTGGTATAGAATATGCCCATTTCGGATCCCACTATGTTCCTTGAAGATTTATCAGCAGCTTGTTTTTCTCTCTTTTCAGATGTCTGCTGGTCAGTCAGCATTTGGAAACCCATGGTCAGTCTATGAAGACCAGGTTAGTATCTTTTCAGGAAATTGTCATTGGGATTGTTAGGAAGATAATGAAAAGTTATCTGAATATTGAATTTTTCTTAACTCAGGCACTTGTTGTTCTTGTGCATGACATGGGTCCAAATTGGGAGCTAGTCAGTGATGCTATTAACAGCACCCTGCAATTCAAGGTGATGATGTGTGCAGTTTGCTTCCTATGCTTAGGAGTTTTTAGGGATATTCCAAGCAAATTTTGCACTCTTATTTTTTTTTATTTTTAATTTGTAACAATCTTTTTTAAATGGAAAAATAACTGAAAAGTTTAGTTGACTAAGTAAGAATACAAATACAAACAGGTGCAACCCTTACCCTCCCCTGCTCTTAAAAACACAGACAGAAAAAAAAAAAAAAAAAAAAAAGAAAAAAAAAAAGTGAAGCAAACTTGAGATTTCTGAAAGTTGCCTGCCAAATTGCTTGAGCTCAACCTCTGCTTGCAACCGGATTCTCAGTTCTAATTTTGATCTGGTCTGTAGAGGTTTTTTTTTTTTTTTTTTTTTTTTTTTTAACTTTCAAAAACCTTTAATGGATATACAAAATCTTTTCACCTGAGATATAAATACACAGTTCAGAAAGGAAAAAATATTGAAGAGATACATGCGCATACATAGACATATATGTGCACATATATTCAGGATAGTGTTAGTTAAGGTGATGCAGTGAAGGTCTGGGGCAATTGGTCCAAAAGAGGATGTGGGATGGAAAGGAAACCAGGACAGGGGTGATTCAAGTTTGACCCATATCCTATATCTGTGAGGTCATTCATGACCTGGGCTCTTGAAAAACCAAGATGGATATGAAACTTGCCCTGTTCTCTGTGCAGCTGTAGTTGTACTCAAAAGCCCCTTCACATCCACTATCCCCCTTATCTGCACCAGTCCAGGTGGGCCCCACAAAGCCCAACGTGCTAGACCATGAGGAGAGAGGTCAACTATTTTGGGTGTGGGGCTGTTGTGAGGAATATTGATGTAGGCCCTAGGGTTAGGGCTTGCATAGGAAGTGCTTAAAGCACAACGGGTGCCAAGTACATGTCCGAAGACACAATAAGTCTCAACAGAGAAGATAACGAAGGCGCACCTCAATGGGAAAATCAAATTTCATCAATCAACTTTCTCTGAATAAGTCTTCACTACAATGCCATATAAATAAGAAAGCAAACTTAATGCCTAAGAAAACCTAATCTAATAATGGGAACTTCCCTAATAACAATCATTAAATAAAATAAAATAAAACTAATAACTATAACTAAAATCCTAAATCTATGTGGGCCTTACACATGTGGCCATGAGATCTATATTGCATCAAATACATATAGATTTGGACCCCAAGTTATAAGTGCATACACTCCTACATACACACATACAGGAAATTATCAGTTAAGGTGGTGCAGTGAAGTTGTGTGGGGTCCACTTGGGGCAGTGGATCCATAAGAGGTTGGGGGAGGGAAAGGAGACCACAATAATTGGGATGACTCAAGTTTCACTGCTATCCCATACCCCTATTAGTCATGATCTTCAAGTGCTTAGCTATTTGGGGGCTTTACTAACAGAGTTGGGTGATGTAAAGATTATTTTGAAGAAAGAATAAAATATAAGTGGGTTATGATTGTATTTTGTTTTTAGTTATTTATTATGGAATTTTTTTTACCATTTGTATTAATTGTGGAGTTTTTTTTTTTTTCTTTTAGAGGAGAAATGAGGTTACTTTTTTATTTTTATTTTTTTTAATATAGTAGGAAATTTAAATTAAAGTGTTTATTATGGGACTTTTTTTTTTTTGGAGAAATTGGGGCTTTACCTTACTTGACTCTATTAGTAGAGTTGTCAAACAAGCCCTTGGATGTTTCAAGATGAAACTTGACTCCGTCCCCTGTACACAAGGTTGAAGGAGTGGGGGGTGTTGTGTTATCAGGGGCACATATAGACTGGGGTAGACTGAAAGTGGTCTGAATAAAATCTTTTTCACCCTTGATTTAGTAGCCCTAAAGTGTCTGCCCTTGATGAAGTGCATTTCGTTTTTGAATTCAATGCTTTCTATCAATCTGATGTGTCAAATTGGTTAAGTACCAGTAGTGAGGTAGGGGCAACGGTTTGTACTCATAGATATATAATTACATATAATATATGTAGGCATTTGCTTCCGTGACTCAGAGCATCTCCATCCGTGAGAACTTCCAGTGGACCCACCTTATGATTCATGTTCGTTCACACACACGGGATCCACTTGATAATCACCGGGCTTTGGGGTTGCACCCACTGAATATACTGCACCATTCGATTGAGGATCAATTTTTTTCTTTTTTCTTTTTTAATATAAAGATGGTAAACTTGTAGGTCATGGATCAAGGGGTTAGGTGCATTGAATTGATCCCAAATTTGATATTTGGGGCCTACCCAGATGGGTCTTTCCATAATTCCATCACCTCTGGTCCCGTGATCAGTGGAGCTCGAAGTGGGCCACATCCAGCACACTGAAAGAAAAATGTACATAAAGTTCACCCCATCCAGTAAGTCACACACAGGTGTGTATATATGTAGGTATGTATATATTGCCATTTTTATTTCTTGGTGACTAAAATATTTATGCTGTTTGACCTGTCTAACACTTACAGTGCATCTTCCGTAAACCTAAAGAATGCAAGGAGCGCCACAAAGAGCTAATGGACAGGAACGATGATGATGGAGCTGATAGTGCTGAGGATTCAGGATCTTCTCAGCATTACCCTTCAACTTTACCTGGCATTCCAAAGGCATGGTCATTTTGAACTTTTAGATCTTCTCTCTTTTGTTTTCTTTTCGTTTTTTTCCTTATATATATATATATATATATATATTGGGGAATGTTCACTTCATTGTCTTTATGTGCAAAAAGGGAAGTGTCCCTCACCCTATGGTGAGGGAAAGATGTATATGAACATTCCTCATATATATTTATATATATAGTGTAGAACTCTTTTTAGGACCCACCTTATAACCCATCTAAATTGACCACACATATACAACTCTCTTATAGGTACACAATCTCATGAATTTGCATTGATTCGAATAAATTGGACTGTTGGTTTGGGGGTCAATTTCTGTTGTTTGATATAAAATTGTTAAACTTGTGAACCATGGGTAAAGGGATTTGAAGTATTATATTGACTTCAAATTTGATATGTAGGTTGGCCCCACTTGGATCTTTCTGTCCCCTTTTGTCTCATGGCCAGTGGGGTTCCAAGGTGGTCCACACAGTAAGGACCGTCCTTATATATATATATATTTATATATATATATAGGGAGATACTCCTATGAGAGATATCTCTCACCTTATATGAGATATTTGGTGGGGGCCCTCACATTAAGTTGTTGCAATTAGATATGGATGTGAGGGCCCTCACCCAATCTCTCATTTAAGGTGAGAAATATCTTTCGTATAGGAGCTCTTGAAGTTTAGAATAAGGTAAACTCAAGTGCGTGATGGGATGGGAATTGTGGGGGATTTCAAGGACTCCATGTGACCCTCTTCTTTGTAAAAATAATTAGCATTTACAGTAGTTTCTATTATCTCTATTTGACCCCCATAAAGTTTAATAGTCAATAGTACATTCGGATTGGACAAACGATGGGTAGCTTGGAAGACGACAAATAAGCACCTGTGAAGAAAATATTTACCTGCATAGTTTGAAATACAGCAAATGATGCTTTCATTTACCCTATTTTTTTATGCTGGTATCTACACCAGGGCAGTGCCAGACAGTTGCTTCAGCATTTGCACGGACCGATTGAAGAGGATACTCTAAAGGGTCATTTTGAAAAAATCATCCGGCTTGGGCAGCTGCTGCATTCTCGCAGGAGCCAGGTTTGTTACCTGAACTTTTTTAATGTAGTGTGGTGATCTTTATACAGTTTGCTTTCAGTGTGCAAGTCTATGTATCTTTTTCATTGAATTGTTTGAAATGGCTGCTTTTTTTTCTTCTTCTTTTTTTTTTTTTTTACATGCTGGTAAATACTTGCTCAGCCACACACACAACCCATGTCCATCACCAATACCACAACCGGGGATTGATCCTGGGTGTTATCTGTGGAGGGGTGGATGCGTAACAAATTGCTTATTGTTACCCTCAAATTATACCTATTTCACATGTAATATCCTTGTGTGTGAAACATTATGAGATCTGGCAGTTCATCATTTGGGACCCACTGTTTTTGTTCTCTGGGCCAAAAATGAGATTGGTCTGCTCATCTGGTGCTCCACACATAAACGAGGAGAGTTACAAGGAGGCCAACAATTCATTAGTGTAGATTTGTAGACCACTCATTGAGAGAGGCAACCTAATTTGGGCAATCAAGTATGCCTGATGAACAGTATTGAGTTTGATTCTTTTACTACCAACTCATGTGCAATATTCGTCTGTGCATGCCAATTTTCAAAAGATCTCCCTGCCCTCCTCTCTGGAAAAAGTCAGCCCCTCATCATCTTCATCCGTGGGGTTCTCAAAAGATCTCCCTGAAGCCCCTCCTCTCTTGAAAAAGTCAGCCCCTCATCATCTTCATCCGTGGGGGTTTTCAACAGATCTCCCCGAAGCCCCTCCTCTCTGGAAAAAGTCAGCCCCTCATTATTTTCATAAGTGGCGTACAAATTTAATGGTCTATAGACCATTCGGATTGGTGTATAGTCAACCCAACAGTCTTGTTCATTTGGATGGGTGAAAACCCAAGGGGCGTGTGAAATTTAGAGTGTGGGTATGTATGTGGTCCAATCAGATGGACCATCAGGTGGGCCCCACTATGGGTGTGCACTTTGCACACAGTGCGCAAATGATAACTTCATTGTGTATGGGAAATATTCATATGCATACGTCCCTCACTGTATTACGATTAGGGTTATATAGTGGGGCCGACTTTATGATTCATTGGAGCCATCCACACACATAGAACTCTTTGAATTACCCTTGGATCCATTGAGTGGTAGGTTCCATGGTATAGGCTAACAGACTAACATGTGATCCAATGGGTGCAGTTTTGTGTTAGGTTCCATGGTATAGACTAACAGATTAAAGGTTGGAATCTTGTACACTTGTGTTCTACATAGTACATAAGGATTTAGAGTGCTTGTGACATCCAATCCTTTCTCTTGAACAATGGGCTCATTTTTCTGTATCTGGCATACAATGATCTACTGTTTGGAACTTTGGATTCTACTAGGATCTGTCAGAAACCCTGAAGCTAGGATTTGATGATACTCTTCAGACTCCCGGGGTTTGTAGCTTCTTGACTATGTTAAATTGCTTAGTTTTTATTAGCGCAGGCTTATATTCCTCTCTCTCTCTCTCTCTCTCTCTCTCTCTCTCTCTCTCATGCCCACAACTGATGAAAAAAGTACAACATGTACTGCAATACTCACTATGGCTGATTTTGCTATCACAGGCAACTAGCCAAAGGTTATCTGTTGGAATGACACCAAAAAACGTAAGGTTACCAAATCGTGGAGAGATGCTGCTATCAGTTCACGGTTCACCTCTTGGGTATCTATGGGGAAGATAACATGGAAGCAATACATGGTATTTGCTATTTTACAACTTACATGATCATTTTGTTTTCCATATCTGATTTATTATTATTACCAGTAGTATTGTTCTAAATGGAGTACCTGGTAATTTGCAGAATCCGAGGACGGTTGACTGGGTCTATTACCCATTTAATCATAGCCTATCATGATTTGGTGATTGAACAAAGTTCAATGCAATGCATGTCAGCATACTCTGTCATACATTTTACCAGAGTTCTGGTGGTTATTTGAAATTTGCTTCTCATGAATACAGCCCTGAAATATTCCCTTTGTTCCAAGATAATGAGATATTGTAAGAATATAACTTCATATTATCTAAAGACTAGCCAGGACTCCTTCATTGGTGTAGGGCTGTTGGCCTGTTTTGTTGCCCATGCGTCATTCCATGACAGCACAATTTAGCCTGGCAACTGTGTATCATGGTGGAAATTGTTGTCTATCGTTGTTCAAATCCAAGGTTGGAAACATTTATCTCTGTTCCAAAAGATGAACTCAAAACATTTATCATGATGATACTACTTACATTACCAAACCCAATGAGAGTAACTGCAGAGATGAATGCTGTAGTACGAGCCTGCAAAAGCCATGTCCAATGTCTACAATTATTAAGATGAATCTATGAGACCGCACAAGTTAGCATGCCCAGCGAAATCTGGAAAATCTCCATACCACGTCAGTGAAAGTAGGTTGAAGTGCAAAGTTGGCTGCAGACACTAGGTTGCATGATGTTGTTGATATCTCAGCCCGGGTTCCTTGAATTGTGTGGGTGGGTGAGCCCTTCCGGAGAGTAGATTAAGGAGGTAGGGGTGTAAATGAAAACTAGAAAATCATCTAACCGAAACGATATGAACCTCGGTTAATAACTGTGTTTTACGGTTCGGTTACGGTTACGGTTACGGTTACTGTTATTAAAACTGGACAACTGCACTTTACGGTTCAATTACGGTTTTTAGTATTGACTCATAGTTATTAACCTAACCAAACCAAACCACGAAGTGCGGTTCGGTTCGGTTAACCAGCACACGGTTAATTGTATCGTTATACTAATAAAAATAAATAATGAGCCTAAAATGAAATATGTATATAATTCTTAACGGTTATTAACAGTTTTTCCGGAGATTCGGCTACGGCTTTTAATAGTTAACCGCGGTTCAGTTTTTAACGGTTTTTCTGATTACGGTTTTCAAAACTAAAAAACTACAATTCACGATTCAGTTAACGATTCTTCCAAAATAAACGGTTAACCGAACCGTTACACCCCTACGAGGAGGTATGGTCTTGTCTAATTGTGCTAATGTTGACTTGAGATATGTTTGATTAAAGCTACTGGGATCCAATTATCCAACCCAACAGGGAGATTAGTGGTTGCTAGTCGCCCCATAGGTCCAAACAAATTTGATTGTGATGCTGAAGCATCAGCTGCGGATGCCAGGTACTGCATCTGAAACAGGATGTGACTTTAGAAATCGACTGTAGAAGGCAGCATCTGGCCTTCTTTAGCTCTAGATGTTTCTCTTTGTTCATTGCTTTTCATACATTTTGCAGATGAACTGCAGCTTATACTACATTTTTGGTGTCCGTATGATTTAGTTGAGTGTTCTTTCATTTTTATTTTTATTTTTTTGGTAGAAAGATTTAGTTGAATGTTAAAAATCTATCAGCTACTAGAACAGAAATGACCTTTTAGTAGGTGGACAGTGGACCAACAGTCACATACAGAACTTGATGGCCACGTACAAATGGGAGGCATGCCTTTTTTTAAAATAAAGAAAATAAGGAAAAAAAAAGCAGCAAAATACAGCCTTTGCCCTTGTTAATTGTGAGTTTGGAAAGAAAAAGAAATCTGGCTTTCACAATGGGACCCATAGATTTATTCGGTTAAATTAGTAAATGTAAGTGATAAATTTTAGGCAGCTTAAGATTTTTAGGGGAAGATCAAGTAAATAGTAGAGATTTTAGGACCTTGATTTGATTATATTTGTGCTTAAGCATAAATTGAGTGTTATTTCAAAATTCAATTTGGATTTTGAAATTATTTGGCTTCCACGATGGGCCCCACGGATTAATTCTACAAAAATCGAAAGGACAATAAGAAGAAAAAAGTAGCAAAATACCGCCTATGAAAGTAGCCATCATATCATTAAAATCATAGCCAACTTGATCTCCAAGTTTTTCATTAGTCTGTATGGCCCCCTATCAAAGCCTAAGGGGCTTAATCTGCAGGATCCATTGAAGGTAAATGGTCAATGTAATATAGGAAAATGATTTTGAGAGGGACCAAAGAGAAGGTTTGTTGGAGAGTGTTAGACTTTATTAGAAAGTGTTAAAAACTTCTAGAGCATACCACATGTCACTCTCCCACAAAGAGTATGTTGTCATTATATATATAATTTTGATACGTGGAATGTATCGTTAGTTATGTTTAGTCATTGATTCTGAGTTGGATGATGAGAATTGTAAAAGATACGGTTTTAGTTCTACTAATTTGAATGGAATATTAAAGTTTATTAGGTTCGATTGGATTGCACCTTTTTTCTCTTTTTGCTAATTTTTGTCAAATGAATTATGTGAGTAATGGATATGGATATGAAGACTCCGACACGCGGCCGAAGATCTATGTGCGTTCCAATGATTGAAAAGCTCCATGGATCTTTTCCATCTGTCTAACCTATGGAATGGAGAGTATCGAACCCTAGGGCTCCTTTATCTTATACAAACAAGTCCAAAAGAGTGACACTTATTGGAGACTTTTTCGCCAAAAAACCAACATCCGCTAATCCTATTGAGAGTCTTATTTGTGGGGACAGATCAAGTCTTACTATAAGTGGCATTGTATTCTTTGCTGGCCTACGCCTTGCTTGATCGAGCGTAAGACCCATGGCATACAGGCCACACGATTTCCTATAGCGAACTCTGGAAAATCAATTGAATAAATAAACTCGGAATAGTTAGAATTCAAACAAGCTTTTCAAATTAAGAAGTCAAATTTCTTTCTCCCGCTTGCTCGTGATTAGCACGAGTACCGTTAACTAGTCTAATGTCATAGTCGCACTTCCATAAAAATCATCGATATTAAAATTTATAGTGGGCTACTATAATTAATGGTTGTTTGTAAACTCTTCAATGATTTTTACTAAAACTCTCCATTCATATTTAGGAAGTATTTTTTAATAAAAGATTATTTTATACAACATAACCTTGAATAATCTAATATAAGGGTTTTTTTGAAGAAAGTGAGGTATTGTAAGTTACTTTTTAAGTTATCTAAACATCTCATTTTTAGGTGAGTAAATTATGTTCTAAGCTAGTAGATAATATAGCAAAATCTCTTGAAATATCTCTTTTCAAAATACCCCCTTACTTAAATGAGAAAATGAGAGGAAATTTTCAAAAAGAGCATCTTTAATCTATACTTGAGAGAGAGAGAGAGAGAGAGAGAGAGAGAGAGAGAGAGAGAGTATTGATCAGGTGAGCACTAGGTGCACTCATCGTATGTCGAATTTGGCT
The DNA here is from genome assembly GCA_029852735.1 of Persea americana. Classification (NCBI taxonomy): domain Eukaryota; kingdom Viridiplantae; phylum Streptophyta; class Magnoliopsida; order Laurales; family Lauraceae; genus Persea; species Persea americana. The sequence continues at coordinate 8,821,799 of CM056813.1, read as the reverse complement.
GTGGGGCCCACTAGGGCCTACATGGGGCTGGGATTGGGGGATTTTGAATATCTGAAGTACTAAATTTGGGACTCATCCGGTTATCCTATCATCTACATTTGGCCCCCACAAGTTTAACGGGCGTGCAATACATTCGAATGGGTGCACTTGATCCAATAATTTACAATCCATTTGGATGTGTGAAACTTGGTGGAACCCATTTAAATGGGGATTTTCTAGTCCACTCGGATGGACCCTTAGGTGGCCCCCACCCCCAGTGCCCAAGTTGCGCACCAAGCATACCTGATGACTTTGGTATATGAGTACTCGTCACGTGCGTGCGCGGCGGACTTGCTGTTTGTGCGCACTAGCTATGGGGCCCAGAAGGCTGGGGGATCTTTGAATATGTGAATGGGTCTATCTTATCATAAATGTTTTTGATAAGATCCAACTAATGATAAGAAAAAACTACAAGCATTGAAACGAAGTGCATGTAAAATATCTCAACCGTCGCCTTAGTAAAATGCAGGGCTTAACTTCTCCTTTTTATTAAAACTCTTTTAATAAAATCGTCCCCATTTATAGAAGCGAAAATTGTTTTCCCCCCGCTAAAAGGGACAGAAAATCCTAGACGGTTGGAGGGGACAGAGAGACAGTAGTCACTTTTAGCATAGAAAAATAATTTTCACTATTAAACTTGATTTTTAGTGGCGGAAAAAAAACCGCTGCTGAAGGCCTTTTTTTGCCGCTAAAATTCAGTTTATTGTAGAATTGCTTTGATTTTTTAAAAAGTCTATACAAAAGTGGGTAAAAGGCCTTATGAAAACTTTTGCGTGGAAAATAGTCATTTCTCATGGAAGCATTGGTGTTTTGTTCGCCTTTAAGGATCTCCATCTACAATCCCTCCCTAGTCCCTATTACCCTTTGATAAAGCCTATTTTTCATATTGTCATGCCTTAAAAAGGGGCAAGTACTACTCTTTAGTGGGTTTGATTGAACAGGGCAGATCCACCAAAGGCCTGTTAACAGGTCAATCAGTACATTTTCAATAATGCCGGCTGCATTTGGATCGTTTCTCTCTTTTGAAGCACACCTTCTTTGTCTTTTACACTGTATACATTCTATTTAATGTATCTAATAAGATATAGATAAGGGCAGATTTCTGTTTGGATGGTGGGAATTTGATTATTTGTTGGTGCACCCTTTTCTATCAATGGTGCACCCCTTTTCTATCAATGTCTCAATGCGACCGAAAGGTAGTAATCTAAAAAGCAATTGCATTGGGGGGGCTTGGCTTGACATAGCCGATTAGTTTCATGTAATTGAGTAAATAAAGAATTGCATTCTAGAAATATTTAAAATTGAGAAAATAAGGAAAGTTGGCCATCAAATTATCTCACGTCTAATGAAAAAAGAATCAACTGACGATGGGAAAGGAATTCGCAGCCACCACTTAGTAATTCAAATTCAAAGAAAGTGAAGGTTACATCTATATATCCGCTTTATACCATTCACTACTTGTCTCTTTAATAAATACTATAATAGATGGATCCCATTTGATTATGAATTACTATGATTTCAGTTTTCCTACAAACAAACGGGGCCTAGGTACTGGTATTGGATCCCTTATTAATCAACTAAGTAGTGGTGCTGGACCTCTTAACAATCAACTAGACAATTGATGCAAATTCATTGTACCTTGGATGAGAATACCAATCACATCATATTTGATTTTATTCTGATTGGGGACCATGTTTGTGGAATGTGGATATAGTTCCCCTATACATGCTGCTGACAAAGTATAAAGGGGCCTAGTTAGTCCATGACTATGATCAGTCTAAGTTTTTAACACTTATTACTGAATCTCACCCTTCCATTGTTTCCTGTGAATAGCATATGCCCAAATTCCATGCTCATCTGAATTATGTAGGCCTTGTAATTGATTGCGTGAATATGTAGGACTTAACCAACTTATTTGAAATGAACCAAGCTCATTGGCACCCAATGCCTAAGCTTATTTTACCAAATCGAGCTCGGCAGGGCTGCAGGACCTAACTTAGGCTGAACTGGATAGAAAACCAAACGCAAGCCAAGTCCAAGTTTAAGCTTGTTTGAGCTGAGCCGAGCTCATTGACACCCATGGCCTAAACCAACTTTTGGGGATGAATTCCTATATAAAGGAAGTTCATGAACACGTGTATCTTATGAGAAAAGGTGTTTGCACTGATTAGTATAGATTTCGGGTATCTCAAACATAAGAAAAAGAAAAACTATGGGAAGACAACATAAAGATTGAAGATGTTGGTTGGCCTATGGAGCATGCCTTTAAGGATGGTTTGAACTTTGAACCGAGGTGTTGAGTAGTGGGAAGAGGTTATTCTACCAAAGCAGACCTTCAATTGCCAAAATAGGGAATTTTATTTTGTTGGGGAAGCCGCTACTTTTTTTTAAGGGGAGCCCGACGTAAAAAGTAAATAAAAAGAAAAAAAATTGAGGGAGCCGCTATGTAAAGTAGTTGGTTACGGAAATCATATTATTATTATTATTATTATTATTATTATTATTATTTATGACATGTGCATTTCAGAGTAGGGACGGAGCTACATAGGGTTGAGATGGATCACTTGCCCTCTCTCAGCTTATTCCTTCCCTTTAAATAAGGAGAAAGATATAGATAATGATGTGATTTAAATTAATCCATTAAAATTACTGTAAGTGCACAGTTGTCTTGTTGAGACAGTGGCAATTACATGTCGATTCCACATGAGCACTACTAAGTTAAAATTTAAAATCTGATTTTAAATTTATCAATGATAATGACAAGAGAGAAAAAAAATAATAATAAGATTGAGAAAGTTTTAGATCTAAAGTGCAGAAATAAGATATAAGAAAATGCAGATAAGAGTATCATGAATCCATTAAGTAGTCCCACCGTCATTTTATACAATCGATAAAATAAATTTATCCCAAAAATCCTTCAAATGATAAACAAATCAATGTTTCTGATTCGGATAATTTGTCTATCAAAAAGCACAATTTTTCACAATTTATTTAAGGCAAAAATCTCATTCACCTAATGAAATTATGAACTTAACTAAATCTCACATATTAATCAAAGATAGATTATCAAAGAATCTCAATTTAAGAATAATCTATTAAGAAAACATACGTGATTAAAACATTGTTCAAATAAAAAATTAAATAACATAGATTGTCAATGATAGAAGGCATATTTATTATTATAATAAATACGCAAGAGACAAAAACATCACATAGAATAACGATAAGAAACACTTAACTCCATCTGACACTCTGATCCAGTAATCTACTCCTCCATTGCAAAATATGTGATTTTCATTGAGAACTTTATGACAATTACAATTTTCTCTCACACTCTTCTAACCTAGTTCTGGAACAGAGCTCCAGAACACCTAAAAATAACTCTTAAATTCTATTAATTAGAAAAGAAGAAAAATATGAGAGAGAGTAATAATGGACGTCCCAGGGAGGGAGTGTATGCACGCATACTTCCTTTAGTTCCTTTTATAACTCCGGGTTATCTTACAGATATATTGAATCTGGACACCTTATTTGCAAATTTGATTTATCTTCATTAATAAGGTATATCGCTTATCCTTTTTGAATTTAAATGAGGCGGAAACCTCTGGATGGCTTGGCTAATCTTCAGATGGGGCCCCACAAGGGATATGCAACAATGGATTGTCAACGGTGTGGATTTAATTGCAATCTCGTCTAAAAATGAACATGAAAATATCCGAGCCCATAACTTTGTCAATTTAGCTCCGATTTATGCAATCTTAGGCTCTACGGACATCTACTATGAATAAACTTTTTAACGGTAGGTAAATTTCATCAATCCGACAGTTGGATTGAAAGTCATGACCATTTGAAGATGAGTTGTCCTGAGAAAAACGATATTAACTTTTGAAATTTGATTTGCAATGAACTCTATCTCCTATCTCTGTACAACTTTCATTTTTGAAAGAATATCAGATGTGGATGATTCAAATTCTTATTCTTTTATTTCGATCAAACTTTTACTCTTTGAATTATCCATTAATAGTTTCAAATCTGCAACTACTATAGACCCTACCATGTGGGACATTTCATCTGCTTGAACTGTGGACCCTATAAGAACTCTTTTGCTGTACTTAGAACTCTTCAACTGACATGATGAGTGGACCCCTCATTTGATTGATTTGCACATGGCTTGTATGTGGGGTTCACGTAGTGGATTCTTCAATTTACTTCTTTTCAAGCTTCAATTTAGCAATGTAGGGCCTAAGATGACTATATGTGCTTAAAAGTGGGTTCCGTGACAGAGGCCTGGAACTCTCATTTTCTGCACATTCTAATTCAATACATCAAATACCGAAGAGCCCATATGGAAGCGGAACCCATCCGGATAGAGTTCTACTCCAACTTGGACTCTTCGGAGAAAAATTGCAAAACATTCTAAGTTGATGCATAAAATGTATGAAAAGTATGAAAATTCAGGTTTCTAGGTGAAAATGCATGAAATGATGGAATTAAATATATAATGATGCAATTAACCAAATAAAACCTCTAATTCATCCTGAAATGATACGTAAATATGCAAAGTCATGAATTCAACAGACAGATAATTTTGATCCTATCCTTTTTGACTCGTCCTCGGCTTTTCTTTTTATCTTGTTTGCCCCTCAACATTGGTTTTTTTTCTCTTAGTAAAGAATGAGACTTTTAAAACACATAAGTGGATTCAGGTCTTTTTTAATCAATAAAAAGACAACTCATCAAATCATCAATAAGGTATGCATTATACTCTGATTTCTCTCCTTATATTCTTTCTTTTTCTTTCCCATCATTGAGCCTAAAATCCTAATCCTTTCAAACTTTGAAATTCATAATCTCCCCAACTCGTTAATTAATTTATTATCATTTTTTGAGTTTTTGGCATTTTACTTGAAAATCTGAATTAAATAAACCTAATCAAATTCCTAAGTAAGAGATTTCAGGATACTATAAATAAAGGTGCTTAAAATTTTTTTATACTAGTTACAGGTCAAATGTCCCATCAAGGTTAATGGTTTTATTAAAATTTTAGAAAGGATTTGGGCTCTAAACAAGGGGCCAAAGATCAAGACTTTTTATAAACGTCAACTCCATATTATGATCATGAAAATCATTTAATTTAAGTTTTAATCAAAATCATGTGCTTGTGAGTAAAAACACCAAAATTATGCAATTTACAGCTCTTCTTGTAACCATTTTTTATCATTGTTGGATATAAATTGCAATTTAAATTCATCTTTTTTTAAAAATATTTTTGGGGGTATAATGTAATAACTAGTACAAAAAGGTACCTTTTTGTACCCAATATGTTGTAATAACAGTTTTGAGGTATAGTGTAGTAAAAGTTTTAGTTCTTTCTTCTCTTGCTAAGAGAAACTTTTGCCCCCCTAAGAGAAAATCATGGCTCTGTCACTATCTTGGGTCTTTTGACCTAAGAGGACTAATCCCTTCGGTCTAAACCAACAAAAATACAAAACAGAAAATTTTGGGGCAGTTTCGAACAAAAGATGTGGCAAACCAGATGAGGCAAATCTACATCTGACCCATTAGTGGTTCATCTGAAAATTTGATGTGTTTTGATGAAAATTGTACTTCAAGAATTTAATCAGAATACATAGCATTCTCAAGAGATAACATGTATGTGTAAAAAATAGAATTAAGAAACCCAACCATTGATAGATGGCATAGGGCTTCAATATTAATTTTATAACAATGATGATACTGAGGATAAGCAGACGATGTAAATTGACCGCATTACAGATGTTGTATGCATGTAACTATTCGGGCATGGTCCCTATAATAAGTTTGTCTCATCAATTAGTTTGAACTAGTTTTTTATTTTATTTTATTTTATTACCTCTCTGGAGCCTATCTTTGTCATTCAAATTGATCAAATCTTTTCTATCTTTGTGTGAAGGCACCGGTCCAAATTGGAGTACAATCAGAGTAGTATACACCTTTCAATTCATCATATGCAAAAAATAAAAATAAAAATAAAAAATTATATATTGGGGTTTGGACATATCAGTCCTCCTTAAACTTGGTTTTTCCAATTTCATGATCAAAATTCAGATAATGGAACTAGAGGTGTTTTGATAGAAAAGAGGGAAACTAAGAGGAAGAAAGGAGAGCTTTTCTATTATCTCATTAACTGCGTGTAAATACAAAGGTGGAGAGGCTTATTTATAGGTAAAGTAACCTCATAAGAGAAAAACCTAATTCTAACCCTAACTTATCTTAAGTGAGCATCCACCCAAGATATATATCTTATAACCACCCCCCCCCCCCCCCCCCCCCCCACCCCTTCCTTCCTGAATGATCACCATTCAAAGACAGTTGCCTCATTAAAAACCTTGCTAGGAAAATCCAAAGGGAAAAAACCAAAGCAAAGGGAAAAAGAGTACAACATTCTTTGGGATCATTGAACTGATGTTGGACATGCATAATGTTGCCTCGTAAAAACCTTAACTAGGAAAACCCAGTGGGATAAAACCTAGAAAAGGAAAAAGAGTACAGGGCACAAATGTCCTCGGTAGCATACTTCAGGATGCCCCTTGATAAATCACTCTCCCCGATAATTACAACCATTCACATAGTTTGATGATGAACTCTACGCATGTCGATCTTATATACAAGCTTCTGGAATACTGATTTTGGCAAAGATTTGGTAAACAGGCCAGCCAAGTTGTTGCTTGAGCAAACTTTCTTGACTTCAATTTCATTGTTCTTCTAAAGTTCATGAGTAAAAAAGAACTTCGGTGCTATATGCTTAATCTTGTCTCTTTTAATGAAACATTCCCGAATCTGTCTTATGCATGCTTCATTATCTTCATAAATAATATTCGGAATACCTACAATAGAGGATAGTTTACAAGAACTATGAACATGCAAAATCAAAGATTTTAGCCATACACATTCTCTACTAGCTTCATAAAGGGTCAAAATCTCAGCATAGTTGGAGAAAGTATTTACCAAAGTCTATTTAGTAAAACGCCAAGAAATAGCGGCATTACCATTAAGAAACACGTAATCTATCTGTGATGACCTTTATGAGGATTAGAGAGATAACCTGAATCTGCATATCCTACAAAACTGAAATCTTTTCGATCATAAGAATAAAATATTCCTAAATTAGTTGTTCCACGCAAATATCGTAGGATGTGCTTAATACCAATCCAATGCCTTTGAGTTGGTGCGGAGCTATACCTGGCAAGTAGATTCACAGAAAATGCAATGTCCGGTCAAGTTCATTGTGCCAAGTACATCAGGGCTCCAATAGCACTTAAGTATGGTACTTCGGGACCCAATACCTTTTCATTTTTGTCGATTGGACGGTATGATTCTTTCTTTATATCAAGAGACCTGACAACCATGAGGGTACTTAATGGATGCGCCTTGACCATACCAAATCGTTTTAAAATCTTTTCGTTATAATTAGATTGATGGATCAACATCCCATTAGAATTTCTCTCGATTTGCAATTCGAGACAGAATCTCGTTTTTCCAAGGTCTTTCATTTTAAATTCTTTCTTTAAACAGTCAGCAGTTTCTTAGAGCTCTTCTAGAGTTCTTATCAAATTTATATCATCCGCATAAACTGCTAATATTACAAATCCCTTCAAGATTTTCTTTATAAATAGACACCGACAAATGGGATCGTTTTATACCCCCTTTTAGACAAGTATTCACTAAGATGATTGTATCACATTCTTCCGGATTGCTTCAGGCCGTACAATGATTGCCTTAATTGGTTTGAGTACGTACTCCTTGGCTTTGCTTTAGTCAAAGGAAATCCTTAGAGGATTTATATGTGAATTTCTGTGTCTAAATCCCATACAAGTAAGTAGTTACAACTTCCATAAGTCTCATTTCTAGATTTTGAGAAACTGCTAAGCTTATCAAATATCTGAATGTTGTTATATTCATAATAGGGGAGTATGTTTCCTTGTAATCAATCCCAGGTTTCTGAAGGAAACATTGTGTCACTAATCGTGCCTTATATCTGATAATTTCATTCATTTTTCTTACAAACACCCACTTGTAACCTATAGGGTTAACATCTTTTGGGGTTTGTACTATATGTCCGAGCACACTACGTTTGTTAAGAGACTCTAACTCTTCTTTAATGCCACTTTCTCATTTTGGCCAATCATTTCTTTGTCGATATTCATTTGTAAAACATGGTTTTATGTTCCATTCATCATCAGCATTTTCCTGATATTTGTGTCGCTACCGCATATGCAAATGCGTCATCAATGATAATCTCATTTATATTCCATCTCCCTCTTAAATAATTTTAAAGTATAGAGATCTCTTTATTATCCAATACCGGTGCCTCTTCAAGGGCTTCCAAAGTTTCATCAGAGACTTCCATTATTCTAGAGAGAACGGATTTTATCATAACCTCTTTAGGAGTATTACGTGCCTCTTTGGGAGGAACCTCTTTAGGAGGGTTACGTACCTCTTCGGGAGGACATGATGATGATTGCTCATTTCTCCTTTTTCGCGGAGCTGAGTCCTTTGAATCTATAGGTCTGTCACGCTTCTGGTGGATTGCAAATTCTTTTACTGCTATATTTTGACTTTGTCCTACATGAACATTAATCATAGCATGTGCATTCATAACTGGCACATGTGCCTTCGTCACATTTGTTGTATCGTTAAATGCATCAGGTAATCTATTTGCAATTTCTTGCAAGTACACAATTCTCAATACTTCATTCTCACATTGTGAAGTAGGTAGATCCAGATGGGACAGAGTGGAAGTATTATATGTTGATTCGTGCCGTTCTTCAGGAACGGGTTGTTCTACAGGAACAATACGTTCTTCAGATACTATCTTACCTCCCCCCAACGGCGGGAATATTGTCTCATCAAATTGACAATCGAGAAAACGATTAGTGAAGACATCTTCTGTCATTGGTTCTAGATATTGAATAATTGAGGGGGAGTCATAACCTACATAGATTCTTGATCTACGTTATGGTCCCATCTTAGTACGCTTAAGAGGTGGTATTAGGACTTGAACTGACAACCAAACTTGCGCAAGTGAGAAATATTGGGTTGATGTCTTGATATAAGTTATATAGGAGAATATTGATGATAGACCGTTGGTTGAAGTCGAATTAACATTGCTGCATGTAACACAGTATGTCCCCAAGCACTAACTGGTAATTTGAACTGCATCAGCAGAGTCTTAGAAATAAGCTGGATGCGCTTAATCATGGATTCAACTAAGCGATTCTAGGTGTGGACATAGGGGACAGGATGTTCGACTACAATTCCTAGAGATGAACAAAAACCATCAAAAACATGTGATGTAAATTCGCCTGTATTATCAAGTCTTATAGACTTAATGGGATAATCAGGGAAGTGAGCTCTCAATTTAATTAATTGAGTTAACAGGCAGGCAAATGCTACGTTCCTAGTTAAAAGTAAGCAAACATCCGAGCAACGGGTGGAGGCATCGATCAGAACCATAAAATACTTAAAAGGTCCACTAGGGGGATTAATGAATCCACAAATGTCACCTTGTATCCTTTTATAGAAAGGATGAGGATTCGTATGCAACCTCAGTAAAAGAAGGTCGGGTGATCAATTTTCCTTGTGAACATGGGGTACATAAGAACCCATTAGGTATGGTCAATCGATGGTTCTCTAAGGAATGCCCAGATGAGTTATCTAAGATTTTTCTCAACATAGTAGCCTCAGGGTGACCTAATCTATCATGTCAAAGCTGTAAAGTCTTAGGATCACTAAGCTTCGGGCTTGACTTTGTTGTTTTGCTTATAACCGAATGTGATTCAACATTGGAGATTGTCGTGTAATATAATCCTGAGAAGAGTGCACTTAGTTTTTCTAGTATTTGCTTCTGACTTCCAATACTAGTAATGATGCATAAGTATTCCTTTTCGGGCTTGACTTTATTGGTTTGCGCGTAACCGAATGTGATCCAACATTGGAGATTGTCGTGTAATATAACCCTGAGAAGAGTGCACTTAGTTTTTCTAGTATTTGCTTATCGCTTCCAATACTAGTAATGATGCATAAGTATTCCTTGTTACCTTCTCAATATGGTACCCATTCATTCTGATGTCTTTGAAAATAATCAAGTTTCTTCGTAAACTTTTTGAGAACAAAGCATCTTTAATGAACAGATGGATACCATTAGGTAACATCAAATGGGCTCTTCCGGAGTCTTCAATTATCTGCATAGGTCCAGCTATGGTAGATACCTTTCGTGGAATGAACATCAATTTTGAAAAAAAAATTCTGATTTTTCAAAATGGTGTATGTTGTGGCACTATCTACCAAACAGAGATTATCCCCAGTTCCATGGTGCATATCTTAAGCAAAAATAATAAAACAACATAACTATGCAATCAATGATGAAAATTGAAATAATTAAAACATTCACCATAAAGTATGACATTAATAAAGTTTTCCATCAAAACGGAAAAGTCTAAGAAACATGCATCTCAAATGAACTAAAAAATATTAAGTAATGTCCAAAGAATCATAGGTCTTCTAGACCATGCCAGGGGGTGCCCCTAAAAGATTGTTAAATGCCTCATTATCCAGATGTTGGTTGTCCTCATCCTCAAAGAAGTCACGAGTCTCCAAGTTTGTAATGTCAATTGGAGGCCTCTCTAATGTTATTATATCCCAATTCTAGCATTCCAGATCATTTGTCTCTACTGAATAAACAGAGGCCTTATATGCTTTGTATTGTTCCACCACATCCTTTGGTGCACGACAAGTGCATGACCAATACCCACTTCTTCCACATCTGTGGCACGTGTCATCAGGACGGTGGAAAGGATTAGCCTATAGATCCTGGTTATTCGTATGTTGAGGGGCATACCACTTCTAGTGATTTTTGAATTTTGGTGGAGAACCTTTAAAACCACCTCACCTGGAGGAGTTATTTCGTCCACCTCTACTGGAGGATTTATGTCTTTCATTCCCTCTACCTCTGCCTCTGTTTGAGCTAAGACTGGCATTTGCTTTAGGAACTGCCGAAGATCCAGTTGATCTGGAGTTATGATTTTTCATCAATACTATGGAATTCTGTTTAGCGACTAGGAGACATGAGATAAATTCTGAATATTTGGAGAAACGTCGCTCTTGATACTGTTGCTGCAGGAGCACATTCGAGGTATGAAAAGTGAATAACGTTTCCTCCAACATATGCTCCTCCAAAACTTTTTCACCACATAATCTTAGTTTGGAAACAATATTGAAAAGAGTATAATTGTATTCAGATATTGTTTTACAATCTTGTAACCTCAGGTTTAACCATTCATTCTGAGCAGCTGGGAGTATGACCATGTTATGGTGATCATACCTATCATCCAAGGATTTCCATAGGCCGGTCGGGTCTTCCTCAGTAAGGTATTCATTTTTTACGTCGTCATGTATGTGATGGCGCAAAAAGATGAGGGCTAACGCCTTTTCCTCTGAGGACATCTTGTTATTTTCCTTTATGGTCTCTCCTAGTTTCTTGGATTGCAACTGGATTTTAGCATCCAATTGCCAAGATAAGTAATTGTCCCCATTTATGTTAAGTGCTTTAAAGTCAAGCTTAGCCAAATTTGATATCATGCAACAACTATAATAAGATATATATATATATATATATGAAATTAACTGTATGCAGGTAATCAATAAAGTAAGGGGGAAAATGAAAATTTAACATCAGAAATAAATTAAGGAAGGAATTAATCATAAAAAAAATTAGCCAATGCAAAGTTTAGAACATCAGGTTCTCAACTTTGAGAATCAGAACTGCTAGTTCTGTCAAGACACTTGATTTAGAACTTCAGGTTCATTAGAACTGCAAGTTCTGTCAAATCTTCAGGTTTGAAGTATAACTTTTTGTTCTAACAATTAATCAGAACTTCTGATTCTGTCAAAACTTCAGGTTTAATTTCATGGCTTTATAATTTTATAGATATGAATCTACAGGTTCATATCAGTATTCCAACTTTTATGACTTATGGTCCATAGATCACTAAACTTCAGGTTCAAATTTAGAACTTCTAGTTCTATTTTGTGAATTCATTCATAGTATTGATAAATTTTTAAAAAATTAAAGTATGTAAGAGGATTAACAGTAAACAAACACTATAATTACTACATATTCTAATAGATTTGGATTTGAACTATGGTTTGGATACTACTTACCGAATCAAAGTCGTTTGAAACAGGAGTCAATGGAGGAAGGTTAGGGATGCAAGGTTTGTTGCACACACGTGAACCAGTAGTCACTGGCACCTGACCCAAGGCAGAAGATAACGACTCCTTGGATTTACAAGTTATGAAACAACTTCTCGTTTTCAAATGCACGCACACCGAGGGAAGGTGCCTTTTGTTTTGGATTATGCACGCAAAACAAGGCCTTTCTGTTTGGAACCAAAAACATGGCAAACAGAGAGGAGAAAGCCAAAGCAAACCAAGAGGAGAAAAAAATACAACTGCTGACTCCTTGGATTATGCACGCAAACCGAGGCAAAATGGGTGTCTGTTTCTTTTCAACTCATGCAACAGGCAAGAACCACTCCTTACCCCACTGGTAAGGAGTTGGGTTCTTATTGGGGAGGTCTGGGGTTCAACCCCCACCTCCTCCACTATATATTCATGCATGTGTATATGCGGGCTTTCTTCCCACTTCGGTGGGCTTTCCTTTCCGGGCGTGCCGGGATTTCTTCCCACCTCGGTGGGCTTCCTTTCCGGTTGTGCCGGGCTTTCTTCCTACTTCGGTGAGCTTCCTTTCCGTGTATACCGGGCTCTATAAAATATATATAAAAAAAAGGTCCTAGCCATTGAAGCTGGGGTACCAAAAAAAAAAAACTCATGCAACTGGCGGATGGGTTTTGACGTGCGCAAACCAAGAAGAAAAACAACTTGTTGAGTGCACAGGGAATCGAAGCAAACTGAGGCAGGTCTTCGGTCACGCATGCAGAAGAAGGCTTGGGGATTTTTTTTTCTTTCTTTGGTTTTTTTTCGTGTTGATAACATGTTAGAAAAGAGGGAGACTAAGAAAAAGAAGACTAGAGGAAGAAGGGAGAGCTTTTTTATTATCTCTTTAACTGTGTGTACATACAAATGTGGAGAGGCTTATTTATAGGCAAAGTAACCTCACAAGAGAGGAACCCTAATTCTAACCCTAACTCATCTCAAGTGGACTCCACCCAAGATACATATCTTATAACATGTTTGACTATGTTCCACATTTTTTCTAAACTTTTTTCCGCCACATCCCATGATAGATATCATGGGGTTTATCAATTTCTGTATCATACATTCTGCAACCAGCAAGCAAATTCACTTTTTAGATAACACAAAAAATGACATTTTGAGAAAAGTAAATGCACATCTGACCACCATTTCTCATGCTCTATATTTGAAAAAGAAATATTCCTAAGATGTCGCATTAAAGTCGTGATATCTTGGGACAGTCCCATGATATCACGGGATTTGTCAATTTCTGTGACATACAATGTTCTAATGATATCATGGGATCTAGAGCAAAAAGATTTTTTTTTTTTTTAAATGTTGGCTAGAGTCAAGCGACTCTGGTGCCATTATATAAATTTCGATCATGAAATTAAAAAAAAATCGAATTTAAAGAAGACTAATATGTCAAAACCCCTTATATATTTTCACACTTTTCGAACCGGCCGTATATAAATTTCCAATACCATGAATTTTGGGCCAATACCTACCTAAAGAGGCATGCCATCTAGATCAAACAAATGAATGTCCCATAATGGTTAATCAGATTATTCTTGTGATCAATATCATACTTTTTTGCTAAAAGGTGACTTGTATTCCAATAGGGCTACTTGATTCTCTTCGAACAGGGTCAATTAACATGGTTTTATGTGTAAGCTAGGTTCATCTGTGTGAATAACCTGAGGCACCTGCAAGTAACTTAGTTGGTCTTAACTTAGAACAAATAGTCACAAGTAATTATTATTATTATCATTATTTTGAATCCAGCTCATGCATTTTTTTTTTTTACCTAAAAAAAAAAACCAAAAAACACTCATGTACTCTTGCTCACACACCGATGTCCCTCTCATAACCTGCTTCGGGTGATGACCTTCAATTAAAATCATTGAATAGCCCAATTAATCACTTAATTTCAAGGGAGAAGACCGCCAATTTGACTAAACTTGATTACACATAAAATCAAGAAAATAATATGAAAAACAAAACAAAGACCTTCCCCTCCTTGATGGGTAAGAGCTCCACAGGCCACAGCCCCATCACAGTGGGCCACATAAGCACGGCATCACATCACAGTTGTATTGAGCCACGTAGCACAAAATCCATTTGACTTTTTTGTATGTGACTCAATATTGATTGCAAAGTCATAGTAAATAAAGAACTTGAAAATGAAAGTTGTGAAGGATTGGCAATCATATTTGAAAGGTTGGGCCTAGGCCACTCTCTTTGACTACTCTTCTTCAACCCCTTCAATTTCAAAAGGCCTTTGTAATCTCCATTGCAGTCTTCGCGCTGCTTTCTTATGCTCTTTTCAACATGTTCACACTACACTTGTTTTGATACAGAGCCAAGAACCTTTCTTTCTTTGTTATCTTTATTTTTTTTTCCCCACTTGATATACATGATCTTTGACTGTTTGACCAAGCTACAATCCAAGTAATTTATCGAAAAAGTCGACACATGCTAGACTTTGAATGCCCAAAAAGGTAATGAGAAATCACACTTTAGAAATACAAGTTGTAGTTATTAGTAACAGACACATAGGGTAAGGTAAGATTAGGTTGGTTGGTCTGGTTTAAAGCCAATGACAGGAGTGAAATTCTTTGGACTTAAAAGATTTGAACCACTCAAAATGAATGTGCTCATTCAATATAAATCATAAATATTTTTTTCTAATAAAAATTGGTCTCGCTATAAAATTAATCAAAGGAATAATTATGTAATTAATGCATATAATTAATAATGCATTAAGAGTGTCTCCTCATTGTAGCTTAGTTGGTTAGGAATATCATGCAATAAAGGGTGCGGGAGTTTATGAATGGACCCACTCGTATTGGAGTAAATTTTTGGAAAAATCCCACTTAAGGAAAGAGCATTCATTTTGAGTGATTCAGATGTTTAATCGATTGACCCCCGTTGAGTAATCCGCTTCCCTCGCACACTTAAAAGTTCTAACTCAAACTTCTAATAGTTGCCCAATATCCCAAAAATAATCTTCAAAGTAACCCGTTTAGCATTTAACAAGACCATTTCCTTCCTATGTTCAATACTGGTCATGTTTGTGTCATTCCATGGATTCCGTGGCGTTGACGCTTTTCTGCATATAAAGGGAAGATCAAATTCAAAATAATCCTCTTTGATTTGAGAAAAAAAAGGTGTACCAGTAGGAGATTGGTGAGAAATGTCACAAAAGAATTAAACCACCTTTGGACTTGCCTTCTACTTTACTCCTTAATTTTTATTTTGTTTTTATGGAAGGCCCTGCCTCAAAAGTGGTCACACATGTCTCAATTTTTACTAAAAACCTACCTTGGCTTATGTTAAAATGACTCCAAAAAGATCCATGATCTCTCTTTTGTGTAAAATGCTTGCATATATGACCACTTAGTCCTTAATAATAATAAAACGTGAAAAAGTCAATTTTTGTAAAGATGGATACCAGCTTTAAGGGTAAGAATCAAAATGGATAAGAAATTACTTTTCGGTAGGAGTCCTCTTTTATAGGTGATGATGGACAATGGTTTATATTCATATAACTTGTCTTCTTTTCCATTTTTTTTCTTTTTTTTTTTTTTTTTTTGCATCTTTTTATTTATTAAGGGATTTTAATCTCCCTTCTTAACGAAATTCAATTGATACTTTATTTAAAAAAGAACTAACAAATTCCTTTTCTTGTTATTTTAATGGGAAAATCGAAAGAAGCCTGTGGCACAATGGAATGACTAATTATTGCAACCTTCAAGTTGTAGGTTCAAGTCACAGTACCAAAAAGAAAAGAATAATGATAATAGCAATTAGACAAAGAAGTGCGCGGAGGAGGCCTGCAAGAAAATCCTTACTTACTCAAATCAGGTCACAAATTTTAATTTGACTTTTGTTAGTTTAGGGATTATTTTAATCCGAAGATTTGAGGTGCTTAACACCTTTTTCTGCCCAACTAAGAATTTTACATGAACTTCTTTGTTTTAGTGTGTGCTCATAGGTCAAATAAATAAGCACTTTGTTCAACATATATTTTCTAATTCCTTTGAAAGTGAATCAGAGATCATTCCTCTGCTAATAAAACAATTCTCTTGGCCTTGTAATCCCATTGGAGATGGGGCTTTACTTTTAGCATGCGCATGGACCACTTAATATTTTTCAATGTGTTCCCACTAAATTTCAAGGTATACCATTTGATATATGAAGAGGCATAGTCTCATACTTGACTCTTGAGTATGTAAATGTGGGGCCCATATTTTGGTGATCAAGACCATTGATTCAGTTGGGCACACAGCAAATGGCTCAATCAACTACAAATCTCAGCCATCAAAGCCACAGCGTCCACACATTTAACAGTCAGATAGAAACACTGCAGTGGTCCATCTTCAATGCAGAAAAAAGGAAGGGTGGGGTCTTACAATGTGGGTTGTGTTAAGGACACTTGCATTCCAAGTAGGGCCCATCAATTTGATGGTCTGGATCAAATCATGGTCCAAAACAAGCATGATTATGAGGGTTTTCTCTAGGATGTTTGGGGGAAAAACAGTAGAAAAATGTAACACACAGCACTTATCAGTAACTTTTCAATTATCCCATTCAACCATGTGGGAGATTTCCATAGGGATGATGTCATTGAAGTCCTTTATTTGTTTTATCCGCTCTCCTTACATGGGTCCATTTGTCAGCAACGTTATTTAGTGCTTGATGACATGTGAATTGTGATTCTGCCAAATTTTATACTTTGAAAATCTTGCAGGTCGCCTCCTTAGATAGACCTCCATCCAAGAAGCTGCTCGTGTTGCTTTTGAGTTGGACGTTTATTTTTTTAAACTATTTCCAGCACGTTTTTGACAAGGATATTTGTATAAATACCTGTGGGAATGGTGAAGATCTTCAGCTTGAGAGAATTGTGAGTGAAAAAAAGGAAGTTTTAGAAGATGGTGAGAGCTCCTTGCTGTGAGAAGATGGGGATGAAGAAGGGGCCTTGGACCCCAGAAGAAGACCAGATTTTGATAGATTATATTCAAAGATATGGCCATGGAAACTGGCGTGCCCTTCCCAAACATGCTGGTAAAGACCAATTCCCAAATGGTTTCATCTCCACTAGTCTTGATCTCAAACATAATAGCTGTTCATGTGTGATTTTTTTTTCTTTTGTTCTTTTTTTTTCCAATTTTTCTTGAAAAGTCCTTTCAGAATCATGGAACTTGTTTTTTCAGAGAAAGCTCAATTTGGTACTTTGTATCCTCTTATAGAATCAATAAACTACTTCTTTGAAAACAAATGGAAGTTTTTTCACATGAAACATGCAATTGGAATAGAGTTTCAGATTCTTATGGTGGTTCTTGTGTGTGGTTTTTAGGTCTATTAAGATGTGGGAAGAGCTGCAGACTCCGATGGATAAACTATTTGAGACCAGACCTCAAAAGAGGGAATTTCAGTAAAGAAGAAGAGGAGACTATAATAAGATTGCATGAAGTCCTTGGAAACAGGTACAAATTATCGAGTTAATTGACTACAAGAACCTTTTTTGTTTTTTCTTTCATGAAATTTGCATCACAATTGAAGAAATATTGTAGCTTCCACAGTGAAAACAATGAAAATCATGAGAACCCAAATTCTACTCCCTCTCTCCCTCTCTCTCAACACATACACGTGATGTGATCACATGTAGCTGCAAGGAAACCCCGGATCTTAACCCTTCAAATCTACACTGTGGGGCCCACATTTTTGCAAATCCAGACATTCAAATCAAACCCAATTACCATAAGTTAATGAAAATATTGAAAGTAGTTCAAACATGACATTGTTTAGTGACAAAATAGGCAGAACCCAGAATATTCCCTTCATGATTCATATTATTAGATGTTCAGTTTTCACTGTTAACCAATGAAAAACGAGGCTAATGCAAACTTGCATTCATCAATACATGCACCTAAGTATTTTATATCAATTTTCTCTCATGTCCATGTGACATAAAACAAAGATGCCAGATTTAACTATTAGCTTGTTTTCTCCTTGCAAAGAATTAAAAAGCTGAACTAGGCCTTGAATTAGTATGTTCTTATGCACAAATAGAGCAGATACATGAGATTGTGAATAGAACTATAGTACCAATTTCTTATAAATTCTAGTCATTTCTTCCCAGATGGTCAGCGATCGCCGCAAGATTACCAGGTCGAACGGACAATGAAATTAAAAATGTCTGGCACACCCACCTGAAGAAGCGGGTTAAACAAAATCCGGCCACCCCAGACACCATAAGACAGTCAATGAAGATAGCTGAATGCAATGAACATGTGGAAATAGACTCCAATCCATTAAATCCCTCCACCCATCAGCTAATTGAAAGGCCTGGATGCATCCCTTTGTCGCCGCAACAACAATCGTCGAGCGATCTCTCCTCCTCAGGGACCTATTCGTCTATTGTATCGACGGGTGAATACCTGAACAGACCCATGAAGGATGACCAGAGTGTAGATAATGATGAGAATGTATGGTGGGAAGAACTTTCAGCAGAGAAACAAGCCAACCTTGAGTATTCTGAAGCAAATGCTGCAGACCCACTACTTCGATTTCCATCCTCACCACTTGTTTATAGACCACACAATGATGAAAGCATGGATTTTTGGCTCAATCTCTACATGGAGACTGGAGAGTGGCCGGAGCTGCCTGAATTGTGATGTGGTTGGAGTGGCAATGGATCCGGTTTGGGTTAGGCTCACCTCTCAGTGCAATGAGTATGGACCCAACCTGAACGCAGAACCCGTTAATTAATCAGGTTAATTTCAAACCGGAATCTTAAATTTACAGAAGCTTAAGTTGGATTTTGGTTGGATTAGCAGGTCAAGTATGGCATGTATTGAAACAATCCGAACCCAACAAGTTCATAATGGGGTTGCATATGTAAACCCTAACCAGGATAGTTCGGGTTTCGGTTGGGCTGACAGGTCATGTCAGGAATTCAAGTAAACCATGTCCGGCATCAATCCGAATAGGACCAATTTATAATGGGGTTGGATATGCTAACCCGAACCTGGAATTATTGGATTGGGTTGGGCCGGGCTGGCTGGTCATGTCAGGAATTGCCACCCTTAGATGGTAATTTGGCTCTGGTTTGGTTGTGGTATGTTTTTATCGCAAAGGGGCCTGAAATCTGAGCTGTTCTTCACTACAGAGAGGTTAAACTTAGCCGGTGGAATGTAAATCAATGGAAGGAATTGCATTAGGCAAGCATTTGAATCTTGTAAAATCTCACTAACTCATTTCTCAATGATCAAGGAAAGAAATTATTGTATCTTGAGAGAAATTGATTAAAAAAAAGGAAAGAAATTAGTGGTTGGTTCAACAATTTGCAATTGCTGAAGGATTTACAATCCATTATATTTAAGGATTAAGAAATCCTAATTTGCTTGTTGTTTAGCATCAAATCCACCCTCTAATCTGTATGATCAAAGGATCCTTACATACAAGGGAAGGTTTCCATACCATATAATACAGCACATCTTGTACCCTACATGGGATGGGGATTTTAGAATCATTTAACCATTGAGATGATTCTCTCCACGTTTCACTTGAACTAAAGCCCTAAAGCCTTACGATTAAGAAAAGGCATTTGAATGTGTGGAAAGAACAAAGGTGATTTTCTCTTTAAGAAACTAGGATAAACCAGAAAGTAAAATATAAGTTAATATAGCCACTTTCAATAGTCTAGTTTAGCATTCACCATATAGAGAGAAAGTGGAGAAATAGGAGTGAGAAAGAAGAAAAAAAGATATCAGTGGGAGAATGGGATAGTTTTTTTTTTGGTGGGGAGGGAGAATGGGATAGTTGGGAAGTAAAAACAATGAATTCCCATCCTTGGTGGGGTTTTTTACTAGAATTGATTTGGTTAGGTTGTCATCCCTTTTCTCCACCTAAGTTTAGACAACTTTCCAAATGGCAAATGATTTATCCCCCTGGATATTTCTTTCTTCTAATTCTTCACTGGATAGTTCTTACGATGTACCCACATCAACAGCGGGGCCCACGAGTTGGATTACACATCAACAGTAATCAAATAGATAATATTGAAGTATTAAAATGTCAATCTTCTCCTTGTTTTTGTTTGTGCACTTATTCATCAGCGCAAAGAAATGAGTTTAGAGCTTCCATCTTAGCTGCTTCTTTCTTTTTTTTTCTTTTTTTTTGCGGTTTTCATTCACAAGTTCTGCAATACTGCAAGGATCTGAAATGCAATGCTTTAGATAGAGAAATTTGATAGATAAAACAAATATGACAGAATTTTAGCATGGTCAGACATCATGTATTTGGAGAAGGCATTAATGAGCATATTCATGGCGATCAAATAAAATCCTTGCCAACCTAAAGATTGTTGGACAGCTGCATTGCGGCTCGTTTAACAAATCAGAGGCAAATGCAACTTGGTCATTTATCATAAAATGAGGTGGCTGCCTCTGCATTTAGGAGTTCTTGATGAATCATGGAATGAGGATAACTCAAATCTTTTGATCCTAAATAGATTACCATTGTTGGATTTTCACTCCACAAGTCACAGGCACATGCACCCTATTAAGACCACCAGGAAATCATGCATTTTTCATCAGTTGAAATCCTGTGAAGTATATCACCTCAGCATATCCCTAACTTGCAACATGGATTCACCAACAAACTTATGGATGGATGAGAGAGAATACAAAACCTCACTCAATTATGTAAATAGTCTGGAAAGGGAATATCATAAACTGACAGTTACAAATGCTAGATGAGAATGGCAATATAGCCGAGAGTCCAGGGCTCCCCCATCAACTGCTTGTACGTACAGTTCTCTATTTTATTCAAAACCATAGCTACTTCCCACATGTAAAAAAAAACACATATTCCAGCACTCGGGTTGGAACTCACTCTCTGAAGCAACAGACCTTCTAAGAGAGGCATGAATATGCCAGAGCCTTCTCCTCACTCAGCTCCGCCGCTGTTGCATCCAGTTTCTTCCTTGAAAATTCATCTATCGAAAGCCCTGTGTAGAAGAGAGGACCCAACAGTCAGCCAATTCACATAGAAATTCTGTGTTAGTTGCTATGTTAAGATGTCATCACAAGAACACCTATTTAGAATATTGGTTGTGGGCAACATAACAGCAACCCACTAATCTTTCAAATTTCAATTTACTGGCTGTTTAAATATATTCTCACTGGTTGTGATTCAACAAAATTCAAGTAACAATAAGAAAATTGCATAAAAAGACGACTATCGGCCTTTTTTATTATGATGGGATGGATGTTAAAATAAAAATAATAATAAAAAAACTATTTCCCAAAGAACATTGATAAAATAGAGAGAAATGGAATAGAAAAAAGAAGGGATATGTGTAGCTACTGAAGAGAATCTAGATGTTACAGTTGAATCACAAAAAAGCTACACAATTATACAGACTCAAAGCAAATACAGAAACCTTGACAACAGTTAACCAAGATGACTGACATGCCATAAAATGAATGGTGTACCCAGTTTGTCATTTACTGGTTCTTGGTTTATACTTTACAGGAAAAATGGCAAAATGTCCCAGGTAAGTTCAAAACCATTAGTGATGGCAAATCAAGTTTCCAGGTTTACATACATACCTTGTACTATTTTCCAATCACCATTGCAACAAGTAACTGGGAAAGAATAGATAAGCCCGGGTGATACATCATAGCTCCCATCAGAGTACACCCCCATCGAAACCCAAGTGCCCTAAGTTCCAAAGGGAAGACAGGATGTGTCTCGTTAAAAGATAAGTTAAACCATAATGTATTTATGGACAATCAACAAGAAAAGATGAAGAAAGTGGGAGAAGAAAAGGGGAAAAGCAAAAAAAGAAACAAAAAAGAGAAAAGAAACCATCTAAAGAAAGTTTTACCTCTGGGGTTCCAAGCACCCAATCACGTATGTGATCACAAGCAGCACTTGCAGCAGATAACGCGCTCGAGAGCTTTCGTGCTTTGATGATTGCAGCACCACGTTGCTGGACAGTGGTGATGAATTCTCCTTTCAGCCTTCCAAAGACAAGTAAATAATTAGGATCATTACAATCATGAAAGTAAATCCTAAAATACATATATATATATATATATATTTGTAATATTGTCAAGGTTGCATACCATTCATCATTAGCAACAAGCCCCTTAACAGGCTTTTCTCCACCTTGGATCGTAACAGTTGCATGGTTGACGTCAGGATATTGAGTTGAAGAGTGATTCCCCCATATAATAACATTCTTAACATCGCTGACTTGAACATTAAGCCTCTCTGAAATCTGACCCAATGCCCTGTTGTGATCCAGCCGAGTGAGGCACGTGATGTGTTTCTCAGGTATGGATGGAGCAAACTCTTTCAAAATCAAGGCATTGGTGTTTGCTGGATTAGCTACAACCAGTACCTGCAATCAGCAGCAAATAAAATGCCGATTAATGGGTTGATTAATGGGTATACTCAAGGGAAAAAAAAAAAAAAAAGGCAGACCGTGTAACACTACAACCAAAAAGAGTATCAATTTTCTGCTTTCAATTGGCTCAAGGTTAATAACATGAGGATGTGAAAGGTAGAGTAAAGAAACATGGTGTCTCCACCTTGCAGTTTGCAGCCGCATGCTTCTCTAAAGCAGAGGCTTGAGACTTATAGATGGAAACATTTTTTGACATCACATCTTTTCTCTCCATTCCTTCTTTCCTTGGGAAACCACCAACCATGACAGCTATATTCACACCAGTGCATGCCTCAACAACATCGGTTGTAGCAACAACACCTGCAAAGATCATGAGAAATTATTCACTAAAATGATAATTGATCACTTTACGTTATAATGAGGCCATAGCATCAAATAAAAGGGAAAGCAACCCACCTTTAAGAAGAGGAAATGCAGCATCAACCAGCTCCATTTTCACCCCATTTAGCGACTCCGCAGCTGGTGGAATATCAAGCATGTGCAAGATTACAGGTTGGTCGGGACCCAACATCACTCCTCTGGCAATCATAGGAACAAGAGCATATCCTATTTGTCCTGCAACTCCAATCGACTTCACTCAAAATGTGACATAATAGAACAAAGAAAGGGAAGTAATTTACGCAGATGCATGTTTTAATAGATATAGTCAATGTCTACTTTTTTATAACATTTCATACTGCCTCAACATGAAAAACAGAAAGAATGAGTATATCTATAAAAATAGCAAATGAATGTAAAAGACCGGGCAGCTTCAACCTGTCAAATACATTAGCACGCATGGCAAAATAAATAAATAGAAATACATAACACCAAAGTATATGCAATGTAAGAGAACTCTAGAAGATTTTACGGGGTAAAGAAACAGAGGCTAAACTGCAGCTAATAAGATATAATATAATATATATATATGTATTTATAGGAGAATATTCATGTGCATCCATCCTTCACCCTATGGTGAGGGACACTTCCGTAATTGGAAATTTTCATGTGCAAAAGAGGAAAAGTCATATATGGTCATATGCATAAACTGAATATTCATGTGCAAAAAGAGAAAGTTCCCTCACCCTATGATGAGGGATGGATGCACACGAATGTCCCCCATATATGTATATGTATATGTGTTTATGTGTGTTTGTGTGTGTGTGTGAAAGCCCAAAAATTTGCTACACGTGCCGATGGCCACTTGATCACAAACCCCCCCCCAACCCCCCCCCCCCCCCCCCCCCCCCCCCCCCCAATCGGATCGAGGGGAAGAAGTTTTTCAATCGGTCAACTCTTAACACAACAAACAGCTAAGGATCATGGTTCTCTCATGCCATGTTAGATTGGGAATTGCAATACCAACTCAGCCCAGCATGCTACAAAGTTCAACCTTAACCAGAAGATGAATGACCAAGACAAAAGGATGGGTTTGCTTGAAAACATTTTTGATGTTGTGTTATAAAGAGAGAACACCTGATATTTAGAGTTTTTACATAGTTACAGGTCACATAAATGCCGATGAGATTTGTTTCATGACCAGTTGTACAGAGGAAACAGGAGGAATTGTATATTAAAGCTAAACAACGTTATTGGTAACTGGCAAGGGTGAATAAAATAACTATATATGGTGGACTGCAGGAGTTAAAATCTCTTTGCCTCATCCTCTTCTTTCACATATTCCACATCTCCTTTTCCTCCTCTCATCCCAATTCCCCTAAACCTCATTCAAAGAAGCAACTCTAGAAAACCCAGTCTCTGAAACAATAGGACATCAATGAGAGATGCATATTGGTCGTCTTAGTTTTTCCAACTATCGATCCCTGATTTCCAGTAACTCATGTTCTTATCAGCAGCCCTTACTGCTTCAACCATTATTTTTTCTTATTTTCCATCAATGATTCTACCATCAAGTAGGAATTGGGTTTTGGTTTTCTTATAATTTCTGCTTCCGCATATGATCCTTATTTTCCATCAGCTAATTTTCTTTTTCTTTTTTTTCCATTCATGATGCCAATAATGACTGAATTGGACTAAGAAGAAGGTGATGATTTGTTCCACTATGCATTTTTGGGCAGAGACTGAAGCAAGAAGAACCCCAATTGGTGAAACAACATACTTTTACCACCACAAATCATTATGATTACTCAAACCATGCCCTTGTGATTGCCACAATGAGCACTTTCCAACTGCACACTGAGCTCTTGTCAATCATAACCAAAACCGATCACCTATGACCTATTTGTAAGTATAGAATGCATAGGACTTCATGGTCAAATGAGCTCCACATTTGGGTTATTAAAGTAAAGGATATAAGGTAGCAATCTAAATGGGACCTTGACTTTTGTAGGATTTGAATTGATAGGATGATGGCTGGGAATCATTTCCCATCCACCCATCTTCAATTTCCATTAAAAGGGGAGGTTATTTCATCATCATTTTTGGATATTCACCTTTGATTCTTCATTTTTAACCACTTACAGAAATGCAAATTACTATGAGTAGATGGTGGAGATGCTGGGCCTTTTACTGATCTTCCTATTGGATAGGTAGAAGGTTTATGAAATTGGGATATTTGGAGGGACTTGTAGTGGGTGATGATAAATGATGTTGGAAGCTCTTCAATTTTTTATCCTGTTTTGTTTTGGTTGAGTAGGGAATGGGGGTTTCTTTAAATACCACTTTTGTTCGCATCTTTTATTAGAACATGTTCTGTTCAGTGAATTGAAGGTGACCCAAAAGTCAAAATTGGATTTTTATGGTAGAATGGTGGAATGGATGAGCGCTCCATTGTGATCAGGGAAGTGTCTATTGGGAATAATATCAGTTGTCTATAAATCTCATCAGTTACAGATCCGATCTGAAATCTGGTTTCCACTACCCCCAAAAAAGGAAATTCTTCCTTGTGTCGTTGTCTCGTCAATCCGGAGTGGGAAGTTGGAACACGCCAAGAAAACGGTGAAATTCCTACCAAACTAACCCTATTAGAACCTGATCTGCAGCAGATCCATTCCAAACTTATCTTTTTCCATCATCCACTTAACAACCTGCTTCAATCTCACTACTTTTAAACAATCAAATGAAAGATCTACAAAACAATCTTACTCAAACCCTATAGATTTATCAAATAGTCACTGTTTAGAGAGAGAGAGAGAATCAAAACAATCCACTTTACAGCTGAAATCGAAAGATCCCTCCTTTTTCCCCAGATCTGAACACTTTCTTCGAGATCTAATGCCCATCAGGTGTTCGATCAAAGTACTGAGAGATCAAGATCGAGATCGAGATCGAGAGAAGGTGTTTCAGGAGTGATTACAGAAGCAATACAAAGAGGAAAGTGACGAACCTGCAGCACCAGTGACGAGGACACGAACTGGATCTTTCGCCATTGATGATGCAGAGAAAGAGAAGTAGATGATGTGAAGAGCGACAAAGGGTTTTAGGTATAAAATGAAGGCGATGGAAATGGAAAACGGTAAACCCTACACGGACAAGGCGTGATATTTATGGTTTGGTGCTTCGGTTGTGGAAGGTAAATGTTGTGGAGTTTCAGTGTTTGTCTTCCATAGCATTATAATTGGAATCTTCGATGCTGCTTTTGTCATACGCATAAAATCAAAATCTGTTTTTTTCAAAATCAGAGGATAATCTGGCGAGGCAGGATTTCTTCACAGCCCATGGTCTCCCAAGTTAGATAGAGAGGGAAGGTTTTTCAGCCCACAGTGTCCAATTTTTACAGTTAAAAGGTGGTGTTCTTTTTTCTTTTTTTTTAAGATGTAGGGAAATGTTCTCCTACAAGGGGGGCCCACCTTGCCGCAAGTTTAGCAATGGAGATATTGAAAAAGAAAATGCCCATGTTTTTTCGTTAGAAATGAGAGATATTTTGGGAGGATTATATTCGGTTTAAGAAACCAGAATCTCTAGAGTGGAGGGCATGTTTGAGCGGCACTATAGAAAATTAGTTCCACAGAAAATCTTTTCCTTTCACTTAAGGAGATTTTAGTTCATTTTTACTGATTTTCTTTGAGGAAAAGTCAATTGCACCAAACGTGAAATTTATTTTACTATCATAAAGCATTTTTACTTCTAATGATTTTTTCATAGAAAAATGACTACACAAACGTACCCAAAATGCCTTATTAGATTATTCGGTAAAATGGAACCTCCTATTTTATTATTCTTCCAAATCTAAAAATCTTTGTCCAAGCCCTTCAACTATCCCTTTCTCTTTATTTATATAGTTTTTAATCTATTTGAACAAATTATGAGATAAAGATAGATGATTATTCGAGATACAAGAGATGCTAGAAGATAAGGATAGATAGCAAGATGCAATATTTAGGTTCGTTATGCATGGATGGTTTTCTAGCCCAAATCTCAATCAAGTACATGAGGGGTTTATGTATTTATTAACTACAAAAGAAGTTTAGGTCCACTCAATTCAATCTAAAGCCAAAAAAAGCGACCCAATCCCGAGATACTAAATTGGAACCAAATCGCTATCCCAAGTTAAATTAAAGACTCAAACCCATGTACAAACTGAAATATACACCATGACATTGATCAATACATGAAAAATAGAATAACTAAACTCTCATTTAATCTTTTATCACTCTAATTAAAGTGAGATTTGAGTCATTGCCATTTATAAAAACATGATCCATGAATTACATGCATCAAGCAAAAGTGGGCCCCCTTATACGTAAATTAGAAGGTGATATAGGCTGCCAGATTGAAATGCAATCAGCGCGTGATCTTTCCCGGAATACTTTCATTTGCATATACCAATGTCAACCGTCCACTGAATGAATTGACTACTGAGTGGAGTAGAAGACGAACAGAGTAATTTTACTTTCAAAGTAGTGGCCTAAAATGATACTACTTACTCGGATCCATGTAGGCTAACTGTGATTTCTAACGTTGTCAACGGTCTGGATTGGGCGGTCTCACCTACCTCCAGGCCAAATGCACAGTAAAAGAGCCTCAGTCCAAGCACGGATTGGAACACAAACCCGGGAGGTTAGATCTAAAAGTCAACCCTATGAGAAATAGGCAGCCCTAATTGTGCTTGTTTATAGCCCTTGGGTACATTCAGACTCTGATCTAAGCGTTAGGCCCAAGTATGAACTCGAAATTTTAAAAACTTAGAAATCATAGGAATTTCTTTGTGTGTATATTAAGTGAAACTCTCAATATTATTTTATGGGGATTTTACGAAAAAGAGTTCACTTGAAATCAGATACGACCACCATGGACCCAAACTCTGAATATTGATGGTAGAGGACCTCTCGCCCAATTTTTTATTTAACCTTTTTGCCCCTATCCAATGATATGAATGAATAATATAGGTGGTTCTTTTCACTACTCCTCCTCCTCCTCCTCCTCCTCCATATCTCTTCTTTAATTCTGTTCACGAAAGAATCGGTCGCGCAGTAGAGGGTGTTAAAGAGGAAGCCAAAGAAGTAGTAGGCGGGGGCGGACCTATGTAGTAAGTGGGTGGGGGCTGAAGCCTCCCACAAATCTGAAAAAGGCCCATTAGGCCTATATGGACTTGCTGGCCCAGCCCCCTAGAGCAAAACCCATCAACCCCACTAGATTAAATCTCTCTCTCTCCATAAATCCTAAATCGTTGATAGATGAGCTCCAGTTCCGTTGCTCATAGCGGTCTCTCTCCGTTTTGCGCATCAGTTCTATAATATTTAGGTGTTGCAAGGGGTTGTTTGGAGAAATTCAAATTTCCAATAATATTTCTCAGAAATGTCGAACATTAGAAATAGGGGATTTCTGAAAATTATTCATCTTCTAAAAATCCCCGTTTTCCAAATGGGTTCTCTTGATTCATGAAAGATTTTTAAGAAATAGAGGATTTTCCTAAAAATCCCCATTATTGAAATGGGGCTCTCTTGATGGAGTTGGATTTGGTTTCAACCAAAAAAAAAGAAACAAATATTCAAATTAGAGACCGGGAGGAGAGATGTATCTAATCAATTGTCATTGATTTTAAGATACTGATGCATGTTATTGATTGTTCACTAAGTCTATTTAATTTTGATGCAATATTTGGTTGTTTGTGGTTGTAATTTGTATTAGAGTTTTAAAAAGAAGTTTTAGATTGGCTTTTGGAGAGTAGTTTTGATTTGAACAAAAAAATGAATGAAGATCATATGATGTTTTGGTTTAAAGATTGTTTCCAATCAAACTACCCAAATAACAATGGATCAGATTCTTTTTTTTTTTTTTTATAACGGAGGGTGTCCCATCCCTTTGGGCCGGACTAATCCCTACAGGCCCCGGGGGAGCCAGGTAAATCTCTCGTGGCCCCAGTGTGGTAGCGCATTTTGAACCCTCAACCTCTAGGAGCAAACCGGGTCGAAGTGGGCTTCTAGGCAGGATGGGTCGAACGGCTTGAAGGACATGGCTAGGCCGATTTTGGAGTTGTGGAGGGAGGAGATGGGAATTGAAAGAGGGAGAGAGTAGTGGGGTGATTTTGAAATGAGGCCTTTAATTTTGTTGAAGATGAGGAGGTTCTTGGAGGATTTGGATTGGAAACTTAGCAATGGTTGCATGCTCATACCATTTAGACACACAATAAATAATGACTCAATTGATTCTTTCTTAATGATAATAAATTGAATTAAAGAAGAGATATGGAGGATTAGAAGAGGAAGGGGATGAAAGTGAGACGAAAAACCACCAAATTTCTGCATTATTTATTGCTTTCAGTGAATAGGGGCAAAAAAGTCAAAGAAAAGAAAAAAAGAAAGATGTTGCCTGCACACTACTTTTCACTTTGCATACACTCACTTTTGTTTAATTCCTAAACTACCCCTCTGATGGACCCAGCTTTCTCTTCGGTCACGGGACTACCGGGGTCAGCAGACATGGGAGTCTGTGGTGGCCCAACCCTTTCGTGCCCAAGGGCAGAGAAAACCGAGCATCAACATTTTTTATACAGGTATGCCAGATTTTCTATTCTACTTGGAATTTAGAAGTTGTGATCCGGAGATCCACCTTCACAAGTAAAAAAGGAAATCAACTTTTTTCTAGTTTTTCATGCACATATATTTAAGAAAAGAGACATGTTTTTGCCGTGAGATGCGATTTTTCTTTATTTTCCATGAAAGGCGATTTTTTTACCGTGAAAAGCGATTTTGCCGTAAAAGGCGATATACAATTCTTATCAATAATGAAAGACAAGAGTTATGATTTTTTTTGTCTCTTTAGAAAAATACACAATACAACGAAAAGCAAGAAAAGGAAATCTAACTTCTCAGACGATTGCGAGGACTCATTCAGATTGTCGGTCACAAGTCATGTATGGACTTCGCCATCATCCTTCAGATGAGAACAGATGACGCTTTGAATTGCTTGGCTTGGTTTGGACCTCAAATTTTTAGAAGATAAAGACCAAGAGAAGGTCCTATATCCAGTATAAAGCTGAGTAAACAGGCTGAAAAGTCACGTCTAGCCATGTGGATAGGAGGAGAGGGCCTTGGGAGGGGGTGAAACCCCCAAGGGACTTCGGTCACCTTACGGTGCTGGTTGCTGCAGAGTTTCTTCGAAGGAGATGAAGTAGTTGTAGCAACGTTTGCGAATTTTCTGACTTTTTTCTGGACCTTGATTTCTGGGTTCTGATCCCCCTTTTATAGGCTTTTGATGACCATTAGGAGTGTTTATGGGCATCGATTGCATTAATATTCCATGATGGGAGGAGTTACATGTTTTTAATTCATGATTTTGTAACTCATTTTTCTTGGCTTTTGATTGGCCGATAGAGGATAATGGACATTTAATCGCCTTTAAACTCCATGATGAGGGAAGTTACATGATTTAATGTAATGATTGCTTTGACTTGTAACTCCTTTTTCCCCGTTTCTTATTAGGCCATCCAAAATAATGAGTTAATGATCGCATTAACTTGTCATAAAACGGGTCATTTAACTACATTAAGTGGTCGCAGGGCGCTTAAAGAGTCGCGGGCCACACCGCGTCTTTTGAAATTCTTCTTGCGATGATCGCCGGTGGATCTTCATGTTGTTTGATGTCGGACGATCATGCAACTTCAGACACTAATTGCTATCAATGGGCCGCCAACATCTGTCATGTCAATTTCTCAATCGGTCGGACAGAAAGTGTGCTTTCTTGGTCAGCCTGTTAGCGATTTCGAAGCATATGATGACGATCTTATGCTTTTTATGGCGGATCTGAGATGTTGATGAAGATAAGCTGATTTTGTGCCCCGAAAATCGAATTTTGGGAAAATCACAAGGGCCGGAATTCTCGAAACGAGAAAAAGATCGAAAAAAGACCCTTCCGGCGTAAATTCGGAGATCTGGATTTCCAGGGTCGCCGGGGACCATGGGCCAAGGTCGCCGCCGGCGACCATGGAGGACTTTTCCCCTTTTGGTCGCTGGTTTTCGGCCGTTTTTTTGTTTTTTTCGATTCTTTTTTCTGACATTTCTGCACATGTATTGGCTTGATTTCCTTGGAGAAAACTCGACGATAATCATTGCATATCAGAGCGCAAAGTTTTTTATTTTCTGGAAAAGCCGAAGACTTGGTTGTGCGGAGTTTGCCGATTTTCCGTCAAGAGCCAAAATTAGGTTAAACAATGTCGGAATGACCTGAAATTTGACGTGAAGCCTCCTAAGCAGTAAATAAGACCAGCCATAGTAGGGTAGCACATGGGCAGTTCGGATTGGTTTAACACTAAAACCAACAGCCAAATCGAACCTGTCGGTTTTTTAATTAACCGATCAGATCCAACCAATGGAGAGGGCTTAAACCGAACCGAACTGAACCAAATGATTCAATTCGGTTCGGTCGGTTAAACCATTGTCAATGGGGTGCCTCATGTTTCTGGCCAAAAACAAAACTGGGGCAATTCGAATGATACAAATGAATGAGGGGATAGGACACAGATAATCCAAATGAATGAAGGGATACGAAAAATATGATGATTCTCAACCTGCCAAATTCTCATAGTAATGCAGTATATTCAAGCATTGACATGCATGGCTGGCATCAATCATCAAGATCAATTTGAATACCTAAATAGAATAATCTATTCAACAACATTGCTTCCTTCTTTTTTTTCCCTTCGAAGAACCTGTTCACTTCACAATTTCTAATATGATTAACAATGTAGGTTTACATTGAATTAAATCACCAGCTAACATTTGCATTCCAGAAATTCTACAATCCAACTAAGAAAAGAAAATCTCAAAACTTGAAAATAGAGCAAGAAGAAAAGTAACACGGAAATCATCAACATACTTGCAAATAGTAGTAGCACAAGTACTCACTAAGTCTTAACCAAAGAGCCAAGCACAAATATTTAAACTTTAAAGTTATCACATCCCAAAGAAAATCCAACATAAAACATAATAAATATTTAAATTCATTACATCCCAAAGAAAATTAAAACAAATAACCAAAGAAGTAGCAACTTTACTCCAAACTACCAGCACTCTAGCAACAACTTCATAAGCCATAGCACTTCAATTCCATAAGCTATAGCACCTGATGGGACATTTTAAGCATATAGTTTATGTTAGGAATTGGGATCCAATTTGGAGAACTAGGGTGCTGCTGTTTGTTGGGTTTAAGCACATACTCGAATTTGCATGGATAACAAAATTAGTAGACAACAGAATTAACAAGAATAACAAGTATTACCAAATGCATCCACCTCAACCATCGCAAAGCTCAAGCCATAGCACTTCAGTCACAACTCACAATGAATAATAGGCTACATTAAACATTATCCGTTAATGTAGCCCTAAAATCAAGATTCAAGCCATAGCTTAAGCTTGTAAACAAATAGACATAAAGCATGTAATTACCTGATTAACTACCTCAGACTCAATAGCTTTAATTTCCTCAATATTTTCCTCCACATCAATGGAGACTGCTGAATCACACAACCAATCTTTTGTACAAATCAAGGCTTCCACAAGCTTAGGGGTAAGAGAACTACGGAATTGATCTAGAATGAGAACTACGGAATTGATCTAGAATACGACCTCCTGTACTAAATGCGGACTCAGAAGCAACTATTGAGACAGGAATTGCCAATGCATCCCGAGCAACTTGAGAAAAGACCCTATACCTTGGGGAATTCACCTTCCACCAATTCAAAATATCAAAACTTGTGTTTGGATCTATCTTTTCAACTGTCTCCTCCAAGTATTTGTTGATTTCAAAGCTCCCTTCATCACTAATAGCTTCTTTCATATACTTTTGAAACTTTGAAATATGACTAGTAGCACTTACACTTGTACTTGTGGTAGCACTTGAACTTCTTCCATCCACATCAACAACAAAGCTTTCTAAAGATGAAGTAAATGAGTCAGATTCAAACTTTTGATACTCACCATAAAGACGATACAATGCATTTCTTACTTTTTTAGTGAGCGCTTCCGCCGCATCAAATGTAAGAATTTCAGAATAAGAGAATTTCACATAATCCAATTTCAAACGAGGATCAAGCACAACTGTAACCACTAACATCATATTCACTTTCTCAATCCTTCCCCAGTACTTTTCAAATTTAACCTTCATTTTCTTAGCCATGTTACTCAAAGACTCTTCCAAACTCAATGACATATCATATGAGAAACTTTCAATGGCATAAATTTCAGTAAAGTACAAATGAGCAGTTACATACAAAGAGCCAGACAAACAAATAGTTGCATCATAAAATCTTTTCAAAAACTGTGATAAGAAATGAGCTTCGTCCCAATCCTTAGGGGTAGGAGGTCCACCAAAATCAGCAACTTCACTAACAAATAGTGGATCATCCTCCTCTAATCTCTCAAAAGCTTTTTTATACTTCACTGCAATGTCTAGCATGAGATATGTTAAGTTTCATCTAGTTGGTTCATCCAATATCACACTTTTACTACATGCCAACCCCTCCATCTCCATACACTTCTTAAAGAGTTGTTCTCTTTGTGGAGAACCCCTAACATGTTTCACCGCAGTACGAATTCGAGCCAAACGAGC
Source organism: Persea americana (assembly GCA_029852735.1). Lineage (NCBI taxonomy): Eukaryota > Viridiplantae > Streptophyta > Magnoliopsida > Laurales > Lauraceae > Persea > Persea americana. The sequence continues at coordinate 8,788,057 of CM056813.1, read as the reverse complement.
TTTCAATTCAGTTAAGCCTTCCTTCACAATCAAGTTAATAATGTGTGCACAACATCTCATATGAAAGCATTCACCATCTAAAATAAATGTCGCAGATTTCTTAGTAAACTTTCTTCTCAAATATCCAGTATCAACATCATTTGCAGATGCATTATCTACAGTAATAGTGCATAATTTAATTATACCCCAATCAACCAAACATGCCTCCAATTCCTTACCTAATGCCTCACCTTTGTGACTGGAAATCACACAAAAGTTTATGTTTCTTTTATGCAATTTCCGATCTTTATCAATCCAATGAGCTGTGAGGCACATGTAAGATAGATTTTGCACTGAGGTCCATGTATCAGTAGTGAGGCAAATTCTTTGATTTGATTTCATGAATATTTGCTTCAATTTTCTTTTCTCACTACCATAAAAAGACAAACAATCCCTAGCAACAGTCATACGTAACACTGGCTTTCAATTAGGTTGCATAGCAGCACAAAATAGATGAAACCCTTTACGCTCAACAAACTTAAATGGCAATTCATCCATCACAACCATCTTAACAAGTGTTTGTTTTTTCATTTTCTCTTGAATATTTTGAGGATTCTTGGGACAAACTCCGACATGACTTCTCAAAGTGCTAGTACCGTTCTTACTTTTGTAAGAATACTTATGAGGACAAAATTTACATTGTGCACCATCCACTACATTAGACTCTTTCTTATAAATTTTTGTAAAATACTCCCATACATTGGATTCCCTACCCTTTCTTTTAGGACTACATGCTTCAGAAACAGGACCACTGCTTGTTTTAACCAAGCTAGAGCATACCTTCAACCCAGAGTTCTCAGTATCATTAGTCGTTTGCTGCTTCTGCTGAGAAGGCTCAGTAGCACTAGCACCACATTCAGCTGCATCTCCAATATGTTTCACTTCCATCTAGTAATTGAAATTCAAAAACAGTGTATGATTAGTTGCTGAAGTTCATAATCTCATCCTAATTTACAGCCAATACTCCATTAGCTAAAAGTGAAGATAACAGAAAACTTCCATTTAATTGCATATTAAAGAATCAAAAGAAAGTTAAAATATTTTATTACTTCTCCTAGAATGGAAGGCAGATATCTGAAGGCTTGATACAGCTTTGAGCAGGTCATGTACCCCCACATGACTGCATCAGGTTTCTGATAGTATGCGCATATATATATTCAAATTTTGGAGGCGGGGTCCAGCTAGTGATGCGCAGTGGTTGGTTTTTGCTCAACCCAAACTAATCGATGGTAAAGGAGCTGATTATGATCATTGTATATGTACAAACACAACTTAATTTTCTCTCTTCTGGTAATGCTATCTGTAAATTTCCTCTAATGTATTCATTCCTAATTGTATCATTTCTCCACTTACCCATCTTAGCCTGAACAGGTCAAGCTACCTATGTCTCTGGTTACATATAATTGATCGGTGCAGAGAACAAGATCAAAAGGTATTTTCTTCAAATAAAAAAACAAGTGAGGAAAGACCAACTGATGGTGGACTTGCAATAAATCACTTCTAATCCAAACCCAAAGGAAACTCAATTCATTTAACTTTTCTAAGCTCTCCTATGTAAACCAGAGAGCATTATACAAAAGCTATACAATCCTTTCTTCTAAGGGAAAAACTGCAGAAAGCCAGACATAAATGGCAAAAAATGCATAACGTCAGTCAAGGGTTTCATCCCCTTTAGCACATGTTTTCATCACATTCACCATTTATAGTTACTCCGTTTGTATAAAATCTAATCAGCGCATTAAGATCTAAAGTCACAAAACCTAACTATCATCAATTTAATGACGATTCAAGTTCAACAGAATCTGAATTTCAATCCTGGCAAAGATCGAGCTAGATCGCAAGCCATTTCAAACAAATAAATTGAAGAAAATAGAACAACATGAACAAATTCCAAACACATAGATGCGAAACAGTAAACAATCAGATATTCAAATAAATAGAAAAAACGCAAGATCTAAGTAATGGGGTCTACAAACCACCAAACTATTGTCTTTTCTTCCTTCTTCTTGTTTTCTTCTAGGGTTTGCCTAACAAGAACTGGGAGAGAGAGGGGAGAGAGTTGTTGGGGATCCCGCCAATCTCTTGTTTAGGACTAGGGTTCGGGCCTCTAGTTTCTTGAAATAGAGAAATGGAGAAGAAGCATACAGGATTAGGTCGAGATCGAAGAGAGGGTTTATATTTCGTCGGTGCCAGAGAAGATCGAATAGAGGGACTGCAGCAGTGGAGTTCTCCGGCGACGATCGATGGTCGTGAGAACTGTGAAGGAAGAACCAATAACCCTCTGAGGCAGTGTTGACTGTTGAGTTCATGTGAGAATGGAGTTGTCGAATGTAACTCTGAAAGTAATAAAAAACGAAACCCTAAGGCTAAAATATAAAAAAGCAATACTTAAGTTATCGTATACGGTCGGTTCGGTTTAAGCGGTTAACCGTGGGCTCAATCCGATAACTGACCGATGTTAGCGGTTTTTATGATTTTCAAACCGTTAACCGAACCGATCTATTATAAACCGATCCGAACCACCCGGTTCGGTCGGTTCGATCTGGTTTTGCGTTAATATTGGATTTCTTATGCAGCCCTAAGCGATAGGCTTTTGTTTGAGTTTTGAAGCCGTGTGGGGTTTCGTCGCCAGTAGACTTGATTTTGTAGCGAGGATGATGTCACGCTTTAATGTATGGCCAACCAATGTCCAATTGATCTGAAATTTGATATGGAGTCTATTGGAGTCATTTTAAGATGATCCATTAATTCCAATTTGGATGTCATGGTCCCGGGGAGATTTGCCGTCGAGATGCCTGATTTTGCTTCCGAACGTCAAAGTTGGATCAAATGTTGTCAAAATAACCTGAAACTTAACGTGTAGCCATTTGGAAGCATGTTGAAGCCACCCATGTGCTTTGTTTGATGAGTGATGGCCTCGGTGGTTCCCGCCGCCGAGAGGCTTGGTTTTGCTACTTGAGGGTTGATGGAGGGTCAAACATTATTGGTTTGACTTGAAACTTGACATGGAGCCTTTTGGAGGTATCCTGAGACCATCCATAGGCTCTAATCGAAGATTTGGTGTCTTCGACACTGTCGCAGCAGGGAGAGCTGACATTGTTACGGCTGTTTCCTTTTTGGGCCAAACAATGTCGGAATGGCCTGAAATTTGATGTAGAACTTCCTAATGGCATTTTGAGGTCAACTGTGTGCTCTGTTTTGTATGTCAACGTCTCTGGCTTCACCGCTGCCAAGAGCTCCTGTTCAGTTGCTAGAATAGTGAAGTTAGGCCAAATGATGTTAAAATGGCCCGAAACTTTATGTGTACCATTTTTTTAGCTGTTTTGAAGGATCTTGCAGTTTTTGTTTGATTCTGACAAGATCTAATGCTTGAAGTGGCATTTGCCTATTTGTTGTAAGATACAGCTCCATGTAGCTTTTGATATTGAAGATGCAAAGTGACATGTTTTGTGTCAACACCCTCCATCTCCTTCCCTCTCTCCCTCTCCCTACCGGCCGGCCGCCCGACCCCTCAGGCTGCCTCCTGTGACCAACCCAACCCCTCTCCCTTCTCGTTGTGAGCTGCCAGCCTCTCCCTCTTCCTCTTTTTCTCCCTTTGTCTCTCCCTCTCCCTCTCCCTCTTCGTCTTCCTCTCCTTCTCCCTGTCTCTCTCAAGGGAGAGAGACACGAAGAAAAAGAGGGAGAGGGTGGCGCGGGCGACGACAAGCAAGGAGAGGGGTCGGGTCGGTCTTGGGTGGAGGTGGGGGCGGGCTGCTGGCAGGGAGAGGGAGAGAGGGGTGGAGAGGGAGGGGTAGTTTAGGAATTAAAAAAAAAAGTGGGTGTGTGCAAAGTGAAAAGTAGTGCGTAGGTAGCAGCTCTCGAAAAAAAATTGGTTTGGAGGAGGTCATCTACCATCAATACTAGAGTTTGGGTTTAAGCTTGTCGAATTCAATTTTAAGGGGATTTTACTATTAAGTGTATAATATCTATATACACAATACACGTGTATATAGGACACATGCATGGAACGTGGGTAGGACCCACCTTTGGGGGTGCAGGCGCACTGTGCGTAGGAGATTAAATTCATAAGTTTCTCATCCGCTCACATGTGTGGGGCCCACCTAGAACCCCACTTAGGGATGGGATCACGGGGATTGAAAGATCTACCCCTTACCATACTTGTGTATGGTGACAAAGGCTTAGATGATCATCCTAACCGCTTGATGAGTAGCCAACAAGTTTTCACCATCCAAAACAAAGTTACACAGCCAATCCTAGGGGTGTAAAAAAAAACCGCCTAACCTTCTAACCGAACCGATCCGAACCGAACCGCGGTAAATAACCGTGTTTCACGGTTCGGTTATGGTTACGGTTAGTGAAACCCAAAAACCGCACGGTTCGGTTCGGTTACGATTTTCCGTAATAATTCACGGTTATTAGCCGAACCGAACCGTATAATACGGTTCAGTTAACCGTATACGGTTAACCATACCGTTTACAAATAAAAGAAAAACATAAGGGGGGTAAATGAAAATTTTCTTACCTTATACATGAGATGCAAAACCAAACCCTAGCATTTTACATGCCTCTGTCTCTCATCGTCTCTCATCTCCATCCCTCCTTCCCCATCTCCCTCCATCTCTCCTCTCCAGATCTCTCTCATGCCTCCCCCCGTCCACGCGCACGTTCGCTTGCTCCCACCTCCGCCAGACGCACGCAGCAGCCCTGGCCCACGCGCAGCACCATCACCTCCTCCCTCATTGCCAGGAACACCCCTCTCCACTTCTCTGCCACCTGCACACACGTCGCGCCCTCTCCTCCCTCCTTCTCTTCTTCTTCCTCTCCTTCCACGCCGCTCTCTCCCCTGCCTTTCTATCCTCCTTTTTCTTCCCGTCTCCCTCTCCCTCTCCCTCTCCCTGGCCATGCGCTGCATCCAGGGGCGGACCCTGTTAGGATCCGGAAAATGCACAAATCGCAGTGGTCTGCCCCCCACTCCCTTTAGTCCCGAAACCCTTTCCCTTCCTCAAACCCCAAATCACCCAAATCGCACGTGGAAGAGCACTTGCTCGAATGTGGAAGAGATGCATCTGTGGCTGGTGTGATTGTTGAAAGAGAGGGGCTTGTGGTGAAGTGGGGTGCAGGAGCAGGGGAAGGAGTACATTAAAACCTGCATCTTCTTCTGACTATTCTATTTCCTTCCAAATAAATCAACACCTGCTGCAAGTGAGAGGGTTTGGGTTCTTTGCACCCTTCAGATTTCTCCTCTTCACCGTCATCTTCTTTCTTCTCTTAGCAGAACCAGTCCTTTCCTGATGACGAATTATTCAGAACTTGCGTTCCTAAAAGATGTGACATTGATGGAAAGGGCCCAAACATAAGCTTCCCCTTTTGGATCCCTGGCAAACACCCACCCCACTGTGGCTATCTGGGCTTCCAACTCACCTGCAACAACCAACAACAACCGATCCATAAGCTTTTGGCCTCCAAATACATCATCTGTGGCTCTGTGTATGCACATGAATTCTTCTTTGTATGATGGGTTTTTTTTTTTTAAGCTTCTGAAATTGCAAAGAGCAAATTTCAGTGAACATCGAAGTGCCATAGAAAAAATGGAAAGATTCAATGGGAAGACAATGAAACCTAAATGACTTTCCTCATGCCAAATGGGTGCCAATTGGTCGTTAACATTTGTGCAAAGGCCTTGTATATTGCATTAGGCTCTATTTGGTTTGTTTTATCACAGAACAATTGTAAGCTTCTGAAATTGCAAAGAGCAAATTTCAGTGAACATCGAAGTGCCATAGAAAAAATGGAAAGATTCAATGGGAAGACAATGAAACCTAAATGACTTTCCTCATGCCAAATGGGTGCCAATTGGTCGTTAACATTTGTGCAAAGGCCTTGTATATTGCATTAGGCTCTATTTGGTTTGTTTTATCACAGAACAATTGTTTTTCTTCGAAACAGATTTTGATTTCTAGCTCTTTGCTCTGTACTAGTATTATCTTGCTTGCTTTGTGATCTCTAAAATGATAATCCTGTGAGTTTTTCCACGGTTATTAACCGTAACCGAACCGTCTAATACGGTTAACAGCGGTTCGGTTTTCCACGGTTTCCATGGATACGGTTACGGTTACGGTTTTTAAAAAGAGAAAACCGCGGTTACGGTTCGGTTAACGGTTTCCCCAAAAAAACCGGTTAACCGAACCGTTACACCCCTAGCCAATCCAATGCTCCAATCCATACATATGGGTGTACGACTATAGGGGGTCCCCCACACGTGCAAGAAGCTGAGGATACATATGTATGTATGTGTGGGCCACCCTCCACCGAACACCATCAGTGTGCACCTTTGATGAGAACACCGTTGTTGGGCCCATGACACTCACCGAGGAGGTGGAGGTTGAAAAGATTTAAACGAGACCTAGCAAAAGACCAACACTCCATTAGATACTTGCCTCTTAAGTTTCAATAGTTTTAGAAGACATCGTTTTATTTGATCTTAATCCAACAATAACCAATAATAATACAGGGGCCTCATAAACATCCAATGGGCTTGTGACCTTAGGACTAGTTCTGGCCCATTAAGCTTTTATACCCACAACATATGATCTTTCAAAAAATTATGAAAAATCCAATGGACTTGTGACCTTAGGACTAGTTCTGGCCCATTAAGCTTTTATACCCAAAACATATGATCTTTCAAAAAATTATGAAAAATAAAATGCTTGCGATCACGGTGGGACTCGAACCCACAATCTCCCGCTCCGGAGGCGAGCGCCTTATCCATTAGGCCACGCGATCACCTCTCTTTATAAACTACCCAGAGTTATATTATACCAAAACACTGTCCGTGCCACTGCCGGCTTTCCCTGTTTTATGTACCCAATCAAAATATCATTTTATTGTTCTAGATGGAGCAGTTAGAAATCACTGACAGGTGCTCCCCACATTTATACATACTTCTCTATGTGCCTGCTTATTTGCATTATAATGTATAAAAAATCATGGCAAATGAACTCCTTCGAAATGATTATTAAAAAGGTGACATGTGGATCACCTGGTGAGAGGTGAATCATATATGGGATAAGATATCAGTGTCAATGGACCTTGATTGTTCTAGAATTTGAATTACTAGGAGATGATTGGGTAATCATTTCTCATCTGCCCCAAATTCACTTTCCATTCAAGAGGAGGTTATTTTATAGTCATTTTTTTATATTCATATTGGATCTTCTTTTTTAACTACTTATTGTCATAGTTATATGTTCCATTATAAACAAATAGGCTCTATAAGGTTGGAAGTCACACATATGATATTATCGTCATTATCAAAGCCTTGTCCAACTACATTATGATCAGTTATACATTAATTATATTTCCCCAATTCCAATTCAATGATTATGGAATGTTAGTGTCTCAAAATTTATGTTGTAGCTATGACAAGAATTTTATATAAGTTATCAACTTACCTCAGCAACCCTCCTCCTTTAGCCAGACTTAAGACCCACAATAAAAAAAACAATAAAAAAAAAGAAAAAAAAAGTAGAGGAGTTTGTAAATCACATATATGTATGGTTAGCTCGATTTTTATTGGCACAAATAACAAGACTAAAGTAAAAAATAACGAAGACTACAGAGGAAAAAAAAATGCTTAAATAGTAGATGTAGCATTCACTTGTCCTATCGTGCAACAAAGGATTTTATAAATTAATTATATGATTAAAGGTGGTTTTAAATGTTTACTATCCTCGTATTTTAATAACACTTTTCTTTCTTTCCACCGCTAACACACTCATGGTTGAGTGGTGTTGGCAACACGGTATCGCACATATGCCCAAGGCTTAGTCCCTAGGTCTTCAAGTCAGTAGTATCACTCTTGGGCAATTAGGCTACTAGGCCCAAAGAAAAGAATTTTCTTTTTACCAAAAAAAAATAGGATTTTTTTTATTGATGGCTATCGATTAAAACCTCTCATAATTGAGTGCAGATCCTGTGAGGACTTCCCCAGGGTGACCGTGACTGGACGAATCATGGTCCGCCACATCACCATGGGTAGCTTGTCATTCATCCGGACAGGGGTTGCCCACGGTGCTGTGGCGGACATTGATTAGTCCACTCATGGTCACCGTAGGGTAAATCCTCGTATGATCCTTATTCCTCATAATTTGATGCAAGTGAATAACACTTGTATGTCACGTGTCCTACTAAGCATTTCTACGTCCAATGGCCTTCATTTTTTTTTATTTTTTTTTGGAAAACCTCTATCTACCAACACTACAAATAAACCCTCCATTCACAAGAACTACAAATAAACATAAGTATTGAGAATGGTTGTACCATGCCATTTACACCATCATCGTCAAAGCCTTGTCCCAACTCTGTTACAATAGACAAAATAGTTTCTAAGCCGGAGAGAATGGACCAAGTAGGGGTGCACAAAAAAATCGCTAAACCGCTAAACCGGTCCAGACTAATCCAGATTGGTTTTGTAGAAGATCCGTTTGGTCACGGTTTGGATTTCCTTTAAATCGTTCGGTTCGGTTCGGTTTTCAATTTGAACCACTCAAACTGAACCGGACTGAACCAATTAAATAAATACACATTTTTTGTATAAAATATATAAAGAAATATGAAAAATTACTTGAAGAATACTCGAACCCTCATTCCATTACTTAAAGTCAAATGTCTCTCATCAATTGAACTTCCATTTTTTTGTGAAAAAAAAAAATAAAAGTAAAAAAACAAAAACAAAAAAAAACCGTAACCAAACCGATTCGGTTTGGTTCGGTTTGGGAAAATAGAAAACCGATAAATTCGGTTTAGTTAATAGTTTCTCCTCTAAACCGATCTAAACCGCCCATGTACACTCCTAGTACCAAGTTCTATTTTAACGGTTTTTCTAACTCTATCTACAACGGCTTTTGTTCTTTGTAGAAAGCAGATTTGGATGTAATTGTCAGAAAAGTGGTTTCCATTGTGTTAAGAGAAATATATTTCATAGAGAACAAAAAAATGTTGGCCACCCCGAACAGTGTTAATCCAAACTGCGTCTCTAATTTTTATTTGCCACATACCATGGTATTCGTCGTGAAAACAAAAATGATTGAAACCTGGTTATATGCAAACATGTCCTAAAGTACAAAACTATTTGTTTGGTAGGATGTAGGGTAAAAGGACAGTGGAAAAATACAAACTTGACCAGAAAAAAAAAAAAAAAAGTTTTATTTGGTAGCTCACTTGCCAAGGCACCACCTTTCCATGATAGCAAGAGACTTGGGTGAGTGTTTATGAGGTGCGTGTGATGCTTACCTTACTCCATGTTGTTTGGATGGAATTTATAAGTACTTGGTAGTTACCTTTCCAAAAATTACAAAAAATGAGTTTTAAAAGAAGAGTAGAAAAGCTCTTACTTTACTGTTTGGTTGGATAAATGGAGGGGAGAATAAACTTGGGTGTGACATAGAATTTGCCTTTTACCCAACATTTCACTTGGGTTTTTTGTTTTACTCTTCCAAAAGTAAAAAGTTCAGGAGAACCAGAGTAGAATTCTACCTTCTAATGCCTACTTTGAACCCATCTCCTATTCCTTATTCATGATTTGACCCCAACTTTACCTTTACTCTCCCTCTTTATGCAGCAGAGGGGAATAATAAGCTCTCAATTATTAACGTAAAACAAAAGTAGCGTGCCCAAGGAATCTCTTGTGAGTCCACCAAACATAATAGTAAAAAGTGAAATGATATACATCCTCATAATTTCAGAGCAAAGTTGTTCAATGCCTCTTCCCGAAAAGATACCCACCCAAACAAGGCAATAGGATATGATCTCCATCCAGCCAGTTGATTGTGCACCCTCTCCTTGTCTAACCTGTTTTTCTTTTCTTTCCTTCTTCCTACTTTTTATTTATTTGCAGAGTCGGCATAGCACTGGGGTGTGGCATAGCACTGGGGTGTGAACCTACACGCCCAGGCACACAGGCCTCTTCCACTGAGCTACGAGGCACCTTTCGGATCTGTGCAGGAGCTTTGATGGATTTTCAGAACATAAGCAGATACAAAAGAGCGTGGCATATAACTATAATTCCAACAGCCATGTTTAGATTCTCAGTTGACCCTTAAACAGTTCATCTTAGTTTGGTCATGGTAAAACCAATAAAAAACACCACTTGCAGGTAACTTGGGCTACTCAAAAGAATGAACCCTCACTTGCAATGTAAATCAATTTAGAATCACTCGATTTACAAAGACAAAAATGGAGCCAAGGACCCTTTTTGGATCCTCAGAAGTTGGTTACTTGGAATCAATCAACCATAAATTTATATCACCTTTAATATTGTTTACCTGTAATCGGTAATAGGAAAGAACAAAACAGCACACTCAACAGGGACAGAGGTTATCCTAATGCGGACGAAGCCTCGGTCATGGATAGACTGACAGACACACGAGTTAACCAGCACCAGGCTTAGAGAGGTCCAAATGGGCATCTAACCTACGCCAAAACTTATTGGCACATACAGCCTCATAATCTGCCAAGAAGATTCATTTCAAAAGAAAATAATTTTACAAGCAGTCATTTGATGATAACAAGGAGTCTTATACACTAATATCATTTTATTTACAATCTACAACATGGTTCACTTAATCTGCATTTCCACCAAATTGAGTTGAGATCAATGGATTCTAGAGAAGAAATCATGTCTTACACCACCCGCCTAAAAGATGTTTCAGTTTGAGGACCAACTTCAACCCAGAAACTGTGTTCACATTCCATCTTTTGACAATTAGCCGACATACAATGCGAAGGATCACATTTACAGTATGAGGTTGCTTTAAGATACAAGTAAAGCAGAGTCAGCATTCTCCTTTCGCATAATATAGTTGAAGCAATAATCATATTAGTGAATGGAAGGTTTACGATTCCCGATACTTAGTCAGATCAAACGTCAGTGTTCTAGAGCAGCTGCAAAGAGTACAGGAATTTTTGTATTACTTCACAGAACTGGATTGACAAGTACATAGAGATAGAATGGAAGAAGACAAACAAGAATAAAACTTCACCTTCTTTCAGAGTCTCTGTAAACTCCAACCAGCGCTTCGGCTTTGTCATAAAAGCTGTCCTTCAGTGAGATCACAATACTTTGGAAGCCACACCCTCCATCAGAATCTTGGTTAGCCCTCGCCCCATCGCATGATTTTGACCTGATGAAGCCTGCAACTTTGGCAACGTTCAAATTATCTAATGCAGCATCAACTTCGTCCAGTATAAAGAATGGTGATGGCCTGTAACTGAACCAATTCATGCAAGAAAGTATTAAGATTTACTTCTGAAAGTCATAAGGAAAGGGCAGATTGCTGAGAGCATAACCACGTAAATGCTCTCTTTCGCTAACATTATATGCAGAGAACGCAAACAATGCCAACTGCAATATAACCACCATGCATCCCATCCTCTATGCAGTAGGCAGTAGCTCATCACCACTAAGCAAGTTGAAAACATCAACTGCCATACATAAAATGAAGAGGTTGGACATCCCATGTGCAGCTGGCCAAGATCCAAGCAACGGATATGTTGTGGCCCAAAAATTAAGGGCCGCCCCTTACTAAGGCCTTGTTTGGTATCACTGCTCTTATTTTCATAGAACCATAAAAAATAAAAAATAAAAAATAAATTAAAAAAAAGCACCATAAAAAATAGAGGTTAAAATCTGAAAACATGTTTGGTATTGCATAAATCTATTTTAAATAGACTGTTTGGTATCCATCTTTTTGCCTCTTATTAGAGGGATAGTTCTTGGCATTATGTCAAAAAGGAATATGCACATTTATCATAAATTGAAAACACAGTGCATGCCAAAATGAGCTCCAATAAAGGGTTATTAAAGATTGGACAACTAATATTCCAACAATGGCATTGAGTGGAACACATAAGCCTAAGAGATCCAAAGGCTGTTAAAAACATTCACCTTCTGATCCCAGGATGAGAGGAAGTAATTTGGCAAATGGAGAAAAAACCATTCTCTAAACTACAACTCTGTTTTTCTTTCTATACCACAACTGTATTTTTCAATATTTGGCGACAATTCCATCGATCTAACACATCAGCCCTTCTTTGTTGCTTTTGCTTTTCTTCTTCCTTTTGATCATCATAACTCTCACTCTTTCTCAAACATACAGATTTACAAGCGGCAGTGATGATCAAAAACATGTATCTTGATCAAAAACATGTATCTAGCCCTTCCAAATCGATTTTACTTTGTCAAACTCACCGAAATGTGTACCATAAAACAAAAAAATGACAATGAAGGCCACTGAATCTAGCAACTCAAATGTTCTGGGTTTCTATTTCATTGGTTTCTAAACTAAATTCAAATGGAAAGAGAGAAAATGTGAGAAGGGCATTCTCACAGACTGGGAAGAAAATAAGAACAGCTACTAGTTTATATACAACCAAGCAAACTCCTCTCTCACAAACCTGCCATGATGCCATTATCAAATTATTCTAGGAAGGTCTCCATCATATCAGAGTACATTCCAGTCTCTGCTGAGTTCATGTTTGGTAAAATCCACACAAACCCACCCTAAAAAATCCCCCAAAAAGCAATACCTGCTCCCTACCCAGTCCATGGAAACCTACACCTACCCTAACTCCGGAGACTCATCCCCTTGCTCCAGCAACATCGATTGTGAGAGCCTGGCCCGGGACGACCCCAGTCTCCCATCTTCTTCTTATCCCACAGTTTTCATCATCTTTTCTTATCTCTGTCTCCCAAAATCTTCACAGAACAACAGAAACAAATAGGAAAAAGAAAAGAAAAGAGATAGAAGATGAGGAGAAGATGAGGAAGGCCTGCTGGTTCAACGATGGGGTTCTCTTTTCCCTCTTTCCTCCTCCATCTTCCATCTCCTTTCTCCCGGTTTGAAGTGTGCTACAGTGTTCAACAAATGGGGGTACTTCAAAGGGATTTTCGGTGCCAATAAAAGAACGTCTAAGGGCACTTTTGTCTTAAAAATGTACCAGCGCCTCTACTTTTTTAAAGCCAAAAGCTCTGAATTCCAACTGCCCAGAAATGAGGCATTTCAATTTAAGAGAATTTGCCTCTACTTCTCTAAAACGGAGAGAGGGTAAATTCTGATACCAAAGGCTCTTATTTTTCAAAGCTCTATCCACTTTAGACATTTAGACAAGTAGAGGGTGAAAATAGAGATGCCAAACATGGGCTAAGTGACCCACACATAATAAACATGGACAGTTAGAAAATTCCTGATGGTCCAAAGTCAACCAAGTGGCAGCCCACCTGATGTCTGGTTCTCCCTAATTCTGAACTAGGCAATTTAAAATGTCAGATGCACCTGTTGGTTGGCTAAAAAGTTCATATGTGCATAGAGGACTGAATGTGGACCCACAACTGGAGAGCATTGACTAGAGAAAACTTGAATTAAATATCTTTAAAGTTGAAAGTAAACGGAAGAAAGCATTCAAAGTCAGAGAGCATGTCATACACTCGTGACAGTTTTCGGTAATGTGGATCAAGACAAATGGTACCTTCACATGTTTACGTCAAGAAGTACCTGTGAATTGAGAAGAGTAAAGCAAGGGCGGCCACAGTCTTTTCCCCGCCAGATAATTGTTCCATATCCCGAAAGCGCTTTGTTGGGGGCATGGCAGTGTACTTAATGCCATGTAAGAAAGGATCATCCTCATTTTCTAGGTTCAAGTATGCTGTCCCACCTAGAGGATGTGTGCTGCTCTTTGTTAATTGTTTGTAAATTTTGTCAATATTACTAGAAATATGGTCAAAAGCTTGCATGAACAGCTCATATCTGCACCAACCAAAATTGACCGATGAACATTATTAATTCTTGAAAGTCCAAGAAAAACAGTGGACACCTTGCAAACTAGCTAGTCAAAACAGGAAAGCAATAGCACATGTAAAATAGAGACATGAGGAAGGATCTGTAACTCTTAAGTTTCTATCAAGATAATAAAAAAACAAGTCCTACTTATTTACAGCCAGTTACTCAATGCAATCTTATTATATGGTCTTGCCAGACGGAAGACTTTCAGATTAATATGGCTACATCATTTTTACATAATTCAACATTATGAAAAGAGTGTTGTCATGAGCCTCAAAAAGTTTTAACTTTCTTTTATAACTTCAACATGGATGCAAGAAACGCAGATGCCTGTAAACAGAGCTATTACATTCTTACTTATGTTTTTATACACTAAAAAAATGATAAACTCAAACATACATCTCATTGAAACATTTAACATTATAGAAATGCTAATTCATATATCAATATAAAATAAATTTATACACAAAACATTTAAAATAATTAGAATACAAACACTGACATTAAAGAATTAATTAGTAACAGTGAGATTAGTCAATGAAAAAGGAAATAAAGTAACAAATTGTGCCTTTTTTTTTTAGCTATTGGTTCTTTAGTCTATGTTTATCAAAAACTTGTATGTAACTGACACAAATCATTTAAATGTCCAGTAAGTTGTCTTTTTTATCAGTAATAATTTCTTTTTTATACTTAGCACAAAGAAGTTTTTTCCCTGATAAAACAATTATTCTTTTCTTTAAAAACTAAAAGACTAAAAGGTATCCATCTTTCAACAAAGAAGCATGCATGTCACATAAAACACCTACATATTAATGAACATATTTAACACTGAAGAGAGAATTCCATAATGTAAGAATTTAGAAGTATCACCTTTGCTGCTTCTTAGAGTTATACTTATCAGCTATCACCTTCTCGTCTCTCCTTGCTGTTTCGAATTCTTCAATTACTTCTTTTTCCTTCTCTTGCAGAGCTTCATATTGGCCAAGAGCTTTCAAATTAGGAGCTGTTCTTTCAATTTCAGATACTAAAGAATCCATCTTCTGCTTGAATTCCACCTCAAGCTTCTCCCTCTTAGAAGGCCCCTCATCCTGCAAACGTGACTCGATTTCCATAGGGTCTTTTGGAAGTTTTATCTGCTCTAATTCACACTTCTCCAATAATTCCTGCTTCCGTGATTTCAGTTGTTCAATCTGTGTCTCCTGCAATACCAAAACAAAATTGTCTATAAATGGAAATTATAGCAACTTGTTTTCTTAGTAGTGAATTGTTTTAGAAGAACATGGTCACTATGACAGCTTCTGAAAACTGCACAAAAATATAACATCTCTGACATCAATATAAATAACTAGACCAGATCAAGGGAATGACATGAAGTTGTGGTGAAACTAGACCCGTAAGTACCATTTCCACAAAAAAAAGGACCCATAAGTCAGGCCAAGCCCCAGCATCCCCGTCAAGTCAGACCAAGCCAAGGCCTTTTATCAGAAAGGGCCTTTTATCCTATTTGCGTTAAATTTGGTATCGGAGGTTTTGCGCTTTTGTCAGAATTTGTATTTCAAAGTTTAGTTTTTTATGGTAAGATTTTCATCATTTTGATATCTAACCTTCGAATTTATCTGACGCTTCAATTTCCCTATGCTTCCGGTGGCACTAGTACTCTTTTTCTTTAGTTCATTCATGACCTTTTCGCAATCATCTGACTTGGCCTTCCACCCTGTACAAAGGATCAGACAAGGATCAGCAAGTTGGCAAAACATTATTTCTTCCATTTAAGATGAAGCCCAAGAACCCTGCCTTTCCCATCTCTCCCTCTCTTCTCAACTGCACAAACCAGATGCCATTCTGTGAAACTTGATCTTTTGGTTCCTTCGAAAATGAAGCCCAAGGCATCAGAAAAGTAATTCTGACAGTAGTATAACTAGACAATGGAGGTATGAGTGTTGACAGCCAATAGTAAATAGCCCGCTGAACTTTATTGCATGTACATTCTTATTGTAATGGTAAAGAATCATTAAACATTATACCAAAGAAAACTAAGTAGATCAGAAAGATAAGCCAATGGCATGCTTCCATAAAAATCCTCGCAGAATCAAAAATGAAGTTTTCGTTCTGTAAATGGATAGTAACTGCATTTAATCTCTGCAAAAGTCCCAATAGTGTTGAACTTTTGGCTTTTCCATGGTATTTCCAAGAAATTCATCCTTACTCTTAAAGCCCTTAAGAGGGCTTAGTTGATCCATTGATTAAACAGTGGTCATCCACAGAAAATTAATAATCTACACAACATAAAAACAAAGAAAAGGAAATATAACGGAAATGGGCTCAAAAGAGAATTAAATCATAAATTAATAATCTACACAGCATAAAAACAAAGAAAAGGAAATATAAAGGAAATGGGCTCAAAAGAGAATTAAATCAAAGTAAGCAAACATAAAAAAATCTATTAGAAGATCATAATCATGAAAAAAAATGATTCTTTAAATTTAAATTACCAAGAAAAAAAAAAGACTCGCATTACCCACAAAAGTAAATAGCGAAAAGATACTCTAAATGAATGAACACGTGGTCTACGTATTTTAATAACTAATAGGGACCATTTTTATTGAGAAATTATAAGGGACCATTTTGTTCAAGAAATATTTTAAATCGTACTTTACATTTTATCCAAGGTAAGGTCCATGGTTCAAAGTTCCATATTGATTATGAGAGTCAGAAAGGGAATTTGAATTTCTAGACCCAAGCACCCAAGTACTTCATGTGTGCACCAAAAATAGTAGAAGATGGATAAGTTGCCTTCATTTAGTGATCATAACAATCTCATAAGGAGACTCCAAAATTGACAATCGGCCGATACTGGACCGATACGGACCTGCGATACCGGTATCGGTATCGTAGGGAAAAAATCGCCAAAATCTCAGCCCATATCGGCCGAGATTTTGATCATATTGGGTTTTCCTATATCTCGGCTGATATTTTCCAAAATATTGGCCGAGATTATTTAAAACCCCCAAAAACCCTACTTTTTCTAACTTTTTCCATTTCTTCATCTTCTTCTCCTCTCCTCTCATCCCCTTACTCCTTAGAGCAACAGCCATACTCCATTTGGCATCCCTCTTGCATATTTCCAAATCCCACATCTATTTCTTAAAGAAAATATTATTCAAAGTAAGAGAAAATCAACTTAAAGCATTTTATTATGTGCTTTTTATTTTTTATTTTTAGATGAAGCATAGAAATCATTGGGTTTATCACTTTGATTGTGTTCTTCACTTAGAAGTTAGATCTACATACTTTCATGCTAGATCTACTCATACACATGATTTTGAGTTTTTTTTTCAATTCTATTTTCGGATTTTTTAATATTTGAATTATAATATATCATTTTTTTGGAATTTCATCATAAATATGTTCTTTTAATGATTCATAATCATTGTATGGTGTGTAAATGATTGATCTACATACTTTTATGCTAGATCTATATATCTAGGATTTTGAAAATGATTTTATTAAATCTTTATTTTTTCTAAAAATAATTGTTGTTACTTGTTAGAATATTTATGATACCAAAGGCTTATTAATAGTGTTTAGATGATAGATCTACATCTACTCATAGTCATAAACGTGATTTAGATTTTTATTTTAATTATTTTATTTTCGGATTTTCTAATATTTGAATTATAATATATCATTTTTTAGGGATTTCATCATAAATATGTTATTTTAACGATTCATGATCATTGTGTGGTGTGTAAATGATTGATTTACATACTTCTATGCTAAATCTATATATTTAGGAATTTGAAAATATTTTATTAAACCTTAATTTTTTTTGTAAAAATAATTGTTCAAGTGTATTTATGTCATACTACTTTCTTTAACTACCAAAGGCTTATTAATAGTGTGTAGATGATAGATCTACATCTACTCATAGTAATAAACATGATTTAGTTTTTTATTTTAATTATTTTATTTTCGGATTTTCTAATATTTGAATTATAATATATCATTTTTTGGGGATTTCATCATAAATATGTTATTTTAATGATTCATAATCATTGTATGGTGTGTAAATGACTGATCTACATACTTTTATACTAGATCTATATATTTAGGGTTTTCAAAATGATTTGTTTAAATCTTCTACTTTTTCTAAAAATAATTGTTGTTAGAGTATTACTATTACATGAATTTCTTATTTTATAGGAACAATGATGCGTGACATAGATCCGGCATGGAGCCACGGTGAAGCAGTCGGAACCAAAAACAAAGTAAAATGGAATTATTGTGGATGAGTGCTCAATGGGGGGATTACCCGATTGAAACAACATTTGGCACATGTATCAGGACAGGTGACAAAATGTCATATAGTGCCACCAAATGTGAGAGTTGAAATGCAGGAGCTCATTAATGCATCTGCCAAAAAAAAAAAAAAAAAAAAAGTTGTACAAAAAAGAAGAAGAACTGAGGAACTTGATGCATACAGAGAAGAAATATTTGGTTCCTCCGATGATGGCGATGAAGACCCGAAAATGAGGGCTAGGAGAGAGAGTGTGAGGTCACTTCAGGAGGAGGAAGAGAGAAGAATACAATATGAAGCAGCCGCTAGAGGTAGCCAATACGAGCAAGGTGGTGGGTCATCCGAACCGGGGGGAGCGAGTTTGTGTCGGGCATTTAGTCAAAAACCACCCCGTGAAGATCCAGATCCAGACATGGAGGAGGTTGAAAGACCTACACATGCACCTCCTAGGCCGGATGTGGTGCGGCCAATTGATCCATTTGCTGATAGAATGCCAACTTCAAAGCAACCCAACATCATAAAAGCATTAAAGGGCAAGTTTGGTAAAGCAAGAGAACATCTAATGAGAGCTACTAGGAAGTTTTTTTTTTTATGGAGGCATTCCACCCAACAAGGCATCTTCTCCTTATTTCACCACCATGTTAGATGCAGCTGCAGAATGTGGTCTAAGTATAAAGGCACCCACCCCTTATGAGATTGGGCATGTCTGTATTGAGAAAGAGTATGAGGAGTTGCAGGCTTAGATGCAAACTTTCAAATGGGCATGGAGGGAAAAAGGTCGCACACTAATGTGAGATGGGTGGACGACCATCACACATCATCATCTCTTGAATTTTCTAGTCTACTCGTCTATGGGCACAGTGTTTATCAAATCAGTTGATGCAACTAATTACATCCAAGATGCAAAATATATTAATAGGTTATTGAATGAGGTGATTGAAGAAATTGGGGTAGATTGTGTAGTTCAAGTTGTTACTGACAATGCTGCAAGCATAAAGGCTACAGGAATGATGCTTATGAAACAAAGGCCAAGGATTTTCTGGTCTCCAAGTGCAGCACATTGCCTGGATTTAATGCTTGAAGATATTGCAAAAGGAAAACTCATGCTGCAAGTGATTGGTAAGATAAAGATCACCAATGTTTTTTTATCAGTCATATAGATTCATTTCCATGATGAAAATGCATACAAACAACCATGAACTACTGCGGCCTCGCATCACTAGATTTGCCACCCACTTCATTGCCATCGAAAGTGTTTACAAGTATAGAGAAGGACTTCTCCAATTAATTAAATCACAGGAGTTCATGAATTCAAAATGGGGAAAGAGGTCAAGTCCCATTACAAAAGTAGTATGTAAAATAATTGAGTCCAACAAACTTTGGCCTCATGTAAAGGGTGATTTGAATGTTTTTGATCCCTGGTAAGTGAAGGCTATTTCCTTTAATACTTGAATTGTTGTATTCAATTCTCCTCACTATATTAATTTATCATTGACTAAAATTCATTGGTTTCACAGGATACTTCTTTTATCCACAATTTTCGGATTGACACGTATCTGATGAAATCCGTTTGAGACTAAAAAAATGTAATTGAAAGACTAGCAGAGAGTACAGATGAAGCAATTTGGGCTACTAATCAGGTAGGCAGTAGGCTAATTAAAGAAAAAAATATATAACATTGTAAGTTCTCTAATTTATTTTTCTACGTTAATGTCTTCAGATTAACATATACAATGTACGTGCTGGAAGCTTTGGAACGATGACTGCGCGGAGAACTATCACACAGACCAATCCTGGTATTGATTGTAATGTCATCTCTATATTATTCAAGGACTTATTATTATTTTATTGACTCTAATATCATTTCTATTTTTATTTTCAGCTGAATGGTGGTTGAATTATGGAGAGAGTGCTCCTACACTAAGGACAATTGCTATTAAAGTCCTTAGTCAAACTACACCGTCTTCCAATTGTGAAAGGAACTGGGGCACCTTTTCGTTTATCCACACAAGACCAAGAAATAAAATAATGCAAAAACTAAATAAACTGGTCTACATTCACTACAACCTCAAGCTCCGGAGTAGAAATAGAAAGAGAAGACAATTTGAGGATCAACAAGATTATTTTTGTCCAATTAATTTGGACTACATCTTTTCAGAAGAAGATACTGTGTAAGGTGAATGGTCGAAGGAACAAAAAGAACCGGTGTTAGACCAAGACCCAGCGTTTGAAGAGTTGATGGAGGTATTGACTGGGGATAGGCCTGAGCTAGTAAGGGCCTCAGAAAAGATGGAAGAAATAAACTTGACAATGCAACAGGGGCGCGCACTTGATACATGTGAACCAAGGGAAAAGGAGTTGGACGAGGAAAGTGAGTCAAGTATTTCTACTTCATCATCATTAGCAGGAATTCCACCTCTCCCGGGGATGAGGGTCATTATAGAGATGATGAGCCTGTCACTTATGAGACAGTTGAGCATTTTCCTGATGCTACCTAGTTAGATCCTCGCCGTGGCCATATAAGACATGTTGGACAGACCAAGGCTGGGAGTAGTAGTGGCGTCATTATGGAGGTTATGTTGGCCAACAAGGTGCCATGTATGGACAGTATATGGATTATTCATAAGACCCTAATTGGGTACCCCCTTCACCAACACCGATACTTTCTATCGAACATATATTAATTGAGTAAGGGAGGCTTCCCCCACGACTTCCCCAACGACTTATTCATGCCCCTCATTGCTATTTCATATCATTTGATTACAACCAGCCATCTCAATCTACAGGGGATCAATATAGTTCATCATCTTATCAAAAATAATCTGAATATGGTCATGGGTATGATAGTGCTGCGCAGCAGTATGGAGTATATCTTTTTAACCAATACCGAAGAAATGATGATGATGATGATGATGATATCGAGCCTGGGCGACACTCCACTTGGAATTAGGCTATCAATCTGTCATAAACTCATACTCTCTAGTCTATACTCTCTAGTCCCCTCTAGTTTCAGGTAAACCATGAATCTTTTGATGCCCAAGTGCTTTATGATTTATATATCTCACTATCATGTTTCAGATCTTAATATGTTATCTTCATGGTCTTGAATTTCACAACTTATTTGCTAATTGAGTTAGTATTAAATGATGATTGATATGTTATCTTTATTTTCTTATATTTTACACTAATAAATTGATCATGAGCATCAATAATAGTTGCATTATATGAAATACTGGAGAAGACAGCGAACTGCGATACAGACAGGACTCATAACTTAAGGTGACCGATATTTTGATTTATTGTTGTTACTAATGGAAAAAAAATATTGTTTTCCAGTATTTTCTAATATTCTAGATTTTTTGGATATTTTTGCGAACTTTTTTGGATTAAAAAAAAAATTTACACCGCGACGACTACGATAGACCGATATCCGCGACCGATACCGATATCATATCGGTTTTTCGGCCCGGCCAATACTGCGACCAAAACCGAGATTTTAAACCATGGCTACAACATTACTTCTAACTATCCTTTTTGTATGCTCTTAATTCAATGGTTATTATCATTAAATCAAATTGAAATTTTATGCCAAAAGAAATAGACATTTGATTAACCCATCCAACCATTCAATATGCACATTCATGGCCACCCTGTTAAATCCTCTTTCCCCATCACCACCAACCCCCCAATTGTCAGAGTCTATAAGCAAGTGTGACTCACAATGACTTGCGAAAGGAAAAGAATAGCATTCAAAAAAATAAAATAATTGGGAAAGGCAAAATCATATTTTGCAAAGGGTTTCTGGGTTCTAACTTTATTAAGGGAAAGGAGGAGGGAAGGGAAACGGGCAAAGAGCTGATTTCAAAGATCAAAGATTTTCTATTTCTTGATTCATACTAGGAGACATAATATCACAATGATCTAATTATAACATTAAGGTTGGCAACTGTACCAGAAACTTCTTCCCTCAATTCATTCATCAAAATTTCAGCTTGGTCTTTGGCTTCTTTGGCTTCAGCTTCTTTCTGCTGTATTGTCTCCAACTCTTTTTCTAAAGATTCGAGAGAATAAACCAATTTCGCTCTTGGTGTGTCCATGTCCCGCTTTTCTTCATACTCCAGCCTGTCATGCAAGGAGGTTTTAGTCATGGAATGGAACTATAGGTGACTCATTTTCTTTTGAAATCACACATATTATGCATTGTAATTTGCAAACAAGCCCATGCAGAAACACAAATTTTCAGATTGAAACCCCTAACTGTGAATTAAGAGTTCCACCGTGGTAATCGGTAAATAAATACACATAAAAATTTGAACCCTGATGCATCAGGATGTGTAGAGCATTCAATGAGCATTACCTACAAGTGGAGCCATGGTTGGTGATAGACGTCTGGTATGGTGGTCATAAGATTAAGGGCATGTCAAAAAATCTTCCATGTTAGAAGATTCTAGTCAACTAATACGTGCCTACAAAGAGTAAAAACAAAATCGAGTTTTGCTTCTGTAAACAGTGGGGTCAAATTTTGGATGACCAGAATCACTTTTTCCAAAATAACTTCGCACTGTACCCCAACAACAGCTGGGTTTTTTTTTTTAATGTCAAGAATCGTAGTGTTGGTAAATGGAAAGTCAATCATTGAAACAGGGACCTACAATGGAAAGCACACACTTGACGTGTTTACCCTAACAATTTCCTGAATAAGTTGCTCTCTTTGAAACACTGATTTATAAACTGCATTAAGCAGAAAATCAGCAGTAGTTGATTCTTAAAGCCAGACAAAGATTATATATATATATATATAAAAAAAAAAAAAGAATAAAATAAGAGAAGCAAGGGAAACTAATCAAGAGAGAACGTCCAGTCTATAAGACTAACATGAACTCGCTCACCCTATCAGTGAATTATTAAGTTAACTTTTAAGAATTACCCCTAATACTAAAATATGATGCATGCAAAATGATCCAAATGCCCTTATGCGTTCTACATTTAACTCTCAGGCTGAAGCATATAGTTATATATATATAGGGAAATGCTCCTATGAGAGATATCTCTCACCTTATATGAGAGATAAGGTGGGGGCCCTCACATCTATATCCAATGCCGACAACTTAAATGTGAGGGCCCCCACCCTTATCTCTCATATAAGGTGAGAGATATCTCTCATAGGAGCATCTCCCATATATATATATATATATATATACATATATATGAAAAATATTCATGTGCATCTATCCCTCACTATAGGGTGAGAGATGCTTCCATAAATGGTATTTTTCAAGTACAAAAGAGGGATTTCAAGTACATAGGATGAAGTACAAAAAGGGGATTCATGTGCAAAAAGGGAAAGTGCCCTCACCCTATGGTGAGGGATAGATGCACATGAATGTCCCCCTATATATATATATATATATATATATGAAAATTCTCAAAAACTACCATTTTTCGAAAGGGGCATTTTTGCCCCTGTTCACATGTCCAATGAAATAATGCTATCTAAGATTATTAATGCCAACTCATAATGTTTCTAACTCATAGTCGTTTAGGACAGCAAGAATTTGAGGTGTAAAATTTTTTCTCCTATTTTTGCTCCTCACAGATTACCCGGTGCGAGTTGATACACAAACGCTTCAAAGTGGTTGCAAGAGTTATTTGGTGAATACAATGATAGTGGGTCCTAGCATAATTTTTTGCATCATATGGTCCACAAACGCTTCAAAGTGGTTGCAAGAGTTATTTTGTGAATACATAATAGTAGGTTGATAAGTCCACAAAATTAGGTCATTAGGTCAGCATTTCATGAGCATTTGTGGACTTAATTAGGTTTAATTACATAGAATTGCACTTAATTTCATTATTACAAATATTTGGGGATATTTTTGGGAAAATGGTCAGAATTGGTCAAAATTCATTGAATTGCAAGACTTTTGTGAAATTAAGGTTTTTCATCTCATTTATCACCCCAAAATCAGTTTTTTTTTTTTTGCTTCATCAATTTATACCTACTTTTTTGGCACCATGTGCTATTTTTGGAAAGTTTATCATTTGGGTGCATCATTAGGCATGTAGGGTCCCATGCATGATTCATATTTATTTTCTTACACAATTAATGTTAAATTTATTTATTTCAATTTGTAGGAGAAATCAACATGGGACCCACATTGATGAAATTTGAGAAGTCAAAGGAAAGTCAAATAAGCAAGCAAGGAAAGAGTTCAAGCATGCCTTGGACATCCAACATAGGTCCCACTCACCCCATTGCATGCCAACATAGAAGCTTCCATTTGTGCACAATTATTCCTAGATTTTTCAGGGGTAGCAACTTAAAATGGCCATAATTCTCAAACCGAGTGTCGGATCAGCGCAATCTAACAACCGTTGGAAAGCTCTTTTCGAGTAGATATCCGTGGAGCCCAAGATTGCATAAATCAAAGCTATATTGAGGGAGATATGACCTCATGAAGTTGTCTGCTACAGTTTTAGGCGGGAATTGCAAGAAATCTCAATATTTGGAAAGTTTCTTTCATCCACATCACTTGCAATTGTTGAGAGATATTTTAGGACTCTACAAGGAAGTGATTGTTCTCCAAGAAATTGCAATTAGCAACAAATCCTCACAAAGTCAAATTCTTTCCAAGTGTTAAGCCTAGCTTGAGGCCTAAGCAAGAAATCTCTACACATTAGGAAACAAGTCCCTAAAAGAGAGGAGATTCTTAGCAAAAGAGGAGGCATCACACACAATAAAATCAGCCCATGAGGAGCTGTTGGGCGTGCATCACCTTGGGAGATCACTTTGGAGGCTCTCTCTCTCTCTCAATTTCATTCCATTCCACTCCTTTCTCTCACTAGGTCCCATTCTTCTTCTTCTTTCTTCTAATTCTTTTAGACATAAGTTGAGAGGCCATGTTGAGAGCATGAAAAGGAGAGAAGAATATTAATTTTTTGTACTTCAAGATCAAGGAATAAGACACAACTTTGATTGATTCTGCGTGCTCAAGTTCTTCTTAGGGTAAGTAATATATGTTTTCCTTGTCAAGTATCTTTGATATGTTATGACTTGAGACGATATATCATATGCTTCGATCTAGAGATTGAAAATAAAAGAGGCGAATCAGAGTCGAGAGAAATCACGTAATTCTAAGGTCACTTGCATCTTTCCCTACTCTGAGAAGAGAGGAGAAGAACTACATAGCCCGTATTTTCAATGCTTAGACCTATGTCAAGTTTTTCAGATCTTGGGGGCATAATTTCCCGCTTTATTTTTTTACCACCATTCTTATTTTTAATTTTAGTTATAACTGCATCTTCTTCGGTTTAGTAGAAACTTTCTATTTATGTCTTTGCATAGTCTATGGTTCAATAGTACCCATTGCATGCATTAAGTTTAGGAATTTCATTTAAACTTGTGTTTGGTTCCTGGAAACTAAAGATTATTGACTGATTGGAAAGATTAAATTCGGACTTTATACATGAATAGTGAAAAAGACAACATTGTTACAGCAATTTCAGGCTATTTTTCTCTCAAAAGTGCACGATTTGAAAATTAGGTAAACGAAGCTTCCAACAAAACTTTGCAGAATTAATATTTAGAAACAAGTCTTTGCAACCCCAGAGTTTCAGAGAAAAATAAGTTTGGGAAGTGGGGTAAACAGCAGCCCAAACAGGGGTAGTCGGACAACCTGCAATCAAATTTCCAGCACAAAACAGTTCAACTAGGCATCTTTAGGTGATCATATCTTTTTCGTTTTAAGTTATTTTTCAATTCTTCTTTTTCTGTTGTGTTCATGCATCATCAGAGTATTGATCCCAGCCATTAGATTTAGGTTCACATCATCTTAGGCCAGTCATACAGTCCAGTGAAAACAGGCCTGTGCACAGTTTTTTCCATACAAAAATTTTCAACATTCATCAGATTTTTAGAAACTTCTCTACATTTGCATTGTTAGCGTTTAGGGCATTATAGATCATTCATATTTGCATAAAAATTTATTTTGGTAAGTAGGATCTAATTTAGGAAACTTTGTTTTGATTTCCTATATTAATTGGTTGTTTTGATGAGTTTGTTACTTTTGCAGGTTATAGTTAGAATAGGCTTGAATAAACTAGGTTTCTTTACTTAGTTTAGGTTTATTTTTTATTTGGAAAGTTGTAATTGTTAATTTTTCAGTTTTTAGGAATTTTCTTGTAATTTGATTAGTTTCTTTATTAGGTTAGATTTAGTTTCTAAATTAGGACATATTAAAGTTGG
This sequence comes from Persea americana, assembly GCA_029852735.1. Classification (NCBI taxonomy): domain Eukaryota; kingdom Viridiplantae; phylum Streptophyta; class Magnoliopsida; order Laurales; family Lauraceae; genus Persea; species Persea americana. The sequence continues at coordinate 8,761,641 of CM056813.1, read as the reverse complement.
AAAGTTAAAAAGCATTGCTCCCTGTGGATCGACCTGGACTTACCAGATTATTACTACATCGCAGCCCTATACTTGGGGCTAACGAACATGGGTCCTAGCATAATTTTTTGCATATATGGTCCACTAATTTTAAGCATAATTTTAGCATCTTATGGTCCACTAATTTTAAGCATAAACCATTAGAATTTGTGATAATATGATGATTACAACAATAGTGGGGTCCAACATGATTTTAAGCATTGTATGGCCCATGTTTTTGACACTAAAAGGTCCCATGATAATCATTAATTAGATAAAAATTACTAGCATATAGTTTTTGTGATCGGTGATATCAAAATGGACTTGAATTAGATGGGGCTCATGATAATCGTTAATTAGATGTGTATTGTTGTGTTAAACCTTGGATTTCTGCCTTCCATAATTCGTTGTGAGATCGTTTTAATTACAATATCACAAACTCATTCTATATTTAGAATTAGATCTGAAAAGATGCATCTTATAGTTATGAATGCAATTTTCGAATATTTCAGACATCATACTGGGTCATAATATTTGCTTTACATGACCATTTAAAAATAAAAAAAATTATTTGCTTTACATGGTGCATGTTTTTAATCGATTCTGAATCCAAATGAATATGACTAGTTGCTTGCTCGATTCTACTTTTATACTTCATATTGCAGATTGAAGATAATAGTTAGGGTAACATTTTAGTACATAGAAGACCAAGTGGCAAGGTTTTAATATTTTGTAGGTATTACATCCTCAGTGTCATGGTTGTAGGATGATTAGTGTTTATGAAAATTAAATCTTGACTATGCATACTCTTAAGTTATGGAAATCATCTATTAATTTTATTTTGTATGATCACACTGAGTATTTGAGAAAACAAAATAAAAAAGGGTGCTCTTTAACTACTGATTTTAACCATATTTGATCAAACATGACAGTCGCACCTCGAGATTCAAGAAATTCGGATCTTGGGGCATGACATGAATAGTACCTACGATCTTCAGATGCTACGATTTTCCAAAAATGTGGTCTTGATCTTACATAATCATTGTAAAATGTCCCTATCTTGACTAAATTGACTCAAACTTGTCTGAACTTGAAAACCATTTGTGAAAAGTACTTATTGACAAAAGGACAAGAGTCTGAAGATAATAAAAACATGAGAGCTTACAAGAGGTAGAGTGTATTGATGCATGCAACAGAAACAATATGGCGGATGGCAGCATGAACAAAGGGTAAACTACAAGAAAAGAGTGTGCTAAATACATACTGGTATTTCAATTTTGACATTTTGGTACTTAGACTAAGCCTTTTCTCGGACATTTCTTGAGCAGCCTGAAGTTGGTTCTCTTCGTACTCACGGATGTTTTTCACTCCAACAGATGCACTGAAATCCTTGTAAATTCGGTCCACAATCTCATTGATCCTCTTCTCAAGCTTCTTGATGTCCTCTGATCTCTTTTTTATTACACTCCTCAACTGTGAATATGATAATAAAAAATAAAAATAAAAACCATTGAGATAAATAAAAAAAGATAAAACCGAAAAATGATAGAACAATCAGAAAAGAAAGCACAATGCAACCACCTTTTGAAATTCAGGCTCAAGACGCCTAATCTCTTCTTTAACATTTAGCTTTTCCTGCCTAAACTTAGAAAGTTTCTCCTGAATATTTTTCTGCAGGGGAACTATTTGAAGTAAACAACCAGATTAAAATGAAAAGGTAGGTCCAACCAGGGCTCACATGCAAAAGCACTTCCACACGCAAGCACTCACGTGCACACATGCAGATATTCAAACACACTGAGACATTGAAACAAATAAAGTGTGCATGATCAGGCACGTGAGAATACTAGATGCATCATTTTTCCTGCATGGCTTTAGTCGCAACATAACAGAAATAGCTACATGATCCTGAAGGTAAAACGATGTTGCAACAAAGTTCTTAAACATGTACATGCATTTTTGCGGTTTGGATGTGCTGGACACGAAAGCAGCGGACATAAATCCCAGCTGCTAAGCAACCAGGAACTTCCACAAGTTTGGAAGCAAATGAACTCGTCAGAGTGTCAGTCTAGGGGAATGGCCATAGTTGTTATAGTGCAGAATACAATATGAAAATGAGAAACACAGACACTTCAGAAGAGGTTCCAGACTTCCTGTATGGGAAACACAGCAGCTGCATGACAAAAGCTATTACGAAATACAAAATCATGGATGTTAGGGGAAAAAAACCAAGTTACAATTCCTTTACAACTACTTTAGAGTCCAGATCATTTCCAAATTCAACAACATTATCACTTTTTTGGGGGGGCGAAGTTGGACGACTGGTGAGCAGTGATACTTGAAACTTGAAAACCCAGGGATTGACCCCTGGGCATGTGTGTGATACTAAGGTGCTGACACCACTGAACCATGAGTTTAGCCATCAGATCATCACCCATTGTATGAAAAGCAACTCATTGGCTGACTAATCAGGGAGCAGAAACATTTATAAAATAAAAGCTGCAGTCAACAAAGAAAAAAGAACACAGAAGGTGCCAAAAAATTGGACGTGGAAGACAGACGGGAAGTAGCATCTGTATCTGAGACGGAAATGGATCAAACAGAAAGAATTCACGAACCAGGTGAATCCCTCCAAGAAAACTTTTTAGCATCTTGCAGTACAGAAAATAAAATCTTACCAATGCCTGTGCCATTTCTGAATTTCTAACTTTTATTTGCAATTTGACTGATGTTCAAATACTGTATATATGGACTTCATCTGAAAAGCATCATGTTTCTTCAGAAGCATTACATTAGATGGTTAAAAGCTACCGGTAAAGAAATTTCAAGTCTTCTCTGTGCAGACTATAGAGATGAACAATAATGCAATCCACCGCATGCCTGGCAGGTCATGAAGATGGTAAGAATGCTGGCTAGTCCAACGGAATGACAACATATATACTATTGCTGTTAACACCAACTGGCCCACAAAGCCCACTAGGCCCATTCCTTGTACAAACTGACCCATCACGAGGGATAATTTAAGTTGACTGCAACATATCCTCTTTCCATGATCATAGCCTTGTAATATATTCACTTTCCATATACATAGATTGTATTAGGTTGTAACTGCCTTGATTAAGGCTGAAAGAGATTATATAATGGAGAGTTTTCCAAGTTCATGTTGTCTTTTCATGGTCGTATCAATTACTAGGGTGGCAAATGGGTCCCCAATTCTATGAGTCTCCAATGTCTCCGACCCCCAAAAAAAATCCAGGTTTGAAACTCAATTTAAGTTCCAATTAACAAACGGGACCAGATCCAGAACCTAATTATGGATCTGGGAAACAAATGGGTCCAGTTCCAGAACCATACTGGTTCCGATCCATGGACCCGGCCTGTTTGCTTTAACATCCAATTGTACTCCACGCAATGCCACCAATTGGGCTAATTTTGTCAATTGCTACATCTCACATGGATCCAGCAACCAATGGGCCCTACATAGTTAGCCAAGTCCACCACTAATCAGCATGGGTTTAGTGCTTTGGAAGCAGTAGATCAGGATTCTAAGTATAATAAAGACTAAGACCTGAAAGTATGCATCATGTTGAGTGCCTCCTGAACCATGATGCACGGATACTTCAAAATGGGTAACGTATCGTGTCGTATCGTATCTGATACTTCACTTTTTATGTGTAAAATCCGTATCCTTGCCGTGTCCATCGCGTGTCATTGCCATGTCCATGCCATATCTGGGCATCATAGCTCCTGAATCCCAATGGTCTCTGGGATTCAATGGTCTCTGAGACACGTAGGCGAAAACCAGGAATGTAATTGTGTAGTCGAGAAGATGAGCTCTAACCACCTCCACAAGTTCAATTGGGACGCACTACAGGGCAAGATCAAGAACTGGATCAACGAGCGGAACCTCTGCGACCACGTCTGCTCCACCTCCAACAAGATCAAGGAATCATTCTTCGCTGAGATCTGCCATGTACGATGCCATTTTCCCTCCCTCCCTTCTTGTAGCTGGAACTAGAACCCAGTACTCTTATCGGAATTGGATCCGGAACTAGGAAACAGTTTCGAGCCAGAATGGGTCTAGAACTGGAACCAGAACCACCCTTTAGAAACGGTTCCAGTTCTAGTATGGTTCCAGCCCAAACCCGACCTGTTTGCATCACTAACTATTATTACTTAGAAATTGGTCAATGATAGAACCAGGATTAACTAACACCACCACCACCAACCACAACAACAGCAGAAGATGCATTCGAATACATATTCATCATTTTACAAACGACGGAAATTTGAGGAACATAAAAATTTTCATTTTGAAGCATACCAACACTTCCATAAAGTTTACTAAGTTTTAGATCCATATCTTAATCAATTACATATTAATACAATTATATATCAGACTCAGCTTCATGTGTACGTCGTACGGATATCGGCCTTTTTATAAAAATGGTAACAGTAAATTTTACATGAACAAGAGAATCCTATATCACCTGTTCCACCATTTTAAAGCTCGAAAGCCCAAATTAAAATACTGCTAATCAGCTACTTCCATGATATGAGCGTTCATGTTTGTAAAGTAACTTTCATAGCACCAGAACATACCCAAGCATAATTTTTACTTAAAAAAAAGAACCACAAATAATGGTAGCATGCCAACTCAGATTAGTCAATCATCGCAGCTCGCTAAGTTTTAAGTATTTCACCTGGACAGTTTACATGTCTCACTGACACAATTCAAACCTTTTTACCATGGTTCATTCTAATTACCTTCTCAATCTCTTCATAGTGAATCTTCCTTTCAAGACCACTAACTTCTTCAGATGCTTCAGATTCTTTTCTCTGCAACTGTCTAATTGAGCTAAGTTCTTCCATCTCTTTTTCAAACTTGTCCTTTTTCTTTTTTAGTGCTGAGCAGCAAAATAAAAAATAAATAAATAAATAATTGAAATATGTTTAATCGGAAAAGAAGGCAATCAGAAAAGGTGGCAAAGTGGTGCCGAACAGAGGAGATGACAAAACACAAACCTTCAATTGTTTTATCATCCCACCTCTGTGACCTAGCTTCCATTCCTCCACTGATCCCACCAGTCATTGTACCCGATTTGGTGAGAAGGATCCCGTCAACAGTTACAACTAAACGAAGAGAACATGACTGCACATCAGTTTTCACATACCCTGATGGAAAAAAAGGAAACAAGATAAACGCGCTTTTTTAAGCAAATAGATAACCATTTACCCTTGTACCTCTCCCCGCTCCAGCTTAGAATCTTAGCTTCTTCAAGACTATCACAAACTAGGGTATTGCCAACAGCATATAAGACAGCCTTCTCCAAGGCTAGATCAAATGTTTTAACTGTTAAAGTTTACAAAGTAGATAGCACAAATTTTGCAACTGACAGCAAAGCACTACCTCAAACAAGCAGAAAAATTACAAGAGAACGCCAACAGGTTTTGAAGATATGTTCTTTTATATTAGAGAGAGAAAAGAAAAGACTGAAGCACTAAAGCGGCACGAAATCCAGGATTCTAGTCCGAAACATTTCAATTTGGAGCCCAAACAGAAGTAGGGTCTGAAACGAAATAGACAACTATGACTATGACCCTCCTCCTCCATCCCCCATTCCCTTCTCTGGAAAACATAGGGAAGCGCATGCCTCCTCCATGGAATACCTTGATAAGCCCTCCTCCAGCCACACAAGGGTCACACATGGTGCAAATCTAATGACCCAAACCCTCTTGCCCGCCCTTTGAATTTCCCACAAGTAGCAAGATCCTACCCACTTCTTCTCTCACATCTTCCTTTCATTCCTAGCCACATCCAACTCTCTGCAATTAGAGGAGGCCGCTCCTCCATTGCAAGGGAGCCTCTCATTTAGCTCAAGCTGTCATTTTAGCTTTAGAGGTCTTCTCTTGGGAAAATGGCAAGAAAATAGTCACAGAGAGAGAGAGAGAGAGAGACCCCTCCCTTGGATCCACTCCATCCCCGTTAGATCTAAGCCTCTAGGAACCCCATCTACAACATCAAAATGTCCAATTACCACAACTCAAAACCCCAATCATACCATTGTGCTGCCCAATCTACAATCCACAAAGCCCAATCAAGTCATTATTATGATGATCGAATGATAAACTCAGATTTCCCTACGACATTGGTATGACGCACAATTAACTCTTGACTGCATCGTTAAATAGCCAGATTCAATATCTGCGCCCACATATCCTTTTCCATCTATTTTCATTTATTTTGAATTTCTTAACATTTAGAGTGTCCTTTAATCATTTCATTAATACAACTCACAGAGCATGGCCTATTTTTTGTTAGCTTTGGGTACCATTTTAACGGGTGATTTGGGGTGCCTAAAGCATTTCCTTGTCATCACTGAACCCACTACCCAGACTCTCCACTTAACTACTGCTCTATGGTTGTTGAGTCTATTGTCTGGCAAGTGTTGGAGCGGGTGGGCAAGTGCAAAAATTAAATAAAACTCTTCAATAAAATTAAATAACAAAAATTATAAAAACCTTAGGTTAGAATTTTTAAATAAAATTCTTCTCTATATTCCAAGTACAATTTTATTTTTTTTAAATCCACTCTCCATCTATTTCTCCTCTCTGATTTTGAGTCAGTACTTAGCACCTACTTCATGGGGATTCCCGCTTGCAAAATGCACTATCCTAGATCAGCAACATCATGGAATAAAGAAAGGGCAAAAGGAAGATAAAAGATTGGCACGCAAGTGACTTCACACTTTGAATGGCGGTAGATAAATTTCACTGTCGTAGGGGTTTGAGATTTGAGGGAGTACATCATTACAATGAAAAAGAAGACCAAACATCAATCTAAATTTTCCTTTTGCATTATCACAGTTTTTATAATTTAATGAAAAAGGAAAAGAAAAAACAATATAGAATCTCAATGAAGTAATCGGACACCAAATACAGACACAAAGAGCATAGGCTATAAAACCGGCCCCCAAAAGGAGACCACCCTGCTAAGAGAAAGGCATTACATCTCCAACAAAATTAATCTAAATTTACAGATCATCAAAACCATACAAATCAGGCATGCATCAATATGAATCATCTGGTCAATAGAAATAAACTTGAATTGCACATTGTTCTCAACTAACCATTCAAGATGACATATTTTCTTTTATTCTTAAACATCAAACTTTTTCTTGGAAAATGGACAGTTGATCATGTTGTAGGTAGTAGGTAACAGTATATTTTCTTACACTGTATCGCTACCAGCTTTGAAATACTTCAATTTTGATAGAATCAAGTTTCTGTTTCTAATAAAATAAATAAAAATAAATAAATCATAACATCCAATATAGCTCACTAACACATTAAAGAGTGAATTTTGATACTTGTGAAACAAAAGATGCAGAGTTAAAAGACATGCATATAGCCATAATAGCCATATACACATGCATGTGGGTGCAAGCTTGCAGATTCACATGTACCAAGATATGGTTAATATCTTGTTACATCCATGGAAAGCTACAGCCCAGTTTATTTGCAAAGGATATTGGATTACATCAAAGATCAGCTTCGCAGTTCCACCCAATGTGCGCAACTTCTCAAGTACTGGCTTTACACGGACTGACTGAAGAGGAATGAACGTCTGAGGAGGGAGCCTGTGCTCCTTCAAATACTAAAAAAGGAGCAAAAGAATTTTACAGGTATGTTATTGTCTATAGTAAAGCCAAAGTTCAAATAACTTCAAAAACATGACAGCTATAAAACAAACAAATGTACTAAAGAATCAAAAACTGAAATGCTAAAACAAGTATATGGCATAACTCCAGCATAATTCCAGTAAGAAAGCAATTAAACCCAAGAGTAAGAAAAAAAATGCTCCAATAATATAAAGAATGTCCATGCCAACAGTCTCAAATCTCTATCTTATTTTTGTTCCCAATGATAATAAAACCAAAATTATGGTTCGTCAGTGCAATACATGACTACTATTCGTAAGCAGTTAGTTAAAAGGGTATAAGAGCCAAATGAGTGCAGCCTACTCATTGTCTAAAAAGGCCTATTGTACTTCCTACGGGCCCGTTTAGCAATTTACTATTAAAGTAAAAGTAATGTAAAGCATCAAATCAAGAGAATAAAATATAAGGGGGCTATGATGGTATTTTTGTCTTTAGTGGATTGGTAGGGAATCTTTTTGAATTTTTGTGTAAAAAGTGGGTTGGTTTTTTTATCATTTAGTCGAGAAAGGAGGTTGCCTTTTGACATATTTTAAAAAATAAGGGGAGAATTTTGAAGATGTGTACTTTTGATGTGAACCCTTGTCTGAAAATTAGAGGCTTTACATTAATTTTACTAACCTAGTAAATTGCCAAATGGGCCCTAAGGTATATGGACAATACCTAATGTTAATTGACCTGTCAAATTGGTCGATCCTGCCAATTTTTTATCTCTTTTAAAAAGTTAACAGATTTTATTATTTAACAAGGAATGAGAGCTCAAAGAGGGAAAAGACCCATAGAGAACACTGAAAACTCCCTTCAATGAGCCACAAACAACATCCTTCTTCAACTTAACTACATCCTCAATAGGTTCTCCAGGAACAAGAGTGTATATATTCTGAAATGTGCATTCATTTCTAGCACGCATTGACTGAGTCAATCACATGTGAAGACTTTACGTCGAAGCTCTTCATTTGAGAATTGAGACAAACATCACAAGGGCAAAGGCCCAACTTCACTGGCAAGGAAGTACAAAGTGATAAAGCACATGGTAAATACCTTAATGCATTCTTTTCCTGTGTGTTCATCTTCAACCACTACTGCATCCATAAATTTACCCATAGCAACAGTAACAGCAAGGTTAAACTTGTTTTGTGTCGGTCTACAAAGATCAGTCATGCGGCCATGGACACCTGGAAACAGGCGTTTGAGACTCTCAACTGCTTCAGACAATCGAGCATCTCGTTCACTTTCATTTTTATCAGCCTTATATTCACGTAACTGGGCTTCAATTTCACCAAGCTTTGCCTTCAAAGAGTCAAATTTTGTCCTATATAAAAGAAAATGTTCCATGAATTAAAAGAGTGAAGCTTTATATGAAATGAAAGAATGTGTGAGGCGAAGAGAGTCAAACATGCATGAATCAGCATTTGAACACGTATGCATACGGAATCAGGTGTCTGGTTTATATCCGATGCATCAACACCACCTCAAAACCGCTACACACTGGAAAAGGCGTAAAGCATCCAATCTGAAAACATTTAACTAACCTTGACTGCCTGTGTTTATCTTGAAAATCACTTAATTTCTTTTTTGCTCGTGACAGCTCTTCTGTATGTTTCGCATGGGCATCAGTGACTTTTTTAAGTCTTGCCTGCATTTGCTCATCCTGTGATGCCAGCCCCTCTTCGCGGCTGCTCAATTGTTGAAGATTTTCTTCCACATTTTTCTGAGCTTCAACATCAGCATGCTGCTGCCTATCTAAAACCTCTTTCTCATCTCTTAATTTTGCAGTTTTTGTCCCAGCATCTTCCTTTCTGCAAATGAGAATCCATTGGCAGCATTAAGGTATTTATGTGGATTAGCAATTTTACAGAAAATTACAGCATGGAAACAAATGAAACAGTCCACTCACGCACATATCTAGAGAAGCAGTTGCAATATGTTTAAAAAAAAAAAAAACACTGTCCATGCCATGAGTTATTTATTTGAAGAAGACCTCATTTTATCACCATCAAATACAGTAGACATTTTTTTTTTTTTAATGACGAATACGGTAGACATTTTTAGCAGTCAAAAGAAAAAATACATCAGGCTTAGAACATGGAAAGCAGCAAAAGCACAAACTCATGCCAGATAGCATGCATCACTTTCAGAATATGCTCCCATAGACTCATATCATCCATACTCGAAACACATGCTGGACTCAACAATGTTGCAAAACTACGATCCCAGAAACTTTTCTGGTATTTGAATGTCCTAATGGCCACCAACAGTCATTCAGAGCAAAAGCTGACAAGAATTCTCTGTAAAAAAAAAGGACATTACCCAGTGCAGGTCCCACCAAAGCACGGTCCTGGGAGGGTCCAAACTAGAGACAAACCTCACCTTTGACAATTATGCACAAAGTAGCTGCTCGCAGGTCTCGAACCTGCGTTATCACGCATGGCATCCGAGACTTATACCATTGCACCAAAGCAATGACCCTTCTAACAAGAATTCTCTGTGCATTCAGAAATATAGAATTGAAGAGATTATGGATTGGAAGGGCATCATTCCAACATGGTAAAGTTTATCATCTTTTGAGTTCTTACATCTGAATCCAATTCCAAAACCAAGGAATTGAACAAGTTTGTATGTGTAGCAATGAGGTTAGTTAAATGTTTTCAGATTGGATGCTGTATTGAACAAGTTCAAACATTTAACATCTGTTTGCCTGTAGTAAGACAGATATGCGAACAGTTCCGAACAAGAATATATAGAAATGAGGAGGCCCAGGAAAGAGATGCAACCACTGATGAAAATACAAATTGAAACAGAACTAGCAGCTTTGCCACTGATTTGCTTTCTTCTAAATACCCTTGAAAGATAAAAAGCACTTACATCCTATGATATTCCATGAGTTGACTGTCAGCCAGTTGAAGTTTTCCAACACCATCCTGTCCTTGCTCAGTTAGCTGGTGGATTTCACGATTCACTTCATCCAACAGAGCCTTTAGCTTTCTTACTTCTTTCTCATGTTTCCTCTTCTCATCCTCTTTTTTCTCTTTCTCTTTCTTGCTACTCTTTATTTTAGCTCTAATGCGACTTACTTCCTCCTTCAGTTTCAGAAGTTCCGGTTGCTGTATAAAGGAATACACCGCATCATTCACATGAAAGATATAAGTGCATTTAACTAGCATAGTCTACAAATGATAGTACTTCTAAATTTCAAGGGGCAAATGAAAATTAATTGATTTTCTCTGATGTTGAGTTTGTCTTCTGATGTGAAGAATGGACCGTCTGACTGCTTAACCCCATTATGTTTCAGCTCGGAAAGCAGCCACTCGCCAAACCCACACACCCCCCGCCCCCCGCCCCCCCACCCTCTCTTGTATTTTTCTGTACTTAAATGGACCTTATTTGAAAACCGCTTCAAATAAATCATTGAATAATACTACTATGCAACACTCAAATATTATATTTTGAAGCTTCAAGTCACAGTGACTTGTACTACATGAAATTAATGATGTCCATTTCATTAGTTTTAATGATTTCTGTTGGTTTCTAACTTAACTAATGCAAAGAAAATTAAATATCCACTCTCATAACACATTTCGTTCTTTCAAAAGTCAAGTAAAAAATATTTGAGGGAGACAGAGAAATCAATCAACATTTTACCTAATAGTTTTTTCCTTCTCCCTTTTTTCTTTGGTGGTAACATGACAACCCACGACCTTTAAAGGTTGCGACAACAATCGCCTTTCAACTGTGCGACGGGCACTTGTCTACCATTTAGTATAATTGTTGTTCTATATGGACCATTTTTTAACTTTTTTACCGCAGAGACAGTCATTGCTACTGGCACCTGTGCCACTCATATTTTGGTATGTGAGGAAACACAATGATAAGCAGCAGGTATCGAGTCAAAATGACAACAAAATTCCACAACTTAACACCAGCACAATTGTAAATTGAAAAGTGCCAATTTAATGATATGGGGGTATATATATATATATATAGAGAGAGAGAGAGAGAGTAACCTTCTTGTCCTGTTCAATTTTCTTCTTAGTGATCTTCTTTTCACATAGCAGCATCTCTTTCAGATATCCAGCCTGTTCTTTCTTTTTGGCACTTGCTTTGAGTTCAAAATCTTCTTGCTCCTTCAATGCAACTTGAAGTTTTCTGTTTTCAGCTTCAACTTCATCAGTCATTTTCTTCATATCCTTCATTATGTTTGAAAGTTGCCATGAAAAGTGCTCTTTTTTCACAGATTTCTGCACATAAAAAGCAAACAGCACATACTTGTCCAGATAAATAAGAAGCATAAAGCCAATATGTTTTTGTCTCATTGGTAACAAGGAAACTTTTTATTAATCGAGGACAAATCTAGATAGGGCACTATAGGAATGCTATACCACAAGCCCACCCAGGGGTAGGGGGTGGCCATGCACACAAACCCAACCCTACCCCCAAGCCCTTCTGAATTTATTTTTTTGTTACAGTGGGCCCCTCAAGCCCGGATAGATAGAGTAGAGTCGCATCAAGTAGGTTGACAGCTGATGTTAAACTTTTGTCACAAGTACAACATGAATTTTGAGAGCAAAACAGAATTCATGTAGCAGACCCCGACCAGTTATAACAAGGCTTTGATGAGATGGTGGTGGTGGTGGTGGCCCCCTCAAGGAGAATTTTGTAGATCCACCAACAAAACAAAATAGAAGCAGTGGCGTAAGAGGACTATACCACAAGCCCACCAACAAAACAAAATCAAGAACAAAGAATAACTAAATCAAAGGGCCCACAACTGACAATATCATAAATAAAAGAACACTTTTTTTATGACGTGGGTATCCCTCGCGTCTTTAACTGGCAACCGCTAAACCCACACAAACGCACACCGGGCAAATCTGCGGCAGGTTTTGAACACTTCAATTAAAGTTTGAGTGCAGAACATGTGTTGAGTAAATCAGTGATCTTATTATATCAAATAAAAATTAATAAACTTGTAGTGTTGCAATATTATGGAACATATTTAACTAATCATGAGTATCCATGATCCATATACTTCTACCTACCTATGTAACTAATTCTCTTGTGAAGACACTTAATTTAATACCGTCCACGTTGTACCATATTTTCTAGAGGATCGATAATATATAATAGTCTCCCATGCACCATAGATTTTCCTAGATTCAAGTAATTAGACAAACGTCATTCCATTTGTGTAGATAAGCTCATTACCATTATTGTACATGGGACTCCATTATAGGTAGAGTGGTTGGGAACATTAATCCAACACAATAACTTCTCAAAAATTTTAAGTGTTTCTTGAGTTCTTTCACAAAATTGAAGCATAGGCTCTCTGTTTTGTCTAATCCAAGTGATCTTGGATTCTGTTGTAAGTAGTAAGCCATTCTCAGTTGTGGGATCTACAGATCTGCTCTCATCTGCTATAGGGCCCACGAATCCCTGTAAACCTTGCATTAGTCTTCTATCTTTTAAGTTGATGCCAGATCCAGATACGACACATAAGTTCCGTTATTGATCCGGATTTTGATCCGAGCACAGATCCACCATGGTCCTGCCCCGGATCAGCCCCATTGGTATCCCTACTTTAAATTGAAGAATAGAACTTTGATAATGACGAAGATATATAAAAACTCAATAGACTTGCATCCGCATCATGAAGACACTTCTCTATGTGTGTTTGTGTGTGTGTCATTATCATCATCTGAGCATTCTCTCATAAGTCATCAGCATGTGGTTGTGCATATATCTATAGTGTAAGTCATAGGAATCATCAGACAAGATATAGACCAGTCCATGAAACATAGACAAAACGATGGTACACTTTTTATCAGTAATACTCATGCAATCCTGCCAAACTACTCACATTTTTTAATGGTTATACTACTCACATAATAAATAAATATCAACAAAAAAATAGGGCATGAAACATGCCCCAAACATTTATTGCTCATACCAATTGATCTTGCAACCGAAGATGTTTTTCAGCCTCTTCTTTCTGCTCTTTCTTTTGCTTCCTCTCCATCACTACCGTTCTTTTTTTCTGATAAACAAGTGCTGATTTTTCTTCAGCCCTTGCCTTCTGCTCCTCCAGGTCCTCGTAATCTTTTTTAAGATCATCAGACCCAGATATCTGCTCTAGAAGTGCAGTGAGTTCCTTGGGATTCTTTGAGGCAATTGACTCAACATCGCCCTACAGCACAAGATATGCTAAATTATATGCTCCAATTTTAATATAAGTTAGCAGCAGTAAACAGGCAACATTAGAAGCTAAACATTTGGTGATATCTTCATGTCGTATCAAGGTGCAAAAAAATTGCAAAATGAAGCTTCAAGAAAGAATCAAACATTCCTAATGCGTTAGGAAGGATATATTATGGCATGAGTCTTCCCCATTCATAGATCATGGCACACGCTATTTAAGCCCTAGAAATAGACCACAGAAGCAATATTACTGCAACATAAGAAGATCAAACATTGAAACCATGATATTTCATTCTGGAAATATTCTTGTCACTCCTATGTAGAGATGAGGGCATCAAATCAACAAACACGATAGCAAAATTTCTAGAGATTTTTGCGATTCCTATACAGACTTGAGCACATCAAATCAACAAAAGTAATTGGTCATGATCATCTTTACAAAATGAAGATTCAGATTGCCTTGCATACATGTGTTAAAGACATATAAGTTCAAAAAAGCAGTTGCGGTAGATATGCCGACCGGCAGCCAAAAGGATATATGATGAGTAATGCGTAGCGGTTGTGGCAATACGTATTGTATTGGCATAGCGATGTTAATAAAAAATTGAGGTTAAAAATTTTTAAATGTACATATTGAAAATATTAGAATATAATGTTTTTCCAATTAGTAACTGAGATAGGGGCATAGCGGACCCTCAAGGCTTAGAAGTATCTATTATACTATATTAAAGCGGAGGGCTTCGAAGTTAATTTTGACCTAAACTTCTGATTTTGACAGGAAGTTATACCCATGTTCTACAACTAACTCACTTTTTCCTCCCAATTCCAACATGTAATTGTGACCATTTAAGTCTTCTTCTTACTTTTCACTCTCTAAATAACGTCATTTCTATTCCAAATCGTATTCTTCTTTTTTCCTTTTACCCCACTTCTCCTAGCCCATTTCTACTCCATGGACTCTTCTTTCATTCTCTTTTTAAAATTTTATGCTCCATCTAAAGCAAACTGCTGTTACTAAGTGTTCGAAAATGATTTTACGTGATCTAAATTTTCTTAATGGACCGTAGAATATATTTTGTAATTGTTTGTGAACACACCCATGCTTGGCACAGGTTATCGTGCGCATGATTATAGAATAACAGTGCTGGTCTATTTGCCCATATATTTTCATGTTCAGTCAGCTATATTAAGTTGGAAACTAATAAAATGCTAATAATCAAATAGTATCATCAGAATTCCATCACTATTATACATTTCTAAAATCAAAATTCAAATAAGCAACTTAGCACAGCAAAAAATCAATGAAAAAACATCTTTCATCATTGGAACAATGTCTATTTTTTGAGACTTAAAAAAAAAAAAGATCTGCAAATTAGAATGCATTTGAATGTGTTTTTGGTTGGTCCACTTTGAGGGGGAAAACTATTTTAAAATAATCCTAAAAATCCAAAAATAAATAGGAAAATAATTTAAAAAAAAAAAAACTCAGGCCATCTGAGACTGATGTATGGAAAACATAGATCTATTAGTTAAGAATGCATTAGAATTGGATTTGGTTAGCCCAAATTTGAAGAAAACTTTTTTTTAAAAATTCTAAAAGAAATAACAAAAGCGTACAAAAAAAATAAACCATTAAGGATTGATCAATGGGAAATAGAGATTCATAAGTTACAAGGCATTTTAAAGTGATTCATGAAAAAAAAAAAAAAGTGAGATAAGCAAAATAAAAAATTGACAAATCCGCTACATAGCTGCCAGTATGACAGTGAGTGACCGCTATGGGCTGCTAAAGTAGTGATCAGCGCTTAATACCGTATCGACCTAGGCCAAGGCTGATATGCTTGATAATGCTACGCTACACATCGGGCAGATATTTTGAACCATAAATACGAGCAATTGAAGCCAAGCAAAGTAGCAACTAAAAGAAAAGGTCGTCTCTATCAACTATCCATGGTTTGTATTAAAATTCATTCCAAAAAATTTAATCACACTAGCAATCATTGCTGAGCACATCGCAATGACAACCTTGATAGCAAGAGGCTCCGATGAAACAGTTTCATCAGTATTATATATATTTATACATCAAAACCTTTGCCTCAGATGCTCAAATTGTAGATTCAGACTGCATTTTATAAATGTACCAGACAAGCATATTTACTAATTGAAAGCCGAAATAGAGTTAAGCAATTTAAAGGCACATTGGTATAACAAAGTTTTTGTAGGAAATGAGCAGAAAAGAGGAGGGACCGGGTGGGGTTCCCCAGTGGTCCCTTTTTCGAGGTTTTGTGCACATGATATCCTCAAGGAAATGCAGGTTAAAAAAAAAAATTATCATCCACAATTCCACGAAAAGCATTTCCCAAGGAGAGTAGGAAATGGTTTTCAATTCCGCAGAAAAAAAGCAGAATCCCAGTACTACCCTTTCTATGGACATTACACAAGCATACCCTAAAGCAAATCCTACCAATTGTTCAATGGCTTGTCTTTAACTTCCTTTACCAATTGTTCAATGGCTTGTCTTTAACTTCCTTTACGCTCAGTAACATGCAAACAACAATTGTAGAAAAGAAGATGCAAACTGAAAGTCGTGTGGTCACCTGAAATACGAGGAAATTCCGGGCCTTGACAAGAATCCCAAGCGACTTCAGCTTCGCATTGTAGTCGTCCCACGTCACGACCTTCCCATCGATCCTGTACTCGCTGCCGCCGGCGCCGGTGATGGTCCGCGTGAACTGCAGCTCGGACCCGTTCCCCATCTGGTAGACGAGCCGGACGAACGCCCGCCGGCCCTTCTGCTCCTTCTCCCGGTCGTCGAACGCGTAAATCAAGTCCTTGAGCTGGGCGCCGCGGAGCTGGACGGAGCGGACGCCGAGGACGAAGCTGATGGCGTCCATGAGGTTGGATTTTCCGGCGCCATTCGGGCCGATGATGGCGGTGAAATCGAAGAAAGGGCCGATCGTCTGGGCGCCTTTGTAGGATTTGAAGTTCTCGAGCTCGAGGCGGAGGATTTTGCCGGGGGAGAGGAGGGAAGGCATCGGTGCAAAAGCCCTAGGGTTAGGGTTTTGGGGGGGATCGGAGAGGAGTTTTGAAGGTGGGATTTAGTGGAATTGGGGTTTGGTGGAGTGGGAGCTAGGGTTTTTGGCAGTGAGGGTTTTCATGGGAAGGAGGGCATTGGGGGAAATGAGGGCTGGGATTTTGCCCAGTTTTCTAAAATCAGCGGGGGAGCGTGCGACGCACGTTTGGGAATTTTAAGGCAGTAGCGCCTTTCCCTCAAAAAAAGCGAATTTTCGGCTTCCGATTGGGAGGGAAGAGGGGGTGGGGGGGGGGGGGGGGGGGGGGGGGGGGGGGGGTTGTTTTCGGATCGTGAAATTGGGAAACGGGTCCCCTCTACACCAAACGTTGATTTTCCTTCCTTGCAAGGAAAATTGCAAAGATATTCTCTTTGCGGTAGGTTCTCAAATGCGTTTTTCTAATTTTATCTTATATTGGTGTTATCCCTTAAGTCTCTGAACAAATATTCATTTCTAATATCATTTATAGTTTTAATTTTTCATGCAACAAAAAAGACCATCTCATTTCATCTTTTCTTTCAAAAAAAAAAAAGCTTACATTCTCATTTCACCGGATGACATAAAGGCCATCACTTGTTTTGTTTGGACCCTTTTCTATTCTTTTTCCTTTTTTGTAGATCCTTGCCATGTTTGTTGGAGCCCACTCTGAGTTCTATAGATCATGAGACATGAGGGATAGAAAGATTGATAAATATGATAAAACCTTTGAAGTTCAAGTCAATTCAATGCTCTTGATCCTTTGATCTATGACCCATGAGTTTAATGGAATTATATACCACTAGTCTAGTCCATTCCAATCGTAATACAAACCCACGGGTTGTGGTCCATTTTGATGGATCACGAGGTGCGGCCACTATAGTGCACACCGAATGCACAAAGAGTATTCGCCAAAAGTGATAAAGTTAAAAAATAATGACAAGATCATCATCGTTATCTCCATCATCAAAGCTTTGTCCCAATTATGTCGCGGTCAGCTACATGGATTTTGTTTATCTATTCTAATCTATCATGAACCAAATCCTTAAATGAGTCACACTTTTTTATATATATTTCTACTACCTTCGTCCATGTCTTCTTCGGCATAACTCTTCCTCTTGGTGGGTCATCAACTTATATATATAGGCTGACTTTTCCTTACTGGCGTCATTGCAAGCCTGCGTTTGACATACCTAATGGGTTTTCCTAAATTTATCCAATATTGACGCTGTCCTTAGATGCTCTCAAAATCGCTAATTTTTTATTTTATCTTTCTAGTTTTATCATACATCTCCCTCAACATTATCATATTTGCTGCATTCATTTTGTACGTATGTTACTTATTGATTGAACAACATTCTGCAAAATGGGCCATAACTTGTCTAATAATTGTCTTGCAGATTTTTTCCTTGAACCTTAACGGCATTCGTTGATTACAAAGCATTCAAAAAGCAAGTATCCACTTCAACTATCCCACTTTTATCCTATATTTGACATATTCATCGATTTTCCCATCCTTACTAAGTATGGAGCCAAGATAACAAAATGAATATATATGTGGTATCTCTCATGCTTCGATTCTCAATTTAGTTTTATCTCTTTGTATATGCTCACTAAAATTGCACTCCATGTATTATGTCTTTATATGACTTATTTTAAAGCTTTTTTATTCTAAATCCTGCGGCCATCTCTTGTGTTTTGCATTCACACCGTATCTTAGATCCATCTACCAACACTATATATATGCAAATAACACACTACAAGGTCTCGCACGTTGAATATGAACAGTTAAGTCATACGTAAAGAAATAAGGACTTAGAGGCGACCCTTGCTACAAACCTATGGTTACTTTGAACTCATATGCCTCTCCATGAGTAATTCCCATATTTGTTACCGCTCTTTCATACATGCCTTTAATAAATTCATTGTAATATTTTGAAACATGCATTTTATTTAAAATCCACAAAATTGAATCTCTAAAATTCATTTTATCCCTTTAATAGTTTCCTGTCATAGACTTTTTATAAATTAATGAAGTTCATATGTAGATTTTTCCTCATCACTTGATATTTTTTCATCAATTGTCTATGTGAGAATATGGATTCGATAATTGACTTCATTGGTATAAAAAAATATACGCTCATATGCATAACACACAGGTCGAGGCCCACGTAAGGTCATCGTCAAGGAGAAACATAAATGTGATTGCCTTTTCTTATTTTTTAAATGTGATTGCCTTTCCTTATTTTTTAAGTGTGTGGGACTCCCTTTTTAAACTTCTTATAAATGATAAATTATGCATTTTTTAAAACTATATTAAAGGGATTTGGAATCTTTGCAGATCCAAAGCCCTGAAATGTCGTTGGCATCAAATTCTAATGTTGAATTCCACGAGACGAAAACATAACATATCAACACATGAGAGTGAGTGGGAGCCTTTGAGAGGGACAAGGATCGCATTAAATACCTTCTCATTTTCTTTGTGGATGATTATCGTAAGATTTAAAATGCAAAGATTTTAGATTGCTTTTAATTTGAATTTGATATCTACTTTTGAGATAATAGAAAAGGTGGTTTTGCCCATCAGGTAACTTTTAGCCATGGTAACTCCGCTCCGCATTGCGACAAAAGTTAAGATATTTTCCCATTGACCCTCTTTTACAATTTTCATGGACCAAAACGTCTTTGACTATGTGACATAATGTCTGTATATTCACAATTTTGATATCGCACAAAAGTTTCATGAAAAAAGAATATATTTATGCGCTATTGCACAATCCATAGCACTTCAGTCCATAAAAAATCTATGAACTCCTGTGCAAAGTATCTTAACTATTGTCACTGGACAAGGTTATCCATGACTAATTAAACAATAGTGGTAAAACCCCTTAAAATGATCATGAATGATTATGAGTAATATTTCAAAAGCGAATGGAAGATTTTAACATATTTAACATTAGACCTATTGATGATTGAAAATTTAAAGAAAGAAAACAAACCGACTGTAAATGTTTGCTTATAATTTAGATAGTGACAAGAAATAGGACTCAAATTCGAACGTTCGTAAAAATCTCTTACATGAGAGAGGTTTTAGGAGAGAAATATTAGCCCAAAGTGAGGTGGCACCTTAAAACAATGTAGATTTTTTGTGAATATTTCTTTAAAAAGAGAACTTATTGCGACTGACGTGGCACCTCTTACAGCTCGCCTCCCCATTTGCTTTAATATATATAAAGTGGAATTTTTGGTAAAATATTCCAACTTTATTTACCTTTCCCACTTATTTTGGAAGAAGACATTTATTTACCTTGCTCTTCATTTGAATAAAATAAATATGCTAAAAGCCTGTTTGGCAATTTATTAAGCTCATAAAACTAATATAAAACCTCAATTTTACGGACAACATCAAAAGTACACATCTTCAAGTTTTTCTCATTTTATTTAAAATAAAAAAAAATTAAAAATAAACCTCCTATCTACGCTAAATAATATAAAAGATACTTACTTTTTACAAAATAAAATAAATTTAAAAAGATTTATTAACAATTCACAGAAGACAAAATATCATAATCCTCCTTTTATATTTTATTGTCTCTTTATTTAACGCTTTACTTTACTTTTACTTTACAAAGTAAAGTACCAAACGGGCAGTTTTGTTTCCCAGCTTGTTGCGACAGATGAGATGGCGAGGATAATCCAGTTTGTTGCAATCATCTGCCGAACATTCGAGTGTCTAACCATCAAAACAAAACTTAATCGGACGGCTCACGAACTCGTTCCCAAAGGCACCATCCTCACCCGTCCAATTTCAATCCCCGTATGTGGGTCCCACCGGCATGCATTCTCTAGAGTATGCATACACTGTAAAACCGAAGGGCCAACGAAAGACACGGAGCCACGGGTTTGAGCTATGGCCTCCCCCACTTCTCTAATTCCCGCTTCTCTCTGCAACACTGGCAGCAGCTCCCGCCTCAAATTCCACCGCCCCAGAGCTTTCAAGGTCTCGAAGCGTCCGTTCATGGGGCCCATCAGAGCTAAACAGGCAGAGAACTCGCTGCAGTACAGGAAGCTTGGAGATTCCGATCTCAATATAAGCGAAATAACGCTGGGAACTGTAAGTTTCCACCACGCCATATTAACTGCTCCAGATGTTTTTTTCTGCTACAGATAAGAGGGATTTTGGATTCTGAGTTCTGGGTATTCAATATTTTGAAGAAAAAGATGGGAAAGATGGAGTCTTTTCTCATGCATTTGACGAATTTTAGAGTTTCAGGAGACGGGAGTGTTAAAATTTTAAGTAAAATCAGCTGCTCTTGTACCTTTTGTGCTACGGGGAAGATGAAATTTGAAAAACTGAGTCATGGGTGTGAAATTGTTGTAAGCTTTTGAAGAAATCGATGGAAAAGATGGATTCTTCCCTTCATGAGATGAACTTTGTAGTATACACAACAGGTTTTTAGATAGAGAATGTCCCAAACGATGATACGTATCAAAAGTATTGTTTTCTTTCCCCCCAACATCTTAAATTGGCGTTAAAATGTCTAAAGGATGGGCAATGTATAATTTTTGTATGGAACAATCATGGAGGTAGAGAGAATGGTTGCTCTCATATCGTATATAGAATGGGTGTTTTAAGCATTTGGGTGCTTTCATATCGTTATATAGAATGGGTGTTTTAAGCATTTGTGTGCTTTCATAGAGTCGTGGGTGTTTTAGACTACATCAACTGCTCATATGTTCTTTGTCTACAGATAAGGTGTAATTTGAAGACCGAGCGATGGGCATGAAAAAGATGTTACCTCTTGGGGTCTGTTTGTTTCATGAAATTGAATTGAATACCTTGGAATTCTAAGAAATGTATTCATAGAAGTGGCTAATTTGAAGAAGCGAAGTTGAAGATCCATAAATGGCTATGAAAAAATTTCCCCATCAATGAAAAATGAGTTTATGGGAGATTGAAAATGAATATCCAGCCATCACCCTAGTAAATCAAATTGTAGAAAAGTCAAGGTTCCATCTATAGCTCCACCTCATATCCTTCGACACTTAACCTATTTATTAATCTTTTCTTGGAACCCACTATACCATGAATTCCCATGTATCCATTTACATGCAAACACATAGGTCATTGAAGAAAATGATGGAAAAGATTGATTCCTTTTGTTATGCATGAAATGATATTTTAAGGTCTAGACCATGGATGTTTTTACAGAGAATGTGCCAAATGATGGTACATGCCAAAGTAGGTTTTCTTATACCAAATTGTTGTTAAGATGTTCTGGAAATAATGGGTAATCGAGTAGGTTTTCTTATACCAAATGGATGTTAAGATGTTCTGGAAATAATGGGTAATTGATAATTTTGTATCAAGCAACTGGGTCCTTTCAGCTGTTTACAGTAAATGCAAATTTTCAATTTCTTCAGATGACATTTGGGGAACAAAATACCGAGAAAGAGGCTCATCAAATTCTCAGCTACGCATTTGATCATGGCATTAATATTTTAGATACTGCTGAGGCTGTAAGTGCTTTCCTTTTTATTCAAGCATTCTATCATCTCTATATAAAATGTCTGTATTTTAATGGTACGACTGTCCCTTGTTACCTGTTAGAAAAGAGATTTTTACTATTTATTCATTGAAACTGATTGAAATCCCTAAATTCATACCATTGGCATCTCAGTCTTTGTCAACTTGTGTGATTGGCATTCCTTTCATAGCCATCAGAACGTACTAGACCATACCCAGTACAGTGACAGCTTGCAGTTTGCACTTTGCACTTTGCGTATTCACTGGAAATGAGAAATGAATAGCTATGATTTTTAATTTTTGATCTCTTTCTTCTTTTTACTTCAAACACTCTAGAACCTTTGGCATTTGGAGGTGATCAGTTGAGGACAAAGACGCTTGGAAATTTGAAAATATTAATGACATGCTTGTGTAGTGTAACTGTATGAGACATAAATGGTGAGTGAAATGGAGTCATGTGAGTCTTTGTCCTTTCGCCCTTCTCCTCCTTTTTAGAGCCTTCACCCTCCCCTTTCCACAAGAAGATTGAAAAAAAATAGACATGTTTCTGATAAAAAAATAAAATAAAAATAAAAATGCCATAGTACACTTCTCAATCTCTCATTATTGTTTTATTTGAAATGTCTGCTGAATTTTTATGTAAATTTTAAAACACCGACCGCTTTGCTCTCTCTTAAGCCAATTGATTCACCACATCATCTGCCTCAGCAGAGAATATGCTGAAAGGAAAATTGCCCCATAGCATGACGTTACGAATTTCCTCCACTGTATCTACCAATTGCCAGGGGAAAAAAGCGGAAGGCTGGAAGCTCATTTCATTACATAGAAAGACTCTTTCTGCACAATCATATCCACTACTCTCGGCTTAAGGAGTTCAAGACAATCAATTAGCATCATTCACACAACTGCATCATTTCAATAGGACAGGAATAGTAGTTATGCATAGCCATACCAGCATGATCATGAATAACACCAATGCCTGTAAAATGCAGCCATCAAAGTTATTCGTAAGAAGAATAATTCATGTTCTTATTATCGTTACTCACAGAATACTGAATTATGTCTCCAGCTACCACTGAACATGATGATATATGTATGCGTTTATAAATTTGTTTCCAAATGTAGCATTGTAGCTTCTCTATCTGCAGGGTATCGTCCATCCATTGCTTCATTCACTTGAAACCCTTTTCTTAAAGTTTATTTGGAATAGAACAATTATATAATTTCCTTTTTTTTTTTAATTATGTAATTTTTTTGGAATTAATAAAAATTCCTTTCACCAAAAAAGAAGACCACAATGAGCTAACTGCATACCTATTATTTTTTTTTATTGAGTCAAAATTTCATTCTTTTCTTTTGTATCCTGATTCTTTGCAGTGTAGTTCTTTATCACGTATGCCTGCACGTTTTGATTTGTTTTTTGCAGTATCCAATTCCAATGAGGAAGGAGACACAAGGGAAAACAGATCTTTATATTGCTAGTTGGCTGAAGTCCATGCCCCGTGATAAGGTATATGGTGAATGCCTATGTATTCTGATATTCTCCTTTTATTTTGTGTTTTTCACTTCTCCTTGCCTATCATTCATGTTGCCCTTTCAACTTTCTCAATAGGTAGCTGCAATGCGTAAGGCTGCAAGTTTTAAAGTGACAATGTTTTATTTAGTTTTAGGTCATGAAACATGACATCATGATACTTGTATATGCCTAGTGTACCCGTGTTGGACTGAGATGATGCTTGTGCTGGTAACAGTCCTTGTATATGACTCACATTCTTGTGTGGACAAAGCACATCCATGTATGGATGCATATTCTGGCATGCATATGTGGGTGACATCTAACCCATCCATCAAGTGGACTAGCTCGTGTGTGCTCTGCCAATCCACTTATTATGAGGCGATTCATGTGGACTGTGGGAAGAGAGAAAAAAAAGGAACTATATAATGGTCACCTGTAACATGCATATGTGAGCCTACCTGGGGAACACATGATTTCTGGCCAAGCCACCTACTTCATAGGAGCCTCATCTACTCGTGGCTATGTGGAACTTGTTAGAGAACTGAGAATTAGTTAGCAAACAAGCCAAACATTGATGCATCTGATCCATGCATAATTCAGCTATTTGAAATTTAAGTTTTTAAATGAAGAAAAAGAAAAAGAATTAATGTGATACTGCTACATACTTTGACAACCTGTTTATATATTGATAAATATTCAAAATAGTTGCCAAAGAAATGGAACCCAAGTAAGTACTCGACATGTTTCAAGAATTTTAGAAATGGTTTATTTATTTTATATAAGTTAATAAACTAACGCAAGGAATCTGTCAACCTTTAAACTTCAATTGATACTGTGTCGTGTCGTTGTGAACTATATTTTGACCTGTGTATATGTTATATGCTAGGTGATTTTGGCAACAAAGGTTTGTGGTTACTCAGAGCGGTCAGCTTATATCCGCGACAATGCTAAGGTTTTGCGGGTTGATGCTGCTAACATCAAAGAAAGTGTGGAGAAAAGCCTTAAGCGCCTCTCCACTGACTATATTGATTTACTGCAAATACACTGGTCGGTTTAATATTTATGCATGAGCATTGAAGAAATATTTTTAAGAATGATTCCTTGTCAGTCAGTGTGCAAATCTGTGGAAATGAACAAATCTTTTCTTCAAGAATAATTTCATTATTCAGTTTGGAACATTGTGTGACATTGTAAATATTCAGCTTTCATTCTTCTGATCTCCTCTTCAATTTGCATCACCTTTTCTTTCCCAATGTAGTGTCACCCAGTTGTCAGCCGACTTGATCAGGCACTTATGCTAAAAAATATTTGGTTCTAAGGTCACCAAAAGAAAAGACAAAAAAGGAAAAGGAAAAAAAATGTTGGCTCAATCTTTTTTGGTTCATCCCTTATCTACACTGAGACCAGTCACGTTCATTAGTGGAAGTCCCCTATGGGTCCCAAAGAATGTAGGTCCAAGATGATCTTGTGCATGCCATTTGAAAGGTTCATTGTGTATGGCTTTCTCCTTGCAAAGTGAGTAGTTTGAACTTTCTACTCATTTTTTGTGGGGAGGAGAAACCAGAAAAGCAAAAGGTGTTGCAGGGCACACAAAAGTTTGGGTTGGAAGAAAAGATATCCACTTCACTTATCCAGAAGTTTCTAGACTTGTTACTTGCAAATATCAAATTTGAGTTTTCCCTCTTAGTAATGTAATACTCTCTCTCTCTCTCTCTCTTTCTCTCTCTCTCTCTCTCTCTCTCTCTCTCTCTCACACACACACACACACACACACACACAGAGACAAACACACACTTCACATGCACAGAACACATACACAATCATTTTTTCATGACATGAAAGACTGATCAGGTGTGAATCACATTGTGGGCTTATCTGGATGCATGACAGTTGTGGGGGTAGAGGGATTGAAAAATCTCATAGTGGCTTTTAGGTTGAGCAAAAAGCAGTCCCATCACATCATCCTAACCCCTTGATTTAATTTCCTCAAGGTTTAATGGCTTTTAACTTTCGATTTCTTTCCAGATTCAATCCCATGGTGAATATAGTTTGGACAAGTGTTTATGGGGTTTTTTCATTTTTTCCCTTGTTGTGTGGGGTATAGTGAGTGTGGGTGGTGGTTGGGTTCACATGTGAGGCAGGTGAGCTGCCAAAGAGTGGTGTGCAGTTATGGTCCACGAGGTGCGCCTAGATCATCCGTGATGACTTGTTTTCCATTTTCATTTAACTGAACTTTATATATTGTTGCAGGCCAGATCGTTACGTGGCATTGTTTGGTGAATTTTCCTATGATCCTTCAAAGTGGAGGCCGAGTGTGCCATTTGTCAAACAACTCAAGGCTTTTAAGGAACTCATTGATGAAGGCAAGGTAATGTTTATTGAGAATACTTGTTTGAAGCGTTCACTTTGTTGAAGGTGGCATGCGAAACAACCTTTACACATCAAACTTCCAAGTTAGTTTAAGCAGGATCAAAGTGAAAATCTTGGGTGCTGTTTTCACTTGCTGGTATTTATCCATTGCAAAAATTGCTTCAATCAGGCAGAGTAGTTGTCTTATAATTCATTCAATTGTTCAGGTACGCTATATTGGTGTTTCGAATGAAACTTCTTATGGAGTGATGGAGTTTGTTCATGCTGCAAAGGTTGAAGGACTGCCAAAGATTGTCAGCATTCAAAACAGCTATAGCCTTCTAGTTAGATGTAAATACGAAGGTATATTTATGTCCTTTTGTAGCATTGAATTTGAGTAGAAACTTCAGGTGTTCATTTCCTCTCTTGATTTATTAGCTAGTATTTCATAGGGGCACCGCTACGCCCGATTCAGGCTGCCCTGAGTCAGTCCAACCTGGTCTGGTAATTATTGGGCATCAAATTCAGACATTAGTCCGGTCCCTACTCCCTACTATAGCGTTAAATATCATATCTACGCTCTATTCTTCTTTGCATGTGTGTGTTTTTTCCCCTTCGTTCCTTTTGTTTTGTTTGCTTTTAAAAGATGGTTATGCTCCGGTTACAAGAAGTAACAACCATAATGGGGCTGGATTTAGGTTTTTGTTACCTCAGTAGAAAATGTTGTCAATCCTGAGCCATGGCATCCTTTTTGTCCTTGGTTTGAACACCAAGCCCTCCTGAGACCCAATAGACCGTGGAAAGCAAGTCTCAGAGTCTTATTGGCCAGCCCTGTGGTGTTGATAGAACTGATTGCTTGCAAAAAAATAACCATAACATTTTTCATATATGGGGACATTTCTACTGGATTAGAATATTTTTATTAACATAATGAATTATTGAAATCAGAAAAAACCAACATGTAAAACAATGATACAAGTTCGCATCCTAAAAAGAAATAGATCACGATGAAAACAATAGTTGGGCACTACTTCATTTGGCTCTAAGTGGAATCTCCTTCAGAATCGGTTCAGTACTTAATTGAAAATCTCAACTCAAACAGCTTGTAAGGATGAAGATTTTGAGTACTTTTTTTTTTGGTAAGAACTTTTTGTACTTTGTTCATCATAATCATCAAAGCCTCTATCCCAACTATGTTGGGTTAGCTACCTGAATTCTGGTTCTCCAGTCCGATCTATCCTTAGCCAAATCCTTGCATAGGTTGCACTTTTGATTACTTTGTTGGCTTGTTTTAATGCTTAATTAATTTTATTCTCGTAATAAATTCATATAAGCACTGTCTATGTTGCTGGATTTAGTCATATGATAGTCAATCTGATGAGATTTTGTAGAGTAATCAATCAAGTTTTCAAACACTATGCACAAGCACTGGGAATCCTATTCTCGTGTGGATAATATTCTTCTTTGTTGTTGGTACGAAAGTAATTAGTTGTCAATATCTCAGATTAGTTTGGTTTGTGCAGTTGATCTGGTTGAAGTATGCCACCCTAACAACTGCAACATAGGTTTACTTGCTTACTCCCCACTGGGTGGTGGATCCCTGACTGGGAAATATTTGGACATTAATTCTGAAGCTGCAAAGAAGGGACGGTTCAACCTTTTTCCAGGGTACATGGAAAGATACAACAGATCCCTTGCTAAGGTACGTCTTACAATGCTAACTCTTCAAACTCTAATGAAATAAATCCTTTCTAAGATGGATTGTGATTACATAGTCAAGGAAGCATGATGCTTTTATTAAGGTACTCCACTTTTTACCTTCTTTTTACCCCCAATTGCCATATGCTTAAGAGATCACATTGAAAGTTGAAACACTCAAAACTTGTCAAATTTTGGTTGGCGTTCAGGGATCTACCCCTAGGTAGCCTTATGGTATTTTTTCTTTTCTTTTTGCCTTTGGTATTGTTTTATTTACTTTGAATCTCTGTCTATTTAACTAGATATTGTTTTCTGGATTTTCAACCGTTAATGTATTAGTATTAATAAAAAACTCTTGATATTATCATATAACTAAGAGATGTGTCAACTATTTAACTAGATACAGTTTTCTGGAGTTTCTACCTTTTATGTATTAGTATTAAAAAAAAAAAAAACTCTTGATATTGTCATATAACTCAGAGATATGCCAACTAGTAATCATAGATCACTTTGTTACAGATGTTAATCTCTTTGTCTGAGTTTTGAAGTTCCTTGAAAGGCCAGGTGATCGCAAAGATTTTTCATGCAATTTATCATGTGACGTCTTATAATGAGCCATGGGAGTTTGCAGAACCAAATTTTGACTCTACCTTGTAAAAAGTACCTCTCAGCGAACTACTTACAACAAATGATGATCTTATAGTAAGACATTGATCACTACGGACATTGAATTTGAGCAATGCACTTCCATTTTCCATCCACCCACAATTCACGTTGCAGAGCAGATGCTATTTCTCTATTCAAATAACGGATGTACATGCATTTTGGGTTACACCCACACGTAGCCTAGGTTACATAGCTTGGTATTGATCTGAAAGTCATAGATATGGCATGGGTTTGTTTTTGTATGCGACCAAATTACGAAAGGGAGTGTTAGTTTCCACTGCATTGAAGAAACCTTATAGATTTCTCTTTTAATGCCTCATTCGTCATTTTCTTCATGACCTTTTGGCTTCTCTTCAGATTGACTTGACTTCTTCGTTTTTTCCATGGAAGGCTTTTTTTTGGGAAGTCAAAATCTGGCAGGAAAAGAAAAATCTCAATCTCATGGTATTCTGGTATTTCAGGAAGCAACTGAAGTATACTTCAAGTTTGGCAAGAAACATGGCCTGTCACTAGTTCAGCTTGCACTTGGATTTGTAAGGGACCGTCCATTCGTAGCCAGCTCAATAGTCGGGGCAACTTCCGTCGACCAGCTCAAAGAAGACATTGATGCATTTTTGACAACTCCTCGCCCTTTGCCTCCTGAAGTTAATGCAGGAATAGAGGATATCTTCAGAAGATACATAGATCCGGCAATCCTCTGATGCATTGTGGAGCACTGCAAGCAGCTTTGTATTCACTGGTTGCCTCAGGGCCCAAGTTTCATGGAAATACCATGGAGTTTTGTGGGAGCCTTCTGCTTAAAGCAATGCATCTCTGAAAGGCACTTGAGATATGAGATTCAGATGATGTTCTAGCTGTGAATTTCTTATGGACGAGCACCAATGTTTAGTAATTCAAATTATTCAACAGATACATCCTGCTTCATTGTGTAGTTGGATAAACCTGATAATTTCTTAATTGATAATTCAGCTTCTTTGTTCATTACTTGAATGGAGTCGAATATATACTGTCATGTGTATTCTGTATTTATGCATCAGAAATTCCTTACTTTAATACAGGTTCCATCGTCGGTAGGAAGAAAAGGTTTTTATTATTGGTTAAGGGTTGCTTTGGTGCTATGTTAGTATTGAACTAGTGAATCAATGACCGCTGAGAAAATAAAAAAAAAAGATTAGATGCATATTCCTGCATTCATTGTTGTAACTATAGCGCTACTTTAGTCATCTAAGATGGCTCCATGAGTTCCATTTTTCTACTTCATTTAAATCCATGCTAGGTGGTTTGGAATTTGTCATGCATTTACTCAGTAGGTTTCTTCCCTTTCTTAAATCTTTATGGACCTGTTTGTTTGCATTACAATACACAATGTGTGTTAAAAATATAGACTAAAGGTGAGTATCAAAAAATGAACATCAAATAACATTTTCTTTTATCCTGTCAAGATATTTCTTATGATATATTGAAATATTTTGATATTTTTGAAAAAATACCTTCACATTGATTTTTGGAAAAGATTCTTAAAAAAAAAATAGCCCTCATGGCCGTGTGTTCACATGAAATTAAATTCTTAAAAATTCATGATAAAATAGTCCCAACAAAGGATTATTATAGAGGTGAAGGGTGCAAGGCATGAGGTAGATTATTAAAATATCCAAATTATATATTAAATAAAAGAAAGTGCAAACACAGCAATCCAACCAAAACAAGTTAGCCCAAAATGGTATGATAGCATTATACCAAGAGACTAAAGAAATTACAATGATTAAGAAACAAAAGGAACTGAAGGATCCACCCCTAGCTTCACTAAGGGTGCATTTGTGCAAGCCACATCTCCGCGATAGCAGAGTGGATTTGCGTAGCATTTCTGCTCATGAAAAAATAGAAGTTGAAAAGGCACTTCTTTTCTACAGAGTTGGGGTTTTTGGTTTTTTATTTAACGGGTCGCACATGCGGGCAGTGGTGGACCCAGGATTTTCATTTGGGTGGGGCTAAAATTTTGCTAGACCATTTGAAATTTTTTTTTTTTTTTTTGCTATACTCTGCTAGACCTTTTCACATTACCAAATAGCACATACAAGTTTTTTCTCTAGAAAATGTACAACTTGTGGAACTCAACTAGATGCATGATAATTATTGAAGATTAGGCAATGAAAAGGTCAAGAATTAGGATGTTAATTAGAAGTACTAAAAAGCATTAGATGACTAAAAAAATGATTCTAACCTTAATTTCAGATACCCAAACTCACTTTATCATGTTCCACTAAATTTACATGTCAAAATCAATGCCCAATGGAGATTCCTACAAGTTCAAGGTGAGTGGGTATGTGAGAAAAAACTGAATACAAGAACATTTTGAGGACACCCATCCTCTCCCTTTTCACTTTCTCAAAGCTTCCAGCCTTTGGATAATGGGAGTGGAATTCAATCTTTGAATCCTAGCGGGGTAAGAAGAGATGATAACGGGAATGGATTTGGTCATCTTTGGATTTGTAGATACGCTCAGATTTGATGGTTTAGGGCTTAGGATTTGGATCAGGCTTTCGGGATTCAGGGTTTGGAAGTAGGATTTGGAGATTAAGCGTTCAGATTTAGGTATAGAGTGATTATGAAGGATTAGACTAAATATGTTTGGCATATGAAGAAGCAGTATTCTATATAGTACATAGGGATTGACGACTAGGAGCTCGATCAACAATTGGTGCGGAGGGATTTCGAAAGAAGAGGTTGAAGAAGAGGGAGCGATATGTTGCTGCAATGTTTTCTTTTCTTTTCTTTTATTACCAATGAAAGCTTTACATATGTGGAGATATCTTTATACATATGTGGAGCGACAAGTTTAGACATGTGGGGCATGATCCAAGGCCCCATTCAACTTTATGGGGATTTCAATTCTGACCTAGGGCAACTGCCCAGATTGCTCCAACGTAGGTCCACCCCTACTCCAAGGCCCTATCCAAGCTCCATGGTTCTACCAAAAAAGAAAGAAAAAACTTAATGGGGATTTAATTTCTGACCTGGGGCGACCGCCCCATGTCCCTCTAACCTAGGTTTGCCGCTGCATGCGGGAAGACGTAGCACATCCTAGATTTGAACCCTGAGTAGCCAGGTGAGAATTGCCTTTCCTTACTGTTCAGGTAAGGAGTCGTTCTTGAACTTAATACTCTTAACATGACTTGTTAGTTAGACTTTCAGGCAGTTGAAAAAAACAAAAAAACAAACAACTCAGCTTTTGTAGGAGGCGTGTCTAGAAGAGCTTACTTTCCAAAAGCGTGTCCCAATTGATGCATAGTGTAACCAACCTTGGTGCATTACAATTACAAGATGTGGAAGATGAGAGGGGAATGAAGTAGATTAAATTGTAGGTTAGGAGTTGGTGGATGTGGAAAAGAAAGAATGGATAATCTTAATTACATGATAACGATCTTGTGTGCCCAAAAAATACACATCCAAAAACCCCATGTTAATTATGTCCTTCAGTGTGTCATCCTTGGCGTATCCATGTTGGTTGATACATGAATCGAAAACTTACAGCCATTTTGTAGAATTATGGTTATTATCAGTGACATGAGGACAGTAGAAATGAGAAAGGTCCCATGGGCCACATGTTTAGGATGTGAATGTATGCATAGCTTTCAGATAATATATAGATAACAGACAAGAAGATGAGCATTCTGAATAATAGAGTGAAAATGCCATTCTTTAGAAACTACAAAGTACAACAATGGTTTCAGACTTTGTGCCACCAGACACAAAGGTCAAAAGAAAAAAGAAAAAGAAAAGGAGAACACAGGAATTCTAGAACATTACAATCCAATCCCTTTATATGACATTTCATAACCTCACCCTCAAGAGGTCTAAGAATGACAGCTATGAACAAAGAGAACCATTCAAATGTGATGTCAGCCGGTTTTACAAAAAGACATTGCACCAACTCATGAGGAGTTAGCAAACATCCAGATCAGTGTTGCTGATGAGTTATAGGAATCACACTGAGTGGTAGCCATCAAAGGGGATTGTTTAATGAAACAAGTCAATGGTTAGAATTCAAAAGAAGAAGAGTTGATGAAGTAGAATTAGATTAAAAAACAACTCATTTGGATCTGTCATATTCAAACAGCTACAAGCACTATTAAATCCAAAAATCAGTAATCATTTTGGGTGAATATCATTTGGGGTCAATATAAAAACCCAAATTACATTAAACTATAAAATAGAATAAAATTATCATGAAACATAATAGCAACATAAATAGAACGCTCTCAAGCAGCCTTTTAATACACCTGATGTTCATGTAAGATTTTGCATTTGATGGGCATGAATGGATCAAATGGTGTAAAAGGTCTGAACAAATACATGACTAGGATTCCACTTACAGTCAAATCAAGTGCTGGCTTTATTTTGTCTACCATGTTGCCCCTCTCAACGAACACAACAAGGACTCCCATTGGTTTCTGTTAATTGAACTGCCTACAAATATTGCAGATGTTCAAGCTTTCCAAGTTCGGAACCAAATGGCCAGACATGTTAGAATTTCCAAGGTCCCTGCACAGCACCATCAAAAGTTAAATAAGAAAACATGCTGCAAATGTTCTTTACTATGTGTAAAATATAGTTTTTTTGACTAAAAAGAGATATATGTCCTGGGACTTCATTAATTTATTTTTCTTTGAACCATAACCTTTCTGGAAAACGAGGTTACTTTCAGGAAACCTCCGGAGTACAGGATTTCATCAAGAACATGGTAAGCCATATCAGGGGGATTTTCAGCTGGGGCAGCCATGGAGAATTTTCAGTCCCTGCCTCTAATGCAGAGAGGGCTAGAATGGAAATCCCATACCGCAAAAGTGCAGGACTCCCACAGGTGAAAATCCCAGTCATATAATACTTCTCTCAGTCAACAAAACTTCCATGTTTCTTCTATATAAAGATAATTTCCTTTCTCAAACCCACTTAAGTGAATTTTTCTCTATAATACTACTGATCAGCTTTTATTCTGAGAGAAAACAGAGCTTCAGAAAATCTGCAGGCTGAAGAGAGAGGACTTTTATTTTTGGGTGATGCACTACATCTACATGTTCAAAGGGAATTCCATAAATCCTAACTAGAATCCTACTAATTAGCCTAAATCAAATTCTCATTCCGAGAACCTTTGTTTCGATCTACAACATACTAAACCCTTGTCTGGGAGCAATATTGTAGAAATTCCAACAGTAATCATCGAGTCCATCCTGAATCGAGGACAACAATTTCCATTGAATCTCACATGGGAAGATCATTGCTTCTCCTTTTTCATAATAAAATATGAAATCATTTGCACAGTTATGAATAAAACTCCAACACAAACACACAGAAGGACCCCTCATCAATCAACCTTGAATCCAAGAAATATCATTCTAAAGAAACAATCACATGGACAAAAGCTCAATTATTTAGGACCATAACCGACAAAATCCAAACATTAGAAGCTTCCATTCTAGTGAACCATCACACAGAGCATGTCCTGAATGAGAAGTGTAAAAATCAAATTTTTTTTTTTAACTTTTTATACTCTCTCAAAAGTTTAGCTCCAGTTTTCAACATTTTGGTTTTATAGGTGTACCTGTTTGTTAGGCCATTGCTTCTATTTAAGGAGTCTTGTGTAAATGAGTTGATCAATGAAACAAGAATAAAAAACAGAGGTCGCATTTCAGATTTCTTGTCTCTTGTGTATATTTTTCTGCATATTAAAAGTAATAGCCATCTTGTGCACTGAGAGCTTAAGTCTTGCCAGACCAGCACCCAAAATATTCACCATATGATTGAATGATAGCGAAAAAAAAGTTTTTTGTATGTAAATAGGCCCCTGAGGTTTTAGTATTTGCAAATAGGCCCTTGCATTTTCATTTCAATACCTTCCGTGCCCTCAAAATCAATAGTCTTCCAACCACCATAGATTTTTAGAGCGAAATGACACTTTTGTCCATCTCTTTTATCCTTATATGCATAATTTCAAAATCTTGGACTCGATTTTTTTTATAAAGCATGTAACATTAACAATTGCACTAAGGGAGAAAATAACCCTACATAAAGTCATTTTTTTACCAATACAGGGCTCATTTCATTAAATCCAAATTGATCATGGCAACAATTAGCACATGTACTTATAATTGGTTATGAAATATCCAATCTATACATGACCCACCGTTGGGTTGATGCAAGTTTCAAAATACATGATTATACTTGATGTGAAGGGGGTGTAAAAGAAATATTACGGGAACGTGCAAATGTAAAAAAATAATGATTTTTAGAATTTGCGAGGCCGGGTGGTGTTTGGCTCTATGTAAAAGAAATACTAGGGGAAGGGGCAAATGTAAAAAAATTATATTAGTTTTTAGAAGTTGTGGGGCGAGGGGGATTTTAAACTTTTCTTAGATATGAGTGGGGGATTCAGTCCCAAGGCCCTTGTACTTGCGTCCACCCCTGGTCATGTGCATGATATAGTTATTGAGAGAAACTATTGGAACTTGAGAAAAAATAATTGTATTTTTGTAAATAATAATGTATTCATTTTTGTTTGATGGAGGTAAGGGCAAAGCTGTCATTTATATAAAAATCCAATATAAATCTTATGGTGGCTGCCCATTCTTGTTAGGAATCTTGATTTTGGGGATAATAAAGGTATTAAAAAGAAAAGGCAAGGCCTATTTACAAATACTAAAACCTCAGGGGCCTATTTATAAATCCTACAAACCTTAGGAGGGTATATACAAAAAATTAAAAAAAAGGGGTTCGCAAAGAAATCAGTCCGACTTTGAGTCTAAAATGAAGGGCTGGATGATGTGATTAGAGTGAACTTTGGCGAGCCCCCTAATAAAAACCCTAGCTTTTTTTTTTTTCGGCATTTCCATGCAAATTTACAGAATCCATAAACTGAAAGTTAAAGGACGTGTATTCTTTAAGCCATTTCAAAGTGGAAAAGCGAGTGAAAAGATGGAATAAAAATAAAGGAAGAGTGAGCTGAGAGGTGCGATAAAAATAAAGGCAAAGGCGGGAATGTGATAGAAAAAGCAATGTGGTATTTAGGTATAGAAAATGATATCGTCTGCAATATGTGGGGGGCTTAATTGTTCTATGAACCACAATATGGAGGTTTTAATGTATTAATAAACTAATATGGCTAATCCAGGTTTAGAAATAATTTTTTTGGTAAAAATCCCTATATTCTAAAGGTAGGTGCCTCGAGGAATGAAACACACACACACACACACACACACACACACTCTCTCTCTCTCTCTCTCTCTCTCTCTCTCTCTCTCTCTCTCTCTCTCTCTCTCTCTCTCAATGGAACACATTTCACAAAGGGATCCATAATCCCTTTTGAAACATGTTACAATAGGTAAAGACGTCACACATATTAAAAAGAAATGTGAACACATTATCAACATGCACATTCGAAATTGAAAATTTTGAAACTTTGAAAAGGAGATGCTTGTATGGGTGTATAACGCCCCAATTCCGAATACCGAAGATAACGCTAAGGTACCCGAAGTTGGTGCGCTACTTTCCGGAAAATCCGAGAACTTCCAAGATTGTAGTCTGCAGTGAGGTCAAAATTTTAAAACTTTTTAAACAACATCATAATCAACAGTTGTATTGCGGAAGCGTAATAAAAGATAGTAGAAGCAATAGTATCATGTGAATGAGTCAATTATAACAATGCGGAAGCTTGATAGTAATCTCAAAGTGTAGTTATCAAAGTGTTTATACATATCTGACTATCTACCCAACTCACTACAAAATCTCTCAAAATCCAAAACAACTAATTGCACTCATTCCCCCTGTGCAGGCGCTCCGTCTTCCGGATCGACCACCTGGTCGGCCGGCCCCCACCTGTAGTCACCAACTACAGGCGCCTCATAGAACGCGTCGTCTGCGGGATCATGGTCAGGACCTAAGCACCAAAGATGGGTCAGATCCAAGGATCTGGCAAGGCACCATATGCAGATAACACAGGATGTATACAACAAAAGAGAATAGTGACATGTATGTAATCATAAGAGTAATAAGAAAACATGATCTAGGCAGTTGAGCAGAAATAAACAATTTAGAATCAGAAAGATAAAGTATTCTAATCTAACCAGGTAACAAAAGGCACATTCACACAAGCTGGATATATCGTGGGATATTATGCCGCAGCCCTCCCATACTGTAAAAGTCCCATACCATAAACAGTTTGCGATGGGGAAAGGGTAATAACCATGCAAGGGATAACAGCCCTGATAATAATAACATACAATATATAACACCGATCACACCCCTTTATCGCACCGATCACACCCCTTTATCAGATTAACCCGGACCCGGTATCACACCGTCCGTCTAATCACAGCTCATAATGATAGCTCTAGGTAACCAATATAGCCCTTACCAGAGATGATCAGTCAACTGGCTGAGCTTAGAACAACTGAGTGAATGTTTAGTGCCGACTCGGGAAACAAGTATAGGTTCGTGTCTATCTAGGCTTATCTTGCATGAGCAAGGTCATAACTAAGTCTCTAAAAGGTTAAGGTACAACGACATGGAACACAGTCCAATATCCAAGTCCCAGTCCAACATCACTAGATCCACTCCAAGGCTCACAACCGTGGCCTGAGGCAACACAAGTACCATACCATGTCCATTCCACAAGTAATCATCCCATGCTCATATACGATGAGCTAACAATCCATTAGAACTAACCTCTCCATCCTAAGGTTCCACATATCCAATCTTAGGCCGTATTAGGGCCCGCCTAACTACAAACACGGGTCATTTATCTCCAAACACCACATAGGGTCACCACTAAGTAATCCTAGGTTCAGGTCCTCAAATTTCCATTAATTAACAGGTTTAAGACAACAATAAGGATAAGAGAGAAGAATAACACATGAAATCCTCAAAAACATGGAATCAAGTGGAAATAGACAAATGACCAATCCTAGGTAGTAGTCCACTCTTGGTTCAGGCCTCATCACGTGATTGGGTCCTTAACAGTAGTCTCAGGTGTCAAAGATAATAAATCTGGTGCTCCTGAAGTTGTGGACACCATGGACTACAATTAATGGTCGAATAATTGACGATTCGAATCCCAAAACCTCAATTGGTGGACCCCACGAGTCAAGGCTAAGCTATGCCATTGATTCGTGTCACTACACCAAAAACAGTAAATTGGAACGGCCTAAAACCGTTCCTAAGCGAAACAGGAACGGTTTTAAACCGCTTCAAATAAGGGCGTCTCTAAACCATTGGAACGGTCCAAAACCGTGCCAAACATGTGATTTTGGAACGGTTTCAAACCGTTCCAAAGAAAACTGGAAGGGTTCAAAAGCGTTCCAAATGTTTACATATAGGAACAGTTTTCAAAGCCGTTTCGAAACCGTTCCAAATTTTTATATTGGAACGGTTTTCTAAGTGTTCCAATGCTATTAAGAACGGTTTTGAACTATCCCTAATTTTATTATTATTTTTAAAAAAAAAAATTATTTCATGGAAATGTTTTTATCTGCCACTAAATGCATTTAAAAAAAAATCACCATAAAAAATTGAAACCCATAAATTGTAGATGCAGATTCATCTTACACATCATCAAATGGCTCACAAAAGAAACAAATTTGGAATCAACATACAAGATTGAAGAAAAATGTACAATTTATAATATTTGGAAATCCATACATATTCTAGAATTCAAATGATACATATTATAGAATTGTTTATTCTGCTAGTGTCCGCCACGTCCGTTCGCACAAGTATTTGTCAGGCCTTTACTTTGAGAGGTTCACGAACCTGCCTTCTTGTGGCCTGACCAACACTCTGTTTGGGTTTGACCCATCTCATATGTACTCTTGCTTTTCTAGTGAGATTGAAGGATGTTACATTGTTGTTCATCAGTTCAACCATACGATTATGCTCCTCACACACACACAAACAACCACCTAATACACTGACAGCCACCTGCACATAATCGGATAGTGTAGGTGTAGATTAGTGAGAGCATAAAAGAAACATATCCATAAAATTTAAAACAGAGCATATCATAAAACATGGGAAAAAACACCTACATTTATGTATTCACCTGATAATGAAGCAAATCTCAACTCATTGGAGAAAATACGACAACCAAGTAATTCAACTCCTTTGCATGACAATCAAACTCTAGAAATAGAAGATCCACATGTCACATGTGATTGACACTTAGCAAAATGTTGAGTATCAATGATACAAATTAAAGAATATCATGTCAGGTACAATGCCTCATAATTGGTCCAGCATAATAAATTGTTAGATGGAGATCTAACCACTTTCCACATGTCTCTTTTCTTTTGATCCCCACAAAGTATTGGGCCAGAAAAGGAACAAAAGATTAGAATGAACAAGCACATACATATATATAGAGGCTATAGATGGAAGTGTTGGCATCAAGCATACCATCAAAAGACATAACAACACTATTCTGAAGTTTCATCTGTAAAAGTATTACAAAATAGCAAATACAATGTAAAAACTAAGAACTATAACCATGGCAGTTCATGAATGACAAGACAGGGGAGCTATGATAATATGAACACTTCACAAAGATTAGTATGTGCAACTCATAGAACTCCAAAAAGCAGCAAACAAGAGGAATTAATACAAGCCTTGGAGCCTACAGCCGGACACTTGACTCCTCTGTTTCAAACAGCATTCTAAAGCGCGTGTCGACAGAAACACGGGTGTGGTAAGACTGTTTTAACATATTTGGCTAGTGGTATGACAAATTCAGATGGGCTTGCCCTGACAACAACAAAAAAAGCAATCAGCACAAAAGAGGCTTACAATATAAAAAATTCTGTGAACAGCACAAGCTCTACCTTGGATTATAAAATATAGTGAAATGACTATTTGTCGCTGCAGCACTAAATAATGTCTTAAAGCTAACCAGCAATCTTTCATGTTTCAATAATATGAAACTGTAAATACACTCCCTAGGAGAAGGAAGTCAGAATTCAATTAATTTGGACTGCTATGCAGCAGATTTTTTCGAAAATGAGGCTGGAATTTTATACTTCTTTGAGATTTTTCCCATATTATAACTGCAAAGATTTGCATGAATTAGTCAGGCTATAACACATATACAACGACAAACTTAGAGCTGCATAAGCAGACAAAGTTCAACTTAAGCTAGCTCCAGTGCATTAACTTAAATTACAAGCATGCAGCAGCATCCTTCAATATTATCAGTTGCTAATGATTACTTTTGTTAAAGAGAAAATCCAAATACAAAACCAAATCCCAAAGAAGAAAAGGAACACAATGGTAACAGCGTCATCTAATGATTACTTTTGTTAAAGAGAAAATCCAAATACAAAACCAAATCCCAAAGAAGAAAAGGAACACAATGGTAACAGCGTCATGCTCCACACCACACGACCACAATCACTTAACCCAAGTGGTCCAATCCATTACTCCACATGCCTCTCTTGATAATCATGAATCCAAGTTGCATTTGGGTTGTGTAACCATGTGACAAAGATCTGGAATGAAGGCCATTAGGCAGCATGGTAAGATCTGGAATACTGAACAGGGGACTAAATTGCATTAATTAAAAATAGCAGAGGATTAAATTAAATATTGGAACCATTAAAATAAATAAATAAATTAAATCTTGGCTACATGAAGTCTTTGGATAACTGGATTGATTGGTCTGCATGAATGACCTTGTTAATTTAGTATAAGGTGAAATCTACCCAAGTTTGGCAGCCCTTTGTTTTGCTACTATTTGTAAATTCCCAATGTTAAATGAAGGCAGAAATAAACAGCTTTATAAACATTCAGAATAGTGCCTTCTCATTCAACATATTCCATGTGACAAAGAGGGAGAATCAGTACTTACTTTTTCTTTTACCAGACCGTATCACACAGAACATTTCATCTTCAGCCACAGGTTTCACCTGAACAAGGTGACATAACATGAGTGCTAA
Organism: Persea americana; assembly: GCA_029852735.1. Taxonomy (NCBI): domain Eukaryota; kingdom Viridiplantae; phylum Streptophyta; class Magnoliopsida; order Laurales; family Lauraceae; genus Persea; species Persea americana. The sequence goes on along the minus strand of CM056813.1, from coordinate 8,720,932 downwards.
TAGAAAATTCATGACTAAAAAGCTACAGAGATTACTCAAATAATAAAGATTAAAAAAAGGAATTTTTGGATGCTTGAGTCACCTTGGGCAATGGAACCTCCCATTTACCAGCTTTCTCTTTCCTCTTTTGCTTGATAGTGTTGCTAAGAACCTACAAAAACCAAATGTCAAGATAAGAAACAGAATGGCACACACAAAATTATCTTTTGTGTGCATCAAAATGGCACACACAAAATTATCTTTTGTGTGCATCAAAATCTATCATTAATCATGAAACATCAGCGCAAATTTAACCTGCATTCTATTACCTTTGCTCAAGTTGTTGTTTCACGATCCAATAGGTAGGTAGGGATTGCTCCTTCATGAACATTATCATCGACCTTACGCCTAGTTGATGATTCCTCATGCACAGGACTCAGTTTTAGGGTGGCATGCCAGATTCAGCACTAAATATGAAGCCGCACTACTGAAAAGGCTCAGTTTGGATAATCTTCCATCCCTTGTGCCTCAGATTGTACGGCCACTCATCAACAAAGTGAGTCTCATTCACATATAAGTAACTATGCAAATATTCAAATGAGAAGCAAGAGGATAGAACCTGTATCAACGAAGATCTTCACGTTCATTAACTCTCTAACCCGAGGATCATGGAACGCTAATATCCCTTCCAAAATTATCACATCTGAAGGATTGACCTGCCAAAGATCTTAAGAGGATCATAGCCATTGGTTCATAGGAAACAAAAGCTAGTAAACTAGCATCTAATTGATTTAGCCTATGAATATAAATGTTGGCATGACAGGACCATGCAAAAAAAAAAAAACAGTTGAGTAGAAAGGAGAAATGTCACAATCTGTTCACTGAACAATGTAGAAATTCATTTCACAACCATGTATGCTTTTCTGGATATAAAGATGCCAGGCAAGATTGAGAATTAAGAAATGACACGTACAAGAGGGACAACATTAAAACAAAAAGAAGAGTTGGAATCTCATTACTTATCATCAAGGAAATATAAAGATTTTGATTATTTTTTCCTTCCTTCAAAAGTATGGATATGTTTTTTAAGAAGGCTTTTCATGCAAATAATCTGCAGAACCCTGACATCTGATATTACAAGCTAATCCGAGTCCATAGAACAGAGACACTGAAACATTTTTCTACAGATAATAGTGGCATTACTAAATAAAGAAATTCATGTCTAGACAGCAACTGTCTATCTTTGTGGACATCACACAACATATTCTTTCCATGGCCCAAATCCTTTTGAAGGGTCTGTTCAAGATGATGCCATCCAAACAGCCCAAGTTTCATATGAAAACTATAGAAAATCAAACCACATAGATGGAAGGGGACTTTCAGGAATTTTATCAAACACCTCCAATGCAAGAACCATTTACACAAGCAAAGCACCTCCAACTTGTTGTATCTGGTTTCTCTCATCACACTTAGTTAAATGCATAAATTAAAGAACAAATATCAAGAATAACAACTCAATGTCAACTTTTTCTTTTATGCTTGCATTATAATTATAATTTATTTATGAAACAATGGACGTTGCCCTTTTATATTCTCCGTGATAGTTAAGGAAACAAGAATATAATTCAGGTATACCTCATACTACTGTTTGACACAGGTAGAGTTTAAAGCTCCTTCAAAAGCTCAGAAGCCATTCAACACAGCAAGAAACAAACAGAAGTCATTACAATTACCAGGATGCAGCTCAAAGGCCACTTGAAATTGCACCCTCCCTGATGCTTCACAGCCAGTAAATAGCTTAACTTCACATACCCTAATCAACCCCACCCCAGAATTAGAAACCCCAATTAAACCCAATTCATTCCATGACTAAAACCCAATTCATGTTAAAACCCAAATTCAAATCCCAACTGGAGAAACCCAATTCAAGATCCATAGAAACTTTTCTAAGAAAAAATAATGAGAGAGGGGACTTCACACTACAAAGAAAAATAATTGGAAAAAAATAAACTGAGACTGTAATCCAAACCCAATTCAAAGCTCTAAAATGAGACCAAATTCATAACCCTAATCAACACCATTTTTCAAAGTCCAAAGGAGAAACCTAATTCAAAACCCATAGAAACCCTTGTAAAGAAAAATTAATAAGAAAGAGAAGGGCTTCTTCACATTACAAAGGAAAAGATGATATAAAGAAGACTACCTGAAAAAGGGGTTTGCTTCTTCTCCTTCTTCTTCTTCATCTTCTTCTTCAGATAGAGAGGGACAGGGAGAGGGAGAGGGAGGGAGAGGGAGAGATTGGAAGGTCATTGTTGGATACACAAAGGAATATAACAGGAATATAACAAGTATAACAGGAGGTGGAGATCGGATTCGGACCAGCAGAGAAGAGACGGATCTGAAACAGATCCTACAAACAGAAAGCAGAGAGGCCATGGCCGCCGAGATCATGGACACGTGTCGAGTCCTGATCCAGCATGCCTCCATCGCCGGCCATCAGATCAACGACCTAGTCGTTACCGCCCTGCAAGTCGAAGAATCTTTCGATGTTGTAGGAAACGAAAACAGGAAAAAAGGTTCTTGATTTTTTTTCACAAACTGAGAGAAGTGAGTAGTAAGAAGATCAGCAAATCCTCTGCGATCCATGAGAGGGAGACATTGTCGGATCTCAGTAGATGCCTCCAATCGCTACTGCAAGAGAAGAATCAAAGGCGCAACGAGAGAAGGGGGAGAAGGCGTGGAAGACAGCGGGCAATACACGTTTATGGAAGAAATGGCGCTAACAGAAAATTTGGCGAGGGAACATTTTTTCGCATCGAAAAGTGAGGCTTCTTTTTAATTAGAAACGACTTGTACGCTTGGAAGTGTGTCAAACCGTCCCTAATTCGAAACTGCTCAAAACCGCGCCAATGCGTCGTTCCTATTCTTTGATTTTGGTGTAGTGTGTGTGGCACACTTAATGGAAGCCTATTTGGATGGTCAATGACCCCATTATTGATCACACATAAAAAATAAAGAAATCTGGAAACTCACTGTTCACAGTTTGCCCGGTTGACATCATCATCAGGGATATCGACCGGGTGAACTGGATGTTGACCTCCCAGGTCGACATCCTGCAGTGTCCCCGGTTGACATCATGGCCGTGATGTCGACCGGGTCCACTGGGACCTGGAGCTAAACAGCTGGGGGGTTTTGCAGAGATCACTGAGAATTCGGTCGACATCATGGCCGTGATGTCGACGGGGTACATAGGACTCTGTCTATCTGAGAAAATTACAGGTCTCAATTATTTCCTGCAGGTTCATGTATGCCCGGTCGACCGAGACAGGGTCCGGTCGACCGGGTACACTGTCTGTGCACATTTTCAGGAAAAATAACTGGGACTTGGTTTCCTGACTTATTAGTATGCCCGGTCGACCGAGACAGGGTTCGGTCGACCGGGTACACGCATAGAGCTGCAATTCCAGAATTTCTAGGATTTCTTCTTCTCAACCCATTTTTCATCCAATTCTCCTCCAATCTCCTCCATTCATCACACAAGTCAAGATAAACACAAAAACACTTGAAAAATCTCCATCCATCATCCAACCGGGCCATTGATCTTCCAAATGGGTAAACCCATCCATCAAATGGCCATTTTCCATGAAAACAAGCTCAAAGGAAGATCTATACAAGCATTTCTATCTATTTGAATTGAATTACAGAATCAAGTAATGAATAGCATGCATCAAGTGAAATTAGCATGGGGTACTTGCCTTTGTGTAGTAGAAAAGAGAAATTAGAGTGAGAGAAGAGATCCAATAGGGTTGCAGTTGCAAATTGGGGTGGTCTTCTAGCCTCCTTGTGCTGGGATTTGGGGAATTAGGGTTTGCTTGGGGAAGAAGATAGGGTAATTGAGAGAGGAGAGTGAATTAATGTTTGCAATAGTTTGATTATATAGTTTAGAGTTTAGGCTAATTACCAAAAGGGCAACTTAGTTGTAAATAGGGAAAAGATAGGGCCATGGGTAGTTAGGTCATTAAGTAGGGTTCTAGAATGTTCTAAACTCACAAAGCCCCTCCCATTAATTCTAATTCTAGCTAAGTCCTAATTAAATCAAAACTTACTAAAATTACAAATAGCACCTACTATCTACCAAGAATTCTATAGAATCCTAATTCTAAAACTTAGGAACATTAGCCATCAATTCCACTAATTCCTATTAATTAGCATATTAAAGTAGAAAATACCATACTAATAATTATTTAATTCAAATTGAGGGCCCACAAGGGTTGGGGCCTTACAGGGTGTGTGGTGAATTGAAGTAAAGTGAGGTAAAGCCTCCATTATCCAGATAACATAAGACAAGGGGTCAAAAGTACACAAATTCAAACTTCTCTCCTTTTTAAAAAAAAAGTAAAAAATCAACCTCATTTCTCCAAGAAAAGGCAAAAAAAAATCCTCTTTTTACACAAAAAGTAAAAAAGATTCCCTATTGAGCCACTAAAAATAAAAGACCATCATAACCCACTATATTTTTATTCTCTCTTGATTTGATGCTTCACCCCACTTTACTTCAATTCACCATACATCCAAAAAAGACTAATCCCCTAGGTGGAACATGCAAAACCCACAAAAGTGCGAAGCGGGCAAATCTAGGATATATATATTAAAGGGAATGCCTCTCCACAGCTCACACACATGGGGCAGAATTGCCGAGTTGAAAAGGAAAGCCCCAAACATAAATTGCCTACGCACTCACGCAGCTTTACCGCCGTTTGTATAAGCAGTAAAGTCAATTCGCCAGGTTTCCTCCCCTCTGAGAGGAGGAAAACCTGCATTTGCAGGTATACCGCTGATGGAAACAGCGGTAAAGTCTCATTTGCAGCATTTCCTCCCCTCTAAGCGGAGGAAAACCTGCAAACGGACTCTCTTTTGGTTTTGCCCTTTTTTCACATCTTGGTAGGGTCACAGGTCGGGGCTTTGGTCAACACAATGATGGGTGGGCATGTATAATTTCATGTTTAAACGCAATACTGTCAAATCACACAGTAAATCAGTTGTTCGGTCATTTTACTTTACCGGTGAAGTAAAGTGAATGGTTAAATACAAAGAGAGAACAAGCGTAAAGGCTTGGCAAAGTCAAAAGGCGAGAGAGTAGTTCTTTGAGTTTTATCTTAAGAAGAGTTTTTCTTGTAAGGGTGCTCGTGGATAGGGCCGGCCCGCGTTGGGTCGGGTCGGGTCGGGCATGTGGTTTAGGTTATAATAGATGGGCCGTGTGCATAAATTTCTTTTTTTAAGTGGACTCAGCGGTTGGGATTCGGAATCCACGCCAGGCCCAAATATGCATATTTAACTGTAAGAGAGGGAGTTGTAATGGGGGGACTCAAACCCTGGACCTCTCACAGAAGGTGATATGACCGGACCGGTTGAGCTGGCCTAGGACATGGTAAGAAACTCACTTTCTTCATTGTATAAGTCGAACAAGGGTCGGGCTCGGGCTTCATCCCTTCGAGCCCGGCTGGGCTTAGCCAGGCTTAGGCTTCTCGTTAGGAAGTCGGGGCTGTTTTGGACATTCCTCGGCCTAGCCGGCCCGGTCGATGAACAGCCTGAGTTCTTCTTGTCTTTCAATGGCCCGAGAAAGTATATTTTCAACTCCTTTTTTTTTCTTCTTCTTCTTTTGTGACGAGGCAGAGGAGGCGATTCTCAATATTTAGAATTTTTTGATTTGACCCCTCTTTCTATTTCCTCTTGAATTGGCTTTCACTTTACTTCCCTGGTAAAGTAAGTTCACGAAATATGAAGCGGTTAGTGAGCGAGTAGTGAGAAAATCGCGTGGCGTCCGCTTCTTATCATACCCTACGGTGAGAAATTAATATCATCTGGGGTTTTGGGATCCGATCCTTACCGATGAAAAGTGTGCTTCGTGAGGGAATAGGTAGGGGCGGAATGGACGCTCTCGGATCCTGTACAGGATGGACTCCACACGAAAAAATTGATCCAGTACGGGCACGTATACATGAACTTAGGCTGAGTGTGGGCCAACCTCGCTCATTGATCTAGTCCTAACAGGACCGCTTTCCATCACTAGGACAGGCATATCTCGGTCGGCGAAATGGTTTCTCGGTGTCTGATCAAGCCGAGCCAAACGCGTGTTTAGCCTTTTTTTGCCAAATCAAAAGTAAAGGCATTTAGACGGATGATGAATGAAAAATCATGACGCTCGATCTGCCAGAAGGATTATAGGTGGGCTGAGTCCGGTTGCCAGGCTAGAATAGCGAGTTTAAGTTGAAAAAAAGAGACTACATTTATAATACGGGTTGGATTCGTGGGGCACTGTACTGAGAATCCGGGGAAATTAAGTTTCCTTAATAGGGAGGATTTGTGTTTCACGATATATAGTTTCTCCAATTGCAGTGACGTGGATATGGGACCGACTGAATCCTCTATGTCAACCGCTACAGAGTAACCGTGCAACGCTTTCTCGGAACTACACCCTGGGGCCCACATATCTTTAATCCCGGCCATTCAGGATGAATCCCATCCCATCCAAGGATAAATCCTGAAGCTTGAGCCCGGAATGAGTAGGCTGTCATGCTTTCATTTCTTATATACAATATCATGCGTTCTGCATCTAAAAATAAAGAGGCTACCCGACATGTAGGTTCACCAATTATGTTTTGTTGCTGTATCATTGGTACGTGCCGCTCATGTTGGTCTCCGCGCCAAAGAGATCTTGATTATCAGATGAATGGGCTGCTTCATAAATTTAATGCTCCCCTAGTTACAGCATACCAAAAGGAGTGCCTCCTATATAGATTCCTCCATTTCATGTTTTAGGGTGAACATTAAGGCCCGCGTCAGCAGCCAAAGTCCGCTGCTGCGTTTTTTTTTCTTATTTTTTTCTTATCCGGCTCTCAGATCATCAGATGGAAGTTCAACTAGACATGGGCTACAGTAAGAAGTCCCGTCGATCAAAAAATGAGAAAAGAAAAAAGAAGAGAAAGAAATGCTTCACACATTGGTCAAGGTATTTTTTGGTAAGAAAAAAAAGTCATGGAAGGGGAATGGGTTCTTACTAAGGTGATCTTATTAATTGTGGACATGGTAAGATAAAGTAGTTCTTTTCCCTCTTCTTTTTAGTTGGGATATGACACAAAAATCAGATTGGGATTCTGGTCGTCTATAACAAATAGGTCTAACGGAGGCGAACATGCATCAAGTGGGTTGTGGGTTGGCCCTTTTGGGATTTAGGTTGAATCCAGCTGAATAAAGCTGAGTTTAGTCATTCTAGAAGTGGAGTGCACTTTAGTCATTTAACCGGTGTCCTTGCACGAAAAGTTGAAACCGAAGTTGCGGCTTCGGCGTTGGTGATTACGGCGGCAAAGTCGCAAAATGGTTTTGTTTTTGTTCCTTCTTTTTTTTTTTTTTTTTTTTTTCTTTTTCATTTTTTTAATATCTGGGTCGGGTCATGGGTCAGGGGTCCGCCCCACACAACGATGGATTACCACGTACCGTTAACATTTAAATGCAGTGAGCAATTGCACCCAAATGTCAGTGTTCATGGAGTCCAAAAGGGTCTATACTTGGATGTCTTGGGTTCAATTCGTTCGGGTAATTACGGTGGGGTCCAAAGTAATGTTGACACCCCCCGCTATTATATACATATATATGTTCTTTTATTTCCTTCTTTCATTTTACAATCACTTTGCCTTATTAAGTAAAGAAATTATTTATTTATTTCTCAATTGCTTTTATTCTTTCATAAGGACGTACTTTTGGGACGACCCAAGCCATATCCCAAAAAAGTAAATCACATTATGATATTTTATCTGCCAACAATATTTTAAGAAAGCATTAAATATTAGGGTTCTGCTAGTTCTGTGTTCAAGGAAATGGAAATGGCTGCTTGAAACGGATTTGGGCACCCACGCAGCTTTACCGCCGTTTGTATAAGCGGTAAAGTCCATTCGCCAGCTTTCCTCCGCTCTGAGAGGAGGAAAACCTGCATTTGCAGGTATACCGCTGATGGCAACAGCGGTAAAGTCTCATTTGCAGCATTTCCTCCCCTCTAAGCGGAGGAAAACCTGCAAACGGACTCTCTTTTGGTTTTGCCCTTTTTTCACATCTTGGTAGGGTCACAGGTCGGGGCTTTGGTCAACACAATGATGGGTGGGCATGTATAATTTCATGTTTAAACGCAATACTGTCAAATCACACAGTAAATCAGTTGTTCGGTCATTTTACTTTACCGGTGAAGTAAAGTGAACGGTTAAATACAAAGAGAGAACAAGCGTAAAGGCTTGGCAAAGTCAAAAGGCGAGAGAGTAGTTCTTTGAGTTTTATCTTAAGAAGAGTTTTTCTTGTAAGGGTGCTCGTGGATAGGGCCGGCCCGCGTTGGGTCGGGTCGGGTCGGGCATGTGGTTTAGGTTATAATAGATGGGCCGTGTGCATAAATTTCTTTTTTTAAGTGGACTCAGCGGTTGGGATTCGGAATCCACGCCAGGCCCAAATATGCATATTTAACTGTAAGAGAGGGAGTTGTAATGGGGGGACTCAAACCCTGGACCTCTCACAGAAGGTGATATGACCGGACCGGTTGAGCTGGCCTAGGACATGGTAAGAAACTCACTTTCTTCATTGTATAAGTCGAACAAGGGTCGGGCTCGGGCTTCATCCCTTCGAGCCCGGCTGGGCTTAGCCAGGCTTAGGCTTCTCGTTAGGAAGTCGGGGCTGTTTTGGACATTCCTCGGCCTAGCCGGCCCGGTCGATGAACAGCCTGAGTTCTTCTTGTCTTTCAATGGCCCGAGAAAGTATATTTTCAACTCCTTTTTTTTTCTTCTTCTTCTTTTGTGACGAGGCAGAGGAGGCGATTCTCAATATTTAGAATTTTTTGATTTGACCCCTCTTTCTATTTCCTCTTGAGTTGGCTTTCACTTTACTTCCCTGGTAAAGTAAGTTCACGAAATATGAAGCGGTTAGTGAGCGAGTAGTGAGAAAATCGCGTGGCGTCCGCTTCTTATCATACCCTACGGTGAGAAATTAATGTCATCTGGGGTTTTGGGATCCGATCCTTACCGATGAAAAGTGTGCTTCGTGAGGGAATAGGTAGGGGCGGAATGGACGCTCTCGGATCCTGTACAGGATGGACTCCACACGAAAAAATTGATCCAGTACGGGCACGTATACATGAACTTAGGCTGAGTGTGGGCCAACCTCGCTCATTGATCTAGTCCTAACAGGACCGCTTTCCATCACTAGGACAGGCATATCTCGGTCGGCGAAATGGTTTCTCGGTGTCTGATCAAGCCGAGCCAAACGCGTGTTTAGCCTTTTTTTGCCAAATCAAAAGTAAAGGCATTTAGACGGATGATGAATGAAAAATCATGACGCTCGATCTGCCAGAAGGATTATAGGTGGGCTGAGTCCGGTTGCCAGGCTAGAATAGCGAGTTTAAGTTGAAAAAAAGAGACTACATTTATAATACGGGTTGGATTCGTGGGGCACTGTACTGAGAATCCGGGGAAATTAAGTTTCCTTAATAGGGAGGATTTGTGTTTCACGATATATAGTTTCTCCAATTGCAGTGACGTGGATATGGGACCGACTGAATCCTCTATGTCAACCGCTACAGAGTAACCGTGCAACGCTTTCTCGGAACTACACCCTGGGGCCCACATATCTTTAATCCCGGCCATTCAGGATGAATCCCATCCCATCCAAGGATAAATCCTGAAGCTTGAGCCCGGAATGAGTAGGCTGTCATGCTTTCATTTCTTATATACAATATCATGCGTTCTGCATCTAAAAATAAAGAGGCTACCCGACATGTAGGTTCACCAATTATGTTTTGTTGCTGTATCATTGGTACGTGCCGCTCATGTTGGTCTCCGCGCCAAAGAGATCTTGATTATCAGATGAATGGGCTGCTTCATAAATTTAATGCTCCCCTAGTTACAGCATACCAAAAGGAGTGCCTCCTATATAGATTCCTCCATTTCATGTTTTAGGGTGAACATTAAGGCCCGCGTCAGCAGCCAAAGTCCGCTGCTGCGTTTTTTTTTCTTATTTTTTTCTTATCCGGCTCTCAGATCATCAGATGGAAGTTCAACTAGACATGGGCTACAGTAAGAAGTCCCGTCGATCAAAAAATGAGAAAAGAAAAAAGAAGAGAAAGAAATGCTTCACACATTGGTCAAGGTATTTTTTGGTAAGAAAAAAAAGTCATGGAAGGGGAATGGGTTCTTACTAAGGTGATCTTATTAATTGTGGACATGGTAAGATAAAGTAGTTCTTTTCCCTCTTCTTTTTAGTTGGGATATGACACAAAAATCAGATTGGGATTCTGGTCGTCTATAACAAATAGGTCTAACGGAGGCGAACATGCATCAAGTGGGTTGTGGGTTGGCCCTTTTGGGATTTAGGTTGAATCCAGCTGAATAAAGCTGAGTTTAGTCATTCTAGAAGTGGAGTGCACTTTAGTCATTTAACCGGTGTCCTTGCATGAAAAGTTGAAACCGAAGTTGCGGCTTCGGCGTTGGTGATTACGGCGGCAAAGTCGCAAAATGGTTTTGTTTTTGTTCCTTCTTTTTTTTTTTTTTTTTTTTTTCTTTTTCATTTTTTTAATATCTGGGTCGGGTCATGGGTCAGGGGTCCGCCCCACACAACGATGGATTACCACGTACCGTTAACATTTAAATGCAGTGAGCAATTGCACCCAAATGTCAGTGTTCATGGAGTCCAAAAGGGTCTATACTTGGATGTCTTGGGTTCAATTCGTTCGGGTAATTACGGTGGGGTCCAAAGTAATGTTGACACCCCCCGCTATTATATACATATATATGTTCTTTTATTTCCTTCTTTCATTTTACAATCACTTTGCCTTATTAAGTAAAGAAATTATTTATTTATTTCTCAATTGCTTTTATTCTTTCATAAGGACGTACTTTTGGGACGACCCAAGCCATATCCCAAAAAAGTAAATCACATTATGATATTTTATCTGCCAACAATATTTTAAGAAAGCATTAAATATTAGGGTTCTGCTAGTTCTGTGTTCAAGGAAATGGAAATGGCTGCTTGAAACGGATTTGGGCACCCACGCAGCTTTACCGCCGTTTGTATAAGCGGTAAAGTCCATTCGCCAGCTTTCCTCCGCTCTGAGAGGAGGAAAACCTGCATTTGCAGGTATACCGCTGATGGCAACAGCGGTAAAGTCTCATTTGCAGCATTTCCTCCCCTCTAAGCGGAGGAAAACCTGCAAACGGACTCTCTTTTGGTTTTGCCCTTTTTTCACATCTTGGTAGGGTCACAGGTCGGGGCTTTGGTCAACACAATGATGGGTGGGCATGTATAATTTCATGTTTAAACGCAATACTGTCAAATCACACAGTAAATCAGTTGTTCGGTCATTTTACTTTACCGGTGAAGTAAAGTGAACGGTTAAATACAAAGAGAGAACAAGCGTAAAGGCTTGGCAAAGTCAAAAGGCGAGAGAGTAGTTCTTTGAGTTTTATCTTAAGAAGAGTTTTTCTTGTAAGGGTGCTCGTGGATAGGGCCGGCCCGCGTTGGGTCGGGTCGGGTCGGGCATGTGGTTTAGGTTATAATAGATGGGCCGTGTGCATAAATTTCTTTTTTTAAGTGGACTCAGCGGTTGGGATTCGGAATCCACGCCAGGCCCAAATATGCATATTTAACTGTAAGAGAGGGAGTTGTAATGGGGGGACTCAAACCCTGGACCTCTCACAGAAGGTGATATGACCGGACCGGTTGAGCTGGCCTAGGACATGGTAAGAAACTCACTTTCTTCATTGTATAAGTCGAACAAGGGTCGGGCTCGGGCTTCATCCCTTCGAGCCCGGCTGGGCTTAGCCAGGCTTAGGCTTCTCGTTAGGAAGTCGGGGCTGTTTTGGACATTCCTCGGCCTAGCCGGCCCGGTCGATGAACAGCCTGAGTTCTTCTTGTCTTTCAATGGCCCGAGAAAGTATATTTTCAACTCCTTTTTTTTTCTTCTTCTTCTTTTGTGACGAGGCAGAGGAGGCGATTCTCAATATTTAGAATTTTTTGATTTGACCCCTCTTTCTATTTCCTCTTGAGTTGGCTTTCACTTTACTTCCCTGGTAAAGTAAGTTCACGAAATATGAAGCGGTTAGTGAGCGAGTAGTGAGAAAATCGCGTGGCGTCCGCTTCTTATCATACCCTACGGTGAGAAATTAATGTCATCTGGGGTTTTGGGATCCGATCCTTACCGATGAAAAGTGTGCTTCGTGAGGGAATAGGTAGGGGCGGAATGGACGCTCTCGGATCCTGTACAGGATGGACTCCACACGAAAAAATTGATCCAGTACGGGCACGTATACATGAACTTAGGCTGAGTGTGGGCCAACCTCGCTCATTGATCTAGTCCTAACAGGACCGCTTTCCATCACTAGGACAGGCATATCTCGGTCGGCGAAATGGTTTCTCGGTGTCTGATCAAGCCGAGCCAAACGCGTGTTTAGCCTTTTTTTGCCAAATCAAAAGTAAAGGCATTTAGACGGATGATGAATGAAAAATCATGACGCTCGATCTGCCAGAAGGATTATAGGTGGGCTGAGTCCGGTTGCCAGGCTAGAATAGCGAGTTTAAGTTGAAAAAAAGAGACTACATTTATAATACGGGTTGGATTCGTGGGGCACTGTACTGAGAATCCGGGGAAATTAAGTTTCCTTAATAGGGAGGATTTGTGTTTCACGATATATAGTTTCTCCAATTGCAGTGACGTGGATATGGGACCGACTGAATCCTCTATGTCAACCGCTACAGAGTAACCGTGCAACGCTTTCTCGGAACTACACCCTGGGGCCCACATATCTTTAATCCCGGCCATTCAGGATGAATCCCATCCCATCCAAGGATAAATCCTGAAGCTTGAGCCCGGAATGAGTAGGCTGTCATGCTTTCATTTCTTATATACAATATCATGCGTTCTGCATCTAAAAATAAAGAGGCTACCCGACATGTAGGTTCACCAATTATGTTTTGTTGCTGTATCATTGGTACGTGCCGCTCATGTTGGTCTCCGCGCCAAAGAGATCTTGATTATCAGATGAATGGGCTGCTTCATAAATTTAATGCTCCCCTAGTTACAGCATACCAAAAGGAGTGCCTCCTATATAGATTCCTCCATTTCATGTTTTAGGGTGAACATTAAGGCCCGCGTCAGCAGCCAAAGTCCGCTGCTGCGTTTTTTTTTCTTATTTTTTTCTTATCCGGCTCTCAGATCATCAGATGGAAGTTCAACTAGACATGGGCTACAGTAAGAAGTCCCGTCGATCAAAAAATGAGAAAAGAAAAAAGAAGAGAAAGAAATGCTTCACACATTGGTCAAGGTATTTTTTGGTAAGAAAAAAAAGTCATGGAAGGGGAATGGGTTCTTACTAAGGTGATCTTATTAATTGTGGACATGGTAAGATAAAGTAGTTCTTTTCCCTCTTCTTTTTAGTTGGGATATGACACAAAAATCAGATTGGGATTCTGGTCGTCTATAACAAATAGGTCTAACGGAGGCGAACATGCATCAAGTGGGTTGTGGGTTGGCCCTTTTGGGATTTAGGTTGAATCCAGCTGAATAAAGCTGAGTTTAGTCATTCTAGAAGTGGAGTGCACTTTAGTCATTTAACCGGTGTCCTTGCACGAAAAGTTGAAACCGAAGTTGCGGCTTCGGCGTTGGTGATTACGGCGGCAAAGTCGCAAAATGGTTTTGTTTTTGTTCCTTCTTTTTTTTTTTTTTTTTTTTTTCTTTTTCATTTTTTTAATATCTGGGTCGGGTCATGGGTCAGGGGTCCGCCCCACACAACGATGGATTACCACGTACCGTTAACATTTAAATGCAGTGAGCAATTGCACCCAAATGTCAGTGTTCATGGAGTCCAAAAGGGTCTATACTTGGATGTCTTGGGTTCAATTCGTTCGGGTAATTACGGTGGGGTCCAAAGTAATGTTGACACCCCCCGCTATTATATACATATATATGTTCTTTTATTTCCTTCTTTCATTTTACAATCACTTTGCCTTATTAAGTAAAGAAATTATTTATTTATTTCTCAATTGCTTTTATTCTTTCATAAGGACGTACTTTTGGGACGACCCAAGCCATATCCCAAAAAAGTAAATCACATTATGATATTTTATCTGCCAACAATATTTTAAGAAAGCATTAAATATTAGGGTTCTGCTAGTTCTGTGTTCAAGGAAATGGAAATGGCTGCTTGAAACGGATTTGGGCACCCACGCAGCTTTACCGCTGTTTGTATAAGCGGTAAAGTCCATTCGCCAGCTTTCCTCCGCTCTGAGAGGAGGAAAGCCTGCATTTGCAGGTATACCGCTGATGGCAACAGCGGTAAAGTCTCATTTGCAGCATTTCCTCCCCTCTAAGCGGAGGAAAACCTGCAAACGGACTCTCTTTTGGTTTTGCCCTTTTTTCACATCTTGGTAGGGTCACAGGTCGGGGCTTTGGTCAACACAATGATGGGTGGGCATGTATAATTTCATGTTTAAACGCAATACTGTCAAATCACACAGTAAATCAGTTGTTCGGTCATTTTACTTTACCGGTGAAGTAAAGTGAACGGTTAAATACAAAGAGAGAACAAGCGTAAAGGCTTGGCAAAGTCAAAAGGCGAGAGAGTAGTTCTTTGAGTTTTATCTTAAGAAGAGTTTTTCTTGTAAGGGTGCTCGTGGATAGGGCCGGCCCGCGTTGGGTCGGGTCGGGTCGGGCATGTGGTTTAGGTTATAATAGATGGGCCGTGTGCATAAATTTCTTTTTTTAAGTGGACTCAGCGGTTGGGATTCGGAATCCACGCCAGGCCCAAATATGCATATTTAACTGTAAGAGAGGGAGTTGTAATGGGGGGACTCAAACCCTGGACCTCTCACAGAAGGTGATATGACCGGACCGGTTGAGCTGGCCTAGGACATGGTAAGAAACTCACTTTCTTCATTGTATAAGTCGAACAAGGGTCGGGCTCGGGCTTCATCCCTTCGAGCCCGGCTGGGCTTAGCCAGGCTTAGGCTTCTCGTTAGGAAGTCGGGGCTGTTTTGGACATTCCTCGGCCTAGCCGGCCCGGTCGATGAACAGCCTGAGTTCTTCTTGTCTTTCAATGGCCCGAGAAAGTATATTTTCAACTCCTTTTTTTTTCTTCTTCTTCTTTTGTGACGAGGCAGAGGAGGCGATTCTCAATATTTAGAATTTTTTGATTTGACCCCTCTTTCTATTTCCTCTTGAGTTGGCTTTCACTTTACTTCCCTGGTAAAGTAAGTTCACGAAATATGAAGCGGTTAGTGAGCGAGTAGTGAGAAAATCGCGTGGCGTCCGCTTCTTATCATACCCTACGGTGAGAAATTAATGTCATCTGGGGTTTTGGGATCCGATCCTTACCGATGAAAAGTGTGCTTCGTGAGGGAATAGGTAGGGGCGGAATGGACGCTCTCGGATCCTGTACAGGATGGACTCCACACGAAAAAATTGATCCAGTACGGGCACGTATACATGAACTTAGGCTGAGTGTGGGCCAACCTCGCTCATTGATCTAGTCCTAACAGGACCGCTTTCCATCACTAGGACAGGCATATCTCGGTCGGCGAAATGGTTTCTCGGTGTCTGATCAAGCCGAGCCAAACGCGTGTTTAGCCTTTTTTTGCCAAATCAAAAGTAAAGGCATTTAGACGGATGATGAATGAAAAATCATGACGCTCGATCTGCCAGAAGGATTATAGGTGGGCTGAGTCCGGTTGCCAGGCTAGAATAGCGAGTTTAAGTTGAAAAAAAGAGACTACATTTATAATACGGGTTGGATTCGTGGGGCACTGTACTGAGAATCCGGGGAAATTAAGTTTCCTTAATAGGGAGGATTTGTGTTTCACGATATATAGTTTCTCCAATTGCAGTGACGTGGATATGGGACCGACTGAATCCTCTATGTCAACCGCTACAGAGTAACCGTGCAACGCTTTCTCGGAACTACACCCTGGGGCCCACATATCTTGAATCCCGGCCATTCAGGATGAATCCCATCCCATCCAAGGATAAATCCTGAAGCTTGAGCCCGGAATGAGTAGGCTGTCATGCTTTCATTTCTTATATACAATATCATGCGTTCTGCATCTAAAAATAAAGAGGCTACCCGACATGTAGGTTCACCAATTATGTTTTGTTGCTGTATCATTGGTACGTGCCGCTCATGTTGGTCTCCGCGCCAAAGAGATCTTGATTATCAGATGAATGGGCTGCTTCATAAATTTAATGCTCCCCTAGTTACAGCATACCAAAAGGAGTGCCTCCTATATAGATTCCTCCATTTCATGTTTTAGGGTGAACATTAAGGCCCGCGTCAGCAGCCAAAGTCCGCTGCTGCGTTTTTTTTTCTTATTTTTTTCTTATCCGGCTCTCAGATCATCAGATGGAAGTTCAACTAGACATGGGCTACAGTAAGAAGTCCCGTCGATCAAAAAATGAGAAAAGAAAAAAGAAGAGAAAGAAATGCTTCACACATTGGTCAAGGTATTTTTTGGTAAGAAAAAAAAGTCATGGAAGGGGAATGGGTTCTTACTAAGGTGATCTTATTAATTGTGGACATGGTAAGATAAAGTAGTTCTTTTCCCTCTTCTTTTTAGTTGGGATATGACACAAAAATCAGATTGGGATTCTGGACGTCTATAACAAATAGGTCTAACGGAGGCGAACATGCATCAAGTGGGTTGTGGGTTGGCCCTTTTGGGATTTAGGTTGAATCCAGCTGAATAAAGCTGAGTTTAGTCATTCTAGAAGTGGAGTGCACTTTAGTCATTTAACCGGTGTCCTTGCACGAAAAGTTGAAACCGAAGTTGCGGCTTCGGCGTTGGTGATTACGGCGGCAAAGTCGCAAAATGGTTTTGTTTTTGTTCCTTCTTTTTTTTTTTTTTTTTTTTTTTTCTTTTTCATTTTTTTAATATCTGGGTCGGGTCATGGGTCAGGGGTCCGCCCCACACAACGATGGATTACCACGTACCGTTAACATTTAAATGCAGTGAGCAATTGCACCCAAATGTCAGTGTTCATGGAGTCCAAAAGGGTCTATACTTGGATGTCTTGGGTTCAATTCGTTCGGGTAATTACGGTGGGGTCCAAAGTAATGTTGACACCCCCCGCTATTATATACATATATATGTTCTTTTATTTCCTTCTTTCATTTTACAATCACTTTGCCTTATTAAGTAAAGAAATTATTTATTTATTTCTCAATTGCTTTTATTCTTTCATAAGGACGTACTTTTGGGACGACCCAAGCCATATCCCAAAAAAGTAAATCACATTATGATATTTTATCTGCCAACAATATTTTAAGAAAGCATTAAATATTAGGGTTCTGCTAGTTCTGTGTTCAAGGAAATGGAAATGGCTGCTTGAAACGGATTTGGGCACCCACGCAGCTTTACCGCCGTTTGTATAAGCGGTAAAGTCCATTCGCCAGCTTTCCTCCGCTCTGAGAGGAGGAAAGCCTGCATTTGCAGGTATACCGCTGATGGCAACAGCGGTAAAGTCTCATTTGCAGCATTTCCTCCCCTCTAAGCGGAGGAAAACCTGCAAACGGACTCTCTTTTGGTTTTGCCCTTTTTTCACATCTTGGTAGGGTCACAGGTCGGGGCTTTGGTCAACACAATGATGGGTGGGCATGTATAATTTCATGTTTAAACGCAATACTGTCAAATCACACAGTAAATCAGTTGTTCGGTCATTTTACTTTACCGGTGAAGTAAAGTGAACGGTTAAATACAAAGAGAGAACAAGCGTAAAGGCTTGGCAAAGTCAAAAGGCGAGAGAGTAGTTCTTTGAGTTTTATCTTAAGAAGAGTTTTTCTTGTAAGGGTGCTCGTGGATAGGGCCGGCCCGCGTTGGGTCGGGTCGGGTCGGGCATGTGGTTTAGGTTATAATAGATGGGCCGTGTGCATAAATTTCTTTTTTTAAGTGGACTCAGCGGTTGGGATTCGGAATCCACGCCAGGCCCAAATATGCATATTTAACTGTAAGAGAGGGAGTTGTAATGGGGGGACTCAAACCCTGGACCTCTCACAGAAGGTGATATGACCGGACCGGTTGAGCTGGCCTAGGACATGGTAAGAAACTCACTTTCTTCATTGTATAAGTCGAACAAGGGTCGGGCTCGGGCTTCATCCCTTCGAGCCCGGCTGGGCTTAGCCAGGCTTAGGCTTCTCGTTAGGAAGTCGGGGCTGTTTTGGACATTCCTCGGCCTAGCCGGCCCGGTCGATGAACAGCCTGAGTTCTTCTTGTCTTTCAATGGCCCGAGAAAGTATATTTTCAACTCCTTTTTTTTTCTTCTTCTTCTTTTGTGACGAGGCAGAGGAGGCGATTCTCAATATTTAGAATTTTTTGATTTGACCCCTCTTTCTATTTCCTCTTGAGTTGGCTTTCACTTTACTTCCCTGGTAAAGTAAGTTCACGAAATATGAAGCGGTTAGTGAGCGAGTAGTGAGAAAATCGCGTGGCGTCCGCTTCTTATCATACCCTACGGTGAGAAATTAATGTCATCTGGGGTTTTGGGATCCGATCCTTACCGATGAAAAGTGTGCTTCGTGAGGGAATAGGTAGGGGCGGAATGGACGCTCTCGGATCCTGTACAGGATGGACTCCACACGAAAAAATTGATCCAGTACGGGCACGTATACATGAACTTAGGCTGAGTGTGGGCCAACCTCGCTCATTGATCTAGTCCTAACAGGACCGCTTTCCATCACTAGGACAGGCATATCTCGGTCGGCGAAATGGTTTCTCGGTGTCTGATCAAGCCGAGCCAAACGCGTGTTTAGCCTTTTTTTGCCAAATCAAAAGTAAAGGCATTTAGACGGATGATGAATGAAAAATCATGACGCTCGATCTGCCAGAAGGATTATAGGTGGGCTGAGTCCGGTTGCCAGGCTAGAATAGCGAGTTTAAGTTGAAAAAAAGAGACTACATTTATAATACGGGTTGGATTCGTGGGGCACTGTACTGAGAATCCGGGGAAATTAAGTTTCCTTAATAGGGAGGATTTGTGTTTCACGATATATAGTTTCTCCAATTGCAGTGACGTGGATATGGGACCGACTGAATCCTCTATGTCAACCGCTACAGAGTAACCGTGCAACGCTTTCTCGGAACTACACCCTGGGGCCCACATATCTTTAATCCCGGCCATTCAGGATGAATCCCATCCCATCCAAGGATAAATCCTGAAGCTTGAGCCCGGAATGAGTAGGCTGTCATGCTTTCATTTCTTATATACAATATCATGCGTTCTGCATCTAAAAATAAAGAGGCTACCCGACATGTAGGTTCACCAATTATGTTTTGTTGCTGTATCATTGGTACGTGCCGCTCATGTTGGTCTCCGCGCCAAAGAGATCTTGATTATCAGATGAATGGGCTGCTTCATAAATTTAATGCTCCCCTAGTTACAGCATACCAAAAGGAGTGCCTCCTATATAGATTCCTCCATTTCATGTTTTAGGGTGAACATTAAGGCCCGCGTCAGCAGCCAAAGTCCGCTGCTGCGTTTTTTTTTCTTATTTTTTTCTTATCCGGCTCTCAGATCATCAGATGGAAGTTCAACTAGACATGGGCTACAGTAAGAAGTCCCGTCGATCAAAAAATGAGAAAAGAAAAAAGAAGAGAAAGAAATGCTTCACACATTGGTCAAGGTATTTTTTGGTAAGAAAAAAAAGTCATGGAAGGGGAATGGGTTCTTACTAAGGTGATCTTATTAATTGTGGACATGGTAAGATAAAGTAGTTCTTTTCCCTCTTCTTTTTAGTTGGGATATGACACAAAAATCAGATTGGGATTCTGGTCGTCTATAACAAATAGGTCTAACGGAGGCGAACATGCATCAAGTGGGTTGTGGGTTGGCCCTTTTGGGATTTAGGTTGAATCCAGCTGAATAAAGCTGAGTTTAGTCATTCTAGAAGTGGAGTGCACTTTAGTCATTTAACCGGTGTCCTTGCACGAAAAGTTGAAACCGAAGTTGCGGCTTCGGCGTTGGTGATTATGGCGGCAAAGTCGCAAAATGGTTTTGTTTTTGTTCCTTCTTTTTTTTTTTTTTTTTTTTTTTCTTTTTCATTTTTTTAATATCTGGGTCGGGTCATGGGTCAGGGGTCCGCCCCACACAACGATGGATTACCACGTACCGTTAACATTTAAATGCAGTGAGCAATTGCACCCAAATGTCAGTGTTCATGGAGTCCAAAAGGGTCTATACTTGGATGTCTTGGGTTCAATTCGTTCGGGTAATTACGGTGGGGTCCAAAGTAATGTTGACACCCCCCGCTATTATATACATATATATGTTCTTTTATTTCCTTCTTTCATTTTACAATCACTTTGCCTTATTAAGTAAAGAAATTATTTATTTATTTCTCAATTGCTTTTATTCTTTCATAAGGACGTACTTTTGGGACGACCCAAGCCATATCCCAAAAAAGTAAATCACATTATGATATTTTATCTGCCAACAATATTTTAAGAAAGCATTAAATATTAGGGTTCTGCTAGTTCTGTGTTCAAGGAAATGGAAATGGCTGCTTGAAACGGATTTGGGCACCCACGCAGCTTTACCGCCGTTTGTATAAGCGGTAAAGTCCATTCGCCAGCTTTCCTCCGCTCTGAGAGGAGGAAAGCCTGCATTTGCAGGTATACCGCTGATGGCAACAGCGGTAAAGTCTCATTTGCAGCATTTCCTCCCCTCTAAGCGGAGGAAAACCTGCAAACGGACTCTCTTTTGGTTTTGCCCTTTTTTCACATCTTGGTAGGGTCACAGGTCGGGGCTTTGGTCAACACAATGATGGGTGGGCATGTATAATTTCATGTTTAAACGCAATACTGTCAAATCACACAGTAAATCAGTTGTTCGGTCATTTTACTTTACCGGTGAAGTAAAGTGAACGGTTAAATACAAAGAGAGAACAAGCGTAAAGGCTTGGCAAAGTCAAAAGGCGAGAGAGTAGTTCTTTGAGTTTTATCTTAAGAAGAGTTTTTCTTGTAAGGGTGCTCGTGGATAGGGCCGGCCCGCGTTGGGTCGGGTCGGGTCGGGCATGTGGTTTAGGTTATAATAGATGGGCCGTGTGCATAAATTTCTTTTTTTAAGTGGACTCAGCGGTTGGGATTCGGAATCCACGCCAGGCCCAAATATGCATATTTAACTGTAAGAGAGGGAGTTGTAATGGGGGGACTCAAACCCTGGACCTCTCACAGAAGGTGATATGACCGGACCGGTTGAGCTGGCCTAGGACATGGTAAGAAACTCACTTTCTTCATTGTATAAGTCGAACAAGGGTCGGGCTCGGGCTTCATCCCTTCGAGCCCGGCTGGGCTTAGCCAGGCTTAGGCTTCTCGTTAGGAAGTCGGGGCTGTTTTGGACATTCCTCGGCCTAGCCGGCCCGGTCGATGAACAGCCTGAGTTCTTCTTGTCTTTCAATGGCCCGAGAAAGTATATTTTCAACTCCTTTTTTTTTCTTCTTCTTCTTTTGTGACGAGGCAGAGGAGGCGATTCTCAATATTTAGAATTTTTTGATTTGACCCCTCTTTCTATTTCCTCTTGAGTTGGCTTTCACTTTACTTCCCTGGTAAAGTAAGTTCACGAAATATGAAGCGGTTAGTGAGCGAGTAGTGAGAAAATCGCGTGGCGTCCGCTTCTTATCATACCCTACGGTGAGAAATTAATGTCATCTGGGGTTTTGGGATCCGATCCTTACCGATGAAAAGTGTGCTTCGTGAGGGAATAGGTAGGGGCGGAATGGACGCTCTCGGATCCTGTACAGGATGGACTCCACACGAAAAAATTGATCCAGTACGGGCACGTATACATGAACTTAGGCTGAGTGTGGGCCAACCTCGCTCATTGATCTAGTCCTAACAGGACCGCTTTCCATCACTAGGACAGGCATATCTCGGTCGGCGAAATGGTTTCTCGGTGTCTGATCAAGCCGAGCCAAACGCGTGTTTAGCCTTTTTTTGCCAAATCAAAAGTAAAGGCATTTAGACGGATGATGAATGAAAAATCATGACGCTCGATCTGCCAGAAGGATTATAGGTGGGCTGAGTCCGGTTGCCAGGCTAGAATAGCGAGTTTAAGTTGAAAAAAAGAGACTACATTTATAATACGGGTTGGATTCGTGGGGCACTGTACTGAGAATCCGGGGAAATTAAGTTTCCTTAATAGGGAGGATTTGTGTTTCACGATATATAGTTTCTCCAATTGCAGTGACGTGGATATGGGACCGACTGAATCCTCTATGTCAACCGCTACAGAGTAACCGTGCAACGCTTTCTCGGAACTACACCCTGGGGCCCACATATCTTTAATCCCGGCCATTCAGGATGAATCCCATCCCATCCAAGGATAAATCCTGAAGCTTGAGCCCGGAATGAGTAGGCTGTCATGCTTTCATTTCTTATATACAATATCATGCGTTCTGCATCTAAAAATAAAGAGGCTACCCGACATGTAGGTTCACCAATTATGTTTTGTTGCTGTATCATTGGTACGTGCCGCTCATGTTGGTCTCCGCGCCAAAGAGATCTTGATTATCAGATGAATGGGCTGCTTCATAAATTTAATGCTCCCCTAGTTACAGCATACCAAAAGGAGTGCCTCCTATATAGATTCCTCCATTTCATGTTTTAGGGTGAACATTAAGGCCCGCGTCAGCAGCCAAAGTCCGCTGCTGCGTTTTTTTTTCTTATTTTTTTCTTATCCGGCTCTCAGATCATCAGATGGAAGTTCAACTAGACATGGGCTACAGTAAGAAGTCCCGTCGATCAAAAAATGAGAAAAGAAAAAAGAAGAGAAAGAAATGCTTCACACATTGGTCAAGGTATTTTTTGGTAAGAAAAAAAAGTCATGGAAGGGGAATGGGTTCTTACTAAGGTGATCTTATTAATTGTGGACATGGTAAGATAAAGTAGTTCTTTTCCCTCTTCTTTTTAGTTGGGATATGACACAAAAATCAGATTGGGATTCTGGTCGTCTATAACAAATAGGTCTAACGGAGGCGAACATGCATCAAGTGGGTTGTGGGTTGGCCCTTTTGGGATTTAGGTTGAATCCAGCTGAATAAAGCTGAGTTTAGTCATTCTAGAAGTGGAGTGCACTTTAGTCATTTAACCGGTGTCCTTGCACGAAAAGTTGAAACCGAAGTTGCGGCTTCGGCGTTGGTGATTATGGCGGCAAAGTCGCAAAATGGTTTTGTTTTTGTTCCTTCTTTTTTTTTTTTTTTTTTTTTTTCTTTTTCATTTTTTTAATATCTGGGTCGGGTCATGGGTCAGGGGTCCGCCCCACACAACGATGGATTACCACGTACCGTTAACATTTAAATGCAGTGAGCAATTGCACCCAAATGTCAGTGTTCATGGAGTCCAAAAGGGTCTATACTTGGATGTCTTGGGTTCAATTCGTTCGGGTAATTACGGTGGGGTCCAAAGTAATGTTGACACCCCCCGCTATTATATACATATATATGTTCTTTTATTTCCTTCTTTCATTTTACAATCACTTTGCCTTATTAAGTAAAGAAATTATTTATTTATTTCTCAATTGCTTTTATTCTTTCATAAGGACGTACTTTTGGGACGACCCAAGCCATATCCCAAAAAAGTAAATCACATTATGATATTTTATCTGCCAACAATATTTTAAGAAAGCATTAAATATTAGGGTTCTGCTAGTTCTGTGTTCAAGGAAATGGAAATGGCTGCTTGAAACGGATTTGGGCACCCACGCAGCTTTACCGCCGTTTGTATAAGCGGTAAAGTCCATTCGCCAGCTTTCCTCCGCTCTGAGAGGAGGAAAGCCTGCATTTGCAGGTATACCGCTGATGGCAACAGCGGTAAAGTCTCATTTGCAGCATTTCCTCCCCTCTAAGCGGAGGAAAACCTGCAAACGGACTCTCTTTTGGTTTTGCCCTTTTTTCACATCTTGGTAGGGTCACAGGTCGGGGCTTTGGTCAACACAATGATGGGTGGGCATGTATAATTTCATGTTTAAACGCAATACTGTCAAATCACACAGTAAATCAGTTGTTCGGTCATTTTACTTTACCGGTGAAGTAAAGTGAACGGTTAAATACAAAGAGAGAACAAGCGTAAAGGCTTGGCAAAGTCAAAAGGCGAGAGAGTAGTTCTTTGAGTTTTATCTTAAGAAGAGTTTTTCTTGTAAGGGTGCTCGTGGATAGGGCCGGCCCGCGTTGGGTCGGGTCGGGTCGGGCATGTGGTTTAGGTTATAATAGATGGGCCGTGTGCATAAATTTCTTTTTTTAAGTGGACTCAGCGGTTGGGATTCGGAATCCACGCCAGGCCCAAATATGCATATTTAACTGTAAGAGAGGGAGTTGTAATGGGGGGACTCAAACCCTGGACCTCTCACAGAAGGTGATATGACCGGACCGGTTGAGCTGGCCTAGGACATGGTAAGAAACTCACTTTCTTCATTGTATAAGTCGAACAAGGGTCGGGCTCGGGCTTCATCCCTTCGAGCCCGGCTGGGCTTAGCCAGGCTTAGGCTTCTCGTTAGGAAGTCGGGGCTGTTTTGGACATTCCTCGGCCTAGCCGGCCCGGTCGATGAACAGCCTGAGTTCTTCTTGTCTTTCAATGGCCCGAGAAAGTATATTTTCAACTCCTTTTTTTTTCTTCTTCTTCTTTTGTGACGAGGCAGAGGAGGCGATTCTCAATATTTAGAATTTTTTGATTTGACCCCTCTTTCTATTTCCTCTTGAGTTGGCTTTCACTTTACTTCCCTGGTAAAGTAAGTTCACGAAATATGAAGCGGTTAGTGAGCGAGTAGTGAGAAAATCGCGTGGCGTCCGCTTCTTATCATACCCTACGGTGAGAAATTAATGTCATCTGGGGTTTTGGGATCCGATCCTTACCGATGAAAAGTGTGCTTCGTGAGGGAATAGGTAGGGGCGGAATGGACGCTCTCGGATCCTGTACAGGATGGACTCCACACGAAAAAATTGATCCAGTACGGGCACGTATACATGAACTTAGGCTGAGTGTGGGCCAACCTCGCTCATTGATCTAGTCCTAACAGGACCGCTTTCCATCACTAGGACAGGCATATCTCGGTCGGCGAAATGGTTTCTCGGTGTCTGATCAAGCCGAGCCAAACGCGTGTTTAGCCTTTTTTTGCCAAATCAAAAGTAAAGGCATTTAGACGGATGA
Organism: Persea americana; assembly: GCA_029852735.1. Classification (NCBI taxonomy): domain Eukaryota; kingdom Viridiplantae; phylum Streptophyta; class Magnoliopsida; order Laurales; family Lauraceae; genus Persea; species Persea americana. Next base: position 8,695,747 of record CM056813.1, on the reverse strand, counting down.
TGAATGAAAAATCATGACGCTCGATCTGCCAGAAGGATTATAGGTGGGCTGAGTCCGGTTGCCAGGCTAGAATAGCGAGTTTAAGTTGAAAAAAAGAGACTACATTTATAATACGGGTTGGATTCGTGGGGCACTGTACTGAGAATCCGGGGAAATTAAGTTTCCTTAATAGGGAGGATTTGTGTTTCACGATATATAGTTTCTCCAATTGCAGTGACGTGGATATGGGACCGACTGAATCCTCTATGTCAACCGCTACAGAGTAACCGTGCAACGCTTTCTCGGAACTACACCCTGGGGCCCACATATCTTTAATCCCGGCCATTCAGGATGAATCCCATCCCATCCAAGGATAAATCCTGAAGCTTGAGCCCGGAATGAGTAGGCTGTCATGCTTTCATTTCTTATATACAATATCATGCGTTCTGCATCTAAAAATAAAGAGGCTACCCGACATGTAGGTTCACCAATTATGTTTTGTTGCTGTATCATTGGTACGTGCCGCTCATGTTGGTCTCCGCGCCAAAGAGATCTTGATTATCAGATGAATGGGCTGCTTCATAAATTTAATGCTCCCCTAGTTACAGCATACCAAAAGGAGTGCCTCCTATATAGATTCCTCCATTTCATGTTTTAGGGTGAACATTAAGGCCCGCGTCAGCAGCCAAAGTCCGCTGCTGCGTTTTTTTTTCTTATTTTTTTCTTATCCGGCTCTCAGATCATCAGATGGAAGTTCAACTAGACATGGGCTACAGTAAGAAGTCCCGTCGATCAAAAAATGAGAAAAGAAAAAAGAAGAGAAAGAAATGCTTCACACATTGGTCAAGGTATTTTTTGGTAAGAAAAAAAAGTCATGGAAGGGGAATGGGTTCTTACTAAGGTGATCTTATTAATTGTGGACATGGTAAGATAAAGTAGTTCTTTTCCCTCTTCTTTTTAGTTGGGATATGACACAAAAATCAGATTGGGATTCTGGTCGTCTATAACAAATAGGTCTAACGGAGGCGAACATGCATCAAGTGGGTTGTGGGTTGGCCCTTTTGGGATTTAGGTTGAATCCAGCTGAATAAAGCTGAGTTTAGTCATTCTAGAAGTGGAGTGCACTTTAGTCATTTAACCGGTGTCCTTGCACGAAAAGTTGAAACCGAAGTTGCGGCTTCGGCGTTGGTGATTACGGCGGCAAAGTCGCAAAATGGTTTTGTTTTTGTTCCTTCTTTTTTTTTTTTTTTTTTTTTTTCTTTTTCATTTTTTTAATATCTGGGTCGGGTCATGGGTCAGGGGTCCGCCCCGCACAACGATGGATTACCACGTACCGTTAACATTTAAATGCAGTGAGCAATTGCACCCAAATGTCAGTGTTCATGGAGTCCAAAAGGGTCTATACTTGGATGTCTTGGGTTCAATTCGTTCGGGTAATTACGGTGGGGTCCAAAGTAATGTTGACACCCCCCGCTATTATATACATATATATGTTCTTTTATTTCCTTCTTTCATTTTACAATCACTTTGCCTTATTAAGTAAAGAAATTATTTATTTATTTCTCAATTGCTTTTATTCTTTCATAAGGACGTACTTTTGGGACGACCCAAGCCATATCCCAAAAAAGTAAATCACATTATGATATTTTATCTGCCAACAATATTTTAAGAAAGCATTAAATATTAGGGTTCTGCTAGTTCTGTGTTCAAGGAAATGGAAATGGCTGCTTGAAACGGATTTGGGACCCACGCAGCTTTACCGCCGTTTGTATAAGCGGTAAAGTCCATTCGCCAGCTTTCCTCCGCTCTGAGAGGAGGAAAACCTGCATTTGCAGGTATACCGCTGATGGCAACAGCGGTAAAGTCTCATTTGCAGCATTTCCTCCCCTCTAAGCGGAGGAAAACCTGCAAACGGACTCTCTTTTGGTTTTGCCCTTTTTTCACATCTTGGTAGGGTCACAGGTCGGGGCTTTGGTCAACACAATGATGGGTGGGCATGTATAATTTCATGTTTAAACGCAATACTGTCAAATCACACAGTAAATCAGTTGTTCGGTCATTTTACTTTACCGGTGAAGTAAAGTGAACGGTTAAATACAAAGAGAGAACAAGCGTAAAGGCTTGGCAAAGTCAAAAGGCGAGAGAGTAGTTCTTTGAGTTTTATCTTAAGAAGAGTTTTTCTTGTAAGGGTGCTCGTGGATAGGGCCGGCCCGCGTTGGGTCGGGTCGGGTCGGGCGTGTGGTTTAGGTTATAATAGATGGGCCGTGTGCATAAATTTCTTTTTTTAAGTGGACTCAGCGGTTGGGATTCGGAATCCACGCCAGGCCCAAATATGCATATTTAACTGTAAGAGAGGGAGTTGTAATGGGGGGACTCAAACCCTGGACCTCTCACAGAAGGTGATATGACCGGACCGGTTGAGCTGGCCTAGGACATGGTAAGAAACTCACTTTCTTCATTGTATAAGTCGAACAAGGGTCGGGCTCGGGCTTCATCCCTTCGAGCCCGGCTGGGCTTAGCCAGGCTTAGGCTTCTCGTTAGGAAGTCGGGGCTGTTTTGGACATTCCTCGGCCTAGCCGGCCCGGTCGATGAACAGCCTGAGTTCTTCTTGTCTTTCAATGGCCCGAGAAAGTATATTTTCAACTCCTTTTTTTTTCTTCTTCTTCTTTTGTGACGAGGCAGAGGAGGCGATTCTCAATATTTAGAATTTTTTGATTTGACCCCTCTTTCTATTTCCTCTTGAGTTGGCTTTCACTTTACTTCCCTGGTAAAGTAAGTTCACGAAATATGAAGCGGTTAGTGAGCGAGTAGTGAGAAAATCGCGTGGCGTCCGCTTCTTATCATACCCTACGGTGAGAAATTAATGTCATCTGGGGTTTTGGGATCCGATCCTTACCGATGAAAAGTGTGCTTCGTGAGGGAATAGGTAGGGGCGGAATGGACGCTCTCGGATCCTGTACAGGATGGACTCCACACGAAAAAATTGATCCAGTACGGGCACGTATACATGAACTTAGGCTGAGTGTGGGCCAACCTCGCTCATTGATCTAGTCCTAACAGGACCGCTTTCCATCACTAGGACAGGCATATCTCGGTCGGCGAAATGGTTTCTCGGTGTCTGATCAAGCCGAGCCAAACGCGTGTTTAGCCTTTTTTTGCCAAATCAAAAGTAAAGGCATTTAGACGGATGATGAACGAAAAATCATGACGCTCGATCTGCCAGAAGGATTATAGGTGGGCTGAGTCCGGTTGCCAGGCTAGAATAGCGAGTTTAAGTTGAAAAAAAGAGACTACATTTATAATACGGGTTGGATTCGTGGGGCACTGTACTGAGAATCCGGGGAAATTAAGTTTCCTTAATAGGGAGGATTTGTGTTTCACGATATATAGTTTCTCCAATTGCAGTGACGTGGATATGGGACCGACTGAATCCTCTATGTCAACCGCTACAGAGTAACCGTGCAACGCTTTCTCGGAACTACACCCTGGGGCCCACATATCTTTAATCCCGGCCATTCAGGATGAATCCCATCCCATCCAAGGATAAATCCTGAAGCTTGAGCCCGGAATGAGTAGGCTGTCATGCTTTCATTTCTTATATACAATATCATGCGTTCTGCATCTAAAAATAAAGAGGCTACCCGACATGTAGGTTCACCAATTATGTTTTGTTGCTGTATCATTGGTACGTGCCGCTCATGTTGGTCTCCGCGCCAAAGAGATCTTGATTATCAGATGAATGGGCTGCTTCATAAATTTAATGCTCCCCTAGTTACAGCATACCAAAAGGAGTGCCTCCTATATAGATTCCTCCATTTCATGTTTTAGGGTGAACATTAAGGCCCGCGTCAGCAGCCAAAGTCCGCTGCTGCGTTTTTTTTTCTTATTTTTTTCTTATCCGGCTCTCAGATCATCAGATGGAAGTTCAACTAGACATGGGCTACAGTAAGAAGTCCCGTCGATCAAAAAATGAGAAAAGAAAAAAGAAGAGAAAGAAATGCTTCACACATTGGTCAAGGTATTTTTTGGTAAGAAAAAAAAGTCATGGAAGGGGAATGGGTTCTTACTAAGGTGATCTTATTAATTGTGGACATGGTAAGATAAAGTAGTTCTTTTCCCTCTTCTTTTTAGTTGGGATATGACACAAAAATCAGATTGGGATTCTGGTCGTCTATAACAAATAGGTCTAACGGAGGCGAACATGCATCAAGTGGGTTGTGGGTTGGCCCTTTTGGGATTTAGGTTGAATCCAGCTGAATAAAGCTGAGTTTAGTCATTCTAGAAGTGGAGTGCACTTTAGTCATTTAACCGGTGTCCTTGCACGAAAAGTTGAAACCGAAGTTGCGGCTTCGGCGTTGGTGATTACGGCGGCAAAGTCGCAAAATGGTTTTGTTTTTGTTCCTTCTTTTTTTTTTTTTTTTTTTTTTCTTTTTCATTTTTTTAATATCTGGGTCGGGTCATGGGTCAGGGGTCCGCCCCACACAACGATGGATTACCACGTACCGTTAACATTTAAATGCAGTGAGCAATTGCACCCAAATGTCAGTGTTCATGGAGTCCAAAAGGGTCTATACTTGGATGTCTTGGGTTCAATTCGTTCGGGTAATTACGGTGGGGTCCAAAGTAATGTTGACACCCCCCGCTATTATATACATATATATGTTCTTTTATTTCCTTCTTTCATTTTACAATCACTTTGCCTTATTAAGTAAAGAAATTATTTATTTATTTCTCAATTGCTTTTATTCTTTCATAAGGACGTACTTTTGGGACGACCCAAGCCATATCCCAAAAAAGTAAATCACATTATGATATTTTATCTGCCAACAATATTTTAAGAAAGCATTAAATATTAGGGTTCTGCTAGTTCTGTGTTCAAGGAAATGGAAATGGCTGCTTGAAACGGATTTGGGCACCCACGCAGCTTTACCGCCGTTTTTATAAGCGGTAAAGTCCATTCGCCAGCTTTCCTCCGCTCTGAGAGGAGGAAAACCTGCATTTGCAGGTATACCGCTGATGGCAACAGCGGTAAAGTCTCATTTGCAGCATTTCCTCCCCTCTAAGCGGAGGAAAACCTGCAAACGGACTCTCTTTTGGTTTTGCCCTTTTTTCACATCTTGGTAGGGTCACAGGTCGGGGCTTTGGTCAACACAATGATGGGTGGGCATGTATAATTTCATGTTTAAACGCAATACTGTCAAATCACACAGTAAATCAGTTGTTCGGTCATTTTACTTTACCGGTGAAGTAAAGTGAACGGTTAAATACAAAGAGAGAACAAGCGTAAAGGCTTGGCAAAGTCAAAAGGCGAGAGAGTAGTTCTTTGAGTTTTATCTTAAGAAGAGTTTTTCTTGTAAGGGTGCTCGTGGATAGGGCCGGCCCGCGTTGGGTCGGGTCGGGTCGGGCGTGTGGTTTAGGTTATAATAGATGGGCCGTGTGCATAAATTTCTTTTTTTAAGTGGACTCAGCGGTTGGGATTCGGAATCCACGCCAGGCCCAAATATGCATATTTAACTGTAAGAGAGGGAGTTGTAATGGGGGGACTCAAACCCTGGACCTCTCACAGAAGGTGATATGACCGGACCGGTTGAGCTGGCCTAGGACATGGTAAGAAACTCACTTTCTTCATTGTATAAGTCGAACAAGGGTCGGGCTCGGGCTTCATCCCTTCGAGCCCGGCTGGGCTTAGCCAGGCTTAGGCTTCTCGTTAGGAAGTCGGGGCTGTTTTGGACATTCCTCGGCCTAGCCGGCCCGGTCGATGAACAGCCTGAGTTCTTCTTGTCTTTCAATGGCCCGAGAAAGTATATTTTCAACTCCTTTTTTTTTCTTCTTCTTCTTTTGTGACGAGGCAGAGGAGGCGATTCTCAATATTTAGAATTTTTTGATTTGACCCCTCTTTCTATTTCCTCTTGAGTTGGCTTTCACTTTACTTCCCTGGTAAAGTAAGTTCACGAAATATGAAGCGGTTAGTGAGCGAGTAGTGAGAAAATCGCGTGGCGTCCGCTTCTTATCATACCCTACGGTGAGAAATTAATGTCATCTGGGGTTTTGGGATCCGATCCTTACCGATGAAAAGTGTGCTTCGTGAGGGAATAGGTAGGGGCGGAATGGACGCTCTCGGATCCTGTACAGGATGGACTCCACACGAAAAAATTGATCCAGTACGGGCACGTATACATGAACTTAGGCTGAGTGTGGGCCAACCTCGCTCATTGATCTAGTCCTAACAGGACCGCTTTCCATCACTAGGACAGGCATATCTCGGTCGGCGAAATGGTTTCTCGGTGTCTGATCAAGCCGAGCCAAACGCGTGTTTAGCCTTTTTTTGCCAAATCAAAAGTAAAGGCATTTAGACGGATGATGAACGAAAAATCATGACGCTCGATCTGCCAGAAGGATTATAGGTGGGCTGAGTCCGGTTGCCAGGCTAGAATAGCGAGTTTAAGTTGAAAAAAAGAGACTACATTTATAATACGGGTTGGATTCGTGGGGCACTGTACTGAGAATCCGGGGAAATTAAGTTTCCTTAATAGGGAGGATTTGTGTTTCACGATATATAGTTTCTCCAATTGCAGTGACGTGGATATGGGACCGACTGAATCCTCTATGTCAACCGCTACAGAGTAACCGTGCAACGCTTTCTCGGAACTACACCCTGGGGCCCACATATCTTTAATCCCGGCCATTCAGGATGAATCCCATCCCATCCAAGGATAAATCCTGAAGCTTGAGCCCGGAATGAGTAGGCTGTCATGCTTTCATTTCTTATATACAATATCATGCGTTCTGCATCTAAAAATAAAGAGGCTACCCGACATGTAGGTTCACCAATTATGTTTTGTTGCTGTATCATTGGTACGTGCCGCTCATGTTGGTCTCCGCGCCAAAGAGATCTTGATTATCAGATGAATGGGCTGCTTCATAAATTTAATGCTCCCCTAGTTACAGCATACCAAAAGGAGTGCCTCCTATATAGATTCCTCCATTTCATGTTTTAGGGTGAACATTAAGGCCCGCGTCAGCAGCCAAAGTCCGCTGCTGCGTTTTTTTTTCTTATTTTTTTCTTATCCGGCTCTCAGATCATCAGATGGAAGTTCAACTAGACATGGGCTACAGTAAGAAGTCCCGTCGATCAAAAAATGAGAAAAGAAAAAAGAAGAGAAAGAAATGCTTCACACATTGGTCAAGGTATTTTTTGGTAAGAAAAAAAAGTCATGGAAGGGGAATGGGTTCTTACTAAGGTGATCTTATTAATTGTGGACATGGTAAGATAAAGTAGTTCTTTTCCCTCTTCTTTTTAGTTGGGATATGACACAAAAATCAGATTGGGATTCTGGTCGTCTATAACAAATAGGTCTAACGGAGGCGAACATGCATCAAGTGGGTTGTGGGTTGGCCCTTTTGGGATTTAGGTTGAATCCAGCTGAATAAAGCTGAGTTTAGTCATTCTAGAAGTGGAGTGCACTTTAGTCATTTAACCGGTGTCCTTGCACGAAAAGTTGAAACCGAAGTTGCGGCTTCGGCGTTGGTGATTACGGCGGCAAAGTCGCAAAATGGTTTTGTTTTTGTTCCTTCTTTTTTTTTTTTTTTTTTTTTTTCTTTTTCATTTTTTTAATATCTGGGTCGGGTCATGGGTCAGGGGTCCGCCCCACACAACGATGGATTACCACGTACCGTTAACATTTAAATGCAGTGAGCAATTGCACCCAAATGTCAGTGTTCATGGAGTCCAAAAGGGTCTATACTTGGATGTCTTGGGTTCAATTCGTTCGGGTAATTACGGTGGGGTCCAAAGTAATGTTGACACCCCCCGCTATTATATACATATATATGTTCTTTTATTTCCTTCTTTCATTTTACAATCACTTTGCCTTATTAAGTAAAGAAATTATTTATTTATTTCTCAATTGCTTTTATTCTTTCATAAGGACGTACTTTTGGGACGACCCAAGCCATATCCCAAAAAAGTAAATCACATTATGATATTTTATCTGCCAACAATATTTTAAGAAAGCATTAAATATTAGGGTTCTGCTAGTTCTGTGTTCAAGGAAATGGAAATGGCTGCTTGAAACGGATTTGGGCACCCACGCAGCTTTACCGCCGTTTTTATAAGCGGTAAAGTCCATTCGCCAGCTTTCCTCCGCTCTGAGAGGAGGAAAACCTGCATTTGCAGGTATACCGCTGATGGCAACAGCGGTAAAGTCTCATTTGCAGCATTTCCTCCCCTCTAAGCGGAGGAAAACCTGCAAACGGACTCTCTTTTGGTTTTGCCCTTTTTTCACATCTTGGTAGGGTCACAGGTCGGGGCTTTGGTCAACACAATGATGGGTGGGCATGTATAATTTCATGTTTAAACGCAATACTGTCAAATCACACAGTAAATCAGTTGTTCGGTCATTTTACTTTACCGGTGAAGTAAAGTGAACGGTTAAATACAAAGAGAGAACAAGCGTAAAGGCTTGGCAAAGTCAAAAGGCGAGAGAGTAGTTCTTTGAGTTTTATCTTAAGAAGAGTTTTTCTTGTAAGGGTGCTCGTGGATAGGGCCGGCCCGCGTTGGGTCGGGTCGGGTCGGGCGTGTGGTTTAGGTTATAATAGATGGGCCGTGTGCATAAATTTCTTTTTTTAAGTGGACTCAGCGGTTGGGATTCGGAATCCACGCCAGGCCCAAATATGCATATTTAACTGTAAGAGAGGGAGTTGTAATGGGGGGACTCAAACCCTGGACCTCTCACAGAAGGTGATATGACCGGACCGGTTGAGCTGGCCTAGGACATGGTAAGAAACTCACTTTCTTCATTGTATAAGTCGAACAAGGGTCGGGCTCGGGCTTCATCCCTTCGAGCCCGGCTGGGCTTAGCCAGGCTTAGGCTTCTCGTTAGGAAGTCGGGGCTGTTTTGGACATTCCTCGGCCTAGCCGGCCCGGTCGATGAACAGCCTGAGTTCTTCTTGTCTTTCAATGGCCCGAGAAAGTATATTTTCAACTCCTTTTTTTTTCTTCTTCTTCTTTTGTGACGAGGCAGAGGAGGCGATTCTCAATATTTAGAATTTTTTGATTTGACCCCTCTTTCTATTTCCTCTTGAGTTGGCTTTCACTTTACTTCCCTGGTAAAGTAAGTTCACGAAATATGAAGCGGTTAGTGAGCGAGTAGTGAGAAAATCGCGTGGCGTCCGCTTCTTATCATACCCTACGGTGAGAAATTAATGTCATCTGGGGTTTTGGGATCCGATCCTTACCGATGAAAAGTGTGCTTCGTGAGGGAATAGGTAGGGGCGGAATGGACGCTCTCGGATCCTGTACAGGATGGACTCCACACGAAAAAATTGATCCAGTACGGGCACGTATACATGAACTTAGGCTGAGTGTGGGCCAACCTCGCTCATTGATCTAGTCCTAACAGGACCGCTTTCCATCACTAGGACAGGCATATCTCGGTCGGCGAAATGGTTTCTCGGTGTCTGATCAAGCCGAGCCAAACGCGTGTTTAGCCTTTTTTTGCCAAATCAAAAGTAAAGGCATTTAGACGGATGATGAACGAAAAATCATGACGCTCGATCTGCCAGAAGGATTATAGGTGGGCTGAGTCCGGTTGCCAGGCTAGAATAGCGAGTTTAAGTTGAAAAAAAGAGACTACATTTATAATACGGGTTGGATTCGTGGGGCACTGTACTGAGAATCCGGGGAAATTAAGTTTCCTTAATAGGGAGGATTTGTGTTTCACGATATATAGTTTCTCCAATTGCAGTGACGTGGATATGGGACCGACTGAATCCTCTATGTCAACCGCTACAGAGTAACCGTGCAACGCTTTCTCGGAACTACACCCTGGGGCCCACATATCTTTAATCCCGGCCATTCAGGATGAATCCCATCCCATCCAAGGATAAATCCTGAAGCTTGAGCCCGGAATGAGTAGGCTGTCATGCTTTCATTTCTTATATACAATATCATGCGTTCTGCATCTAAAAATAAAGAGGCTACCCGACATGTAGGTTCACCAATTATGTTTTGTTGCTGTATCATTGGTACGTGCCGCTCATGTTGGTCTCCGCGCCAAAGAGATCTTGATTATCAGATGAATGGGCTGCTTCATAAATTTAATGCTCCCCTAGTTACAGCATACCAAAAGGAGTGCCTCCTATATAGATTCCTCCATTTCATGTTTTAGGGTGAACATTAAGGCCCGCGTCAGCAGCCAAAGTCCGCTGCTGCGTTTTTTTTTCTTATTTTTTTCTTATCCGGCTCTCAGATCATCAGATGGAAGTTCAACTAGACATGGGCTACAGTAAGAAGTCCCGTCGATCAAAAAATGAGAAAAGAAAAAAGAAGAGAAAGAAATGCTTCACACATTGGTCAAGGTATTTTTTGGTAAGAAAAAAAAGTCATGGAAGGGGAATGGGTTCTTACTAAGGTGATCTTATTAATTGTGGACATGGTAAGATAAAGTAGTTCTTTTCCCTCTTCTTTTTAGTTGGGATATGACACAAAAATCAGATTGGGATTCTGGTCGTCTATAACAAATAGGTCTAACGGAGGCGAACATGCATCAAGTGGGTTGTGGGTTGGCCCTTTTGGGATTTAGGTTGAATCCAGCTGAATAAAGCTGAGTTTAGTCATTCTAGAAGTGGAGTGCACTTTAGTCATTTAACCGGTGTCCTTGCACGAAAAGTTGAAACCGAAGTTGCGGCTTCGGCGTTGGTGATTACGGCGGCAAAGTCGCAAAATGGTTTTGTTTTTGTTCCTTCTTTTTTTTTTTTTTTTTTTTTTTCTTTTTCATTTTTTTAATATCTGGGTCGGGTCATGGGTCAGGGGTCCGCCCCACACAACGATGGATTACCACGTACCGTTAACATTTAAATGCAGTGAGCAATTGCACCCAAATGTCAGTGTTCATGGAGTCCAAAAGGGTCTATACTTGGATGTCTTGGGTTCAATTCGTTCGGGTAATTACGGTGGGGTCCAAAGTAATGTTGACACCCCCCGCTATTATATACATATATATGTTCTTTTATTTCCTTCTTTCATTTTACAATCACTTTGCCTTATTAAGTAAAGAAATTATTTATTTATTTCTCAATTGCTTTTATTCTTTCATAAGGACGTACTTTTGGGACGACCCAAGCCATATCCCAAAAAAGTAAATCACATTATGATATTTTATCTGCCAACAATATTTTAAGAAAGCATTAAATATTAGGGTTCTGCTAGTTCTGTGTTCAAGGAAATGGAAATGGCTGCTTGAAACGGATTTGGGCACCCACGCAGCTTTACCGCCGTTTGTATAAGCGGTAAAGTCCATTCGCCAGCTTTCCTCCGCTCTGAGAGGAGGAAAACCTGCATTTGCAGGTATACCGCTGATGGCAACAGCGGTAAAGTCTCATTTGCAGCATTTCCTCCCCTCTAAGCGGAGGAAAACCTGCAAACGGACTCTCTTTTGGTTTTGCCCTTTTTTCACATCTTGGTAGGGTCACAGGTCGGGGCTTTGGTCAACACAATGATGGGTGGGCATGTATAATTTCATGTTTAAACGCAATACTGTCAAATCACACAGTAAATCAGTTGTTCGGTCATTTTACTTTACCGGTGAAGTAAAGTGAACGGTTAAATACAAAGAGAGAACAAGCGTAAAGGCTTGGCAAAGTCAAAAGGCGAGAGAGTAGTTCTTTGAGTTTTATCTTAAGAAGAGTTTTTCTTGTAAGGGTGCTCGTGGATAGGGCCGGCCCGCGTTGGGTCGGGTCGGGTCGGGCGTGTGGTTTAGGTTATAATAGATGGGCCGTGTGCATAAATTTCTTTTTTTAAGTGGACTCAGCGGTTGGGATTCGGAATCCACGCCAGGCCCAAATATGCATATTTAACTGTAAGAGAGGGAGTTGTAATGGGGGGACTCAAACCCTGGACCTCTCACAGAAGGTGATATGACCGGACCGGTTGAGCTGGCCTAGGACATGGTAAGAAACTCACTTTCTTCATTGTATAAGTCGAACAAGGGTCGGGCTCGGGCTTCATCCCTTCGAGCCCGGCTGGGCTTAGCCAGGCTTAGGCTTCTCGTTAGGAAGTCGGGGCTGTTTTGGACATTCCTCGGCCTAGCCGGCCCGGTCGATGAACAGCCTGAGTTCTTCTTGTCTTTCAATGGCCCGAGAAAGTATATTTTCAACTCCTTTTTTTTTCTTCTTCTTCTTTTGTGACGAGGCAGAGGAGGCGATTCTCAATATTTAGAATTTTTTGATTTGACCCCTCTTTCTATTTCCTCTTGAGTTGGCTTTCACTTTACTTCCCTGGTAAAGTAAGTTCACGAAATATGAAGCGGTTAGTGAGCGAGTAGTGAGAAAATCGCGTGGCGTCCGCTTCTTATCATACCCTACGGTGAGAAATTAATGTCATCTGGGGTTTTGGGATCCGATCCTTACCGATGAAAAGTGTGCTTCGTGAGGGAATAGGTAGGGGCGGAATGGACGCTCTCGGATCCTGTACAGGATGGACTCCACACGAAAAAATTGATCCAGTACGGGCACGTATACATGAACTTAGGCTGAGTGTGGGCCAACCTCGCTCATTGATCTAGTCCTAACAGGACCGCTTTCCATCACTAGGACAGGCATATCTCGGTCGGCGAAATGGTTTCTCGGTGTCTGATCAAGCCGAGCCAAACGCGTGTTTAGCCTTTTTTTGCCAAATCAAAAGTAAAGGCATTTAGACGGATGATGAACGAAAAATCATGACGCTCGATCTGCCAGAAGGATTATAGGTGGGCTGAGTCCGGTTGCCAGGCTAGAATAGCGAGTTTAAGTTGAAAAAAAGAGACTACATTTATAATACGGGTTGGATTCGTGGGGCACTGTACTGAGAATCCGGGGAAATTAAGTTTCCTTAATAGGGAGGATTTGTGTTTCACGATATATAGTTTCTCCAATTGCAGTGACGTGGATATGGGACCGACTGAATCCTCTATGTCAACCGCTACAGAGTAACCGTGCAACGCTTTCTCGGAACTACACCCTGGGGCCCACATATCTTTAATCCCGGCCATTCAGGATGAATCCCATCCCATCCAAGGATAAATCCTGAAGCTTGAGCCCGGAATGAGTAGGCTGTCATGCTTTCATTTCTTATATACAATATCATGCGTTCTGCATCTAAAAATAAAGAGGCTACCCGACATGTAGGTTCACCAATTATGTTTTGTTGCTGTATCATTGGTACGTGCCGCTCATGTTGGTCTCCGCGCCAAAGAGATCTTGATTATCAGATGAATGGGCTGCTTCATAAATTTAATGCTCCCCTAGTTACAGCATACCAAAAGGAGTGCCTCCTATATAGATTCCTCCATTTCATGTTTTAGGGTGAACATTAAGGCCCGCGTCAGCAGCCAAAGTCCGCTGCTGCGTTTTTTTTTCTTATTTTTTTCTTATCCGGCTCTCAGATCATCAGATGGAAGTTCAACTAGACATGGGCTACAGTAAGAAGTCCCGTCGATCAAAAAATGAGAAAAGAAAAAAGAAGAGAAAGAAATGCTTCACACATTGGTCAAGGTATTTTTTGGTAAGAAAAAAAAGTCATGGAAGGGGAATGGGTTCTTACTAAGGTGATCTTATTAATTGTGGACATGGTAAGATAAAGTAGTTCTTTTCCCTCTTCTTTTTAGTTGGGATATGACACAAAAATCAGATTGGGATTCTGGTCGTCTATAACAAATAGGTCTAACGGAGGCGAACATGCATCAAGTGGGTTGTGGGTTGGCCCTTTTGGGATTTAGGTTGAATCCAGCTGAATAAAGCTGAGTTTAGTCATTCTAGAAGTGGAGTGCACTTTAGTCATTTAACCGGTGTCCTTGCACGAAAAGTTGAAACCGAAGTTGCGGCTTCGGCGTTGGTGATTACGGCGGCAAAGTCGCAAAATGGTTTTGTTTTTGTTCCTTCTTTTTTTTTTTTTTTTTTTTTTTCTTTTTCATTTTTTTAATATCTGGGTCGGGTCATGGGTCAGGGGTCCGCCCCACACAACGATGGATTACCACGTACCGTTAACATTTAAATGCAGTGAGCAATTGCACCCAAATGTCAGTGTTCATGGAGTCCAAAAGGGTCTATACTTGGATGTCTTGGGTTCAATTCGTTCGGGTAATTACGGTGGGGTCCAAAGTAATGTTGACACCCCCCGCTATTATATACATATATATGTTCTTTTATTTCCTTCTTTCATTTTACAATCACTTTGCCTTATTAAGTAAAGAAATTATTTATTTATTTCTCAATTGCTTTTATTCTTTCATAAGGACGTACTTTTGGGACGACCCAAGCCATATCCCAAAAAAGTAAATCACATTATGATATTTTATCTGCCAACAATATTTTAAGAAAGCATTAAATATTAGGGTTCTGCTAGTTCTGTGTTCAAGGAAATGGAAATGGCTGCTTGAAACGGATTTGGGCACCCACGCAGCTTTACCGCCGTTTTTATAAGCGGTAAAGTCCATTCGCCAGCTTTCCTCCGCTCTGAGAGGAGGAAAACCTGCATTTGCAGGTATACCGCTGATGGCAACAGCGGTAAAGTCTCATTTGCAGCATTTCCTCCCCTCTAAGCGGAGGAAAACCTGCAAACGGACTCTCTTTTGGTTTTGCCCTTTTTTCACATCTTGGTAGGGTCACAGGTCGGGGCTTTGGTCAACACAATGATGGGTGGGCATGTATAATTTCATGTTTAAACGCAATACTGTCAAATCACACAGTAAATCAGTTGTTCGGTCATTTTACTTTACCGGTGAAGTAAAGTGAACGGTTAAATACAAAGAGAGAACAAGCGTAAAGGCTTGGCAAAGTCAAAAGGCGAGAGAGTAGTTCTTTGAGTTTTATCTTAAGAAGAGTTTTTCTTGTAAGGGTGCTCGTGGATAGGGCCGGCCCGCGTTGGGTCGGGTCGGGTCGGGCGTGTGGTTTAGGTTATAATAGATGGGCCGTGTGCATAAATTTCTTTTTTTAAGTGGACTCAGCGGTTGGGATTCGGAATCCACGCCAGGCCCAAATATGCATATTTAACTGTAAGAGAGGGAGTTGTAATGGGGGGACTCAAACCCTGGACCTCTCACAGAAGGTGATATGACCGGACCGGTTGAGCTGGCCTAGGACATGGTAAGAAACTCACTTTCTTCATTGTATAAGTCGAACAAGGGTCGGGCTCGGGCTTCATCCCTTCGAGCCCGGCTGGGCTTAGCCAGGCTTAGGCTTCTCGTTAGGAAGTCGGGGCTGTTTTGGACATTCCTCGGCCTAGCCGGCCCGGTCGATGAACAGCCTGAGTTCTTCTTGTCTTTCAATGGCCCGAGAAAGTATATTTTCAACTCCTTTTTTTTTCTTCTTCTTCTTTTGTGACGAGGCAGAGGAGGCGATTCTCAATATTTAGAATTTTTTGATTTGACCCCTCTTTCTATTTCCTCTTGAGTTGGCTTTCACTTTACTTCCCTGGTAAAGTAAGTTCACGAAATATGAAGCGGTTAGTGAGCGAGTAGTGAGAAAATCGCGTGGCGTCCGCTTCTTATCATACCCTACGGTGAGAAATTAATGTCATCTGGGGTTTTGGGATCCGATCCTTACCGATGAAAAGTGTGCTTCGTGAGGGAATAGGTAGGGGCGGAATGGACGCTCTCGGATCCTGTACAGGATGGACTCCACACGAAAAAATTGATCCAGTACGGGCACGTATACATGAACTTAGGCTGAGTGTGGGCCAACCTCGCTCATTGATCTAGTCCTAACAGGACCGCTTTCCATCACTAGGACAGGCATATCTCGGTCGGCGAAATGGTTTCTCGGTGTCTGATTAAGCCGAGCCAAACGCGTGTTTAGCCTTTTTTTGCCAAATCAAAAGTAAAGGCATTTAGACGGATGATGAACGAAAAATCATGACGCTCGATCTGCCAGAAGGATTATAGGTGGGCTGAGTCCGGTTGCCAGGCTAGAATAGCGAGTTTAAGTTGAAAAAAAGAGACTACATTTATAATACGGGTTGGATTCGTGGGGCACTGTACTGAGAATCCGGGGAAATTAAGTTTCCTTAATAGGGAGGATTTGTGTTTCACGATATATAGTTTCTCCAATTGCAGTGACGTGGATATGGGACCGACTGAATCCTCTATGTCAACCGCTACAGAGTAACCGTGCAACGCTTTCTCGGAACTACACCCTGGGGCCCACATATCTTTAATCCCGGCCATTCAGGATGAATCCCATCCCATCCAAGGATAAATCCTGAAGCTTGAGCCCGGAATGAGTAGGCTGTCATGCTTTCATTTCTTATATACAATATCATGCGTTCTGCATCTAAAAATAAAGAGGCTACCCGACATGTAGGTTCACCAATTATGTTTTGTTGCTGTATCATTGGTACGTGCCGCTCATGTTGGTCTCCGCGCCAAAGAGATCTTGATTATCAGATGAATGGGCTGCTTCATAAATTTAATGCTCCCCTAGTTACAGCATACCAAAAGGAGTGCCTCCTATATAGATTCCTCCATTTCATGTTTTAGGGTGAACATTAAGGCCCGCGTCAGCAGCCAAAGTCCGCTGCTGCGTTTTTTTTTCTTATTTTTTTCTTATCCGGCTCTCAGATCATCAGATGGAAGTTCAACTAGACATGGGCTACAGTAAGAAGTCCCGTCGATCAAAAAATGAGAAAAGAAAAAAGAAGAGAAAGAAATGCTTCACACATTGGTCAAGGTATTTTTTGGTAAGAAAAAAAAGTCATGGAAGGGGAATGGGTTCTTACTAAGGTGATCTTATTAATTGTGGACATGGTAAGATAAAGTAGTTCTTTTCCCTCTTCTTTTTAGTTGGGATATGACACAAAAATCAGATTGGGATTCTGGTCGTCTATAACAAATAGGTCTAACGGAGGCGAACATGCATCAAGTGGGTTGTGGGTTGGCCCTTTTGGGATTTAGGTTGAATCCAGCTGAATAAAGCTGAGTTTAGTCATTCTAGAAGTGGAGTGCACTTTAGTCATTTAACCGGTGTCCTTGCACGAAAAGTTGAAACCGAAGTTGCGGCTTCGGCGTTGGTGATTACGGCGGCAAAGTCGCAAAATGGTTTTGTTTTTGTTCCTTCTTTTTTTTTTTTTTTTTTTTTTTTCTTTTTCATTTTTTTAATATCTGGGTCGGGTCATGGGTCAGGGGTCCGCCCCACACAACGATGGATTACCACGTACCGTTAACATTTAAATGCAGTGAGCAATTGCACCCAAATGTCAGTGTTCATGGAGTCCAAAAGGGTCTATACTTGGATGTCTTGGGTTCAATTCGTTCGGGTAATTACGGTGGGGTCCAAAGTAATGTTGACACCCCCCGCTATTATATACATATATATGTTCTTTTATTTCCTTCTTTCATTTTACAATCACTTTGCCTTATTAAGTAAAGAAATTATTTATTTATTTCTCAATTGCTTTTATTCTTTCATAAGGACGTACTTTTGGGACGACCCAAGCCATATCCCAAAAAAGTAAATCACATTATGATATTTTATCTGCCAACAATATTTTAAGAAAGCATTAAATATTAGGGTTCTGCTAGTTCTGTGTTCAAGGAAATGGAAATGGCTGCTTGAAACGGATTTGGGCACCCACGCAGCTTTACCGCCGTTTTTATAAGCGGTAAAGTCCATTCGCCAGCTTTCCTCCGCTTTGAGAGGAGGAAAACCTGCATTTGCAGGTATACCGCTGATGGCAACAGCGGTAAAGTCTCATTTGCAGCATTTCCTCCCCTCTAAGCGGAGGAAAACCTGCAAACGGACTCTCTTTTGGTTTTGCCCTTTTTTCACATCTTGGTAGGGTCACAGGTCGGGGCTTTGGTCAACACAATGATGGGCGGGCATGTATAATTTCATGTTTAAACGCAATACTGTCAAATCACACAGTAAATCAGTTGTTCGGTCATTTTACTTTACCGGTGAAGTAAAGTGAACGGTTAAATACAAAGAGAGAACAAGCGTAAAGGCTTGGCAAAGTCAAAAGGCGAGAGAGTAGTTCTTTGAGTTTTATCTTAAGAAGAGTTTTTCTTGTAAGGGTGCTCGTGGATAGGGCCGGCCCGCGTTGGGTCGGGTCGGGTCGGGCATGTGGTTTAGGTTATAATAGATGGGCCGTGTGCATAAATTTCTTTTTTTAAGTGGACTCAGCGGTTGGGATTCGGAATCCACGCCAGGCCCAAATATGCATATTTAACTGTAAGAGAGGGAGTTGTAATGGGGGGACTCAAACCCTGGACCTCTCACAGAAGGTGATATGACCGGACCGGTTGAGCTGGCCTAGGACATGGTAAGAAACTCACTTTCTTCATTGTATAAGTCGAACAAGGGTCGGGCTCGGGCTTCATCCCTTCGAGCCCGGCTGGGCTTAGCCAGGCTTAGGCTTCTCGTTAGGAAGTCGGGGCTGTTTTGGACATTCCTCGGCCTAGCCGGCCCGGTCGATGAACAGCCTGAGTTCTTCTTGTCTTTCAATGGCCCGAGAAAGTATATTTTCAACTCCTTTTTTTTTCTTCTTCTTCTTTTGTGACGAGGCAGAGGAGGCGATTCTCAATATTTAGAATTTTTTGATTTGACCCCTCTTTCTATTTCCTCTTGAGTTGGCTTTCACTTTACTTCCCTGGTAAAGTAAGTTCACGAAATATGAAGCGGTTAGTGAGCGAGTAGTGAGAAAATCGCGTGGCGTCCGCTTCTTATCATACCCTACGGTGAGAAATTAATGTCATCTGGGGTTTTGGGATCCGATCCTTACCGATGAAAAGTGTGCTTCGTGAGGGAATAGGTAGGGGCGGAATGGACGCTCTCGGATCCTGTACAGGATGGACTCCACACGAAAAAATTGATCCAGTACGGGCACGTATACATGAACTTAGGCTGAGTGTGGGCCAACCTCGCTCATTGATCTAGTCCTAACAGGACCGCTTTCCATCACTAGGACAGGCATATCTCGGTCGGCGAAATGGTTTCTCGGTGTCTGATCAAGCCGAGCCAAACGCGTGTTTAGCCTTTTTTTGCCAAATCAAAAGTAAAGGCATTTAGACGGATGATGAATGAAAAATCATGACGCTCGATCTGCCAGAAGGATTATAGGTGGGCTGAGTCCGGTTGCCAGGCTAGAATAGCGAGTTTAAGTTGAAAAAAAGAGACTACATTTATAATACGGGTTGGATTCGTGGGGCACTGTACTGAGAATCCGGGGAAATTAAGTTTCCTTAATAGGGAGGATTTGTGTTTCACGATATATAGTTTCTCCAATTGCAGTGACGTGGATATGGGACCGACTGAATCCTCTATGTCAACCGCTACAGAGTAACCGTGCAACGCTTTCTCGGAACTACACCCTGGGGCCCACATATCTTTAATCCCGGCCATTCAGGATGAATCCCATCCCATCCAAGGATAAATCCTGAAGCTTGAGCCCGGAATGAGTAGGCTGTCATGCTTTCATTTCTTATATACAATATCATGCGTTCTGCATCTAAAAATAAAGAGGCTACCCGACATGTAGGTTCACCAATTATGTTTTGTTGCTGTATCATTGGTACGTGCCGCTCATGTTGGTCTCCGCGCCAAAGAGATCTTGATTATCAGATGAATGGGCTGCTTCATAAATTTAATGCTCCCCTAGTTACAGCATACCAAAAGGAGTGCCTCCTATATAGATTCCTCCATTTCATGTTTTAGGGTGAACATTAAGGCCCGCGTCAGCAGCCAAAGTCCGCTGCTGCGTTTTTTTTTCTTATTTTTTTCTTATCCGGCTCTCAGATCATCAGATGGAAGTTCAACTAGACATGGGCTACAGTAAGAAGTCCCGTCGATCAAAAAATGAGAAAAGAAAAAAGAAGAGAAAGAAATGCTTCACACATTGGTCAAGGTATTTTTTGGTAAGAAAAAAAAGTCATGGAAGGGGAATGGGTTCTTACTAAGGTGATCTTATTAATTGTGGACATGGTAAGATAAAGTAGTTCTTTTCCCTCTTCTTTTTAGTTGGGATATGACACAAAAATCAGATTGGGATTCTGGTCGTCTATAACAAATAGGTCTAACGGAGGCGAACATGCATCAAGTGGGTTGTGGGTTGGCCCTTTTGGGATTTAGGTTGAATCCAGCTGAATAAAGCTGAGTTTAGTCATTCTAGAAGTGGAGTGCACTTTAGTCATTTAACCGGTGTCCTTGCACGAAAAGTTGAAACCGAAGTTGCGGCTTCGGCGTTGGTGATTACGGCGGCAAAGTCGCAAAATGGTTTTGTTTTTGTTCCTTCTTTTTTTTTTTTTTTTTTTTTTTCTTTTTCATTTTTTTAATATCTGGGTCGGGTCATGGGTCAGGGGTCCGCCCCACACAACGATGGATTACCACGTACCGTTAACATTTAAATGCAGTGAGCAATTGCACCCAAATGTCAGTGTTCATGGAGTCCAAAAGGGTCTATACTTGGATGTCTTGGGTTCAATTCGTTCGGGTAATTACGGTGGGGTCCAAAGTAATGTTGACACCCCCCGCTATTATATACATATATATGTTCTTTTATTTCCTTCTTTCATTTTACAATCACTTTGCCTTATTAAGTAAAGAAATTATTTATTTATTTCTCAATTGCTTTTATTCTTTCATAAGGACGTACTTTTGGGACGACCCAAGCCATATCCCAAAAAAGTAAATCACATTATGATATTTTATCTGCCAACAATATTTTAAGAAAGCATTAAATATTAGGGTTCTGCTAGTTCTGTGTTCAAGGAAATGGAAATGGCTGCTTGAAACGGATTTGGGCACCCACGCAGCTTTACCGCCGTTTTTATAAGCGGTAAAGTCCATTCGCCAGCTTTCCTCCGCTCTGAGAGGAGGAAAACCTGCATTTGCAGGTATACCGCTGATGGCAACAGCGGTAAAGTCTCATTTGCAGCATTTCCTCCCCTCTAAGCGGAGGAAAACCTGCAAACGGACTCTCTTTTGGTTTTGCCCTTTTTTCACATCTTGGTAGGGTCACAGGTCGGGGCTTTGGTCAACACAATGATGGGTGGGCATGTATAATTTCATGTTTAAACGCAATACTGTCAAATCACACAGTAAATCAGTTGTTCGGTCATTTTACTTTACCGGTGAAGTAAAGTGAACGGTTAAATACAAAGAGAGAACAAGCGTAAAGGCTTGGCAAAGTCAAAAGGCGAGAGAGTAGTTCTTTGAGTTTTATCTTAAGAAGAGTTTTTCTTGTAAGGGTGCTCGTGGATAGGGCCGGCCCGCGTTGGGTCGGGTCGGGTCGGGCATGTGGTTTAGGTTATAATAGATGGGCCGTGTGCATAAATTTCTTTTTTTAAGTGGACTCAGCGGTTGGGATTCGGAATCCACGCCAGGCCCAAATATGCATATTTAACTGTAAGAGAGGGAGTTGTAATGGGGGGACTCAAACCCTGGACCTCTCACAGAAGGTGATATGACCGGACCGGTTGAGCTGGCCTAGGACATGGTAAGAAACTCACTTTCTTCATTGTATAAGTCGAACAAGGGTCGGGCTCGGGCTTCATCCCTTCGAGCCCGGCTGGGCTTAGCCAGGCTTAGGCTTCTCGTTAGGAAGTCGGGGCTGTTTTGGACATTCCTCGGCCTAGCCGGCCCGGTCGATGAACAGCCTGAGTTCTTCTTGTCTTTCAATGGCCCGAGAAAGTATATTTTCAACTCCTTTTTTTTTCTTCTTCTTCTTTTGTGACGAGGCAGAGGAGGCGATTCTCAATATTTAGAATTTTTTGATTTGACCCCTCTTTCTATTTCCTCTTGAGTTGGCTTTCACTTTACTTCCCTGGTAAAGTAAGTTCACGAAATATGAAGCGGTTAGTGAGCGAGTAGTGAGAAAATCGCGTGGCGTCCGCTTCTTATCATACCCTACGGTGAGAAATTAATGTCATCTGGGGTTTTGGGATCCGATCCTTACCGATGAAAAGTGTGCTTCGTGAGGGAATAGGTAGGGGCGGAATGGACGCTCTCGGATCCTGTACAGGATGGACTCCACACGAAAAAATTGATCCAGTACGGGCACGTATACATGAACTTAGGCTGAGTGTGGGCCAACCTCGCTCATTGATCTAGTCCTAACAGGACCGCTTTCCATCACTAGGACAGGCATATCTCGGTCGGCGAAATGGTTTCTCGGTGTCTGATCAAGCCGAGCCAAACGCGTGTTTAGCCTTTTTTTGCCAAATCAAAAGTAAAGGCATTTAGACGGATGATGAATGAAAAATCATGACGCTCGATCTGCCAGAAGGATTATAGGTGGGCTGAGTCCGGTTGCCAGGCTAGAATAGCGAGTTTAAGTTGAAAAAAAAAGACTACATTTATAATACGGGTTGGATTCGTGGGGCACTGTACTGAGAATCCGGGGAAATTAAGTTTCCTTAATAGGGAGGATTTGTGTTTCACGATATATAGTTTCTCCAATTGCAGTGACGTGGATATGGGACCGACTGAATCCTCTATGTCAACCGCTACAGAGTAACCGTGCAACGCTTTCTCGGAACTACACCCTGGGGCCCACATATCTTTAATCCCGGCCATTCAGGATGAATCCCATCCCATCCAAGGATAAATCCTGAAGCTTGAGCCCGGAATGAGTAGGCTGTCATGCTTTCATTTCTTATATACAATATCATGCGTTCTGCATCTAAAAATAAAGAGGCTACCCGACATGTAGGTTCACCAATTATGTTTTGTTGCTGTATCATTGGTACGTGCCGCTCATGTTGGTCTCCGCGCCAAAGAGATCTTGATTATCAGATGAATGGGCTGCTTCATAAATTTAATGCTCCCCTAGTTACAGCATACCAAAAGGAGTGCCTCCTATATAGATTCCTCCATTTCATGTTTTAGGGTGAACATTAAGGCCCGCGTCAGCAGCCAAAGTCCGCTGCTGCGTTTTTTTTTCTTATTTTTTTCTTATCCGGCTCTCAGATCATCAGATGGAAGTTCAACTAGACATGGGCTACAGTAAGAAGTCCCGTCGATCAAAAAATGAGAAAAGAAAAAAGAAGAGAAAGAAATGCTTCACACATTGGTCAAGGTATTTTTTGGTAAGAAAAAAAAGTCATGGAAGGGGAATGGGTTCTTACTAAGGTGATCTTATTAATTGTGGACATGGTAAGATAAAGTAGTTCTTTTCCCTCTTCTTTTTAGTTGGGATATGACACAAAAATCAGATTGGGATTCTGGTCGTCTATAACAAATAGGTCTAACGGAGGCGAACATGCATCAAGTGGGTTGTGGGTTGGCCCTTTTGGGATTTAGGTTGAATCCAGCTGAATAAAGCTGAGTTTAGTCATTCTAGAAGTGGAGTGCACTTTAGTCATTTAACCGGTGTCCTTGCACGAAAAGTTGAAACCGAAGTTGCGGCTTCGGCGTTGGTGATTACGGCGGCAAAGTCGCAAAATGGTTTTGTTTTTGTTCCTTCTTTTTTTTTTTTTTTTTTTTTTTCTTTTTCATTTTTTTAATATCTGGGTCGGGTCATGGGTCAGGGGTCCGCCCCACACAACGATGGATTACCACGTACCGTTAACATTTAAATGCAGTGAGCAATTGCACCCAAATGTCAGTGTTCATGGAGTCCAAAAGGGTCTATACTTGGATGTCTTGGGTTCAATTCGTTCGGGTAATTACGGTGGGGTCCAAAGTAATGTTGACACCCCCCGCTATTATATACATATATATATGTTCTTTTATTTCCTTCTTTCATTTTACAATCACTTTGCCTTATTAAGTAAAGAAATTATTTATTTATTTCTCAATTGCTTTTATTCTTTCATAAGGACGTACTTTTGGGACGACCCAAGCCATATCCCAAAAAAGTAAATCACATTATGATATTTTATCTGCTAACAATATTTCAAGAAAGCATTAAATATTAGGGTTCTGCTAGTTCTGTGTTCAAGGAAATGGAAATGGCTGCTTGAAACGGATTTGGGCACCCACGCAGCTTTACCGGCGTTTGTATAAGCGGTAAAGTCCATTCGCCAGCTTTCCTCCGCTCTGAGAGGAGGAAAACCTGCATTTGCAGGTATACCGCTGATGGCAACAGCGGTAAAGTCTCATTTGCAGCATTTCCTCCCCTCTAAGCGGAGGAAAACCTGCAAACGGACTCTCTTTTGGTTTTGCCCTTTTTTCACATCTTGGTAGGGTCACAGGTCGGGGCTTTGGTCAACACAATGATGGGTGGGCATGTATAATTTCATGTTTAAACGCAATACTGTCAAATCACACAGTAAATCAGTTGTTCGGTCATTTTACTTTACCGGTGAAGTAAAGTGAACGGTTAAATACAAAGAGAGAACAAGCGTAAAGGCTTGGCAAAGTCAAAAGGCGAGAGAGTAGTTCTTTGAGTTTTATCTTAAGAGGAGTTTTTCTTGTAAGGGTGCTCGTGGATAGGGCCGGCCCGCGTTGGGTCGGGTCGGGTCGGGCATGTGGTTTAGGTTATAATAGATGGGCCGTGTGCATAAATTTCTTTTTTTAAGTGGACTCAGCGGTTGGGATTCGGAATCCACGCCAGGCCCAAATATGCATATTTAACTGTAAGAGAGGGAGTTGTAATGGGGGGACTCAAACCCTGGACCTCTCACAGAAGGTGATATGACCGGACCGGTTGAGCTGGCCTAGGACATGGTAAGAAACTCACTTTCTTCATTGTATAAGTCGAACAAGGGTCGGGCTCGGGCTTCATCCCTTCGAGCCCGGCTGGGCTTAGCCAGGCTTAGGCTTCTCGTTAGGAAGTCGGGGCTGTTTTGGACATTCCTCGGCCTAGCCGGCCCGGTCGATGAACAGCCTGAGTTCTTCTTGTCTTTCAATGGCCCGAGAAAGTATATTTTCAACTCCTTTTTTTTTCTTCTTCTTCTTTTGTGACGAGGCAGAGGAGGCGATTCTCAATATTTAGAATTTTTTGATTTGACCCCTCTTTCTATTTCCTCTTGAGTTGGCTTTCACTTTACTTCCCTGGTAAAGTAAGTTCACAAAATATGAAGCGGTTAGTGAGCGAGTAGTGAGAAAATCGCGTGGCGTCCGCTTCTTATCATACCCTACGGTGAGAAATTAATGTCATCTGGGGTTTTGGGATCCGATCCTTACCGATGAAAAGTGTGCTTCGTGAGGGAATAGGTAGGGGCGGAATGGACGCTCTCGGATCCTGTACAGGATGGACTCCACACGAAAAAATTGATCCAGTACGGGCACGTATACATGAACTTAGGCTGAGTGTGGGCCAACCTCGCTCATTGATCTAGTCCTAACAGGACCGCTTTCCATCACTAGGACAGGCATATCTCGGTCGGCGAAATGGTTTCTCGGTGTCTGATCAAGCCGAGCCAAACGCGTGTTTAGCCTTTTTTTGCCAAATCAAAAGTAAAGGCATTTAGACGGATGATGAATGAAAAATCATGACGCTCGATCTGCCAGAAGGATTATAGGTGGGCTGAGTCCGGTTGCCAGGCTAGAATAGCGAGTTTAAGTTGAAAAAAAGAGACTACATTTATAATACGGGTTGGATTCGTGGGGCACTGTACTGAGAATCCGGGGAAATTAAGTTTCCTTAATAGGGAGGATTTGTGTTTCACGATATATAGTTTCTCCAATTGCAGTGACGTGGATATGGGACCGACTGAATCCTCTATGTCAACCGCTACAGAGTAACCGTGCAACGCTTTCTCGGAACTACACCCTGGGGCCCACATATCTTTAATCCCGGCCATTCAGGATGAATCCCATCCCATCCAAGGATAAATCCTGAAGCTTGAGCCCGGAATGAGTAGGCTGTCATGCTTTCATTTCTTATATACAATATCATGCGTTCTGCATCTAAAAATAAAGAGGCTACCCGACATGTAGGTTCACCAATTATGTTTTGTTGCTGTATCATTGGTACGTGCCGCTCATGTTGGTCTCCGCGCCAAAGAGATCTTGATTATCAGATGAATGGGCTGCTTCATAAATTTAATGCTCCCCTAGTTACAGCATACCAAAAGGAGTGCCTCCTATATAGATTCCTCCATTTCATGTTTTAGGGTGAACATTAAGGCCCGCGTCAGCAGCCAAAGTCCGCTGCTGCGTTTTTTTTTCTTATTTTTTTCTTATCCGGCTCTCAGATCATCAGATGGAAGTTCAACTAGACATGGGCTACAGTAAGAAGTCCCGTCGATCAAAAAATGAGAAAAGAAAAAAGAAGAGAAAGAAATGCTTCACACATTGGTCAAGGTATTTTTTGGTAAGAAAAAAAAGTCATGGAAGGGGAATGGGTTCTTACTAAGGTGATCTTATTAATTGTGGACATGGTAAGATAAAGTAGTTCTTTTCCCTCTTCTTTTTAGTTGGGATATGACACAAAAATCAGATTGGGATTCTGGTCGTCTATAACAAATAGGTCTAACGGAGGCGAACATGCATCAAGTGGGTTGTGGGTTGGCCCTTTTGGGATTTAGGTTGAATCCAGCTGAATAAAGCTGAGTTTAGTCATTCTAGAAGTGGAGTGCACTTTAGTCATTTAACCGGTGTCCTTGCACGAAAAGTTGAAACCGAAGTTGCGGCTTCGGCGTTGGTGATTACGGCGGCAAAGTCGCAAAATGGTTTTGTTTTTGTTCCTTCTTTTTTTTTTTTTTTTTTTTTTTTCTTTTTCATTTTTTTAATATCTGGGTCGGGTCATGGGTCAGGGGTCCGCCCCACACAACGATGGATTACCACGTACCGTTAACATTTAAATGCAGTGAGCAATTGCACCCAAATGTCAGTGTTCATGGAGTCCAAAAGGGTCTATACTTGGATGTCTTGGGTTCAATTCGTTCGGGTAATTACGGTGGGGTCCAAAGTAATGTTGACACCCCCCGCTATTATATACATATATATATGTTCTTTTATTTCCTTCTTTCATTTTACAATCACTTTGCCTTATTAAGTAAAGAAATTATTTATTTATTTCTCAATTGCTTTTATTCTTTCATAAGGACGTACTTTTGGGACGACCCAAGCCATATCCCAAAAAAGTAAATCACATTATGATATTTTATCTGCTAACAATATTTCAAGAAAGCATTAAATATTAGGGTTCTGCTAGTTCTGTGTTCAAGGAAATGGAAATGGCTGCTTGAAACGGATTTGGGCACCCACGCAGCTTTACCGGCGTTTGTATAAGCGGTAAAGTCCATTCGCCAGCTTTCCTCCGCTCTGAGAGGAGGAAAACCTGCATTTGCAGGTATACCGCTGATGGCAACAGCGGTAAAGTCTCATTTGCAGCATTTCCTCCCCTCTAAGCGGAGGAAAACCTGCAAACGGACTCTCTTTTGGTTTTGCCCTTTTTTCACATCTTGGTAGGGTCACAGGTCGGGGCTTTGGTCAACACAATGATGGGTGGGCATGTATAATTTCATGTTTAAACGCAATACTGTCAAATCACACAGTAAATCAGTTGTTCGGTCATTTTACTTTACCGGTGAAGTAAAGTGAACGGTTAAATACAAAGAGAGAACAAGCGTAAAGGCTTGGCAAAGTCAAAAGGCGAGAGAGTAGTTCTTTGAGTTTTATCTTAAGATGAGTTTTTCTTGTAAGGGTGCTCGTGGATAGGGCCGGCCCGCGTTGGGTCGGGTC
The DNA here is from genome assembly GCA_029852735.1 of Persea americana. Taxonomy (NCBI): domain Eukaryota; kingdom Viridiplantae; phylum Streptophyta; class Magnoliopsida; order Laurales; family Lauraceae; genus Persea; species Persea americana. The sequence continues at coordinate 8,668,168 of CM056813.1, read as the reverse complement.
GGGTCGGGCATGTGGTTTAGGTTATAATAGATGGGCCGTGTGCATAAATTTCTTTTTTTAAGTGGACTCAGCGGTTGGGATTCGGAATCCACGCCAGGCCCAAATATGCATATTTAACTGTAAGAGAGGGAGTTGTAATGGGGGGACTCAAACCCTGGACCTCTCACAGAAGGTGATATGACCGGACCGGTTGAGCTGGCCTAGGACATGGTAAGAAACTCACTTTCTTCATTGTATAAGTCGAACAAGGGTCGGGCTCGGGCTTCATCCCTTCGAGCCCGGCTGGGCTTAGCCAGGCTTAGGCTTCTCGTTAGGAAGTCGGGGCTGTTTTGGACATTCCTCGGCCTAGCCGGCCCGGTCGATGAACAGCCTGAGTTCTTCTTGTCTTTCAATGGCCCGAGAAAGTATATTTTCAACTCCTTTTTTTTTCTTCTTCTTCTTTTGTGACGAGGCAGAGGAGGCGATTCTCAATATTTAGAATTTTTTGATTTGACCCCTCTTTCTATTTCCTCTTGAGTTGGCTTTCACTTTACTTCCCTGGTAAAGTAAGTTCACGAAATATGAAGCGGTTAGTGAGCGAGTAGTGAGAAAATCGCGTGGCGTCCGCTTCTTATCATACCCTACGGTGAGAAATTAATGTCATCTGGGGTTTTGGGATCCGATCCTTACCGATGAAAAGTGTGCTTCGTGAGGGAATAGGTAGGGGCGGAATGGACGCTCTCGGATCCTGTACAGGATGGACTCCACACGAAAAAATTGATCCAGTACGGGCACGTATACATGAACTTAGGCTGAGTGTGGGCCAACCTCGCTCATTGATCTAGTCCTAACAGGACCGCTTTCCATCACTAGGACAGGCATATCTCGGTCGGCGAAATGGTTTCTCGGTGTCTGATCAAGCCGAGCCAAACGCGTGTTTAGCCTTTTTTTGCCAAATCAAAAGTAAAGGCATTTAGACGGATGATGAATGAAAAATCATGACGCTCGATCTGCCAGAAGGATTATAGGTGGGCTGAGTCCGGTTGCCAGGCTAGAATAGCGAGTTTAAGTTGAAAAAAAGAGACTACATTTATAATACGGGTTGGATTCGTGGGGCACTGTACTGAGAATCCGGGGAAATTAAGTTTCCTTAATAGGGAGGATTTGTGTTTCACGATATATAGTTTCTCCAATTGCAGTGACGTGGATATGGGACCGACTGAATCCTCTATGTCAACCGCTACAGAGTAACCGTGCAACGCTTTCTCGGAACTACACCCTGGGGCCCACATATCTTTAATCCCGGCCATTCAGGATGAATCCCATCCCATCCAAGGATAAATCCTGAAGCTTGAGCCCGGAATGAGTAGGCTGTCATGCTTTCATTTCTTATATACAATATCATGCGTTCTGCATCTAAAAATAAAGAGGCTACCCGACATGTAGGTTCACCAATTATGTTTTGTTGCTGTATCATTGGTACGTGCCGCTCATGTTGGTCTCCGCGCCAAAGAGATCTTGATTATCAGATGAATGGGCTGCTTCATAAATTTAATGCTCCCCTAGTTACAGCATACCAAAAGGAGTGCCTCCTATATAGATTCCTCCATTTCATGTTTTAGGGTGAACATTAAGGCCCGCGTCAGCAGCCAAAGTCCGCTGCTGCGTTTTTTTTTCTTATTTTTTTCTTATCCGGCTCTCAGATCATCAGATGGAAGTTCAACTAGACATGGGCTACAGTAAGAAGTCCCGTCGATCAAAAAATGAGAAAAGAAAAAAGAAGAGAAAGAAATGCTTCACACATTGGTCAAGGTATTTTTTGGTAAGAAAAAAAAGTCATGGAAGGGGAATGGGTTCTTACTAAGGTGATCTTATTAATTGTGGACATGGTAAGATAAAGTAGTTCTTTTCCCTCTTCTTTTTAGTTGGGATATGACACAAAAATCAGATTGGGATTCTGGTCGTCTATAACAAATAGGTCTAACGGAGGCGAACATGCATCAAGTGGGTTGTGGGTTGGCCCTTTTGGGATTTAGGTTGAATCCAGCTGAATAAAGCTGAGTTTAGTCATTCTAGAAGTGGAGTGCACTTTAGTCATTTAACCGGTGTCCTTGCACGAAAAGTTGAAACCGAAGTTGCGGCTTCGGCGTTGGTGATTACGGCGGCAAAGTCGCAAAATGGTTTTGTTTTTGTTCCTTCTTTTTTTTTTTTTTTTTTTTTTTCTTTTTCATTTTTTTAATATCTGGGTCGGGTCATGGGTCAGGGGTCCGCCCCACACAACGATGGATTACCACGTACCGTTAACATTTAAATGCAGTGAGCAATTGCACCCAAATGTCAGTGTTCATGGAGTCCAAAAGGGTCTATACTTGGATGTCTTGGGTTCAATTCGTTCGGGTAATTACGGTGGGGTCCAAAGTAATGTTGACACCCCCCGCTATTATATACATATATATATGTTCTTTTATTTCCTTCTTTCATTTTACAATCACTTTGCCTTATTAAGTAAAGAAATTATTTATTTATTTCTCAATTGCTTTTATTCTTTCATAAGGACGTACTTTTGGGACGACCCAAGCCATATCCCAAAAAAGTAAATCACATTATGATATTTTATCTGCTAACAATATTTCAAGAAAGCATTAAATATTAGGGTTCTGCTAGTTCTGTGTTCAAGGAAATGGAAATGGCTGCTTGAAACGGATTTGGGCACCCACGCAGCTTTACCGGCGTTTGTATAAGCGGTAAAGTCCATTCGCCAGCTTTCCTCCGCTCTGAGAGGAGGAAAACCTGCATTTGCAGGTATACCGCTGATGGCAACAGCGGTAAAGTCTCATTTGCAGCATTTCCTCCCCTCTAAGCGGAGGAAAACCTGCAAACGGACTCTCTTTTGGTTTTGCCCTTTTTTCACATCTTGGTAGGGTCACAGGTCGGGGCTTTGGTCAACACAATGATGGGTGGGCATGTATAATTTCATGTTTAAACGCAATACTGTCAAATCACACAGTAAATCAGTTGTTCGGTCATTTTACTTTACCGGTGAAGTAAAGTGAACGGTTAAATACAAAGAGAGAACAAGCGTAAAGGCTTGGCAAAGTCAAAAGGCGAGAGAGTAGTTCTTTGAGTTTTATCTTAAGATGAGTTTTTCTTGTAAGGGTGCTCGTGGATAGGGCCGGCCCGCGTTGGGTCGGGTCGGGTCGGGCATGTGGTTTAGGTTATAATAGATGGGCCGTGTGCATAAATTTCTTTTTTTAAGTGGACTCAGCGGTTGGGATTCGGAATCCACGCCAGGCCCAAATATGCATATTTAACTGTAAGAGAGGGAGTTGTAATGGGGGGACTCAAACCCTGGACCTCTCACAGAAGGTGATATGACCGGACCGGTTGAGCTGGCCTAGGACATGGTAAGAAACTCACTTTCTTCATTGTATAAGTCGAACAAGGGTCGGGCTCGGGCTTCATCCCTTCGAGCCCGGCTGGGCTTAGCCAGGCTTAGGCTTCTCGTTAGGAAGTCGGGGCTGTTTTGGACATTCCTCGGCCTAGCCGGCCCGGTCGATGAACAGCCTGAGTTCTTCTTGTCTTTCAATGGCCCGAGAAAGTATATTTTCAACTCCTTTTTTTTTCTTCTTCTTCTTTTGTGACGAGGCAGAGGAGGCGATTCTCAATATTTAGAATTTTTTGATTTGACCCCTCTTTCTATTTCCTCTTGAGTTGGCTTTCACTTTACTTCCCTGGTAAAGTAAGTTCACGAAATATGAAGCGGTTAGTGAGCGAGTAGTGAGAAAATCGCGTGGCGTCCGCTTCTTATCATACCCTACGGTGAGAAATTAATGTCATCTGGGGTTTTGGGATCCGATCCTTACCGATGAAAAGTGTGCTTCGTGAGGGAATAGGTAGGGGCGGAATGGACGCTCTCGGATCCTGTACAGGATGGACTCCACACGAAAAAATTGATCCAGTACGGGCACGTATACATGAACTTAGGCTGAGTGTGGGCCAACCTCGCTCATTGATCTAGTCCTAACAGGACCGCTTTCCATCACTAGGACAGGCATATCTCGGTCGGCGAAATGGTTTCTCGGTGTCTGATCAAGCCGAGCCAAACGCGTGTTTAGCCTTTTTTTGCCAAATCAAAAGTAAAGGCATTTAGACGGATGATGAATGAAAAATCATGACGCTCGATCTGCCAGAAGGATTATAGGTGGGCTGAGTCCGGTTGCCAGGCTAGAATAGCGAGTTTAAGTTGAAAAAAAGAGACTACATTTATAATACGGGTTGGATTCGTGGGGCACTGTACTGAGAATCCGGGGAAATTAAGTTTCCTTAATAGGGAGGATTTGTGTTTCACGATATATAGTTTCTCCAATTGCAGTGACGTGGATATGGGACCGACTGAATCCTCTATGTCAACCGCTACAGAGTAACCGTGCAACGCTTTCTCGGAACTACACCCTGGGGCCCACATATCTTTAATCCCGGCCATTCAGGATGAATCCCATCCCATCCAAGGATAAATCCTGAAGCTTGAGCCCGGAATGAGTAGGCTGTCATGCTTTCATTTCTTATATACAATATCATGCGTTCTGCATCTAAAAATAAAGAGGCTACCCGACATGTAGGTTCACCAATTATGTTTTGTTGCTGTATCATTGGTACGTGCCGCTCATGTTGGTCTCCGCGCCAAAGAGATCTTGATTATCAGATGAATGGGCTGCTTCATAAATTTAATGCTCCCCTAGTTACAGCATACCAAAAGGAGTGCCTCCTATATAGATTCCTCCATTTCATGTTTTAGGGTGAACATTAAGGCCCGCGTCAGCAGCCAAAGTCCGCTGCTGCGTTTTTTTTTCTTATTTTTTTCTTATCCGGCTCTCAGATCATCAGATGGAAGTTCAACTAGACATGGGCTACAGTAAGAAGTCCCGTCGATCAAAAAATGAGAAAAGAAAAAAGAAGAGAAAGAAATGCTTCACACATTGGTCAAGGTATTTTTTGGTAAGAAAAAAAAGTCATGGAAGGGGAATGGGTTCTTACTAAGGTGATCTTATTAATTGTGGACATGGTAAGATAAAGTAGTTCTTTTCCCTCTTCTTTTTAGTTGGGATATGACACAAAAATCAGATTGGGATTCTGGTCGTCTATAACAAATAGGTCTAACGGAGGCGAACATGCATCAAGTGGGTTGTGGGTTGGCCCTTTTGGGATTTAGGTTGAATCCAGCTGAATAAAGCTGAGTTTAGTCATTCTAGAAGTGGAGTGCACTTTAGTCATTTAACCGGTGTCCTTGCACGAAAAGTTGAAACCGAAGTTGCGGCTTCGGCGTTGGTGATTACGGCGGCAAAGTCGCAAAATGGTTTTGTTTTTGTTCCTTCTTTTTTTTTTTTTTTTTTTTTCTTTTTCATTTTTTTAATATCTGGGTCGGGTCATGGGTCAGGGGTCCGCCCCACACAACGATGGATTACCACGTACCGTTAACATTTAAATGCAGTGAGCAATTGCACCCAAATGTCAGTGTTCATGGAGTCCAAAAGGGTCTATACTTGGATGTCTTGGGTTCAATTCGTTCGGGTAATTACGGTGGGGTCCAAAGTAATGTTGACACCCCCCGCTATTATATACATATATATATGTTCTTTTATTTCCTTCTTTCATTTTACAATCACTTTGCCTTATTAAGTAAAGAAATTATTTATTTATTTCTCAATTGCTTTTATTCTTTCATAAGGACGTACTTTTGGGACGACCCAAGCCATATCCCAAAAAAGTAAATCACATTATGATATTTTATCTGCTAACAATATTTCAAGAAAGCATTAAATATTAGGGTTCTGCTAGTTCTGTGTTCAAGGAAATGGAAATGGCTGCTTGAAACGGATTTGGGCACCCACGCAGCTTTACCGGCGTTTGTATAAGCGGTAAAGTCCATTCGCCAGCTTTCCTCCGCTCTGAGAGGAGGAAAACCTGCATTTGCAGGTATACCGCTGATGGCAACATCGGTAAAGTCTCATTTGCAGCATTTCCTCCCCTCTAAGCGGAGGAAAACCTGCAAACGGACTCTCTTTTGGTTTTGCCCTTTTTTCACATCTTGGTAGGGTCACAGGTCGGGGCTTTGGTCAACACAATGATGGGTGGGCATGTATAATTTCATGTTTAAACGCAATACTGTCAAATCACACAGTAAATCAGTTGTTCGGTCATTTTACTTTACCGGTGAAGTAAAGTGAACGGTTAAATACAAAGAGAGAACAAGCGTAAAGGCTTGGCAAAGTCAAAAGGCGAGAGAGTAGTTCTTTGAGTTTTATCTTAAGAGGAGTTTTTCTTGTAAGGGTGCTCGTGGATAGGGCCGGCCCGCGTTGGGTCGGGTCGGGTCGGGCATGTGGTTTAGGTTATAATAGATGGGCCGTGTGCATAAATTTCTTTTTTTAAGTGGACTCAGCGGTTGGGATTCGGAATCCACGCCAGGCCCAAATATGCATATTTAACTGTAAGAGAGGGAGTTGTAATGGGGGGACTCAAACCCTGGACCTCTCACAGAAGGTGATATGACCGGACCGGTTGAGCTGGCCTAGGACATGGTAAGAAACTCACTTTCTTCATTGTATAAGTCGAACAAGGGTCGGGCTCGGGCTTCATCCCTTCGAGCCCGGCTGGGCTTAGCCAGGCTTAGGCTTCTCGTTAGGAAGTCGGGGCTGTTTTGGACATTCCTCGGCCTAGCCGGCCCGGTCGATGAACAGCCTGAGTTCTTCTTGTCTTTCAATGGCCCGAGAAAGTATATTTTCAACTCCTTTTTTTTTCTTCTTCTTCTTTTGTGACGAGGCAGAGGAGGCGATTCTCAATATTTAGAATTTTTTGATTTGACCCCTCTTTCTATTTCCTCTTGAGTTGGCTTTCACTTTACTTCCCTGGTAAAGTAAGTTCACGAAATATGAAGCGGTTAGTGAGCGAGTAGTGAGAAAATCGCGTGGCGTCCGCTTCTTATCATACCCTACGGTGAGAAATTAATGTCATCTGGGGTTTTGGGATCCGATCCTTACCGATGAAAAGTGTGCTTCGTGAGGGAATAGGTAGGGGCGGAATGGACGCTCTCGGATCCTGTACAGGATGGACTCCACACGAAAAAATTGATCCAGTACGGGCACGTATACATGAACTTAGGCTGAGTGTGGGCCAACCTCGCTCATTGATCTAGTCCTAACAGGACCGCTTTCCATCACTAGGACAGGCATATCTCGGTCGGCGAAATGGTTTCTCGGTGTCTGATCAAGCCGAGCCAAACGCGTGTTTAGCCTTTTTTTGCCAAATCAAAAGTAAAGGCATTTAGACGGATGATGAATGAAAAATCATGACGCTCGATCTGCCAGAAGGATTATAGGTGGGCTGAGTCCGGTTGCCAGGCTAGAATAGCGAGTTTAAGTTGAAAAAAAGAGACTACATTTATAATACGGGTTGGATTCGTGGGGCACTGTACTGAGAATCCGGGGAAATTAAGTTTCCTTAATAGGGAGGATTTGTGTTTCACGATATATAGTTTCTCCAATTGCAGTGACGTGGATATGGGACCGACTGAATCCTCTATGTCAACCGCTACAGAGTAACCGTGCAACGCTTTCTCTGAACTACACCCTGGGGCCCACATATCTTTAATCCCGGCCATTCAGGATGAATCCCATCCCATCCAAGGATAAATCCTGAAGCTTGAGCCCGGAATGAGTAGGCTGTCATGCTTTCATTTCTTATATACAATATCATGCGGTCTGCATCTAAAAATAAAGAGGCTACCCGACATGTAGGTTCACCAATTATGTTTTGTTGCTGTATCATTGGTACGTGCCGCTCATGTTGGTCTCCGCGCCAAAGAGATCTTGATTATCAGATGAATGGGCTGCTTCATAAATTTAATGCTCCCCTAGTTACAGCATACCAAAAGGAGTGCCTCCTATATAGATTCCTCCATTTCATGTTTTAGGGTGAACATTAAGGCCCGCGTCAGCAGCCAAAGTCCGCTGCTGCGTTTTTTTTTCTTATTTTTTTCTTATCCGGCTCTCAGATCATCAGATGGAAGTTCAACTAGACATGGGCTACAGTAAGAAGTCCCGTCGATCAAAAAATGAGAAAAGAAAAAAGAAGAGAAAGAAATGCTTCACACATTGGTCAAGGTATTTTTTGGTAAGAAAAAAAAGTCATGGAAGGGGAATGGGTTCTTACTAAGGTGATCTTATTAATTGTGGACATGGTAAGATAAAGTAGTTCTTTTCCCTCTTCTTTTTAGTTGGGATATGACACAAAAATCAGATTGGGATTCTGGTCGTCTATAACAAATAGGTCTAACGGAGGCGAACATGCATCAAGTGGGTTGTGGGTTGGCCCTTTTGGGATTTAGGTTGAATCCAGCTGAATAAAGCTGAGTTTAGTCATTCTAGAAGTGGAGTGCACTTTAGTCATTTAACCGGTGTCCTTGCACGAAAAGTTGAAACCGAAGTTGCGGCTTCGGCGTTGGTGATTACGGCGGCAAAGTCGCAAAATGGTTTTGTTTTTGTTCCTTCTTTTTTTTTTTTTTTTTTTTTTCTTTTTCATTTTTTTAATATCTGGGTCGGGTCATGGGTCAGGGGTCCGCCCCACACAACGATGGATTACCACGTACCGTTAACATTTAAATGCAGTGAGCAATTGCACCCAAATGTCAGTGTTCATGGAGTCCAAAAGGGTCTATACTTGGATGTCTTGGGTTCAATTCGTTCGGGTAATTACGGTGGGGTCCAAAGTAATGTTGACACCCCCCGCTATTATATACATATATATGTTCTTTTATTTCCTTCTTTCATTTTACAATCACTTTGCCTTATTAAGTAAAGAAATTATTTATTTATTTCTCAATTGCTTTTATTCTTTCATAAGGACGTACTTTTGGGACGACCCAAGCCATATCCCAAAAAAGTAAATCACATTATGATATTTTATCTGCTAACAATATTTCAAGAAAGCATTAAATATTAGGGTTCTGCTAGTTCTGTGTTCAAGGAAATGGAAATGGCTGCTTGAAACGGATTTGGGCACCCACGCAGCTTTACCGGCGTTTGTATAAGCGGTAAAGTCCATTCGCCAGCTTTCCTCCGCTCTGAGAGGAGGAAAACCTGCATTTGCAGGTATACCGCTGATGGCAACATCGGTAAAGTCTCATTTGCAGCATTTCCTCCCCTCTAAGCGGAGGAAAACCTGCAAACGGACTCTCTTTTGGTTTTGCCCTTTTTTCACATCTTGGTAGGGTCACAGGTCGGGGCTTTGGTCAACACAATGATGGGTGGGCATGTATAATTTCATGTTTAAACGCAATACTGTCAAATCACACAGTAAATCAGTTGTTCGGTCATTTTACTTTACCGGTGAAGTAAAGTGAACGGTTAAATACAAAGAGAGAACAAGCGTAAAGGCTTGGCAAAGTCAAAAGGCGAGAGAGTAGTTCTTTGAGTTTTATCTTAAGAGGAGTTTTTCTTGTAAGGGTGCTCGTGGATAGGGCCGGCCCGCGTTGGGTCGGGTCGGGTCGGGCATGTGGTTTAGGTTATAATAGATGGGCCGTGTGCATAAATTTCTTTTTTTAAGTGGACTCAGCGGTTGGGATTCGGAATCCACGCCAGGCCCAAATATGCATATTTAACTGTAAGAGAGGGAGTTGTAATGGGGGGACTCAAACCCTGGACCTCTCACAGAAGGTGATATGACCGGACCGGTTGAGCTGGCCTAGGACATGGTAAGAAACTCACTTTCTTCATTGTATAAGTCGAACAAGGGTCGGGCTCGGGCTTCATCCCTTCGAGCCCGGCTGGGCTTAGCCAGGCTTAGGCTTCTCGTTAGGAAGTCGGGGCTGTTTTGGACATTCCTCGGCCTAGCCGGCCCGGTCGATGAACAGCCTGAGTTCTTCTTGTCTTTCAATGGCCCGAGAAAGTATATTTTCAACTCCTTTTTTTTTCTTCTTCTTCTTTTGTGACGAGGCAGAGGAGGCGATTCTCAATATTTAGAATTTTTTGATTTGACCCCTCTTTCTATTTCCTCTTGAGTTGGCTTTCACTTTACTTCCCTGGTAAAGTAAGTTCACGAAATATGAAGCGGTTAGTGAGCGAGTAGTGAGAAAATCGCGTGGCGTCCGCTTCTTATCATACCCTACGGTGAGAAATTAATGTCATCTGGGGTTTTGGGATCCGATCCTTACCGATGAAAAGTGTGCTTCGTGAGGGAATAGGTAGGGGCGGAATGGACGCTCTCGGATCCTGTACAGGATGGACTCCACACGAAAAAATTGATCCAGTACGGGCACGTATACATGAACTTAGGCTGAGTGTGGGCCAACCTCGCTCATTGATCTAGTCATAACAGGACCGCTTTCCATCACTAGGACAGGCATATCTCGGTCGGCGAAATGGTTTCTCGGTGTCTGATCAAGCCGAGCCAAACGCGTGTTTAGCCTTTTTTTGCCAAATCAAAAGTAAAGGCATTTAGACGGATGATGAATGAAAAATCATGACGCTCGATCTGCCAGAAGGATTATAGGTGGGCTGAGTCCGGTTGCCAGGCTAGAATAGCGAGTTTAAGTTGAAAAAAAGAGACTATATTTATAATACGGGTTGGATTCGTGGGGCATTGTACTGAGAATCCGGGGAAATTAAGTTTCCTTAATAGGGAGGATTTGTGTTTCACGATATATAGTTTCTCCAATTGCAGTGACGTGGATATGGGACCGACTGAATCCTCTATGTCAACCGCTACAGAGTAACCGTGCAACGCTTTCTCGGAACTACACCCTGGGGCCCACATATCTTTAATCCCGGCCATTCAGGATGAATCCCATCCCATCCAAGGATAAATCCTGAAGCTTGAGCCCGGAATGAGTAGGCTGTCATGCTTTCATTTCTTATATACAATATCATGCGTTCTGCATCTAAAAATAAAGAGGCTACCCGACATGTAGGTTCACCAATTATGTTTTGTTGCTGTATCATTGGTACGTGCCGCTCATGTTGGTCTCCGCGCCAAAGAGATCTTGATTATCAGATGAATGGGCTGCTTCATAAATTTAATGCTCCCCTAGTTACAGCATACCAAAAGGAGTGCCTCCTATATAGATTCCTCCATTTCATGTTTTAGGGTGAACATTAAGGCCCGCGTCAGCAGCCAAAGTCCGCTGCTGCGTTTTTTTTTCTTATTTTTTTCTTATCCGGCTCTCAGATCATCAGATGGAAGTTCAACTAGACATGGGCTACAGTAAGAAGTCCCGTCGATCAAAAAATGAGAAAAGAAAAAAGAAGAGAAAGAAATGCTTCACACATTGGTCAAGGTATTTTTTGGTAAGAAAAAAAAGTCATGGAAGGGGAATGGGTTCTTACTAAGGTGATCTTATTAATTGTGGACATGGTAAGATAAAGTAGTTCTTTTCCCTCTTCTTTTTAGTTGGGATATGACACAAAAATCAGATTGGGATTCTGGTCGTCTATAACAAATAGGTCTAACGGAGGCGAACATGCATCAAGTGGGTTGTGGGTTGGCCCTTTTGGGATTTAGGTTGAATCCAGCTGAATAAAGCTGAGTTTAGTCATTCTAGAAGTGGAGTGCACTTTAGTCATTTAACCGGTGTCCTTGCACGAAAAGTTGAAACCGAAGTTGCGGCTTCGGCGTTGGTGATTACGGCGGCAAAGTCGCAAAATGGTTTTGTTTTTGTTCCTTCTTTTTTTTTTTTTTTTTTTTTCTTTTTCATTTTTTTAATATCTGGGTCGGGTCATGGGTCAGGGGTCCGCCCCACACAACGATGGATTACCACGTACCGTTAACATTTAAATGCAGTGAGCCATTGCACCCAAATGTCAGTGTTCATGGAGTCCAAAAGGGTCTATACTTGGATGTCTTGGGTTCAATTCGTTCGGGTAATTACGGTGGGGTCCAAAGTAATGTTGACACCCCCCGCTATTATATACATATATATGTTCTTTTATTTCCTTCTTTCATTTTACAATCACTTTGCCTTATTAAGTAAAGAAATTATTTATTTATTTCTCAATTGCTTTTATTCTTTCATAAGGACGTACTTTTGGGACGACCCAAGCCATATCCCAAAAAAGTAAATCACATTATGATATTTTATCTGCTAACAATATTTCAAGAAAGCATTAAATATTAGGGTTCTGCTAGTTCTGTGTTCAAGGAAATGGAAATGGCTGCTTGAAACGGATTTGGGCACCCACGCAGCTTTACCGGCGTTTGTATAAGCGGTAAAGTCCATTCGCCAGCTTTCCTCCGCTCTGAGAGGAGGAAAACCTGCATTTGCAGGTATACCGCTGATGGCAACAGCGGTAAAGTCTCATTTGCAGCATTTCCTCCCCTCTAAGCGGAGGAAAACCTGCAAACGGACTCTCTTTTGGTTTTGCCCTTTTTTCACATCTTGGTAGGGTCACAGGTCGGGGCTTTGGTCAACACAATGATGGGTGGGCATGTATAATTTCATGTTTAAACGCAATACTGTCAAATCACACAGTAAATCAGTTGTTCGGTCATTTTACTTTACCGGTGAAGTAAAGTGAACGGTTAAATACAAAGAGAGAACAAGCGTAAAGGCTTGGCAAAGTCAAAAGGCGAGAGAGTAGTTCTTTGAGTTTTATCTTAAGAAGAGTTTTTCTTGTAAGGGTGCTCGTGGATAGGGCCGGCCCGCGTTGGGTCGGGTCGGGTCGGGCATGTGGTTTAGGTTATAATAGATGGGCCGTGTGCATAAATTTCTTTTTTTAAGTGGACTCAGCGGTTGGGATTCGGAATCCACGCCAGGCCCAAATATGCATATTTAACTGTAAGAGAGGGAGTTGTAATGGGGGGACTCAAACCCTGGACCTCTCACAGAAGGTGATATGACCGGACCGGTTGAGCTGGCCTAGGACATGGTAAGAAACTCACTTTCTTCATTGTATAAGTCGAACAAGGGTCGGGCTCGGGCTTCATCCCTTCGAGCCCGGCTGGGCTTAGCCAGGCTTAGGCTTCTCGTTAGGAAGTCGGGGCTGTTTTGGACATTCCTCGGCCTAGCCGGCCCGGTCGATGAACAGCCTGAGTTCTTCTTGTCTTTCAATGGCCCGAGAAAGTATATTTTCAACTCCTTTTTTTTTCTTCTTCTTCTTTTGTGACGAGGCAGAGGAGGCGATTCTCAATATTTAGAATTTTTTGATTTGACCCCTCTTTCTATTTCCTCTTGAGTTGGCTTTCACTTTACTTCCCTGGTAAAGTAAGTTCACGAAATATGAAGCGGTTAGTGAGCGAGTAGTGAGAAAATCGCGTGGCGTCCGCTTCTTATCATACCCTACGGTGAGAAATTAATGTCATCTGGGGTTTTGGGATCCGATCCTTACCGATGAAAAGTGTGCTTCGTGAGGGAATAGGTAGGGGCGGAATGGACGCTCTCGGATCCTGTACAGGATGGACTCCACACGAAAAAATTGATCCAGTACGGGCACGTATACATGAACTTAGGCTGAGTGTGGGCCAACCTCGCTCATTGATCTAGTCCTAACAGGACCGCTTTCCATCACTAGGACAGGCATATCTCGGTCGGCGAAATGGTTTCTCGGTGTCTGATCAAGCCGAGCCAAACGCGTGTTTAGCCTTTTTTTGCCAAATCAAAAGTAAAGGCATTTAGACGGATGATGAATGAAAAATCATGACGCTCGATCTGCCAGAAGGATTATAGGTGGGCTGAGTCCGGTTGCCAGGCTAGAATAGCGAGTTTAAGTTGAAAAAAAGAGACTATATTTATAATACGGGTTGGATTCGTGGGGCACTGTACTGAGAATCCGGGGAAATTAAGTTTCCTTAATAGGGAGGATTTGTGTTTCACGATATATAGTTTCTCCAATTGCAGTGACGTGGATATGGGACCGACTGAATCCTCTATGTCAACCGCTACAGAGTAACCGTGCAACACTTTCTCTGAACTACACCCTGGGGCCCACATATCTTTAATCCCGGCCATTCAGGATGAATCCCATCCCATCCAAGGATAAATCCTGAAGCTTGAGCCCGGAATGAGTAGGCTGTCATGCTTTCATTTCTTATATACAATATCATGCGTTCTGCATCTAAAAATAAAGAGGCTACCCGACATGTAGGTTCACCAATTATGTTTTGTTGCTGTATCATTGGTACGTGCCGCTCATGTTGGTCTCCGCGCCAAAGAGATCTTGATTATCAGATGAATGGGCTGCTTCATAAATTTAATGCTCCCCTAGTTACAGCATACCAAAAGGAGTGCCTCCTATATAGATTCCTCCATTTCATGTTTTAGGGTGAACATTAAGGCCCGCGTCAGCAGCCAAAGTCCGCTGCTGCGTTTTTTTTTCTTATTTTTTTCTTATCCGGCTCTCAGATCATCAGATGGAAGTTCAACTAGACATGGGCTACAGTAAGAAGTCCCGTCGATCAAAAAATGAGAAAAGAAAAAAGAAGAGAAAGAAATGCTTCACACATTGGTCAAGGTATTTTTTGGTAAGAAAAAAAAGTCATGGAAGGGGAATGGGTTCTTACTAAGGTGATCTTATTAATTGTGGACATGGTAAGATAAAGTAGTTCTTTTCCCTCTTCTTTTTAGTTGGGATATGACACAAAAATCAGATTGGGATTCTGGTCGTCTATAACAAATAGGTCTAACGGAGGCGAACATGCATCAAGTGGGTTGTGGGTTGGCCCTTTTGGGATTTAGGTTGAATCCAGCTGAATAAAGCTGAGTTTAGTCATTCTAGAAGTGGAGTGCACTTTAGTCATTTAACCGGTGTCCTTGCACGAAAAGTTGAAACCGAAGTTGCGGCTTCGGCGTTGGTGATTACGGCGGCAAAGTCGCAAAATGGTTTTGTTTTTGTTCCTTCTTTTTTTTTTTTTTTTTTTTTTCTTTTTCATTTTTTTAATATCTGGGTCGGGTCATGGGTCAGGGGTCCGCCCCACACAACGATGGATTACCACGTACCGTTAACATTTAAATGCAGTGAGCAATTGCACCCAAATGTCAGTGTTCATGGAGTCCAAAAGGGTCTATACTTGGATGTCTTGGGTTCAATTCGTTCGGGTAATTACGGTGGGGTCCAAAGTAATGTTGACACCCCCCGCTATTATATACATATATATGTTCTTTTATTTCCTTCTTTCATTTTACAATCACTTTGCCTTATTAAGTAAAGAAATTATTTATTTATTTCTCAATTGCTTTTATTCTTTCATAAGGACGTACTTTTGGGACGACCCAAGCCATATCCCAAAAAAGTAAATCACATTATGATATTTTATCTGCTAACAATATTTCAAGAAAGCATTAAATATTAGGGTTCTGCTAGTTCTGTGTTCAAGGAAATGGAAATGGCTGCTTGAAACGGATTTGGGCACCCACGCAGCTTTACCGGCGTTTGTATAAGCGGTAAAGTCCATTCGCCAGCTTTCCTCCGCTCTGAGAGGAGGAAAACCTGCATTTGCAGGTATACCGCTGATGGCAACAGCGGTAAAGTCTCATTTGCAGCATTTCCTCCCCTCTAAGCGGAGGAAAACCTGCAAACGGACTCTCTTTTGGTTTTGCCCTTTTTTCACATCTTGGTAGGGTCACAGGTCGGGGCTTTGTTCAACACAATGATGGGTGGGCATGTATAATTTCATGTTTAAACGCAATACTGTCAAATCACACAGTAAATCAGTTGTTCGGTCATTTTACTTTACCGGTGAAGTAAAGTGAACGGTTAAATACAAAGAGAGAACAAGCGTAAAGGCTTGGCAAAGTCAAAAGGCGAGAGAGTAGTTCTTTGAGTTTTATCTTAAGAGGAGTTTTTCTTGTAAGGGTGCTCGTGGATAGGGCCGGCCCGCGTTGGGTCGGGTCGGGTCGGGCATGTGGTTTAGGTTATAATAGATGGGCCGTGTGCATAAATTTCTTTTTTTAAGTGGACTCAGCGGTTGGGATTCGGAATCCACGCCAGGCCCAAATATGCATATTTAACTGTAAGAGAGGGAGTTGTAATGGGGGGACTCAAACCCTGGACCTCTCACAGAAGGTGATATGACCGGACCGGTTGAGCTGGCCTAGGACATGGTAAGAAACTCACTTTCTTCATTGTATAAGTCGAACAAGGGTCGGGCTCGGGCTTCATCCCTTCGAGCCCGGCTGGGCTTAGCCAGGCTTAGGCTTCTCGTTAGGAAGTCGGGGCTGTTTTGGACATTCCTCGGCCTAGCCGGCCCGGTCGATGAACAGCCTGAGTTCTTCTTGTCTTTCAATGGCCCGAGAAAGTATATTTTCAACTCCTTTTTTTTTCTTCTTCTTCTTTTGTGACGAGGCAGAGGAGGCGATTCTCAATATTTAGAATTTTTTGATTTGACCCCTCTTTCTATTTCCTCTTGAGTTGGCTTTCACTTTACTTCCCTGGTAAAGTAAGTTCACGAAATATGAAGCGGTTAGTGAGCGAGTAGTGAGAAAATCGCGTGGCGTCCGCTTCTTATCATACCCTACGGTGAGAAATTAATGTCATCTGGGGTTTTGGGATCCGATCCTTACCGATGAAAAGTGTGCTTCGTGAGGGAATAGGTAGGGGCGGAATGGACGCTCTCGGATCCTGTACAGGATGGACTCCACACGAAAAAATTGATCCAGTACGGGCACGTATACATGAACTTAGGCTGAGTGTGGGCCAACCTCGCTCATTGATCTAGTCCTAACAGGACCGCTTTCCATCACTAGGACAGGCATATCTCGGTCGGCGAAATGGTTTCTCGGTGTCTGATCAAGCCGAGCCAAACGCGTGTTTAGCCTTTTTTTGCCAAATCAAAAGTAAAGGCATTTAGACGGATGATGAATGAAAAATCATGACGCTCGATCTGCCAGAAGGATTATAGGTGGGCTGAGTCCGGTTGCCAGGCTAGAATAGCGAGTTTAAGTTGAAAAAAAGAGACTATATTTATAATACGGGTTGGATTCGTGGGGCACTGTACTGAGAATCCGGGGAAATTAAGTTTCCTTAATAGGGAGGATTTGTGTTTCACGATATATAGTTTCTCCAATTGCAGTGACGTGGATATGGGACCGACTGAATCCTCTATGTCAACCGCTACAGAGTAACCGTGCAACACTTTCTCTGAACTACACCCTGGGGCCCACATATCTTTAATCCCGGCCATTCAGGATGAATCCCATCCCATCCAAGGATAAATCCTGAAGCTTGAGCCCGGAATGAGTAGGCTGTCATGCTTTCATTTCTTATATACAATATCATGCGTTCTGCATCTAAAAATAAAGAGGCTACCCGACATGTAGGTTCACCAATTATGTTTTGCTGCTGTATCATTGGTACGTGCCGCTCATGTTGGTCTCCGCGCCAAAGAGATCTTGATTATCAGATGAATGGGCTGCTTCATAAATTTAATGCTCCCCTAGTTACAGCATACCAAAAGGAGTGCCTCCTATATAGATTCCTCCATTTCATGTTTTAGGGTGAACATTAAGGCCCGCGTCAGCAGCCAAAGTCCGCTGCTGCGTTTTTTTTTCTTATTTTTTTCTTATCCGGCTCTCAGATCATCAGATGGAAGTTCAACTAGACATGGGCTACAGTAAGAAGTCCCGTCGATCAAAAAATGAGAAAAGAAAAAAGAAGAGAAAGAAATGCTTCACACATTGGTCAAGGTATTTTTTGGTAAGAAAAAAAAGTCATGGAAGGGGAATGGGTTCTTACTAAGGTGATCTTATTAATTGTGGACATGGTAAGATAAAGTAGTTCTTTTCCCTCTTCTTTTTAGTTGGGATATGACACAAAAATCAGATTGGGATTCTGGTCGTCTATAACAAATAGGTCTAACGGAGGCGAACATGCATCAAGTGGGTTGTGGGTTGGCCCTTTTGGGATTTAGGTTGAATCCAGCTGAATAAAGCTGAGTTTAGTCATTCTAGAAGTGGAGTGCACTTTAGTCATTTAACCGGTGTCCTTGCACGAAAAGTTGAAACCGAAGTTGCGGCTTCGGCGTTGGTGATTACGGCGGCAAAGTCGCAAAATGGTTTTGTTTTTGTTCCTTCTTTTTTTTTTTTTTTTTTTTTCTTTTTCATTTTTTTAATATCTGGGTCGGGTCATGGGTCAGGGGTCCGCCCCACACAACGATGGATTACCACGTACCGTTAACATTTAAATGCAGTGAGCCATTGCACCCAAATGTCAGTGTTCATGGAGTCCAAAAGGGTCTATACTTGGATGTCTTGGGTTCAATTCGTTCGGGTAATTACGGTGGGGTCCAAAGTAATGTTGACACCCCCCGCTATTATATACATATATATGTTCTTTTATTTCCTTCTTTCATTTTACAATCACTTTGCCTTATTAAGTAAAGAAATTATTTATTTATTTCTCAATTGCTTTTATTCTTTCATAAGGACGTACTTTTGGGACGACCCAAGCCATATCCCAAAAAAGTAAATCACATTATGATATTTTATCTGCTAACAATATTTCAAGAAAGCATTAAATATTAGGGTTCTGCTAGTTCTGTGTTCAAGGAAATGGAAATGGCTGCTTGAAACGGATTTGGGCACCCACGCAGCTTTACCGGCGTTTGTATAAGCGGTAAAGTCCATTCGCCAGCTTTCCTCCGCTCTGAGAGGAGGAAAACCTGCATTTGCAGGTATACCGCTGATGGCAACAGCGGTAAAGTCTCATTTGCAGCATTTCCTCCCCTCTAAGCGGAGGAAAACCTGCAAACGGACTCTCTTTTGGTTTTGCCCTTTTTTCACATCTTGGTAGGGTCACAGGTCGGGGCTTTGGTCAACACAATGATGGGTGGGCATGTATAATTTCATGTTTAAACGCAATACTGTCAAATCACACAGTAAATCAGTTGTTCGGTCATTTTACTTTACCGGTGAAGTAAAGTGAACGGTTAAATACAAAGAGAGAACAAGCGTAAAGGCTTGGCAAAGTCAAAAGGCGAGAGAGTAGTTCTTTGAGTTTTATCTTAAGAAGAGTTTTTCTTGTAAGGGTGCTCGTGGATAGGGCCGGCCCGCGTTGGGTCGGGTCGGGTCGGGCATGTGGTTTAGGTTATAATAGATGGGCCGTGTGCATAAATTTCTTTTTTTAAGTGGACTCAGCGGTTGGGATTCGGAATCCACGCCAGGCCCAAATATGCATATTTAACTGTAAGAGAGGGAGTTGTAATGGGGGGACTCAAACCCTGGACCTCTCACAGAAGGTGATATGACCGGACCGGTTGAGCTGGCCTAGGACATGGTAAGAAACTCACTTTCTTCATTGTATAAGTCGAACAAGGGTCGGGCTCGGGCTTCATCCCTTCGAGCCCGGCTGGGCTTAGCCAGGCTTAGGCTTCTCGTTAGGAAGTCGGGGCTGTTTTGGACATTCCTCGGCCTAGCCGGCCCGGTCGATGAACAGCCTGAGTTCTTCTTGTCTTTCAATGGCCCGAGAAAGTATATTTTCAACTCCTTTTTTTTTCTTCTTCTTCTTTTGTGACGAGGCAGAGGAGGCGATTCTCAATATTTAGAATTTTTTGATTTGACCCCTCTTTCTATTTCCTCTTGAGTTGGCTTTCACTTTACTTCCCTGGTAAAGTAAGTTCACGAAATATGAAGCGGTTAGTGAGCGAGTAGTGAGAAAATCGCGTGGCGTCCGCTTCTTATCATACCCTACGGTGAGAAATTAATGTCATCTGGGGTTTTGGGATCCGATCCTTACCGATGAAAAGTGTGCTTCGTGAGGGAATAGGTAGGGGCGGAATGGACGCTCTCGGATCCTGTACAGGATGGACTCCACACGAAAAAATTGATCCAGTACGGGCACGTATACATGAACTTAGGCTGAGTGTGGGCCAACCTCGCTCATTGATCTAGTCCTAACAGGACCGCTTTCCATCACTAGGACAGGCATATCTCGGTCGGCGAAATGGTTTCTCGGTGTCTGATCAAGCCGAGCCAAACGCGTGTTTAGCCTTTTTTTGCCAAATCAAAAGTAAAGGCATTTAGACGGATGATGAATGAAAAATCATGACGCTCGATCTGCCAGAAGGATTATAGGTGGGCTGAGTCCGGTTGCCAGGCTAGAATAGCGAGTTTAAGTTGAAAAAAAGAGACTATATTTATAATACGGGTTGGATTCGTGGGGCACTGTACTGAGAATCCGGGGAAATTAAGTTTCCTTAATAGGGAGGATTTGTGTTTCACGATATATAGTTTCTCCAATTGCAGTGACGTGGATATGGGACCGACTGAATCCTCTATGTCAACCGCTACAGAGTAACCGTGCAACACTTTCTCTGAACTACACCCTGGGGCCCACATATCTTTAATCCCGGCCATTCAGGATGAATCCCATCCCATCCAAGGATAAATCCTGAAGCTTGAGCCCGGAATGAGTAGGCTGTCATGCTTTCATTTCTTATATACAATATCATGCGTTCTGCATCTAAAAATAAAGAGGCTACCCGACATGTAGGTTCACCAATTATGTTTTGTTGCTGTATCATTGGTACGTGCCGCTCATGTTGGTCTCCGCGCCAAAGAGATCTTGATTATCAGATGAATGGGCTGCTTCATAAATTTAATGCTCCCCTAGTTACAGCATACCAAAAGGAGTGCCTCCTATATAGATTCCTCCATTTCATGTTTTAGGGTGAACATTAAGGCCCGCGTCAGCAGCCAAAGTCCGCTGCTGCGTTTTTTTTTCTTATTTTTTTCTTATCCGGCTCTCAGATCATCAGATGGAAGTTCAACTAGACATGGGCTACAGTAAGAAGTCCCGTCGATCAAAAAATGAGAAAAGAAAAAAGAAGAGAAAGAAATGCTTCACACATTGGTCAAGGTATTTTTTGGTAAGAAAAAAAAGTCATGGAAGGGGAATGGGTTCTTACTAAGGTGATCTTATTAATTGTGGACATGGTAAGATAAAGTAGTTCTTTTCCCTCTTCTTTTTAGTTGGGATATGACACAAAAATCAGATTGGGATTCTGGTCGTCTATAACAAATAGGTCTAACGGAGGCGAACATGCATCAAGTGGGTTGTGGGTTGGCCCTTTTGGGATTTAGGTTGAATCCAGCTGAATAAAGCTGAGTTTAGTCATTCTAGAAGTGGAGTGCACTTTAGTCATTTAACCGGTGTCCTTGCACGAAAAGTTGAAACCGAAGTTGCGGCTTCGGCGTTGGTGATTACGGCGGCAAAGTCGCAAAATGGTTTTGTTTTTGTTCCTTCTTTTTTTTTTTTTTTTTTTTTTCTTTTTCATTTTTTTAATATCTGGGTCGGGTCATGGGTCAGGGGTCCGCCCCACACAACGATGGATTACCACGTACCGTTAACATTTAAATGCAGTGAGCAATTGCACCCAAATGTCAGTGTTCATGGAGTCCAAAAGGGTCTATACTTGGATGTCTTGGGTTCAATTCGTTCGGGTAATTACGGTGGGGTCCAAAGTAATGTTGACACCCCCCGCTATTATATACATATATATGTTCTTTTATTTCCTTCTTTCATTTTACAATCACTTTGCCTTATTAAGTAAAGAAATTATTTATTTATTTCTCAATTGCTTTTATTCTTTCATAAGGACGTACTTTTGGGACGACCCAAGCCATATCCCAAAAAAGTAAATCACATTATGATATTTTATCTGCTAACAATATTTCAAGAAAGCATTAAATATTAGGGTTCTGCTAGTTCTGTGTTCAAGGAAATGGAAATGGCTGCTTGAAACGGATTTGGGCACCCACGCAGCTTTACCGGCGTTTGTATAAGCGGTAAAGTCCATTCGCCAGCTTTCCTCCGCTCTGAGAGGAGGAAAACCTGCATTTGCAGGTATACCGCTGATGGCAACAGCGGTAAAGTCTCATTTGCAGCATTTCCTCCCCTCTAAGCGGAGGAAAACCTGCAAACGGACTCTCTTTTGGTTTTGCCCTTTTTTCACATCTTGGTAGGGTCACAGGTCGGGGCTTTGTTCAACACAATGATGGGTGGGCATGTATAATTTCATGTTTAAACGCAATACTGTCAAATCACACAGTAAATCAGTTGTTCGGTCATTTTACTTTACCGGTGAAGTAAAGTGAACGGTTAAATACAAAGAGAGAACAAGCGTAAAGGCTTGGCAAAGTCAAAAGGCGAGAGAGTAGTTCTTTGAGTTTTATCTTAAGAGGAGTTTTTCTTGTAAGGGTGCTCGTGGATAGGGCCGGCCCGCGTTGGGTCGGGTCGGGTCGGGCATGTGGTTTAGGTTATAATAGATGGGCCGTGTGCATAAATTTCTTTTTTTAAGTGGACTCAGCGGTTGGGATTCGGAATCCACGCCAGGCCCAAATATGCATATTTAACTGTAAGAGAGGGAGTTGTAATGGGGGGACTCAAACCCTGGACCTCTCACAGAAGGTGATATGACCGGACCGGTTGAGCTGGCCTAGGACATGGTAAGAAACTCACTTTCTTCATTGTATAAGTCGAACAAGGGTCGGGCTCGGGCTTCATCCCTTCGAGCCCGGCTGGGCTTAGCCAGGCTTAGGCTTCTCGTTAGGAAGTCGGGGCTGTTTTGGACATTCCTCGGCCTAGCCGGCCCGGTCGATGAACAGCCTGAGTTCTTCTTGTCTTTCAATGGCCCGAGAAAGTATATTTTCAACTCCTTTTTTTTTCTTCTTCTTCTTTTGTGACGAGGCAGAGGAGGCGATTCTCAATATTTAGAATTTTTTGATTTGACCCCTCTTTCTATTTCCTCTTGAGTTGGCTTTCACTTTACTTCCCTGGTAAAGTAAGTTCACGAAATATGAAGCGGTTAGTGAGCGAGTAGTGAGAAAATCGCGTGGCGTCCGCTTCTTATCATACCCTACGGTGAGAAATTAATGTCATCTGGGGTTTTGGGATCCGATCCTTACCGATGAAAAGTGTGCTTCGTGAGGGAATAGGTAGGGGCGGAATGGACGCTCTCGGATCCTGTACAGGATGGACTCCACACGAAAAAATTGATCCAGTACGGGCACGTATACATGAACTTAGGCTGAGTGTGGGCCAACCTCGCTCATTGATCTAGTCCTAACAGGACCGCTTTCCATCACTAGGACAGGCATATCTCGGTCGGCGAAATGGTTTCTCGGTGTCTGATCAAGCCGAGCCAAACGCGTGTTTAGCCTTTTTTTGCCAAATCAAAAGTAAAGGCATTTAGACGGATGATGAATGAAAAATCATGACGCTCGATCTGCCAGAAGGATTATAGGTGGGCTGAGTCCGGTTGCCAGGCTAGAATAGCGAGTTTAAGTTGAAAAAAAGAGACTATATTTATAATACGGGTTGGATTCGTGGGGCACTGTACTGAGAATCCGGGGAAATTAAGTTTCCTTAATAGGGAGGATTTGTGTTTCACGATATATAGTTTCTCCAATTGCAGTGACGTGGATATGGGACCGACTGAATCCTCTATGTCAACCGCTACAGAGTAACCGTGCAACACTTTCTCTGAACTACACCCTGGGGCCCACATATCTTTAATCCCGGCCATTCAGGATGAATCCCATCCCATCCAAGGATAAATCCTGAAGCTTGAGCCCGGAATGAGTAGGCTGTCATGCTTTCATTTCTTATATACAATATCATGCGTTCTGCATCTAAAAATAAAGAGGCTACCCGACATGTAGGTTCACCAATTATGTTTTGCTGCTGTATCATTGGTACGTGCCGCTCATGTTGGTCTCCGCGCCAAAGAGATCTTGATTATCAGATGAATGGGCTGCTTCATAAATTTAATGCTCCCCTAGTTACAGCATACCAAAAGGAGTGCCTCCTATATAGATTCCTCCATTTCATGTTTTAGGGTGAACATTAAGGCCCGCGTCAGCAGCCAAAGTCCGCTGCTGCGTTTTTTTTTCTTATTTTTTTCTTATCCGGCTCTCAGATCATCAGATGGAAGTTCAACTAGACATGGGCTACAGTAAGAAGTCCCGTCGATCAAAAAATGAGAAAAGAAAAAAGAAGAGAAAGAAATGCTTCACACATTGGTCAAGGTATTTTTTGGTAAGAAAAAAAAGTCATGGAAGGGGAATGGGTTCTTACTAAGGTGATCTTATTAATTGTGGACATGGTAAGATAAAGTAGTTCTTTTCCCTCTTCTTTTTAGTTGGGATATGACACAAAAATCAGATTGGGATTCTGGTCGTCTATAACAAATAGGTCTAACGGAGGCGAACATGCATCAAGTGGGTTGTGGGTTGGCCCTTTTGGGATTTAGGTTGAATCCAGCTGAATAAAGCTGAGTTTAGTCATTCTAGAAGTGGAGTGCACTTTAGTCATTTAACCGGTGTCCTTGCACGAAAAGTTGAAACCGAAGTTGCGGCTTCGGCGTTGGTGATTACGGCGGCAAAGTCGCAAAATGGTTTTGTTTTTGTTCCTTCTTTTTTTTTTTTTTTTTTTTTCTTTTTCATTTTTTTAATATCTGGGTCGGGTCATGGGTCAGGGGTCCGCCCCACACAACGATGGATTACCACGTACCGTTAACATTTAAATGCAGTGAGCCATTGCACCCAAATGTCAGTGTTCATGGAGTCCAAAAGGGTCTATACTTGGATGTCTTGGGTTCAATTCGTTCGGGTAATTACGGTGGGGTCCAAAGTAATGTTGACACCCCCCGCTATTATATACATATATATGTTCTTTTATTTCCTTCTTTCATTTTACAATCACTTTGCCTTATTAAGTAAAGAAATTATTTATTTATTTCTCAATTGCTTTTATTCTTTCATAAGGACGTACTTTTGGGACGACCCAAGCCATATCCCAAAAAAGTAAATCACATTATGATATTTTATCTGCTAACAATATTTCAAGAAAGCATTAAATATTAGGGTTCTGCTAGTTCTGTGTTCAAGGAAATGGAAATGGCTGCTTGAAACGGATTTGGGCACCCACGCAGCTTTACCGGCGTTTGTATAAGCGGTAAAGTCCATTCGCCAGCTTTCCTCCGCTCTGAGAGGAGGAAAACCTGCATTTGCAGGTATACCGCTGATGGCAACAGCGGTAAAGTCTCATTTGCAGCATTTCCTCCCCTCTAAGCGGAGGAAAACCTGCAAACGGACTCTCTTTTGGTTTTGCCCTTTTTTCACATCTTGGTAGGGTCACAGGTCGGGGCTTTGGTCAACACAATGATGGGTGGGCATGTATAATTTCATGTTTAAACGCAATACTGTCAAATCACACAGTAAATCAGTTGTTCGGTCATTTTACTTTACCGGTGAAGTAAAGTGAACGGTTAAATACAAAGAGAGAACAAGCGTAAAGGCTTGGCAAAGTCAAAAGGCGAGAGAGTAGTTCTTTGAGTTTTATCTTAAGAAGAGTTTTTCTTGTAAGGGTGCTCGTGGATAGGGCCGGCCCGCGTTGGGTCGGGTCGGGTCGGGCATGTGGTTTAGGTTATAATAGATGGGCCGTGTGCATAAATTTCTTTTTTTAAGTGGACTCAGCGGTTGGGATTCGGAATCCACGCCAGGCCCAAATATGCATATTTAACTGTAAGAGAGGGAGTTGTAATGGGGGGACTCAAACCCTGGACCTCTCACAGAAGGTGATATGACCGGACCGGTTGAGCTGGCCTAGGACATGGTAAGAAACTCACTTTCTTCATTGTATAAGTCGAACAAGGGTCGGGCTCGGGCTTCATCCCTTCGAGCCCGGCTGGGCTTAGCCAGGCTTAGGCTTCTCGTTAGGAAGTCGGGGCTGTTTTGGACATTCCTCGGCCTAGCCGGCCCGGTCGATGAACAGCCTGAGTTCTTCTTGTCTTTCAATGGCCCGAGAAAGTATATTTTCAACTCCTTTTTTTTTCTTCTTCTTCTTTTGTGACGAGGCAGAGGAGGCGATTCTCAATATTTAGAATTTTTTGATTTGACCCCTCTTTCTATTTCCTCTTGAGTTGGCTTTCACTTTACTTCCCTGGTAAAGTAAGTTCACGAAATATGAAGCGGTTAGTGAGCGAGTAGTGAGAAAATCGCGTGGCGTCCGCTTCTTATCATACCCTACGGTGAGAAATTAATGTCATCTGGGGTTTTGGGATCCGATCCTTACCGATGAAAAGTGTGCTTCGTGAGGGAATAGGTAGGGGCGGAATGGACGCTCTCGGATCCTGTACAGGATGGACTCCACACGAAAAAATTGATCCAGTACGGGCACGTATACATGAACTTAGGCTGAGTGTGGGCCAACCTCGCTCATTGATCTAGTCCTAACAGGACCGCTTTCCATCACTAGGACAGGCATATCTCGGTCGGCGAAATGGTTTCTCGGTGTCTGATCA
Source organism: Persea americana (assembly GCA_029852735.1). Classification (NCBI taxonomy): domain Eukaryota; kingdom Viridiplantae; phylum Streptophyta; class Magnoliopsida; order Laurales; family Lauraceae; genus Persea; species Persea americana. The sequence goes on along the minus strand of CM056813.1, from coordinate 8,641,909 downwards.
AGCCGAGCCAAACGCGTGTTTAGCCTTTTTTTGCCAAATCAAAAGTAAAGGCATTTAGACGGATGATGAATGAAAAATCATGACGCTCGATCTGCCAGAAGGATTATAGGTGGGCTGAGTCCGGTTGCCAGGCTAGAATAGCGAGTTTAAGTTGAAAAAAAGAGACTATATTTATAATACGGGTTGGATTCGTGGGGCACTGTACTGAGAATCCGGGGAAATTAAGTTTCCTTAATAGGGAGGATTTGTGTTTCACGATATATAGTTTCTCCAATTGCAGTGACGTGGATATGGGACCGACTGAATCCTCTATGTCAACCGCTACAGAGTAACCGTGCAACACTTTCTCTGAACTACACACTGGGGCCCACATATCTTTAATCCCGGCCATTCAGGATGAATCCCATCCCATCCAAGGATAAATCCTGAAGCTTGAGCCCGGAATGAGTAGGCTGTCATGCTTTCATTTCTTATATACAATATCATGCGTTCTGCATCTAAAAATAAAGAGGCTACCCGACATGTAGGTTCACCAATTATGTTTTGTTGCTGTATCATTGGTACGTGCCGCTCATGTTGGTCTCCGCGCCAAAGAGATCTTGATTATCAGATGAATGGGCTGCTTCATAAATTTAATGCTCCCCTAGTTACAGCATACCAAAAGGAGTGCCTCCTATATAGATTCCTCCATTTCATGTTTTAGGGTGAACATTAAGGCCCGCGTCAGCAGCCAAAGTCCGCTGCTGCGTTTTTTTTTCTTATTTTTTTCTTATCCGGCTCTCAGATCATCAGATGGAAGTTCAACTAGACATGGGCTACAGTAAGAAGTCCCGTCGATCAAAAAATGAGAAAAGAAAAAAGAAGAGAAAGAAATGCTTCACACATTGGTCAAGGTATTTTTTGGTAAGAAAAAAAAGTCATGGAAGGGGAATGGGTTCTTACTAAGGTGATCTTATTAATTGTGGACATGGTAAGATAAAGTAGTTCTTTTCCCTCTTCTTTTTAGTTGGGATATGACACAAAAATCAGATTGGGATTCTGGTCGTCTATAACAAATAGGTCTAACGGAGGCGAACATGCATCAAGTGGGTTGTGGGTTGGCCCTTTTGGGATTTAGGTTGAATCCAGCTGAATAAAGCTGAGTTTAGTCATTCTAGAAGTGGAGTGCACTTTAGTCATTTAACCGGTGTCCTTGCACGAAAAGTTGAAACCGAAGTTGCGGCTTCGGCGTTGGTGATTACGGCGGCAAAGTCGCAAAATGGTTTTGTTTTTGTTCCTTCTTTTTTTTTTTTTTTTTTTTTCTTTTTCATTTTTTTAATATCTGGGTCGGGTCATGGGTCAGGGGTCCGCCCCACACAACGATGGATTACCACGTACCGTTAACATTTAAATGCAGTGAGCAATTGCACCCAAATGTCAGTGTTCATGGAGTCCAAAAGGGTCTATACTTGGATGTCTTGGGTTCAATTCGTTCGGGTAATTACGGTGGGGTCCAAAGTAATGTTGACACCCCCCGCTATTATATACATATATATGTTCTTTTATTTCCTTCTTTCATTTTACAATCACTTTGCCTTATTAAGTAAAGAAATTATTTATTTATTTCTCAATTGCTTTTATTCTTTCATAAGGACGTACTTTTGGGACGACCCAAGCCATATCCCAAAAAAGTAAATCACATTATGATATTTTATCTGCTAACAATATTTCAAGAAAGCATTAAATATTAGGGTTCTGCTAGTTCTGTGTTCAAGGAAATGGAAATGGCTGCTTGAAACGGATTTGGGCACCCACGCAGCTTTACCGGCGTTTGTATAAGCGGTAAAGTCCATTCGCCAGCTTTCCTCCGCTCTGAGAGGAGGAAAACCTGCATTTGCAGGTATACCGCTGATGGCAACAGCGGTAAAGTCTCATTTGCAGCATTTCCTCCCCTCTAAGCGGAGGAAAACCTGCAAACGGACTCTCTTTTGGTTTTGCCCTTTTTTCACATCTTGGTAGGGTCACAGGTCGGGGCTTTGTTCAACACAATGATGGGTGGGCATGTATAATTTCATGTTTAAACGCAATACTGTCAAATCACACAGTAAATCAGTTGTTCGGTCATTTTACTTTACCGGTGAAGTAAAGTGAACGGTTAAATACAAAGAGAGAACAAGCGTAAAGGCTTGGCAAAGTCAAAAGGCGAGAGAGTAGTTCTTTGAGTTTTATCTTAAGAGGAGTTTTTCTTGTAAGGGTGCTCGTGGATAGGGCCGGCCCGCGTTGGGTCGGGTCGGGTCGGGCATGTGGTTTAGGTTATAATAGATGGGCCGTGTGCATAAATTTCTTTTTTTAAGTGGACTCAGCGGTTGGGATTCGGAATCCACGCCAGGCCCAAATATGCATATTTAACTGTAAGAGAGGGAGTTGTAATGGGGGGACTCAAACCCTGGACCTCTCACAGAAGGTGATATGACCGGACCGGTTGAGCTGGCCTAGGACATGGTAAGAAACTCACTTTCTTCATTGTATAAGTCGAACAAGGGTCGGGCTCGGGCTTCATCCCTTCGAGCCCGGCTGGGCTTAGCCAGGCTTAGGCTTCTCGTTAGGAAGTCGGGGCTGTTTTGGACATTCCTCGGCCTAGCCGGCCCGGTCGATGAACAGCCTGAGTTCTTCTTGTCTTTCAATGGCCCGAGAAAGTATATTTTCAACTCCTTTTTTTTTCTTCTTCTTCTTTTGTGACGAGGCAGAGGAGGCGATTCTCAATATTTAGAATTTTTTGATTTGACCCCTCTTTCTATTTCCTCTTGAGTTGGCTTTCACTTTACTTCCCTGGTAAAGTAAGTTCACGAAATATGAAGCGGTTAGTGAGCGAGTAGTGAGAAAATCGCGTGGCGTCCGCTTCTTATCATACCCTACGGTGAGAAATTAATGTCATCTGGGGTTTTGGGATCCGATCCTTACCGATGAAAAGTGTGCTTCGTGAGGGAATAGGTAGGGGCGGAATGGACGCTCTCGGATCCTGTACAGGATGGACTCCACACGAAAAAATTGATCCAGTACGGGCACGTATACATGAGCTTAGGCTGAGTGTGGGCCAACCTCGCTCATTGATCTAGTCCTAACAGGACCGCTTTCCATCACTAGGACAGGCATATCTCGGTCGGCGAAATGGTTTCTCGGTGTCTGATCAAGCCGAGCCAAACGCGTGTTTAGCCTTTTTTTGCCAAATCAAAAGTAAAGGCATTTAGACGGATGATGAATGAAAAATCATGACGCTCGATCTGCCAGAAGGATTATAGGTGGGCTGAGTCCGGTTGCCAGGCTAGAATAGCGAGTTTAAGTTGAAAAAAAGAGACTATATTTATAATACGGGTTGGATTCGTGGGGCACTGTACTGAGAATCCGGGGAAATTAAGTTTCCTTAATAGGGAGGATTTGTGTTTCACGATATATAGTTTCTCCAATTGCAGTGACGTGGATATGGGACCGACTGAATCCTCTATGTCAACCGCTACAGAGTAACCGTGCAACACTTTCTCTGAACTACACCCTGGGGCCCACATATCTTTAATCCCGGCCATTCAGGATGAATCCCATCCCATCCAAGGATAAATCCTGAAGCTTGAGCCCGGAATGAGTAGGCTGTCATGCTTTCATTTCTTATATACAATATCATGCGGTCTGCATCTAAAAATAAAGAGGCTACCCGACATGTAGGTTCACCAATTATGTTTTGTTGCTGTATCATTGGTACGTGCCGCTCATGTTGGTCTCCGCGCCAAAGAGATCTTGATTATCAGATGAATGGGCTGCTTCATAAATTTAATGCTCCCCTAGTTACAGCATACCAAAAGGAGTGCCTCCTATATAGATTCCTCCATTTCATGTTTTAGGGTGAACATTAAGGCCCGCGTCAGCAGCCAAAGTCCGCTGCTGCGTTTTTTTTTCTTATTTTTTTCTTATCCGGCTCTCAGATCATCAGATGGAAGTTCAACTAGACATGGGCTACAGTAAGAAGTCCCGTCGATCAAAAAATGAGAAAAGAAAAAAGAAGAGAAAGAAATGCTTCACACATTGGTCAAGGTATTTTTTGGTAAGAAAAAAAAGTCATGGAAGGGGAATGGGTTCTTACTAAGGTGATCTTATTAATTGTGGACATGGTAAGATAAAGTAGTTCTTTTCCCTCTTCTTTTTAGTTGGGATATGACACAAAAATCAGATTGGGATTCTGGTCGTCTATAACAAATAGGTCTAACGGAGGCGAACATGCATCAAGTGGGTTGTGGGTTGGCCCTTTTGGGATTTAGGTTGAATCCAGCTGAATAAAGCTGAGTTTAGTCATTCTAGAAGTGGAGTGCACTTTAGTCATTTAACCGGTGTCCTTGCACGAAAAGTTGAAACCGAAGTTGCGGCTTCGGCGTTGGTGATTACGGCGGCAAAGTCGCAAAATGGTTTTGTTTTTGTTCCTTCTTTTTTTTTTTTTTTTTTTTTCTTTTTCATTTTTTTAATATCTGGGTCGGGTCATGGGTCAGGGGTCCGCCCCACACAACGATGGATTACCACGTACCGTTAACATTTAAATGCAGTGAGCAATTGCACCCAAATGTCAGTGTTCATGGAGTCCAAAAGGGTCTATACTTGGATGTCTTGGGTTCAATTCGTTCGGGTAATTACGGTGGGGTCCAAAGTAATGTTGACACCCCCCGCTATTATATACATATATATGTTCTTTTATTTCCTTCTTTCATTTTACAATCACTTTGCCTTATTAAGTAAAGAAATTATTTATTTATTTCTCAATTGCTTTTATTCTTTCATAAGGACGTACTTTTGGGACGACCCAAGCCATATCCCAAAAAAGTAAATCACATTATGATATTTTATCTGCTAACAATATTTTAAGAAAGCATTAAATATTAGGGTTCTGCTAGTTCTGTGTTCAAGGAAATGGAAATGGCTGCTTGAAACGGATTTGGGCACCCACGCAGCTTTACCGGCGTTTGTATAAGCGGTAAAGTCCATTCGCCAGCTTTCCTCCGCTCTGAGAGGAGGAAAACCTGCATTTGCAGGTATACCGCTGATGGCAACAGCGGTAAAGTCTCATTTGCAGCATTTCCTCCCCTCTAAGCGGAGGAAAACCTGCAAACGGACTCTCTTTTGGTTTTGCCCTTTTTTCACATCTTGGTAGGGTCACAGGTCGGGGCTTTGGTCAACACAATGATGGGTGGGCATGTATAATTTCATGTTTAAACGCAATACTGTCAAATCACACAGTAAATCAGTTGTTCGGTCATTTTACTTTACCGGTGAAGTAAAGTGAACGGTTAAATACAAAGAGAGAACAAGCGTAAAGGCTTGGCAAAGTCAAAAGGCGAGAGAGTAGTTCTTTGAGTTTTATCTTAAGAGGAGTTTTTCTTGTAAGGGTGCTCGTGGATAGGGCCGGCCCGCGTTGGGTCGGGTCGGGTCGGGCATGTGGTTTAGGTTATAATAGATGGGCCGTGTGCATAAATTTCTTTTTTTAAGTGGACTCAGCGGTTGGGATTCGGAATCCACGCCAGGCCCAAATATGCATATTTAACTGTAAGAGAGGGAGTTGTAATGGGGGGACTCAAACCCTGGACCTCTCACAGAAGGTGATATGACCGGACCGGTTGAGCTGGCCTAGGACATGGTAAGAAACTCACTTTCTTCATTGTATAAGTCGAACAAGGGTCGGGCTCGGGCTTCATCCCTTCGAGCCCGGCTGGGCTTAGCCAGGCTTAGGCTTCTCGTTAGGAAGTCGGGGCTGTTTTGGACATTCCTCGGCCTAGCCGGCCCGGTCGATGAACAGCCTGAGTTCTTCTTGTCTTTCAATGGCCCGAGAAAGTATATTTTCAACTCCTTTTTTTTTCTTCTTCTTCTTTTGTGACGAGGCAGAGGAGGCGATTCTCAATATTTAGAATTTTTTGATTTGACCCCTCTTTCTATTTCCTCTTGAGTTGGCTTTCACTTTACTTCCCTGGTAAAGTAAGTTCACGAAATATGAAGCGGTTAGTGAGCGAGTAGTGAGAAAATCGCGTGGCGTCCGCTTCTTATCATACCCTACGGTGAGAAATTAATGTCATCTGGGGTTTTGGGATCCGATCCTTACCGATGAAAAGTGTGCTTCGTGAGGGAATAGGTAGGGGCGGAATGGACGCTCTCGGATCCTGTACAGGATGGACTCCACACGAAAAAATTGATCCAGTACGGGCACGTATACATGAGCTTAGGCTGAGTGTGGGCCAACCTCGCTCATTGATCTAGTCCTAACAGGACCGCTTTCCATCACTAGGACAGGCATATCTCGGTCGGCGAAATGGTTTCTCGGTGTCTGATCAAGCCGAGCCAAACGCGTGTTTAGCCTTTTTTTGCCAAATCAAAAGTAAAGGCATTTAGACGGATGATGAATGAAAAATCATGACGCTCGATCTGCCAGAAGGATTATAGGTGGGCTGAGTCCGGTTGCCAGGCTAGAATAGCGAGTTTAAGTTGAAAAAAAGAGACTATATTTATAATACGGGTTGGATTCGTGGGGCACTGTACTGAGAATCCGGGGAAATTAAGTTTCCTTAATAGGGAGGATTTGTGTTTCACGATATATAGTTTCTCCAATTGCAGTGACGTGGATATGGGACCGACTGAATCCTCTATGTCAACCGCTACAGAGTAACCGTGCAACACTTTCTCTGAACTACACCCTGGGGCCCACATATCTTTAATCCCGGCCATTCAGGATGAATCCCATCCCATCCAAGGATAAATCCTGAAGCTTGAGCCCGGAATGAGTAGGCTGTCATGCTTTCATTTCTTATATACAATATCATGCGTTCTGCATCTAAAAATAAAGAGGCTACCCGACATGTAGGTTCACCAATTATGTTTTGTTGCTGTATCATTGGTACGTGCCGCTCATGTTGGTCTCCGCGCCAAAGAGATCTTGATTATCAGATGAATGGGCTGCTTCATAAATTTAATGCTCCCCTAGTTACAGCATACCAAAAGGAGTGCCTCCTATATAGATTCCTCCATTTCATGTTTTAGGGTGAACATTAAGGCCCGCGTCAGCAGCCAAAGTCCGCTGCTGCGTTTTTTTTTCTTATTTTTTTCTTATCCGGCTCTCAGATCATCAGATGGAAGTTCAACTAGACATGGGCTACAGTAAGAAGTCCCGTCGATCAAAAAATGAGAAAAGAAAAAAGAAGAGAAAGAAATGCTTCACACATTGGTCAAGGTATTTTTTGGTAAGAAAAAAAAGTCATGGAAGGGGAATGGGTTCTTACTAAGGTGATCTTATTAATTGTGGACATGGTAAGATAAAGTAGTTCTTTTCCCTCTTCTTTTTAGTTGGGATATGACACAAAAATCAGATTGGGATTCTGGTCGTCTATAACAAATAGGTCTAACGGAGGCGAACATGCATCAAGTGGGTTGTGGGTTGGCCCTTTTGGGATTTAGGTTGAATCCAGCTGAATAAAGCTGAGTTTAGTCATTCTAGAAGTGGAGTGCACTTTAGTCATTTAACCGGTGTCCTTGCACGAAAAGTTGAAACCGAAGTTGCGGCTTCGGCGTTGGTGATTACGGCGGCAAAGTCGCAAAATGGTTTTGTTTTTGTTCCTTCTTTTTTTTTTTTTTTTTTTTTCTTTTTCATTTTTTTAATATCTGGGTCGGGTCATGGGTCAGGGGTCCGCCCCACACAACGATGGATTACCACGTACCGTTAACATTTAAATGCAGTGAGCAATTGCACCCAAATGTCAGTGTTCATGGAGTCCAAAAGGGTCTATACTTGGATGTCTTGGGTTCAATTCGTTCGGGTAATTACGGTGGGGTCCAAAGTAATGTTGACACCCCCCGCTATTATATACATATATATGTTCTTTTATTTCCTTCTTTCATTTTACAATCACTTTGCCTTATTAAGTAAAGAAATTATTTATTTATTTCTCAATTGCTTTTATTCTTTCATAAGGACGTACTTTTGGGACGACCCAAGCCATATCCCAAAAAAGTAAATCACATTATGATATTTTATCTGCTAACAATATTTTAAGAAAGCATTAAATATTAGGGTTCTGCTAGTTCTGTGTTCAAGGAAATGGAAATGGCTGCTTGAAACGGATTTGGGCACCCACGCAGCTTTACCGGCGTTTGTATAAGCGGTAAGGTCCATTCGCCAGCTTTCCTCCGCTCTGAGAGGAGGAAAACCTGCATTTGCAGGTATACCGCTGATGGCAACAGCGGTAAAGTCTCATTTGCAGCATTTCCTCCCCTCTAAGCGGAGGAAAACCTGCAAACGGACTCTCTTTTGGTTTTGCCCTTTTTTCACATCTTGGTAGGGTCACAGGTCGGGGCTTTGGTCAACACAATGATGGGTGGGCATGTATAATTTCATGTTTAAACGCAATACTGTCAAATCACACAGTAAATCAGTTGTTCGGTCATTTTACTTTACCGGTGAAGTAAAGTGAACGGTTAAATACAAAGAGAGAACAAGCGTAAAGGCTTGGCAAAGTCAAAAGGCGAGAGAGTAGTTCTTTGAGTTTTATCTTAAGAGGAGTTTTTCTTGTAAGGGTGCTCGTGGATAGGGCCGGCCCGCGTTGGGTCGGGTCGGGTCGGGCATGTGGTTTAGGTTATAATAGATGGGCCGTGTGCATAAATTTCTTTTTTTAAGTGGACTCAGCGGTTGGGATTCGGAATCCACGCCAGGCCCAAATATGCATATTTAACTGTAAGAGAGGGAGTTGTAATGGGGGGACTCAAACCCTGGACCTCTCACAGAAGGTGATATGACCGGACCGGTTGAGCTGGCCTAGGACATGGTAAGAAACTCACTTTCTTCATTGTATAAGTCGAACAAGGGTCGGGCTCGGGCTTCATCCCTTCGAGCCCGGCTGGGCTTAGCCAGGCTTAGGCTTCTCGTTAGGAAGTCGGGGCTGTTTTGGACATTCCTCGGCCTAGCCGGCCCGGTCGATGAACAGCCTGAGTTCTTCTTGTCTTTCAATGGCCCGAGAAAGTATATTTTCAACTCCTTTTTTTTTCTTCTTCTTCTTTTGTGACGAGGCAGAGGAGGCGATTCTCAATATTTAGAATTTTTTGATTTGACCCCTCTTTCTATTTCCTCTTGAGTTGGCTTTCACTTTACTTCCCTGGTAAAGTAAGTTCACGAAATATGAAGCGGTTAGTGAGCGAGTAGTGAGAAAATCGCGTGGCGTCCGCTTCTTATCATACCCTACGGTGAGAAATTAATGTCATCTGGGGTTTTGGGATCCGATCCTTACCGATGAAAAGTGTGCTTCGTGAGGGAATAGGTAGGGGCGGAATGGACGCTCTCGGATCCTGTACAGGATGGACTCCACACGAAAAAATTGATCCAGTACGGGCACGTATACATGAGCTTAGGCTGAGTGTGGGCCAACCTCGCTCATTGATCTAGTCCTAACAGGACCGCTTTCCATCACTAGGACAGGCATATCTCGGTCGGCGAAATGGTTTCTCGGTGTCTGATCAAGCCGAGCCAAACGCGTGTTTAGCCTTTTTTTGCCAAATCAAAAGTAAAGGCATTTAGACGGATGATGAATGAAAAATCATGACGCTCGATCTGCCAGAAGGATTATAGGTGGGCTGAGTCCGGTTGCCAGGCTAGAATAGCGAGTTTAAGTTGAAAAAAAGAGACTATATTTATAATACGGGTTGGATTCGTGGGGCACTGTACTGAGAATCCGGGGAAATTAAGTTTCCTTAATAGGGAGGATTTGTGTTTCACGATATATAGTTTCTCCAATTGCAGTGACGTGGATATGGGACCGACTGAATCCTCTATGTCAACCGCTACAGAGTAACCGTGCAACACTTTCTCTGAACTACACACTGGGGCCCACATATCTTTAATCCCGGCCATTCAGGATGAATCCCATCCCATCCAAGGATAAATCCTGAAGCTTGAGCCCGGAATGAGTAGGCTGTCATGCTTTCATTTCTTATATACAATATCATGCGTTCTGCATCTAAAAATAAAGAGGCTACCCGACATGTAGGTTCACCAATTATGTTTTGTTGCTGTATCATTGGTACGTGCCGCTCATGTTGGTCTCCGCGCCAAAGAGATCTTGATTATCAGATGAATGGGCTGCTTCATAAATTTAATGCTCCCCTAGTTACAGCATACCAAAAGGAGTGCCTCCTATATAGATTCCTCCATTTCATGTTTTAGGGTGAACATTAAGGCCCGCGTCAGCAGCCAAAGTCCGCTGCTGCGTTTTTTTTTCTTATTTTTTTCTTATCCGGCTCTCAGATCATCAGATGGAAGTTCAACTAGACATGGGCTACAGTAAGAAGTCCCGTCGATCAAAAAATGAGAAAAGAAAAAAGAAGAGAAAGAAATGCTTCACACATTGGTCAAGGTATTTTTTGGTAAGAAAAAAAAGTCATGGAAGGGGAATGGGTTCTTACTAAGGTGATCTTATTAATTGTGGACATGGTAAGATAAAGTAGTTCTTTTCCCTCTTCTTTTTAGTTGGGATATGACACAAAAATCAGATTGGGATTCTGGTCGTCTATAACAAATAGGTCTAACGGAGGCGAACATGCATCAAGTGGGTTGTGGGTTGGCCCTTTTGGGATTTAGGTTGAATCCAGCTGAATAAAGCTGAGTTTAGTCATTCTAGAAGTGGAGTGCACTTTAGTCATTTAACCGGTGTCCTTGCACGAAAAGTTGAAACCGAAGTTGCGGCTTCGGCGTTGGTGATTACGGCGGCAAAGTCGCAAAATGGTTTTGTTTTTGTTCCTTCTTTTTTTTTTTTTTTTTTTTTTTCTTTTTCATTTTTTTAATATCTGGGTCGGGTCATGGGTCAGGGGTCCGCCCCACACAACGATGGATTACCACGTACCGTTAACATTTAAATGCAGTGAGCAATTGCACCCAAATGTCAGTGTTCATGGAGTCCAAAAGGGTCTATACTTGGATGTCTTGGGTTCAATTCGTTCGGGTAATTACGGTGGGGTCCAAAGTAATGTTGACACCCCCCGCTATTATATACATATATATGTTCTTTTATTTCCTTCTTTCATTTTACAATCACTTTGCCTTATTAAGTAAAGAAATTATTTATTTATTTCTCAATTGCTTTTATTCTTTCATAAGGACGTACTTTTGGGACGACCCAAGCCATATCCCAAAAAAGTAAATCACATTATGATATTTTATCTGCTAACAATATTTTAAGAAAGCATTAAATATTAGGGTTCTGCTAGTTCTGTGTTCAAGGAAATGGAAATGGCTGCTTGAAACGGATTTGGGCACCCACGCAGCTTTACCGGCGTTTGTATAAGCGGTAAAGTCCATTCGCCAGCTTTCCTCCGCTCTGAGAGGAGGAAAACCTGCATTTGCAGGTATACCGCTGATGGCAACAGCGGTAAAGTCTCATTTGCAGCATTTCCTCCCCTCTAAGCGGAGGAAAACCTGCAAACGGACTCTCTTTTGGTTTTGCCCTTTTTTCACATCTTGGTAGGGTCACAGGTCGGGGCTTTGGTCAACACAATGATGGGTGGGCATGTATAATTTCATGTTTAAACGCAATACTGTCAAATCACACAGTAAATCAGTTGTTCGGTCATTTTACTTTACCGGTGAAGTAAAGTGAACGGTTAAATACAAAGAGAGAACAAGCGTAAAGGCTTGGCAAAGTCAAAAGGCGAGAGAGTAGTTCTTTGAGTTTTATCTTAAGAGGAGTTTTTCTTGTAAGGGTGCTCGTGGATAGGGCCGGCCCGCGTTGGGTCGGGTCGGGTCGGGCATGTGGTTTAGGTTATAATAGATGGGCCGTGTGCATAAATTTCCTTTTTTAAGTGGACTCAGCGGTTGGGATTCGGAATCCACGCCAGGCCCAAATATGCATATTTAACTGTAAGAGAGGGAGTTGTAATGGGGGGACTCAAACCCTGGACCTCTCACAGAAGGTGATATGACCGGACCGGTTGAGCTGGCCTAGGACATGGTAAGAAACTCACTTTCTTCATTGTATAAGTCGAACAAGGGTCGGGCTCGGGCTTCATCCCTTCGAGCCCGGCTGGGCTTAGCCAGGCTTAGGCTTCTCGTTAGGAAGTCGGGGCTGTTTTGGACATTCCTCGGCCTAGCCGGCCCGGTCGATGAACAGCCTGAGTTCTTCTTGTCTTTCAATGGCCCGAGAAAGTATATTTTCAACTCCTTTTTTTTTCTTCTTCTTCTTTTGTGACGAGGCAGAGGAGGCGATTCTCAATATTTAGAATTTTTTGATTTGACCCCTCTTTCTATTTCCTCTTGAGTTGGCTTTCACTTTACTTCCCTGGTAAAGTAAGTTCACGAAATATGAAGCGGTTAGTGAGCGAGTAGTGAGAAAATCGCGTGGCGTCCGCTTCTTATCATACCCTACGGTGAGAAATTAATGTCATCTGGGGTTTTGGGATCCGATCCTTACCGATGAAAAGTGTGCTTCGTGAGGGAATAGGTAGGGGCGGAATGGACGCTCTCGGATCCTGTACAGGATGGACTCCACACGAAAAAATTGATCCAGTACGGGCACGTATACATGAACTTAGGCTGAGTGTGGGCCAACCTCGCTCATTGATCTAGTCCTAACAGGACCGCTTTCCATCACTAGGACAGGCATATCTCGGTCGGCGAAATGGTTTCTCGGTGTCTGATCAAGCCGAGCCAAACGCGTGTTTAGCCTTTTTTTGCCAAATCAAAAGTAAAGGCATTTAGACGGATGATGAATGAAAAATCATGACGCTCGATCTGCCAGAAGGATTATAGGTGGGCTGAGTCCGGTTGCCAGGCTAGAATAGCGAGTTTAAGTTGAAAAAAAGAGACTATATTTATAATACGGGTTGGATTCGTGGGGCACTGTACTGAGAATCCGGGGAAATTAAGTTTCCTTAATAGGGAGGATTTGTGTTTCACGATATATAGTTTCTCCAATTGCAGTGACGTGGATATGGGACCGACTGAATCCTCTATGTCAACCGCTACAGAGTAACCGTGCAACACTTTCTCTGAACTACACCCTGGGGCCCACATATCTTTAATCCCGGCCATTCAGGATGAATCCCATCCCATCCAAGGATAAATCCTGAAGCTTGAGCCCGGAATGAGTAGGCTGTCATGCTTTCATTTCTTATATACAATATCATGCGTTCTGCATCTAAAAATAAAGAGGCTACCCGACATGTAGGTTCACCAATTATGTTTTGTTGCTGTATCATTGGTACGTGCCGCTCATGTTGGTCTCCGCGCCAAAGAGATCTTGATTATCAGATGAATGGGCTGCTTCATAAATTTAATGCTCCCCTAGTTACAGCATACCAAAAGGAGTGCCTCCTATATAGATTCCTCCATTTCATGTTTTAGGGTGAACATTAAGGCCCGCGTCAGCAGCCAAAGTCCGCTGCTCCGTTTTGTTTTCTTATTTTTTTCTTATCCGGCTCTCAGATCATCAGATGGAAGTTCAACTAGACATGGGCTACAGTAAGAAGTCCCGTCGATCAAAAAATGAGAAAAGAAAAAAGAAGAGAAAGAAATGCTTCACACATTGGTCAAGGTATTTTTTGGTAAGAAAAAAAAGTCATGGAAGGGGAATGGGTTCTTACTAAGGTGATCTTATTAATTGTGGACATGGTAAGATAAAGTAGTTCTTTTCCCTCTTCTTTTTAGTTGGGATATGACACAAAAATCAGATTGGGATTCTGGTCGTCTATAACAAATAGGTCTAACGGAGGCGAACATGCATCAAGTGGGTTGTGGGTTGGCCCTTTTGGGATTTAGGTTGAATCCAGCTGAATAAAGCTGAGTTTAGTCATTCTAGAAGTGGAGTGCACTTTAGTCATTTAACCGGTGTCCTTGCACGAAAAGTTGAAACCGAAGTTGCGGCTTCGGCGTTGGTGATTACGGCGGCAAAGTCGCAAAATGGTTTTGTTTTTGTTCCTTCTTTTTTTTTTTTTTTTTTCTTTTTCATTTTTTTAATATCTGGGTCGGGTCATGGGTCAGGGGTCCGCCCCACACAACGATGGATTACCACGTACCGTTAACATTTAAATGCAGTGAGCAATTGCACCCAAATGTCAGTGTTCATGGAGTCCAAAAGGGTCTATACTTGGATGTCTTGGGTTCAATTCGTTCGGGTAATTACGGTGGGGTCCAAAGTAATGTTGACACCCCCCGCTATTATATACATATATATGTTCTTTTATTTCCTTCTTTCATTTTACAATCACTTTGCCTTATTAAGTAAAGAAATTATTTATTTATTTCTCAATTGCTTTTATTCTTTCATAAGGACGTACTTTTGGGACGACCCAAGCCATATCCCAAAAAAGTAAATCACATTATGATATTTTATCTGCTAACAATATTTTAAGAAAGCATTAAATATTAGGGTTCTGCTAGTTCTGTGTTCAAGGAAATGGAAATGGCTGCTTGAAACGGATTTGGGCACCCACGCAGCTTTACCGGCGTTTGTATAAGCGGTAAAGTCCATTCGCCAGCTTTCCTCCGCTCTGAGAGGAGGAAAACCTGCATTTGCAGGTATACCGCTGATGGCAACAGCGGTAAAGTCTCATTTGCAGCATTTCCTCCCCTCTAAGCGGAGGAAAACCTGCAAACGGACTCTCTTTTGGTTTTGCCCTTTTTTCACATCTTGGTAGGGTCACAGGTCGGGGCTTTGGTCAACACAATGATGGGTGGGCATGTATAATTTCATGTTTAAACGCAATACTGTCAAATCACACAGTAAATCAGTTGTTCGGTCATTTTACTTTACCGGTGAAGTAAAGTGAACGGTTAAATACAAAGAGAGAACAAGCGTAAAGGCTTGGCAAAGTCAAAAGGCGAGAGAGTAGTTCTTTGAGTTTTATCTTAAGAGGAGTTTTTCTTGTAAGGGTGCTCGTGGATAGGGCCGGCCCGCGTTGGGTCGGGTCGGGTCGGGCATGTGGTTTAGGTTATAATAGATGGGCCGTGTGCATAAATTTCTTTTTTTAAGTGGACTCAGCGGTTGGGATTCGGAATCCACGCCAGGCCCAAATATGCATATTTAACTGTAAGAGAGGGAGTTGTAATGGGGGGACTCAAACCCTGGACCTCTCACAGAAGGTGATATGACCGGACCGGTTGAGCTGGCCTAGGACATGGTAAGAAACTCACTTTCTTCATTGTATAAGTCGAACAAGGGTCGGGCTCGGGCTTCATCCCTTCGAGCCCGGCTGGGCTTAGCCAGGCTTAGGCTTCTCGTTAGGAAGTCGGGGCTGTTTTGGACATTCCTCGGCCTAGCCGGCCCGGTCGATGAACAGCCTGAGTTCTTCTTGTCTTTCAATGGCCCGAGAAAGTATATTTTCAACTCCTTTTTTTTTCTTCTTCTTCTTTTGTGACGAGGCAGAGGAGGCGATTCTCAATATTTAGAATTTTTTGATTTGACCCCTCTTTCTATTTCCTCTTGAGTTGGCTTTCACTTTACTTCCCTGGTAAAGTAAGTTCACGAAATATGAAGCGGTTAGTGAGCGAGTAGTGAGAAAATCGCGTGGCGTCCGCTTCTTATCATACCCTACGGTGAGAAATTAATGTCATCTGGGGTTTTGGGATCCGATCCTTACCGATGAAAAGTGTGCTTCGTGAGGGAATAGGTAGGGGCGGAATGGACGCTCTCGGATCCTGTACAGGATGGACTCCACACGAAAAAATTGATCCAGTACGGGCACGTATACATGAACTTAGGCTGAGTGTGGGCCAACCTCGCTCATTGATCTAGTCCTAACAGGACCGCTTTCCATCACTAGGACAGGCATATCTCGGTCGGCGAAATGGTTTCTCGGTGTCTGATCAAGCCGAGCCAAACGCGTGTTTAGCCTTTTTTTGCCAAATCAAAAGTAAAGGCATTTAGACGGATGATGAATGAAAAATCATGACGCTCGATCTGCCAGAAGGATTATAGGTGGGCTGAGTCCGGTTGCCAGGCTAGAATAGCGAGTTTAAGTTGAAAAAAAGAGACTATATTTATAATACGGGTTGGATTCGTGGGGCACTGTACTGAGAATCCGGGGAAATTAAGTTTCCTTAATAGGGAGGATTTGTGTTTCACGATATATAGTTTCTCCAATTGCAGTGACGTGGATATGGGACCGACTGAATCCTCTATGTCAACCGCTACAGAGTAACCGTGCAACACTTTCTCTGAACTACACCCTGGGGCCCACATATCTTTAATCCCGGCCATTCAGGATGAATCCCATCCCATCCAAGGATAAATCCTGAAGCTTGAGCCCGGAATGAGTAGGCTGTCATGCTTTCATTTCTTATATACAATATCATGCGTTCTGCATCTAAAAATAAAGAGGCTACCCGACATGTAGGTTCACCAATTATGTTTTGTTGCTGTATCATTGGTACGTGCCGCTCATGTTGGTCTCCGCGCCAAAGAGATCTTGATTATCAGATGAATGGGCTGCTTCATAAATTTAATGCTCCCCTAGTTACAGCATACCAAAAGGAGTGCCTCCTATATAGATTCCTCCATTTCATGTTTTAGGGTGAACATTAAGGCCCGCGTCAGCAGCCAAAGTCCGCTGCTGCGTTTTTTTTTCTTATTTTTTTCTTATCCGGCTCTCAGATCATCAGATGGAAGTTCAACTAGACATGGGCTACAGTAAGAAGTCCCGTCGATCAAAAAATGAGAAAAGAAAAAAGAAGAGAAAGAAATGCTTCACACATTGGTCAAGGTATTTTTTGGTAAGAAAAAAAAGTCATGGAAGGGGAATGGGTTCTTACTAAGGTGATCTTATTAATTGTGGACATGGTAAGATAAAGTAGTTCTTTTCCCTCTTCTTTTTAGTTGGGATATGACACAAAAATCAGATTGGGATTCTGGTCGTCTATAACAAATAGGTCTAACGGAGGCGAACATGCATCAAGTGGGTTGTGGGTTGGCCCTTTTGGGATTTAGGTTGAATCCAGCTGAATAAAGCTGAGTTTAGTCATTCTAGAAGTGGAGTGCACTTTAGTCATTTAACCGGTGTCCTTGCACGAAAAGTTGAAACCGAAGTTGCGGCTTCGGCGTTGGTGATTACGGCGGCAAAGTCGCAAAATGGTTTTGTTTTTGTTCCTTCTTTTTTTTTTTTTTCTTTTTTTTCTTTTTCATTTTTTTAATATCTGGGTCGGGTCATGGGTCAGGGGTCCGCCCCACACAACGATGGATTACCACGTACCGTTAACATTTAAATGCAGTGAGCAATTGCACCCAAATGTCAGTGTTCATGGAGTCCAAAAGGGTCTATACTTGGATGTTTTGGGTTCAATTCGTTCGGGTAATTACGGTGGGGTCCAAAGTAATGTTGACACCCCCCGCTATTATATACATATATATGTTCTTTTATTTCCTTCTTTCATTTTACAATCACTTTGCCTTATTAAGTAAAGAAATTATTTATTTATTTCTCAATTGCTTTTATTCTTTCATAAGGACGTACTTTTGGGACGACCCAAGCCATATCCCAAAAAAGTAAATCACATTATGATATTTTATCTGTTAACAATATTTTAAGAAAGCATTAAATATTAGGGTTCTGCTAGTTCTGTGTTCAAGGAAATGGAAATGGCTGCTTGAAACGGATTTGGGCACCCACGCAGCTTTACCGCCGTTTGTATAAGCAGTAAAGTCCATTCGCCAGTTTTCCTCCGCTCTGAGAGGAGGAAAACCTGCATTTGCAGGTATACCGCTGATGGCAACAGCGGTAAAGTCTCATTTTCAGCATTTCCTCCCCTCTAAGCGGAGGAAAACCTGCAAACGGACTCTCTTTTGGTTTTGCCCTTTTTTCACATCTTGGTAGGGTCACAGGTCGGGGCTTTGGTCAACACAATGATGGGTGGGCATGTATAATTTCATGTTTAAACGCAATACTGTCAAATCACACAGTAAATCAGTTGTTCGGTCATTTTACTTTACCGGTGAAGTAAAGTGAACGGTTAAATACAAAGAGAGAACAAGCGTAAAGGCTTGGCAAAGTCAAAAGGCGAGAGAGTAGTTCTTTGAGTTTTATCTTAAGAAGAGTTTTTCTTGTAAGGGTGCTCGTGGATAGGGCCGGCCCGCGTTGGGTCGGGTCGGGTCGGGCATGTGGTTTAGGTTATAATAGATGGGCCGTGTGCATAAATTTCCTTTTTTAAGTGGACTCAGCGGTTGGGATTCGGAATCCACGCCAGGCCCAAATATGCATATTTAACTGTAAGAGAGGGAGTTGTAATGGGGGGACTCAAACCCTGGACCTCTCACAGAAGGTGATATGACCAGACCGGTTGAGCTGGCCTAGGACATGGTAAGAAACTCACTTTCTTCATTGTATAAGTCGAACAAGGGTCGGGCTCGGGCTTCATCCCTTCGAGCCCGGCTGGGCTTAGCCAGGCTTAGGCTTCTCGTTAGGAAGTCGGGGCTGTTTTGGACATTCCTCGGCCTAGCCGGCCCGGTCGATGAACAGCCTGAGTTCTTCTTGTCTTTCAATGGCCCGAGAAAGTATATTTTCAACTCCTTTTTTTTTCTTCTTCTTCTTTTGTGACGAGGCATAGGAGGCGATTCTCAATATTTAGAATTTTTTGATTTGACCCCTCGTTCTATTTCCTCTTGAATTGGCTTTCACTTTACTTCCCTGGTAAAGTAAGTTCACGAAATATGAAGCGGTTAGTGAGCGAGTAGTGGGAAAATCGCGTGGCGTCCGCTTCTTATCATACCCTACGGTGAGAAATTAATATCATCTGGGGTTTTGGGATCCGATCCTTACCGATGAAAAGTGTGCTTCGTGAGGGAATAGGTAGGGGCGGAATGGACGCTCTCGGATCCTGTACAGGATGGACTCCACACGAAAAAATTGATCCAGTACGGGCACGTATACATGAACTTAGGCTGAGTGTGGGCCAACCTCGCTCATTGATCTAGTCCTAACAGGACCGCTTTCCATCACTAGGACAGGCATATCTCAGTCGGCGAAATGGTTTCTCGGTGTCTGATCAAGCCGAGCCAAACGCGTGTTTAGCCTTTTTTTGCCAAATCAAAAGTAAAGGCATCTAGACGGATGATGAATGAAAAATCATGACGCTCGATCTGCCAGAAGGATTATAGGTGGGCTGAGTCCGGTTGCCAGGCTAGAATAGCGAGTTTAAGTTGAAAAAAAGAGACTATATTTATAATACGGGTTGGATTCGTGGGGCACTGTACTGAGAATCCGGGGAAATTAAGTTTCCTTAATAGGGAGGATTTGTGTTTCACGATATATAGTTTCTCCAATTGCAGTGACGTGGATATGGGACCGACTGAATCCTCTATGTCAACCGCTACAGAGTAACCGTGCAACACTTTCTCGGAACTACACCCTGGGGCCCACATATCTTTAATCCCGGCCATTCAGGATGAATCCCATCCCATCCAAGGATAAATCCTGAAGCTTGAGCCCGGAATGAGTAGGCTGTCATGCTTTCATTTCTTATATACAATATCATGCGTTCTGCATCTAAAAATAAAGAGGCTACCCGACATGTAGGTTCACCAATTATGTTTTGTTGCTGCATCATTGGTACGTGCCGCTCATGTTGGTCTCCGCGCCAAAGAGATCTTGATTATCAGATGAATGGGCTGCTTCATAAATTTAATGCTCCCCTAGTTACAGCATACCAAAAGGAGTGCCTCCTATATAGATTCCTCCATTTCATGTTTTAGGGTGAACATTAAGGCCCGCGTCAGCAGCCAAAGTCCGCTGCTGCGTTTTTTTTTTCTTATTTTTTTCTTATCCGGCTCTCAGATCATCAGATGGAAGTTCAACTAGACATGGGCTACAGTAAGAAGTCCCGTCGATCAAAAAATGAGAAAAGAAAAAAGAAGAGAAAGAAATGCTTCACACATTGGTCAAGGTATTTTTTGGTAAGAAAAAAAAGTCATGGAAGGGGAATGGGTTCTTACTAAGGTGATCTTATTAATTGTGGACATGGTAAGATAAAGTAGTTCTTTTCCCTCTTCTTTTTAGTTGGGATATGACACAAAACTCAGATTGGGATTCTGGTCGTCTATAACAAATAGGTCTAACGGAGGCGAACATGCATCAAGTGGGTTGTGGGTTGGCCCTTTTGGGATTTAGGTTGAATCCAGCTGAATAAAGCTGAGTTTAGTCATTCTAGAAGTGGAGTGCACTTTAGTCATTTAACCGGTGTCCTTGCACGAAAAGTTGAAACCGAAGTTGCGGCTTCGGCGTTGGTGATTACGGCGGCAAAGTCGCAAAATGGTTTTGTTTTTGTTCCATCTTTTTTTTTTTTTTTTTTTCTTTTTCATTTTTTTAATATCTGGGTCGGGTCATGGGTCAGGGGTCCGCCCCAAACAACGATGGATTACCACGTACCGTTAACATTTAAATGCAGTGAGCAATTGCACCCAAATGTCAGTGTTCATGGAGTCGAAAAGGGTCTATACTTGGATGTTTTGGGTTCAATTCGTTCGGGTAATTACGGTGGGGTCCAAAGTAATGTTGACACCCCCCGCTATTATATACATATATATGTTCTTTTATTTCCTTCTTTCATTTTACAATCACTTTGCCTTATTAAGTAAAGAAATTATTTATTTATTTCTCAATTGCTTTTATTCTTTCATAAGGACGTACTTTTGGGACGACCCAAGCCATATCCCAAAAAAGTAAATCACATTATGATATTTTATCTGCTAACAATATTTTAAGAAAGCATTAAATATTAGGGTTCTGCTAGTTCTGTGTTCAAGGAAATGGAAATGGCTGCTTGAAACGGATTTGGGCACCGACGCAGCTTTACCGCCGTTTGTATAAGCGGTAAAGTCCATTCGCCAGCTTTCCTTCGCTCTGAGAGGAGGAAAACCTGCATTTGCAGGTATACCGCTGATGGCAACAGCTGTAAAGTCTCATTTGCAGCATTTCCTCCCCTCTAAGCGGAGGAAAACCTGCAAACGGACTCTCTTTTGGTTTTGCCCTTTTTTCACATCTGGGTAGGGTCACAGGTCGGGGCTTTGGTCAACACAATGATGGGTGGGCATGTATAATTTCATGTTTAAACGCAATACTGTCAAATCACACAGTAAATCAGTTGTTCGGTCATTTTACTTTACCGGTGAAGTAAAGTGAACGGTTAAATACAAAGAGAGAACAAGCGTAAAGGCTTGGCAAAGTCAAAAGGCGAGAGAGTAGTTCTTTGAGTTTTATCTTAAGAAGAGTTTTTCTTGTAAGGGTGCTCGTGGATAGGGCCGGCCCGCGTTGGGTCGGGTCGGGTCGGGCATGTGGTTTAGGTTATAATAGATGGGCCGTGTGCATAAATTTCCTTTTTTAAGTGGACTCAGCGGTTGGGATTCGGAATCCACGCCAGGCCCAAATATGCATATTTAACTGTAAGAGAGGGAGTTGTAATGGGGGGACTCAAACCCTGGACCTCTCACAGAAGGTGATATGACCGGACCGGTTGAGCTGGCCTAGGACATGGTAAGAAACTCACTTTCTTCATTGTATAAGTCGAACAAGGGTCGGGCTCGGGCTTCATCCCTTCGAGCCCGGCTGGGCTTAGCCAGGCTTAGGCTTCTCGTTAGGAAGTCGGGGCTGTTTTGGACATTCCTCGGCCTAGCCGGCCCGGTCGATGAACAGCCTGAGTTCTTCTTGTCTTTCAATGGCCCGAGAAAGTATATTTTCAACTCCTTTTTTTTTCTTCTTCTTCTTTTGTGACGAGGCAGAGGAGGCGATTCTCAATATTTAGATTTTTTTGATTTGACCCCTCTTTCTATTTCCTCTTGAATTGGCTTTCACTTTACTTCCCTGGTAAAGTAAGTTCACGAAATATGAAGCGGTTAGTGAGCGAGTAGTGGGAAAATCGCGTGGCGTCCGCTTCTTATCATACCCTACGGTGAGAAATTAATATCATCTGGGGTTTTGGGATCCGATCCTTACCGATGAAAAGTGTGCTTCGTGAGGGAATAGGTAGGGGCGGAATGGACGCTCTCGGATCCTGTACAGGATGGACTCCACACGAAAAAATTGATCCAGTACGGGCACGTATACATGAACTTAGGCTGAGTGTGGGCCAACCTCGCTCATTGATCTAGTCCTAACAGGACCGCTTTCCATCACTAGGACAGGCATATCTCAGTCGGCGAAATGGTTTCTCGGTGTCTGATCAAGCCGAGCCAAACGCGTGTTTAGCCTTTTTTTGCCAAATCAAAAGTAAAGGCATTTAGACGGATGATGAATGAAAAATCATGACGCTCGATCTGCCAGAAGGATTATAGGTGGGCTGAGTCCGGTTGCCAGGCTAGAATAGCGAGTTTAAGTTGAAAAAAAGAGACTATATTTATAATACGGGTTGGATTCGTGGGGCACTGTACTGAGAATCCGGGGAAATTAAGTTTCCTTAATAGGGAGGATTTGTGTTTCACGATATATAGTTTCTCCAATTGCAGTGACGTGGATATGGGACCGACTGAATCCTCTATGTCAACCGCTACAGAGTAACCGTGCAACACTTTCTCGGAACTACACCCTGGGGCCCACATATCTTTAATCCCGGCCATTCAGGATGAATCCCATCCCATCCAAGGATAAATCCTGAAGCTTGAGCCCGGAATGAGTAGGCTGTCATGCTTTCATTTCTTATATACAATATCATGCGTTCTGCATCTAAAAATAAAGAGGCTACCCGACATGTAGGTTCACCAATTATGTTTTGTTGCTGCATCATTGGTACGTGCCGCTCATGTTGGTCTCCGCGCCAAAGAGATCTTGATTATCAGATGAATGGGCTGCTTCATAAATTTAATGCTCCCCTAGTTACAGCATACCAAAAGGAGTGCCTCCTATATAGATTCCTCCATTTCATGTTTTAGGGTGAACATTAAGGCCCGCGTCAGCAGCCAAAGTCCGCTGCTGCGTTTTTTTTTTCTTATTTTTTTCTTATCCGGCTCTTAGATCATCAGATGGAAGTTCAACTAGACATGGGCTACAGTAAGAAGTCCCGTCGATCAAAAAATGAGAAAAGAAAAAAGAAGAGAAAGAAATGCTTCACACATTGGTCAAGGTATTTTTTGGTAAGAAAAAAAAGTCATGGAAGGGGAATGGGTTGTTACTAAGGTGATCTTATTAATTGTGGACATGGTAAGATAAAGTAGTTCTTTTCCCTCTTCTTTTTAGTTGGGATATGACACAAAACTCAGATTGGGATTCTGGTCGTCTATAACAAATAGGTCTAACGGAGGCGAACATGCATCAAGTGGGTTGTGGGTTGGCCCTTTTGGGATTTAGGTTGAATCCAGCTGAATAAAGCTGAGTTTAGTCATTCTAGAAGTGGAGTGCACTTTAGTCATTTAACCGGTGTCCTTGCACGAAAAGTTGAAACCGAAGTTGCGGCTTCGGCGTTGGTGATTACGGCGGCAAAGTCGCAAAATGGTTTTGTTTTTGTTCCTTCTTTTTTTTTTTTTTTTTTCTTTTTCGTTTTTTTAATATCTGGGTCGGGTCATGGATCAGGGGTTCTCCCCACACAACGATGGATTACCAAGTACCGTTAACATTTAAATGCAGTGAGCAATTGCACCCAAATGTCAGTGTTCATGGAGTCCAAAAGGGTCTATACTTGGATGTTTTGGGTTCAATTCGTTCGGGTAATTACGGTGGGGTCCAAAGTAATGTTGACACCCCCCGCTATTATATACATATATATGTTCTTTTATTTCCTTCTTTCATTTTGCAATCACTTTGCCTTATTAAGTAAAGAAATTATTTATTTATTTCTCAATTGCTTTTATTCTTTCATAAGGACGTAATTTTGGGACGAGCCAAGCCATATCCCAAAAAAGTAAATCACATTATGATATTTTATCTGTTAACAATATTTTAAGAAAGCATTAAATATTAGGGTTCTGCTAGTTCTGTGTTCAAGGAAATGGAAATGGCTGCTTGAAACGGATTTGGGCACCCACGCAGCTTTACCGCCGTTTGTATAAGCGGTAAAGTCCATTCGCAGCTTTCCTCCGCTCTGAGAGGAGGAAAACCTGCATTTGCAGGTATACCGCTGATGGCAACAGCGGTAACGTCTCATTTGCAGCATTTCCTCCCCTCTAAGCGGAGGAAAACCTGCAAACGGACTCTCTTTTGGTTTTGCCCTTTTTTCACATCTTGGTAGGGTCACAGGTCGGGGCTTTGGTCAACACAATGATGGGTGGGCATGTATAATTTCATGTTTAAACGCAATACTGTCAAATCACACAGTAAATCAGTTGTTCGGTCATTTTACTTTACCGGTGAAGTAAAGTGAACGGTTAAATACAAAGAGAGAACAAGCGTAAAGGCTTGGCAAAGTCAAAAGGCGAGAGAGTAGTTCTTTGAGTTTTATCTTAAGAAGAGTTTTTCTTGTAAGGGTGCTCGTGGATAGGGCCGGCCCGCGTCGGGTCGGGTCGGGTCGGGCATGTGGTTTAGGTTATAATAGATGGGCCGTGTGCATAAATTTCCTTTTTTAAGTGGACTCAGCGGTTGGGATTCGGAATCCACGCCAGGCCCAAATATGCATATTTAACTGTAAGAGAGGGAGTTGTAATGGGGGGACTCAAACCCTGGACCTCTCACAGAAGGTGATATGACCGGACCGGTTGAGCTGGCCTAGGACATGGTAAGAAACTCACTTTCTTCATTGTATAAGTCGAACAAGGGTCGGGCTCGGGCTTCATCCCTTCGAGCCCGGCTGGGCTTAGCCAGGCTTAGGCTTCTCGTTAGGAAGTCGGGGCTGTTTTGGACATTCCTCGGCCTAGCCGGCCCGGTCGATGAACAGCCTGAGTTCTTCTTGTCTTTCAATGGCCCGAGAAAGTATATTTTCAACTCCTTTTTTTTTCTTCTTCTTCTTTTGTGACGAGGCAGAGGAGGCGATTCTCAATATTTAGAATTTTTTGATTTGACCCCTCTTTCTATTTCCTCTTGAATTGGCTTTCACTTTACTTCCCTGGTAAAGTAAGTTCACGAAATATGAAGCGGTTAGTGAGCGAGTAGTGGGAAAATCGCGTGGCGTCCGCTTCTTATCATACCCTACGGTGAGAAATTAATATCATCTGGGGTTTTGGGATCCGATCCTTACCGATGAAAAGTGTGCTTCGTGAGGGAATAGGTAGGGGCGGAATGGACGCTCTCGGATCCTGTACAGGATGGACTCCACACGAAAAAATTGATCCAGTACGGGCACGTATACATGAACTTAGGCTGAGTGTGGGCCAACCTCGCTCATTGATCTAGTCCTAACAGGACCGCTTTCCATCACTAGGACAGGCATATCTCAGTCGGCGAAATGGTTTCTCGGTGTCTGATCAAGCCGAGCCAAACGCGTGTTTAGCCTTTTTTTGCCAAATCAAAAGTAAAGGCATTTAGACGGATGATGAATGAAAAATCATGACGCTCGATCTGCCAGAAGGATTATAGGTGGGCTGAGTCCGGTTGCCAGGCTAGAATAGCGAGTTTAAGTTGAAAAAAAGAGACTATATTTATAATACGGGTTGGATTCGTGGGGCACTGTACTGAGAATCCGGGGAAATTAAGTTTCCTTAATAGGGAGGATTTGTGTTTCACGATATATAGTTTCTCCAATTGCAGTGACGTGGATATGGGACCGACTGAATCCTCTATGTCAACCGCTACAGAGTAACCGTGCAACACTTTCTCGGAACTACACCCTGGGGCCCACATATCTTTAATCCCGGCCATTCAGGATGAATCCCATCCCATCCAAGGATAAATCCTGAAGCTTGAGCCCGGAATGAGTAGGCTGTCATGCTTTCATTTCTTATATACAATATCATGCGTTCTGCATCTAAAAATAAAGAGGCTACCCGACATGTAGGTTCACCAATTATGTTTTGTTGCTGCATCATTGGTACGTGCCGCTCATGTTGGTCTCCGCGCCAAAGAGATCTTGATTATCAGATGAATGGGCTGCTTCATAAATTTAATGCTCCCCTAGTTACAGCATACCAAAAGGAGTGCCTCCTATATAGATTCCTCCATTTCATGTTTTAGGGTGAACATTAAGGCCCGCGTCAGCAGCCAAAGTCCGCTGCTGCGTTTTTTTTTCTTATTTTTTCTTATCCGGCTCTCATATCATCAGATGGAAGTTCAACTAGACATGGGCTACAGTAAGAAGTCCCGTCGATCAAAAAATGAGAAAAGAAAAAAGAAGAGAAAGAAATGCTTCACACATTGGTCAAGGTATTTTTTGGTAAGAAAAAAAAGTCATGGAAGGGGAATGGGTTCTTACTAAGGTGATCTTATTAATTGTGGACATGGTAAGATAAAGTAGTTCTTTTCCCTCTTCTTTTTAGTTGGGATATGACACAAAAATCAGATTGGGATTCTGGTCGTCTATAACAAATAGGTCTAACGGAGGCGAACATGCATCAAGTGGGTTGTGGGTTGGCCCTTTTGGGATTTAGGTTGAATCCAGCTGAATAAAGCTGAGTTTAGTCATTCTAGAAGTGGAGTGCACTTTAGTCATTTAACCGGTGTCCTTGCACGAAAAGTTGAAACCGAAGTTGCGGCTTCGGCGTTGGTGATTACGGCGGCAAAGTCGCAAAATGGTTTTGTTTTTGTTCCTTCTTTTTTTTTTTTTTTTTTTCTTTTTCATTTTTTTAATATCTGGGTCGGGTCATGGGTCAGGGGTCCGCCCCACACAACGATGGATTACCACGTACCGTTAACATTTAAATGCAGTGAGCAATTGCACCCAAATGTCAGTGTTCATGGAGTCGAAAAGGGTCTATACTTGGATGTTTTGGGTTCAATTCGTTCGGGTAATTACGGTGGGGTCCAAAGTAATGTTGACACCCCCCGCTATTATATACATATATATGTTCTTTTATTTCCTTCTTTCATTTTACAATCACTTTGCCTTATTAAGTAAAGAAATTATTTATTTATTTCTCAATTGCTTTTATTCTTTCATAAGGACGTACTTTTGGGACGACCCAAGCCATATCCCAAAAAAGTAAATCACATTATGATATTTTATCTGTTAACAATATTTTAAGAAAGCATTAAATATTAGGGTTCTGCTAGTTCTGTGTTCAAGGAAATGGAAATGGCTGCTTGAAACGGATTTGGGCACCCACGCAGCTTTACTGCCGTTTGTATAAGCGGTAAAGTCCATTCGCCAGTTTTCCTCCGCTCTGAGAGGAGGAAAACCTGCATTTGCAGGTATACCGCTGATGGCAACAGCGGTAAAGTCTCATTTTCAGCATTTCCTCCCCTCTAAGCGGAGGAAAACCTGCAAACGGACTCTCTTTTGGTTTTGCCCTTTTTTCACATCTTGGTAGGGTCACAGGTCGGGGCTTTGGTCAACACAATGATGGGTGGGCATGTATAATTTCATGTTTAAACGCAATACTGTCAAATCACACAGTAAATCAGTTGTTCGGTCATTTTACTTTACCGGTGAAGTAAAGTGAACGGTTAAATACAAAGAGAGAACAAGCGTAAAGGCTTGGCAAAGTCAAAAGGCGAGAGAGTAGTTCTTTGAGTTTTATCTTAAGAAGAGTTTTTCTTGTAAGGGTGCTCGTGGATAGGGCCGGCCCGCGTCGGGTCGGGTCGGGTCGGGCATGTGGTTTAGGTTATAATAGATGGGCCGTGTGCATAAATTTCCTTTTTTAAGTGGACTCAGCGGTTGGGATTCGGAATCCACGCCAGGCCCAAATATGCATATTTAACTGTAAGAGAGGGAGTTGTAATGGGGGGACTCAAACCCTGGACCTCTCACAGAAGGTGATATGACCGGACCGGTTGAGCTGGCCTAGGACATGGTAAGAAACTCACTTTCTTCATTGTATAAGTCGAACAAGGGTCGGGCTCGGGCTTCATCCCTTCGAGCCCGGCTGGGCTTAGCCAGGCTTAGGCTTCTCGTTAGGAAGTCGGGGCTGTTTTGGACATTCCTCGGCCTAGCCGGCCCGGTCGATGAACAGCCTGAGTTCTTCTTGTCTTTCAATGGCCCGAGAAAGTATATTTTCAACTCCTTTTTTTTTCTTCTTCTTCTTTTGTGACGAGGCAGAGGAGGCGATTCTCAATATTTAGAATTTTTTGATTTGACCCCTCTTTCTATTTCCTCTTGAGTTGGCTTTCACTTTACTTCCCTGGTAAAGTAAGTTCACGAAATATGAAGCGGTTAGTGAGCGAGTAGTGGGAAAATCGCGTGGCGTCCGCTTCTTATCATACCCTACGGTGAGAAATTAATATCATCTGGGGTTTTGGGATCCGATCCTTACCGATGAAAAGTGTGCTTCGTGAGGGAATAGGTAGGGGCGGAATGGACGCTCTCGGATCCTGTACAGGATGGACTCCACACGAAAAAATTGATCCAGTACGGGCACGTATACATGAACTTAGGCTGAGTGTGGGCCAACCTCGCTCATTGATCTAGTCCTAACAGGACCGCTTTCCATCACTAGGACAGGCATATCTCAGTCGGCGAAATGGTTTCTCGGTGTCTGATCAAGCCGAGCCAAACGCGTGTTTAGCCTTTTTTTGCCAAATCAAAAGTAAAGGCATTTAGACGGATGATGAATGAAAAATCATGACGCTCGATCTGCCAGAAGGATTATAGGTGGGCTGAGTCCGGTTGCCAGGCTAGAATAGCGAGTTTAAGTTGAAAAAAAGAGACTATATTTATAATACGGGTTGGATTCGTGGGGCACTGTACTGAGAATCCGGGGAAATTAAGTTTCCTTAATAGGGAGGATTTGTGTTTCACGATATATAGTTTCTCCAATTGCAGTGACGTGGATATGGGACCGACTGAATCCTCTATGTCAACCGCTACAGAGTAACCGTGCAACACTTTCTCGGAACTACACCCTGGGGCCCACATATCTTTAATCCCGGCCATTCAGGATGAATCCCATCCCATCCAAGGATAAATCCTGAAGCTTGAGCCCGGAATGAGTAGGCTGTCATGCTTTCATTTCTTATATACAATATCATGCGTTCTGCATCTAAAAATAAAGAGGCTACCCGACATGTAGGTTCACCAATTATGTTTTGTTGCTGTATCATTGGTACGTGCCGCTCATGTTGGTCTCCGCGCCAAAGAGATCTTGATTATCAGATGAATGGGCTGCTTCATAAATTTAATGCTCCCCTAGTTACAGCATACCAAAAGGAGTGCCTCCTATATAGATTCCTCCATTTCATGTTTTAGGGTGAACATTAAGGCCCGCGTCAGCAGCCAAAGTCCGCTGCTGCGTTTTTTTTTCTTATTTTTTCTTATCCGGCTCTCATATCATCAGATGGAAGTTCAACTAGACATGGGCTACAGTAAGAAGTCCCGTCGATCAAAAAATGAGAAAAGAAAAAAGAAGAGAAAGAAATGCTTCACACATTGGTCAAGGTATTTTTTGGTAAGAAAAAAAAGTCATGGAAGGGGAATGGGTTCTTACTAAGGTGATCTTATTAATTGTGGACATGGTAAGATAAAGTAGTTCTTTTCCCTCTTCTTTTTAGTTGGGATATGACACAAAAATCAGATTGGGATTCTGGTCGTCTATAACAAATAGGTCTAACGGAGGCGAACATGCATCAAGTGGGTTGTGGGTTGGCCCTTTTGGGATTTAGGTTGAATCCAGCTGAATAAGGCTGAGTTTAGTCATTCTAGAAGTGGAGTGCACTTTAGTCATTTAACCGGTGTCCTTGCACGAAAAGTTGAAACCGAAGTTGCGGCTTCGGCGTTGGTGATTACGGCGGCAAAGTCGCAAAATGGTTTTGTTTTTGTTCCTTCTTTCTTTTTTTTTTTTTTTCTTTTTCATTTTTTTAATATCTGGGTCGGGTCATGGGTCAGGGGTCCGCCCCACACAACGATGGATTACCACGTACCGTTAACATTTAAATGCAGTGAGCAATTGCACCCAAATGTCAGTGTTCATGGAGTCCAAAAGGGTCTACACTTGGATGTTTTGGGTTCAATTCGTTCGGGTAATTACGGTGGGGTCCAAAGTAATGTTGACACCCCCCGCTATTATATACATATATATGTTCTTTTATTTCATTCGTTCATTTTACAATCACTTTGCCTTATTAAGTAAAGAAATTATTTATTTATTTCTCAATTGCTTTTATTCTTTCATAAGGACGTACTTTTGGGACGACCCAAGCCATATCCCAAAAAAGTAAATCACATTATGATATTTTATCTGTTAACAATATTTTAAGAAAGCATTAAATATTAGGGTTCTGCTAGTTCTGTGTTCAAGGAATTGGAAATGGCTACTTGAAACGGATTTGGGCACCCACGCAGCTTTACCGCCGTTTGTATAAGCGGTAAAGTCCATTCGCCAGTTTTCGTCCGCTCTGAGAGGAGGAAAACCTGCATTTGCAGTTATACCGCTGATGGCAACAGCGGTAAAGTCTCATTTTCAGCATTTCCTCCCCTCTAAGCGGAGGAAAACCTGCAAACGGACTCTCTTTTGGTTTTGCCCTTTTTTCACATCTTGGTAGGGTCACAGGTCGGGGTTTTGGTCAACACTATGATGGGTGGGCATGTATAATTTCATGTTTAAACGCAATACTGTCAAATCACACAGTAAATCAGTTGTTCGGTCATTTTACTTTACCGGTGAAGTAAAGTGAACGGTTAAATACAAAGAGAGAACAAGCGTAAAGGCTTGGCAAAGTCAAAAGGCGAGAGAGTAGTTCTTTGAGTTTTATCTTAAGAAGAGTTTTTCTTGTAAGGGTGCTCGTGGATAGGGCCGGCCCGCGTCGGGTCGGGTCGGGTCGGGCATGTGGTTTAGGTTATAATAGATGGGCCGTGTGCATAAATTTCCTTTTTTAAGTGGACTCAGCGGTTGGGATTCGGAATCCACGCCAGGCCCAAATATGCATATTTAACTGTAAGAGAGGGAGTTGTAATGGGGGGACTCAAACCCTGGACCTCTCACAGAAGGTGATATGACCGGACCGGTTGAGCTGGCCTAGGACATGGTAAGAAACTCACTTTCTTCATTGTATAAGTCGAACAAGGGTCGGGCTCGGGCTTCATCCCTTCGAGCCCGGCTGGGCTTAGCCAGGCTTAGGCTTCTCGTTAGGAAGTCGGGGCTGTTTTGGACATTCCTCGGCCTAGCCGGCCCGGTCGATGAACAGCCTGAGTTCTTCTTGTCTTTCAATGGCCCGAGAAAGTATATTTTCAACTCCTTTTTTTTTCTTCTTCTTCTTTTGTGACGAGGCAGAGGAGGCGATTCTCAATATTTAGAATTTTTTGATTTGACCCCTCTTTCTATTTCCTCTTGAGTTGGCTTTCACTTTACTTCCCTGGTAAAGTAAGTTCACGAAATATGAAGCGGTTAGTGAGCGAGTAGTGGGAAAATCGCGTGGCGTCCGCTTCTTATCATACCCTACGGTGAGAAATTAATATCATCTGGGGTTTTGGGATCCGATCCTTACCGATGAAAAGTGTGCTTCGTGAGGGAATAGGTAGGGGCGGAATGGACGCTCTCGGATCCTGTACAGGATGGACTCCACACGAAAAAATTGATCCAGTACGGGCACGTATACATGAACTTAGGCTGAGTGTGGGCCAACCTCGCTCATTGATCTAGTCCTAACAGGACCGCTTTCCATCACTAGGACAGGCATATCTCAGTCGGCGAAATGGTTTCTCGGTGTCTGATCAAGCCGAGCCAAACGCGTGTTTAGCCTTTTTTTGCCAAATCAAAAGTAAAGGCATTTAGACGGATGATGAATGAAAAATCATGACGCTCGATCTGCCAGAAGGATTATAGGTGGGCTGAGTCCGGTTGCCAGGCTAGAATAGCGAGTTTAAGTTGAAAAAAAGAGACTATATTTATAATACGGGTTGGATTCGTGGGGCACTGTACTGAGAATCCGGGGAAATTAAGTTTCCTTAATAGGGAGGATTTGTGTTTCACGATATATAGTTTCTCCAATTGCAGTGACGTGGATATGGGACCGACTGAATCCTCTATGTCAACCGCTACAGAGTAACCGTGCAACACTTTCTCGGAACTACACCCTGGGGCCCACATATCTTTAATCCCGGCCATTCAGGATGAATCCCATCCCATCCAAGGATAAATCCTGAAGCTTGAGCCCGGAATGAGTAGGCTGTCATGCTTTCATTTCTTATATACAATATCATGCGTTCTGCATCTAAAAATAAAGAGGCTACCCGACATGTAGGTTCACCAATTATGTTTTGTTGCTGTATCATTGGTACGTGCCGCTCATGTTGGTCTCCGCGCCAAAGAGATCTTGATTATCAGATGAATGGGCTGCTTCATAAATTTAATGCTCCCCTAGTTACAGCATACCAAAAGGAGTGCCTCCTATATAGATTCCTCCATTTCATGTTTTAGGGTGAACATTAAGGCCCGCGTCAGCAGCCAAAGTCCGCTGCTGCGTTTTTTTTTCTTATTTTTTCTTATCCGGCTCTCATATGATCAGATGGAAGTTCAACTAGACATGGGCTACAGTAAGAAGTCCCGTCGATCAAAAAATGAGAAAAGAAAAAAGAAGAGAAAGAAATGCTTCACACATTGGTCAAGGTATTTTTTGGTAAGAAAAAAAAGTCATGGAAGGGGAATGGGTTCTTACTAAGGTGATCTTATTAATTGTGGACATGGTAAGATAAAGTAGTTCTTTTCCCTCTTCTTTTTAGTTGGGATATGACACAAAAATCAGATTGGGATTCTGGTCGTCTATAACAAATAGGTCTAACGGAGGCGAACATGCATCAAGTGGGTTGTGGGTTGGCCCTTTTGGGATTTAGGTTGAATCCAGCTGAATAAGGCTGAGTTTAGTCATTCTAGAAGTGGAGTGCACTTTAGTCATTTAACCGGTGTCCTTGCACGAAAAGTTGAAACCGAAGTTGCGGCTTCGGCGTTGGTGATTACGGCGGCAAAGTCGCAAAATGGTTTTGTTTTTGTTCCTTCTTTCTTTTTTTTTTTTTTTCTTTTTCATTTTTTTAATATCTGGGTCGGGTCATGGGTCAGGGGTCCGCCCCACACAACGATGGATTACCACGTACCGTTAACATTTAAATGCAGTGAGCAATTGCACCCAAATGTCAGTGTTCATGGAGTCCAAAAGGGTCTACACTTGGATGTTTTGGGTTCAATTCGTTCGGGTAATTACGGTGGGGTCCAAAGTAATGTTGACACCCCCCGCTATTATATACATATATATGTTCTTTTATTTCCTTCTTTCATTTTACAATCACTTTGCCTTATTAAGTAAAGAAATTATTTATTTATTTCTCAATTGCTTTTATTCTTTCATAAGGACGTACTTTTGGGACGACCCAAGCCATATCCCAAAAAAGTAAATCACATTATGATATTTTATCTGTTAACAATATTTTAAGAAAGCATTAAATATTAGGGTTCTGCTAGTTCTGTGTTCAAGGAAATGGAAATGGCTGCTTGAAACGGATTTGGGCACCCACGCAGCTTTACCGCCGTTTGTATAAGCGGTAAAGTCCATTCGCCAGTTTTCCTCCGCTCTGAGAGGAGGAAAACCTGCATTTGCAGTTATACCGCTGATGGCAACAGAGGTAAAGTCTCATTTGCAGCATTTCCTCCCCTCTAAGCGGAGGAAAACCTGCAAACGGACTCTCTTTTGGTTTTGCCCTTTTTTCACATCTTGGTAGGGTCACAGGTCGGGGCTTTGGTCAACACAATGATGGGTGGGCATGTATAATTTCATGTTTAAACGCAATACTGTCAAATCACACAGTAAATCAGTTGTTCGGTCATTTTACTTTACCGGTGAAGTAAAGTGAACGGTTAAATACAAAGAGAGAACAAGCGTAAAGGCTTGGCAAAGTCAAAAGGCGAGAGAGTAGTTCTTTGAGTTTTATCTTAAGAAGAGTTTTTCTTGTAAGGGTGCTCGTGGATAGGGCCGGCCCGCGTTGGGTCGGGTCGGGTCGGGCATGTGGTTTAGGTTATAATAGATGGGCCGTGTGCATAAATTTCCTTTTTTAAGTGGACTCACCGGTTGGGATTCGGAATGCACGCCAGGCCCAAATATGCATATTTAACTGTAAGAGAGGGAGTTGTAATGGGGGGACTCAAACCCTGGACCTCTCACAGAAGGTGATATGACCGGACCGGTTGAGCTGGCCTAGGACATGGTAAGAAACTCACTTTCTTCATTGTATAAGTCGAACAAGGGTTGGGCTCGGGCTTCATCCCTTCGAGCCCGGCTGGGCTTAGCCAGGCTTAGGCTTCTCGTTAGGAAGTCGGGGCTGTTTTGGACATTCCTCGGCCTAGCCGGCCCGGTCGATGAACAGCCTGAGTTCTTCTTGTCTTTCAATGGCCCGAGAAAGTATATTTTCAACTCCTTTTTTTTTTTTCTTCTTCTTTTGTGACGAGGCAGAGGAAGCGATTCTCAATATTTAGAATTTTTTGATTTGACCCCTCTTTCTATTTCCTCTTGAATTGGCTTTCACTTTACTTCCCTGGTAAAGTAAGTTCACGAAATATGAAGCGGTTAGTGAGCGAGTAGTGAGAAAATCGCGTGGCGTCCGCTTCTTATCATACCCTACGGTGAGAAATTAATATCATCTGGGGTTTTGGGATCCGATCCTTACCGATGAAAAGTGTGCTTCGTGAGGGAATAGGTAGGGGCGGAATGGACGCTCTCGGATCCTGTACAGGATGGACTCCACACGAAAAAATTGATCCAGTACGGGCACGTATACATGAACTTAGGCTGAGTGTGGGCCAACCTCGCTCATTGATCTAGTCCTAACAGGACCGCTTTCC
Source organism: Persea americana (assembly GCA_029852735.1). Lineage (NCBI taxonomy): Eukaryota > Viridiplantae > Streptophyta > Magnoliopsida > Laurales > Lauraceae > Persea > Persea americana. The sequence continues at coordinate 8,607,116 of CM056813.1, read as the reverse complement.
ATCACTAGGACAGGCATATCTCAGTCGGCGAAATGGTTTCTCGGTGTCTGATCAAGCCGAGCCAAACGCGTGTTTAGCCTTTTTTTGCCAAATCAAAAGTAAAGGCATTTAGACGGATGATGAATGAAAAATCATGACGCTCGATCTGCCAGAAGGATTATAGGTGGGCTGAGTCCGGTTGCCAGGCTAGAATAGCGAGTTTAAGTTGAAAAAAAGAGACTATATTTATAATACGGGTTGGATTCGTGGGGCACTGTACTGAGAATCCGGGGAAATTAAGTTTCCTTAATAGGGAGGATTTGTGTTTCACGATATATAGTTTCTCCAATTGCAGTGACGTGGATATGGGACCGACTGAATCCTCTATGTCAACCGCTACAGAGTAACCGTGCAACACTTTCTCGGAACTACACCCTGGGGCCCACATATCTTTAATCCCGGCCATTCAGGATGAATCCCATCCCATCCAAGGATAAATCCTGAAGCTTGAGCCCGGAATGAGTAGGCTGTCATGCTTTCATTTCTTATATACAATATCATGCGTTCTGCATCTAAAAATAAAGAGGCTACCCGACATGTAGGTTCACCAATTATGTTTTGTTGCTGTATCATTGGTACGTGCCGCTCATGTTGGTCTCCGCGCCAAAGAGATCTTGATTATCAGATGAATGGGCTGCTTCATAAATTTAATGCTCCCCTAGTTACAGCATACCAAAAGGAGTGCCTCCTATATAGATTCCTCCATTTCATGTTTTAGGGTGAACATTAAGGCCCGCGTCAGCAGCCAAAGTCCGCTGCTGCGTTTTTTTTTCTTATTTTTTCTTATCCGGCTCTCAGATCATCAGATGGAAGTTGAACTAGACATGGGCTACAGTAAGAAGTCCCTTCGATCAAAAAATGAGAAAAGAAAAAAGAAGAGAAAGAAATGCTTCACACATTGGTCAAGGTATTTTTTGGTAAGAAAAAAAAGTCATGGAAGGGGAATGGGTTCTTACTAAGGTGATCTTATTAATTGTGGGCATGGTAAGATAAAGTAGTTCTTTTCCCTCTTCTTTTTAGTTGGGATATGACACAAAAATCAGATTGGGATTCTGGTCGTCTATAACAAATAGGTCTAACGGAGGCGAACATGCATCAAGTGGGTTGTGGGTTGGCCCTTTTGGGATTTAGGTTGAATCCAGCTGAATAAGGCTGAGTTTAGTCATTCTAGAAGTGGAGTGCACTTTAGTCATTTAACCGGTGTCCTTGCACGAAAAGTTGAAACCGAAGTTGCGGCTTCGGCGTTGGTGATTACGGCGGCAAAGTCGCAAAATGGTTTTGTTTTTGTTCCTTCTTTTTTTTTTTTTTTTTTTCTTTTTCATTTTTTTAATATCTGGGTCGGGTCATGGGTCAGGGGTCCGCCCCACACAACGATGGATTACCACGTACCGTTAACATTTAAATGCAGTGAGCAATTGCACCCAAATGTCAGTGTTCATGGAGTCCAAAAGGGTCTATACTTGGATGTTTTGGGTTCAATTCGTTCGGGTAATTACGGTGGGGTCCAAAGTAATGTTGACACCCCCCGCTATTATATACATATATATGTTCTTTTATTTCCTTCTTTCATTTTACAATCACTTTGCCTTATTAAGTAAAGAAATTATTTATTTATTTCTCAATTGCTTTTATTCTTTCATAAGGACGTACTTTTGGGACGACCCAAGCCATATCCCAAAAAAGTAAATCACATTATGATATTTTATCTGTTAACAATATTTTAAGAAAGCATTAAATATTAGGGTTCTGCTAGTTCTGTGTTCAAGGAAATGGAAATGGCTGCTTGAAACGGATTTGGGCACCCACGCAGCTTTACCGCCGTTTGTATAAGCAGTAAAGTCCATTCGCCAGTTTTCCTCCGCTCTGAGAGGAGGAAAACCTGCATTTGCAGGTATACCGCTGATGGAAACAGCGGTAAAGTCTCATTTTCAGCATTTCCTCCCCTCTAAGCGGAGGAAAACCTGCAAACGGACTCTCTTTTGGTTTTGCCCTTTTTTCACATCTTGGTAGGGTCACAGGTCGGGGCTTTGGTCAACACAATGATGGGTGGGCATGTATAATTTCATGTTTAAACGCAATACTGTCAAATCACACAGTAAATCAGTTGTTCGGTCATTTTACTTTACCGGTGAAGTAAAGTGAACGGTTAAATACAAAGAGAGAACAAGCGTAAAGGCTTGGCAAAGTCAAAAGGCGAGAGAGTAGTTCTTTGAGTTTTATCTTAAGAAGAGTTTTTCTTGTAAGGGTGCTCGTGGATAGGGCCGGCCCGCGTTGGGTCGGGTCGGGTCGGGCATGTGGTTTAGGTTATAATAGATGGGCCGTGTGCATAAATTTCCTTTTTTAAGTGGACTCACCGGTTGGGATTCGGAATGCACGCCAGGCCCAAATATGCATATTTAACTGTAAGAGAGGGAGTTGTAATGGGGGGACTCAAACCCTGGACCTCTCACAGAAGGTGATATGACCGGACCGGTTGAGCTGGCCTAGGACATGGTAAGAAACTCACTTTCTTCATTGTATAAGTCGAACAAGGGTTGGGCTCGGGCTTCATCCCTTCGAGCCCGGCTGGGCTTAGCCAGGCTTAGGCTTCTCGTTAGGAAGTCGGGGCTGTTTTGGACATTCCTCGGCCTAGCCGGCCCGGTCGATGAACAGCCTGAGTTCTTCTTGTCTTTCAATGGCCCGAGAAAGTATATTTTCAACTCCTTTTTTTTTTTTCTTCTTCTTTTGTGACGAGGCAGAGGAAGCGATTCTCAATATTTAGAATTTTTTGATTTGACCCCTCTTTCTATTTCCTCTTGAATTGGCTTTCACTTTACTTCCCTGGTAAAGTAAGTTCACGAAACATGAAGCGGTTAGTGAGCGAGTAGTGAGAAAATCGCGTGGCGTCCGCTTCTTATCATACCCTACGGTGAGAAATTAATATCATCTGGGGTTTTGGGATCCGATCCTTACCGATGAAAAGTGTGCTTCGTGAGGGAATAGGTAGGGGCGGAATGGACGCTCTCGGATCCTGTACAGGATGGACTCCACACGAAAAAATTGATCCAGTACGGGCACGTATACATGAACTTAGGCTGAGTGTGGGCCAACCTCGCTCATTGATCTAGTCCTAACAGGACCGCTTTCCATCACTAGGACAGGCATATCTCAGTCGGCGAAATGGTTTCTCGGTGTCTGATCAAGCCGAGCCAAACGCGTGTTTAGCCTTTTTTTGCCAAATCAAAAGTAAAGGCATTTAGACGGATGATGAATGAAAAATCATGACGCTCGATCTGCCAGAAGGATTATAGGTGGGCTGAGTCCGGTTGCCAGGCTAGAATAGCGAGTTTAAGTTGAAAAAAAGAGACTATATTTATAATACGGGTTGGATTCGTGGGGCACTGTACTGAGAATCCGGGGAAATTAAGTTTCCTTAATAGGGAGGATTTGTGTTTCACGATATATAGTTTCTCCAATTGCAGTGACGTGGATATGGGACCGACTGAATCCTCTATGTCAACCGCTACAGAGTAACCGTGCAACACTTTCTCGGAACTACACCCTGGGCCCCACATATCTTTAATCCCGGCCATTCAGGATGAATCCCATCCCATCCAAGGATAAATCCTGAAGCTTGAGCCCGGAATGAGTAGGCTGTCATGCTTTCATTTCTTATATACAATATCATGCGTTCTGCATCTAAAAATAAAGAGGCTACCCGACATGTAGGTTCACCAATTATGTTTTGTTGCTGTATCATTGGTACGTGCCGCTCATGTTGGTCTCCGCGCCAAAGAGATCTTGATTATCAGATGAATGGGCTGCTTCATAAATTTAATGCTCCCCTAGTTACAGCATACCAAAAGGAGTGCCTCCTATATAGATTCCTCCATTTCATGTTTTAGGGTGAACATTAAGGCCCGCGTCAGCAGCCAAAGTCCGCTGCTGCGTTTTTTTTTCTTATTTTTTCTTATCCGGCTCTCAGATCATCAGATGGAAGTTCAACTAGACATGGGCTACAGTAAGAAGTCCCGTCGATCAAAAAATGAGAAAAGAAAAAAGAAGAGAAAGAAATGCTTCACACATTGGTCAAGGTATTTTTTGGTAAGAAAAAAAAGTCATGGAAGGGGAATGGGTTCTTACTAAGGTGATCTTATTAATTGTGGACATGGTAAGATAAAGTAGTTCTTTTCCCTCTTCTTTTTAGTTGGGATATGACACAAAAATCAGATTGGGATTCTGGTCGTCTATAACAAATAGGTCTAACGGAGGCGAACATGCATCAAGTGGGTTGTGGGTTGGCCCTTTTGGGATTTAGGTTGAATCCAGCTGAATAAAACTGAGTTTAGTCATTCTAGAAGTGGAGTGCACTTTAGTCATTTAACCGGTGTCCTTGCACGAAAAGTTGAAACCGAAGTTGCGGCTTCGGCGTTGGTGATTACGGCGGCAAAGTCGCAAAATGGTTTTGTTTTTGTTCCTTCTTTTTTTTTTTTTTCTTTTTTCTTTTTCATTTTTTTAATATCTGGGTCGGGTCATGGGTCAGGGGTCCGCCCCACACAACGATGGATTACCACGTACCGTTAACATTTAAATGCAGTGAGCAATTGCACCCAAATGTCAGTGTTCATGGAGTCCAAAAGGGTCTATACTTGGATGTTTTGGGTTCAATTCGTTCGGGTAATTACGGTGGGGTCCAAAGTAATGTTGACACCCTCCGCTATTATATACATATATATGTTCTTTTATTTCCTTCTTTCATTTTACAATCACTTTGCCTTATTAAGTAAAGAAATTATTTATTTATTTCTCAATTGCTTTTATTCTTTCATAAGGACGTACTTTTGGGACGACCCAAGCCATATCCCAAAAAAGTAAATCACATTATGATATTTTATCTGTTAACAATATTTTAAGAAAGCATTAAATATTAGGGTTCTGCTAGTTCTGTGTTCAAGGAAATGGAAATGGCTGCTTGAAACGGATTTGGGCACCCACGCAGCTTTACCGCCGTTTTTATAAGCGGTAAAGTCCATTCGCCAGCTTTCCTCCGCTCTGAGAGGAGGAAAACCTGCATTTGCAGGTATACCGCTGATGGCAACAGCGGTAAAGTCTCATTTTCAGCATTTCCTCCCCTCTAAGCGGAGGAAAACCTGCAAACGGACTCTCTTTTGGTTTTGCCCTTTTTTCACATCTTGGTAGGGTCACAGGTCGGGGCTTTGGTCAACACAATTTTGGGTGGGCATGTATAATTTCATGTTTAAACGCAATACTGTCAAATCACACAGTAAATCAGTTGTTCGGTCATTTTACTTTACCGGTGAAGTAAAGTGAACGGTTAAATACAAAGAGAGAACAAGCGTAAAGGCTTGGCAAAGTCAAAAGGCGAGAGAGTAGTTCTTTGAGTTTTATCTTAAGAAGAGTTTTTCTTGTAAGGGTGCTCGTGGATAGGGCCGGCCCGCGTTGGGTCGGGTCGGGTCGGGCATGTGGTTTAGGTTATAATAGATGGGCCGTGTGCATAAATTTCCTTTTTTAAGTGGACTCAGCGGTTGGGATTCGGAATCCACGCCAGGCCCAAATATTCATATTTAACTATAAGAGAGGGAGTTGTAATGGGGGGACTCAAACCCTGGACCTCACACAGAAGGTGATATGACCGGACCGGTTGAGCTGGCCTAGGACATGGTAAGAAACTCACTTTCTTCATTATATAAGTCGAACAAGGGTCGGGCTCGGGCTTCATCCCTTCGAGCCCGGCTGGGCTTAGCCAGGCTTAGGCTTCTCGTTAGGAAGTCGGGGCTGTTTTGGACATTCCTCGGCCTAGCCGGCCCGGTCGATGAACAGCCTGAGTTCTTCTTGTCTTTCAATGGCCCGAGAAAGTATATTTTCAACTCCTTTTTTTTTTCTTCTTCTTCTTTTGTGACGAGGCAGAGGAGGCGATTCTCAATATTTAGAATTTTTTGATTTGACCCCTCTTTCTATTTCCTCTTGAATTGGCTTTCACTTTACTTCCCTGGTAAAGTAAGTTCACGAAATATGAAGCGGTTAGTGAGCGAGTAGTGAGAAAATCGCGTGGCGTCCGCTTCTTATCATACCCTACGGTGAGAAATTAATATCATCTGGGGTTTTGGGATCCGATCCTTACCGATGAAAAGTGTGCTTCGTGAGGGAATAGGTAGGGGCGGAATGGACGCTCTCGGATCCTGTACAGGATGGACTCCACACGAAAAAATTGATCCAGTACGGGCACGTATACATGAACTTAGGCTGAGTGTGGGCCAACCTCGCTCATTGATCTAGTCCTAACAGGACCGCTTTCCATCACTAGGACAGGCATATCTCAGTCGGCGAAATGGTTTCTCGGTGTCTGATCAAGCCGAGCCAAACGCGTGTTTAGCCTTTTTTTGCCAAATCAAAAGTAAAGGCATTTAGACGGATGATGAATGAAAAATCATGACGCTCGATCTGCCAGAAGGATTATAGGTGGGCTGAGTCCGGTTGCCAGGCTAGAATAGCGAGTTTAAGTTGAAAAAAAGAGACTATATTTATAATACGGGTTGGATTCGTGGGGCACTGTACTGAGAATCCGGGGAAATTAAGTTTCCTTAATAGGGAGGATTTGTGTTTCACGATATATAGTTTCTCCAATTGCAGTGACGTGGATATGGGACCGACTGAATCCTCTATGTCAACCGCTACAGAGTAACCGTGCAACACTTTCTCGGAACTACACCCTGGGCCCCACATATCTTTAATCCCGGCCATTCAGGATGAATCCCATCCCATCCAAGGATAAATCCTGAAGCTTGAGCCCGGAATGAGTAGGCTGTCATGCTTTCATTTCTTATATACAATATCATGCGTTCTGCATCTAAAAATAAAGAGGCTACCCGACATGTAGGTTCACCAATTATGTTTTGTTGCTGTATCATTGGTACGTGCCGCTCATGTTGGTCTCCGCGCCAAAGAGATCTTGATTATCAGATGAATGGGCTGCTTCATAAATTTAATGCTCCCCTAGTTACAGCATACCAAAAGGAGTGCCTCCTATATAGATTCCTCCATTTCATGTTTTAGGGTGAACATTAAGGCCCGCGTCAGCAGCCAAAGTCCGCTGCTGCGTTTTTTTTTCTTATTTTTTCTTATCCGGCTCTCATATCATCAGATGGAAGTTCAACTAGACATGGGCTACAGTAAGAAGTCCCGTCGATCAAAAAATGAGAAAAGAAAAAAGAAGAGAAAGAAATGCTTCACACATTGGTCAAGGTATTTTTTGGTAAGAAAAAAAAGTCATGGAAGGGGAATGGGTTCTTACTAAGGTGATCTTATTAATTGTGGACATGGTAAGATAAAGTAGTTCTTTTCCCTCTTCTTTTTAGTTGGGATATGACACAAAAATCAGATTGGGATTCTGGTCGTCTATAACAAATAGGTCTAACGGAGGCGAACATGCATCAAGTGGGTTGTGGGTTGGCCCTTTTGGGATTTAGGTTGAATCCAGCTGAATAAAACTGAGTTTAGTCATTCTAGAAGTGGAGTGCACTTTAGTCATTTAACCGGTGTCCTTGCACGAAAAGTTGAAACCGAAGTTGCGGCTTCGGCGTTGGTGATTACGGCGGCAAAGTCGCAAAATGGTTATGTTTTTGTTCCTTCTTTTTTTTTTTTTTTTTTTTTCTTTTTCATTTTTTTAATATCTGGGTCGGGTCATGGGTCAGGGGTCCGCCCCACACAACGATGGATTACCACGTACCGTTAACATTTAAATGCAGTGAGCAATTGCACCCAAATGTCAGTGTTCATGGAGTCCAAAAGGGTCTATACTTGGATGTTTTGGGTTCAATTCGTTCGGGTAATTACGGTGGGGTCCAAAGTAATGTTGACACCCCCCGCTATTATATACATATATATGTTCTTTTATTTCCTTCTTTCATTTTACAATCACTTTGCCTTATTAAGTAAAGAAATTATTTATTTATTTCTCAATTGCTTTTATTCTTTCATAAGGACGTACTTTTGGGACGACCCAAGCCATATCCCAAAAAAGTAAATCACATTATGATATTTTATCTGTTAACAATATTTTAAGAAAGCATTAAATATTAGGGTTCTGCTAGTTCTGTGTTCAAGGAAATGGAAATGGCTGCTTGAAACGGATTTGGGCACCCACGCAGCTTTACCGCCGTTTTTATAAGCGGTAAAGTCCATTCGCCAGTTTTCCTCCGCTCTGAGAGGAGGAAAACCTGCATTTGCAGTTATACCGCTGATAGCAACAGCGGTAAAGTCTCATTTTCAGCATTTCCTCCCCTCTAAGCGGAGGAAAACCTGCAAACGGACTCTCTTTTGGTTTTGCCCTTTTTTCACATCTTGGTAGGGTCACAGGTCGGGGCTTTGGTCAACACAATGATGGGTGGGCATGTATAATTTCATGTTTAAACGCAATACTGTCAAATCACACAGTAAATCAGTTGTTCGGTCATTTTACTTTACCGGTGAAGTAAAGTGAACGGTTAAATACAAAGAGAGAACAAGCGTAAAGGCTTGGCAAAGTCAAAAGGCGAGAGAGTAGTTCTTTGAGTTTTATCTTAAGAAGAGTTTTTCTTGTAAGGGTGCTCGTGGATAGGGCCGGCCCGCGTTGGGTCGGGTCGGGTCGGGCATGTGGTTTAGGTTATAATAGATGGGCCGTGTGCATAAATTTCCTTTTTTAAGTGGACTCAGCGGTTGGGATTCGGAATCCACGCCAGGCCCAAATATGCATATTTAACTGTAAGAGAGGGAGTTGTAATGGGGGGACTCAAACCCTGGACCTCTCACAGAAGGTGATATGACCGGACCGGTTGAGCTGGCCTAGGACATGGTAAGAAACTCACTTTCTTCATTGTATAAGTCGAACAAGGGTCGGGCTCGGGCTTCATCCCTTCGAGCCCGGCTGGGCTTTGCCAGGCTTAGGCTTCTCGTTAGGAAGTCGGGGCTGTTTTGGACATTCCTCAGCCTAGCCGGCCCGGTCGATGAACAGCCTGAGTTCTTCTTGTCTTTTAATGGCCCGAGAAAGTATATTTTCAACTCCTTTTTTTTTCTTCTTCTTCTTTTGTGACGAGGCAGAGGAGGCGATTCTCAATATTTAGAATTTTTTGATTTGACCCCTCTTTCTATTTCCTCTTGAATTGGCTTTCACTTTACTTCCCTGGTAAAGTAAGTTCACGAAATATGAAGCGGTTAGTGAGCGAGTAGTGAGAAAATCGCGTGGCGTCCGCTTCTTATCATACCCTACGGTGAGAAATTAATATCATCTGGGGTTTTGGGATCCGATCCTTACCGATGAAAAGTGTGCTTCGTGAGGGAATAGGTAGGGGCGGAATGGACGCTCTCGGATCCTGTACAGGATGGACTCCACACGAAAAAATTGATCCAGTACGGGCACGTATACATGAACTTAGGCTGAGTGTGGGCCAACCTCGCTCATTGATCTAGTCCTAACAGGACCGCTTTCCATCACTAGGACAGGCATATCTCAGTCGGCGAAATGGTTTCTCGGTGTCTGATCAAGCCGAGCCAAACGCGTGTTTAGCCTTTTTTTGCCAAATCAAAAGTAAAGGCATTTAGACGGATGATGAATGAAAAATCATGACGCTCGATCTGCCAGAAGGATTATAGGTGGGCTGAGTCCGGTTGCCAGGCTAGAATAGCGAGTTTAAGTTGAAAAAAAGAGACTATATTTATAATACGGGTTGGATTCGTGGGGCACTGTACTGAGAATCCGGGGAAATTAAGTTTCCTTAATAGGGAGGATTTGTGTTTCACGATATATAGTTTCTCCAATTGCAGTGACGTGGATATGGGACCGACTGAATCCTCTATGTCAACCGCTACAGAGTAACCGTGCAACACTTTCTCGGAACTACACCCTGGGCCCCACATATCTTTAATCCCGGCCATTCAGGATGAATCCCATCCCATCCAAGGATAAATCCTGAAGCTTGAGCCCGGAATGAGTAGGCTGTCATGCTTTCATTTCTTATATACAATATCATGCGTTCTGCATCTAAAAATAAAGAGGCTACCCGACATGTAGGTTCACCAATTATGTTTTGTTGCTGTATCATTGGTACGTGCCGCTCATGTTGGTCTCCGCGCCAAAGAGATCTTGATTATCAGATGAATGGGCTGCTTCATAAATTTAATGCTCCCCTAGTTACAGCATACCAAAAGGAGTGCCTCCTATATAGATTCCTCCATTTCATGTTTTAGGGTGAACATTAAGGCCCGCGTCAGCAGCCAAAGTCCGCTGCTGCGTTTTTTTTTCTTATTTTTTCTTATCCGGCTCTCAGATCATCAGATGGAAGTTCAACTAGACATGGGCTACAGTAAGAAGTCCCGTCGATCAAAAAATGAGAAAAGAAAAAAGAAGAGAAAGAAATGCTTCACACATTGGTCAAGGTATTTTTTGGTAAGAAAAAAAAGTCATGGAAGGGGAATGGGTTCTTACTAAGGTGATCTTATTAATTGTGGACATGGTAAGATAAAGTAGTTCTTTTCCCTCTTCTTTTTAGTTGGGATATGACACAAAAATCAGATTGGGATTCTGGTCGTCTATAACAAATAGGTCTAACGGAGGCGAACATGCATCAAGTGGGTTGTGGGTTGGCCCTTTTGGGATTTAGGTTGAATCCAGCTGAATAAGGCTGAGTTTAGTCATTCTAGAAGTGGAGTGCACTTTAGTCATTTAACCGGTGTCCTTGCACGAAAAGTTGAAACCGAAGTTGCGGCTTCGGCGTTGGTGATTACGGCGGCAAAGTCGCAAAATGGTTTTGTTTTTGTTCCTTCTTTTTTTTTTTTTTTTTTTCTTTTTCATTTTTTTAATATCTGGGTCGGGTCATGGGTCAGGGGTCCGCCCCACACAACGATGGATTACCACGTACCGTTAACATTTAAATGCAGTGAGCAATTGCACCCAAATGTCAGTGTTCATGGAGTCCAAAAGGGTCTATACTTGGATGTTTTGGGTTCAATTCGTTCGGGTAATTACGGTGGGGTCCAAAGTAATGTTGACACCCCCCGCTATTATATACATATATATGTTCTTTTATTTCCTTCTTTCATTTTACAATCACTTTGCCTTATTAAGTAAAGAAATTATTTATTTATTTCTCAATTGCTTTTATTCTTTCATAAGGACGTACTTTTGGGACGACCCAAGCCATATCCCAAAAAAGTAAATCACATTATGATATTTTATCTGTTAACAATATTTTAAGAAAGCATTAAATATTAGGGTTCTGCTAGTTCTGTGTTCAAGGAAATGGAAATGGCTGCTTGAAACGGATTTGGGCACCCACGCAGCTTTACCGCCGTTTGTATAAGCAGTAAAGTCCATTCGCCAGTTTTCCTCCGCTCTGAGAGGAGGAAAACCTGCATTTGCAGGTATACCGCTGATGGCAACAGCGGTAAAGTCTCATTTTCAGCATTTCCTCCCCTCTAAGCGGAGGAAAACCTGCAAACGGACTCTCTTTTGGTTTTGCCCTTTTTTCACATCTTGGTAGGGTCACAGGTCGGGGCTTTGGTCAACACAATGATGGGTGGGCATGTATAATTTCATGTTTAAACGCAATACTGTCAAATCACACAGTAAATCAGTTGTTCGGTCATTTTACTTTACCGGTGAAGTAAAGTGAACGGTTAAATACAAAGAGAGAACAAGCGTAAAGGCTTGGCAAAGTCAAAAGGCGAGAGAGTAGTTCTTTGAGTTTTATCTTAAGAAGAGTTTTTCTTGTAAGGGTGCTCGTGGATAGGGCCGGCCCGCGTTGGGTCGGGTCGGGTCGGGCATGTGGTTTAGGTTATAATAGATGGGCCGTGTGCATAAATTTCCTTTTTTAAGTGGACTCACCGGTTGGGATTCGGAATGCACGCCAGGCCCAAATATGCATATTTAACTGTAAGAGAGGGAGTTGTAATGGGGGGACTCAAACCCTGGACCTCTCACAGAAGGTGATATGACCGGACCGGTTGAGCTGGCCTAGGACATGGTAAGAAACTCACTTTCTTCATTGTATAAGTCGAACAAGGGTTGGGCTCGGGCTTCATCCCTTCGAGCCCGGCTGGGCTTAGCCAGGCTTAGGCTTCTCGTTAGGAAGTCGGGGCTGTTTTGGACATTCCTCGGCCTAGCCGGCCCGGTCGATGAACAGCCTGAGTTCTTCTTGTCTTTCAATGGCCCGAGAAAGTATATTTTCAACTCCTTTTTTTTTTTCTTCTTCTTTTGTGACGAGGCAGAGGAGGCGATTCTCAATATTTAGAATTTTTTGATTTGACCCCTCTTTCTATTTCCTCTTGAATTGGCTTTCACTTTACTTCCCTGGTAAAGTAAGTTCACGAAATATGAAGCGGTTAGTGAGCGAGTAGTGAGAAAATCGCGTGGCGTCCGCTTCTTATCATACCCTACGGTGAGAAATTAATATCATCTGGGGTTTTGGGATCCGGTCCTTACCGATGAAAAGTGTGCTTCGTGAGGGAATAGGTAGGGGCGGAATGGACGCTCTCGGATCCTGTACAGGATGGACTCCACACGAAAAAATTGATCCAGTACGGGCACGTATACATGAACTTAGGCTGAGTGTGGGCCAACCTCGCTCATTGATCTAGTCCTAACAGGACCGCTTTCCATCACTAGGACAGGCATATCTCAGTCGGCGAAATGGTTTCTCGGTGTCTGATCAAGCCGAGCCAAACGCGTGTTTAGCCTTTTTTTGCCAAATCAAAAGTAAAGGCATTTAGACGGATGATGAATGAAAAATCATGACGCTCGATCTGCCAGAAGGATTATAGGTGGGCTGAGTCCGGTTGCCAGGCTAGAATAGCGAGTTTAAGTTGAAAAAAAGAGACTATATTTATAATACGGGTTGGATTCGTGGGGCACTGTACTGAGAATCCGGGGAAATTAAGTTTCCTTAATAGGGAGGATTTGTGTTTCACGATATATAGTTTCTCCAATTGCAGTGACGTGGATATGGGACCGACTGAATCCTCTATGTCAACCGCTACAGAGTAACCGTGCAACACTTTCTCGGAACTACACCCTGGGCCCCACATATCTTTAATCCCGGCCATTCAGGATGAATCCCATCCCATCCAAGGATAAATCCTGAAGCTTGAGCCCGGAATGAGTAGGCTGTCATGCTTTCATTTCTTATATACAATATCATGCGTTCTGCATCTAAAAATAAAGAGGCTACCCGACATGTAGGTTCACCAATTATGTTTTGTTGCTGTATCATTGGTACGTGCCGCTCATGTTGGTCTCCGCGCCAAAGAGATCTTGATTATCAGATGAATGGGCTGCTTCATAAATTTAATGCTCCCCTAGTTACAGCATACCAAAAGGAGTGCCTCCTATATAGATTCCTCCATTTCATGTTTTAGGGTGAACATTAAGGCCCGCGTCAGCAGCCAAAGTCCGCTGCTGCGTTTTTTTTTCTTATTTTTTCTTATCCGGCTCTCATATCATCAGATGGAAGTTCAACTAGACATGGGCTACAGTAAGAAGTCCCGTCGATCAAAAAATGAGAAAAGAAAAAAGAAGAGAAAGAAATGCTTCACACATTGGTCAAGGTATTTTTTGGTAAGAAAAAAAAGTCATGGAAGGGGAATGGGTTCTTACTAAGGTGATCTTATTAATTGTGGACATGGTAAGATAAAGTAGTTCTTTTCCCTCTTCTTTTTAGTTGGGATATGACACAAAAATCAGATTGGGATTCTGGTCGTCTATAACAAATAGGTCTAACGGAGGCGAACATGCATCAAGTGGGTTGTGGGTTGGCCCTTTTGGGATTTAGGTTGAATCCAGCTGAATAAAACTGAGTTTAGTCATTCTAGAAGTGGAGTGCACTTTAGTCATTTAACCGGTGTCCTTGCACGAAAAGTTGAAACCGAAGTTGCGGCTTCGGCGTTGGTGATTACGGCGGCAAAGTCGCAAAATGGTTATGTTTTTGTTCCTTCTTTTTTTTTTTTTTTTTTTTTCTTTTTCATTTTTTTAATATCTGGGTCGGGTCATGGGTCAGGGGTCCGCCCCACACAACGATGGATTACCACGTACCGTTAACATTTAAATGCAGTGAGCAATTGCACCCAAATGTCAGTGTTCATGGAGTCCAAAAGGGTCTATACTTGGATGTTTTGGGTTCAATTCGTTCGGGTAATTACGGTGGGGTCCAAAGTAATGTTGACACCCCCCGCTATTATATACATATATATGTTCTTTTATTTCCTTCTTTCATTTTACAATCACTTTGCCTTATTAAGTAAAGAAATTATTTATTTATTTCTCAATTGCTTTTATTCTTTCATAAGGACGTACTTTTGGGACGACCCAAGCCATATCCCAAAAAAGTAAATCACATTATGATATTTTATCTGTTAACAATATTTTAAGAAAGCATTAAATATTAGGGTTCTGCTAGTTCTGTGTTCAAGGAAATGGAAATGGCTGCTTGAAACGGATTTGGGCACCCACGCAGCTTTACCGCCGTTTTTATAAGCGGTAAAGTCCATTCGCCAGTTTTCCTCCGCTCTGAGAGGAGGAAAACCTGCATTTGCAGTTATACCGCTGATAGCAACAGCGGTAAAGTCTCATTTTCAGCATTTCCTCCCCTCTAAGCGGAGGAAAACCTGCAAACGGACTCTCTTTTGGTTTTGCCCTTTTTTCACATCTTGGTAGGGTCACAGGTCGGGGCTTTGGTCAACACAATGATGGGTGGGCATGTATAATTTCATGTTTAAACGCAATACTGTCAAATCACACAGTAAATCAGTTGTTCGGTCATTTTACTTTACCGGTGAAGTAAAGTGAACGGTTAAATACAAAGAGAGAACAAGCGTAAAGGCTTGGCAAAGTCAAAAGGCGAGAGAGTAGTTCTTTGAGTTTTATCTTAAGAAGAGTTTTTCTTGTAAGGGTGCTCGTGGATAGGGCCGGCCCGCGTTGGGTCGGGTCGGGTCGGGCATGTGGTTTAGGTTATAATAGATGGGCCGTGTGCATAAATTTCCTTTTTTAAGTGGACTCAGCGGTTGGGATTCGGAATCCACGCCAGGCCCAAATATGCATATTTAACTGTAAGAGAGGGAGTTGTAATGGGGGGACTCAAACCCTGGACCTCTCACAGAAGGTGATATGACCGGACCGGTTGAGCTGGCCTAGGACATGGTAAGAAACTCACTTTCTTCATTGTATAAGTCGAACAAGGGTCGGGCTCGGGCTTCATCCCTTCGAGCCCGGCTGGGCTTTGCCAGGCTTAGGCTTCTCGTTAGGAAGTCGGGGCTGTTTTGGACATTCCTCTGCCTAGCCGGCCCGGTCGATGAACAGCCTGAGTTCTTCTTGTCTTTTAATGGCCCGAGAAAGTATATTTTCAACTCCTTTTTTTTTCTTCTTCTTCTTTTGTGACGAGGCAGAGGAGGCGATTCTCAATATTTAGAATTTTTTGATTTGACCCCTCTTTCTATTTCCTCTTGAATTGGCTTTCACTTTACTTCCCTGGTAAAGTAAGTTCACGAAATATGAAGCGGTTAGTGAGCGAGTAGTGAGAAAATCGCGTGGCGTCCGCTTCTTATCATACCCTACGGTGAGAAATTAATATCATCTGGGGTTTTGGGATCCGATCCTTACCGATGAAAAGTGTGCTTCGTGAGGGAATAGGTAGGGGCGGAATGGACGCTCTCGGATCCTGTACAGGATGGACTCCACACGAAAAAATTGATCCAGTACGGGCACGTATACATGAACTTAGGCTGAGTGTGGGCCAACCTCGCTCATTGATCTAGTCCTAACAGGACCGCTTTCCATCACTAGGACAGGCATATCTCAGTCGGCGAAATGGTTTCTCGGTGTCTGATCAAGCCGAGCCAAACGCGTGTTTAGCCTTTTTTTGCCAAATCAAAAGTAAAGGCATTTAGACGGATGATGAATGAAAAATCATGACGCTCGATCTGCCAGAAGGATTATAGGTGGGCTGAGTCCGGTTGCCAGGCTAGAATAGCGAGTTTAAGTTGAAAAAAAGAGACTATATTTATAATACGGGTTGGATTCGTGGGGCACTGTACTGAGAATCCGGGGAAATTAAGTTTCCTTAATAGGGAGGATTTGTGTTTCACGATATATAGTTTCTCCAATTGCAGTGACGTGGATATGGGACCGACTGAATCCTCTATGTCAACCGCTACAGAGTAACCGTGCAACACTTTCTCGGAACTACACCCTGGGCCCCACATATCTTTAATCCCGGCCATTCAGGATGAATCCCATCCCATCCAAGGATAAATCCTGAAGCTTGAGCCCGGAATGAGTAGGCTGTCATGCTTTCATTTCTTATATACAATATCATGCGTTCTGCATCTAAAAATAAAGAGGCTACCCGACATGTAGGTTCACCAATTATGTTTTGTTGCTGTATCATTGGTACGTGCCGCTCATGTTGGTCTCCGCGCCAAAGAGATCTTGATTATCAGATGAATGGGCTGCTTCATAAATTTAATGCTCCCCTAGTTACAGCATACCAAAAGGAGTGCCTCCTATATAGATTCCTCCATTTCATGTTTTAGGGTGAACATTAAGGCCCGCGTCAGCAGCCAAAGTCCGCTGCTGCGTTTTTTTTTCTTATTTTTTCTTATCCGGCTCTCAGATCATCAGATGGAAGTTCAACTAGACATGGGCTACAGTAAGAAGTCCCGTCGATCAAAAAATGAGAAAAGAAAAAAGAAGAGAAAGAAATGCTTCACACATTGGTCAAGGTATTTTTTGGTAAGAAAAAAAAGTCATGGAAGGGGAATGGGTTCTTACTAAGGTGATCTTATTAATTGTGGACATGGTAAGATAAAGTAGTTCTTTTCCCTCTTCTTTTTAGTTGGGATATGACACAAAAATCAGATTGGGATTCTGGTCGTCTATAACAAATAGGTCTAACGGAGGCGAACATGCATCAAGTGGGTTGTGGGTTGGCCCTTTTGGGATTTAGGTTGAATCCAGCTGAATAAGGCTGAGTTTAGTCATTCTAGAAGTGGAGTGCACTTTAGTCATTTAACCGGTGTCCTTGCACGAAAAGTTGAAACCGAAGTTGCGGCTTCGGCGTTGGTGATTACGGCGGCAAAGTCGCAAAATGGTTTTGTTTTTGTTCCTTCTTTTTTTTTTTTTTTTTTTCTTTTTCATTTTTTTAATATCTGGGTCGGGTCATGGGTCAGGGGTCCGCCCCACACAACGATGGATTACCACGTACCGTTAACATTTAAATGCAGTGAGCAATTGCACCCAAATGTCAGTGTTCATGGAGTCCAAAAGGGTCTATACTTGGATGTTTTGGGTTCAATTCGTTCGGGTAATTACGGTGGGGTCCAAAGTAATGTTGACACCCCCCGCTATTATATACATATATATGTTCTTTTATTTCCTTCTTTCATTTTACAATCACTTTGCCTTATTAAGTAAAGAAATTATTTATTTATTTCTCAATTGCTTTTATTCTTTCATAAGGACGTACTTTTGGGACGACCCAAGCCATATCCCAAAAAAGTAAATCACATTATGATATTTTATCTGTTAACAATATTTTAAGAAAGCATTAAATATTAGGGTTCTGCTAGTTCTGTGTTCAAGGAAATGGAAATGGCTGCTTGAAACGGATTTGGGCACCCACGCAGCTTTACCGCCGTTTGTATAAGCAGTAAAGTCCATTCGCCAGTTTTCCTCCGCTCTGAGAGGAGGAAAACCTGCATTTGCAGGTATACCGCTGATGGCAACAGCGGTAAAGTCTCATTTTCAGCATTTCCTCCCCTCTAAGCGGAGGAAAACCTGCAAACGGACTCTCTTTTGGTTTTGCCCTTTTTTCACATCTTGGTAGGGTCACAGGTCGGGGCTTTGGTCAACACAATGATGGGTGGGCATGTATAATTTCATGTTTAAACGCAATACTGTCAAATCACACAGTAAATCAGTTGTTCGGTCATTTTACTTTACCGGTGAAGTAAAGTGAACGGTTAAATACAAAGAGAGAACAAGCGTAAAGGCTTGGCAAAGTCAAAAGGCGAGAGAGTAGTTCTTTGAGTTTTATCTTAAGAAGAGTTTTTCTTGTAAGGGTGCTCGTGGATAGGGCCGGCCCGCGTTGGGTCGGGTCGGGTCGGGCATGTGGTTTAGGTTATAATAGATGGGCCGTGTGCATAAATTTCCTTTTTTAAGTGGACTCACCGGTTGGGATTCGGAATGCACGCCAGGCCCAAATATGCATATTTAACTGTAAGAGAGGGAGTTGTAATGGGGGGACTCAAACCCTGGACCTCTCACAGAAGGTGATATGACCGGACCGGTTGAGCTGGCCTAGGACATGGTAAGAAACTCACTTTCTTCATTGTATAAGTCGAACAAGGGTTGGGCTCGGGCTTCATCCCTTCGAGCCCGGCTGGGCTTAGCCAGGCTTAGGCTTCTCGTTAGGAAGTCGGGGCTGTTTTGGACATTCCTCGGCCTAGCCGGCCCGGTCGATGAACAGCCTGAGTTCTTCTTGTCTTTCAATGGCCCGAGAAAGTATATTTTCAACTCCTTTTTTTTTTTCTTCTTCTTTTGTGACGAGGCAGAGGAGGCGATTCTCAATATTTAGAATTTTTTGATTTGACCCCTCTTTCTATTTCCTCTTGAATTGGCTTTCACTTTACTTCCCTGGTAAAGTAAGTTCACGAAATATGAAGCGGTTAGTGAGCGAGTAGTGAGAAAATCGCGTGGCGTCCGCTTCTTATCATACCCTACGGTGAGAAATTAATATCATCTGGGGTTTTGGGATCCGGTCCTTACCGATGAAAAGTGTGCTTCGTGAGGGAATAGGTAGGGGCGGAATGGACGCTCTCGGATCCTGTACAGGATGGACTCCACACGAAAAAATTGATCCAGTACGGGCACGTATACATGAACTTAGGCTGAGTGTGGGCCAACCTCGCTCATTGATCTAGTCCTAACAGGACCGCTTTCCATCACTAGGACAGGCATATCTCAGTCGGCGAAATGGTTTCTCGGTGTCTGATCAAGCCGAGCCAAACGCGTGTTTAGCCTTTTTTTGCCAAATCAAAAGTAAAGGCATTTAGACGGATGATGAATGAAAAATCATGACGCTCGATCTGCCAGAAGGATTATAGGTGGGCTGAGTCCGGTTGCCAGGCTAGAATAGCGAGTTTAAGTTGAAAAAAAGAGACTATATTTATAATACGGGTTGGATTCGTGGGGCACTGTACTGAGAATCCGGGGAAATTAAGTTTCCTTAATAGGGAGGATTTGTGTTTCACGATATATAGTTTCTCCAATTGCAGTGACGTGGATATGGGACCGACTGAATCCTCTATGTCAACCGCTACAGAGTAACCGTGCAACACTTTCTCGGAACTACACCCTGGGCCCCACATATCTTTAATCCCGGCCATTCAGGATGAATCCCATCCCATCCAAGGATAAATCCTGAAGCTTGAGCCCGGAATGAGTAGGCTGTCATGCTTTCATTTCTTATATACAATATCATGCGTTCTGCATCTAAAAATAAAGAGGCTACCCGACATGTAGGTTCACCAATTATGTTTTGTTGCTGTATCATTGGTACGTGCCGCTCATGTTGGTCTCCGCGCCAAAGAGATCTTGATTATCAGATGAATGGGCTGCTTCATAAATTTAATGCTCCCCTAGTTACAGCATACCAAAAGGAGTGCCTCCTATATAGATTCCTCCATTTCATGTTTTAGGGTGAACATTAAGGCCCGCGTCAGCAGCCAAAGTCCGCTGCTGCGTTTTTTTTTCTTATTTTTTCTTATCCGGCTCTCATATCATCAGATGGAAGTTCAACTAGACATGGGCTACAGTAAGAAGTCCCGTCGATCAAAAAATGAGAAAAGAAAAAAGAAGAGAAAGAAATGCTTCACACATTGGTCAAGGTATTTTTTGGTAAGAAAAAAAAGTCATGGAAGGGGAATGGGTTCTTACTAAGGTGATCTTATTAATTGTGGACATGGTAAGATAAAGTAGTTCTTTTCCCTCTTCTTTTTAGTTGGGATATGACACAAAAATCAGATTGGGATTCTGGTCGTCTATAACAAATAGGTCTAACGGAGGCGAACATGCATCAAGTGGGTTGTGGGTTGGCCCTTTTGGGATTTAGGTTGAATCCAGCTGAATAAAACTGAGTTTAGTCATTCTAGAAGTGGAGTGCACTTTAGTCATTTAACCGGTGTCCTTGCACGAAAAGTTGAAACCGAAGTTGCGGCTTCGGCGTTGGTGATTACGGCGGCAAAGTCGCAAAATGGTTATGTTTTTGTTCCTTCTTTTTTTTTTTTTTTTTTTTTCTTTTTCATTTTTTTAATATCTGGGTCGGGTCATGGGTCAGGGGTCCGCCCCACACAACGATGGATTACCACGTACCGTTAACATTTAAATGCAGTGAGCAATTGCACCCAAATGTCAGTGTTCATGGAGTCCAAAAGGGTCTATACTTGGATGTTTTGGGTTCAATTCGTTCGGGTAATTACGGTGGGGTCCAAAGTAATGTTGACACCCCCCGCTATTATATACATATATATGTTCTTTTATTTCCTTCTTTCATTTTACAATCACTTTGCCTTATTAAGTAAAGAAATTATTTATTTATTTCTCAATTGCTTTTATTCTTTCATAAGGACGTACTTTTGGGACGACCCAAGCCATATCCCAAAAAAGTAAATCACATTATGATATTTTATCTGTTAACAATATTTTAAGAAAGCATTAAATATTAGGGTTCTGCTAGTTCTGTGTTCAAGGAAATGGAAATGGCTGCTTGAAACGGATTTGGGCACCCACGCAGCTTTACCGCCGTTTTTATAAGCGGTAAAGTCCATTCGCCAGTTTTCCTCCGCTCTGAGAGGAGGAAAACCTGCATTTGCAGTTATACCGCTGATAGCAACAGCGGTAAAGTCTCATTTTCAGCATTTCCTCCCCTCTAAGCGGAGGAAAACCTGCAAACGGACTCTCTTTTGGTTTTGCCCTTTTTTCACATCTTGGTAGGGTCACAGGTCGGGGCTTTGGTCAACACAATGATGGGTGGGCATGTATAATTTCATGTTTAAACGCAATACTGTCAAATCACACAGTAAATCAGTTGTTCGGTCATTTTACTTTACCGGTGAAGTAAAGTGAACGGTTAAATACAAAGAGAGAACAAGCGTAAAGGCTTGGCAAAGTCAAAAGGCGAGAGAGTAGTTCTTTGAGTTTTATCTTAAGAAGAGTTTTTCTTGTAAGGGTGCTCGTGGATAGGGCCGGCCCGCGTTGGGTCGGGTCGGGTCGGGCATGTGGTTTAGGTTATAATAGATGGGCCGTGTGCATAAATTTCCTTTTTTAAGTGGACTCACCGGTTGGGATTCGGAATGCACGCCAGGCCCAAATATGCATATTTAACTGTAAGAGAGGGAGTTGTAATGGGGGGACTCAAACCCTGGACCTCTCACAGAAGGTGATATGACCGGACCGGTTGAGCTGGCCTAGGACATGGTAAGAAACTCACTTTCTTCATTGTATAAGTCGAACAAGGGTCGGGCTCGGGCTTCATCCCTTCGAGCCCGGCTGGGCTTAGCCAGGCTTAGGCTTCTCGTTAGGAAGTCGGGGCTGTTTTGGACATTCCTCGGCCTAGCCGGCCCGGTCGATGAACAGCCTGAGTTCTTCTTGTCTTTCAATGGCCCGAGAAAGTATATTTTCAACTCCTTTTTTTTTTTCTTCTTCTTTTGTGACGAGGCAGAGGAGGCGATTCTCAATATTTAGAATTTTTTGATTTGACCCCTCTTTCTATTTCCTCTTGAATTGGCTTTCACTTTACTTCCCTGGTAAAGTAAGTTCACGAAATATGAAGCGGTTAGTGAGCGAGTAGTGAGAAAATCGCGTGGCGTCCGCTTCTTATCATACCCTACGGTGAGAAATTAATATCATCTGGGGTTTTGGGATCCGATCCTTACCGATGAAAAGTGTGCTTCGTGAGGGAATAGGTAGGGGCGGAATGGACGCTCTCGGATCCTGTACAGGATGGACTCCACACGAAAAAATTGATCCAGTACGGGCACGTATACATGAACTTAGGCTGAGTGTGGGCCAACCTCGCTCATTGATCTAGTCCTAACAGGACCGCTTTCCATCACTAGGACAGGCATATCTCAGTCGGCGAAATGGTTTCTCGGTGTCTGATCAAGCCGAGCCAAACGCGTGTTTAGCCTTTTTTTGCCAAATCAAAAGTAAAGGCATTTAGACGGATGATGAATGAAAAATCATGACGCTCGATCTGCCAGAAGGATTATAGGTGGGCTGAGTCCGGTTGCCAGGCTAGAATAGCGAGTTTAAGTTGAAAAAAAGAGACTATATTTATAATACGGGTTGGATTCGTGGGGCACTGTACTGAGAATCCGGGGAAATTAAGTTTCCTTAATAGGGAGGATTTGTGTTTCACGATATATAGTTTCTCCAATTGCAGTGACGTGGATATGGGACCGACTGAATCCTCTATGTCAACCGCTACAGAGTAACCGTGCAACACTTTCTCGGAACTACACCCTGGGCCCCACATATCTTTAATCCCGGCCATTCAGGATGAATCCCATCCCATCCAAGGATAAATCCTGAAGCTTGAGCCCGGAATGAGTAGGCTGTCATGCTTTCATTTCTTATATACAATATCATGCGTTCTGCATCTAAAAATAAAGAGGCTACCCGACATGTAGGTTCACCAATTATGTTTTGTTGCTGTATCATTGGTACGTGCCGCTCATGTTGGTCTCCGCGCCAAAGAGATCTTGATTATCAGATGAATGGGCTGCTTCATAAATTTAATGCTCCCCTAGTTACAGCATACCAAAAGGAGTGCCTCCTATATAGATTCCTCCATTTCATGTTTTAGGGTGAACATTAAGGCCCGCGTCAGCAGCCAAAGTCCGCTGCTGCGTTTTTTTTTCTTATTTTTTCTTATCCGGCTCTCATATCATCAGATGGAAGTTCAACTAGACATGGGCTACAGTAAGAAGTCCCGTCGATCAAAAAATGAGAAAAGAAAAAAGAAGAGAAAGAAATGCTTCACACATTGGTCAAGGTATTTTTTGGTAAGAAAAAAAAGTCATGGAAGGGGAATGGGTTCTTACTAAGGTGATCTTATTAATTGTGGACATGGTAAGATAAAGTAGTTCTTTTCCCTCTTCTTTTTAGTTGGGATATGACACAAAAATCAGATTGGGATTCTGGTCGTCTATAACAAATAGGTCTAACGGAGGCGAACATGCATCAAGTGGGTTGTGGGTTGGCCCTTTTGGGATTTAGGTTGAATCCAGCTGAATAAAACTGAGTTTAGTCATTCTAGAAGTGGAGTGCACTTTAGTCATTTAACCGGTGTCCTTGCACGAAAAGTTGAAACCGAAGTTGCGGCTTCGGCGTTGGTGATTACGGCGGCAAAGTCGCAAAATGGTTATGTTTTTGTTCCTTCTTTTTTTTTTTTTTTTTTTTTCTTTTTCATTTTTTTAATATCTGGGTCGGGTCATGGGTCAGGGGTCCGCCCCACACAACGATGGATTACCACGTACCGTTAACATTTAAATGCAGTGAGCAATTGCACCCAAATGTCAGTGTTCATGGAGTCCAAAAGGGTCTATACTTGGATGTTTTGGGTTCAATTCGTTCGGGTAATTACGGTGGGGTCCAAAGTAATGTTGACACCCCCCGCTATTATATACATATATATGTTCTTTTATTTCCTTCTTTCATTTTACAATCACTTTGCCTTATTAAGTAAAGAAATTATTTATTTATTTCTCAATTGCTTTTATTCTTTCATAAGGACGTACTTTTGGGACGACCCAAGCCATATCCCAAAAAAGTAAATCACATTATGATATTTTATCTGTTAACAATATTTTAAGAAAGCATTAAATATTAGGGTTCTGCTAGTTCTGTGTTCAAGGAAATGGAAATGGCTGCTTGAAACGGATTTGGGCACCCACGCAGCTTTACCGCCGTTTTTATAAGCGGTAAAGTCCATTCGCCAGTTTTCCTCCGCTCTGAGAGGAGGAAAACCTGCATTTGCAGTTATACCGCTGATAGCAACAGCGGTAAAGTCTCATTTTCAGCATTTCCTCCCCTCTAAGCGGAGGAAAACCTGCAAACGGACTCTCTTTTGGTTTTGCCCTTTTTTCACATCTTGGTAGGGTCACAGGTCGGGGCTTTGGTCAACACAATGATGGGTGGGCATGTATAATTTCATGTTTAAACGCAATACTGTCAAATCACACAGTAAATCAGTTGTTCGGTCATTTTACTTTACCGGTGAAGTAAAGTGAACGGTTAAATACAAAGAGAGAACAAGCGTAAAGGCTTGGCAAAGTCAAAAGGCGAGAGAGTAGTTCTTTGAGTTTTATCTTAAGAAGAGTTTTTCTTGTAAGGGTGCTCGTGGATAGGGCCGGCCCGCGTTGGGTCGGGTCGGGTCGGGCATGTGGTTTAGGTTATAATAGATGGGCCGTGTGCATAAATTTCCTTTTTTAAGTGGACTCACCGGTTGGGATTCGGAATGCACGCCAGGCCCAAATATGCATATTTAACTGTAAGAGAGGGAGTTGTAATGGGGGGACTCAAACCCTGGACCTCTCACAGAAGGTGATATGACCGGACCGGTTGAGCTGGCCTAGGACATGGTAAGAAACTCACTTTCTTCATTGTATAAGTCGAACAAGGGTCGGGCTCGGGCTTCATCCCTTCGAGCCCGGCTGGGCTTAGCCAGGCTTAGGCTTCTCGTTAGGAAGTCGGGGCTGTTTTGGACATTCCTCGGCCTAGCCGGCCCGGTCGATGAACAGCCTGAGTTCTTCTTGTCTTTCAATGGCCCGAGAAAGTATATTTTCAACTCCTTTTTTTTTTTCTTCTTCTTTTGTGACGAGGCAGAGGAGGCGATTCTCAATATTTAGAATTTTTTGATTTGACCCCTCTTTCTATTTCCTCTTGAATTGGCTTTCACTTTACTTCCCTGGTAAAGTAAGTTCACGAAATATGAAGCGGTTAGTGAGCGAGTAGTGAGAAAATCGCGTGGCGTCCGCTTCTTATCATACCCTACGGTGAGAAATTAATATCATCTGGGGTTTTGGGATCCGATCCTTACCGATGAAAAGTGTGCTTCGTGAGGGAATAGGTAGGGGCGGAATGGACGCTCTCGGATCCTGTACAGGATGGACTCCACACGAAAAAATTGATCCAGTACGGGCACGTATACATGAACTTAGGCTGAGTGTGGGCCAACCTCGCTCATTGATCTAGTCCTAACAGGACCGCTTTCCATCACTAGGACAGGCATATCTCAGTCGGCGAAATGGTTTCTCGGTGTCTGATCAAGCCGAGCCAAACGCGTGTTTAGCCTTTTTTTGCCAAATCAAAAGTAAAGGCATTTAGACGGATGATGAATGAAAAATCATGACGCTCGATCTGCCAGAAGGATTATAGGTGGGCTGAGTCCGGTTGCCAGGCTAGAATAGCGAGTTTAAGTTGAAAAAAAGAGACTATATTTATAATACGGGTTGGATTCGTGGGGCACTGTACTGAGAATCCGGGGAAATTAAGTTTCCTTAATAGGGAGGATTTGTGTTTCACGATATATAGTTTCTCCAATTGCAGTGACGTGGATATGGGACCGACTGAATCCTCTATGTCAACCGCTACAGAGTAACCGTGCAACACTTTCTCGGAACTACACCCTGGGCCCCACATATCTTTAATCCCGGCCATTCAGGATGAATCCCATCCCATCCAAGGATAAATCCTGAAGCTTGAGCCCGGAATGAGTAGGCTGTCATGCTTTCATTTCTTATATACAATATCATGCGTTCTGCATCTAAAAATAAAGAGGCTACCCGACATGTAGGTTCACCAATTATGTTTTGTTGCTGTATCATTGGTACGTGCCGCTCATGTTGGTCTCCGCGCCAAAGAGATCTTGATTATCAGATGAATGGGCTGCTTCATAAATTTAATGCTCCCCTAGTTACAGCATACCAAAAGGAGTGCCTCCTATATAGATTCCTCCATTTCATGTTTTAGGGTGAACATTAAGGCCCGCGTCAGCAGCCAAAGTCCGCTGCTGCGTTTTTTTTTCTTATTTTTTCTTATCCGGCTCTCAGATCATCAGATGGAAGTTCAACTAGACATGGGCTACAGTAAGAAGTCCCGTCGATCAAAAAATGAGAAAAGAAAAAAGAAGAGAAAGAAATGCTTCACACATTGGTCAAGGTATTTTTTGGTAAGAAAAAAAAGTCATGGAAGGGGAATGGGTTCTTACTAAGGTGATCTTATTAATTGTGGACATGGTAAGATAAAGTAGTTCTTTTCCCTCTTCTTTTTATTTGGGATATGACACAAAAATCAGATTGGGATTCTGGTCGTCTATAACAAATAGGTCTAACGGAGGCGAACATGCATCAAGTGGGTTGTGGGTTGGCCCTTTTGGGATTTAGGTTGAATCCAGCTGAATAAGGCTGAGTTTAGTCATTCTAGAAGTGGAGTGCACTTTAGTCATTTAACCGGTGTCCTTGCACGAAAAGTTGAAACCGAAGTTGCGGCTTCGGCGTTGGTGATTACGGCGGCAAAGTCGCAAAATGGTTTTGTTTTTGTTCCTTCTTTTTTTTTTTTTTTTTTTCTTTTTCATTTTTTTAATATCTGGGTCGGGTCATGGGTCAGGGGTCCGCCCCACACAACGATGGATTACCACGTACCGTTAACATTTAAATGCAGTGAGCAATTGCACCCAAATGTCAGTGTTCATGGAGTCCAAAAGGGTCTATACTTGGATGTTTTGGGTTCAATTCGTTCGGGTAATTACGGTGGGGTCCAAAGTAATGTTGACACCCCCCGCTATTATATACATATATATGTTCTTTTATTTCCTTCTTTCATTTTACAATCACTTTGCCTTATTAAGTAAAGAAATTATTTATTTATTTCTCAATTGCTTTTATTCTTTCATAAGGACGTACTTTTGGGACGACCCAAGCCATATCCCAAAAAAGTAAATCACATTATGATATTTTATCTGTTAACAATATTTTAAGAAAGCATTAAATATTAGGGTTCTGCTAGTTCTGTGTTCAAGGAAATGGAAATGGCTGCTTGAAACGGATTTGGGCACCCACGCAGCTTTACCGCCGTTTGTATAAGCAGTAAAGGCCATTCGCCAGTTTTCCTCCGCTCTGAGAGGAGGAAAATCTGCATTTGCAGGTATACCGCTGATGGCAACAGCGGTAAAGTCTCATTTTCAGCATTTCCTCCCCTCTAAGCGGAGGAAAACCTGCAAACGGACTCTCTTTTGGTTTTGCCCTTTTTTCACATCTTGGTAGGGTCACAGGTCGGGGCTTTGGTCAACACAATGATGGGTGGGCATGTATAATTTCATGTTTAAACGCAATACTGTCAAATCACACAGTAAATCAGTTGTTCGGTCATTTTACTTTACCGGTGAAGTAAAGTGAACGGTTAAATACAAAGAGAGAACAAGCGTAAAGGCTTGGCAAAGTCAAAAGGCGAGAGAGTAGTTCTTTGAGTTTTATCTTAAGAAGAGTTTTTCTTGTAAGGGTGCTCGTGGATAGGGCCGGCCCGCGTTGGGTCGGGTCGGGTCGGGCATGTGGTTTAGGTTATAATAGATGGGCCGTGTGCATAAATTTCCTTTTTTAAGTGGACTCACCGGTTGGGATTCGGAATGCACGCCAGGCCCAAATATGCATATTTAACTGTAAGAGAGGGAGTTGTAATGGGGGGACTCAAACCCTGGACCTCTCACAGAAGGTGATATGACCGGACCGGTTGAGCTGGCCTAGGACATGGTAAGAAACTCACTTTCTTCATTGTATAAGTCGAACAAGGGTTGGGCTCGGGCTTCATCCCTTCGAGCCCGGCTGGGCTTAGCCAGGCTTAGGCTTCTCGTTAGGAAGTCGGGGCTGTTTTGGACATTCCTCGGCCTAGCCGGCCCGGTCGATGAACAGCCTGAGTTCTTCTTGTCTTTCAATGGCCCGAGAAAGTATATTTTCAACTCCTTTTTTTTTTTTCTTCTTCTTTTGTGACGAGGCAGAGGAGGCGATTCTCAATATTTAGAATTTTTTGATTTGACCCCTCTTTCTATTTCCTCTTGAATTGGCTTTCACTTTACTTCCCTGGTAAAGTAAGTTCACGAAATATGAAGCGGTTAGTGAGCGAGTAGTGAGAAAATCGCGTGGCGTCCGCTTCTTATCATACCCTACGGTGAGAAATTAATATCATCTGGGGTTTTGGGATCCGATCCTTACCGATGAAAAGTGTGCTTCGTGAGGGAATAGGTAGGGGCGGAATGGACGCTCTCGGATCCTGTACAGGATGGACTCCACACGAAAAAATTGATCCAGTACGGGCACGTATACATGAACTTAGGCTGAGTGTGGGCCAACCTCGCTCATTGATCTAGTCCTAACAGGACCGCTTT
Organism: Persea americana; assembly: GCA_029852735.1. Taxonomy (NCBI): domain Eukaryota; kingdom Viridiplantae; phylum Streptophyta; class Magnoliopsida; order Laurales; family Lauraceae; genus Persea; species Persea americana. The sequence continues at coordinate 8,578,617 of CM056813.1, read as the reverse complement.
CCATCACTAGGACAGGCATATCTCAGTCGGCGAAATGGTTTCTCGGTGTCTGATCAAGCCGAGCCAAACGCGTGTTTAGCCTTTTTTTGCCAAATCAAAAGTAAAGGCATTTAGACGGATGATGAATGAAAAATCATGACGCTCGATCTGCCAGAAGGATTATAGGTGGGCTGAGTCCGGTTGCCAGGCTAGAATAGCGAGTTTAAGTTGAAAAAAAGAGACTATATTTATAATACGGGTTGGATTCGTGGGGCACTGTACTGAGAATCCGGGGAAATTAAGTTTCCTTAATAGGGAGGATTTGTGTTTCACGATATATAGTTTCTCCAATTGCAGTGACGTGGATATGGGACCGACTGAATCCTCTATGTCAACCGCTACAGAGTAACCGTGCAACACTTTCTCGGAACTACACCCTGGGCCCCACATATCTTTAATCCCGGCCATTCAGGATGAATCCCATCCCATCCAAGGATAAATCCTGAAGCTTGAGCCCGGAATGAGTAGGCTGTCATGCTTTCATTTCTTATATACAATATCATGCGTTCTGCATCTAAAAATAAAGAGGCTACCCGACATGTAGGTTCACCAATTATGTTTTGTTGCTGTATCATTGGTACGTGCCGCTCATGTTGGTCTCCGCGCCAAAGAGATCTTGATTATCAGATGAATGGGCTGCTTCATAAATTTAATGCTCCCCTAGTTACAGCATACCAAAAGGAGTGCCTCCTATATAGATTCCTCCATTTCATGTTTTAGGGTGAACATTAAGGCCCGCGTCAGCAGCCAAAGTCCGCTACTGCGTTTTTTTTTCTTATTTTTTTCTTATCCGGCTCTCAGATCATCAGATGGAAGTTCAACTAGACATGGGCTACAGTAAGAAGTCCCGTCGATCAAAAAATGAGAAAAGAAAAAAGAAGAGAAAGAAATGCTTCACACATTGGTCAAGGTATTTTTTGGTAAGAAAAAAAAGTCATGGAAGGGGAATGGGTTCTTACTAAGGTGATCTTATTAATTGTGGACATGGTAAGATAAAGTAGTTCTTTTCCCTCTTCTTTTTAGTTGGGATATGACACAAAAATCAGATTGGGATTCTGGTCGTCTATAACAAATAGGTCTAACGGAGGCGAACATGCATCAAGTGGGTTGTGGGTTGGCCCTTTTGGGATTTAGGTTGAATCCAGCTGAATAAAACTGAGTTTAGTCATTCTAGAAGTGGAGTGCACTTTAGTCATTTAACCGGTGTCCTTGCACGAAAAGTTGAAACCGAAGTTGCGGCTTCGGCGTTGGTGATTACGGCGGCAAAGTCGCAAAATGGTTTTGTTTTTGTTCCTTCTTTTTTTTTTTTTTTTTTCTTTTTCATTTTTTTAATATCTGGGTCGGGTCATGGGTCAGGGGTCCGCCCCACACAACGATGGATTACCACGTACCGTTAACATTTAAATGCAGTGAGCAATTGCACCCAAATGTCAGTGTTCATGGAGTCCAAAAGGGTCTATACTTGGATGTTTTGGGTTCAATTCGTTCGGGTAATTACGGTGGGGTCCAAAGTAATGTTGACACCCCCCGCTATTATATACATATATATGTTCTTTTATTTCCTTCTTTCATTTTACAATCACTTTGCCTTATTAAGTAAAGAAATTATTTATTTATTTCTCAATTGCTTTTATTCTTTCATAAGGACGTACTTTTGGGACGACCCAAGCCATATCCCAAAAAAGTAAATCACATTATGATATTTTATCTGTTAACAATATTTTAAGAAAGCATTAAATATTAGGGTTCTGCTAGTTCTGTGTTCAAGGAAATGGAAATGGCTGCTTGAAACGGATTTGGGCACCCACGCAGCTTTACCGCCGTTTGTATAAGCAGTAAAGGCCATTCGCCAGTTTTCCTCCGCTCTGAGAGGAGGAAAATCTGCATTTGCAGGTATACCGCTGATGGCAACAGCGGTAAAGTCTCATTTTCAGCATTTCCTCCCCTCTAAGCGGAGGAAAACCTGCAAACGGACTCTCTTTTGGTTTTGCCCTTTTTTCACATCTTGGTAGGGTCACAGGTCGGGGCTTTGGTCAACACAATGATGGGTGGGCATGTATAATTTCATGTTTAAACGCAATACTGTCAAATCACACAGTAAATCAGTTGTTCGGTCATTTTACTTTACCGGTGAAGTAAAGTGAACGGTTAAATACAAAGAGAGAACAAGCGTAAAGGCTTGGCAAAGTCAAAAGGCGAGAGAGTAGTTCTTTGAGTTTTATCTTAAGAAGAGTTTTTCTTGTAAGGGTGCTCGTGGATAGGGCCGGCCCGCGTTGGGTCGGGTCGGGTCGGGCATGTGGTTTAGGTTATAATAGATGGGCCGTGTGCATAAATTTCCTTTTTTAAGTGGACTCACCGGTTGGGATTCGGAATGCACGCCAGGCCCAAATATGCATATTTAACTGTAAGAGAGGGAGTTGTAATGGGGGGACTCAAACCCTGGACCTCTCACAGAAGGTGATATGACCGGACCGGTTGAGCTGGCCTAGGACATGGTAAGAAACTCACTTTCTTCATTGTATAAGTCGAACAAGGGTTGGGCTCGGGCTTCATCCCTTCGAGCCCGGCTGGGCTTAGCCAGGCTTAGGCTTCTCGTTAGGAAGTCGGGGCTGTTTTGGACATTCCTCGGCCTAGCCGGCCCGGTCGATGAACAGCCTGAGTTCTTCTTGTCTTTCAATGGCCCGAGAAAGTATATTTTCAACTCCTTTTTTTTTTTTCTTCTTCTTTTGTGACGAGGCAGAGGAGGCGATTCTCAATATTTAGAATTTTTTGATTTGACCCCTCTTTCTATTTCCTCTTGAATTGGCTTTCACTTTACTTCCCTGGTAAAGTAAGTTCACGAAATATGAAGCGGTTAGTGAGCGAGTAGTGAGAAAATCGCGTGGCGTCCGCTTCTTATCATACCCTACGGTGAGAAATTAATATCATCTGGGGTTTTGGGATCCGATCCTTACCGATGAAAAGTGTGCTTCGTGAGGGAATAGGTAGGGGCGGAATGGACGCTCTCGGATCCTGTACAGGATGGACTCCACACGAAAAAATTGATCCAGTACGGGCACGTATACATGAACTTAGGCTGAGTGTGGGCCAACCTCGCTCATTGATCTAGTCCTAACAGGACCGCTTTCCATCACTAGGACAGGCATATCTCAGTCGGCGAAATGGTTTCTCGGTGTCTGATCAAGCCGAGCCAAACGCGTGTTTAGCCTTTTTTTGCCAAATCAAAAGTAAAGGCATTTAGACGGATGATGAATGAAAAATCATGACGCTCGATCTGCCAGAAGGATTATAGGTGGGCTGAGTCCGGTTGCCAGGCTAGAATAGCGAGTTTAAGTTGAAAAAAAGAGACTATATTTATAATACGGGTTGGATTCGTGGGGCACTGTACTGAGAATCCGGGGAAATTAAGTTTCCTTAATAGGGAGGATTTGTGTTTCACGATATATAGTTTCTCCAATTGCAGTGACGTGGATATGGGACCGACTGAATCCTCTATGTCAACCGCTACAGAGTAACCGTGCAACACTTTCTCGGAACTACACCCTGGGCCCCACATATCTTTAATCCCGGCCATTCAGGATGAATCCCATCCCATCCAAGGATAAATCCTGAAGCTTGAGCCCGGAATGAGTAGGCTGTCATGCTTTCATTTCTTATATACAATATCATGCGTTCTGCATCTAAAAATAAAGAGGCTACCCGACATGTAGGTTCACCAATTATGTTTTGTTGCTGTATCATTGGTACGTGCCGCTCATGTTGGTCTCCGCGCCAAAGAGATCTTGATTATCAGATGAATGGGCTGCTTCATAAATTTAATGCTCCCCTAGTTACAGCATACCAAAAGGAGTGCCTCCTATATAGATTCCTCCATTTCATGTTTTAGGGTGAACATTAAGGCCCGCGTCAGCAGCCAAAGTCCGCTACTGCGTTTTTTTTTCTTATTTTTTTCTTATCCGGCTCTCAGATCATCAGATGGAAGTTCAACTAGACATGGGCTACAGTAAGAAGTCCCGTCGATCAAAAAATGAGAAAAGAAAAAAGAAGAGAAAGAAATGCTTCACACATTGGTCAAGGTATTTTTTGGTAAGAAAAAAAAGTCATGGAAGGGGAATGGGTTCTTACTAAGGTGATCTTATTAATTGTGGACATGGTAAGATAAAGTAGTTCTTTTCCCTCTTCTTTTTAGTTGGGATATGACACAAAAATCAGATTGGGATTCTGGTCGTCTATAACAAATAGGTCTAACGGAGGCGAACATGCATCAAGTGGGTTGTGGGTTGGCCCTTTTGGGATTTAGGTTGAATCCAGCTGAATAAAACTGAGTTTAGTCATTCTAGAAGTGGAGTGCACTTTAGTCATTTAACCGGTGTCCTTGCACGAAAAGTTGAAACCGAAGTTGCGGCTTCGGCGTTGGTGATTACGGCGGCAAAGTCGCAAAATGGTTTTGTTTTTGTTCCTTCTTTTTTTTTTTTTTTTTTCTTTTTCATTTTTTTAATATCTGGGTCGGGTCATGGGTCAGGGGTCCGCCCCACACAACGATGGATTACCACGTACCGTTAACATTTAAATGCAGTGAGCAATTGCACCCAAATGTCAGTGTTCATGGAGTCCAAAAGGGTCTATACTTGGATGTTTTGGGTTCAATTCGTTCGGGTAATTACGGTGGGGTCCAAAGTAATGTTGACACCCCCCGCTATTATATACATATATATGTTCTTTTATTTCCTTCTTTCATTTTACAATCACTTTGCCTTATTAAGTAAAGAAATTATTTATTTATTTCTCAATTGCTTTTATTCTTTCATAAGGACGTACTTTTGGGACGACCCAAGCCATATCCCAAAAAAGTAAATCACATTATGATATTTTATCTGTTAACAATATTTTAAGAAAGCATTAAATATTAGGGTTCTGCTAGTTCTGTGTTCAAGGAAATGGAAATGGCTGCTTGAAACGGATTTGGGCACCCACGCAGCTTTACCGCCGTTTGTATAAGCAGTAAAGGCCATTCGCCAGTTTTCCTCCGCTCTGAGAGGAGGAAAACCTGCATTTGCAGGTATACCGCTGATGGCAACAGCGGTAAAGTCTCATTTGCAGCATTTCCTCCCCTCTAAGCGGAGGAAAACCTGCAAACGGACTCTCTTTTGGTTTTGCCCTTTTTTCACATCTTGGTAGGGTCACAGGTCGGGGCTTTGGTCAACACAATGATGGGTGGGCATGTATAATTTCATGTTTAAACGCAATACTGTCAAATCACACAGTAAATCAGTTGTTCGGTCATTTTACTTTACCGGTGAAGTAAAGTGAACGGTTAAATACAAAGAGAGAACAAGCGTAAAGGCTTGGCAAAGTCAAAAGGCGAGAGAGTAGTTCTTTGAGTTTTATCTTAAGAAGAGTTTTTCTTGTAAGGGTGCTCGTGGATAGGGCCGGCCCGCGTTGGGTCGGGTCGGGTCGGGCATGTGGTTTAGGTTATAATAGATGGGCCGTGTGCATAAATTTCCTTTTTTAAGTGGACTCAGCGGTTGGGATTCGGAATCCACGCCAGGCCCAAATATGCATATTTAACTGTAAGAGAGGGAGTTGTAATGGGGGGACTCAAACCCTGGACCTCTCACAGAAGGTGATATGACCGGACCGGTTGAGCTGGCCTAGGACATGGTAAGAAACTCACTTTCTTCATTGTATAAGTCGAACAAGGGTCGGGCTCGGGCTTCATCCCTTCGAGCCCGGCTGGGCTTAGCCAGGCTTAGGCTTCTCGTTAGGAAGTCGGGGCTGTTTTGGACATTTGTAAGACCCCGACCCCTAATTTTCGGGATTAGTGTGTTTTTAGCCGTGCTTTAGTTTTCTAAGTAAGATTTGAGCCTAATTGAGTTAGATTGTGGTTTAGAATGGTTTTCCATAGCTTTGGGGAATTTTGAGAGCGGTTGGACCTGGTCTGACAGCCCGGGGATGCCTTGGGCTGTACGTGTCAGCGTGGGGGATTGTTCTTGATTTTTGAAAAATTACAATTTTGGTTTCTTTTGATAGGTCAAATTAGATCCAACAACTTTTGTGTTTAGACCTACCCCATTCGAAACTCAGAAAATCAGTTTTTCAGCCCGAGGGGCAAAACAGTCTTTTCACATTTAAATCTGAGCCCAGATTTCGAAATTTCAGAACCATGCCAAAAATATACTTTTTGAAAACTAGATTTTATAAGGATCATTTTAGTCTTCTTCGTCGATTTCATCCGGGGCCCGCAAGACCATGATTTAGCCATTTTAAGTTTCAGCTGTATTGGGCCCCACATTTTTTTCCACTCTCCCCATTTAAGTCAACTCCTTCACCCACGTTTCTCCACTTGCAAACTCCCTCCCAACTGCTGCAACTCAGGAAACCAGAGAAGAACCCATTTTTCCTTCATCTTCTCCACCTTGCATGTCAGCCCATTCTAGCTTGGAGTGAAAATCTGATCTCATCTCCTTCTTCCTCTCCTCCCAAGCTTTCTATTGTCACCTTTTTCTTGGAGATCCCAACTGGTTAGCCCCTTCATTTTCTTCTCTTCTTCATGTTCCGCAAGCTCCAGGTTAGGCTTCTTTTTCTCCCTTTTAATGGAGTCTTTTGAGCCCATAAGGATTGAGTTTTTCAAACATGCAACACCCATTTCGAAATGGGTTCTTGTCTTCACTTTTTGGTGGATTTTGAGGTTCTTTTCTTGCGTGTTCTTGTAGATTTCGTGGCTGACAGTTGATAGATTTTTCAGAGATTTTTGGGCTTGGATTTTTGGTCAAGGCAAGTGATCAACTTAGATCTTCTTATGCATGCAATGTTTGAATGTTTTAGCTTCCATGGTTTGGTTCTTTTTCCATTCTAATTTGAGCAATGTATTGTTTCAAATATGTGTTATGGATTGGATTTTTGTTTAGTTTGAAATGCATCTGCTAGTGGTTTATCTTGATGGTTTTCATTCAATTGAAGTGGTTTTTGTCTTGCCTAGATGTTTTACAAATGGCTGAAAGAATGGAGGAGTATTTTGTGAAATGATTAGATGTGTTGGTTGTTAAAACTTAATGGAAATGGCCCTTGGAGAGCATGGAGGCTCAAGGGAGGGGCAGGGACTTGACATAGGAATGGAAGGATGTAAAAGGGGTGAAATGGGGTGAAAAATCTGAACTGATTTGAAACTGCCGCAGATGGGCGGTCAGCAGTCGGCCAGCCGACGGCCAGCCGACTGTTGACCCACGGCTAGCCGCCCCTGTGTCGGTCAGAATAACAGCAACCAAGTTTTGCACAGGGTGTGGGCGGCCCGCGGTCGGTCAGTAGGCGGCTGGCCGACCTGCGCAGAAAAATGGAAAGTAGTATTGTTCCTGAACAGTCGGTCAGTGGTCGGTCAGCCGGTCGGCTAGCCGACCACAACCAGCGGCTAGCCGCCAGGTAACCGCGTGGTGACCGAGTGTACAGAAGGAGAATTTTGAAGGGTTTTCGATGGGAGAGAAAAACTAGAATATGTTAAGGGCTCTTTGGCTTGATGTTGTGCAATTAAAACATGAAATGTTATTTAGCTTCAGGGGCACCAATCCGCTTTTAATTCCAACATTTGGGTTTCAATTACACAAGAATCGAATGAAGGGCCTTAGCATATACTTGAAAGTCTGGTTTCAGAAACTTAGTCTTGACATGAAGAATATTGTTTTGTACTTGTTTTGACTTACAAGCATTGGATTTGTCTAGAATCTCGTTTTGTACTTGTTTTGACTTACAAGCATTGGATTTGTCTAGAATCTCGTTTTGTACTTGTTTTGACTTACAAGCATTGGTTTTGTCTTGGATCTTGTTTTGCACTTGTTTTGACTTACAAGCATTGGTTTTGTCTTGGATCTTGTTTTGCACTTGTTTTGACTTACAAGCATTGGTTTCGTTCGGGTATTGTTTTGCACTTGTTTTAACTTGCAAAAATCAGTTTTGTTTTCAGTATTGCTTGCACTCGTTTTGAGTTACAAGTATCAGCTTTGTTTCAAAGAACCCAAAAAGGGGACTACTTAGTGTGCTTCGACATGCTTATAGCTTATGCTACCTTGTTTTGTCTTGCGTGCACCGTCCACCCCGTGTGGTTGATAAGGGTAATGTGAGAACTTGGTCCGGGCGGCACCCTTAACCACGGGGCGTAGCGTGTCAACCACGGGCCTCAAACGGAGAGTCTCCATTAGTTTTGAGCATTCAAATATGAGAACTTGGTCCGGGCGGCACCCTTAACCACGGGGCGTAGCGTGTCAACCACGGGCCTCAAACGGAGAGTCTCCATTAGTTTTGAGCATTCAAATATGAGAACTTGGTCCGGGCGGCACCCTTAACCACGGGGCGTAGCGTGTCAACCACGGGCCTCAAACGGCGAGTCTCCATTAGTTTTGTGCATTCATGAATTCCGTTGAATACCACTGAGCTTGGACTGCCCTCTCAGTCTGATCCACTAGTTAGGGGGTCCTTAAACATAAGGACTATCTGCAGATAAGTCGTGTATTTATACACATTTTTGTTCTGTTCCGGTTCCGCGGCCGGTTTTCCCGCCCACCTTGCGTGGCTCGGGCTTCTGTTTCGTTTCGCCTGTTTTGCTTTGTCTTTGCTTGCTCTTGTCATCATGTATGACGGAGAAATGATGAGCTCAATGTGGATTTACGAATCATGATGTTTTCTCGTTATCATGCTAGCTTTGTCTTGCTTTTTGTCATGTACTATTTAAAGATACATTAAATGGTTTTAAAGTGCTAGACCACATGTACTCATGTTACTTTTGCCTCATATCTCGTTCGTGGACTTTTGTTTTCTCGAAGTGTATATCGTTCAAGCATCGTTTCAAGATTTGTAAACTGTTTTAAATTCAGTATATGGTTTCTTATAAATTTTAAATGATTCGTACTCATGCTTAAATTGATCACCTGCCAGACCGTCGTGTCTGACCTTGTTTGTTTGGTGCCTTAGGTAGCAGGTTCCCGTCTTGAGCTAGTACGTGTGCAGTTGGCTGTAGAGCCACGAGTTTTGCAGGTTGTTGTTTCAGTGATGTCATTCAGACGTCGCGCTTGACTCTGGAGATACGTTACACACATGGGTAGTATTTGTTCTTAGCTTTTCATTTTGTAAGGCTTTTGTTAGCCTTTTCTTTTGGGATTGTAATTAATGCACTTGTTTAATTATAACTTGAATATGCTTGGGTATTGATAAGCCTGTCTCGGTCAGCTCTGTATATTTTGGTATCATGTTTTGTTCCAGTCTGAGTACGATTATGCTATGACAGCTTTATGCTGACGGGTCGCAATGCCACGTAAGCTTCCGCGAAATGTTCTTGATGTGTTTGGAAATTTTGCCTTCCTCACACACGCGGATCCCGGGGAGAAATATATTTATCACTTACTCCCCAATTCGCGTTCCCGAGGTCGGACCGCTGCAGGGATCCGGGTTCGGGGGCGCGACAACATTCCTCGGCCTAGCCGGCCCGGTCGATGAACAGCCTGAGTTCTTCTTGTCTTTCAATGGCCCGAGAAAGTATATTTTCAACTCCTTTTTTCTTCTTCTTCTTCTTTTGTGACGAGGCAGAGGAGGCGATTCTCAATATTTAGAATTTTTTGATTTGACCCCTCTTTCTATTTCCTCTTGAATTGGCTTTCACTTTACTTCCCTGGTAAAGTAAGTTCACGAAATATGAAGCGGTTAGTGAGCGAGTAGTGAGAAAATCGCGTGGCGTCCGCTTCTTATCATACCCTACGGTGAGAAATTAATATCATCTGGGGTTTTGGGATCCGATCCTTACCGATGAAAAGTGTGCTTCGTGAGGGAATAGGTGGGGGCGGAATGGACGCTCTCGGATCCTGTACAGGATGGACTCCACACGAAAAAATTGATCCAGTACGGGCACGTATACATGAACTTAGGCTGAGTGTGGGCCAACCTCGCTCATTGATCTAGTCCTAACAGGACCGCTTTCCATCACTAGGACAGGCATATCTCAGTCGGCGAAATGGTTTCTCGGTGTCTGATCAAGCCGAGCCAAACGCGTGTTTAGCCTTTTTTTGCCAAATCAAAAGTAAAGGCATTTAGACAGATGATGAATGAAAAATCATGACGCTCGATCTGCCAGAAGGATTATAGGTGGGCTGAGTCCGGTTGCCAGGCTAGAATAGCGAGTTTAAGTTGAAAAAAAGAGACTATATTTATAATACGGGTTGGATTCGTGGGGCACTGTACTGAGAATCCGGGGAAATTAAGTTTCCTTAATAGGGAGGATTTGTGTTTCACGATATATAGTTTCTCCAATTGCAGTGACGTGGATATGGGACCGACTGAATCCTCTATGTCAACCGCTACAGAGTAACCGTGCAACACTTTCTCGGAACTACACCCTGGGGCCCACATATCTTTAATCCCGGCCATTCAGGATGAATCCCATCCCATCCAAGGATAAATCCTGAAGCTTGAGCCCGGAATGAGTAGGCTGTCATGCTTTCATTTCTTATATACAATATCATGCGTTCTGCATCTAAAAATAAAGAGGCTACCCGACATGTAGGTTCACCAATTATGTTTTGTTGCTGTATCATTGGTACGTGCCGCTCATGTTGGTCTCCGCGCCAAAGAGATCTTGATTATCAGATGAATGGGCTGCTTCATAAATTTAATGCTCCCCTAGTTACAGCATACCAAAAGGAGTGCCTCCTATATAGATTCCTCCATTTCATGTTTTAGGGTGAACATTAAGGCCCGCGTCAGCAGCCAAAGTCCGCTGCTGCGTTTTTTTTTCTTATTTTTTTCTTATCCGGCTCTCAGATCATCAGATGGAAGTTCAACTAGACATGGGCTACAGTAAGAAGTCCCGTCGATCAAAAAATGAGAAAAGAAAAAAGAAGAGAAAGAAATGCTTCACACATTGGTCAAGGTATTTTTTGGTAAGAAAAAAAAGTCATGGAAGGGGAATGGGTTCTTACTAAGGTGATCTTACTAATTGTGGACATGGTAAGATAAAGTAGTTCTTTTCCCTCTTCTTTTTAGTTGGGATATGACACAAAAATCAGATTGGGATTCTGGTCGTCTATAACAAATAGGTCTAACGGAGGCGAACATGCATCAAGTGGGTTGTGGGTTGGCCCTTTTGGGATTTAGGTTGAATCCAGCTGAATAAGGCTGAGTTTAGTCATTCTAGAAGTGGAGTGCACTTTAGTCATTTAACCGGTGTCCTTGCACGAAAAGTTGAAACCGAAGTTGCGGCTTCGGCGTTGGTGATTACGGCGGCAAAGTCGCAAAATGGTTTTGTTTTTGTTCCTTCTTTTTTTTTTTTTTTTTTTTTTTCTTTTTCATTTTTTTAATATCTGGGTCGGGTCATGGGTCAGGGGTCCGCCCCACACAACGATGGATTACCACGTACCGTTAACATTTAAATGCAGTGAGCAATTGCACCCAAATGTCAGTGTTCATGGAGTCCAAAAGGGTCTATACTTGGATGTTTTGGGTTCAATTCGTTCGGGTAATTACGGTGGGGTCCAAAGTAATGTTGACACCCCCCGCTATTATATACATATATATGTTCTTTTATTTCCTTCTTTCATTTTACAATCACTTTGCCTTATTAAGTAAAGAAATTATTTATTTATTTCTCAATTGCTTTTATTCTTTCATAAGGACGTACTTTTGGGACGACCCAAGCCATATCCCAGAAAAGTAAATCACATTATGATATTTTATCTGTTAACAATATTTTAAGAAAGCATTAAATATTAGGGTTCTGCTAGTTCTGTGTTCAAGGAAATGGAAATGGCTGCTTGAAACGGATTTGGGCACCCACGCAGCTTTACCGCCGTTTGTATAAGCGGTAAAGTCGATTCGCCAGTTTTCCTTCGCTCTGAGAGGAGGAAAACCTGCATTTGCAGGTATACCGCTGATGGCAACAGCGGTAAAGTCTCATTTGCAGCATTTCCTCCCCTCTAAGCGGAGGAAAACCTGCAAACGGACTCTCTTTTGGTTTTGCCCTTTTTTCACATCTTGGTAGGGTCACAGGTCGGGGCTTTGGTCAACACAATGATGGGTGGGCATGTATAATTTCATGTTTAAACGCAATACTGTCAAATCACACAGTAAATCAGTTGTTCGGTCATTTTACTTTACCGGTGAAGTAAAGTGAACGGTTAAATACAAAGAGAGAACAAGCGTAAAGGCTTGGCAAAGTCAAAAGGCGAGAGAGTAGTTCTTTGAGTTTTATCTTAAGAAGAGTTTTTCTTGTAAGGGTGCTCGTGGATAGGGCCGGCCCGCGTTGGGTCGGGTCGGGTCGGGCATGTGGTTTAGGTTATAATAGATGGGCCGTGTGCATAAATTTCCTTTTTTAAGTGGACTCAGCGGTTGGGATTCGGAATCCACGCCAGGCCCAAATATGCATATTTAACTGTAAGAGAGGGAGTTGTAATGGGGGGACTCAAACCCTGGACCTCTCACAGAAGGTGATATGACCGGACCGGTTGAGCTGGCCTAGGACATGGTAAGAAACTCACTTTCTTCATTGTATAAGTCGAACAAGGGTCGGGCTCGGGCTTCATCCCTTCGAGCCCGGCTGGGCTTTGCCAGGCTTAGGCTTCTCGTTAGGAAGTCGGGGCTGTTTTGGACATTCCTCGGCCTAGCCGGCCCGGTCGATGAACAGCCTGAGTTCTTCTTGTCTTTCAATGGCCCGAGAAAGTATATTTTCAACTCCTTTTTTTTTCTTCTTCTTCTTTTGTGACGAGGCAGAGGAGGCGATTCTCAATATTTAGAATTTTTTGATTTGACCCCTCTTTCTATTTCCTCTTGAATTGGCTTTCACTTTACTTCCCTGGTAAAGTAAGTTCACGAAATATGAAGCGGTTAGTGAGCGAGTAGTGAGAAAATCGCGTGGCGTCCGCTTCTTATCATACCCTACGGTGAGAAATTAATATCATCTGGGGTTTTGGGATCCGATCCTTACCGATGAAAAGTGTGCTTCGTGAGGGAATAATAGGTAGGGGCGGAATGGACGCTCTCGGATCCTGTACAGGATGGACTCCACACGAAAAAATTAATCCAGTACGGGCACGTATACATGAACTTAGGCTGAGTGTGGGCCAACCTCGCTCATTGATCTAGTCCTAACAGGACCGCTTTCCATCACTAGGACAGGCATATCTCAGTCGGCGAAATGGTTTCTCGGTGTCTGATCAAGCCGAGCCAAACGCGTGTTTAGCCTTTTTTTGCCAAATCAAAAGTAAAGGCATTTAGACGGATGATGAATGAAAAATCATGACGCTCGATCTGCCAGAAGGATTATAGGTGGGCTGAGTCCGGTTGCCAGGCTAGAATAGCGAGTTTAAGTTGAAAAAAAGAGACTATATTTATAATACGGGTTGGATTCGTGGGGCACTGTACTGAGAATCCGGGGAAATTAAGTTTCCTTAATAGGGAGGATTTGTGTTTCACGATATATAGTTTCTCCAATTGCAGTGACGTGGATATGGGACCGACTGAATCCTCTATGTCAACCGCTACAGAGTAACCGTGCAACACTTTCTCGGAACTACACCCTGGGGCCCACATATCTTTAATCCCGGCCATTCAGGATGAATCCCATCCCATCCAAGGATAAATCCTGAAGCTTGAGCCCGGAATGAGTAGGCTGTCATGCTTTCATTTCTTATATACAATATCATGCGTTCTGCATCTAAAAATAAAGAGGCTACCCGACATGTAGGTTCACCAATTATGTTTTGTTGCTGTATCATTGGTACGTGCCGCTCATGTTGGTCTCCGCGCCAAAGAGATCTTGATTATCAGATGAATGGGCTGCTTCATAAATTTAATGCTCCCCTAGTTACAGCATACCAAAAGGAGTGCCTCCTATATAGATTCCTCCATTTCATGTTTTAGGGTGAACATTAAGGCCCGCGTCAGCAGCCAAAGTCCGCTGCTGCGTTTTTTTTTCTTATTTTTTTCTTATCCGGCTCTCAGATCATCAGATGGAAGTTCAACTAGACATGGGCTACAGTAAGAAGTCCCGTCGATCAAAAAATGAGAAAAGAAAAAAGAAGAGAAAGAAATGCTTCACACATTGGTCAAGGTATTTTTTGGTAAGAAAAAAAAGTCATGGAAGGGGAATGGGTTCTTACTAAGGTGATCTTACTAATTGTGGACATGGTAAGATAAAGTAGTTCTTTTCCCTCTTCTTTTTAGTTGGGATATGACACAAAAATCAGATTGGGATTCTGGTCGTCTATAACAAATAGGTCTAACGGAGGCGAACATGCATCAAGTGGGTTGTGGGTTGGCCCTTTTGGGATTTAGGTTGAATCCAGCTGAATAAGGCTGAGTTTAGTCATTCTAGAAGTGGAGTGCACTTTAGTCATTTAACCGGTGTCCTTGCACGAAAAGTTGAAACCGAAGTTGCGGCTTCGGCGTTGGTGATTACGGCGGCAAAGTCGCAAAATGGTTTTGTTTTTGTTCCTTCTTTTTTTTTTTTTTTTTTTTTTTCTTTTTCATTTTTTTAATATCTGGGTCGGGTCATGGGTCAGGGGTCCGCCCCACACAACGATGGATTACCACGTACCGTTAACATTTAAATGCAGTGAGCAATTGCACCCAAATGTCAGTGTTCATGGAGTCCAAAAGGGTCTATACTTGGATGTTTTGGGTTCAATTCGTTCGGGTAATTACGGTGGGGTCCAAAGTAATGTTGACACCCCCCGCTATTATATACATATATATGTTCTTTTATTTCCTTCTTTCATTTTACAATCACTTTGCCTTATTAAGTAAAGAAATTATTTATTTATTTCTCAATTGCTTTTATTCTTTCATAAGGACGTACTTTTGGGACGACCCAAGCCATATCCCAGAAAAGTAAATCACATTATGATATTTTATCTGTTAACAATATTTTAAGAAAGCATTAAATATTAGGGTTCTGCTAGTTCTGTGTTCAAGGAAATGGAAATGGCTGCTTGAAACGGATTTGGGCACCCACGCAGCTTTACCGCCGTTTGTATAAGCGGTAAAGTCGATTCGCCAGTTTTCCTTCGCTCTGAGAGGAGGAAAACCTGCATTTGCAGGTATACCGCTGATGGCAACAGCGGTAAAGTCTCATTTGCAGCATTTCCTCCCCTCTAAGCGGAGGAAAACCTGCAAACGGACTCTCTTTTGGTTTTGCCCTTTTTTCACATCTTGGTAGGGTCACAGGTCGGGGCTTTGGTCAACACAATGATGGGTGGGCATGTATAATTTCATGTTTAAACGCAATACTGTCAAATCACACAGTAAATCAGTTGTTCGGTCATTTTACTTTACCGGTGAAGTAAAGTGAACGGTTAAATACAAAGAGAGAACAAGCGTAAAGGCTTGGCAAAGTCAAAAGGCGAGAGAGTAGTTCTTTGAGTTTTATCTTAAGAAGAGTTTTTCTTGTAAGGGTGCTCGTGGATAGGGCCGGCCCGCGTTGGGTCGGGTCGGGTCGGGCATGTGGTTTAGGTTATAATAGATGGGCCGTGTGCATAAATTTCCTTTTTTAAGTGGACTCAGCGGTTGGGATTCGGAATCCACGCCAGGCCCAAATATGCATATTTAACTGTAAGAGAGGGAGTTGTAATGGGGGGACTCAAACCCTGGACCTCTCACAGAAGGTGATATGACCGGACCGGTTGAGCTGGCCTAGGACATGGTAAGAAACTCACTTTCTTCATTGTATAAGTCGAACAAGGGTCGGGCTCGGGCTTCATCCCTTCGAGCCCGGCTGGGCTTTGCCAGGCTTAGGCTTCTCGTTAGGAAGTCGGGGCTGTTTTGGACATTCCTCAGCCTAGCCGGCCCGGTCGATGAACAGCCTGAGTTCTTCTTGTCTTTTAATGGCCCGAGAAAGTATATTTTCAACTCCTTTTTTTTTCTTCTTCTTCTTTTGTGACGAGGCAGAGGAGGCGATTCTCAATATTTAGAATTTTTTGATTTGACCCCTCTTTCTATTTCCTCTTGAATTGGCTTTCACTTTACTTCCCTGGTAAAGTAAGTTCACGAAATATGAAGCGGTTAGTGAGCGAGTAGTGAGAAAATCGCGTGGCGTCCGCTTCTTATCATACCCTACGGTGAGAAATTAATATCATCTGGGGTTTTGGGATCCGATCCTTACCGATGAAAAGTGTGCTTCGTGAGGGAATAGGTAGGGGCGGAATGGACGCTCTCGGATCCTGTACAGGATGGACTCCACACGAAAAAATTAATCCAGTACGGGCACGTATACATGAACTTAGGCTGAGTGTGGGCCAACCTCGCTCATTGATCTAGTCCTAACAGGACCGCTTTCCATCACTAGGACAGGCATATCTCAGTCGGCGAAATGGTTTCTCGGTGTCTGATCAAGCCGAGCCAAACGCGTGTTTAGCCTTTTTTTGCCAAATCAAAAGTAAAGGCATTTAGACGGATGATGAATGAAAAATCATGACGCTCGATCTGCCAGAAGGATTATAGGTGGGCTGAGTCCGGTTGCCAGGCTAGAATAGCGAGTTTAAGTTGAAAAAAAGAGACTATATTTATAATACGGGTTGGATTCGTGGGGCACTGTACTGAGAATCCGGGGAAATTAAGTTTCCTTAATAGGGAGGATTTGTGTTTCACGATATATAGTTTCTCCAATTGCAGTGACGTGGATATGGGACCGACTGAATCCTCTATGTCAACCGCTACAGAGTAACCGTGCAACACTTTCTCGGAACTACACCCTGGGGCCCACATATCTTTAATCCCGGCCATTCAGGATGAATCCCATCCCATCCAAGGATAAATCCTGAAGCTTGAGCCCGGAATGAGTAGGCTGTCATGCTTTCATTTCTTATATACAATATCATGCGTTCTGCATCTAAAAATAAAGAGGCTACCCGACATGTAGGTTCACCAATTATGTTTTGTTGCTGTATCATTGGTACGTGCCGCTCATGTTGGTCTCCGCGCCAAAGAAATCTTGATTATCAGATGAATGGGCTGCTTCATAAATTTAATGCTCCCCTAGTTACAGCATACCAAAAGGAGTGCCTCCTATATAGATTCCTCCATTTCATGTTTTAGGGTGAACATTAAGGCCCGCGTCAGCAGCCAAAGTCCGCTGCTGCGTTTTTTTTTCTTATTTTTTTCTTATCCGGCTCTCAGATCATCAGATGGAAGTTCAACTAGACATGGGCTACAGTAAGAAGTCCCGTCGATCAAAAAATGAGAAAAGAAAAAAGAAGAGAAAGAAATGCTTCACACATTGGTCAAGGTATTTTTTGGTAAGAAAAAAAAGTCATGGAAGGGGAATGGGTTCTTACTAAGGTGATCTTATTAATTGTGGACATGGTAAGATAAAGTAGTTCTTTTCCCTCTTCTTTTTAGTTGGGATATGACACAAAAATCATATTGGGATTCTGGTCGTCTATAACAAATAGGTCTAACGGAGGCGAACATGCATCAAGTGGGTTGTGGGTTGGCCCTTTTGGGATTTAGGTTGAATCCAGCTGAATAAAGCTGAGTTTAGTCATTCTAGAAGTGGAGTGCACTTTAGTCATTTAACCGGTGTCCTTGCACGAAAAGTTGAAACCGAAGTTGCGGCTTCGGCGTTGGTGATTACGGCGGCAAAGTCGCAAAATGGTTTTGTTTTTGTTCCTTTTTTTTTTTTTTTTTTCTTTTTCATTTTTTTAATATCTGGGTCGGGTCATGGGTCAGGGGTCCGCCCCACACAACGATGGATTACCACGTACCGTTAACATTTAAATGCAGTGAGCAATTGCACCCAAATGTCAGTGTTCATGGAGTCCAAAAGGGTCTATACTTGGATGTTTTGGGTTCAATTCGTTCGGGTAATTACGGTGGGGTCCAAAGTAATGTTGACACCCCCCGCTATTATATACATATATATGTTCTTTTATTTCCTTCTTTCATTTTACAATCACTTTGCCTTATTAAGTAAAGAAATTATTTATTTATTTCTCAATTGCTTTTATTCTTTCATAAGGACGTACTTTTGGGACGACCCAAGCCATATCCCAGAAAAGTAAATCACATTATGATATTTTATCTGTTAACAATATTTTAAGAAAGCATTAAATATTAGGGTTCTGCTAGTTCTGTGTTCAAGGAAATGGAAATGGCTGCTTGAAACGGATTTGGGCAGCCACGCAGCTTTACCGCCGTTTGTATAAGCGGTAAAGTCGATTCGCCAGTTTTCCTCCGCTCTGAGAGGAGGAAAACCTGCGTTTGCAGGTATACCGCTGATGGAAACAGCGGTAAAGTCTCATTTGCAGCATTTCCTCCCCTCTAAGCGGAGGAAAACCTGCAAACGGACTCTCTTTTGGTTTTGCCCTTTTTTCACATCTTGGTAGGGTCACAGGTCGGGGCTTTGGTCAACACAATGATGGGTGGGCATGTATAATTTCATGTTTAAACGCAATACTGTCAAATCACACAGTAAATCAGTTGTTCGGTCATTTTACTTTACCGGTGAAGTAAAGTGAACGGTTAAATACAAAGAGAGAACAAGCGTAAAGGCTTGGCAAAGTCAAAAGGCGAGAGAGTAGTTCTTTGAGTTTTATCTTAAGAAGAGTTTTTCTTGTAAGGGTGCTCGTGGATAGGGCCGGCCCGCGTTGGGTCGGGTCGGGTCGGGCATGTGGTTTAGGTTATAATAGATGGGCCGTGTGCATAAATTTCCTTTTTTAAGTGGACTCAGCGGTTGGGATTCGGAATCCACGCCAGGCCCAAATATGCATATTTAACTGTAAGAGAGGGAGTTGTAATGGGGGGACTCAAACCCTGGACCTCTCACAGAAGGTGATATGACCGGACCGGTTGAGCTGGCCTAGGACATGGTAAGAAACTCACTTTCTTCATTGTATAAGTCGAACAAGGGTCGGGCTCGGGCTTCATCCCTTCGAGCCCGGCTGGGCTTTGCCAGGCTTAGGCTTCTCGTTAGGAAGTCGGGGCTGTTTTGGACATTCCTCGGCCTAGCCGGCCCGGTCGATGAACAGCCTGAGTTCTTCTTGTCTTTTAATGGCCCGAGAAAGTATATTTTCAACTCCTTTTTTTTTCTTCTTCTTCTTTTGTGACGAGGCAGAGGAGGCGATTCTCAATATTTAGAATTTTTTGATTTGACCCCTCTTTCTATTTCCTCTTGAATTGGCTTTCACTTTACTTCCCTGGTAAAGTAAGTTCACGAAATATGAAGCGGTTAGTGAGCGAGTAGTGAGAAAATCGCGTGGCGTCCGCTTCTTATCATACCCTACGGTGAGAAATTAATATCATCTGGGGTTTTGGGATCCGATCCTTACCGATGAAAAGTGTGCTTCGTGAGGGAATAGGTAGGGGCGGAATGGACGCTCTCGGATCCTGTACAGGATGGACTCCACACGAAAAAATTAATCCAGTACGGGCACGTATACATGAACTTAGGCTGAGTGTGGGCCAAC
The DNA here is from genome assembly GCA_029852735.1 of Persea americana. Classification (NCBI taxonomy): domain Eukaryota; kingdom Viridiplantae; phylum Streptophyta; class Magnoliopsida; order Laurales; family Lauraceae; genus Persea; species Persea americana. The sequence goes on along the minus strand of CM056813.1, from coordinate 8,559,148 downwards.
CTCGCTCATTGATCTAGTCCTAACAGGACCGCTTTCCATCACTAGGACAGGCATATCTCAGTCGGCGAAATGGTTTCTCGGTGTCTGATCAAGCCGAGCCAAACGCGTGTTTAGCCTTTTTTTGCCAAATCAAAAGTAAAGGCATTTAGACGGATGATGAATGAAAAATCATGACGCTCGATCTGCCAGAAGGATTATAGGTGGGCTGAGTCCGGTTGCCAGGCTAGAATAGCGAGTTTAAGTTGAAAAAAAGAGACTATATTTATAATACGGGTTGGATTCGTGGGGCACTGTACTGAGAATCCGGGGAAATTAAGTTTCCTTAATAGGGAGGATTTGTGTTTCACGATATATAGTTTCTCCAATTGCAGTGACGTGGATATGGGACCGACTGAATCCTCTATGTCAACCGCTACAGAGTAACCGTGCAACACTTTCTCGGAACTACACCCTGGGGCCCACATATCTTTAATCCCGGCCATTCAGGATGAATCCCATCCCATCCAAGGATAAATCCTGAGGCTTGAGCCCGGAATGAGTAGGCTGTCATGCTTTCATTTCTTATATACAATATCATGCGTTCTGCATCTAAAAATAAAGAGGCTACCCGACATGTAGGTTCACCAATTATGTTTTGTTGCTGTATCATTGGTACGTGCCGCTCATGTTGGTCTCCGCGCCAAAGAGATCTTGATTATCAGATGAATGGGCTGCTTCATAAATTTAATGCTCCCCTAGTTACAGCATACCAAAAGGAGTGCCTCCTATATAGATTCCTCCATTTCATGTTTTAGGGTGAACATTAAGGCCCGCGTCAGCAGCCAAAGTCCGCTGCTGCGTTTTTTTTTCTTATTTTTTTCTTATCCGGCACTCAGATCATCAGATGGAAGTTCAACTAGACATGGGCTACAGTAAGAAGTCCCGTCGATCAAAAAATGAGAAAAGAAAAAAGAAGAGAAAGAAATGCTTCACACATTGGTCAAGGTATTTTTTGGTAAGAAAAAAAAGTCATGGAAGGGGAATGGGTTCTTACTAAGGTGATCTTATTAATTGTGGACATGGTAAGATAAAGTAGTTCTTTTCCCTCTTCTTTTTAGTTGGGATATGACACAAAAATCATATTGGGATTCTGGTCGTCTATAACAAATAGGTCTAACGGAGGCGAACATGCATCAAGTGGGTTGTGGGTTGGCCCTTTTGGGATTTAGGTTGAATCCAGCTGAATAAAGCTGAGTTTAGTCATTCTAGAAGTGGAGTGCACTTTAGTCATTTAACCGGTGTCCTTGCACGAAAAGTTGAAACCGAAGTTGCGGCTTCGGCGTTGGTGATTACGGCGGCAAAGTCGCAAAATGGTTTTGTTTTTGTTCCTTTTTTTTTTTTTTTTTTCTTTTTCATTTTTTTAATATCTGGGTCGGGTCATGGGTCAGGGGTCCGCCCCACACAACGATGGATTACCACGTACCGTTAACATTTAAATGCAGTGAGCAATTGCACCCAAATGTCAGTGTTCATGGAGTCCAAAAGGGTCTATACTTGGATGTTTTGGGTTCAATTCGTTCGGGTAATTACGGTGGGGTCCAAAGTAATGTTGACACCCCCCGCTATTATATACATATATATGTTCTTTTATTTCCTTCTTTCATTTTACAATCACTTTGCCTTATTAAGTAAAGAAATTATTTATTTTTTTCTCAATTGCTTTTATTCTTTCATAAGGACGTACTTTTGGGACGACCCAAGCCATATCCCAAAAAAGTAAATCACATTATGATATTTTATCTGTTAACAATATTTTAAGAAAGCATTAAATATTAGGGTTCTGCTAGTTCTGTGTTCAAGGAAATGGAAATGGCTGCTTGAAACGGATTTGGGCACCCACGCAGCTTTACGGCGGTTTGTATAAGCGGTAAAGTCCATTCGCCAGTTTTCCTCCGCTCTGAGAGGAGGAAAACCTGCATTTGCAGGTATACCGCTGATGGAAACAGCGGTAAAGTCTCATTTGCAGCATTTCCTCCCCTCTAAGTGGAGGAAAACCTGCAAACGGACTCTCTTTTGGTTTTGCCCTTTTTTCACATCTTGGTAGGGTCACAGGTCGGGGCTTTGGTCAACACAATGATGGGTGGGCATGTATAATTTCATGTTTAAACGCAATACTGTCAAATCACACAGTAAATCAGTTGTTCGGTCATTTTACTTTACCGGTGAAGTAAAGTGAACGGTTAAATACAAAGAGAGAACAAGCGTAAAGGCTTGGCAAAGTCAAAAGGCGAGAGAGTAGTTCTTTGGGTTTTATCTTAAGAAGAGTTTTTCTTGTAAGGGTGCTCGTGGATAGGGCCGGCCCGCGTTGGGTCGGGTCGGGTCGGGCATGTGGTTTAGGTTATAATAGATGGGCCGTGTGCATAAATTTCCTTTTTTAAGTGGACTCAGCGGTTGGGATTCGGAATCCACGCCAGGCCCAAATATGCATATTTAACTGTAAGAGAGGGAGTTGTAATGGGGGGACTCAAACCCTGGACCTCTCGCAGAAGGTGATATGACCGGACCGGTTGAGCTGGCCTAGGACATGGTAAGAAACTCACTTTCTTCATTGTATAAGTCGAACAAGGGTCGGGCTCGGGCTTCATCCCTTCGAGCCCGGCTGGGCTTAGCCAGGCTTAGGCTTCTCGTTAGGAAGTCGGGGCTGTTTTGGACATTCCTCGGCCTAGCCGGCCCGGTCGATGAACAGCCTGAGTTCTTCTTGTCTTTCAATGGCCCGAGAAAGTATATTTTCGACTCCTTTTTTCTACTTCTTCTTCTTTTGTGACGAGGCAGAGGAGGCGATTCTCAATATTTAGAATTTTTTGATTTGACCCCTCTTTCTATTTCCTCTTGAATTGGCTTTCACTTTACTTCCCTGGTAAAGTAAGTTCACGAAATATGAAGCGGTTAGTGAGCGAGTAGTGAGAAAATCGCGTGGCGTACGCTTCTTATCATACCCTACGGTGAGAAATTAATATCATCTAGGGTTTTGGGATCCGATCCTTACCGATGAAAAGTGTGCTTCGTGAGGGAATAGGTAGGGGCGGAATGGACGCTCTCGGATCCTGTACAGGATGGACTCCACACGAAAAAATTGATCCAGTACGGGCACGTATACATGAACTTAGGCTGAGTGTGCGCCAACCTCGCTCATTGATCTAGTCCTAACAGGACCGCTTTCCATCACTAGGACAGGCATATCTCAGTCGGCGAAATGGTTTCTCGGTGTCTGATCAAGCCGAGCCAAACGCGTGTTTAGCCTTTTTTTGCCAAATCAAAAGTAAAGGCATTTAGACGGATGATGAATGAAAAATCATGACGCTCGATCTGCCAGAAGGATTATAGGTGGGCTGAGTCCGGTTGCCAGGCTAGAATAGCGAGTTTAGGTTGAAAAAAAGAGACTATATTTATAATACGGGTTGGATTCGTAGGGCACTGTACTGAGAATCCGGGGAAATTAAGTTTCCTTGATAGGGAGGATTTGTGTTTCACGATATATAGTTTCTCCAATTGCAGTGACGTGGATATGGGACCGACTGAATCCTCTATGTCAACCGCTACAGAGTAACCGTGCAACACTTTCTCGGAACTACACCCTGGGGCCCACATATCTTTAATCCCGGCCATTCAGGATGAATCCCATCCCATCCAAGGATAAATCCTGAAGCTTGAGCCCGGAATGAGTAGGCTGTCATGCTTTCATTTCTTATATACAATATCATGCGTTCTGCATCTAAAAATAAAGAGGCTACCCGACATGTAGGTTCACCAATTATGTTTTGTTGCTGTATCATTGGTACGTGCCGCTCATGTTGGTCTCCGCGCCAAAGAGATCTTGATTATCAGATGAATGGGCTGCTTCATAAATTTAATGCTCCCCTAGTTACAGCATACCAAAAGGAGTGCCTCCTATATAGATTCCTCCATTTCATGTTTTAGGGTGAACATTAAGGCCCGCGTCAGCAGCCAAAGTCCGCTACTGCGTTTTTTTTTTCTTATTTTTTTCTTATCCGGCTCTCAGATCATCAGATGGAAGTTCAACTAGACATGGGCTACAGTAAGAAGTCCCGTCGATCAAAAAATGAGAAAAGAAAAAAGAAGAGAAAGAAATGCTTCACACATTGGTCAAGGTATTTTTTGGTAAGAAAAAAAAGTCATGGAAGGGGAATGGGTTCTTACTAAGGTGATCTTATTAATTGTGGACATGGTGAGATAAAGTAGTTCTTTTCCCTCTTCTTTTTAGTTGGGATATGACACAAAAATCAGATTGGGATTCTGGTCGTCTATAACAAATAGGTCTAACGGAGGCGAACATGCATCAAGTGGGTTGTGGGTTGGCCCTTTTGGGATTTAGGTTGAATCCAGCTGAATAAAGCTGAGTTTAGTCATTCTAGAAGTGGAGTGCACTTTAGTCATTTAACCGGTGTCCTTGCACGAAAAGTTGAAACCGAAGTTGCGGCTTCGGCGTTGGTGATTACGGCGGCAAAGTCGCAAAATGGTTTTGTTTTTGTTCCTTCTTTTTTTTTTTTTTTTTTTCTTTTTCATTTTTTTAATATCTGGGTCGGGTCATGGGTCAGGGGTCCGCCCCACACAACGATGGATTACCACGTACCGTTAACATTTAAATGCAGTGAGCAATTGCACCCAAATGTCAGTGTTCATGGAGTCCAAAAGGGTCTATACTTGGATGTTTTGGGTTCAATTCGTTCGGGTAATTACGGTGGGGTCCAAAGTAATGTTGACACCCCCCGCTATTATATACATATATATGTTCTTTTATTTCCTTCTTTCATTTTACAATCACTTTGCCTTATTAAGTAAAGAAATTATTTATTTTTTTCTCAATTGCTTTTATTCTTTCATAAGGACGTACTTTTGGGACGACCCAAGCCATATCCCAAAAAAGTAAATCACATTATGATATTTTATCTGTTAACAATATTTTAAGAAAGCATTAAATATTAGGGTTCTGCTAGTTCTGTGTTCAAGGAAATGGAAATGGCTGCTTGAAACGGATTTGGGCACCCACGCAGCTTTACCGCCGTTTGTATAAGCGGTAAAGTCCATTCGCCAGTTTTCCTCCGCTCTGAGAGGAGGAAAACCTGCATTTGCAGGTATACAGCTGATGGCAACAGCGGTAAAGTCTCATTTGCAGCATTTCCTCCCCTCTAAGCGGAGGAAAACCTGCAAACGGACTCTCTTTTGGTTTTGCCCTTTTTTCACATCTTGGTAGGGTCACAGGTCGGGGCTTTGGTCAACACAATGATGGGTGGGCATGTATAATTTCATGTTTAAACGCAATACTGTCAAATCACACAGTAAATCAGTTGTTCGGTCATTTTACTTTACCGGTGAAGTAAAGTGAACGGTTAAATACAAAGAGAGAACAAGCGTAAAGGCTTGGCAAAGTCAAAAGGCGAGAGAGTAGTTCTTTGGGTTTTATCTTAAGAAGAGTTTTTCTTGTAAGGGTGCTCGTGGATAGGGCCGGCCCGCGTTGGGTCGGGTCGGGTCGGGCATGTGGTTTAGGTTATAATAGATGGGCCGTGTGCATAAATTTCCTTTTTTAAGTGGACTCAGCGGTTGGGATTCGGAATCCACGCCAGGCCCAAATATGCATATTTAACTGTAAGAGAGGGAGTTGTAATGGGGGGACTCAAACCCTGGACCTCTCACAGAAGGTGATATGACCGGACCGGTTGAGCTGGCCTAGGACATGGTAAGAAACTCGCTTTCTTCATTGTATAAGTCGAACAAGGGTCGGGCTCGGGCTTCATCCCTTCGAGCCCGGCTGGGCTTAGCCAGGCTTAGGCTTCTCGTTAGGAAGTCGGGGCTGTTTTGGACATTCCTCGGCCTAGCCGGCCCGGTCGATGAACAGCCTGAGTTCTTCTTGTCTTTCAATGGCCCGAGAAAGTATATTTTCAACTCCTTTTTTTTTCTTCTTCTTCTTTTGTGACGAGGCAGAGGAGGCGATTCTCAATATTTAGAATTTTTTGATTTGACCCCTCTTTCTATTTCCTCTTGAATTGGCTTTCACTTTACTTCCATGGTAAAGTAAGTTCACGAAATATGAAGCGGTTAGTGAGCGAGTAGTGAGAAAATCGCGTGGCGTCCGCTTCTTATCATACCCTACGGTGAGAAATTAATATCATCTGGGGTTTTGGGATCCGATCCTTACCGATGAAAAGTGTGCTTCGTGAGGGAATAGGTAGGGGCGGAATGGACGCTCTCGGATCCTGTACAGGATGGACTCCACACGAAAAAATTGATCCAGTACGGGGACGTATACATGAACTTAGGCTGAGTGTGGGCCAACCTCGGTCATTGATCTAGTCCTAACAGGACCGCTTTCCATCACTAGGACAGGCATATCTCAGTCGGCGAAATGGTTTCTCGGTGTCTGATCAAGCCGAGCCAAACGCGTGTTTAGCCTTTTTTGGCCAAATCAAAAGTAAAGGCATTTAGACGGATGATGAATGAAAAATCATGACGCTCGATCTGCCAGAAGGATTATAGGTGGGCTGAGTCCGGTTGCCAGGCTAGAATAGCGAGTTTAAGTTGAAAAAAAGAGACTATATTTATAATACGGGTTGGATTCGTGGGGCACTGTACTGAGAATCCGGGGAAATTAAGTTTCCTTAATAGGGAGGATTTGTGTTTCACGATATATAGTTTCTCCAATTGCAGTGACGTGGATATGGGACCGACTGAATCCTCTATGTCAACCGCTACAGAGTAACCGTGCAACACTTTCTCGGAACTACACCCTGGGGCCCACATATCTTTAATCCCGGCCATTCAGGATGAATCCCATCCCATCCAAGGATAAATCCTGAAGCTTGAGCCCGGAATGAGTAGGCTGTCATGCTTTCATTTCTTATATACAATATCATGCGTTCTGCATCTAAAAATAAAGAGGCTACCCGACATGTAGGTTCACCAATTATGTTTTGTTGCTGTATCATTGGTACGTGCCGCTCATGTTGGTCTCCGCGCCAAAGAGATCTTGATTATCAGATGAATGGGCTGCTTCATAAATTTAATGCTCCCCTAGTTACAGCATACCAAAAGGAGTGCCTCCTATATAGATTCCTCCATTTCATGTTTTAGGGTGAACATTAAGGCCCGCGTCAGCAGCCAAAGTCCGCTACTGCGTTTTTTTTTCTTATTTTTTTCTTATCCGGCTCTCAGATCATCAGATGGAAGTTCAACTAGACATGGGCTACAGTAAGAAGTCCCGTCGATCAAAAAATGAGAAAAGAAAAAAGAAGAGAAAGAAATGCTTCACACATTGGTCAAGGTATTTTTTGGTAAGAAAAAAAAGTCATGGAAGGGGAATGGGTTCTTACTAAGGTGATCTTATTAATTGTGGACATGGTAAGATAAAGTAGTTCTTTTCCCTCTTCTTTTTAGTTGGGATATGACACAAAAATCAGATTGGGATTCTGGTCGTCTATAACAAATAGGTCTAACGGAGGCGAACATGCATCAAGTGGGTTGTGGGTTGGCCCTTTTGGGATTTAGGTTGAATCCAGCTGAATAAAGCTGAGTTTAGTCATTCTAGAAGTGGAGTGCACTTTAGTCATTTAACCGGTGTCCTTGCACGAAAAGTTGAAACCGAAGTTGCGGCTTCGGCGTTGGTGATTACGGCGGCAAAGTCGCAAAATGGTTTTGTTTTTGTTCCTTCTTTTTTTTTTTTTTTTTTTCTTTTTCATTTTTTTAATATCTGGGTCGGGTCATGGGTCAGGGGTCCGCTCCACACAACGATGGATTACCACGTACCGTTAACATTTAAATGCAGTGAGCAATTGCACCCAAATGTCAGTGTTCATGGAGTCCAAAAGGGTCTATACTTGGATGTTTTGGGTTCAATTCGTTCGGGTAATTACGGTGGGGTCCAAAGTAATGTTGACACCCCCCGCTATTATATACATATATATGTTCTTTTATTTCCTTCTTTCATTTTACAATCACTTTGCCTTATTAAGTAAAGAAATTATTTATTTATTTCTCAATTGCTTTTATTCTTTCATAAGGACGTACTTTTGGGACGACCCAAGCCATATCCCAAAAAAGTAAATCACATTATGATATTTTATCTGTTAACAATATTTTAAGAAAGCATTAAATATTAGGGTTCTGCTAGTTTTGTGTTCAAGGAAATGGAAATGGCTGCTTGAAACGGATTTGGGCACCCACGCAGCTTTACCGCCGTTTGTATAAGCGGTAAAGTCCATTCGCCAGTTTTCCTCCGCTCTGAGAGGAGGAAAACCTGCATTTGCAGGTATACCGCTGATGGAAACAGCGGTAAAGTCTCATTTGCAGCATTTCCTCCCCTCTAAGCGGAGGAAAACCTGCAAACGGACTCTCTTTTGGTTTTTCCCTTTTTTCACATCTTGGTAGGGTCACAGGTCGGGGCTTTGGTCAACACAATGATGGGTGGGCATGTATAATTTCATGTTTAAACGCAATACTGTCAAATCACACAGTAAATCACTTGTTCGGTCATTTTACTTTACCGGTGAAGTAAAGTGAACGGTTAAATACAAAGAGAGAACAAGCGTAAAGGCTTGGCAAAGTCAAAAGGCGAGAGAGTAGTTCTTTGAGTTTTATCTTAAGAAGAGTTTTTCTTGTAAGGGTGCTCGTGGATAGGGCCGGCCCGCGTTGGGTCGGGTCGGGTCGGGCATGTGGTTTAGGTTATAATAGATGGGCCGTGTGCATAAATTTCCTTTTTTAAGTGGACTCAGCGGTTGGGATTCGGAATCCACGCCAGGCCCAAATATGCATATTTAACTGTAAGAGAGGGAGTTGTAATGGGGGGCCTCAAACCCTCGACCTCTCACAGAAGGTGATATGACCGGACCGGTTGAGCTGGCCTAGGACATGGTAAGAAACTCACTTTTTTCTTTGTATAAGTCGAACAAGGGTCGGGCTCGGGCTTCATCGCTTCGAGCCCGGCTGGGCTTAGCTAGGCTTAGGCTTCTCGTTCGGAAGTCGGGGCTGTTTTGGACATTCCTCGACTTAGCCGGCCCGGTCGATGAACAGCCTGAGTTCTTCTTGTCTTTCAATGGCCCGAGAAAGTATATTTTCAACTCCTTTTTTTTTTTTTTCTTCTTTTGTGACGAGGCAGAGGAGGCGATTTTCAATATTTAGAATTTTTTGATTTGACCCCTGTTGTGATTTTAAATTCAATCCTTTAATACTGCTAGTGCACAGTTGTCTTGTTGAGACAGTGTCAATTACAGGTCGATCCCACCGGGAGCACTACTAAGTTAAAATTTAAAATCTGATTTTTTTTTATCAATGATAATGACAAGAGAGATAATAACAAACAATAATAAAATTAAGAAAATTCTAGATCTAAAGTGCAGAAATAAGATATAATAAAAAGCAGATCAGAATATCATGAATCCATTAAGTAGTCCCACCATCATTCTATGCAATTGATAAAATAAATTTATCCCAAAAATCCTTCAAATCAGAAACAAATCAATGTTTCTGATTCGGATAATTTGTCTATCAAAGAGCACAATTTTCCACAATTTATTTAAGGCAAAAATCCCCTTCACCTAATGAAATTATGAACTTAACTAAATATCACATATTAATCAAAGATAGATTATCAAAGAATTTCAATCTAAGAATAATCTATTAAGAAAACATACATGATTAAAGCATTGTTCAAATAAAAAAATTAAATAGCATAGGTTGTCAATGACAGAAGGCAGATTTATTATTATAATTAATACGCAAGAGACAAAAATATCACATAGATTAATGATAAGAAACACTTAACTTCATCTGATACTCTGATCCAGGGATCTACTCCTCCATTGCAAAAGACGTGATTTTCATTGAGAACTTCATGGCAATTACAATCTTCTCTCACACTCTTCTAACGTAGTTCTGGAACAAGGCTCCAGAATACCCAAAAATAACTCTAATTCTATTAATTAGGAAAAGAAGAGAGAGAGGAGAGAGATAATGTAGTGGACGGCCAAGGGGGGGTGAGTATCTCCCGTATGCTCTCTTTTGGTTCCTTTTATAATTCCCGGTTATCTTACAGATACATTGAATTTGGACACCTTCTCTGCAGATTTGGTTTATCTTCATTGATAAGGTATATCTCTTTATCCTTTTTGAATTTGAATGAGATGGAAGCTTCTGGAAACCTCTGGATGGCTTGGCTAATCTTCAGATGGGGTCCCACAAGGGATATGCAGCAATGGATTATCAACGGTGTGGATTTTAGTGCAATCCCGTCTAAAAATGAATATGAAAATCTCCGGGCCCATAACTTTGTCGATTTAGCTCTGATTTGCACAATCTTGGGCTCCACGGACATCTACTCTGAATAAGCTTTCCAACAGTAGGTAAATTACATCGATCCGACGGTCGGAATGAAAGATATGGTCATTTGAAGATGAGTTATCCTGAGAAAAACGGGATTAACTCTTAAAATTTGATTTGCAATGAACTCTATCTCTGCACAACTTTCATTTTTGAAAGGATATCAGATGTGGATGATTCAAATTCTTCTTCTTTTATTCCAATCAAACTTTTACTCTTTGAATTATCCATTAATAGTTTCAAGTCTGCAACAACTGCGGACCCTGCCATGTGGGACATTTCATCTGCTTGAACAGTGGGCCCTACGAGAAGTCTTCTACTGTAGTTAGGACTCTTCAATTGACATGATGAGTGGACCCCTCCTTTCATTGATTTGCACATGGCTTGTATGTGGGGTCCACGTGGTGAATTATTCAATTTACTTCTTTTTAAGCTTTAATTTAGCAATGTAGGGCCCAGGATGACTATGTATGCTTGAAAGTGGTTCCGTGACAGAGGCCTGCAATTCTCATTTTCTGCACATTCTAATTCAACACATCAAACACTAAAGAGCCCATATTGAAGTGGGACCCATCCGGATAGAGTTTTACTCCAACTGGGACTCTTCGAAGAAAAATTGCATAATGTTCTAAGTTAATGCAGAAAATATATGAAAAATATAAAAGTTCAGGTTTCTAGGTGAAAATGCATGAAATGATGGAATTAAATGAATAATGATGCAATTCACCAAATAAAACCCCTAATTCATCCTAAAATGATGCATAAATATGCAAATTCATGAACTTAACACACCCCCCAACTAGCATTTTGCTAGTCCCTTAGCAAAAGTATCGAGCAAAAAGATTTGAAGTTCTTTGACCGAATCTAAGAAAAACAAATAAATATGGAAATAAAACCACTTTCGCTGGGACTCTCGGTTGCATTTAGCGTATGCAACAAGCCCTTAAACCCCTAGGTTCCCCCTAGTGGACGAGTTGTGCCTCGTGAGGGTTTGCAGTGAATTTACCCACAAAATTCCTTCTTTTTTTTTTTTTATTTTATTTTTTGAAAAAAATGATTAAAACCTAACAAAATCCAGGGAAACTTCTTCTAAGAGAAAATTTATAGACACCGACTATTCTCAGTTCTCGAAATTTTCAAAGACAAATCTTAAATTCGGTTCACCAATCCCATCTTTTGGTCAGAAATTCTCGAAATCATGCTAAATTGATCGTGCACGGTGATAAGTATGTATATGTAATAAGCATCAAATGATCCACCAAGAATTTCCGTGAAAATAATTTATTTATTTTTTATTTTGGACCACCTAACTTTAGCAAAGAAAAACAGTCTTCCTCTCAAGGCGATAATGACGGCTTTCGCACTACTGTTTTTTCAAAGGCCGCAAATTTTTTTTTTTTTTTCAAACACACACATGTGACTGTGCAATGCCTAAGTCCCTTAAGCTTTCTAATTAACCCATGTAATGAGCATTAGGCCAATGACTCCCAAACCAGATGGCTTTAGGGCACTAGGTATGCAAATACCCCTACGGACTTATTGGCTCGGGTTAAAAAGGCTACGAACCCAAGCTAGTCACAAACTTTTTATTCTTTTCAAGACTTCTAACTTTTTTTTTTTTCTTTTCTCTTCTTTTTTTTTTTTTTTTTATGCAAACCCCAACAATAGGCAGCCTTTTCCATATATCCACCCGTTGAACTGTAGCACTAAGGGTTGGGGTCGATTTTCCTTCTCTTTTTTTTTTCTCAATTATCAAAGAAAAACGGTAATCATAGCTTCACATTTCAAAACCTTAAAAATGTATACATCCTGTGTAAAAGTGTCGCGACCCCGGACCGGGGTCCCGGGACCGCGACGGGGGTGGTGTGATGATGGACCACCCCTTGATTTCCCACAGGTTTCCGCGGTGAGGATTCCACATACACTCATAGAACATTTATATTGGTGCGGAAGCGTGTAGCAAATCAAACTCTTAATCCATACTCATCTAATAAGATTGATAATGCACAAGTATACAGAGTGAGCAATGATCTCATTAGCAATCCCAAAATATACAGTTAAAGTTTAAACAAAGGATCAAGTTAAATTAACATTCCCCAAAAATAATGGCCAACAAAGGCCAATACAACCCAAAAGTATAAATCAGAATCATTCTATAATTTCCCAAAATGTTCGCAGCTCGAAGCTAGACCGAATGTCTACATGACATCGTCAGCTTGCCACTCTACTAAACGTTGCGGTCCATCGACCGTCTCCTCTGGCTCCTCCTCAAAGGCAACAACGGGAGCTGGACCTGAGTACCACAAAAATGGGTCAGACACGACGGTCTGGCAGGTGGGTGAATAGATAATACCAAGAAAGAAATCAAGGCACATTTTAAACATAACGAAACTTATTAAAACGATAGCTGGCATAAAATAGGATGCATAGTTCATTTAAAAATACAATGCAATATAAAACATGTGGGGTAATCAAGGTACAGGAACTGACTAGATGGCAACCACACTAAAGCCAAATCCTCTCTATCACTAAGGTGATGAGAGCACATTCAGTGCATTGGGCTCGAGCACACGAAGTGACGAGAACCAACATTACATACATATACATATACATATAGCTAGGCAAGACCACGGCCGCGGAACCGGGTAACGGGACAGAACGGGATCCAAGTTGCAACTGGCGGGAGCACAAGGGGGAGGCCCAAGTCAGTTGATCAGACTGACAAGGACGTCCAAGCTTAGTGGTGCCAACTCATAGGTCACATGAGAAATCAAGACTTTTACAAAACTATATCAATACAAAACATACGGGCAAGCGGGGCATGGTGCTCGTAGGCACACATTTCATATCGTTATCGGTTCATGCATAAACGGCTGGCGGGACATATACAGAGTATGAATCAGAATTTGAAATCCAACTAGTAAGGTCGGGAAATCATACATGTAATCGGAGTAAAACAATGCAATGAGTCCTTATATCATTAGGGACTATGTATTGGGGCATCTATATTCAAATGACATGTATAAAGATCTTGTATGTCTATATTACCCTTAGTATGGTACTCGAATGAAAGAGGACATACTAAGCTTCCTTATGCACGTTGATGAATATAAAAGTCTCAATACCTTTTCCGAAATGTCGTTTCTTTCTATGTCAATCTCCTTATGTCATCCCCTGGGTCTTTCCAAGGTGGTAGGGCATCAGAATAACCCATCCAAACCTTTAAATACCATAACTGAAAACAATGGAAAGAACTCAGGAATTCTGGGTAAAACTCGGTCACCTTTCGGTTAGCTGGCGGTTAGCCGCCGAGGTGGTCGGCGGTTAGCCGCTGGCTGACCGCGGAGCTGACCGTGGTTCACCCTGCTAAAATGTAGCATTCTGTGTTTCTAACCGCGCATTTCGGCTACCTAGCGGTCACTGGGTTTGGGATTGGCGGTTAGCCGTGAGCTGACCGCTCAGATGACCGCGGTTCGCCTGTCAAAATTCAGCATTCTGTGTTTCTAACCGCATCTGGGTCGGCTAGCCGCCGGTCACCTGTCGGCTAGCCGCCTAGCTGACCGCCCGTTAACCGCCCAGCTGCGGGAACTACACATCAGGTGCAGATTTCAGTCATTCCTCTCCCAAACCATTCCACCTCAATTCTAACCATCTCCTAACATGAAATGGGTCTATTCCCTTCCATAAAACATTTACTCCTATCCAACAACCACCATTCCATCAATGCATTAAATTCACTTTCTAACACAAACCTCATTCAATGCAAGTATAAATACCATTTAAGAAGTCCATACTAACCAAAATAACTTTCATGAATGAATGCATATATTCTCATAAAACTAACTAAGAGAAGAAAACCATGTCAATCAATGCATTTCCAAAGGCATTATGAAACATAATAAATCAAATGAAATAGGAATAGTAAAATCCACATTTTTGACAAAGTAAGAACTTATTCAAATTGAATCTATTCATCCACTTGCCTTGGTCTCCAAAGTATGCTAATCAAGCTCTAATCCACTATCAAGCTCAAAATCTACAATCTACACAAAATCCCCAAAATACATTCATTACAACCCTAGAATTGACAAAACCAAGAAATAGATGGAGGTAGCTTCCAATACTCAAGGTGAAGCACCTCCCATGCTAGATGAATACACAATCAAGAGATGAGAAGAAGAACTTACATGGAGAGTCCTCAAATGGCAAGAGTTAGCTCAAAAGATAGCTTGGAATGGAAGGTTCTCTCAAAAAAAGATATCAAGAGGAAGCTCTCATGGAGGGGAAGAAGATTGAAGCATCCATTTTACCTTTAGCAATAGATTGGGAGTGATTGAGAGATGGAGAAGCAAGGAGAGCAAGGAAACCCTAGGCTGGGCTGGGATTCTCTATTTCTCAAGAAGTTGCAAGAAGAGGAAGAAGAAGAAGAAGAAGAAGGCTTCTCCTTATATAGCTAAGGCAATGGGTCCCACAACTTAAAAGTCCAAAATGGGCTAAAACGTCGTTCTACGGGCTTCGGACGGATTCGACGAAGAAGGAAGAATTGATCGTCGAAATTTCTACTTTCCAAAAAGTATATATTTTACGAGTTTCGGAGACATTGAAAATAGTGTCCAGATTTTGTGTAAAAAGACTGTTTTACCCTTATCAATGGCAAAGTAGGGTTTAGAGGTCTCGAATGGAAACGGAACAAATACAAAAGTTGTCGGGAATCATAAAATACATTCAACGGAGCAAATTACCGATTTCCAGAATTATAACTAAATCCCAAAACTAATCAAGACACAATAAAAAGGAACCCCCAAAGGGCCCCACTAGATCAAAAGGATTCCCAAAACTGTCCAAAGCTATAAAAAGCTATTCTAATCCAGATTTAACCCATTTCCACTAATCTCACTTATAGCTAAGACACGTCTTAATTAACACTAATCGGAAACTCTCGGGGCGGGGTCTTACAAAAAGTGAGGGATCAAAATTCAGTACTTTTCCAAAAATCCTTTCCATAAATAAAATAGTGAACCATTGTTTTCTTTTGTCCAAAACAAATATCTTCAGTCAAAAAAATTTCTCTCGAAAGTTTCCCTCTACCCTAACAATAGCAAAGTTCTTTTTTTTTTTTTTTTTTTTTGCAAAAGACGTAAAAAAATAAAGCAAAAAAAAAAAATGTAGAATGAAAATTGAACAACTGATCACATGTCAAGTTCTAACTCACACCCCCAAACCTAAATCCAACATTGTCCTCAATGTTATGAATGCATATGTAATGTGAAAATGAACAATAAGGAAAATTGGAACGTCTTACCAGGTGGGGTGATTGCAAAAGAGTGTGATCAACCAGCTCAATTACCTTCCAAAATTGGGTTGCCTCCCAAACAGCGCTAAGTTTAATGTCGTCAGCCCGACTTGACAAAAATGATTAGTCCTGGTAAATTGGGTCTTCCAGAAGGATGTCCTCAATGTTTTTATCCTTCAGTTCCAAAAAAGGTTTCAGCCGTTGACCATTAACCTTGAAAATTTCCCCGTTTTTGGGGTTCTCAATTTCCACTGCCCCATGAGGATAAACAGTATGCACAATAAATGGGCCAGACCATCGAGATCTCAATTTCCCTGGAAACAGGTGTAACCGGGAATTGTAGAGGAGAACTTTCATGCCAGGTTCGAATGACTTCCTAAGGATTGATTTGTCATGGTTCAACTTCATCCGTTCCTTGTAAATTTTGGCATTTTCATAAGCATCATTTCGCAATTCATCAAGCTCATTGAGTTGCAATTTACGATGGTCACCTGCCAAGGGCAAATTAAAATTGAAAGTTTTGATGGCCCTGTAAGCTCTATGTTCTAACTCAACAGGCAGATGACAAGCCTTACCATAGACCAACCTATAAGGGGACATCCCAATAGGAGTCTTGTATGCGGTTCGATAGGCCCATAATGCATCCAATAGTCGCAAAGACCAGTCTTTCCGATTTGGATTGACTGTCTTCTCCAAAATTTGTTTGATTTGCCTATTCGAAACTTCTACTTGGCCACTGGTTTGTGGGTGGTAGGGCGTAGCAACCTTATGAGTAACAGAGTACTTTTTCATCAGATGGTCAAAGGTGCCATTACAGAAATGGGTTCCACCATCACTGATAATTGCCCTGGGTGTACCAAACCTAGAAAATATGTATTCCTTCACAAATTTGATCACCACATGGCGATCATTCTTTCTGGTCGGTATTGCTTCCACCCATTTTGAAACATAGTCCACTGCAAGTAAAATATACAAATTTCCAAAGGAACTTGGAAATGGTCCCATAAAATCGATCCCCCACACATCAAAGATTTCCACTATCAAGATTGGGTTCAAGGGCATCATATTCCTACGATTGATTTTTCCAAGCTTTTGACACCTATCGCAACTCAAACAAAATACATGACAATCCTTAAAGATTGTGGGCCAATAGAAACCGCACTGCAAAACTTTTGCAGCAGTCTTTTTGGAGCTAAAATGGCCCCCACATGCATAATCATGACAGAATGAAATGACACTTTGATGGTCCTCATCAGGAATGCACCTCCTGATTATTTGGTCTGGACAGTACTTAAAAAGATATGGGTCATCCCAGAAAAAATACTTGACCTCAGCTAGAAATTTTGATCGATCCTGTTTGGACCAATGGTTGGGCATCTCCCCTGTAACAAGGTAATTAATTATATCTGCAAACCAGGGGATTTGAGAAAAACCGAGCAATTGTTCATCAGGAAAATTTTCATTCAGTGGGACCTCATCTAATGGCTCTAAGGGTAACCTCGAAAGATGGTCTGCTACAACATTCTCACATCCTTTTTTATCTTTTATTTCCAAATCAAACTCTTGTAGCAGAAGGATCCACTGGATCAATCGAGCTTTTGCATCCTTTTTAGATAGAAGGTATCTCAGAGCTGCATGATCCGTGTAGACGATGACTTTAGACCCTATCAAGTAGGACCGAAATTTCTCCAAGGCAAAAATCACGCTAGCAATTCTTTTTCAGTGGTTGTGAAATTTAGTTAGGTATCATTGAGGGTCCTACTTGCATAGTAAATCACATGAGGTAACTTCCCAACCCGTTGACCCAAAACAGCTCCAATAGCAGTATCTGATGCATCACACATTAGCTCAAATGGAATGGTCCAGTCAGGTGGCTGGATTATAGGGGCTGAAGTTAGTTCCTTTTTCAGTCTCTCAAAAGCCTTTAGACACTTCTCATCAAATTCAAACGGGGCCTCTTTTGTCAGCAATTGGCACAAAGGTTTAGCAATTTTACTAAAATCCTTGATGAATCTACGATAAAAACCAGCATGGCCCAGGAATGATCGAATCTGCCTAACTGATTTTGGTGGTGGCAATTTGGAGATCAAATCAATTTTTGCTTTGTCCACCTCAATTCCTTGTTGAGAGATAATGTGTCCTAGGACTATGCCCCTTTTTACCATAAAATGACATTTCTCCCAATTTAAGACTAGATTCTTTTCTTTGGATCTTTCAAGCACAAGGGACAAATGATGTAAGCACTCCTTAAAAGAATTGCCAAAGACCGAAAAATCATCCATGAAAACCTCAATGAATCTTTCTACCATGTCAGAAAATATGCTCAACATGCACCTTTGAAAGGTGGCCGGTGCATTGCATAGCCCAAAGGGCATGCGTCTGTAAGCAAATGTACCAAAAGGACAAGTGAAGGTGGTCTTTTCCTGATCTTCAGGTGCAATTGGAATTTGATTGTAGCCGGAATAACCATCAAGAAAACAATAATATGCATGTCTGGCTAGCCTTTCGAGCATTTGATCCATGAATGGGAGGGGAAAATGATCTTTCCGAGTGACTGAGTTCAACTTCCTATAATCAATGCATACCCTCCATCCAGTCTGTATCCGAGTGGGTACCAATTCATTGCCCTCATTTTGAACCACTGTTATTCCGGATTTCTTTGGTACCACTTGAACTGGGCTCACCCATGCACTATCAGATATGGGGTAAAGCACCCCTGCATCAAGTAATTTCAAGACTTCCGACCTAATCACTTCCTTCATTGCTGGGTTCAGTCGCCTCTGTGGTTCACGAGAAGTTTTTGCATTTTCTTCTAAATGGATTCTATGTTGGACCACAGATGGGCTTATTCCTTTAATATCTGCGATGGACCATCCAATAGCTTCCTTGTGTTCATCCAAAATTTTTATGAGTTTTTCCTCTTGGACAGGGTCCAAGTCTGAAGCTATAATCACTGGAAGGGTTTCTAGTGGGCCTAAAAACACATATTTCAAGGTATCTGGCAATGCCTTGAGTTCTAACTTTGGGGGCTTTACAATCGATGGAACAGGTGGGGAAGCAGATGGAGTCAGAATCTCCTGCTTCGGTTGCCATTTGGAGCAGTCCATGGATGGGGTGGAGTCTAACAGTGCATTGACTTCCTCAATATGTCCATTTACATCAAAATCACTTCCAAAGTGGGCCAGACAAGCCTCTAATGGATCTTCAAGTTTCAATTGGGGTAAGTGATTTTCCACCAATTCATGAATGTAACTAATTTCTAAAACTCCATCATCATCATCAGGAGCTTGCTTACTGACATTAAAAATGTTCACTTGAACTGTCATGGTCCCAAAAGAAATTTGCACCACTCCATTCCTACAATTGATCAAGGCATTTGAGGTTGCTAGAAATGGTCTCCCCAAGATTACTGGAATTTTGGGTTCAACCCCAGATGTGTGCTTGGTATCCAAGACAACAAAATCAACAGGAAATACAAAGTCTCCGACTTTGATCAAAACGTCTTCGACTACCCCTTTGGGGTATTGAATCGATGCATCTGCCAATTGCAAGGTCACATGTGTCCTTTTCAACTCTCCCAAACCTAATTCTTCATAAACAGAGTACGGAATAAGGTTCACACTTGCACCCAAATCTAGCAAAGCTTTCTCTATGTGATGGTCTCCTATTTGACAAGAAATTGTAGGACACCCCGGGTCCTTGTATTTGATCGGGGTTGGACAGGAAATGATAGAGCTAGCTTGTTGTGCTAGAAATGCCTTCTTGGGCACATTGGTAGTCCTTTTGAAAGTGCAAAGGTCTTTTAGAAATTTTGCATAGGCCGGAATCTGTTGGATAGCATCAAGTAGTGGGATATTGATCCTCACTTGTTTGAATACTTCTAGCATTTTATCCAGTTGAACGTTTGATTTTGCTGGGCCTAGCCTTTGTGGGTATGGTGCCTTGGGAACATAAGTCTTAGGAGATGGCTCACTAGGTGATGGATCAGTTTTGACTGGCTCAGGTTCTACCATAGGTTCGGCATTTATAATTTGTTCATCACTTTCCACATCCTCACTTGGTGTTTTCTTAGATTCTTTGGGGAGTTCAACATTGTTATCAATTTGTGTACCCGACCTAAGAGTAATGATAGACTTAACTTGTTCTGGGCCTTTTCCTTTTATATCATGAACGACTTGGCCCTTGGGATTGGGTTCAGGTTGACTAGGAAATGTTCCCTTGTCTCTAGCACTCAATGAATTGACCAATTGGCCCATTTGGTATTCCAATTTTGCAAGGGTTTGAGTGTGGCCATTTAAAAGTTGAGTAGTGGTCTGCTGGAATTGAGCAGTACTCTGAGACAATTGGGCCGTGGTTTGAGACATGAGTCTCATGGCCTCTTCTAAAGAATCTACCCTCTGGGTCAATGGACTAGGATTGAAGTTGGGTTTTTGGAAACCGGGTGGGGCATTGACTTGAGATTGATTGGGTTGAAATTGAGTGGACTGAGATGGGCCACCCTGAGTTGGGCCTTTGGTCCAAGAAAAGTTCGGATTATCCCTCCAACCTGGATTGTATGTGTTGGAGTATGGGTCATACCTCTGACGATTATCAAAACGAGTGTTTTGATATAGTGCATTAACCTCCTCAACAGATTCGGCCTGACCCAAAGTTGTTGGGTCGATCCCTCCATTTATGGCCTGGTTATATTTCAATGATTCCAAAGTGTTTGGAGTGGGCTTTTGGTTTAGCTCTAAGGCCTCTATTCTTCTCATCAGTGTGGCCATTTTGGCTTCTGCCTCAATTTTGGGTTCAACCTTGAACATCCCCCCTTTTTCAGGAATGGTAGTTTTAGTGGGCTCCCTCTTGATAGGGGCTCACTGCAATGTATTCTCAGCGGTATCTTCCAAAAATGTCCAAGCTTCTTCCGCTATTTTCTGTGTAAATTTTCCACTACAGAAAGATTCCACCATTTGTTTGGTTGGGTAATCCATGCCTTCATACACAATTTGGACTAATCGGATTTTTTCAAATCCATGGTGGGGACACTGGATTAAGAGGTCCTTGAACCGTTCCAAATAAATGTAAAGTGTCTCCCCTTCCATTTGATGGAATCCATTAATGGCCTGCCTAATGGAAGCGGTTTTCTGCTTAGAGTAGAACTTTTTGTAAAATTCTTCGACTAGCTTGGCCCATGTAGTGATGGACCCAGCCTGTAAGGCATAAAGCCAAGCTTTAGCCTTTTCTTTTATGGAGAAAGGAAATAATCTAAGTTTAAGTGCCTCCTCAGTCATGTGATTGATTCTCATGGTCCCACAAATGTCCTCAAATTCTCTAACATGTTGATATGGATTTTCTTGATCTAGCCCACGGAATACTGGGAGCATCTGGATCATGCCAGATTTCAGCTCAAATGTGGCATTGGTCTGAGGCAGGGTGATGCAGGACGGTTGAGTTGTCCTGGTGGGGTACATGTAATCCTTCAAAGTCATGGGTGGGTCTTCTTGATCAGCCATCCTAACAATTTCTTCAAAGATGGAAGACTTTCCTACAATGGTTAAGGCTAATTCGGGCTCTATCCTTACTAACCTTTTACTCTTGCGTACCCACAATTTCTCTCTCTCAGGTCTAGAGCGCATGCATCGGGTTCAACCTTAAAGAAATGCAAGCCTAATCTATATACAGGGCCCTAATGGTCTTACTAGATGATGCACAAGCAGTCAAGCACAAAGATTGAGCACAAGAAATTATCCTAGGGTTAACCTAACTCACTAGACAGCTCCTAACTGGTTTGAAGAGTGCACTAAGGCCTCCAATCCGGTCTTATGAAGCCAAATCGATCAGGTAAGTCCCCAGGATGAGTGGTGGGGTCACAATGCACTTGGCAAGGGTCCCGCTTAAGAACCAAACTCCTAGAGCAGAGACTGCCACCCTTTGGAGGGACAGGACTTACCTAAACATCGACTTGACCAAAGAGCGCAATTGGTGCAACCTTTTGTGGTCTTCGTCCTAATGAGCTCAAGCCCTATGGTCTCGTTTCTGCTTGATTTTAATTAATGGTTAGGTTACTATGTGAGAGGTGGTTAAACCTAATTGGGCAAGGATCTGGTGATGAATTCTAGTCCTTATCTTATTGGGGTCAATTGCCCTTAACTAAGTATGTGGGTCCAATTAATTGGTGTGTCAAGCAAGTAGTCACACTTTGCAAAAATTAAATCACCCAAGCCCCACTTGTAAGTAAAAGATTCGTGGGGTAAAGTTTAGAAACTCTTACAATGGGTCCACGCTAACATTTAAACTGTGCAAGCTTAACCTGTATTTTTTTTTTATAGCAATTTTGCAATTCTGAGAGCAATTTGTTTTAAGCAATTCTGAGAGCAACTTGTTTGCTTAAGAGCAAATCCACGCAGTTTCCTGTTTTTGTGCAACTCTCCTCCTAGCAAGGTCACCTATCCAGAAGAAACTCTTGTTAGTAAATCCTAAGTTAACAACCCAACTCAAATTCTTATCCTATCCGAAAAGTTCTATCTTATCCTAATTTCAAACAAAAGACATCCAAGTTAATCAATACTTTATCCAAAGTGGACTCTAAGTTATTGAAACAAATAAAAAAAACTCTATCTAAAAAAAATTCAGAAATTCTAAATTATCCAAACAAGTGTCTAGATATGGCTAGAGTTTTCAAAAAGTTTCAAATTATCAGAAATCCAATCTTATCCAATTCAAATTTCAGATTTTAAAACTCCAAGTAATCTAAACAACTTAAGGGATAGAATTTTAAAATTTCTAACTACCTAATTTCAGAATTTAAAAGTTAGTTATTAATCAAAACAACCTAATCCTAAAGATTTTAAACTCTACCTTACCAATCCTAATCTAATCCAAGCAACATATTAGTAAAACCAATCTAAAATAAATTTTATTTTTGTTTTAATTTACTGAAATTCGGAATTAAAGAAATCCTTCAAAAAAAAACAAAACTTTTTTTTTTTTTGGTTTTTTTTTAATTATTAATTAATTAATCCGAAAATTCAGTTAATTATATAAAAAATATTAGAAATATCCCAAAAATCAGAAAATTCAGAAAAATCAGTAAAGTGAAATAATAACTAATACTAATCGCAAATAACACTACTGATGCAAATTAGATGACTAAACAACTAATGCAACCTAAATATGAGCATGCATATTAATCTAATAAAAAAAATTCAGATTTCTAACAAAAACTCAGATTTGGCTCCCCGGCAACGGCGCCAAAAACTTGTTGTGATTTTAAATTCAATCCTTTAATACTGCAAGTGCACAGTTGTCTTGTTGAGACAGTGTCAATTACAGGTCGATCCCACAGGGAGCACTACTAAGTTAAAATTTAAAATCTGATTTTTTTTTTATCAATGATAATGACAAGAGAGATAATAAGAAACAATAATAAAATTAAGAAAATTCTAGATCTAAAGTGCAGAAATAAGATATAATAAAAAGCAGATCAGAATATCATGAATCCATTAAGTAGTCCCACCATCATTCTATCCAATTGATAAAATAAATTTGTCCCAAAAATCCTTCAAATCAGAAACAAATCAATGTTTCTGATTCGGATAATTTGTCTATCAAAGAGCACAATTTTCCACAATTTATTTAAGGCAAAAATCCCCTTCACCTAATGAAATTATGAACTTAACTAAATATCACATATTAATCAAAGATAGATTATCAAAGAATTTCAATCTAAGAATAATCTATTAAGAAAACATACATGATTAAAGCATTGTTCAAATAAAAAAATTAAATAGCATAGGTTGTCAATGACAGAAGGCAGATTTATTATTATAATTAATACGCAAGAGACAAAAATATCACATAGATTAATGATAAGAAACACTTAACTTCATCTGATACTCTGATCCAGGGATCTACTCCTCCATTGCAAAAGACGTGATTTTCATTGAGAACTTCATGGCAATTACAATCTTCTCTCACACTCTTCTAACGTAGTTCTGGAACAAGGCTCCAGAATACCCAAAAATAACTCTAATTCTATTAATTAGGAAAAGAAGAGAGAGAGGAGAGAGATAATGTAGTGGACGTCCAAGGGGGGGGTGAGTATCTCCCGTATGCTTTCTTTTGGTTCCTTTTATAATTCCCGGTTATCTTACAGATACATTGAATTTGGACACCTTCTCTGCAGATTTGGTTTATCTTCATTGATAAGGTATATCTCTTTATCCTTTTTGAATTTGAATGAGATGGAAGCTTCTGGAAACCTCTGGATGGCTTGGCTAATCTTCAGATGGGGTCCCACAAGGGATATGCAGCAATGGATTATCAACGGTGTGGATTTTAGTGCAATCCCGTCTAAAAATGAATATGAAAATCTCCGGGCCCATAACTTTGTCGATTTAGCTCTGATTTGCACAATCTTGGGCTCCACGGACATCTACTCTGAATAAGCTTTCCAACAGTAGGTAAATTACATCGATCCGATGGTCGGAATGAAAGATATGGTCATTTGAAGATGAGTTATCCTGAGAAAAACGGGATTAACTCTTAAAATTTGATTTGCAATGAACTCTATCTCTGCACAACTTTCATTTTTGAAAGGATATCAGATGTGGATGATTCAAATTCTTCTTCTTTTATTCCAATCAAACTTTTACTCTTTGAATTATCCATTAATAGTTTCAAGTCTGCAACAACTGCGGACCCTGCCATGTGGGACATTTCATCTGCTTGAACAGTGGGCCCTACGAGAAGTCTTCTACTGTAGTTAGGACTCTTCAATTGACATGATGAGTGGACCCCTCCTTTCATTGATTTGCACATGGCTTATATGTGGGGTCCACGTGGTGAATTATTCAATTTACTTCTTTTTAAGCTTTAATTAAGCAATGTAGGGCCCAGGATGACTATGTATGCTTGAAAGTGGTTCCGTGACAGAGGCCTGCAATTCTCATTTTCTGCACATTCTAATTCAACACATCAAACACTAAAGAGCCCATATTGAAGTGGGACCCATCCGGATAGAGTTTTACTCCAACTGGGACTCTTCGAAGAAAAATTGCATAATGTTCTAAGTTAATGCAGAAAATATATGAAAAATATAAAAGTTTAGGTTTCTAGGTGAAAATGCATGAGATGATGGAATTAAATGAATAATGATGCAATTCACCAAATAAAACCCCTAATTCATCCTAAAATGATGCATAAATATGCAAATTCATGAACTTAACAACCCCTCTTTCTATTTCCTCTTGAATTGGCTTTCACTTTACTTCCCTGGTAAAGTAAGTTCACGAAATATGAAGCGGTTAGTGAGCGAGTAGTGAGAAAATCGCGTGGCGTCCGCTTCTTATCATACCCTACGGTGAGAAATTAATATCATCTGGGGTTTTGGGATCCGATCCTTACCGATGAAAAGTGTGCTTCGTGAGGGAATAGGAAGGGGCGGAATGGACGCTCTCGGATCCTGTACAGGATGGACTCCACACGAAAAAATTGATCCAGTACGGGCACGTATACATGAACTTAGGCTGAGTGTGGGCCAACCTCGCTCATTGATCTAGTCCTAACAGGACCACTTTCCATCACTAGGATAGGCATATCTCAGTCGGCGAAATGGTTTCTCGGTGTCTGATCAAGCCGAGCCAAACGCGTGTTTAGCCTTTTTTTGCCAAATCAAAAGTAAAGGCATTTAGACGGATGATGAATGAAAAATCATGACGCTCGATCTGCCAGAAGGATTATAGGTGGGCTGAGTCCGGTTGCCAGGCTAGAATAGCGAGTTTAAGTTAAAAAAAAGAGACTATATTTATAATACGGGTTGGATTCGTGGGGCACTGTACTGAGAATCCGGAGAAATTAAGTTTCCTTAATAGGGAGGATTTGTGTTTCACGATATATAGTTTCTCCAATTGCAGTGACGTGGATACGGGACCGACTGAATCCTCTATGTCAACCGCTACAGAGTAACCGTGCAACACTTTCTCGGAACTACACCCTGGGGCCCACATATCTTTAATCCCGACCATTCAGGATGAATCCCATCCCATCCAAGGATAAATCCTGAAGCTTGAGCCCGGAATGAGTAGGCTGTCATGCTTTCATTTCTTATATACAATATCATGCGTTCTGCATCTAAAAATAAAGAGGCTACCCGACATGTAGGTTCACCAATTATGTTTTGTTGCTTTATCATTGGCACTTGCCGCTCATGTTGGTCTCCGCGCCAAAGAGATCTTGATTATCAGACGAATGAGCTGCTTCATAAATTTAATGCTCCCGTAGTTACAGCATACGAAAAGGAGTGCCTCCAATATAGATTCTTCCATTTCATGTTTTAGGGTGAACATTAAGGCCCGCGTCAGCAGCCAAAGTCCGCTACTACGTTTTTTTTTCTTATTTTTTTTATTCTTATCCGGCTCTCAGATCATCAGATGGAAGTTCAACTAGACATGGGCTACAGTAAGAAGTCCCGTCGATCAAAAAATGAGAAAAGAAAAAAGAAGAGAAAGAAATGCTTCACACATTGGTCAAGGTATTTTTTGGTAAGAAAAAAAAGTCATGGAAGAGGAATGGGATCTTACTAAGGTGATCTTATTAATTGTGGACATGGTAAGATAAAGTAGTTCTTTTCCCTCTTCTTTTTAGTTGGGATATGACACAAAAATCAGATTGGGATTCTGGTCGTCTATAACAAATAGGTCTAACGGAGGCGAACATGCATCAAGTGGGTTGTGGGTTGGCCCTTTTGGGATTTAGGTTGAATCCAGCTGAATAAAGCTGAGTTTAGTCATTCTAGAAGTGGAGTGCACTTTAGTCATTTAACCGGTGTCCTTGCACGAAAAGTTGAAACCGAAGTTGCGGCTTCGGCGTTGGTGATTACGGCGGCAAAGTCGCAAAATGGTTTTATTTTTGTTTCTTCTTGTTTTTTTTTCTTTTTTCATTTTTTTAATATCTGGGTCGGGTCATGGGTCAGGGGTCCGCTCCACACAACGATGGATTACCACGTACCGTTAACATTTAAATGCAGTGAGCAATTGCACCCAAATGTCAGTGTTCATGGAGTCCAAAAGGGTCTATACTTGGATGTTTTGGGTTCAATTCGTTCGGGTAATTACGGTGGGGTCCAAAGTAATGTTGACACCCCCCGCTATTATATACATATATATGTTCTTTTATTTCCTTCTTTCATTTTACAATCACTTTGCCTTATTAAGTAAAGAAATTATTTATTTATTTCTCAATTGCTTTTATTCTTTCATAAGGACGTACTTTTGGGACGACCCAAGCCATATCCCAAAAAAGTAAATCACATTATGATATTTTATCTGTTAACAATATTTTAAGAAAGCATTAAATATTAGGGTTCTGCTAGTTTTGTGTTAAAGGAAATGGAAATGGCTGCTTGAAACGGATTTGGGCACCCACGCAGCTTTACGGCCGTTTGTATAAGCGGTAAAGTCCATTCGCCAGTTTTCCTCCGCTCTGAGAGGAGGAAAACCTGCATTTGCAGGTATACCGCTGATGAAAACAGCGGTAAAGTCTCATTTGCAGTATTTCCTCCCCTCTGAGCGGAGGAAAACCTGGAAACGGACTCTCTTTTGGTTTTGCCCTTTTTTCACATCTTGGTAGGGTCACAGGTCGGGGCTTTGGTCAACACAATGATGGGTGGGCATGTATAATTTCATGTTTAAACGCAATACTGTCAAATCACACAGTAAATCACTTGTTCGGTCATTTTACTTTACCGGTGAAGTAAAGTGAACGGTTAAATACAAAGAGAGAACAAGCGTAAAGGTTTGGCAAAGTCAAAAGGCGAGAGAGTAGTTCTTTGAGTTTTATCTTAAGAAGAGTTTTTCTTGTAAGGGTGCTCGTGGATAGGGCCGGCCCGCGTTGGGTCGGGTCGGGCATGTGGTTTAGGTTATAATAGATGGGCCGTGTGCATAAATTTCTTTTTTTAAGTGGACTCAGGGGTTGGGATTCGGAATCCACGCCAGGACCAAATAAGCATATTTAACTGTAAGAGAGGGAGTTGTAATGGGGGGACTCAAACCCTTGACCTCTCACAGAAGGTGATATGACCGGACCGGTTGAGCTGGCCTAGGACATGGTAAGAAACTCACTTTTTTCATTGTATAAGTCGAACAAGGGTCGGGCTCGGGCTTCATCGCTTCGAGCCCGGCTGGGCTTAGCCAGGCTTAGGCTTCTCGTTCGGAAGTCGGGGCTGTTTTGGACATTCCTCGGCCTAGCCGGCCCGGTCGATGAACAGCCTGAGTTCTTCTTGTCTTTCAATGGCCTGAGAAATTATATTTTTAACTCCTTTATTTTTTTTTCTTCTTTTGTGACGAGGCAGAGGAGGCGATTTTCAATATTTAGAATTTTTTGATTTGACCCCTCTTTCTATTTCCTCTTGAATTGGCTTTCACTTTACTTCCCTGGTAAAGTAAGTTCACGAAATATGAAGCGGTTAGTGAGCGAGTAGTGAGAAAATCGCGTGGCGTCCGCTTCTTATCATACCCTACGGTGAGAAATTAATATCATCTGGGGTTTTGGGATCCGATCCTTACCGATGAAAAGTGTGCTTCGTGAGGGAATAGGTAGGGGCGGAATGGACGCTCTCGAATCCTGTACAGGATGGACTCCACACGAAAAAATTGATCCAGTACGGGCACGTATACATGAACTTAGGCTGAGTGTGGGCCAACCTCGCTCATTGATCTAGTCCTAATAGGACCACTTTCCATCACTAGGAGAGGCATATCTCAGTCGGCGAAATGGTTTCTCGGTGTCTGATCAAGCCGAGCCAAACGCGTGTTTAGCCTTTTTTTGCCAAATCAAAAGTAAAGGCATTTAGACGGATGATGAATGAAAAATCATGACGCTCGATCTGCCAGAAGGATTATAGGTGGGCTGAGTTCGGTTGCCAGGCTAGAATAGCGAGTTCAAGTTAAAAAAAAGAGACTATATTTATAATACGGGTTGGATTCGTGGGGCACTGTACTGAGAATCCGGAGAAATTAAGTTTCCTTAATAGGGAGGATTTGTGTTTCATGATATATAGTTTCTCTAATTGCAGTGACGTGGATATGGGACCGACTGAATCCTCTATGTCAACCGCTACAGAGTAACCGTGCAACACTTTCTCGGAACTACACCCTGGGGCCCACATATCTCTAATCCCGACCATTCAGGATGAATCCCATCCCATCCAAGGATAAATCCTGAAGCTTGAGCCCGGAATGAGTAGGCTGTCATGGTTTCATTTCTTATATACAATGTCATGCGTTCTGCATCTAAAAATAAAGAGGCTACCCGACATGTAGGTTCACCAATTATGTTTTGTTGCTGTATCATTGGTACTTGCCGCTCATGTTGGTCTCCACGCCAAAGAGATCTTGATTATCAGATGAATGGGCTGCTTCATAAATTTAATGCTCCCCTAGTTACAGCATACCAAAAGGAGTGCCTCCTATATAGATTCTTCCATTTCATGTTTTAGGGTGAACATTAAGGCCCGCGTCAGCAGCCAAAGTCCGCTACTGCGTTTTTTTTTTCTTATTTTTTTATTCTTATCCGGCTCTCAGATCATCAGATGGAAGTTCAACTAGACATGGGCTACAGTAAGAAGTCCCGTCGATCAAAAAATGAGAAAA
Source organism: Persea americana (assembly GCA_029852735.1). Classification (NCBI taxonomy): domain Eukaryota; kingdom Viridiplantae; phylum Streptophyta; class Magnoliopsida; order Laurales; family Lauraceae; genus Persea; species Persea americana. The sequence continues at coordinate 8,529,859 of CM056813.1, read as the reverse complement.
GAAAAAAGAAGAGAAAGAAATGCTTCACACATTGGTCAAGGTATTTTTTGGTAAGAGAAAAAAGTCATGGAAGAGGAATGGGATCTTACTAAGGTGATCTTATTAATTGTGGACATGGTAAGATAAAGTAGTTCTTTTCCCTCTTCTTTTTAGTTGGGATATGACACAAAAATCAGATTGGGATTTTGGTCGTCTATAACAAATAGGTCTAACGGAGGCGAACATGCATCAAGTGGGTTGTGGGTTGTCCCTTTTGGGATTTAGGCTGAATCCAGCTGAATAAAGCTGAGTTTAGTCATTCTAGAAGTGGAGTGCACTTTAGTCATTTAACCGGTGTCCTTGCACGAAGAGTTGAAACCGAAGTTGCGGCTTCGGCGTTGATGATTACGGCGGCACAGTCGCAAAAAGGTTTTGTTTTTGTTTTTTTTTTTTTTTTTGTCATTTTTTTAATATCTGGGTCGGGTCATGGGTCAGGGGTCCGCTCCACAAAACGATGGATTACCACGTACCGTTAACATTTAAATGCAGTGAGCAATTGCCCCCAAATGTCAGTGTTCATGGAGTCCAAAAGGGTCTATACTTGGATGTTTTGGGTTCAATTCGTTCGGGTAATTACGGTGGGGTCCAAAGTAATGTTGACACCCCCCGCTATTATATACATATATATGTTCTTTTATTTCCTTCTTTCATTTTACACATCACTTTGCCTTATTAAGTAAAGAAATTATTTATTTATTTCTCAATTGCTTTTATTCTTTCATAAGGACGTACTTTTGGGACGACCCAAGCCATATCCCAAAAAAGTAAATCATATTATGATATTTTATCTATTAACAATATTTTAAGAAAGTATTAAATATTAGTGTTCTGCTAGTTTTGTGTTAAAGGAAATGGAAATGGCTGCTTGAAACGGATTTGGGCACCCACGCAGCTTTACCGCCGTTTGTATAAGCGGTAAAGTCCATTTGCCAGTTTTCCTCCGCTCTGAGAGGCTTGGCAAAGTCAAAAGGCGAGAGAGTAGTTCTCTGAGTTTTATCTTAAGAAGAGTTTTTCTTGTAAGGGTGCTCGTGGATAGGGCCGGCCCGCGTTGGGTCGGGTCGGGCATGTGGTTTAGGTTATAATAGATGGGCCGTGTGCATAAATTTCTTGTTTTAAGTGGACCCAGTGGTTGGGATTCGGAATCCACGCCAGGCCCAAATATGCATATTTAACTGTAAGAGAGGGAGTTGTAATGGGGGGACTCAAACCCTTGACCTCTCACAGAAGGTGATATGACCGGACCGGTTGAGCTGGCCTAGGACATGGTAAGAAACTCACTTTTTTCATTGTATAAGTCGAACGAAGGGTCGGGCTCGGGCTTCATCTCTTCGAGCCAGGCTGGGCTTAGCCAGGCTTAGGCATCTCGTTCGGAAGTCGGGGCTGTTTTGGACATTCCTCGGCCTAGCCGGCCCGGTCGATGAACAGCCTGAGTTCTTCTTGTCTTTCAATGGCCTGAGAAAGCATATTTTTAACTCCTTTTTTTTTTCTTCTTCTTTTGTGACGAGGCAGAGGAGGCGATTTTCAATATTTAGAATTTTTTGATTTGTCCCCTCTTTCTATTTCCTCTTGAATTGGCTTTCACTTTACTTCCCTGGTAAAGTAAGTTCACGAAATATGAAGCGGTTAGTGAGTGAGTAGTGAGAAAATCGCGTGCCGTCCACTTCTTATCATACCCTACGGTGAGAAATTAATATCATCTAGGGTTTTGGGATCCGATCCTTACCGATGAAAAGTGTGCTTCGTGAGGGAATAGGTAGGGGCGGAAAGGATGCTCTCGTATCCTGTACAGGATGGACTCCACACGAAAAAATTGATCCAGTACGGGCACGTATACATGAACTTAGGCTGAGTGTGGGCCAACCTCGCTCATTGATCTAGTCCTAATAGGACCACTTTCCATCACTAGGATAGGCATATCTCAGTTGGCGAAATGGTTTCTCGGTGTCTGATCAAGCCGAGCCAAACGCGTGTTTAGCCTTTTTTTGCCAAATCAAAAGTAAAGGCATTTAGACGGATGATGAATGAAAAATCATGACGCTGGATCTGCCAGAAGGATTATAGGTGGGCTGAGTCCGGTTGCCAGGCTAGAATAGCGAGTTTAAGTTAAAAAAAAGAGACTATATTTATAATACGGGTTGGATTCGTGGGGCACTGTACTGAGAATCCGGAGAAATTAAGTTTCCTTAATAGGGAGGATTTGTGTTTCATGATATATAGTTTCTCCAATTGCAGTGACGTGGATATGGGACCGACTGAATCCTCTATGTCAACCGCTACAGAGTAACCGTGCAACACTTTCTCGGAACTACACCCTGGGGCCCACATATGTTTAATCCCGACCATTCAGGATGAATCCCATCCCATCCAAGGATAAATCCTGAAGCTTGAGCCCGGAATGAGTAGGCTGTCATGTTTTCATTTCTTATAGACTATATCATGCGTTCTGCATCTAAAAATAAAAAGGCTACCCGACATGTAGGTTCACCAATTATGTTTTGTTGCTGTATCATTGGTACTTGCCGCTCATGTTGGTCACCACGCCAAAGAGATCTTGATTATCAGATGAATGGGCTGCTTCATAAATTTAATGCTCCCCTAGTTACAGCATACCAAAAGGAGTGCCTCCTATATAGATTCTTCCATTTCATGCTTTAGGGTGAACATTAAGGCCCGCGTCAGCAGCCAAAGTCCGCCACTGCGGTTTTTTTTCTTATTTTTTTATTCTTATTCGGCTCTCAGATCATCAGATGGAAGTTCAACTAGACATGGGCTACAGTAAGAAGTCCCGTCGATCAAAAAATGAGAAAAGAAAAAAGAAGAGAAAGAAATGCTTCACACATTGGTCAAGGTATTTTTTGGTAAGAAAAAAAAGTCATGGAAGAGGAATGGGATCTTACTAAGGTGATCTTATTAATTGTGGACATGGTAAGATAAAGTAGTTCTTTTCCCTCTTCTTTTTAGTTGGGATATGACACAAAAATCAGATTGGGATTCTGGTCGTCTATAACAAATAGGTCTAACGGAGGCGAACATGCATCAAGTGGGTTGTGGGTTGGCCCTTTTGGGATTTAGGTTGAATCCAGCTGAATAAAGCTGAGTTTAGTCTTTCTAGAAGTGGAGTGCACTTTAGTCATTTAACCGGTGTCCTTGCACGAAAAGTTGAAACCGAAGTTGCGGCTTCGGCGTTGGTGATTACGGCGGCAAAGTCGCAAAATGGTTTTATTTTTGTTTCTTCTTGTTTTTTTTTCTTTTTTCATTTTTTTAATATCTGGGTCGGGTCATGGGTCAGGGGTTCGCTCCACACAACGATGGATTACCACGTACCGTTAACATTTAAATGTAGTGAGCAGTTGCACCCAAATGTCAGTGTTCATGGAGTCCAAAAGGGTCTATACTTGGATGTTTTGGGTTCAATTCGTTCGGGTAATTACGGTGGGGTCCAAAGTAATGTTGACACCCCCCGCTATTATATACATATATATGTTCTTTTATTTCCTTCTTTCATTTTACAATCACTTTGCCTTATTAAGTAAAGAAATTATTTATTTATTTCTCAATTGCTTTTATTCTTTCATAAGGACGTACTTTTGGGACGACCCAAGCCATATCCCAAAAAAGTAAATCACATTATGATATTTTATCTGTTAACAATATTTTAAGAAAGCATTAAATATTAGGGTTCTGCTAGTTTTGTGTTCAAGGAAATGGAAATGGCTGCTTGAAACGGATTTGGGCACCCACGCAGCTTTACGGCCGTTTGTATAAGCGGTAAAGTCCATTCGCCAGTTTTCCTCCGCTCTGAGAGGAGGAAAACCTGCATTTGCAGGTATACCGCTGATGAAAACAGCGGTAAAGTCTCATTTGCAGTATTTCCTCCCCTCTGAGCGGAGGAAAACCTGGAAACGGACTCTCTTTTGGTTTTGCCCTTTTTTCACATCTTGGTAGGGTCACAGGTCGGGGCTTTGGTCAACACAATGATGGGTGGGCATGTATAATTTCATGTTTAAACGCAATACTGTCAAATCACACAGTAAATCACTTGTTCGGTCATTTTACTTTACCGGTGAAGTAAAGTGAACGGTTAAATACAAAGAGAGAACAAGCGTAAAGGTTTGGCAAAGTCAAAAGGCGAGAGAGTAGTTCTTTGAGTTTTATCTTAAGAAGAGTTTTTCTTGTAAGGGTGCTCGTGGATAGGGCCGGCCCGCGTTGGGTCGGGTCGGGCATGTGGTTTAGGTTATAATAGATGGGCCGTGTGCATAAATTTCTTTTTTTAAGTGGACTCAGGGGTTGGGATTCGGAATCCACGCCAGGACCAAATAAGCATATTTAACTGTAAGAGAGGGAGTTGTAATGGGGGGACTCAAACCCTTGACCTCTCACAGAAGGTGATATGACCGGACCGGTTGAGCTGGCCTAGGACATGGTAAGAAACTCACTTTTTTCATTGTATAAGTCGAACAAGGGTCGGGCTCGGGCTTCATCGCTTCGAGCCCGGCTGGGCTTAGCCAGGCTTATGCTTCTCGTTCGGAAGTCGGGGCTGTTTTGGACATTCCTCGGCCTAGCCGGCCCGGTCGATGAACAGCCTGAGTTCTTCTTGTCTTTCAATGGCCTGAGAAATTATATTTTTAACTCCTTTATTTTTTTTTCTTCTTTTGTGACGAGGCAGAGGAGGCGATTTTCAATATTTAGAATTTTTTGATTTGACCCCTCTTTCTATTTCCTCTTGAATTGGCTTTCACTTTACTTCCCTGGTAAAGTGAGTTCACGAAATATGAAGCGGTTAGTGAGTGAGTAGTGAGAAAATCGCGTGCCGTCCGCTTCTTATCATACCCTACGGTGAGAAATTAATATCATCTGGGGTTTTGGGATCCGATCCTTACCGATGAAAAGTGTGCTTCGTGAGGGAATAGGTAGGGGCGGAATGGACGCTCTCGGATCCGGTACAGGATGGACTCCACACGAAAAAATTGATCCAGTACGGGCACGTATACATGAACTTAGGCTGAGTGTGGGCCAACCTCGCTCATTGATCTAGTCCTAATAGGACCACTTTCCATCACTAGGATAGGCATATCTCAGTCGGCGAAATGGTTTCTCGGTGTCTGATCAAGCCGAGCCAAACGCGCGTTTAGCCTTTTTTTGCCAAATCAAAAGTAAAGGCATTTAGACGGATGATGAATGAAAAATCATGACGCTCGATCTGCCAGAAGGATTATAGGTGGGCTGAGTTCGGTTGCCAGGCTAGAATAGCGAGTTCAAGTTAAAAAAAAGAGACTATATTTATAATACGGGTTGGATTCGTGTGGCACTGTACTGAGAATCCGGAGAAATTAAGTTTCCTTAATAGGGAGGATTTGTGTTTCATGATATATAGTTTCTCTAATTGCAGTGACGTGGATATGGGACCGACTGAATCCTCTATGTCAACCGCTACAGAGTAACCGTGCAACACTTTCTCGGAACTACACCCTGGGGCCCACATATCTCTAATCCCGACCATTCAGGATGAATCCCATCCCATCCAAGGATAAATCCTGATGCTTGAGCCCGGAATGAGTAGGCTGTCATGGTTTCATTTCTTATATACAATATCATGCGTTCTGCATCTAAAAATAAAGAGGCTACCTGACATGTAGGTTCACCAATTATGTTTTGTTGCTGTATCATTGGTACTTGCCGCTCATGTTGGTCTCCACGCCAAAGAGATCTTGATTATCAGATGAATGGGTTGCTTCATAAATTTAATGCTCCCCTAGTTACAGCATACCAAAAGGAGTGCCTCCTATATAGATTCTTCCATTTCATGTTTTAGGGTGAACATTAAGGCCCGCGTCAGCAGCCAAAGTCCGCTACTGCGTTTTTTTTTCTTATTTTTTTATTCTTATCCGGCTCTCAGATCATCAGATGGAAGTTCAACTAGACATGGGCTACAGTAAGAAGTCCCGTCGATCAAAAAATGAGAAAAGAAAAAAGAAGAGAAAGAAATGCTTCACACATTGGTCAAGGTATTTTTTGGTAAGAGAAAAAAGTCATGGAAGAGGAATGGGATCTTACTAAGGTGATCTTATTAATTGTGGACATGGTAAGAAAAAGTAGTTCTTTTCCCTCTTCTTTTTAGTTGGGATATGACACAAAAATCAGATTGGGATTTTGGTCGTCTATAACAAATAGGTCTAACGGAGGCGAACATGCATCAAGTGGGTTGTGGGTTGTCCCTTTTGGGATTTAGGCTGAATCCAGCTGAATAAAGCTGAGTTTAGTCATTCTAGAAGTGGAGTGCACTTTAGTCATTTAACCGGTGTCCTTGCACGAAGAGTTGAAACCGAAGTTGCGGCTTCGGCGTTGATGATTACGGCGGCACAGTCGCAAAAAGGTTTTGTTTTTGTTTTTTTTTTTTTTGTCATTTTTTTAATATCTGGGTCGGGTCATGGGTCAGGGGTCCGCTCCACACAACGATGGATTACCACGTACCGTTAACATTTAAATGCAGTGAGCAATTGCACCCAAATGTCAGTGTTCATGGAGTCCAAAAGGGTCTATACTTGGATGTTTTGGGTTCAATTCGTTCGGGTAATTACGGTGGGGTCCAAAGTAATGTTGACACCCCCCGCTATTATATACATATATATGTTCTTTTATTTCCTTCTTTCATTTTACACATCACTTTGCCTTATTAAGTAAAGAAATTATTTATTTATTTCTCAATTGCTTTTATTCTTTCATAAGGACGTACTTTTGGGACGACCCAAGCCATATCCCAAAAAAGTAAATCATATTATGATATTTTATCTATTAACAATATTTTAAGAAAGTATTAAATATTAGTGTTCTGCTAGTTTTGTGTTAAAGGAAATGGAAATGGCTGCTTGAAACGGATTTGGGCACCCACGCAGCTTTACCGCCGTTTGTATAAGCGGTAAAGTCCATTTGCCAGTTTTCCTCCGCTCTGAGAGGCTTGGCAAAGTCAAAAGGCGAGAGAGTAGTTCTCTGAGTTTTATCTTAAGAAGAGTTTTTCTTGTAAGGGTGCTCGTGGATAGGGCCGGCCCGCGTTGGGTCGGGTCGGGCATGTGGTTTAGGTTTTAATAGATGGGCCGTGTGCATAAATTTTGTTTTAAGTGGACCCAGTGGTTGGGATTCGGAATCCACGCCAGGCCCAAATATGCATATTTAACTGTAAGAGAGGGAGTTGTAATGGGGGGACTCAAACCCTTGACCTCTCACAGAAGGTGATATGACCGGACCGGTTGAGCTGGCCTAGGACATGGTAAGAAACTCACTTTTTTCATTGTATAAGTCGAACGAAGGGTCGGGCTCGGGCTTCATCTCTTCGAGCCAGGCTGGGCTTAGCCAGGCTTAGGCATCTCGTTCGGAAGTCGGGGCTGTTTTGGACATTCCTCGGCCTAGCCGGCCCGGTCGATGAACAGCCTGAGTTCTTCTTGTCTTTCAATGGCCTGAGAAAGCATATTTTTAACTCCTTTTTTTTTTTTCTTCTTTTGTGACGAGGCAGAGGAGGCGATTTTCAATATTTAGAATTTTTTGATTTGTCCCCTCTTTCTATTTCCTCTTGAATTGGCTTTCACTTTACTTCCCTGGTAAAGTAAGTTCACGAAATATGAAGCGGTTAGTGAGTGAGTAGTGAGAAAATCTCGTGCCGTCCACTTCTTATCATACCCTACGGTGAGAAATTAATATCATCTAGGGTTTTGGGATCCGATCCTTACCGATGAAAAGTGTGCTTCGTGAGGGAATAGGTAGGGGCGGAAAGGATGCTCTCGTATCCTGTACAGGATGGACTCCACACGAAAAAATTGATCCAGTACGGGGACGTATACATGAACTTAGGCTGAGTGTGGGCCAACCTCGCTCATTGATCTAGTCCTAATAGGACCACTTTCCATCACTAGGATGGGCATATCTCAGTTGGCGAAATGGTTTCTCGGTGTCTGATCAAGCCGAGCCAAACGCGTGTTTAGCCTTTTTTTGCCAAATCAAAAGTAAAGGCATTTAGACGGATGATGAATGAAAAATCATGACGCTGGATCTGCCAGAAGGATTATAGGTGGGCTGAGTCCGGTTGCCAGGCTAGAATAGCGAGTTTAAGTTAAAAAAAAGAGACTATATTTATAATACGGGTTGGATTCGTGGGGCACTGTACTGAGAATCCGGAGAAATTAAGTTTCCTTAATAGGGAGGATTTGTGTTTCATGATATATAGTTTCTCCAATTGCAGTGACGTGGATATGGGACCGACTGAATCCTCTATGTCAACCGCTACAGAGTAACCGTGCAACACTTTCTCGGAACTACACCCTGGGGCCCACATATGTTTAATCCCGACCATTCAGGATGAATCCCATCCCATCCAAGGATAAATCCTGAAGCTTGAGCCCGGAATGAGTAGGCTGTCATGTTTTCATTTCTTATAGACTATATCATGCGTTCTGCATCTAAAAATAAAAAGGCTACCCGGCATGTAGGTTCACCAATTATGTTTTGTTGCTGTATCATTGGTACTTGCCGCTCATGTTGGTCTCCACGCCAAAGAGATCTTGATTATCAGATGAATGGGCTGCTTCATAAATTTAATGCTCCCCTAGTTACAGCATACCAAAAGGAGTGCCTCCTATATAGATTCTTCCATTTCATGCTTTAGGGTGAACATGAAGGCCCGCGTCAGCAGCCAAAGTCCGCTACTGCATTTTTTTTTCTTATTTTTTTATTCTTATTCGGCTCTCAGATCATCAGATGGAAGTTCAACTAGACATGGGCTACAGTAAGAAGTCCCGTCGATCAAAAAATGAGAAAAGAAAAAAGAAGAGAAAGAAATGCTTCACACATTGGTCAAGGTATTTTTTGGTAAGAAAAAAAAGTCATGGAAGAGGAATGGGATCTTACTAAGGTGATCTTATTAATTGTGGACATGGTAAGATAAAGTAGTTCTTTTCCCTCTTCTTTTTAGTTGGGATATGACACAAAAATCAGATTGGGATTCTGGTCGTCTATAACAAATAGGTCTAACGGAGGCGAACATGCATCAAGTGGGTTGTGGGTTGGCCCTTTTGGGATTTAGGTTGAATCCAGCTGAATAAAGCTGAGTTTAGTCATTCTAGAAGTGGAGTGCACTTTAGTCATTTAACCGGTGTCCTTGCACGAAAAGTTGAAACCGAAGTTGCGGCTTCGGCGTTGGTGATTACGGCGGCAAAGTCGCAAAATGGTTTTATTTTTGTTTCTTCTTGTTTTTTTTTCTTTTTTCATTTTTTTAATATCTGGGTCGGGTCATGGGTCAGGGGTCCGCTCCACACAACGATGGATTACCACGTACCGTTAACATTTAAATGTAGTGAGCAATTGCACCCAAATGTCAGTGTTCATGGAGTCCAAAAGGGTCTATACTTGGATGTTTTGGGTTCAATTCGTTCGGGTAATTACGGTGGGGTCCAAAGTAATGTTGACACCCCCCGCTATTATATACATATATATGTTCTTTTATTTCCTTCTTTCATTTTACACATCACTTTGCCTTATTAAGTAAAGAAATTATTTATTTATTTCTCAATTACTTTTATTCTTTCATAAGGACGTACTTTTGGGACGACCCAAGCCATTTCCCAAAAAAGTAAATCACATTATGATATTTTATCTGTTAACAATATTTTAAGAAAGCATTAAATATTAGTGTTCTGCTAGTTTTGTGTTAAAGGAAATGGAAATGGCTGCTTGAAACGGATTTGGGCACCCACGCAGCTTTACCGCCGTTTGTATAAGCGGTGAAGTCCATTCGCCAGTTTTCCTCCGCTCTGAGAGGAGGAAAACCTGCAATTGCAGTTATACCGCTGATGGAAACAGCGGTAAAGTCTCATTGGCAGCATATCCTCCCCTCTAAGCGGAGGAAAACCTGGAAACGGACTCTCTTTTGGTTTTGCCCTTTTTTCACATCTTGGTAGGGTCACAGGTCGGGGCTTTGGTCAACACAATGATGGGTGGGCATGTATAATTTCATGTTTAAACGCAATACTGTCAAATCACACAGTAAATCACTTGTTCGGTCATTTTACTTTACCGGTGAAGTAAAGTGAACGGTTAAATACAAAGAGAGAACAAGCGTAAAGGTTTGGCAAAGTCAAAAGGCGAGAGAGTAGTTCTTTGAGTTTTATCTTAAGAAGAGTTTTTCTTGTAAGGGTGCTCGTGGATAGGGCCGGCCCGCGTTGGGTCGGGTCGGGCATGTGGTTTAGGTTATAATAGATGGGCCGTGTGCATAAATTTCTTTTTTTAAGTGGACTCAGGGGTTGGGATTCGGAATCCACGCCAGGACCAAATAAGCATATTTAACTGTAAGAGAGGGAGTTGTAATGGGGGGACTCAAACCCTTGACCTCTCACAGAAGGTGATATGACCGGACCGGTTGAGCTGGCCTAGGACATGGTAAGAAACTCACTTTTTTCATTGTATAAGTCGAACAAGGGTCGGGCTCGGGCTTCATCGATTCGAGCCCGGCTGGGCTTAGCCAGGCTTAGGCTTCTCGTTCGGAAGTCGGGGCTGTTTTGGACATTCCTCGGCCTAGCCGGCCCGGTCGATGAACAGCCTGAGTTCTTCTTGTCTTTCAATGGCTTGAGAAATTATATTTTTAACTCCTTTATTTTTTTTTCTTCTTTTGTGACGAGGCAGAGGAGGCGATTTTCAATATTTAGAATTTTTTGATTTGACCCCTCTTTCTATTTCCTCTTGAATTGGCTTTCACTTTACTTCCCTGGTAAAGTGAGTTCACGAAATATGAAGCGGTTAGTGAGTGAGTAGTGAGAAAATCGCGTGCCGTCCGCTTCTTATCATACCCTACGGTGAGAAATTAATATCATCTGGGGTTTTGGGATCCGATCCTTACCGATGAAAAGTGTGCTTCGTGAGGGAATAGGTAGGGGCGGAATGGACGCTCTCGGATCCTGTACAGGATGGACTCCACACGAAAAAATTGATCCAGTACGGGCACGTATACATGAACTTAGGCTGAGTGTGGGCCAACCTCGCTCATTGATCTAGTCCTAATAGGACCACTTTCCATCACTAGGATAGGCATATCTCAGTTGGCGAAATGGTTTCTCGGTGTCTGATCAAGCCGAGCCAAACGCGGGTTTAGCCTTTTTTGCCAAATCAAAAGTAAAGGCATTTAGACGGATGATGAATGAAAAATCATGACGCTCGATCTGCTAGAAGGATTATAGGTGGGCTGAGTTCGGTTGCCAGGCTAGAATAGCGAGTTCAAGTTAAAAAAAAGAGACTATATTTATAATACGGGTTGGATTCGTGGGGCACTGTACTGAGAATCCGGAGAAATTAAGTTTCCTTAATAGGGAGGATTTGTGTTTCAGGATATATAGTTTCTCCAAATGCAGTGACGTGGATATGGGACCGACTGAATCCTCTATGTCAACCGCTACAGAGTAACCGTGCAACACTTTCTCGGAACTACACCCTGGGGCCCACATATCTTTAATCCCGGCCATTCAGGATGAATCCCATCCCATCCAAGGATAAATCCTGAAGCTTGAGCCCGGAATGAGTAGGCTGTCATGTTTTCATTTCTTATATACAATATCATGCGTTCTGCATCTAAAAATAAAAAGGCTACCCGACATGTAGGTTCACCAATTATGTTTTGTTGCTGTATCATTGGTACTTGCCGCTCATGTTGGTCTCCACGCCAAAGAGATCTTGATTATCAGATGAATGGGCTGCTTCATAAATTTAATGCTCCCCTAGTTACAGCATACCAAAAGGAGTGCCTCCTATATAGATTCTTCCATTTCATGTTTTAGGGTGAACATTAAGGCCCGCGTCAGCAGCCAAAGTCCGCTACTGCGTTTTTTTTTCTTATTTTTTTATTCTTATCCGGCTCTCAGATCATCAGATGGAAGTTCAACTAGACATGGGCTACAGTAAGAAGTCCCGTCGATCAAAAAATGAGAAAAGAAAAAAGAAGAGAAAGAAATGCTTCACACATTGGTCAAGGTATTTTTTGGTAAGAAAAAAAAGTCATGGAAGAGGAATGGGATCTTACTAAGGTGATCTTATTAATTGTGGACATGGTAAGATAAAGTAGTTCTTTTCCCTCTTCTTTTTAGTTGGGATATGACACAAAAATCAGATTGGGATTCTGGTCGTCTATATCAAATAGGTCTAACGGAGGCGAACATGCATCAAGTGGGTTGTGGGTTGGCCCTTTTGGAATTTAGGTTGAATCCAGCTGAATAAAGCTGAGTTTAGTCATTCTAGAAGTGGAGTGCACTTTAGTCATTTAACCGATGTCCTTGCAAGAACAGTTGAAACCGAAGTTGCGGCTTCGGCGTTGGTGATTACGGCGGCAAAGTCGCAAAATGGTTTTGTTTTTGTTTCTTTTTTTTTTTTTTTCATTTTTTTAATATCTGGGTCGGGTCATGGGTCAGGGGTCCGCTCCACACAACGATGGATTACCACGTACCGTTAACATTTAAATGCAGTGAGCAATTGCACCCAAATGTCAGTGTTCATGGAGTCCAAAAGGGTCTATACTTGGATGTTTTGGGTTCAATTCGTTTGGGTAATTAAGGTGGGGTCCAAAGTAATGTTGACCCCCCCCGCTATTATATACATATATATGTTCTTTTATTTCCTTCTTTCATTTTACACATCACTTTGCCTTATTAAGTAAAGAAATTATTTATTTATTTCTCAATTGCTTTTATTTTTTCATAAGGACGTACTTTTGGGACGACCCAAGCCATATCCCAGGAAAGTAAATCTTATTATGATATTTTATCTATTAACAATATTTTAAGAAAGCATTAAATATTAGTGTTCTGCAAGTTTTGTGTTAATGGAAATGGAAATGGCTGCTTGAAACGGATTTGGGCACCCACGCAGGTTTACCGCCGTTTGTATAAGCGGTAAAGTCCATTTGCCAGTTTTCCTCCTCTCTGAGAGGAGGGAAACCTGCATTTGCAGGTATACAGCTGATGACAACAGCGGTAAAGTCTCATTTGCAGGATTTACTCCCCTCTAAGCGGAGGAAAACCTGCAAACGATTCTCTTTTGGTTTTGCCCTTTTTTCACATCTTGGTAGGGTCGCAGGTCGGGGCTTTGGTCAACACAATGATGGGTGGGCATGTATAATTAATGTTTAATCGCAATACTGTCAAATCACACAGTAAATAACTTGTTTGGTCATTTTACTTTACCAGTGAAGTAAAGTGAACGGTTAAATACAAAGAGAGAACAAGTGTAAAGGTTTGGCTAAGTCAAAAGGCGAGAGAGTAGTTCATTGAGTTTTATCTTAAGAAGAGTTTTTCTTGTAAGGGTGTGATGGACCCGTCTTTTTCTCTCTCTGCCTTCCTCCGTCCCGGGTCCGCCGAGGTGCGCCGGGGTGAAGAAAAAAAGAGGCGAGCATCAACATTTTTTTCTTTTTGTACGGGTATGCCAGATTTTCTATTCTACTTGGAATATGAAGTGGTGATCCGGAGATTCACCTTCACAAGTAGAAAGGAAATCAAACTTTTTTTCTAACTTTCTATTGCATACATATTTAAAGAAAGAGACAAGATTTTAAAATGCCGTGAGAGGCGATTTTGTTTAATTTGCCGTGAAAGGCAGTTTTGTGCCGTAGAAGGCGATTTCACCATGGAAGGCGATTTACAAATCTTATCAATGATGAAAGACAAGAATTGTGATTTTTGTCTCTTTTAAAAATATAAAATACAATAGAGAAGAAAGAAAAAGGAATCTAACTTCTCAAGCGATTGTGGGGACTCGTTCAGATCGACGGTCGCGAGTCATGTATGGAGTCCGCCATCGTCCTTCAGATGAGAACACTTGATGCTTTTGTTCACTTGGTTTGGCTTGGACCTCGGATTTTTAGAGGACAAAGACCAAGGGAAGGTCTTATATCCAATAAAAAACCAAGTAGACGGGCTGAAAAGCCGCATCTAGGCCATGTTGGATAGAAGAAGAGAGAAGATCTTGGGGTGGGGGGGGGGTGGCCCCCCAAGGGACTTCGATCACCTTGTAGAATTTGCAGCAGAGTTTCTTCAAAGTGAGAGAGCTTCTTTTTGCAGAGAATTCTTCAGGATAGTTTTTAGACAATTTTTCAGGATCCTTCAGATGATTTTTTCTTCGGGCCTTTTCCCTTTGGAATGACTGCCTATTTATAGGCTTTTGTTGGCCATTAGGAGGGTTTTATGGGCATTAATGGTATTATCGCTCCATGATGGGAGGAGTTACAAGTATTTAATTCTTTATATTGTAACTCCTTTTTCTTGGATTTTGATTGGCCGATGGAGAATATTGGGCATTTAACCTCCATGGTGATGGGAGTTTCATGATTAATTACCATGATTAATCTCCTTAATGATAGGAGTTACATGGTTAATTCTCATGATTAATTGGACTTGTAACTTCCATTTCTTGGCTTCTGATTGGGCCGTTCAAAATAATGAGTTAATGACCCTAATAAATTGCCATAACATGGTCATTTAACTTCATTAATTGGCCACCGAGTCGCTTGAAGAGTCGCGGGCCGCGCTGCGTCTTTTGGAATTCTTCTTGCGATGATCATCGATGGATCCGTACGTTGCTTAATGTCGGATGACAATGAAAATTCAGACATTGGTTGCCACCAATGAGCCGGTAACATCTGTACAGTCGATTTCTTGATCGGTCGGGCAGAAAGTGTGCTTTCTTGGTCTGCCAGTTGGCAGTTTCGGAGTGTTCGATGATGATCAAATGATTTCGATGGCGGATCAGTGATGTTGACGAAGATCGACGGATATCATGCCTCAAAAATCAGATTTTAAGAAAATCACAGAGGCCAAACATCGGGAAACACAAAAAAGAACGGAAAAATGGTGCTTTTGGTGGAAATCCGGCGACCCGAATTTCCTGGGTCGCCGGCGACCATGCACCTATGGTCGCCAGCGACCATGGGGCTGGCGACCTTGGACTTTGGTCCACTTTCCGGTTGCCTTCCGGTCGCCGTTTCTTGGTCGTTTCTCGGGCTTTTTCGCTTCTGTTTTCTCCTATATTTTTCTTTGACATTTCTCCTCATTTATTGGCTTAATTCCTCTGAAGAAAACCTGTCGAAAGGCTGTGCAAATCAGAGCACAAAGTTTCCTATTTTTTTGGAAAAGCCGAAGACTCTGTAGCCGATATTCCGCCAAGAGTTGAAACTGGGTCAAACGATGTCGGAATGACCTGAAATTTGAGGTGAAGCTTCTTGGGCATCAGATAGGACCAACCAGGGGCTTTTATTTGAATTTTGAAGCCGTTTGGGGTCTCGTCGATGCTTGACTTGATTTCACCGTGCGGAAGATGTCGAGCTTTGATGTACGATCATCCGATGTCCGATTGACCTGAAATTTGACGGGGAGCCTATTGGAGTCATTTTGAGATGATCCATTAGCTCCAATTTGGGTGCCATGGTCCCGGGGAGCTTCGCCGCCGGTAGGCTTGATTTTGCTTCGGAGCATCAAAACCGGGTCAAACGTTGTCGGAATGACCTGAAATTTGACGTGCAGCCCTTTGGAAGCATGCAGAAGCTACTCATGTGTTTTGTTTGGTGAGTGGCAGCATCAGAGGTTCTCGCCTCCGGGAGGCTTGATTTCGCCGTTCGAGAGTTGATGGAGGGTCAAACGGTGTCGATTTGACTTGAAATTCGACATGGAGCCTTTTGGAGGTATTTTGAGACCATCGATAGGCTCTGATCGAAGATTTGATGTTTTTGACCCTGTCGCCGTCGGGAGCTCCCGCTCAGCTGTTGGAGGTTTGAAGTTAGACCAAATGGTGTCGAAATGGCCCGAAACTTCATGTGTACCCTTCTTTTGGTTACTTTGAAAGATCTTGTAGTTTTTGTTTGGTTTCGTCAAGATCTGATGCTTGAAGCAGCTTTGCCTGTTTGTAGTAGGATGCGGCTCCATATAGGTTTTGATGTTGATGAGGCAAAGTGACATTTTTGGTGTCAACAAATGGCCCCTCGAGGTACAGTGACGAATTGGATAGCCTTTGCAGTCGATGTGCCTCGAAGAAAACTTTGAAGGAGAACTTCTGACTTGACTAAGAGTCTCTGAGCATTTTTCTTGATAGTGTAGCCTTTTGAGTTTCCAAGGGAATTTTATGGCAGTGAGAGACATCACGTACCATCTCAAGGCAAAATTTTGAAAATGACATTTGGATTGGGTTTTTGGGTTTTGGATTTTCTTTTTGACCTTGTGAACCTAAAGGCTTTGTGTTGCGCATCAGGCGGTAAAAAAGGTTTTTGGTTTTTGACCTTGTGACCTAACAAGCTGTACGTGGCAGGTTAGGGGGTCGGGTTTTGAATTTTGATTTTGGTCTTGTGACCTAATAAGCTGTATGTGGCAAGTTAGGGGACCGGGATTTGGTTTTGGTTTTGGCCTTGTGACCCAACAAGCTGTATGTGGCGAGTTAGGAGACCATGGTTTGGATTTTGGTCACTCTTTGGGACAACTTTGGGTTCGTTGGAGTGGTTTGGGTTTTTGTGGAATGTCAATTTCAAGGTTTTGGCTTAATTTGGTTCATGAGGTGGGATGGTTTTGGATTTTTTGAAACTCATGAGGCTTGAATTTTTTTGTATGGTCCAATCAACTCAAAGGAGGCATGGAACCATTTTTGTATGCTCTTGGTAAGAGGAATTTTGACTAAAAGCCACTTTTAGCGCCTAGGTGGTCAAACCTAGCTCATTTGGGCTAGCCTATGGGACCTTAAGCTTTTAAAGATGGCTTAGATCTCATGTGGTGTCATTTTTGTTAAGATTATCTAAAAATATCTCTTTTTGGTAGAGAATATCTAAAAATATTCTTACTTGGAGAGAATCTCTTAAGTTTTCTTGATTTTGGGAGAGATTTTCTCAAAGTATCTTTCTTTGGGAGAAAGTTTCTCATAATCCCTCTCTTTTTGGGGAGAATTTCTCAAAAGATCTCCTCATTGGGGAAAGAATATCCCATAATTCCTTTATTTTAGGAAGTTTGCTAATTTGTAGCACTTACGTCCTTTCTTTTCTCTTCCTTTCCTCTTTTGGTTTGCTCTCTTCTATAAAAGCAAGGGGAGGTTGGATCTCTTGCTCCTATTGCCTTCTTTTTTGCAAAAGTCTTCAAGAGTGCTCCAAGATCAAGAATTCTCCTTCTTCTTCAAAGATCTTAAAGCGTTTTCTTCTTCTTCTTCATCAATCGCTTCAAGTAAGTTTCTTTTTTTTCTTAAGAAACCCCATGTAGGAATAGAAAAAGGTTTTCATTCTTTCCTTTTCTTTTCTTTTCTTTTTCTTTCTCTTCTTTTTTTTTCTTCTTCACGTGCATCTTTTTTTTTTTACACGTTTTTTCTTTCTTTCTTTCTTTTTTTTTTCTTTCTTCTTTTTCTTTTTTTTTTCTTTTTCTTGCACGGTTTTCTCTCTCTCTCTGTCTGTTTTTTTTACCGTGGCTCTTTTTTTTTATTTTTTTTTCTCACGGTTTCTCTTTTTTTTTTTTAACGTGTGTTTTTTTTTTCTTTTTTTTTTTATCTCTTTTTTGTGTGTGGCCGTACAGACAAGACCGTACGGTCATGGCCTACGGCCACGTGGCCTGTGGGCAAAAATTTTTCTTTCTTTTTTTTTTTAAAGAGATTTTCTTCTTGTTTTTTTTTTAATTTTGAGATGCGCATGCATGACAACTTTCCTTCTATGATTTTTTTTTAGAAAATGGAATTGGAAGTATGATAGTGCACACCTGGAAATCTTTTCGCAAGTCTTGGGATTTGGAGCTAGCAGCAATGTTGAGCCCTTTCTTGGTCTTGGGGGGATTTTTTGAGGAGCTTTGCAAGTTTTGGGTTTTGGAGCTCGCAGCAATGTTGAGCCCTTTTCCGATCTTTCGGATATTTGAGAAGCTTTGGCTTGATCTCGCAGCAATGTTTGAGTTCGAGCCTTCTTCGAGAATTTTCCATGATTATGGGCTTGCAGCGATGTTAAGCCCATCTTCAAGCTCCTATTTCTTTCGGGGTGTTTCCCTTTTCTTCGGAATTGCCCCGGAATCATGCCAAAATTTCACTAGATTTTTTAAGCAAAATTCTGTCATTTTGATGATTGATTTTTTTTTCTTTCCATCCTTTGTAGGTAGTTCCTCCAGAACGAACAAGGGTAAGGAGCCGGTCACTGATGCGCCTCGCCGTTCTACCAGATCCTCTAATGCGGCCGTATAGCAGGCCTGTGAGGAGGTTCAATATGTTGAAAGGAACTTGGAAGAGTGTGACTCGCTCAATCGAGATGAGATGAGGCAACGTTTGATTGCCCTCAAGGATGAGGAGTATTATAAGATTATGGTAAGCAACCGTCCCTTGGTCACGGACGATCAGAGCATTGTGCCCAAGCCTACCTTCTTCTTTGGTGATGCCGTCCCCGACGATTCAACATACCAAAGGAGATGTTTTCAGTTCTCTTTCACAGTTGATGGTGAGAAGAGAACTGTTTCTACCCGGTCGTCCTTTGATCGGACAATCTCGATCATGAGCCTTTCCTCCACATGCTCGAAAAGGGAAGATCCTCCAAGCTGGGTGAAGAGGACAAATGTGATCAAGACCGGGGTTTTTGTTGGCGGCCCTTCTGGTTTTGCAGAGAAGTCGCCTGCCCGTATGGACATTTTGATGCCGGCCAGCGGCTACCAAGGTTCAGACCATTCTTCGGTCGATTTGAGACCGGTGGGCCTTGGCATTTTCAAGGGCGATGGCAGCAATTGTGTGAAGCCTTTTTGACTTTGTGGCCGTTTCAGTGCTGACTCGAGCTTGGAGTCGTGGACTGATCACATCCTGCAGATTGGCGGTGCCATTCTGAAGGAGGCCGAGATTTTTGATGCGGTTCGCGCTTTTCGGGAAACCGTGGTTTTCTCCAATGAGGCCTTTATGGCCATGCTGGAGTCGTTCCTTCCACAAACCAATACCTTCGTTGTCACGAATGGTGAGATTGGTTTCTCTTTAAAGGAACTGAGTGCCATCACTGGGCTGCCTATCCTCGGCAATCTCTATGAGGAGTTAATGCCTATCGATAGCGTCCTTGAGGAGCAGTCTGAGGAGTTCAGGCTTTTGTACTTTCAGCTCGTCGCCTTCTATGATTTTTTGAAGGAGAAGGAGGGCTCGAAAGTCCGGTGTAGCAGTTTGAGGAGTGATAGCTTTTTGTCTTCCAACTTCTTTGACAGCGGGGAGTCTCCTGAGAGTACTACCCAGGAAGCCAGGGCTAAGAACCCAGATTCGAAGAAGATCTCCGTCATGCGAGAGAATTTGAGGGTATTCTTCGCAAGCACAGACGCTATTCATCTTGACATTGCGCTGCGGAGAGATCTCGCTGTCTACCTCACTTATTGGCTGGGTGAGGCTATTTTTGCTGAAGGAGATGGAACGCACATCAGGCCGCATTGCATTTTTCCGGCTTGTCAGATGGCTTTCGGAGAGCGGCTTGCTTTGGTGCCTGCTCTTTACTCCTATTTGTGTACCGAACTGCAGGCTGCTGCTTTCCTGGTTCGGCTTAGGCTTCCCATGAACAGGGTATTTTCAGCCCACATTTTCTATTCGTGGTATGTATACCGCTGTCCCAATTTCCACCGATTGGGTGCTGCTCAGGACGATGACCCATTTATGATTTGGTTGGCTAGAGGGAAGCCTGTTTCCAAATCTCTTTTATCTGCCCGCTTGAGGATTCGACGATTCTGGGACGTCGAGATGGGGCAGTCTTCAGTGAAGCTTTCTCCGGGTTTGAGGAAGAAGGCTTTTGATTTTGGTGTCTCTCGTGATTCGAGCAGGGCAGGGTCTGGGAGACACTATTCTTTGACAAATGCAGAGAGGAGTTGGCTTTTTAACATACGTGTCGGCACGATGGTGTACCGCAGACATCTTTTCGTCGACATCCAGCCGTATGTTCCCTCGCGTTTTGCCATGCAGTTGGGCTTCTCTCAAGGCGTTGTTGGAGCGCCTTCGAGCAAGGTGAAGCGTTTTGGAGGTCTGCAGGACGGGAGAAATGCATGGGCCTTTTATAGCACGGAAGACACTACTGCCCTGATTTCTTATCTTGAGTTGCCTACTTTCCGGATTGCTGGCTTCACAAAATGGTTTGTGGAGAGCTTTTCAGCATACCGGGGGCTTTCCAAGAAAGAGCTTGATGTAAAGCAGTCTTCCGGGAAGGGCCTTGGGAAGTCAGACGGCGTCCGCCGAGAAGAAGTTCTGGCTTTCCTTTCTGGAGAAAGGCACAAAACAGGTTTTCTCGAAGAACAGGACATCATCAGACTGGGAGCTGCACAAGAGATACCTGGTGAGGTCTTGGAACAGCTTGCTGAGGAGGAGGCTGAGGTTGCTACTTGGATACAAGCCGAGCGAGCAAAGGCTTCCATGGAGTCTACTGGCAAGAGCAGACCGTCCAGTGAGGACTCTGGAGAGAGGCCTGATTTTGATGGTGGGGAGGGTACTTCCAGCAGTTCGTCCCGTAGGAGCAAGAGGAGAAGGGGACACCGCCGAAGTTAGAGGTGGCACGAAAGTTCTCCTGATCTGGAAATTCCTTCCACCATTGTTGAGGAGGCATCAGGGGATAATGACGAGCCTCCAGAGAAGAGAAGCCGAGGGGAAGAGACCATTGATGATGGTATGCTTTTCCTTTTTCTCTTTTCGTTTCTTTTCTTTCATGAGAGCTTTTGTTTTGATCTACTGCTTTTTTTCTTTTGGCAGAAGATGATGGTTTGATGATGCCCGAGGTTCCGACCGATGAGGCGGTTACGGATCCTATCGTGGCATCTGAGGAAGAACCCAAAGATTTTGAAGTAGATCCAGAATCTCCTCCTGGTATGGCTTCTTTTTTTTTTTTCTTTTTTTTTCTCTTTGTTTTTCTTTACCGCCACTTGCTGACATATATATATATTTTTTGCCAGCTAACTTGCCAGAGGATTCCGACAACTTTGAGCCATCCATGGACACAACTTTTGATGATGCTTCGGATGAGCTCATGGAGGCAGAAAGCATTCCACCAGTCGTCGAAGAAGGTACTTTGTAATGATAATCTTGATATTTTGATTTTTGACAAGATCATATTCATACCTTTTTCATCTTTCATTGGCAGGTTGTGAGGTGACAGAAGAAGTTCCTCTATCTTTTTCAGAACCAGAGCAGGGGGTACCTGTGACCGATCCAGGAGTAGGGGCTTCTGCCGCCAGTTTTGATGAGGCAGAGGCGAGTCCGCCTACTGATATTCCTTCCCCAGCGGATCCGGTTGGAAAGAGCTTCTTGATTACTCTTCAAACGGTGCCTAACACGGGTAGTCGACCAACGGAGCATGGCGAGTCTTCATCTGAGCCATCCCGTCAGTTTGCGAGGAAGGTGTTGAAGAGAGTCTTGAGCTCATGGGTCGAGACTCTTTCTTCTGGCCATTTGGAGGCTGGTTTTGGCATGGTGAAGCATGTGCAGGACATTCTTGCCGATAGCGAAGAAGTCGGTCTGGACATTACAGATGCCAAGGCTTTTGTTGATGAAGTCATCGCTCTAGGCAACAAGTGGATTGAGACCAAGAGCTTTCCAAATGATGACTTCTTCAACGAGATGTTTTTTAAGCCTTCCAACGAGGTCAAATCTGAACTGAATGAGATCTCGCGGACTCGGAAGCAGCTCGTTCGGGAAAGGAACGTCACCGAGTTGGCTATTATTGAGTTGACACAGGACCAGCATCGTCTTGATAGGGAGGTCACCGAAGCCAGATAGCGCCTTGAGCTATTGGAAGAACAAGCCGCTGCCAAGTGGACTGCCACTTTGAAAGCTCGCGATAGAGAGAGGACTCTCATTCGCCAAGTTGAGGAGGTCGAAAGCAATCTCCGGAGGAAGACTCAAGAATATGAACAATGGCAGATTCTCTGGGAAGAGCTTCCATGTGCTGAGGATGGATCGCGACGGCCTACCGCTTTTAATGGGAATATTCTAAAGAAACGCGGCTTGGAAGCTTTGGAGGCTAAGGCCAAGTGTTTGCTTGAGGAGTTAAGCCTATGGCTGAAGACCATGTCGGACTAGCCTCCTGATTTGTAACAAACTTTTTCTTCTTTTCTTTTGGTACCTCCATGTATAAACATTTTTGGCACTTTTCTTTTTTTGTATCCCCTTATTTGACTTAAATTCACTTTTGACGAAATATAAGCAAAAATTGAATGGGATGGTTTGTTTGAAAATTTGATCAAAAGGTTGTCATTTTATGAAAATCTTTTGTCAAATGGTTTTTTAGGCATGAAAGCCAGATTTTGTGGCAAAAAGCCTGATTTTTGAGATGGCTTGAAGGCCGAACTTTGGATGGCGTGAAAGCCAAAATTTTGTCTGTGGCATGGAAGCCGGTTTTTGGCATGGGAGCCGATTTTTGTGGTGTGAAAGCCAATTTTTTTGATGGCTTGAAAGCCGAATTTTGGATGGCATGAGAGCCAAAATTTTGTTTGTGGCATGGAAGCCGGTTTTTGGAATGAGAGCCAATTTTTTGTGGCGTGAAAGCCAAGTTTTGGTTTTGTGGCATGGAAGTCGGTTTTTGGCATGGGAGCGGATTTTTGTGGCCTGAAAGCCAAGTTTTGTGGCATCGAAGACGATTTTTGTTTGTTTGGCGTGAAAGCCAGATTTTGTGGCATAGAAGCCAAGTTTTTTTGAAAACCAAGTTTTGTTTTGTTGGCATGGAAGCCAGATTTTTTGATTTTTGGCATGAAAGCCAGGTTTTTGTTTTGTTGGCATGGAAGCCAGATTTTGGTTTTTGGCATGAAAGCCAGGTTTTTGGCATAAAAGCCGGGTTTTGGCGTGAAAGCCAGGTTCTTGGTTTTCAAAAATGCAAGTATCGACTAAGAGTCGCCTCCCTGCTGAATGGTATTGCAAGTATCGATGGAATATCGCTTCCTTGCTCATTCGGTTGCGAGTATCGATGAAATGTCGCTTCCTCGCGGATTTGGGTGCAAGTATCGACTGAATGTCACCTCCTTGCTTTTTTCTCAAAAATTTGGTTTTGTGGGTATCGATGGAATGTTGCCTCCCCACGATTTTTGAAATTTGAGGTTTTTTCGAACCTTTGTTTTTTTGTTTTGAAATTTGTGTTGTGAATATCAACTGAAACGTTGTGTCTCCACGATTTTTTTTTGAAATTTTGCAAGTATCGACGAGGTGTCGCTTTCTTGCGATTTTGAGGTTTTGGAAGTATCGAATGGGGTTCGCATCCTTCCGATTTTTGGGTTTTGTGTGAGTATCGACTAAACGTCGCTTCCCCACGGTTTTTTTTTTTTTTTTTGAAAAACCATTTTTTGTTTAAAGACACGAGGGTCGTAAATTTTGACTCAAAACCATCTTTGGTGGTAAAAGTCAGGGTGGACTAGGGTGGAAATTCCTAAGTCCTGATTTTTGTTTCAAACCATGAATTTTGGGTTCAAGGATTGAGAGTTTTGGTCAAGTTAGGGAAGAGGCTCCGAAACTTGAATTTTGGGTTTGATTTTTTTTTTTTTTTGAACAATGAAACATTGAAAGTGAGCATTGTTTTTGGATTTTTAGAAATTTCAACATAGGGATGAAAACTCTAAAAGGAGTGGGTTTGACGAGCAAGTACCTAGGAATAGACTTTGGCCATGCAGGCATCACTCTGACCCGATGTAAGAAGTCTTCAAGGGTAGTACCGCTTCAAGAACTTGCCATTGATGGGCAGCATACATCTGTCACCTTCCATGTTTAGAAGAGCATATGCGCCATTGGAGAAGACTTTGTCGATGATGAAGGGTCCCTCCCATTTTGGTTCGAATTTGCCTTTGGATTTGTGGCCAAAAAACCATTGGCCTTTTCACTGCAAGAACCAAGTCACCCTTTTTGTGGGTGCGTTGCCTGACCCTTTTGTCAAAAGATCCTACCATGCGTGCTTGGTAAAGCTCAACGCTTTGTAGAGCTTCGAGTCGTCTTTCATCGAGATTATCCGGTTCTTGGAGTCTCAATTTGACGTTGCTTTCTTGCGTAATTTCATTTTGTAGAGATACCCTTAAAGAAGGAATTTGTACCTCTAGGGGGACAACTGCTTCACATCCATAGACCAAGGAGAATGGTGTGATATGGGTTGGTCCTCGAACGGTAGTCCGGTAGGCCCATAAAGCTTCAGGCAGTTTGTCGCTCCAGTCTCTTTTGTGAGTAGAGACCATTTTCTTGAGAATTTTGCAGAGTGTCTTGTTGAAGGCTTCTGCTAGTCCATTCGATGTCGGGTTATACGGAGTCGAATGACAACTTTGGATTTTGTATTTGTCGCAGAACCTGTAGAATCTGTGATCCCGGAATTGTGGTCCGTTATCATGGACGAATCTTTTAGGTATGCCGAAGCGACAAATGATGTTGGTTCGTAAGAATTGAAGGACTGACGAGGTCTTCATTTCACTGAACGCAAATGCTTCTGACCACTTGGAGAAATAATCCGTAGCGGCGAAGATGAAGCGATGACCTTTGTTTGACGGGGGAGAGACAGGACCTATGATGTCCATACCCCAGGCTTCGAAGGGCCATGAGATCGCTGTAGGATGTAGCCATTCTGGAGGCATGTGTACATAATCTCCATGAACTTGGCATTGTTGGCAACGTTTAGCAAATTGTATTGCGTCAGCCACCATGGTAGGCCAATAATAACCTAACCTTTTTATCTGATCGTAGAGCTTGGGACCAGCCTGATGGGCTTCACAAAGACCAGCATGAACTTCTTTTAGAGTTTCTTCCGCCTCTTGTTGTGACAAGCAGCGTAGAAGTACTCCATTGAAGGATTTTCTGTAAAGCATTTTGGAGGGAATATCCAAATGAAAGTTTGGGGCTCGTCTTTGGATACTTACCCGCTCTTTTGGATCTTCAGGTAGGATTCCGAACATAATATAATCAATGAACGGATCCCTCCAGTCACCTATCGGAGGTTTAAGGATGGAAATCCGACCTCCGAACACTCGGTGGCATTCAGTAATTGCTTGGTGTGTGTTGAGAGGAGGGAGAATCCTTCTTTGACACACTGTAATTTGCATGTTTTCCCCTTCTTGGGTTGCCATGGATGCAGCAAGTCCAGCCAGGGCATCTGCACGGATGTTTTCACCTCTGCGGATGTGGGTGATGTGATAGATGTCAAAGTTTTGACGAAGCGATTGCGCCTTGTTGTAGTAAGGAAACAGAACAGGCTTCCTGATTTCATATTCCTGATTCATTTGGTTGACGATCAGTTGAGAATCCCCAAATGCTTCCAGCATGGTGATGCTAGGTTCAAGGGCGAGTTCCAATCCTATAATTAGAGCTTGGTACTCAGCTGCATTGTTTGAACATGGTTCCAGTAGTGAAAATGCGTGTTGAATCATGTATTTATCGGGGCTAACAAAGAGAATGCCAATTCCCGATATCGGCTTTCCTTTTTCATTTGTCCTGGTTGCACCATCGAAGTACATGTTCCAGGAGGCATTTGGTGAGGAAGTCTCCACGCTGTAGACAGGTTCGTCTGGGAGATCATCCCTGAGCGGAGAATGCTTAGGCAGTGGATGCTCTGCGAGAAAGTCTGCCAGAGCTTGACCTTTGATTACTTTCTGTGGTACATACCTAATATCAAATTGTGACAGAAGGATGGACCGTTTTGCCAGCTGGGCATTGAGAGAACCTGCTTTTGTGACAAGGACCTTTAAGAGATTGATCCTCGATATCAGGTATACTGTGTTTGACAGCAAATAGTGACGCAACTTTTGTACGGCGAACATCACTGCCAAGCATTCTTTTTCGACTGGAGAGTAGCGATGCTCTGCACCTACCAACATGCGACTGAGGTAGTATAGAGCAACTTCTTTTCATCCATCATTTTCTTGTGCAAGTAGAGCGCCTAAAGAATAGTCGAGAGCTCTTGTGTACAAGATGAATGGTGTTCCGGTTGTGGGAACAGCCAACACCGGAGGCTTGGTCAGGTATGACTTGATGTCTTGAAATGCAGCTTCACATTCAGCATCCCAAACAAAGTCTACACCTTTCTTCATCAGGCGAGAAAATGGACGGCATTTTTCTGATAGATTGGAAATGAACCGTCGGATGCGTGCCAATCTTCCTTGAAGTCCTTTTAGTTCTCTTAGGGTCCTTGGAGATGGCATTTCTAGAATTGCCTTGACTTTGATGGGGTCAAGTTCTATTCCAGCTTTCCGAACTATGAATCCGAGGAACTTACCCGATGAGACACCGAAGAAGCATTTGAGGGGATTCATTCGCAGTTTGTGTTTACGAAGCCGGAAGAAGACTTCTCGAAGATCTTGGTGATGGTCTTCTTTCCTTTTGCTTTTGACGGCGAGGTCATCAACATAACATTCGACCGTCTTGTGATGCATTTCTTGGAATATCTTCATCATAGCCCTTTGATATGTTGCACCAGCATTTTTCAGACCAAATGGCATGACAGTGTAGCAATACACGCCAAATGGGGTCCGAAAGGATGTATGCCTTTCATCTTCGGGATGCATCTTTATCTGGTTGTAGCCAGAGAAGCCGTCCATGAAAGTCATTCGCTCAAACCCGCAGGTGTTGTCAATCATTACCTCCGGTATGGGGAGCGGGAATTCATCTTTTGGGCATGCATTATTCAGGTCTCTATAGTCAATACAGACTCTGATTTGCCCATTTTTCTTTGTCACAGGGACGATGTTGGCCAACCATTCAGGATGCTGTTCCTCGCGGATGAAGCCAATGTTTTTGAGTTTCTGAACTTCTTGTTCAATTTTGTCCATCACATCAAGACGGAATCTTCTTTGGCCTTGTTTTACAAGCCTGACATTTTCTTGTAGGTTGAGTTTGTGAACTGCTATTTTGGGATCTAAGCCAGGCATTTCAGCGTAAGACCATGCAAAACAATCAACAAACTCACGAAGAAAAGAGACATACTCGGGTAACTCCTCATCCTTTATATTCTTGCTTATGAATACAGGACGTGGGTTATCTGGTGTTCCCAAGTCTATCTTTTGAACAAAATCTTTTGTCAGAAGATTTGAAGGTGGTTCCTCCACAACATTTTTGGAGGTTTCCAAGTCAATAAGACCTTGCGGATTTCCAAGGGCGATTTTAGACCATGGCTTCGCTTCTGTCCATAAATCTTCTTGATCGGTATTCTTCTCAAGACTTGTTATGAGATGATCCCAATCACCAGCTAAAACTGGGTCGAAGTAAGGCACTTTTTTTGGAGACGATGGCTCTTCTGAATCAGAGAACCATGCGTCTGTGTCATCGGACAATTCCTCTTCATCATCAGAGAAATCATACCAATTTGATGAGCTTCCTGGGTCCTTGTCGGGTAACTCTTCAAAGAGATATCCAAGGAGATCGATATCTTCATCGACATGAGATGTTGAGGCTTGGTCGGCAAAACGACTCTGCAGCCTTTGTGTCAGCTGTCTCATCGGAGTGTCAGGATCATACCCCAAAATGTATAAAGACTTGTCTATGCGACAGTGGAGTTTCCAATCATCCAGCTGACTTTTGGTCAGGGTGGGTTCCAATGGTGTGAGAATACCACGGTCACCTCCCAAACCAATTGGATTTTGAGCGTCATAGCCCATTTTCTTCATGATAGCTTGTGCCATCGGACTATACAAGGATAGTTGAGGCATACCTTCATTTTGGAAAGGCTCAAGCAGGCAGTTTGATGAAGAAGCGTCTGATCTATGGAAGAAGATTGGTTTATCTTCTGCCGACGTTTCCGGAACGACGAAGGTAGTAGACGCAGGATCTTCTACGTCAGTAGGGGTCTCCAATGCAGTGAGAGTAGGCCGAACTTGCTGAGCATCAGCTTGGCTTGACGATGTATCGTCTTCAGTCTCTGAATCCGAATCCGTGTCTTGTATGATAGACACGAAGGAGACAGCAAACTTGCCCCCTGTCTTTTGCTTTGTCTTCTTTGCTTTAGTAGTGATTACCAAACGTTTGGAAGATTTGAAGGAGATGACGAAGGGAGACTGATTGCTCTCTTTGAGTTTGCCGGAAGGTTTGTTTTCTTCCGAAGATTGCTGAGGAGCCTTGCCTTTATCTTTTTGGAGATTGCCGGCAAAGGATGTTGTTTTCTCCTCCTTTTCTTCTTTTTCATCCTTGTACATCTGAGAGTCTGCAAAATGGACTTCCTTGCCTTTGAAGGGCTTTTTGTCTGCAAACACTCGATGTATCAAGCCGTCGTCGCCAACAAACTTGATGCACTGATGTAGAGTCGAAGGAACGACACCGTTCTCGTGTATCCAAGGGCGTCCAAGAAGGATGTTGTAGCATGAAGGGGTTTTTATTGCATATACGGTGACCTCAGAGATAAGATCGCCGATTTGCAACCTGAACCGGATTTTGCCAATGGGCCTTTGAGCACTCCCATCGTATCCAAAGATGGACACAGATGTGTGGCTTAGTTTGCTAGGTGGGATACCCAGCTCTTCGAGTGCCGAAGTAGAGATGAGGTTGAGTGCAGAACCCGGGTCGATCTGGACTCTGTGTATCGGCATCTCTTTGATGTACCCTATGAAGTACAAGGGTCGGTTGTGCTTTGTCTCACCTAGCAGGAGGTCTTCCTTATTGAAGGCGATGGTAGCACTTGCGACTTTTTGGACCGGGAGGCATTCAGTGCAAGGTCCTCCAGCTTCTTTCTTTTCTCCCTTTGAGGAGGTTTTTGATTTTGTGACCCTATAGTCCATTTCAATTTGCAGGACTTGCGGGGCATGTTTGTCGACATCCAGATTCAGCCTTTGCATTTCTGAAATGAGACTATCACGAGTTTGTGGTGACATTCGTAATAAGTCTAGGATGTGCAGTCGTGCAGGTATGTGTTTGAAGTGCTCGATCAAGTCATACTTGAAAGCCTCCTTTAGGCCTGTATTTTCATTATCACCGCCGCTTGGGGCATTTACAGCTTGTTTTCCCGAAGGATTTACATAAGAAGAAGAAGAAGGTTGGTTATAGTTTTTGTGGTAATCCCAGCCAGAGCGGGTACCTTTCCCAACTTCAAAAGCTTCTAGAGGTGGTTCTTCTTTCGGAAGACCCCCTTCGGGCTCAAGGGGCTGATCTTCCCTATTTGCTGAAAACGCCTCTGTAGCAGCATTGCCGTCTTCAGTTATTGCGTTGCATGGAGCATTTTCCGGGAACAAGTCCTGAACAACTTCCAACAACTTTTCTTCTTTGTCCCGTATTTCATCGGTCCGGACATCTCCTATGAGGTTGGGTACCTGGGACCAATTGACTTGGTTTTCTTTGAAGACTTCATCAGCCAGAGCTTCTTCCTGGTGATCAGTCGGAAGAGGCTTGAATTCTGATGTCACCGTTTCAGGAGACGATGGCTGAGAAGGTGCTATCTCAGTGGAAGTCACCCGAGAATATGTAGCTCCAGAAGATATGCTACCGGATACATTTTAAGAGTTCGTGGCCTCAGCAGATGGAGCTTCAGAGGCACTATCATCCTGAACTATCACATTACAGGCAACTTCGATAGAAGATGCCTCCATAATGGACCGTTGGGAATCAGACTCATCCTCCGATGTAAGAGGATCATCAATCCAGTAACTTTCTTCATTTTCCGGAGTCACTGGAGGAGATGCTTGTAGATTTTCCGGGACTTCCGATTCTGGATTTTGATTAAGTTGGTTGATGCGATCCTGCTACTGCTCTATGGCTAGACGCTGCAAGATCCTCGCATATTTTTTAAGATCGGGCATAAAAGCCATATCTTTTTCTTCATCTGCCCCTTGTGGTTCGACCTGGTTGGGATCCACTAGAGCATTTGTTTGTGCTGTGTTAACAGCATTTTGGGTAGCCTCTTGGTCTTCATCATCATCAGACCAGGATCCTTGTGGCTGGAAGGGGTTATACCAGATTACTGGCATAAGGTGGGATTTCGGGATCCATTCTTCGTTGGAGAGATATTCTCCGGTTTCAAGGGATTCCTCCCACTCATCGGTGTCACTGGCAGTGTCACTGGACTCGTATCCATTCATGGAGAATCCAACTACCGAGTTACAAGAGTATGATGCCCCCTGCGTAGTCTCATCTCTGAGCCGTGGTGGCATGAAATCACTGAGAGTAAATTTTCTTGTCACTCTTGGAACTTTGGGGAGAGACCCCTCTGTTGCCCCCAGTGAAGCGGTAGAGGAGGTTTCTGCTTTTTCAGGGACCTCTTGTTTTGTTTGAGCCTTCTACTGCTGTTTGAGCTTGCGGAGTTGTCTCTTGGCTTGCCTTCGCTGTTGGGCAGTCGGCTTTGTTTTGACGATCTCCCAATTTTCATCTTCTAGGAGATCGGGATGTACCCATATGGGCTGTCCCTCTGGTGTTGGGTAAGGCACCAGCTCTTGGGACGTTTGGGTCATTTTTATCACCTTGAAGGAAGTAGTGACTTTTTCCTTTGATGATTTGGATGTTTGTCCATATGACACCATGTTAACGGAGGCAGACCCATAGTTTTTGTCAAAGGTGATGACTCCTTTTTTCCACATCTCGTTAATCTTCTCTCTCACAACGAAACATTGGTTGAGAGGATGCGAGACCATTTGGTGGTATGGACAATATCGGGGATCGTTGGTTTTGCCAACATCTCCCGGTCTTTTGGGGTCAGGCATGGTGAGTTTGCCATTTGCCAAGAAAGCCCCAAATATTTCTTCAACATCTTCATCGAACGGGTATTTCTTTTCTAGTCGTTCTTTGAAGGCATAAGAGAGTTCAGGTCTCTTACCTGCAGCTTTATTTTCAGCTTTCTTTGGTGGCTGAGGAGCTGACTTGGTTTGCACATTGAGAACCTCCTTTTTCTTTGGCTTAGAGGTCGGAATGGCGGTCTGCTCCTTCTTTGATGACTTCTGACTGTTGAGGTCTTTGATCACCGTTTCAGCCTCCATAGACGCTTCTAGGAGTTCTCCCAAGTTTTTTGATTTGTTGCCGATGATCATGGAGCGGATCCTTGCTCTCATGTTGTTTCGGCAAATGTCGACTAGCGACACTTGTGGCAGCACATCTGAGCATTTGTATGCCATTGCTTTCCACTTGTGAATGAAGTCATATGTCGACTCATTCTCTCCCTGTTTAAGGCTGCAGAGCTGAGCCATAGTAACAGGATGATCCTCACCTTTGAAGTGAGTCAGGAAACGTGTCTCTAGCATGGTCCAATTTTGAATGGAGTCCTCTGGCAGAGTGGAATACCAATCAAAGGCCGTACTTTTTAGGGTACTTGCAAAGAGCCGGATCGTGAGTGCATCTTGATCCGCAATCGTTCCTGTCAAGATCTTGAAGTGGATGACATGCTGTCTAGCTGAACCTTTCCTTGTATATGTTTGGAGAAGAGGTTGTTTGAACTTTGGGGGAAACGGAACCGAGTCCATCCATAAGGGATATGGTGGCTTGATCCCATACTCCTTCAGTGTATCCTCTTCTTTTGCTTTGGCGAAGATATTGTCCACGTCCTTTTTAGTAAGGGCGCGTGACTCATCTTCTCCACCGTTTGCCTCATCTCGTGGAGGAACTTCCTCATTGTTTTGTGGACGCTGGAGAGTGAGAAGGAGGTTTTCCATCAGAACCTCGATTCTCTGTTGTCCTTGCTCTAGCTGCTGAATGCGTAGAGCCATGTCGTCATGTGGTGGAGGTTGCTCAGAGTTTGTGACCAAGACATTCATCCTTCGTGAGTCGAAAGAGGATACTGTCTTAGTGACTGAGCTGGAGCTCATTCTTTTAGATGAAGAGCCCGAGGAATGATCACTCCGATGTCCCTGGCTTGAAGGAGTGGGAGAGTCTTCCTGATGTCTTCTCGTCCGGGAGACGCTGCGAGTCACCGGTCGTCTGACATGTATTTTCGTTGCTGACTTCTGCCGTCTTTTGGTTTTGCCAACCATGTGGACAGCAGCAACTTGGTCGGGTCTTTCTTTTTCGATCCATTTTTGGGAGATTTGAAGCTCAGAATGCTGGGTTCTTTGCTTCTCTAATCTCTTTTGTCGATATGCCGCGCGGCGACGTATGCGACGAGCAATTTGAGCTTCGGTTAGCTCGGGCTGTGCAATAGCAATGAAGGACGTGGTCCCTCGTGCACAGCAACCGAGCTTGTCTTCCTTGAAGACTGGCATGGATAGGATTTGGACGCGGTCCTTAGCCTGTCGCAGCGAAGCTTTAAATTTTGCAAGCTCGTCCCCTGTTGAGATGAAGGGTCGAGTTGTAGGAGAGCAGGCCCTAGAAAGTTCTTGTCGAGGCCTTGTGATGCATGACTTGATTTTGGGCTTGTATGAGCAAGCCGGCTCGTGCTGAGTAGTTTTTGTAGTTCGGTGGAGGGTAGGTTTCTCTCCTTTGATGTAAGCAAGAGGATAAAACCGGTTCTCCATGAGAGGAGCCAGGTATGCTGGCTTTGCAGATGTCCGGGACCTTCTTTGTTTTGGTGAAGATCGCGGGGACCGAGTCTTGGGACAGACTTGGTTTTTTGTAGGTTGAGGCCTCATGGGATTGCCACGAGCCTCAGGTTTCTTGGTGACCGCCCTTGGTGTCGGGGTAGTGACACGTTGGGGGGCGGTCTTCTGCTTCTTAGCAGGCACCGTCTCTTCTGCGGGTAGTGGGAATGGTCCCAGTGACCCGAAGACGATGGTCCGGGGAGTGGAGGTCGACTCGGTGTTTTGGGAGTTGCCGAGGGAGGTGATGCTTCGGCAGCTGACGGGGCGCTTGAAAGTGCCCTTGCTTTGCTTCTCTTGAAGCTTGACTTGGTATTTGTTCTCATCGTAGGTGATGGTCAACGAAGCTGCCATTGTTAGTTTTGAAAAACTTTTCTGAAACAAGACCACATCCATTAGTAATCACAAGAATATGGTGATCATAAATGGGCTATACTATGGTTTTGTCTTTTCAAATCGCTCAGGGGCATGGCCCGTTCTGAGCGTAATGAAGAAGGCCAAAAGCCATAGATGGTACAATTGTTCTAAACGCAAGTATGGTCGGCTCGAAATGAGCGTTCCAGGGACTGCTAGAAGCAATTGTAAACCTTAATTCAAATTACCGAGAAGCGAAGCTCACTCGAGGTAAAATGATATAAGGTTAGAGATACAAATGTGTCGGTCGCGAATACAGTAGACCCGAAAGGGCGTACTAGCACCGCTAGACACAAATGTTGTAAATCGCATCCTTGAAGGACACGAGATGGGATTTTTTGAAATGTCAAGATTGGATTCGCAAAAGAGAGCAAATGGTATTCCAATCCGAATATAGGTTCAAACATTTCTGCGAGCCTATATCTGAAAAAGGAAAGAACCAGGATTTCTCAGATTTGAATCCAATAGTGACGAGAGTTTTTTTTTTTTTTGAAAAGTCAAGATTGAATTCATAAAAGAGGGCAAATGGTATTCCAATCCGAATACAGGTTCAAACATTTCTGCGAGCCTAAATCCGAAAAGGAAAGAACCAAAATTCCTCCAATTTGAACACAATAGTGACAGAAGTTTTTTTTTTTAATTTTTTTTTTTTTTTGGAGAGTGCACATAGGTCTTCCAATTCGGTCTTATGAAACCTTAGTGGATAGATTAACCCCCAGGTAAGGGTAGGATTACTTAATGCACCCTTTTGAAGGACCCTTACCTCGAACAGTCTAGCTGCCTCCACACTCTGGACAAGGCTTTTCTTAGATCCACTTTGGTCAAAGAACGCAATTGGTGCAACCTTAATGCTCTCTCTTCTTTTGTTTGTTTTTTTGAAAGACCTCCAATGGACCCATCAAAGAGAAGAAAATGGCCCCTCCCAATCCGAACGTTGGCTCAAACATTTCTGCGAGCCATTGTATGAAAAGGAAAGAATCAAAGTTTCTCTAATTTGAATCCAAAAAAGAGAAATTTGAAAAAAAAAAAATTTTAAACTTTTTTTTTTTTGAAAGATCTCCAATGGACCCATCAAAGAGAGGGAAATGGCCCCTCCCAATCCGAACGTTGGCTCAAACATTTCTGCGAGCCATTGTACGAAAAGAAAAGAACCAGAGTTTCTCTAATTTGAATCCAAAAGAGAGAAATTTGAAAAGTTTTTTTTTTTTTAACTTTTTTTTTTTTTTTTTTAAAGATCTCCAATGGACCCATCAAAGAGAGGGAAATGACCCCTCCCAATCCGAACGTTGGCTCAAACATTTCTGTGAGCCATTGTACGAAAAGGAAAGAACCAAAGTTTCTCTAATTTGAATCCAAAAGAGAGAAATTTGAAAAGTTTTTTTTTTAAAACCTTTTTTTTTTTGAAAGATCTCCAATGGACCCATCAAAGAGAGGGAAATGGCCCCTCCCAATCCAAACGTTGGCTCAAACATTTCTGCGAGCCATTGTACGAAAAGGAAAGAACCAAAGTTTTTCTAATTTGAATCCAAAAGAGAGAAATTTGAAAAGTTTTTTTTTTTTTAAACTTTTTTTTTTTTGAAAGATCTCCAA
Organism: Persea americana; assembly: GCA_029852735.1. NCBI lineage: Eukaryota > Viridiplantae > Streptophyta > Magnoliopsida > Laurales > Lauraceae > Persea > Persea americana. The sequence continues at coordinate 8,495,426 of CM056813.1, read as the reverse complement.
TGGACCCCATGAAAGAGAGGGAAATGGCCCCTCCCAATCCGAACGTTGGCTCAAACATTTCTGCGAGCCATTGCACGAAAAGGAAAGAACCAAAGTTTCTCTAATTTGAATCCAAAAGAGAGAAAATTGAAAAAAAAATTTAAAAACTTTTTTTTTTTTGAAAGATCTACAATGGACCCATCAAAGAGAGGGAAATGGCCCCTCCCAATCCGAACGTTGGCTCAAACATTTCTGCTAGCCATTGTACGAAAAGAAAAGAACCAAAGTTTCTCTAATTTGAATCCAAAAGAGAGAAATTTGAAAAGTTTTTTTTTTTTTTAAACTTTTTTTTTATTTTGAAAGATTTCCAATGGACCCATCAAAGAGAGGGAAATGGCCCCTCCCAATCTGAACGTTGGCTCAAACATTTCTGCGAGCCATTGTACGAAAAGGAAAAGAACCAAAGTTTTTCTAATTTGAATCCAAAAGAGAGAAAACCTTTTTTTTGTTGAGAAAAGAAAGAATGGAATTAAGTTCAAAGAAAGAAGTTTCCAAAGAATCCCATCTCATGTTTTTATTTTTAGATACAAGATCTAACATAGGCCACCAACTAGAAGGGAGCCAAGGATTCTAACCATCGTGTTCTCAATTGAGCGAGTCCCGCCGGGTATGCCAACTTGATGGACCCGTCTTTTTCTCTCTCTGCCTTCCTCCGTCCCGGGTCCGCCCGGGTGCGGCGGGGTCAAGAAAAAAAGAGGCGAGCATCAACATTTTTTTCTTTTTGTACGGGTATGCCAGATTTTCTATTCTACTTGGAATCTGAAGTGGTGATCCGGAGATTCACCTTCACAAGTAGAAAGGAAATCAAACTTTTTTTCTAACTTTCTATTGCATACATATTTAAAGAAAGAGACAAGATTTTAAAATGCCGTGAGAGGCGATTTTGTTTAGTTTGCCGTGAAAGGCAGTTTAGTGCCGTAGAAGGCGATTTTGCCATGGAAGGCGATTTACAAATCTTATCAATGATGAAAGACAAGAATTGTGATTTTTGTCTCTTTTAAAAATATAAAATACAATAGAGAAGAAAGAAAAAGGGATCTGACTTCTCAAGCGACTGTGGAGACTCGTTCAGATCGACGGTCGCGAGTCATGTATGGACTCCGCCATCGTCCTTCAGATGAGAACACTTGATGCTTTTGTTCACTTGGTTTGGCTTCGACCTCGGATTTTTAGAGGACAAAGACCAAGGGAAGGTCTTATATCCAATAAAAAACCAAGTAGACGGGCTGAAAAGCCTCATCTAGGCCATGTTGGATAGAAGAAGAGAGAAGATCTTGGGAGGGGGGGGGGGGGTGGCCCCCCAAGGGACTTCGATCACCTTGTAGAATTTGCAGCAGAGTTTCTTCAAAGTGAGAGAGCTTCTTTTTGTAGAGAATTCTTCAGGATAGTTTTCAGACAATTTTTCAGGATCCTTCAGATGATTTATTCTTCGGGCCTTTTCCCTTTGGAATGACCGCCTATTTATAGGCTTTTGGTGGCCATTAGGAGGGTTTTATGGGCATTAATGGTATTAATGCTCCATGATGGGAGGAGTTACAAGTATTTAATTCTTTATATTGTAACTCCTTTTTCTTGGTTTTTGATTGGCCGATGGAGAATAATGGGCATTTAATCTCCATGATGATAGGAGTTTCATGATTAATTACCATGATTAATCTCCATAATGATAGGAGTTACATGGTTAATTATCATGATTAATTGGACTTGTAACTCCCATTTCTTGGCCTCTGATTGGGCCGTTCAAAATAATGAGTTAATGACCCTAATAAATTGCCATAAAAGGGTCATTTAACTTCATTAATTGGCCGCCGAGTCGCTTGAAGAGTCGCGGGCCGCGCCGCGTCTTTTGGAATTCTTCTTGCGATGATCATCAATGGATCCGTACAATGCTTGATGTCGGATGACGATGAAAATTCAGACATTGGTTGCCACCAATGGGCCGGCAACATCTGTCCAGTCGATTTCTTGATCGGTCGGGCAAAAAGTGTGCTTTCTTGGTCGGCCAGTTGGCAGTTCCGGAGTGTCCGATGATGATCAAATGATTTCAATGGCGGATCCGTGATGTTGACGAAGATCGACGGATATCATGCCTCAAAAATTAGATTTTAAGAAAATCACAGGGGCCAAACATCGCGAAACGCGAAAAAGAACTGAAAAACGGCGCTTTTGGAGGAAATCCGGCGACCCGAATTTCCAGGGTCGCCGGCGACCATGCACCCATGGTCGCCGGCGACCATGGGCCAAGGTCGCCGGCGACTTTGGACTTTGGTCCACTTTCCGGTCGCCGTTTCTTGGTCGTTTCTCGGGCTTTTTCGCTTCTGTTTTCTCCTGTATTTTTCTTTGACATTTCTCCTCATTTATTGTCTTAATTCCTCTGAAGAAAAGCTGTCGAAAGGCTGTGCAAATCAGAGCACAAAGTTTCCTATTTTTGGAAAAGCCGAAGACTCTGTAGCCGATTTTCCGCCAAGAGTTGAAACTGGGTCAAACGATGTCGGAATGACCTGAAATTTGAGGTGAAGCTTCTTCGGCATCAGATAGGACCAACCACGGGCTTTTATTTGAGTTTTGAAGCCATTTGGGGTCCCATCGATGCTTGACTTGATTTCACCGTGCGGAAGATGTCGAGCTTTGATGTACGGTCATCCGATGTCCGATTGACCTGAAATTTGACGGGGAGCCTATTGGAGTCATTTTGAGATGATCCATTAGCTCCGATTTGGGTGCCATGGTCCCGGGGAGCTTCGCCGCCGGTAGGCTTGATTTTGCTTCGGAGCATCAAAACCGGGTCAAACGTTGTCGGAATGACCTGAAATTTGACGTGCAGCCCTTTGGAAGCATGCAGAAGCTACTCATGTGTTTTGTTTGGTGAGTGGCAGCATCAGAGGTTCTCGCCGCCGGGAGGCTTGATTTCGCCGTTCGAGAGTCGATGGAGGGTCAAATGGTGTCGGTTTGACTTGAAATTCGACATGGAGCCTTTTGGAGGTATTTTGAGACCATCGATAGGCTCTTATCGAAGATTTGATGTTTTTGACCCTGTCGCCGTCGGGAGCTCCAGCTCAGCTGTTGGAGGTTTGAAGTTAGACAAAATGGTGCCGAATTGGCCCGAAACTTCATGTGTACCCTTCTTTTGGCTACTTTGAAAGATCCTGTAGTTTTTGTTTGGTTTTGTCAAGATCAGATGCTTGAAGCAGCTTTGCCTGTTTGTAGTAGGATGCGGCTCCATATAGGTTTTGATGTTGATGAGGCAAAGTGACATTTTTGGTGTCAACAGGGTGCTCGTGGATAGGGCCGGCCCTCGTTGGGTCGGGTCGGGCATGTGGCTTAGGTTATAATAGATGGGCCGTGTGCATAATTTTTTTTTAAGTGGACTCGGTGGTTGGGATTTGGAATCCACGCCAGGCCCAAATATGCATATTTAACTGTAAGAGAGGGAGTTGTAATGGGGGGACTCAAACCCTTGACCTCTCTATTAAGTTTCCTTAATAGAGAGGATGTTTGTTTCATGATATATAGTTTCTCCAATCGCAGTGACATGGATATGGGACCGACTGAATCCTCTATGTCAACCGCTACAGAGTAACCGTGTAACACTTTCTATGAACAACACCCTGGGGCCCACATATCTTTAATCCCGACCATTCAGGATGAATCCCATCCCATCCAAGGATTTAGCTTGAGCCCGGAATGAGTAGGCTGTTATGTTTTCATTTCTTATATACAGTATCATGCGTTCTGCATCTAAAAATAAAGAGGCTACCCGACATGTAGGTTCACCAATTATGTTTTGTTGCTGTATCATTGGTACTTGCTGCTCATGTTGGTCTCCACGCCAAAGAGATCTTGATTATCAGATGAATGGGCTGCTTCATAAGTTTAATGCTCCCCTAGTTACAGCATACCAAAAGGAGTGCCTCCTATATAGATTCTTCCATTTCATGTTTTAGGGTGAACATTAAGGCCCGCGTCAGCAGCCAAAGTCTGCTACTGCGTTTTTTTTTTCTTATTTTTTTATTCTTATCCGGCTCTCAGATCATCAGATGGATGTTCAACTAGACATGGGCTACAGTAAGAAGTCCCGTCGATCAAAAAATGAGAAAAGAAAAAAGAAGAGAATGAAATGCTTCACACATTGGTCAAGGTATTTTTTGGTAAGAAAAAAAAGTCATGGAAGAGGAATGGGATCTTACTAAGGTGATCTTATTAATTGTGGACATGGTAAGATAAAGTAGTTCTTTTCCCTCTTCTTTTTAGTTGGGATATGACACAAAAATCAGATTGGGATTCTGGTCGTCCATAACAAATAGGTCTAACGGAGGCGAACATGCATCAAGTGGGTTGTGGGTTGGCCCTTTTGGAATTTAGGTTGAATCCAGCTGAATAAAGCTGAGTTTAGTCATTCTAGAAGTGGAGTGCACTTTAGTCATTTAACCGGTGTCCTTGCACGAAAAGTTGAAACCGAAGTTGCGGCTTCGGCGTTGGTGATTACGGCAGCAAAGTTACAAAATGGTTTTGTTTTTGTTTCTTTTTTTTTCATTTTTTTAATATCTGGGTCGGGTCATGGGTTAGGGGTCCGCTCCACACAACGATGGATTACCACGTACCGTTAACATTTAAATGCAGTGAGCAATTGCACCCAAATGTCAGTGTTCATGGAGTCCGAAAGGGTCTATAGTTGGATGTTTTGGGTTCAATTCGTTTGGGTAATTAAGGTGGGGTCCAAAGTAATGTTGACACCCCCCGCTATTATATACATATATATGTTCTTTTATTTCCTTCTTTCATTTTACACATCACTTTTCCTTATTAAGTAAAGAAATTATTTATTTATTTCTCAATTGCTTTTTTTTTTCACAAGGAAGTACTTTTGGGACGACCCAAGCCATATCCCAAAAAAGTAAATCTTATTATGATATTTTATCTATTAACAATATTTTAAGAAAGTATTAAATATTAGTGTTCTGCTAGTTCTGTGTTAAAGGAAATGGAAATGGCTGCTTGAAACGGATTTGGGCACCCAGGCAGCTTTACCGCCGTTTGTATAAGCGGTAAAGTCCATTTTCCAGTTTTCCTTCGTTCTGAGAGGATGAAAACCTGCATTTGCAGGTATACCGCTGATGCCAACAGCGGTAAAGTCTCATTTGTAGGATTTCCTCCCCTCTAAGCGGAGGAAAACCTGCAAACGGATTCTCTTTTGGTTTTGCCCTTTTTTCACATCTTGGTAGGGTCACAGGTCGGGGCTTTGGTCAACACAATGATGGATGAGCATGTATAATTAATGTTTAAACGCAATACTGTTAAATCACACAGTAAATCACTTGTTTGGTCATTTTACTTTACCGGTGAAGTAAAGTGAATGGTTAAATACAAAGAGAGAACAAGTTGGGTCGGGTCGGGCATGTGGTTTAGGTTACAATAGATGGGCCGTGTGCATATTTTTTTTTTAATTGGACTCAGTGGTTGGGATTGGGAATCTTCGCCAGACCCAAATATGCATATGTAACTGTAAGAGAGGGAGTTGTAATGGGAGGACTCAAACCCTTGACCTCTCACAGAAGGTGATATGACCGGACCGGTTGAGCTGGCCTAGGACATGGTAAGAAACTCACTTTTTTCATTGTATAAGTCGAACAAGGGTCGGGCTCGGGCTTCATCACTTCGAGCCCGGCTGGGCTTAGCCTGACTTAGTCTTCTCGTTCAGAAGTCGGGGCTGTTTTGGACATTCCTCGGCCTAGCTGGCCCGGTCGATGAACGGCCTGAGTTCTCTTGTCTTTCAATGGCCTGAGAAAGTATATTTTTAACTCCTTTTTTTTTCTTTTTTTTTTTGTGATGAGACAGAGGAGGCGATTTTCGATATTTAGAATTTTTTGATTTGACCCCTCTTTCTATTTCCTCTTGAATTGGCTTTCACTTTACTTCCCTGGTAAAGTAAGTTCACGAATATGAAGCGGTTAGTGAATGAGTAGGCTACTATGTTTTCATTTCTTATATACAATATCATGCATTCTGCATCTAAAAATAAAGAGGCTACCCCACATGTAGGATCACCAATTATGTTTTGTTGCTGTATCATTGGTACTTGCTGCTCATGTTGGTTTCCATGCCAAAGAGATCTTGATTATCGGATGAATGGGCTGCTTCATAAATTTAATGCTCCCCTAGTTATAGCATACTAAAAGGAGTGCCTCATATATAGATTCTTCCATTTCATGTTTTAAGGTGAACATTAAGTCCCGCGTCAACAGCCAAAGTCCGCAACTGTGGTTTTTTTTTTTTTTTTCCGGTTCTCAGATCATTAGATGGCAGTTCAACTAGATATGGACTACAATAAGAAGTCATGTCAATCAAAAAATGAGAAAAGAAAAAAGAAGAGAAAGAAATGCTTCACACATTGATCAAGGTATTTTGTGGTAAGAAAAAAGTCATAAAAAGGAATGGGATCTTATTAAGGTGATCTTATTAATTATGGACATGGTAAGAGAAAGTAGTTCTTTTCCCTTTACTTTTTAGTTGGGATATGACGCAAAAATCAAATTGGGATTCTGGTGGTCTTTAACAAATAGGTCTAACAGAGGCGAACATGCAATAAGTGGGTTGTGGGTTGGCCCTTCTGGAATTTAGGTTGAATCCAGCTGATTAAAACTGAGTTTAGTCCTTTTAGAAGCTGAGTGCAGTTTAGTCATTTAACCGGTGTCCTTATACGAAAACTTGAAAGCAAACTTGCGGCTTCACCGTTGGTGATTACGGCGGCAATGTTGCAAACTGGTTTTGTTTTTCTTTTCTTTTTTTTTTTTAATATCTGGCTCGGGTCATGGGTCAGGGTCGGCTCCACACAATGATGGATTACCACATATTGTTAACATTTAAATGCAATGAGCAACTGCACCCAAATGTTAGTGTTCGTGGAGTCCAAAAGGGTCTGTACTTGGATATTTTGGGTTAAATTCCTTTGGGCAATTAAGGTGGGGTCCAAAGTAAAGTTGACACCCTCCGTTAATATATGTTGTAAGATCGAATTTTGTGTGGCCAAAGGTGAAATGATCAGCTCGGCCTTTGTAGAAAAATCCTATTCTCTTTCCTTCTCCTGCACGCTTGCTTTAAAATTGATCCCTGCTTAATGGAGAAAAAAAAGCGAACAAAACTCGATCAGGAAGCCCGACAGAGGTCACTCCAACGCTCAAGTTAGTCCAAAATTTTTTGTTTTGGAAGATCTTTTACTCGATCTATTTTTTCATACCTTTTTCTCTCCTTCTTTTTCTCCTCTTATACTTTGTTTCCTCCTAAGTTTCCGCCCACCTTTTATGCACGTTTCCTCCCACTTCATGGTAATAATTGATAACGGAAGGAGTTATTTCTTCATGGGGTGCTCCTTTAATCTTGGTCCCTTTAATTCAATCACCTCTTCAAATTGTTCATTCTGGTGGGTTTGGCTGATCCACTATGATCCATGCCCAACCTTGTATTCGATTCAAATTTTCCCTCTTACACTGCCCCCCAAGCTATCCCATTCCTCTCCGTTTTCCAAGGAATGGGATGGCTTGAGATATTTTTGAGACGCGTGTCGTTCTCGGGTGTTCTTACTTGTCAATAGTTGTCACGCATCAATCCCTTTAAAATCGCCATTCTAGTCCTTTCAATTTCCATCTTCTTCTTATCTCATCTCTACTCTCAAAATCTCCTTCTCCTACTTCTTCTTCCAACAGTTTGTGGTAAGTCCTACTTTCAGACCTTGTTTTCCTTGTTTTCCTTTGTCTACCTCTTCGTAGATGGGAAATCTTAAGGATCTGCTCAATACTCTGGGAGGTGTTTCCAACTTTAGGAATAAATATAGTATTCCCTCTGATGTTCAGGTCCGCGCTCCGTGGGCAGATGACACTTTAGATTCAGGATCTCAAGACGGAATGCCCTTCCCTACTATCACCATTGTGGGGGGTGGTGTCAGATTTCTTCTTGATCCCCTCTTAGTTCTTTTTCTTTCTTTAACTAATCTCTTCCCAACCCAATGTTCTCCTAATCTATATCGCATAGTCATGGGTGTAGCTGCCTTAAATAGGTTGCTTAGCACTGAACTCAGAGTTTTTGACATCCTGTTACATGCTAATCCCTCTTGATAGTAGTAAATCGATCTTCTACTTGAAATCTAGGGATTCCAAGAAACTCCTTGTGCATTATCTCCCTAATTCAAACAAACTCAGTAAAGGGGATTTCATTATAGTGAGTAGAAATTGGGAGACCCCTACTATCTGGGGTGGGGTTAGCCGCATGGTTCCTCTGATCCCAGGCTCCCCAGGTCGGTCTTACTTATTTTGTGGCACTTTTCTCTTTCCATTCCCTTTTCCTCTCTTTTTTTCACAATGATTTGTTCTTTTTTTTTAGATGCTACAATCAATCGTGTTTCCCAATCTCTTCTCTGACTTGATGATTTAAAGAAAATGCTTGAGTTTCAAAGTCCTGCCGAACAAAAGGGCTGGGGCCAAGCTGCCCATTTACTGCTTGGGTACTCTGCTCGTACGTGATGGACTCGTTTTTTGCCTTCCTCCGCCCCGGGGCTGCCGGGGTCCGGCAGACGAAAAAGCGAGCATCAACATTTTTGTACAGGTATACTAGATTTTCTCCTATACTTGGAATTTAGGAATGGTGATCCCAAGATCCACCTTCACAAGTAGAAAATGAAATCAATCTTTTTTCTAACTTTCTATTGCACATATATTTTTAAGAAAAGAGACAAGGTTTTTTTGAATGCCGTGAGAGGTGATTTTCATTTGTTTGCCGTGAAAGGCGGTTTTTGTGCCGTAAAAGGCGATTTACAAATCTCATCAACATGTAAAAGACAAGAATTGTGGTTTTTTTGTTTCTTTAGAAAAATACAAAATAAATAGAAAAGGAAGAAAAAGAATTCTAACTTCTCAGGAAATTGTGGGGACTTGTTCAGATCGACGGTCGCAAGTCATGTATGGACTTCACCATCGTCCTACAAATGAGAACATATGATGCTTTGATTCTCTTGGCTTGGGTTGGACCTCAGATTTTTAGAAGATAAAGACTAAGGGGAGGGGCTATATCCAATAAAAAGCCAAGTAAACGGGCTGAAGGGCCATGTCTAGCCATGTTGGATAGAAGGAGAAGGTCCCTTGGGGGGTGACCCCCCAAGGGACTTCGGTCACCTTATGGTGTTTGTTGCAGCAGAGTTTCTTCAGAGTAACAACGCTTCTTTGCATAGTGTATGGATTTTGGAGAATTTTCTGAGAATTTATTGAGGATTTTTTTGGACCTGTTCTTCTTGGAATGACCCCCCTTTTATAGGCTTTTGGTAGCCATTAGGCGGGTTTATGAGAATTGATTGCATTAATGCTCCATGATGGGAGGAGTTATAAGTTTTTAATTCAAGATTTTTTAACCCCTTTTTCTTGGCTTTTGATTGGCTGATGGAGAATAATGGGCATTTAATCACCTTTAAACTCTATGATGAGGGCAGTTACATGATTTATTGCCATGATTGATTGGACTTGTAAGTCCTTTTTCCTCACTTCTGATTGGGCCCTCCAAAATAATGAGTTAATAACCGCATTAACTTGCCATAAAATGGGTCATTTAACCGCTTTAATGGGTCATTTGAAATTCGTCTTGCAATAATCGTCGATGGATCCACATATTGTTTGATGTTGGATGACCATGCAACTTGAGAAATTGGTTGATACCAGTAGGCCGGTAACATCTGTCCTGTCGATTTCACGATCGGTCGGACAGAAAGTGTGCTTTCTTTGTTGGCCGGTTGGCGATTTGGAAGAGTGCGATGATGATCCAGTGATTTTGGCTACGGATCCATGATGTTGATGAAAATCAATGGATTTTATGCCCGAAAAATCATTTTTTTGGAAAACCACAGCAGGGGCCAATCATCTCGAAACGTGAAAATTGTTGGAAGTGGGTGGACCTTGTGGATAGGTTTTCAAAACTTTTGACCAACTTGACTCAGGGATCAAGTATCCATAAGGCCATGCAACCAAATTCAGGATCCAAAACTCAATCTCATCAACCATGATCAGCAATAACCTCTATCTAGAAGATAGAAACAACACCTAATAAGCAACCACGAAATTCTACAACATACAAGGAGTAGATTATACCTTGGGAGCTTAGTAGTGCTCTAATGGAGAAGTTGATCTCTTTCTTTGATGAAGAACCTTTTCACAAAGCAAATCAGAATCTCCAAGACCACTTGGCCTTCCACGCTATGACCCATTTCAGATCTCTTTTCCTCAAGAAGATGGTGGAATCTCCAAGAGAAAAACCAACTAGAAACTCAAGGGAAACCGAAAGAGAAACTAGAAGAAGAAGGACAGAGAGATGTGCAACTCTTGCATAAAAGGGAGGGCTAGGCATGAATGCCAATAAGGGATCCATGCATGGACGTCCATCCCTCTTTCCTCTCCTATTTATAGCCTAGATCATCTCCTCTTTATTTATTATTAGAAGTCCAACTTCCATAATAATTAGTAACTTTCTTTTTCTACTATTACCACTATTAGAAGTTTCACTTCAAATAGAAATAGTAACTTTCCTTTTGAGTTCAAATAGAATTTGTAATAATCCAATCTTGAGCTAGCGTGGGGACCACTAGGGATTCCATAGAAAGCCGGCTCCAACTGGGACTCGCAACCCACATCTCATGTGCAATCCGGGCCCACAGTTAATTGAAAATAACTCTACTATATAAATGCAATTGAACTCCAGTCTTAAGAATAAATTAAATAGAATACCATAAACTTCCATATGTCCACAAGTAGGCCCTTCCATCAATATCCATGGATCAATTGGACCTGTCTTCCAAACTAGATCCATATCTTATTATCCTTGAGCCCCAATTAATTATAATGATCATAGGTACCTTTCCAATTAACTCTTAATCAGAATGGGTGCGCACTTACCAATGATAAATCCATTAATTGGCACAAGGGGATATTAAAGATAGATTTCATCTTGACCATTGAATGTTCCCACAGCTCTACTACCATTTACCTAAATCACCGAGGTGTTGACCTACAATTGGTCTCACTTATTGGTGACTCAAAGCAAATGAATAGATAAAAACTTGAGTTCATTAATGTCTCAGGATTGAGAGCCTATTGCTAGGGAATTATGAGAGCAGACCTTAAAGTAAAGACAGTGTTTATAAGGTGCTTGTCATGGTCTTCAATACATCCAATGTACAAATACTGTGATCCAGAATCTTCCATTCTGATGATCCAGACAAATCATACTATCTCATAGTAATCAAAGTACTGCAACCTTGTCAGATGAAATGTCCAATCATCATCACTGGTTGTGAAGATATTCAAGTATAAGATTTGCTATACATGTCTCCCGTATGTGGATCTCATCCATACACATATATTGCATCTAGTATACTTGTGGACTCCGGTTCATCTCATGAACCATCATGTCATTCGTATTGGTTATGTGCAAGTATATAATAAAACATCATTCATCTCATGAAAGGAAAGAATGAATATAATGATAAATAAAGAAATTAATCAATTTATTTCAACAATCTTATGGATTGAGACCATAAAACTAAAAAAAATAACCCGAAAAAGTAGGTTTTTAGGAGAAATCCGGCGACCCGGATTTCCATGGTCGCCCATGGTCACCGCCAGCAACCATGGGGATTTTTTCCCCTTTTGGTCGCCGTTTTTCGACTGTTTTTCAATCTTTTTTGTTTTTTTTTTCTTCTGTATTTTTCTTGACATTTTTCCTCATTAATTGGCTTGATTTCTCTGGAGAAAACTTGACGAGAATCCTTGTGTATCAGAGTGCAAAGTTTCCGATTTTCTAGAAAAGCCGAAGACTTGATTATGCCGAGTTTGTCGATTTTCCGTCAGAAGCCAAAACTAGGTCAAACGATGTTGGAATGACCCAAGATTTGAGGTGAAGCCTCCTGAGCAGTGGATAGGACCAACCATGGGCTTTTGTTTGAGTTTTAAAGCTGTGTGGGGTCCCGTCGCAAGTATACTTGATTTTGCCATGAGGAAGATGTCGCGCTTTGATGTACGGTCAACTGATGTCCGATTGACCTAAAATTTGACAAGGAGCCTATTGGAGTCATTTTGAGACGATTCATTAGCTCTGATTTGAATTTCATGGTCCCAGGGTGCTCTGCCGCCAAGAGGCATGATTTTGTTTCCGAGTGTCAAAGTGGGTCAAATGTTGTCGAAATGACATGAAATTTGACTTGTAGCCTTTTGAAAGTATGTTGAAGTCACCCATATGCTTTGTTTGATGAGTGATGGCCTCGGTGGTTCTCGCCGCCGAGAGGCTGGATTTTGTTGTTCAAGGGTTGATGGAGGGTCAAACGTTGTCGGTTTGACTTGAAACTTGACATGGAGCCTTTTGGAGGTATTTTGAGACCATCCATAGGCTTTGATCGAAGATTTGATGTCTTCGACACTGTCGCCACCGGGAGAGTTGACTTCGCTGCGGTTGTTTCCTTTTTGGGCTAAACCATGTCGGAATGGCCTGGAATTTGATGTAGAGCCTCCTAGTGGCATTTTGAGGACAACGTGTGCTTTGTTTTGTGTGTCAGGGTCTCTGGCTTCACCGCCGCCAGGAGCTCTTACTCAGCTGCTGGAATGGCGAAGTTAGGCCAAATGGCATTGAAATGGCCTGAAACTTCATGTGTACTCTTCTTTTGGCTGTTTTAAAGGATCTTGCAGTTTTTGTTTGATTCTGACAAGATCTGATGCTTGAAGTGGCATTTGCCTATTTGTGGTAGAATGCGGCTCTATGTAGCTTTTGATGTTGAAGAGGCAAAGTGACATTTTTTGTATCAATAGTATGACAACTTCCTAGCAATTCGTGCTTGGCACAAACCCCTGGAGTCAAATACAATTACCAGACGGAGGATGGTTCCTGCTGTGAAACCTTCTAGATCTTCTAGGGCTCGTACTGCTTCCATTGCTCAATCCTCTGCCTCTCAACATTCCCTTGCCCCTTCTCAACCTGCTAAACAGTCCTCATCCGCTCGGACTAAGTCTAAAGGGTCATCATAGCATGCTGAGCTTTCTAACAATTCTTCTCCTTCTGCTGCTCATCAACAAACTCCTGCTCTGAATATTTCGGATAATTCTTCCTCATCCGACGCTGACAAGCTTTCACCAGTAATGTCTCGACGCAAGCCAAAAAATCTTTTTGACAACCTTGGCGACCTTCCATCCTCCAAAATGGGAAAGGCTTCTTCTCCGGACCTTCATCAGCTTTAGGTAAGAGACATGCTTCTCCGATCGACCCACGTGAACCAGAGAAGGTTAAAAACCCCTTCAAGCCTGCCGAGGTCCTTGACCCTACTGCTGCATGGTCAGAGGGTGGCGATGTGCCCCCACTGCCCCCTCACTCAAGCTCTTCTTCTAGCCAGAAGAGTCCTTTCAAGTCTTCATCTCTAGGTGAAGGTATTTCTGGATCTCCCTCCTTACCGATGATCCTGGGCAAGTCGGCCCTTCTCCCTTCTGATATGAATCTGCACAGCTCCTTATCTAGTGATGAGCTTGTATCTACTGGAACCCAACGCTGCCTTCCGGTATGTCGTTTCCTCCCCCATTACCCTCCCCCCCTTTTTTATATACCTTTGCGGCTGTACTTCCATTGTTTTTTTGTTATTTCAGGGGCTGCACAAATGGTTTAACGTCTTCGATCGCCTAAAAAGATCCCAAAGTTGCATGGAAGATTTAGAAAAGGAGTTGGCAAAATCCAAGGCTGCTTGGCGCCGTGCTAAATCTAATGCTAAATTTTTCTCCAAAAACGCCCAGATTGCTGAAGCCCAGGTGATTGCTACCAAAAGTCGTCTTAATGTGGCCGAGATGGAGTTGGCAGCTCTCCGCATCAGGCAAGCTAAGATAGAAAAGGAGATTAGGGAGGCCATTGAGAAACCCAAGGATGCCCAATTTGAAGAAACCGAGGCGCATTAAATGCAGCAAGCTGAACAAATCAAAGTTGTTGTGTTTAAACGGGGTTATGATGTTGCCCTTGGGGATGCCGGAGTCTCTGAAAATTCTCCTCTTTGGGCTAATTATGTAGATTCGCCTGAGCAGACTACTCTCCTTCCATCATTAGTTGAGGCCAAAGCTCGTCCTAAGACTGATGAGGTTATTCCACCCTTTATCGTGGAGGAGAGCGCAGGTTGTTCGTCGGCCGCCGAGCAAATCCTTCCTGGTTCCGAAGTTCCCAAATGAGACAATATAAAATCTTTCCTTTTGATGTTTGCTGATTGGTTTGCCCAAGCTGTGGGCATAGTACCCTTTCTTCTTTTCTTTTCTTTTCTTTTTGTATAAAGAATGCTATGGGACTACTTTCTAGTGGAATGAAATATTAATTCCTTTTCTCACTTTCTTATTCCTTACTTTCCTATCCCACCACCACTGTCAGCTTCTTCCGAACTCCTTGTTTTTCTTCGCTTGCATCGTCATGCCTAAGCTGTTAGTAAAAAGGAGATCAGTGTGGTGCACCTAGTTTGGGCTCCTCCCAATTAGGTTTTTATCCTTCGGTACAAAGTAATGGGTGTGGTGCTACCCTTTAATTCTTAGGCCTTTGCCTTATTTTTGTAAGTTCATCCTGACTGGATGAACTTTTGTTATGATCATTAATTCAATGGAACTCTCATTTTTGGCACAAAAACAAGACAATATTAAGTCAACAAGTTCTTTGGTACAAAGATTAATAATAGAATTTCTTTAAACTCGCTGCATTCCATGGCCTTTCAAATCTTTTCCTTCGAGTGTTTCCAAATGGTAAGCTCCAGCCCTTCCAAACAAGGTGACCCTATATGGTCCTTCCCAGGTTGGTCCTAGCTTGCCATGATTGGGATTCCTCATATTCAAGAATACTTTTCTCAAGACCAGGTCTCCGAACTTGTAAACTCGCTCTCGCACTTTCTTCTGGTAGTTTCGAGCTAGCTGCTGCTTGTAGGTGGCTAACCTGATCAGTGCTCGCTCCCTTCGTTCTTCAATCATATCTAAATGCTCAACGATTCTTTCTTTATTTTGTTCATGACTGAAAGCTTCTGTCCTCATGGTTGGCAACCCAATCTCCAAGGGTATTACAGCTTCCATTCCATATGCGAAAGGGAAAGGAGTTTCTCCAGTTGATCTCCGTGGGGTAGTCCTGTAAGCCCATAGGACACTAGGGAGCTCATTTGCCCATCCTCCTTTTGCTTCTTCCAACGTCTTCCTTATGCCGTCGAGCAAGATTTTATTGGAGCTTTCTGCTTGGCCATTACTTTGTGGATAGATAGGAGTTGAAAAGTAATGCCTGATACTATACTGTTCACATAAGTTTTTGAATGCCTTGCCTTCAAATTGTTTCCCTTTATCAGTTACCAATGCCCGAGGTATTCCGAATCTTGTGATGATGTTTTTCCACACAAATTTCCTAACTCACTTTCTCGAATATGAGCCAAAGGCTCTGCCTCTATCCACTTGGTAAAGTAATCTGTTGCTGCGATCAAGAATCGACAATTATCTGCTAACCTTGGCATGGGTTCGTTGATGTCAATCCCCCACTGGTTGAGCAGCCAGGGGCTCACTATTGAATTGAGGTATCCAGCCCGCTGATGAATTTCCTTGGCAAAACGTTGGCATCTATCACATTTTTGCATGAGCTGCAATGCATCCTTTTGCATATAAGGCCAAGAATACCCTTGAGACATAGCTCGGTGGGCCAAGCTCCGTCCTCCGACGTGCCCCCCACAGGACCCCGCATGGATTTCCCATAACAGGTTCTCCACCTTGGTTGGACTCACATACCGTAAGTAAGGTCTTGAGTATGAGCGTCTGTATAGCTTGCCTTCCGATGAAAACTAGAATCTAGCTGCTTTCCTGACTTTCCATCCTTCCTTTCCGTCCTCTGGGAGTAATCCATCTCTTAAGTACTCAATAATCGGAGTCATCCAATCTGGATCAATTGTGTCTTGTTCAGTGCACATGATCATCTGATCTCCTATGGTCGACGATGATTGGAAATCAATGAGGATCTCCCTTCTTATCTCAGACTTTACGGTCGAAGCTAAGTTGGCCAAGCTGTCAGCATGTGCATTCTCCTCTCGTCCAACTTGTTTCACTACAACCTCGCCAATCTTCTGAATTAGACGCTATGCTTCTATGACGTATGAGATCATCCGATCATCACGAGCTGCATACTCTCCATTCAACCGGTTGGCCACTAATTGTGAATCGCAATGGACTATCAATTGCCTGATTCCGAGCTCTTTAGCAGTCCTCATCCAGGATAGTAGAGCTTTGTATTCTACCTCATTATTTGATGCAACAAAACCTAATGTCACGGCCCTTTCCATCATTACTCCTTGTGTAATGAACACCATGCTAGCACCTGAACCTTGCGAATTAGATGCACCATCAACATATAACTGCCATTCTTCACGAGTATCCAGGCCATTCTCTTCCTTCCTGCTTTGCTTCAATTCATCTCTATGTGTAAATTCTGCTATGAAATCAACTACCACTTGACCCTTAGTCGCATTCCCGGGAACAATTCTTATATCATGCTGGCCGAGCTCTATTGGCGTTTTTACCATTCTCCCAGAGAGGTTGGCCTTCTGTAGAATAGCTCGTAGTGGATGTTCGATTAAGACCTTAATAGTATGGGCCTGGAAGTAATGTCTGAGCTTCCGAGCTGCACTTATTAGTGCCAGGGCAAGTTTTTCCAATGGTACCCCGTCTCGGGATCTAATAATGTTTTGCTGACAAAATAGATGGGTAGTTGATGTTTTCCTTGATCTCTCATCAGTGCTACACTAACCGCATGTTCGGAAACTACCAAATACAGTATCGGCTCTTCCCCTGGACTGGGAACTGAGAGTACCAGGGGGGATCTTAAATACTGTTTAATTTGTGCAAGTGCCTTGTCACTCTGCTCGTCCCATACTTTTTCTGCCTTCTTTTTAAGAGCAAGGAACATGGGTCGGCTTTTATCCGAGCTTCTTGATAGAAAACGGTTCAGAGCTGGGAGCATACCTGTCAACTTTTCACTTCCTTCCTTGAGCTGGATCGCTATACCTTATGTATTTCTTGAATTTGGTCGGGGTTAGGCTCAATTCCTCTTTGAGTTACAATGTATCCGAGGAATTTTCTCGAGCTTAATCCAAACAAGCATTTTGAAGCATTCAGTTTCAGCTTATCTCTCTGCAGAATGTCAAAGACTGATTGTAAGTCTTCCTCGTGCATAGCTTTTGCCTTACTTTTGACGACCATGTCATCAATATAGGCTTCTACCGTTTTTTCGATCTCACCCCAGAATATCTTCATCACCAGTCTCTGGTATATCACCCCCGCATTCTTAAGTCCAAAGGGCATCCTTTTACAACAGTAGGTGCCTTTTGGCGTTATGAATGCTATTTTCTCCTTTTTGGATTCTTCCATTGCAATATGGTGATATCCTTGGTATGCATCCAGAAAACTCATTCGTTCGCAGCCCTTTGTTGAATCCACGAGCTAATCAATTTTCGGAAGTGGGAAGCTATCCTTAGGGCATGCCTTATTTAGGTCGGTGAAATCCATGCATACCCTCCATTTTCTATCCTTTTTTAGTACGACCACTGTATTGGACAACCATTCTGGGTATTGAACTTCTTGTATAGCATCCGCCTCCAAAAGCTTGTCGACCTCCTCACACACTGCTATTTGACATTCCGTAGTGAGCTTCCTTTGTTTCTGCATTACTGGTTTTGCTTTTGGGTCTACACCTAGCCTGTGATTGATTACTTCAGGATTGACCCTAGGCATTTCATGCGGGCTCCAAGCAAAGATGTTAGAGTTATGATTGAGAAATCGAACCAAACTCTCCTGCTCTTCCTTGGTCATCAAAGTCCCGACCATCCAATACCGCCCTGAAGCTCCTCCTTTCATGACTAACTTTTTTAGCTCTTCTATTGCTGAATTGGTTGGGTCGGCATTCTGCTCTTCTCTTTCCAGCCGACCTGATTGTAATTGTTATTTCAGGTTGGCCTTTTTGCCCATGCATAAACCATCACCTTCCTCCGTCTTATTCTATTTCCCTTTGATTGCCGCAATTAGACAACTTTTGGATGTCGCCTGGTCTCCTCTGATCTCCATGATTCCATTCAGCGTCGGGAAGTGGATCCTCTGGTGATAAGTTGATGGTACCGCTTTCATGCGATGAATCCATGTCCACTCCATAATAGCGTTGTGAGGAGATGGTACGTCCACCACGAGAAACTCCGTATCAAGTCGGATAGGTCCAGCACCAATTCACACAGTTATTATACCCATCGGTTGCACAGCTTGCCCATTGAATACAAATAAGGGTATCAAGTCGGCCGTAAATCAGAGCGCTTCAGGCCGAGCTTATCAAACAACCCGGCATACATGATTTCTAATGAACTCCCCGGGTCTATGAGCATTCTCCGAACATCATACTCCTGTACCCGTAATGTTAGTACCAAGGCGTCATTATGTGGCTAGATTACATCTCTCAGATTATCATCTAAGAATGATATCTCTGCTTTTCCTCGTTCAGATATATTTACAATGCTTGGCTCAACACTCATTTGGTATACTTCTTTTAAATGTGCATCCATCCTTTTCTGGTTTTTGACATACTGAGTCGCCATTTTAGCTAGATTTATTGCTCCATGCACCACATCAATTATCCCCATGGGTCCCCCTGCATCTGCGACATTCTTTATCTCCTTCCGATCTGAGCTTCCAAGGTTCTTCTTTGTGCCTATGCTTTCTATATGTTCTTTCAAGCGCCCTTCCTTGACCAGGTCTTCCAAATGTTGTTTGAGCATTTGGCAATTTTCTGTTAAATGGCCGTTATCCTGGTGGTAAGAACACTAGAGGTTGGGATTCCGACATCCTAGGTCACTCACCGTCTTTGGTGGCCTTTTAAAATATGGTTTATCTTTGATCTGCGTCAAGATCCTATAGATCGGATCATTGAAGATTGTATATGTCCCTTCAAAGGCAACTTTGAAGGGCTCGGCACGACCCAATTTTCTATCAAAGGTTTCTCCGAAACTCCCTTCTTCCCTTCCTCCTAGATCCCTCGTCCATTTGATGAGTCCACCTCGGCTCAGGTTCTCCCATGTCCTCCTCTAGTTTGATGAACTCTTCAATCCTTTCCATCAATTCTCCCTGCGTGGATAGGGATCGCTTCGTCAGCAATTGGCGAAGTTGACTCTCCTTAGGTAACCCTGGCTTGAAGGTTGCCACTGCTATCTGTTCATTGCTTCCTTCTACCTCATTATAGAGGTGCCAGTACCGAGCACTGAATTCCTTCAGACTCTCAGTGCTCTGTTTCTTAAGAGACAGTAATGCTCCGACATTTGGTTGCTTGGAATTTGTCACGAAGCGAGTGACAAAAGATTTAGCTAATTCCTGGAAGCTGCGAATTGATCTCAGCTTCAGACGGGAAAATCATTTTAAGGCTAGGTCTCCCAAGCTTAAAGGGAAAACCTTACACATCAGCGACTCGTTTCCGACCTAGAGTGCCAAGGAGTGCTGATAGTGCTAGATGTGATCGGGTGGAACAAAGGTTCCATGATAAATCCTCAGCTTGGGGATGGAAAATCGCCGAGGAGGATCTGATCTTTCTATTTCCTTTGAGAAAGGCGATTCGAAATTTT
Organism: Persea americana; assembly: GCA_029852735.1. Classification (NCBI taxonomy): domain Eukaryota; kingdom Viridiplantae; phylum Streptophyta; class Magnoliopsida; order Laurales; family Lauraceae; genus Persea; species Persea americana. Next base: position 8,475,736 of record CM056813.1, on the reverse strand, counting down.
GTGCATTTCCTAAGTACCTTGCATGAGTCGCAGTTTCTTGATGGGATTTATGGTTTGCTAATGCCTTATCAATAAGGCCCTGCACATCTTCTCCACGAGCATCCGTGTGGAAGTTGTCTTCCTCGGTGCTCCCCTATCTTTATTGCATTGTGTCTGGACTTCAGATTCCTCTTCTCTCCTTGGTAAGGAGGGTCAGGTGATTGGGGTCCTACTACCTTCACCCATTGTTCTGGCTTTACGTCGGGCCCACCAAGCTCTCGACTGAGAATGATGGCTTGGAGGCTTTCGCACTATCAGGCGAGTTTGGTGTTCTGCTCTCTGCATCTCACGAACATTTTTCGGGCTTGGAGATCATCAATGTCCTTTTCTTGCGGCTTCCAGTTCCTTCAACAGGCAATTAATCTTTTCTTGTTGTCGCTATACTCCCTCAGCCAGGTCTCAAGCAGCATCTCTGCAAGTTTGTTCTAGGCAGAGATATGTATCTCGTGACGCAGTACGTCCGAGGAGACCATGGTTTTGTTTTCGGTGGGTTTCTCCTTGCAATTTGTCTGCAGATGGTGAGATTACTGTGTGACTCAGGTCTGCGAGATTGACGTCTGATCGACTCCACCCCTTCCCCAACGAAGAAGGGACAGTCCGATCGCTATCCATGTATGGGACATACTTGAAATCTGCCCCACCTAAGTGGTTGACCATGGGGTCCTTTCCCGTCTACTCTCGCAGTCCTCTAGTCTGGACTTCCTCCACATGAGATGAAGGTCGTCTAGTTGAAGGTTGCGATCTCGAATTCTTCTCTCGATCTGCCATTCCTCTTAGCAGTATGAGATATCAATGGGTGTTTCCCTACTTCATTCCCACAGTCGGCGCCAATTGTAAGATCGAATTTTGTGTGGCAAAGGTGAAATGATCAGCTCGGCCGTTGTAGAAAAATCATGTTCTCTTTCCTTCTCTTGCACGCTTGCTTTAAAATTGATCCCTGCTTAACAGAGAAAAACAACGATCAGAACTTGATTGGGAAGCCCGACCGAGGTCACTCCGATGCTCAAGTTAGTCCAAAAAATTTTGTTTTGAAAGATCTTTTACTCTATTTTCCCATACCTTTTTCTCTCCTTCTTTTTCTCCTCTTATACTATGTTTCCTCCTAAGTTTCCGCCCACCTTTCATGCACATTTCCTCCCACTTCATGGTAATACTTGATAATGGAAGGAGTTGTTTCTTCATGGGGCGCTCCTTTAATCTAGGTCCCTTTAATTCAATCGCCTCTTCAAACTCTTCCTCCTGGTGGGTTGGGCTGATCCACTATGATCCAGGCCCAACCTTGTATTGATTCAAATCTTCCCTCCTACATATATATATATATATATATATATGTTCTTTTATTTTTCTTCTTTCATGTTACACATCACTTTGCCATATTAAGTAAAGATATTATTAATTTATTTCTCAATTGCTTTTTTTTCATAAGGACGTACTTTTGGGACGACCCAAGCCATATCCCCAAAAAAAAAATTTATTATGATATTTTATTTGTAAACAATATTTTAAGAGAATATTACATATTAGTGTTATGCTAGTTTTGTGTTAAAGGAAATGGAAATGCCTGCTTGAAATGGATTTGGGCACTCATGCAGATTTACTGCCGCGTATATGGGCGGTAAAGTCCATTTGCAAGTTTTCCTCCACTTTGAGAGGTGGAAACCTGCATTTGCAGGTATACCGCTGACGCAAACAATGGTAAAGTCTCATTTGAAGGATTTCCTCCCCTCTAAGCGGAGGAAAACCTACAAACGGATTCTCCTTTTGTTTTGCCCTTTTTTCACAGCTTGGAAGGGTCACAGGTCTGGCCTTTGGTCAACACAATGATGGATGGGCATATATAATTAATGTTTAAATGCGATACTATGAAATCACATAGTAAATCACTTGTTTGGTCATTTTACTTTACCAGTGAAGTAAAGTGAATGGTTAAATACAAAGAGAGAACAAGAGTAAAGGTTTGGCAAAATCAAAAGGCGAGAGAGTAGTTCTTTGAGTTTTATCTTAAGAAGAGTGTTTCTTGTAAGGGTGCTCGTGGATAGGGACGGCCCTCGTTGGGTCGGGCATGTGGTTTAGGTTATAATAGATGGGCGGTGCCTATATTCTCACTGGTTGAGAATCAGAATCCCTGCTCGGCCCAAATAAACATATATAACTGTAAGAGAGGGAGTAGTAATGGGGGGACTCAAACCCTTAACCTCTCACAGAAGGTGATATGACCAGACCAATTGAGCCGGGCAATGGCATGGTAAGAAACTTACGTTTTTCATTCTATGAGTCCAACAAGGGTCGGGCTCGGGCTTGATCATTTCGATGCGGGCTAGGCTTAGCCAGGAACGCTCAAGCTTGGGCCAGGCTTAGGCTTCTCATTCAGAAGTCGGGGCTGTTTTGGACATTCCTCAGCCTAGCCAGCCCGGTCGATGAGCCCGGTTGATGAACAACCTAAGTTCTTCTTGTCTTTCAGTGGCATGAGAAAGTATATTTTTAACTCTTTCTTTTTTGTACAAGGCAGAAGAGGCGATTTTCAAATTTTAGAATTTTTTAATTTGACCCCTCTCTTTTTATTTTCTCTTGAATTGACCTTCACTTTACTTCCCTGGTAAAGTAAGTTCACGAAATATGAAGCAGTTAGTGAGTGAGGAGTGAGAAAATCGTGTGGTGTCCAGTAGTTATTAAACCCTACAGTGAGAAATTAATATCATCTGGGGTTTTGGGATCGGATCCTTACCGATGAAAAGTGTTTTTCATAAGGGAATAGGTAGGGACGAAATGGACTCTCTCGAACTAAGTATGGGATGGACTCAACATGAAAAAATTGATCCAATACGGGCATGTATACATGAACTTAGGCTGAGTGTGGGCCAACCTCGCTCATTGATCTAGTCCTAACTGGACCACTTTCCATCTCTAGGATAGGCATATCTCAGTTGGCGAAATGGTTTCTCAGGGTCTGATCAAGCTAAGTGTAACGCGTGTTTATCCTTGTTTGCCAAATCAAAAGTAAAGGCGTTTAGATGGATGATGAATGAAAAATCATAATACTTGAACTGCTAAAAGGATTATAGGTGGGCTGAGTCAAGTTGCCAGGCTAGAATAGCGAGTTTAAGTTCAAAAAAGACTATATTTATAATATGGTTTGGATTCGTGGGGCACTGTATTGAGAATCCGGAGAAATTAAGTTTCCTTAATAGAGAGGATTTGTGTTTCATGATATATAGTTTCTCCAATTACAATGACATAGATATAGGACAGACTGAATCCTCTATCTCAACCGTTTCAAAGTAACCGTGTAACACTTTCTCGGAACTACACCCTGGGGCCTACATATCTTTAATCCCAACCATTTAGAATGAATCCCATCCTATCCAAGGATAAATCCTAAAGCTTCAGCCCAGATTGATTAGGCTGTTATGTTTTCATTTCTTATATATAATATCATGCGTTCTACATCTAAAAATAAAGAAGCTACCCCACATGTAGGTTCACCAATTATGTTTTGTTGTTGTATCATTGGTACTTATTGCTCATTTTGGTCTTTATGCCAAAGAGATCTTGATAATCAGATGAATGGGCTGCTTCATAAATTTAATGTTCCCCTAGTGATAGCATACTAAAAGGAGTGCCTCATATATAGAATCGTTCATTTCATGTTTTAGGGTGAATATTCAGGCCCGCGTCAACAGCCAAAGTGCGCTACTATGTTTTTTTTTTTTTTTTCGGCTCTCAAATCATCAAATGGGAGTTCAACTAGAGATGGACTACAATAAGAAGTCTCGTCAATCAAAAAATGAGAAAAGAAAAAAGAAGAGAAAGAAATGCTTCACACATTGATCAAGGTATTTTGTGTAAGAAAAAAGTCATGAAAAAGGAATGGGGTCTTATTAAGGTGATCTTATTAATTATGGACACGGTAAGATAAAGTAGCTCTTTTCCCTCTTCTTTTTAGTTGGGATAAGACATAAAAATCAGATTGAGATTCTGGTGGTTTATAACAAATAGGTCTAATAGAGGCGAACTTGAATTAAGTGGGTTGTGGGTTGGCCCTTCTGGAATTTAGTTTGAATCCAGCTAAATAAAATTGAGTTTGGTCATTCTAAAAGTTGAGTGCACTTTAGTTATTTAACCGGTGTCCTTATCGAAAACTTGAAACCTAACTTGCAGCTTCACCGTTGGTGATTACGGCGGCAAAGTTGCAAACTGGTTTTGTTTCTCTTTCTTTCTTTTTTTTAATATCTGGGTCGGGTCAGGGGTGTGAGGCCTTACCTCTTGTGGGCCCTCAATTTGATTTGAATAATTATAAATATAATATTAGTTATCTTAATATGCTATTTAATAGGGTTTAGTGGACTAGTTTAATACTTTCCTAAGTCTTAGGATTAGGCCCTAGTATATTCCTTTATAGATTTAGGGTAGTTATTATAAATTGATTAAGATTTAGGCCATGTTTGGCATCTCTATTCTTCTTTTGACAGACCATTTAAAATAGAGCCATTAAAAAAAGAGCTATAAAAAAAAGAGGGCATTTCAATTTTAGAGGATTTGCCTCTACGTTTTTTAGAGCCTATGCCTCTATTTTTCACATGTCTAGAAAGTGGGCATTTTAATTTTAGAGGATTTGCCTCTACTCCTCTAAAATAAGAAGAGGATAAAGTCATCTACCAAACGCCCTAATTTTTCTAACCTCTGTCCGATTTAGACAAATAGACAAATAGAGATGAAAAATAGAGATACCAAACATGCACTTAGTTAGAGTATGCCTTAGCTAGTAATTAGATTCTATTAGGAGGGTAATTGTAATTAGGAAGCTTCTAGAATTCCTAAAAAGGACCACTTTGCCACATCCTTATACTCTTCCCAATTCAAACCTTAAAGGTTTTTTAGTAACCAACCACCAACCCTAACCTATATATACACTACTATTGCAATGAAATGAAACCTAGCCCTAATTCACTCTCATTTCACTCTCATTTTCTCTACCTCTCTCCCTAAGAAGCCCTAATTCTCAATCCCAACAACAAGGAGGAGTAGGAGATCATCCCCAATTGCATCATCAACTCAACATTAGGAGCTTGGATCTTTCTTTTATACTCAATTCTCATTTCTATTGATCTAAGGCAAGTACGTTATACTGGACAGCATAGAATGCATGTTTTTCTTTCTCTTGATTCTGCAATTTCAATTCAATTGATGTATGTATGAGTAAATCTATCTTTTGAGCTTGGTTTCATGGTTTATGGTCATTAATAGATGGGTGGCCATTAATAGATGGGTTTACCTCATTTGGAAGATCAATGGCCCAAGGATGGATATGGGAGGTGTATTGAAGTGTTTTTATGATTTTATATGTTTGTGTGAATGGTGTGGATTGGAGGAGGTTTGATTGGAAATTGGATTGAAGGAGAAGAAACCCCAAAAATCCTGGGTTGTTGCAAGTATGTGTACCCGGTCGACTGGCCTATAGTCGGGTCGACCGAGAACACTAAAATTGGTGAAAAACCAAGTCTTAGTTAAATTCCTGAGGACACTCAGTCCAGTGTACCCGGTCGACCGGACCCTGTGCTCGGTCGACCAGATACATAGGAAATGCAGGAAATAACTGGGAGCTGGCATTTCCTTCTCAGGCTCAAAACTCCGTGTGCATAGTCGACCGGGCCCTGTGCCAGGTCGACCAGGGACAAACGAATTTCTGGGAAATTATGAAAACAGGAAATTTCCCTTATTCCAGAATTCCAATGCATGCGGTCAACCGCCCAGGCTAGGAGGTCGACCGGACACAGTAAAAATTTTAGAATCAAGCAGATGCATGCCAGGTGACTGTTCACTGGTCCCAGTGTATGGGGTCGACCGCCCAGCCAGGGGGTCGACCGGGCATACTGTATTCAGTGACTTTTTCCAGATTTTAGTTTCTAAGATTGTGATCGATTGTGGGGCCCACCGACCATCCAAATGGACATCCATTGATGTGCCAAGCACGAGTCAATGGTGTGGCTCAACCTTGACTCGTGGGACCACCAAGTAGGTTTTAGGGATTAGGATTGTCAGTGATTCGACCCTTAAACATAGTCAAGGATGCCTGTAACTTTAGGAGCACCAAATATTACATCCTTTGGCATTTGAGACTGCAGTTAGGGATCCAATTATCTAACGTGGGCCTGAACCTGATTGTGGACCATTACCTAGGTTGGACCTTGCCTTATTCCATTTGATTCTATCGCTTGGAGGTTAATATACATTGTACTTCTCTCATGTCCTTGTTATTGTTATAAACATGTTAATTAATTAGAAATTGGAGGACCTGAACCTAGGATTACGTAGTGGTGACCCAGTGATGTAATCGGTGATAAATGACCCATGTCTGTGGCTAGGCAAGGCCTCATATGGCCTAAGTTGGGTGTGTGGTACCTTAGAATGGAGAGGTCGGTTATGATGAATTGATGACTCATTGTGAATGAGTATGGATTGGACACTTGTGGATTGAACACGGATATTGTACTTATATTATTCTAGGCCATGGTTTGATGGGCCTCAGTATGGATCCAATGATTGGACTTGGACTTGGATTTGGACTGCGTTCCATGGTATTGAATTTGGACCTCTTAGGGACTTGGTTAGGACCTTACTCGTGCAAGGCAAGCCTAGACAAACACAGACCTGTATTTGTTTCCCCGAGTTGGCACTAAACATTCACTAAGTTGATATAAGCTCAACCTACTGACTGATCATCACTAGTAGGAGCTATATTTGGTTATGACTAGAGCTATCATGATGAGCTATGGCTAGACGGACGGTGCGATATCGGATCCGGTCTAATGTAATAAAGGGGTGTGATCGCTGTTATTTATATATTGTTATTAGCAGGGTTGTTATCCCTTGCATGGTTACCTTACTTTTCCCCGCCGTGACTGTTTACAGTATGGGAAGGCCACGGCATAATATCCCGTGGTATCCAGCTTGTGTGAATGTGCCATATTGATATCTGTTAGATTAGATTACTTATATTTCTGATTCTAAATTGTTATTTACTGCTCAATTGCCTAGCTTATGTTTCATTGTTATTCTTATGATTAAATGATCGTCTCTATTCTCTTTAATGCATACATCCTATGTTATCTATAAATAGTGCCTTGCCAGATCCTTGGATCTGACCCATCTTTGGTGCTTAGGCTTTGACTTTGACCCCGCGGGTGACGCGTTTATTAAGGTACCTGTAGCCGGCGATTACGGGTGGGGACCAATTGACCAAGTGATGGAACCGGAGGATGGAGCACCCGCACAGGGTGGTTGAGCGTAGTTTATTTTTTGGATTTTTGAGTGGATATGTAGTGAGCGGGAAATAGACTGATATGCATAAACTTGTTGTCCATACTTTGAGATTTTGGTAGACTTCACCCTTGCTTTACTTGATTAATTTTATATGATACATATATGCTTCCGCTATCTTTTCTCATGCTTCCGCAATTTAACTGTTGAATATCTTATTGTTCAAAAAGTTTTAAAATCTTGACCTCACTGCGGACTACGATCTTAGAAGTTCTCGGATTTTCCAGGGAAGTAGTGCACCAAATTCTGGTACCTTGGCGGTAATTTCGGTATTTAAAATTGGGGCATTACAAGGGGTCAGGGGTCGGCTCCACACAATGATGGATTACCACGTATTGTTAACATTTAAATGCAATGAGCAATTGCACCCAAATGTCAGTGTTCATGGAGTCCAAAAGGGTCTATACTTGGATATTTTGGGTTCAATTCCTTTGGGTAATTAAGGTGGGGTCCAAAGTAATGTTGACACCCTCCATTATTATATATATGTTCTTTTATTTTTTTTCTTTCATGTTACACATCTATTTCTCAATTACTGTGTTTTTCTTTCTTACTCTCTGATCATCAGATGGCAGTTCAACTAGATATGGACTACAATAAGAAGTCCCGTCAATCAAAAAATGAAAAAAGAAAAAACAAGAGAAAGAAATGCTTCACACATTGATCAAGGTATTTTGTGGTAAGAAAAAAGTCATGAAAAAGGAATGGGATCTTATTAAGGTGATCTTATTATGGACATGGTAAGATAAAGTAGTTCTTTTCCATTTTCTTTTAGTTGGGATATGACACAAAAATCATATTGGGATTCTGGTGGTCTATAACGAACAGGTCTAACAGGGGCGAACTTGCATTAAGTGGGCTGTGGGTTGGCTCTTCTGGAATTTAGGTTGAATCCAACTCAATAAAATTGAGTTTGGTCATTCTAGAAGTTGAGTGCACTCTAGTTATTTAACCGGTATCCTTATATGAAAACTTGAAACCGAACTTGCAGCTTCACCGTTGATGATTACGGAGGCAAAGTTGCAAACTGTTTTTGTTTTTTTTTTTTTCTTTTTTTAATATATGGGTCAGGTCATAGGTCAGGGGTCGGCTCCACACAATTATGGATTACCACGTATTGTTCACATTTAAATGCAATGAGCAGTTGCACCCAAATGTCAATGTTCGTGGAGTCCAAAAGGGTCTGTACTTGGATATTTTGGGTTTAATTCCTTTGGGTAATTAAGGTGGGGCCCAAAGTAATGTTGACACCCTCCGTTATTATATATATGTTCTTTTATTTTTTTCCTTTCATGTTACACATCACTTTGCCTTATTAAGTAAAGATATTGTTTATTTATTTTCAATTGATTTTTTTTCATAAGGACGTACTTTTGGGACGACCCAGGCCATTTCCCAAAAAACCTAATTTTATTATTATATTTTATCCATTAACAATATTTTTAGAAAATATTAAATTTTAGTGTTTCAGTGGCATGAGAAAGTAAATTTTTAACTCTTTTGTTACAAGGGCAATTTTCAAAATTTAGAATTTTTTTATTTCACCCCTCTTTCTATTGTCTCTTGAATTGACCATCACTTTACTTCCCTGGTAAAGTAAGTTCACGAAATATGAAGCAATTAGTGAGTGAGAGTGAGAAAATCGCGTGGTGTTCACTAGTTATTAAATCCTACCATGAAAATTAATATCATCTGGGGTTTTGGGATTGGATCCTTACTGATGAAAAGTGTGTTTCGTGATGGAATAGGTACGGGCGGAATGGACTCTCTCAAACCAAGTACAGGATGGGCTCAAAACGAAAAAATTGATCCTATAAGTACGGGCATGTATACCTATACTTAGTCTGAGTGTGGGCAACCTCGCCCATTGATCTAGCCCTAACTGGACCACTTTTCATCTCTAGGATAGGCATATCTCAGTTGGTGAAAAGGTTTCTCAGGGTTTGATCAAGTTGAGCCTAATGGGTGTAACACTTTCTCGGAAGTACAGTTTGGGGCCCACGTATCTTTAATCCCGACCATTCAGGATGAACCCCATCCCATCCAAGGATAAATCATGAAGCTTCAGCCCAGAATGAGTAGGTTGTTATGTTTTCATTTCTTATATATAATATCATGCGTTCTACATCTAAAAATAAAGAAGCTACCCCACATGTAGGTTCACCAATTATGTTTTGTTGCTGTATCATTGGTACTTGGTACTCATGTTGGTCTCTATGCCAAAGAGACCTTGATTATCAGATGAATGAGCTGCTTCATAAATTTACTGCTCCCATAGTTATAGCCTAATAAAAGGAGAGCCTCATATATTGATTCTTTCATTTCATGTTTTAGGGTGAACATTAAGGACCGCGTCCACAACCAAAGTTCGCTACTGTGTTTTTTTTTCCGACTCCATAATCATCAGATGATAGTTGAACTAGATATGGACAACAATAAGAAGCCCTGTCGATCAAAAAATGAAAAAAGAAAAAAGAAGAGAAAGAAATGCTTCACACATTGATTAAGGTATTTTGTGGTAAGAACAATGTCATGAAAAGGAATGGGATCTTATTAAGGTGATCTTATAATGGACTGATGGACCCAGTTTCTCCTTTGATCCCGAGACTACTTGTGTCGTCGGATGTGGGAGTTCGTGGGTTCCAGCCCTTTCGTGTCCGGGGGGTGGAGAAAAGCGAGCATCAACATTTTTTGTACAGGTATGCCAAATTTTCTATTCTACTCGGAATTTAGAAGTGGTGGTTAGGAGATCCACCTTCACAAGTAGAAAAGGAACTTAACTTTTTTCTAGTTTTTCATTGCACATATATTTAAGAAAAGAGACATGTTTTTGCCGTGAAAGGCAATTTCATTTTTTTGTTTTTGCCGTGAAAGGTGATTTACAGTTCTTATCAATAATGAAAGACAAAAGTTGTGATTTTTTTTTTGGCTCTTTAGAAAATACAAAATACAATGAAAAACAAAAAAAAAATAAAAAGAACTCTAACTTCTCAATCGATTACGGGGACTTGTTCAGATTGACAATCGCAAGTCATGTATGGACTTCGCCATCATCCTTTAGATGAGAACAGAAGATGCTTTGATTCATTTGGCTTGGCTTGGACCTCAGATTTTAGAGGATAAAGACCAAGTGGAGGTCCTATATCCAATAAAAAGCAAGTAGACGAGTTGAAAAGCCACGTCTAGCCATGTGGATAGAAGGAAAGGGCCTTGGGAGGGGGTGCGCCCCCACCCCCCCCATAAGGGACTTTGGTCACCTTGTGGTGGTTATTGCAGAGTCTCTTCGACGGAGGAGAGGTCGTTGTAGCAACTTCTGCCGAAGGATTTCTTGTCGATTTTTTGGAGATTTTTCCGGACTTTTTGGTTTCTGATCAATCGATTGATCCCGTTCTTCTTGGAATGACCCCTTTTTTATAGCCTTTTGGTAGCCATGAGGAGAGTTTATAAGCATTGACTATATTAGTGCTCCATGATGGGAGGAGTTATATGTTTTTAATTCATGATTTTGTAACTCATTTTTCTTGGCTTTTGATTGGCCGAAGGAGAATAATGGACATTTAATCGCCTTTAAACTCCATGATGAGGGGAGTTACATGATTTAATGCCATAATTGCTTTGACTTGTAACTCCTTTTTCCTTGCTTCTGATTGGGCCCTTCCAAAATAATGAGTTAATAACCGCATTAATTTGTAATAAAATGGGTCATTTAACTGCATTAAGTGGTCGCCAGGGTGCTTGAAGAGTCGCGGGCCGCACCGCGTCTTTTGGAATTTTTCTTGCGATGATCGCCAATGGATCTTCATGTTGTTTGATGTCGGATGATCATGCAACTTCAGACACTAATTGCTATCAATGGGCCAACAACATCTGTCATATCAATTTCTTGATTGGTTGTATAGAAAGTTGCTTCCTTGGTCAGCCGATTGGCAATTTTGAAGCGTCCGATGATGATCCCATGCTTTTGACGGTGGATCCGAGATGTTGACGAAGATTGGTCGATTTCATGCCCCGAAAATCAGATTTTTAGAAAATCACAAGGGCCAATCATCTTGAAACATGAAAAGGACCCGAAAAAGTGGGTTTTTGGCCGAAATCCAGCAACCCGGATATCCATGGTTGCCGGCGACCATGGGGGATTTTTCCCCTTTTTGGTCGCCGGTTTTCAGCCCTTTTTTTGTCTTTTTCATTTCTTTTTTCTTCGGTATTTTTTCTAAAATTTTCACACATGTCTTGGCCTGATTTCCTTGGAGAAAACTCGATGAGAATCCTTGCATATCAGAGCGCAAAGTTCCCGATTTTCTAGAAAAGCCGAAGACTTGGTTGTGCAGAGCTTGCCGATTTTCCGTTAAACGCCAAAACTAGGGCAAACGATGTCGGAATGACCTGAAATTTGAGATGAAGTCTCCTGAGCAGTAAATAGGACCGACCATGGGCTTTTGTTTGAGTTTTGAAGCCGTGTGGGGTCCCATCGCCAGTAGACTTGATTTTTCCGTGAGGAGACTGCTGCGCTTTGATGTATGGTCAACCGATGTCTGATTGACTTGAAATTTGACAGGGAGCCTATTGGAGTCATTTTGAGACGATCCATTAGCTCCAATTTGGAAGTCATGGTCCCGGGGAGCTTCGCCACCGGGAGGCCCAATTTGGCTTCCGAGCGTAAAAATCTGGTCACATGTCGTCAAAATGACCTGAAACTTGACGTGTAGTCCTTTGGAAGCATGTTAAAGCCACCCATGTGCTTTGTTTGATGAGTGATGGCATCGGTGGTTCTTGCCACCGAGAGGCTTGATTTTGTTGTTCGAGGGTTGATGGAGGGTCAAATGTTGTCGATTTGAGTTGAAATTTGACATGGAGCCTTTTGGAGGTATTCTGAGACCATCCATATGCTCTGATCGAAGATTTGATGTCTTCAACACTGTCGCCGCCGGGAGAGCTGACTTTGCTGCAACTCTTTCCTTTTAGGCCAAACAATGTTAGAATGGCATGGAATTTGATGTAGAGCCTCCTAGTGGCATTTTGAGGCCAACCGTGTGCTCTGTTTTGTGTGTCAGGGTCTCTAGCTTCACCGCCACTGGGAGCTCCTGTTCAGCTATTGGAAGAGTGAAGTTAGGCCAAATGATGTTGAAATGGCCCGAAACTTCAAGTGTACCCTTCTTTTAGCTATTTTGAAGGATTTTGTAGTTTTTGTTTGATTTTGACAAGATCTAATGCTTGAAGTGGCATTTGCCTATTTGTGGTAGAATGCGGCTCCATGTAGCTTTTGATGTTGAAGAGGCAAAGTGACATTCTTGGTAGGGCTGTCAAAATGCCACACGACCCGTTAACACGACACGAACCCACACAATATTAACGGGTTCGGGTGGGCTCTTAATGGGTTTGGTTCGTTAATGGGTTAAACCCGTTAACATGTTAAGTTAACGGGTTGTATATGAATTACACCAGTAACCCGTTAACAACCCGTTTAACCCATTAATTTTTTTTGAGTCCCTAAGTGTAGCTAGGATTAATTTATATTCATAAGAAGAAATTGAAATTTATTGTTTTATAGTGGGATTTTAGGTGGGATCTACTCAAGATCCTCACTTATAGTTTCATGTGCCTTATAAAATTTTCTCTTTATATACTTTTGTATGGGTTTTCTTTTAATTTATGAAATAACTTTATTACTTAACGGATTAACGGGTTGGGTCGTGTAACCCGTTAAATTAACGGGTCGTGTTCGGGTTGGATTTTTTGACCCGTTTAAGTTAACGGGTCGTATATGGGTTGAGGTGATTTTAACCCGAATTCGTTAACCCGTAACCCGAATTCATTAACACGACACAATTGACAGCCCTAATTCTTGGTGTCAACATGGACATGGTAAGATAAAGTAGTTCTTTTTCCTCTTCTCTTTAGTTGGGATATGACACAAAAATCATATTGGGATTCTGGTGGTCTATAACAAATAGGTCTAATAAAGGTGAATTTACATTAAGTGGGTTGTGGGTTGGGCCTTCTGGAATTTAGGTTGAATCCAACTGAAAGAAATTGAGTTTGGTCCTTCTAGAAGTTGACTTCACTTAAGTCATTTAAACGGTGTCCTTATACGAAAACTTGAAACCGAACTTGTAGCTTCACCATTGATGATTACGGCAGCAAAGTTGTAAACTGGTTTTGTTTTTCTTTCTCTTCTTTTAATATCTGGGTCGAGTCATGGGTTAGGGGTCTGCTCCACACAATGATGGATTACCACGCATTGTTAACATTAAATGCAAAGAGCAATTGCACCCAAATATCAGTGTTTAGGGAGTCGAAAAGGGTCTATACTTGTATATTTTGTGTTCAAGTCCTTTGGGTAATTAAGGTGGGGTCCAAAGTAATGTGGACACCCTTTGTTACAATATATATGTTCTTTTATTTTTTTTCATTCATGTTACACATTACTTTGCCTTATTAAGAAAATATATTATTTTTTTTCTCCATTGCTTTTTTTCTTATAAGCACGTACGTTTGGGACGACCCAAGCCATTTTCCAAAATAAAAGTTTTTATTATTATATTTTATCTAATAATAATATTTTAAGAAAATATTAAATTTTAGTGTGTTGCTAGTTTTATGTTAAAGGAAATGGAAATGCCTGCTTGCAATGGATTTGGCACTCACGTAGCTTTACCGCTACTTTTATGGGTGGTGAAGGCGCATTTGCAAGTTTTGCTCCACTCTGAGAGGAGGAAAACGCATTTTGCTGGTATACAGCCGATGAAAACGGCGGTAAAGTCGGATTTGCAAGATTTCCTCCCTTCTAAGCGGTGGAAAACTTGCAAACAGATTTTATTTTGTTTTGCCCTTATTTACATCTTGGTAGGGTCACGGGTTGAGGCTTTGGTCAACACAATGATGGATAGGCATGTATAATTAATGTTTAAAAGCAAGACTATCAAATCACATAGTAAATCACTTGTTTGGTCATTTTACTTTACCGGTGAAGTAAAGAGAATGGTTAAATACAAAGAGATAACGAAAGTAAAGGTTTGGCAAAATCAAAGGGCGAGAGAGTAGCTGTTTGAGTTTTTATCTTAAGAAGAGATTTTCTTGTAAGGGTGCACATGGATAGGGCCGGCTCGTGTCAGGTCGGGCATGGGGTTTAGGTTATAATAGATGGGCCATGCCTATATTTTTTTAATTGGACTCAGTGGTTGAGATTCTTAATCCTTGCCCCGCCCAAATACACATATAAAACTGTAAAAGAGGGAGTAGTAATGGGGGGACTCAAACCCATGACCTCTCACAGAAGGTGATATAACTAGACTAGTTAAGCTGGCCTAGGACATGGTAAGAAACTCACTTTTTTCATTCTATAAGTCCAACAAGGGTCAGGTGTTAGGTTGTATAGCTCAATTGAAATAATAAATATGATAAAATGGGCTCCTACATTGCCCATGTTCTACTGTGATTAGAAGTAGGTCTATTATCATAGGTATACTGTGATTAGGAGTAGTGTTTGGGTGTAATAGGGTTTTGGGGCTGATATTATAAATAGAGACTAAGGGTCTTTATGATGTACACCTCTTCTGATTGCATAATGAATTCTCCCGTCTTCCCCGTGGACATAGGCCAAAAGCGGAACCACATAAATCTCTGTGTTCTCTTGTGTGTGATTGATCTCTTCTCGTAAGCCCTAGATCACAACAAACTGGTATCAGAGTGGTTTTGGCGTGATCGGAGGAAATCTGACGGATCGGATCTTAGAGGGCATGATAGATCAATCGCGAAGTGGGCCACGGATCGTGCAAAGATCAGAAGATCTAATCGGATTGGTGGGTCACGATCGCAAAAGAAGAAGAGATCGGATTGCAAGCTTCTGCATTTAAGGAAAAAGAGGATTTGTTTGTGCCTGAGTTTGTGCCGAGAGGGAGGATCTATTTATTCCAGTTTTCTTTCTGTGGTCGTCATCCCAGCGAAATCAAATCGCTGCAAATCCAAGCAGCGATTTGGATTGGGTTTTGTTTTTTTGGTGGGGCCCACATCACCGTGAAAAAAGTTGCCAGAGTCGTCGCTGCTTGTCGCTGGAGAAGGACCAAGCTGCCGCCGCCGTCCACGCCTTGCCGTCCTACCAGTGCAACCGTCCCGTGCCCGTGGAAGGAGAAGCCCGTTTCAGGTCTTCTGTGTCCAGTTACAGAATGAGGAGAAGAGGAAGAAGAACCTAGGTTCTTGGGTTTGGGTCCAAGCTCGAGTCGGGTCCAGGTTAGGTCAAGCCTGACCCGTTTCAGAAGCCCGTCCACCCGTCCAGATCAGGTCAAGTCCAGGTTTACCTGACCTATGCAGCAGCAGCCCAGAAGCAAAGCCCGCATGAAAGGGTTGACGTCAGTAGATTCGTATGGTCAAAGTCAGTTTGACCAAATCGAAGGCTGAAAATTCTTTTCGCGATATCTTGACGATCTAGAATCTAATCTAAGAACCGTTTGAACATACAGACTTGTTGCAAGCTAATCTACGCTGTTGTGGAAGAAGATTCGTTGTTCAATGGTCAACAAAGGAGATTGACTAATTTGAGCACAAAAACTTATTTCTGCGATATCTTAGCCGTCTAAAGTCGGATTTTAGATCCGTTTCTTCCAGCGTGCTCGTGGTGCCCAGATATACACAGGTACAGTGAAAGATTTGCAAAATGGCTACGAAGTTTGAAATTGAGAAATTCAACGGAAACAACGACTTCGGTCTTTGGTGTTTGAAGATGCACGATTTGCTAGTTCAGAATGGGTTGCAGAAAGCTTTGAAGGGAAAGAATGCTTTGTCTAACAAATTATCAGATGATGAGAAGGATGAGTTGCTGGAAAAGACGTATGGTTAGATTGTGCTATTTCTGAGTGATGGTGTACTGCGAAAGGTTGCCCAATAGAAAACTGCTGCTAGCATATGGCAGAAGTTGGAAAACTTGTACATCATGAAGTCTTTCATGACTCGCTTATATCTGAAGAAGCAGTTGTTCACGTTACAAATGCAAGAAGGTACGTCTGTTTCAACTCACCTTGATTCTTTTACAAAAGCTATTATGGATCTGGAAAATATCAATGTTGAAATTGATGATGAGGACCAAGCTATTATGTTGATGTGCTCATTAACACCCTCATATGAGCATTTTGTTGATAACATGATGTATGGCAGAGATACTCTGTCCAAAGAGGATGTAGAGGCAGCCTTGAACTCCAAGGAGTTGAAGAAAAAGGTTGTTGCTGACAGTGATGGTTCGGGTGAGGGTTTGGTAGTACGAGAGAGAACAAAAGGCTCCAGTAGTAAGGGCAAATATAGATCCAACAGGAAAAACATTGAATGTTATTATTGCCATAAGAAAGGGCACATCAGAAAAAATTGTCCCGAAAGGCAGAGGAAAGGGAAAGAAATAATGGAAGATTTGTCATTTGATGATTCAGTCAGTGGTGCAGATGGAAGATCAGATTATGGTTCCGACAATGCACTTTCTGTGATTGAAAATGGTATTCGTCCTAAGGATGAATGGATTCTTAATTCGAGTTGGTCCTACCACATGTGTCCCAATATGGACTGGTTTACCACTTATAAAGAAATCAACGGTGGTAGTGTCTTGATGGGCAACAATGTTGCATGTAAGACAGTTGGGATTGGAATAGTTAAAATCAAGATGTATGATGGAATCGTCAGAACATTGGCAGAAGTTTGACATGTTCCTGATCTGAAGGTGGAGTTATGAAGGTTGTGAAGGATGCCATGGTTCTTAAGAGAGGCAATAAAGTTGGAAACATATATGTTTTGTCTGGAAATACTGTTACAGGTAGAGCTGCAGTGTCTTCCTCAAATGACCATGAATCTGTCTCAACACGCTTATGGCACTTGCGCCTGGGTAACATGAGTGAGAAGGGATTGACAATACTGAGCAATCGAAATTTGCTATGTGGCACGAAGACAGGCAAGTTGGATTTTTGTGAGAGATGCAACTTCGGAAAGCATCGAAAGGTCAGTTTCAAGACAGGTATTCATCGCACAAAAGGTATCCTTGATTATGTTCATTCAGATGTATGAGGGCCTTCTAAGGTTTACTCCAAGGGCGGGTCCTGGTTTATGATGACTTTTATTGATGATTATTCAAGGAAAGTCTGGGTTTATACTCTGAAGATGAAGGATCAGACTTTTGTTACATTCAAGCGATGGAAGAAAATGGTTGAGAAACAGACTGGCAGAAAGGTGAAGAAGTTGAGGACAGGTAATGGCAAGCAGTATAGGTCGACAAAGTTTGAGAACTATTGCAAGGATCATAGCATAGTTCGGCATTACACTATTACTAAAACTCCGCTGCAAAATGGAGTTGCAAAGAGGATGAACAAAACAATCTTGCAAAGAGCTCGTTGTATGTTGTTTACTACAGGATTGTCCAAGGACTTTTGGACCGTAGCAGTAAATGCTGCAGGCTACTTGATAAATAGGTCTCCACACACAAAGAATGGTTGTAAAACACCAGAAGAAATGTGGTCAAGCAATCCAGTTGATTACTCTAACTTGAGGATCTTCGGTTGTCCGGCTTATGCTCCTGTGAAAACCGATAAGTTAGAACCAAGGGCAGTGAAGTGCATCTTGGTGGGATATGCTTCTGGGGTGAAAAGATACATTTGTGGTGTACTTATCAAAATTCACCCAGATTTTTCATCAGTAGGGATGTTACATTTCATGAGGATGCTTTACTCGAACCGAAAAAGCAGGTGGAGAAGACAAAAGTAGGTAGCAACAGTGACACCGTTCAGGTGGAGTCCGATATCCTAGTGAGGAAGGAGAGTGCATCCGACTCCTCCAGGGATACAAGGGATAGTCAGACTCTGCGGCATCTGCACATCCTAGTGAGGAAGGAGAGTGCATTCGGCTCCTCCCGAGATACATGGGATAGTCAGACTGTGCAGCAGATACAGCAGACAGTGCCGCAGATGCCGCAGATTGGTAGACCGCAGAGAGAAAGGAAAGCGCCGGTTAGATACGGTTTCGAGGATATGACGACATATGCGTTGACATCAAATAGTAGCTGTGATAATATGGTTGCATACACATTGACGACTGAGTCTCTTGAATTAATGGAAGGATTGGAAAGTGGTCAGCGGGTAACAACTATAATTGAAGAGATGGAGTCTCTTGATGAGGAAAATCATGCCATCGGATGCAAAGCGGTTCTACAAGGAAGAGGTAGGAGCTTCCAGTGCAGCTAGAGTGCAGTTTAAGGTTCCTAACCATGTATGCAGCTTAAAGAATCATTGTACGAGTCAAAGCAAGCTCTGGACAATGGTACAAGAGATTTGGTGCATTCATGAAGGAATGGGTTAAATTCAAGTTCAAGCATTTGTTGGACTTGATCGGTGTGCTCAGTACCTAAGTGTCCTAAGGGGCAAGTGGAGACTGTGAGACGTGTTTAGTGCATGAGGATCAACTTCAATGTTCACCAAGGTGGAGATTTGTTAGGCCGTATGGCTCAATTGAAATAATAAATCTAATAAACTGGGCCCCTACATTGCCGATGTTCTACTGTGATTAGAAGTAGGTCTATTATCATAGGTCTACTGTGATTAGGAGTAGTGTTTGGGTGTAACAAGGTTTTGGGGCTGATATTATAAATAGAGACTAAGGGTCTCTATGATGTACACATCTTCTGATTGCATAGTGAATTCTTCCGTCTTCCCCGTGGAAGTAGGCCAAAAGCTGAATCATGTAAATCTCTAAATTCTCTTGTGTGTGATTGATCTCTTCTCGTAAGCCCAAGATCACAACATCAGGCTCGGGTGATGGACCCGGCTTCTCGCCTTCCTCCGACCCGGGTTCGTTGGGGTGTGGCGGGGCGAAAAAGCAGGCATCAACATTTTTTATACGGATATGCCAGATTTTCTATTCTACTTGGAATTTAGAAATGGTGATCCGGAGATCCACCTTCACAAGTAGAAAGAAAATCAGACTTTTTCTAACTTTCCATTGCACATATATTTTCAAGAAAAGAGACAGATTTTTAATGTCGTGAAAGGCGATTTTCTTTTGTTTGCCATGAAAGGCGGTTTTGTGCAGTATAAGGCGATTTTGCCTTGAAACGCGATTTACAAATCTCATCAATGAAGAAAGACAAGAGTTGTGATTTTTTTGTCTCTTTAAAAAATACAAAATACAATAAAGGAAGTAAGAAAAGGGATCTAACTTCTCAGGAGATTGTGGGGACCCGTTCAGATCGACAGTCGCGAGTCATGTATGGACTCCGCCATCGTCCCTCGGGTGAGAACACTTGATGCTTTGATTCATTTGGCTTGGCTTGGACCTCAAATTTTTAGAGGATAAAGACCAAGGGAAGGTCCTATATCCAATAAAAAGCCGGGTAGACGGGCTGAAAAACCACATCTAGGCCATGTCGAATAGAAGGAGAGGGGACCTTTGGGGGTGCCCCCCAAGGGACTTCAATCACCTTGTCGTGTTTCTTGCAGTAGAACTTCTTGAAAGTAGCGGAGCTTCTTTGAGTAGAGATTTCTTCGGGAATTTTCTTGCATTTTTCTGGACGATTTCGGATGATTTTTTCGTACCCTTTCTCCTTGGAATGACCGTCTTTTATAGGCTTTTGGTGGCCATTAGATGAGTTTATGGGCATTGATTACATTAATGCTCCATGATGGGAGGAGTTACAAGTGTTTAATTCTTGATTTTCTAACTCCTTTTTCTTAGCTTTTGGTTGGCCAATGGAGAATGATGAATATTTAATCGCTTTTAATCTCCATGATGAGGGGAGTTACATGGTTTAATGCCATGATTACTTAGATTTGTAACTCATTTTTCCTTGCTTCTGATTGGGCCGTCCAAAATAATGAGTTAATGACTGCATTAACTTATCATAAACGGGTCAATTAAGTGGTCGCCAAGTCGATTGAAGAGTCGCGGCCGCGCCGAGTCTTTTGGAATTCTTCTTACAATGGTCGCCGATGGATCCACATGTTGTTTGATGTTGGATGGCGATGCAATTTTAGACATTGGTTGACACCAATGAGCCGGCAACATCTGTCAAGTCGATTTCTCAATCGATCGGGCAGAAAGTGTGCTTTCTTGGTCGGCCGGTTGGTGATTCCGAAGCGTCGGATGATGATTTCATGATTTCAACGGAAGATCCGTGATGTTGACAAAGATTGACGGACATCATGCTCAAAAAATCAGATTTTGGAAAAATCACAGGGGCCAATCAACTCGAAATGGGAAAAGGGATGGAAAAAGTGCCCTTTCGGCGGAAATCCGACAACCCGTGGTCACCAACGGGGTTTTTCCCCTTTCGATCGCCGTTTCTCAGCTGTTTTTGGGGCTTTTTTGGTCATTCTTTCTCCTGTATTTTTCTTGACATTTTTCCTGACTTATTGACTTGATTCTCCTGAAGAAAACTGTAGACACCTCATTTGGCCCCTATGATAGCCTTAAATACCGATCATATATAGCGGTGCCCCCATTTCACCCACAATTGAATGATTAATGACATAATTCGGATTAATTAACGACGATGAAGATGCTTGTTGATAATTTTAGACTTAGTTCGACGATTTCTAGAAATTCGTGAAAGAGAAGCCGAGTCGCGTCAAGATCTTGAGCCCAACCCACCACTTACACAAGTAGTGAACCAAGACACTATTCAAACCTTTTCTAGACCACTTAAGACGTGCTTTGGCCAATCCCTACAAAGACTATGATTAGTTTGCCCAAATGTCACCCGATCAGCCTAAGTTAGGAAACCGAATCCATTGATCTAGATATCCCTCACTTTTCTTGACCCCTAATCATCAGGCCATTTGAACCATTAGATTCCTCACTTCAAAAGCTTTCTGACGATATGTAGAACGTCCAAATCCGATAAGCGAGTCAAAAGTTATGAGTCTTCGAAGTTTGCCTTAGAAAAAAATGACGAAACTCCATCTGGGCACCACCCATGTGGCGCTCATCCTACTAAAATCCATCTACGCGCCCAGCATCAGCCCAGGGCCACCTAGGCACCCCATGGTGGGCGCCCAACCTCCAAATTCCACTAGTTAGTCTAAAAGTAGCCCGGGACCACTCAATGTAGGGACTGAACTCCGAAAATGAATCGACTCCACCTAGACACCACCCATGTGGCGCCTACCCTACTAAGTTCTACATAGGCACCAACCCTGTGGCGCCCACACTTCCTAGAATCATCTAGGCACCCCATGGTGGGTGCCCACCTTAAAATTTACTTGTTTGGTTTGAGATTAGACCGGGACCACTCATACATAAGGACCAAGCATCGAAGACGAACCGAACCACCTAGGCACCACCCATGTGGCGCCCAGCCTTGAAGTTCACCTAGGCACCACCCATGTGGCGCCCAGCCTATTAATGATAGTGTAGGTCCCCTAGCTGAAGAGCTAGCCGTTCAATCTCGACTACAAATGGGACCAAAGTCCAAAAAGCGAAACACAAATCATCTGGGCACCACCCTATGGGTGCCCACTCTCCAGGACCACCTGGGCACCACCCTGTGGGCGCCCAGACTGCTCAGACCATGTGGGCGCCACCCCATGGGCGCCCATCCTCCCTCAAACCCTAATTCACTCTAAAATAGCTTAAGCCGCCTAGGGATGCGTGAGACCTTCTAGAGACACGAAATAATGAAGCCTTAGCCCTTCTAAACTCGTCCCAAACCTATATAATCCCTCTTAACTTCATTTACAGAGGAGGCTACCCAAAAACCCTAAGAAAAGAAACAAAAAAGAGAGAATAGAAAAGGAAGAAGAAAGGTAGCCACCATTAGAGAAGAACTTCAGATCTAGAGAAGAAGAAGGAGAAAGAGAGGAGGAGACTTCCATATCTTCAACTGGAGCCATGGGTCTTTGCGAAAGCTTCAATTTAGGAACTTGAGAAACATTTCATTGTACCGGTATTCCTAGATCTCCCTTCTTTTACTACACTCCATTACCATTCATGCTTAGAAACATGCTTAGGGCCATTTGAGCATCATAGATCTACATTAACTTGAGATAAAAATGGTATTAATGCATTATCATGTTAGTAACATGCTTAGGTTCATTTAAATATAGTAGATTTGCTTTGATTTCGTAGTTCTAATTGCATAGCTAGGTCAAATCTCGCATTAGAATCATCATCATCATCATTTGTATCGAAGAGATTGCGAACAGCCTTTGGCAGAAAGGCTGGGCGCCACCCACTGGGCGCCTGCCCTCTCCAGAACCACCTAGGCGCCACCCCCTAGGCGCCTACCCTTCTGAGACAGGGTCCGGGTTCTAGATCTCCGCCCGTTGCATCGTTTGCTCGTAGGTTTGTTAGTTGCATCGCTAGTAGTTCGAATTAATACATTTGCATCAGTCACCGAATATCGGAAGTTGTCTTAAAAATACTGAGATTCTTGTGCATTCGTTGTGTTCCGTTGAAAACCCTAACTGAGCAGGGTAGGCACCATAGGTGTGGCACCCAAGTGGATTCCTCCACTTTTGTGCACAACTTCCGATCTTCCGCATTTAGTTCATCTAGAAACTGCATGATAATGATATGTTTGGTTGTTTGACATGTTCTGAACTTTGAATTACCATTTTTGTCACACTTCACATCATATCATTTGAACCACACATCCATAGAAAATCCCAAAAAAAAAAATCATAAAACATAAAACCCCTTCTTCTCCTTCCTTACTCTGTAGTAAATTAAAGGAGAAACCAAAAACAAATTAAAAGATATCCAAAAAAACCCAAAAAAAATAGTTAGATAGTCTAAGTTATCGAATTTAGTGCCTAAGTAGGATAAATCCTAAGATTAATTAAAACAACATAATTAGTTAACTTAAGAAACATCGAATCATTAAGAGCCCTAAAACATTAAGACCCTAATTAATTCGGATTTAAAAGTAACTAAAAACTTTAAAAACACAAAAAAACCAAAACCCCAAAAAAATAGCCACCTGGGCGCCACCCCCTTGGCGCCCATCCTTCCTCAGCCACCTGGGCCCCACCCTCTGGACACCCAGCCTATTCATTCCCTAAGATACCCCGGTAAAAGCTTAAGTTAATTAGTTAAGACCTTAAACCAATCCGAATCAACACAATAAAACATTTTAAACCTAGAATAAGTAAACCTTAATTAACTTAACCTCTAATTAACTCGAAAACTCAAAACCCACAAAACTCCAAAACAGTCCACCTGGGCGCCACCCCCTGGGTGCCCAGCCTGCACAGCCACCTGGGCACCCCCCCCCCCCCCCCTGGGCGCCCATCCTGTCAAATCCACCTGGGCACCACCCTCTGGGCGCCCGGCCTCCCCAGTCACTAAAGCCTAATTAATCGAAGCGGAATTTAATCTTAATCAATGCAACAAAACACTTTTAATTTAAAATACATCAAACCATAAACGCTCAACCGCAAATCAACCTAAAAAATACGGAACCGACCCGAACCACAGAATAGTTCACCTGGGCGCCACATCCTTGGCGCCCATCTGTCAAATCCACCTGGGCACCACACTCTGGGTGCCTAGCTTTCCCGTTTTCAGAAAAATTCAGTTCACAACTTAGCCTAATTAATTGACGTTTAAACAAATCCCAATTGACTACGAATAGCATCCCACATCCAAACACACAAAGTCCTTTAATCAATTTAAACGTAAATTGACCTAAGAATCACCAAACCGACCAAGCCTCAACACTGTCACCTGGGCGCCACCCCTTGGGCGCCCATCTTCCGAGTCCACCTGGGTGCCACACCCTGGGCGACCAGCCTATCCGTTTTCATAAAAAAAAACCCCAACCAACAACTTAACACCATTAATTAACTTTCAAACCAATCCCAATCAACATATTAAAACACTTTTAACTTAAAACGCTTGAAACTTTAATCGATTCGGACTAGGCACTCAAAGCCCTTACGAACCAACAAACAACCACCTAGGCACCACCCCTGTGGCGCCTATCCTACACTCTAACCTTGGTTCACAACTTCAATTTAAAACGAATAGCTAAACATCTTATAACTTAAATTAATTAAAACCAGAACATAAAACAACCCCCGGACCCAAAGACCAATATCAAATCCCATCCGGAATACCTGAAAATCTCAAGCCATCCACCTAAGCGCCACCCCCTTGGCGCCCATCCTCTCATTTGCACTAAAACGCGAACTCTTGGTTTCGTCTCAAAATCCGGATCCGAATCCCTTTGACATTTGAACACCGGAGAATTAAAACAATTTGAAATATTAAAACTCACCAAGCAAGGACCCATTGGATTCCGAAAACAGCATCGATACCATTGTCACTAGCCAAACCACCCAGAAACAGCCACTTAGGCGCCACTGTTTGGGCGCCCAAGTCACTAGAGTAACCTAGGCGCCACCCCCCTGGCGCCCAAGTCCTCTGTCAACCCCATTTCGCTGATTTCGACATCGTTTCACGTTTTAAACCATAAATTCCAGAACCGTAAACCACTTAAACAAAACCCTAAAATACATTTAATCCACTTCTTAATCAATCTTCAACTCAAGACAAACCGAACCGATTAAAAATCACAATTAATAAGCTGCTTAGGCGCTGAACCATCAAACTCAGCCTATTCATACCCTAGGATTAGATCAGAAGTTCCCCATTAGATAGATTAAAGCGGTAGGCTTCGTCCCGTCACTTTTCCTATTCCGTTAGGGGACTGGGAGAACTGATGTGGGCGGTCTAGGACCTTAGGTTAGGATTAATCCGATGATCAGTAGTAAAGCACTACCGATGATCAGTAGTAAAGCACTAATCACATAGATCCAAGTAAAATCCCTAGTTAGGCCCTTCTAGCCCCAATATCAAAAAGCCATAAAAACTATAAAACCAACAAAATAAACTCAAAAAGATTTTTCCTTTATTTCTTCCTCCACCTCAGGTGCCAGATATTTAATCGAACTAAATGATAAAAGGGAATAAAGAACTGATTTCTAAAATTGAATAAATGAGAATAACGAGATGAGATGAGTGATTTCGCACACACTTTTAATCAATCACGGTCCATCGGCCACCCTAAAACAAACACTGGCCCATCGGCCATTTTCAATCAATCCTGGCCCATCGGCCATCTTCAATTAATTACGGCCCATCGGCCTTTTACTTTTATCACTCGTGTATCGCACACGAAAAACACCGAAATCATAAATCAAAGTCCCATTTGCATCATCATTTTGGTTTGAAAAATCAACCTTTAAACCCTATTTTGCCAAGGGATCAGAAGGGGGTACCCGGGAACGGGGCCGATCCTCTTCTTAAATATTTGGCACCTCTCCCCTCTTTTATCTTATTTTCTTTATTTTAGTCATTTTATTCTACTTGGATATGTTTTGATTATGCTATGTGAGGATTAACCTTTATTCGGACTTTAACTCATGACCCTTAATTGACCCAAAATTAAAAAGACCCAAAAAGACCCAAATTAATGTGACAGGACAACCGTCGTGTGTTGCCGGCAGCACATTAGACGAGAGGAAAAACCCACCTTATTATTTTTCTCCCCACATTTCTTCGATTTTCGTCGAGGAACGGTGTTACGGCCGAATCTGTAGCTGGTGATCGCGATCCTTCGATTTTGAGGGTAGTCGGAATCCTCGTTTTCGATGTAAAATTTAAATAACATATATAGATGAATGGAGATTTCCCCAAACCATGCCTCTCTTGGAGAGGAAAAGGGGGGGGGTCGAAATTTACATTCGACAAAAACCTGATGAGAAGCCAAGAAAATCAGAACACAAAGTTTCCTATTTTTTGGAAAAGCCGAAGGCTTTGTAGCCGATTTTCCGTCAAGAGTCAAAACTAGGTCAAATGATATCGAAATGACCTGAAATTTGAGGTGAAGCTTCCTGAGCAATAGATAGGACCAACCATGGCTTTTGTTTGAGTTTTGAAGCCGTTTGGGGTCCCATCGATGCTAGACTTGATTTCACTGCGAGGAAGATGTCGAGCCTTGATATACGGTCAACTGATATCCGATTGACCTGAAATTTGACAGGGAGCCTATTAGAGTCATTTTGAGATGATCCATTAGCTCCGATTTGGATGCCATGGTCCCGGGGAGCTCCGCCGTCAGTAGGCTTTGTTTCCGAGCATCAAAGCCAGGTCAAACGTTGTCGGAATGACCTGAAATTTGACGTGCAGGCCTTTGGAAGCATGTAGAAGCTACCCATGTTCTTTGTTTGAAGAGTGATGGCCTCGGTGGTTCTCACCTCCAAGAGGCTTGATTTTGCTGCTCAAGAGTTTATAGAGGGTCAAACGGTGTCAGTTTGACTTGAAATTTGACGTGGAGCCTTTTGGAGGTATTTTGAGACCATCTATAGGCTCTGATTGAAGATTTGATATCTTCGACACTGTCACCGCCTGGAGCTCCTACTCAGCCGTTGGAGGATTGAAGTTAGGCCAAACGGTGTTGAAATGGCCCGAAACTTCATGTGTACCCTTCTTTTGGCTATTTTGAAGGATCTTGCAGTTTTTGTTTGATTCTGACAAGATCTTATGCTTAAAGCGGCTCTGCCTGTTTTTTGTAGGATGCAGCTCCATGTAGCTTTTGATGTTGAAGAGGCAAAGTGACATTTTTGGTGTCAACAAATGCCCCCTTGATAAGTCCTTAAAAATGCAATATTTTCTTATCATTTTAGAATAATTAAGGACTTAATCATCAAATCATGGACCATTTTAGTAAAAAATTATGAATTTATGTTTTTGAGCATCAAAGTCTGAATTTGAGTCAAAATTCTTCCAAAAATTGCATTTTCACATAAAATCATGAATTTCTCTATTTTTGGCATTGAAAGTAAAAAATTTCTCATAACTTTTTAATCACACATGAAATGATGAATTTTCTTTGCACCTTTAATTTAATTGAAGAAAACTTGATAAAATGGTGACATTTTATGCATTTATTTGGTGTGAATTGGGCCCTCATCTTGCATAATTCCTTACCTATATGATTAGATTATTCTTTGATCTTTGCTTTTATTTTTGTAGGGAATTTCAGAAATCGGGCCCACGGAAGAGAATTGATGAATCAAATACACCATGGACCCACCTTCCTTTGGCATGGATTCCAAGGTAGGGGCGGCCATGGTAGGGTCCGCTCTCATATGCAAGAAAAAAAAATCAGATTTAATCTCTTGAAGATAAGTTCCAAATTTGTGGGCCATGAGATGATGAGGTGTCATATCTACTCTCCAACAAATATTGCTTACATGTCAAAATGGATGGCTAAGATTCAATTCAAGCCAAACAAAGAAGAAAAAAAATTGCAAAAGAAAGTCAAGCCAAGGTAGGGACGTCCAAGCATGGGATAGTTCAAGATTGCATTTTTCCAAGTATAGCCCACTCCTATGTCATGTTTGGGATGAAATTAAATTCAGATTTGAAGAGATGTTTAAGTTGGGCCATGCTAAGAGGTTTTTCTAGCCATGAAGAGTTCAAAAGATTGGAAATCTTGCTAAGCAATCCAAGTTGGAAAAAAATTGAAAGAGTGCAAGATTGTAGCTAAATTTATCTCCTAAAAGATAGGCCTCAAGATTGAAGTTTGCAAACCAAGAATTCTCCCCAAGAAGTGTTGCACGTCCAACACCACTCCAAGGAGATAAAAAACGTCCAAGAAAGGGGCTGCCCATATTGTTTCAAGATTTGAACTAAATCTGAAGTGGGCCCAAGAGAGGAAGTTGTGTAAGACATAAAGAATCCTATTTTTAGTAGGATTATGTGCCAAGAAATCCAAGGAGATAACAAGATGGAAAACCCCTAAAATCTCTCAAAAACCCTCCTAATCCTAATCCAACTTGGACCCCATACTACTAATCCTCATCCAACCAAAACCTTGCAACCCAAGCTATCAAAAAGATATAAAAAGAGCCAAAAAGAGGGCTGGAGGTGAATACCATCTCCCCCTCACACCTTGGACGACCAGCAACTTCTAATTCCCCCTTTTTCCATTAATTTTTCTTCATCTCTCCTCCTTCCATCAATATTTCATCCAAGGCCTTCCCTAAGGCACACTACCACTTGGATTTCTACGCCGTCACGCTGCCGCTGTTGCTATCGTCACTCCACCATCGGATCATCCTTGAAATCATCTTCCCTTGCTTGGATTTCAGATCGCGAAACGAGAGCCGGTTGGATCGCCGTTCAAGACCGCGAGTCCCTCTCCTCCGTTTAGTGTTTCTTGTGTCTATGGTAAGGTTGGATGCACTTTATTTTTATTAAAAGAATTTTGTAATGGTTATTTGCTTGTAATGGATCTTTCATTAATAAATCAAGTTTATGGGGTCTTGGTCTTCACCAATGAGTCAACATTGAATTTTTGTGCGTAGTGACAGTGCGCACTTGGTGCGGTGGTCTTGATTTTTCTTGATGACATTAAGCAAAGTAATTATTGCAAAGTTTTAGAATTAAAATCTAATTTCTTTATTCTCTGATTTTATTTTATTTTATTTTATTTTTTTTATTTTTTTATGCACCTTAACAATTATTGCAATTGGTTGGGCTAATAAATCTTATGGTGATGCAGTGGTTAGATTAGGTTTCTAGATTAGGATTTTAATTTTCTTTGGTTGTAATTAATATTTCAGATTTGTAATTAATTCTTAATTCAATTAGATAATTTGATTTGTATAGTTTTTTTTAGGCTAGTACTAGTTTTTTTTATTAGGACAGGTTTTGCGATAAATAAACTCTCCGTGGATCGATCCGGTTTCACCGGTTATTACTACAATCGCGGCCTTGCACTTGGGGCTACGATCAAGTTTTTGGCGCCGTTGCCGGGGAGTTTTCTTCGCTTAAGGTATTTTTTCCAACCTATCTTTTTAATTGCTTTGTGGGTGTGCCTTTACTATTCCGCAATCATTCTAGATCTAAGGGTAGCATGCATGGAATGTTTGGACCAGCCCTATTGCATTAAAAAGTGGATTTTTAATCTCTGATTTTTTATAAAATTGGAACTATTTCAGATCTGAAAAATTATTTTTTCTGATTTTTCAAAAATCACATCCAATTTCGGAAAATTGCCTACTTTACTTGTTCTAATTTGGACTAGTTTAGTTCATTTTTTTTTTGTTGCTAGTTAGGATTAATTAAGGTCTGTTAAAATCAGTTGTTTTTCATATTCTTAGGTTTTTAAAGTTTCCAAAAAAAATTCTGGAACTTTCCCTCACAAAGGCAAGTCGTAGATTGCACAAATTCGGCTTTTTGGCCAGCAAACTTGCAAAAATCTGAAAATTTCAGAACTTTCATTGGAAACTTAGTTTTATTAGTTGTTTTTAAATTTAAAAGGACTCTTAAAAACTTGCTGGAATTTTTTTCTAAGAAGGTTAGTTATTTCTTTGGGAAGCCGAACAAACTGCCTTTCTTAATTGGTTCGATGTCTAGGCAAGTCTTGTCCCAATAGATAAGGGAGACAAGTCTCTTGTTCTAGAAGGTGGTTTTTAAGCGGGACCCTTGCAACGCATCGTGACCCCACCACTGATCTGGGGACTTACTTGGTCGGGCCAGTTTCATAGATTTGAGTTTGGGAACTTTCCTTAGAGCTATCAAACTCTCTAAGATTAGGACTTTGCAAGAATTTGAGAATCTTCTTTTAAATCTAAGAACGGACCTTAGGTAGTTTTTCTTTCTAGGTTTCTTTATAAAAAACAAAAAAATAAATAAATAAATAAAAACTTTTCAAAATTCCAAAAAAGAAGGAAAGACCCCCATCTTCTTGGCAGAGGGACTCCTCAAATCGGTTAGTAAGGAAGGAATCACCTGTCAAGAGCTTGATTAAATTCTACGAATCTAGATCTCCTGGTTCTCTTAGGATTTCCAATATGACTGATGAACATAGTGATAACGAGGAGAACGGTAATGGGAATGGACCCAATAATAATGGGGAGGTGAATCAACCTCTTAGGAGTTTACGTGATTACCTTCACCCTACACGACAAGCCACACCGTCGTGCATGGTTATACCCGTAGGTGCGGGTCAATTTGATATCAAACCGGGAGTAATCCAACTTCTCCCCAAATTTCATGGACTTGAATCGGAAAGTGCATATTTGCACATTAAAGAGTTTGAAGAAGTGTGTGCAACACTACACTTCAATAATGTGAGGGAAGACCTTATCAAATTTCGTTTATTTCCATTTTCCCTCAAAGATAAGGCCAAGGCATGGCTTCACTCCTTACAACCCAATTCGATTGCTCTATGGTCCGACATGGTCCGGGAATTTTTAAAGAAATTTTTCCCATTACATAAGACCAACACCTTACGGAGGAATATTATGAATTTTAAACAAAAAGACAAGGAGTCTTATTATAGGTGTTGGGAACGCTTTAATGAACTACTCCTTGCATGTCCCCACCACGGATTTGAATTGCACAATACAATTGGTCACTTTTATGATGGACTTAGTCCAGAAACACGTCAATTCGTGGAGATGATGTGCAATGGGGAGTTCATGGCGAAAAACCCAAATCAAGCATGGACCTACCTTCAGTTTTTGGCAGATAGTGCACAAAATTGGGACACATCTGAAGGTATAGACCCCGTAAAGCAATCGAGTCAGGCCAAAGGAGGGGGGTTATATGTATTAAAAGAAAGCGATGATCTTCAAGCAAAAATTGCCTATCTTACAAGAGAAGTTGAGTCCTTGAAATTTGTGAAGAATAAGGAACCTGCTATAGTTTGTGGCATCTGCGCTAGTGATAAACACATTTCTTCAGAGTGCCCAACACTCCCTGCTTTTCAAGAAGTGTTTCACGAGCAAGCAAATGCCACTAACACATACAACCGGCAGTTTAACAATTCTTTGGGTAACACATACAACCCTAATTGGAGGAATCACCCCAACTTTAGTTGGAGGAATGGCCCAAATGCTACTCAGCCCAATTTCAACCAAATGTCAAATCAATTTGGGGGTACTCCTAGTACATATGCTCAAAACACACAGCAAATGGTACCCCCTACAACACAAACGACACCTTGGGATGAACTTGTGGCTAAGTTTATGGTGAATCAAGAGTCCATCAATAAAAAACATGATCAGAACTTTGAGAATTTACAGAACACCATGCAGAACCTCTGCAAATTGATTGAATCACAAAATAAGGGTGCTTTTCCAGCCCAACCACAACCCAATCCAAAAGGGCAATTTGAGGTTCATCAAGGTGGTCCGTCAAATTCAAAGGAGCAGGTTCAAGCTGTTACTATTCTACGTAGTGGTAAAGAGATTGAAAAGCCAAATCTGGAAAAAGATAAACAGCCTGCATCCTCAGATCAGGAAGGGAAAGAAAATGAAGTCCCTTCTATCAAGGAAAAAAGCCCAGTTCCTCCTGGATTCAAGCCCTTACCGCCTTTTCCCAACCGATTAGCTCCTGCCAAGCCATCTATACAGAACCAGGAAATCTTTGATGTACTTAAAGAGGTTAAAATTAACATCCCTTTGTTAGACGCAATCAAACAAGTCCCATCTTATCCAAAGTTTCTTAAGGACTTGTGCACGTTGAAGCGTAAGATACATGTACAAAAGAAAGCGTTCCTCACTGAGCAAGCTAGTGCAATTTTAAAGCATGACGCTCCCCCTAAATTCAAAGATCCAGGATGCCCCACGATTTCGTGCATTATTGGAAATTGTCAAATTGAACAAGCGCTGCTTGATCTTGGGGCGAGTGTCAACTTACTACCCTACTCGATCTATGTAAAATTGGGGTTAGGCGAACTCAAACCCACCCAGGTTACTCTGCAGCTCGCAGACCGATCAGTCAAAAGACCGAGAGGGATAGTAGAGGATGTGCTTGTGCAAGTTGACAAATTCTACTTTCCAGTAGACTTCATTGTACTAGACACTCATCCTGTGGCAGATCCTCATGCTCAGATTCCGGTAATTTTGGGGAGACCATTCTTAGCCACATCCAATGCATTGATCAATTGCCGGAATGGAAAAATGACGCTATCTTTTGGTAACATGACATTAGAGCTAAATGTTTTTGACCTTTGCAAACAACCACGGGATGATAACATTGACCTTGAAGAAGTAGATTTGATCAGTGTTCTTACAGCAGAAACTTTTGAAAAATCAATCTCCGATTCCATTGAGTCAATTGAGGGCCTGACCCTCTGTGAAGAAACACTTGATAGCACTGTTGAAATGGTCAACACTATAGGCAAACCCTCTTTTAAAGAGCTATTACCAACTGGTACTCTGTCTCTTCCATCTCAGGTGAGGCCGCCCAAACCTGAGTTGAAACCCTTGCCCTCTCACCCGAAATATGCATACCTTGGAGAAAATGAAACATTTCCTGTAGTAATTTCTGCACACCTTGACAAGGACCAAGAAGTCCAACTCTTAGAAGTGCTCAAACTGCACAAAGGTGCAATTGCTTGGACCGTGGCTGACATTAAGGGAATTAATCCCCTCGTGTGTACACATCATATCTATTTGGAGGAGAATGCAAAACCCTCCCGTCAGATGCAACGCCGGTTAAACCCCACCATGCAGGAAGTGGTTAGGGTAGAAGTTTTGAAACTTCTAGATGTGGGTATCATTTATCCAATTTCGGATAGCCAATGGGTCAGCCCTACCCAAGTTGTACCTAAAAAGGCCGGCGTAACTGTAGTCCGTAATGCTAATGATGAGCTCATCCCAACCCGCGTACCCACAGGTTGGCGAGTTTGTATCGACTACAGAAAGTTAAATGCTGTCACACGAAAGGATCATTTCCCCCTACCCTTCTTGGACCAAATTTTAGAACGGGTAGCTAGCCACGAGTATTATTGTTTCTTGGATGGATATTCTGGATACAATCAAATAGAGATCGCCCCGGAAGACCAAGAGAAAACAACTTTCACATGCCCCTTTGGCACCTTTGCTTACCGACGGATGCCCTTTGGGCTGTGTAATGCTCCTGCAACCTTTCAAAGGTGCATGCTGAGTATTTTTAGTGATATGGTGGAACGTTTTCTCGAAGTCTTCATGGACGATTTCTCCGTTTTTGGAGATTCTTTCCAAGATTGTTTGAGCAACTTAACTAAGGTGCTCTCTAGGTGTGAAGAAAAGAACTTAGTACTAAATTGGGAAAAATGTCATTTTATGGTACGACAAGGGATTGTCCTTGGCCACATCGTATCATCTAAAGGATTGGAAGTGGACAAAGCCAAAATAGATCTAATTTCCAATTTGCCCGCCCCAAAAACCGTAAGAGATGTAAGATCTTTCTTAGGGCATGCTGGATTCTACAGAAGGTTCATAAAAGATTTTAGTGTCATTTCTAGACCATTATGCAACCTTCTGCTAAAGGAAGCAGAATTTGAGTGGACGGAGGCATGTCAAGTGGCTTTTACCAAGCTTAAGGACATGTTGACGACTGCTCCAATTATGCAACCTCCAGATTGGAGCCTACCCTTTGAAATCATGTGCGATGCTAGCGATTATGCAGTTGGGGCAGTTCTTGGGCAACGTAGGGACAAAAATGCCATATGTAATTTACTATGCTAGCAGGACTTTAAATAGTGCACAGATTAATTATTCTACAACAGAGAAAGAACTATTGGCTGTGGTCTATGCACTGGATAAATTCCGTTCCTACTTAATTGGATCCAAAATTGTGATCTTTACTGACCATTCTGCGCTGAAGTACTTGCTTTCTAAGAAAGATGCCAAGCCCAGACTGATCAGATGGATCCTTCTACTCCAAGAGTTCAATATCGAAATCAAGGATAAGAAAGGAGTAGAAAATGTGGTGGCTGATCATCTTTCTAGGATTGTCCTTTCCAACGCTTTAGAACCCTTGCCAATCTAGGACACTTTCCCTGATGAGCACTTGTTTGCCACATTTTCCCATTCTCCATGGTATGCTGACATTGCTAATTATCTAGCTTCGGGTGAAATTCCAAAAGAATGGACCCAACAAGATAAAAACAAGTTTTTCACTGAGGTGAAACAGTTTTTCTGGGATGACCCATACCTTTTCAAATGCTGCCCAGACCAAATCATTAGGAGATGCATTCCAGACCATGAAATGAACAGTGTTATATCATTTTGCCATTCTCAAGCTTGTGGTGGCCATTTTTCTGCTAAAAAGACCGCTCACAAAATTTTGCAATCTGGATTTTACTGGCCCACTATATTTAAAGATGCATATGATTTCTGTAAAGAATGTGAGCGGTGCCAAAAATTGGGTTCAATTTCCAAAAGGAACATGATGCCTTTAAACCCAATTTTGGTCGTCGAGTTATTCGATGTATGGGGTATAGACTTTATGGGACCATTTCCCCCGAGCTTTGGTTTTCATTATATCCTCGTTGCAGTTGATTATGTTTCCAAATGGATTGAAGCAATCCCATGTAGGAACAATGATGCTAAAACGGTAAAAAAGTTTATCTTGGACAGTATCTTTTCCCGTTTTGGAACTCCGCGTGCCATCATTAGTGATGGGGGCACTCACTTTTGTAAACGCATTATTGAGAGTTTGTTTCAAAATTACGGTGTTACACATAAAGTGGCTACCCCCTATCATCCTCAAACAAGTGGGCAGGTAAAGGTCTCAAATAGGGAAATTAAAAGAATTTTGGAGACCACGGTAAAACCGAATCGTAAGGATTGGTCCATGCGGTTAAATGATGCATTGTGGGCCTATCGCACTGCGTATAAGACCCCAATTGGGATGTCTCCATACCGGCTTATATATGGGAAAGCTTGCCACCTTCCAGTGGAGCTAGAACATAAAGCTTATTGGGCCATAAAACAACTGAACTTTGACTTAGACAAGGCTGGGGAGAAAAGAGCCCTTGATCTAAATGAATTAGAAGAATTGAGAAACGAGGCTTATATGAACTCAAGAATTTACAAGGACAGGACTAAGGCCTTTCATGATAAACGGATATTAAGAAAATCATTCCATCCGTCTCAAAAAGTCCTCTTGTACAATTCTCGACTTCATTTTTTCCCTGGAAAGTTAAGATCTCGTTGGACAGGCCCCTACATTGTTCAAGAAGTATTTCCATATGGGGCAGTGACCCTCATTGATCCATCGAATGGTACCTCTTTTAAAGTCAATGGACAACGTTTAAAACCATTCTTGGAGACTATTCCTCCAGAGGAAAATGTAATTCCTCTTATCGATCCTAACTATCAGGATTGACGGGCACTGGATCTGACAATGGCCCATACCTTTGTATATTATGCATATATTTTCTATTTTCTTTGTGTGTTCTTTGTCTTACATTGGACAGGTTTCTACACAAAATCTTCATTACTCCAGGTGCTTTCTACCCTTTTTCCTCCTTTTACATTTTCACCTCATGTTACATTTCATTTCGCATTTCATGTATGACATCGAGGACGTTGTCTAGTTTAGGTTGGGGGGTGGGAACAAGCACACTTGTCCAATTTTAGATTTCGTTTCCAATTTTAGATTTCGTTTCTAAGTAGCCGTTTCAAAAAAAAAAAAAAAAAAAAAAAAAAGAAAAAAAAAAAAGGGGGTTTCAAAAGAACTTGATGATTTGAAGATGCTTAGAAATCTGGAATTTCAGAATCTTTTGGAAGGAAGTAAAATGAAGGTTCATTATTTTCTAAAAAATAAAATGAATACCGAACTTTGTTTTTCACAGTACCACGTGTACATCATTTCAAAAGTTTTAGACAAAAAGATTTAAGTGTCATTTTCAGAGTTCTTTCAAAAGAGAAAAAGAGACGTCTTTCTGAAATTTGGCCATATGAGTTCTCCTGGTTCATCGACATGGTTAGGCCAACCAAAATCAGTGAATTAATTCGGGTGAATTGAAAAGGGCTGCCTATTGTTGGGGACCGTTTAAAAAAAAAAATGCCAAGGGATGCACAAATAAATGTTAAAAAAAAAAAAAAAAGTGTTTAGTTATAACTCTTGAAAAGAATAAAAAGTTATGTGACTAGTTTGGGTTCGTAGCCTTTTTAACCCGAGCCAGTAAGCCCGTAGGGGTATTTATATACCTAGTGCCCTAAAGACATCTGTTTTGGGAGTCATTGGCCTAATGCTCATTATATGGGTTAATTAGAAAGCTTAAGGGACCTAGGCATTGCACAGTCACATGTGTGTGTTAAAAAAAAAAAAAAAAAAAGCATCTCGCGGCCTTTAAAAAAACAGCAGTGCGAAAGCCATCATAGTAGCCTTGAGAGGAGACTTGTATTTTGCCCGAATCTAGGAAAGTTGGAAATTCCGAGGGAGAATTCTGTTTTCATGGCATTATCGTAGAACATTTAAAATTTTTGTTTTGATGTATACATTTGCACAAGGCACTCAAAGTTTTGGTATAATTTAAAAAAAAAAAACAAAAAAAAAACGTGAACCGGATTTTGAAAAGTCTGAAATCTTGATTATTCGAGGATTCGAGGCATCCGATTTGACTCAATCATCTTTTGAAAAACCTTCCATTGAATTTCTTTCACTTTTAGGTAAATGAATTTTGTGGGCACATTCACTGCAAACCCTCACGAGGCACAACTCGTCCACTAGGGGTAACCTAGGGGTTTAAGGGCTTGCTGCATACGCTAAATGCAGCCGAGAGTGCCAGCGAAAGTGGCGTTTTTCTTTTTGTCTTTGCATTTAGTTTAGATTAGATTAGGCCAGAAGACCTACCATAGTTTGCATATTTTGCTCGGGACTAGCAAAAAGTTGGTTGGGGGGTGTGATAAGTCCTTAAAAATGCAATATTTTCTTATCATTTTAGAATAATTAAGGACTTAATCATCAAATCATGGACCATTTTGGTAAAAAATTATGAATTTATGTTTTTGAGCATCAAAGTCTGAATTTGAGTCAAAATTCTTCCAAAAATTGCATTTTCACATAAAATCATGAATTTCTCTATTTTTGGCATTGAAAGTAAAAAATTTCTCATAACTTTTTAATCACACATGAAATGATGAATTTTCTTTGCACCTTTAATTTAATTGAAGAAAACTTGATAAAATGGTGACATTTTATGCATTTATTTGGTGTGAATTGGGCCCGCATCTTGCATAATTCCTTACCTATATGATTAGATTATTCTTTGACCTTTGCTTTTATTTTTGTAGGGAATTTCAGAAATCGGGCCCACGGAAGAGAATTGATGAATCAAATACACCATGGACCCACCTTCCTTTGGCATGGATTCCAAGGTAGGGGCGGCCATGGTAGGGTCCGCTCTCATATGCAAGAAAAAAAAATCAGATTTAATCTCTTGAAGATAAGTTCCAAATTTGTGGGCCATGAGATGATGAGGTGTCATATCTACTCTCCAACAAATATTGCTTACATGTCAAAATGGATGGCTAAGATTCAATTCAAGCCAAACAAAGAAGAAAAAAAATTGCAAAAGAAAGTCAAGCCAAGGTAGGGACGTCCAAGCATGGGATAGTTCAAGATTGCATTTTTCCAAGTATGGCCCACTCCTATGTCATGTTTGGGATGAAATTAAATTCAGATTTGAAGAGATGTTTAAGGTGGGCCATGCTAAGAGGTTTTTCTAGCCATGAAGAGTTCAAAAGATTGGAAATCTTGCTAAGCAATCCAAGTTGGAAAAAAATTGAAAGAGTGCAAGATTGTAGCTAAATTTATCTCCTAAAAGATAGGCCTCAAGATTGAAGTTTGCAAACCAAGAATTCTCCCCAAGAAGTGCTGCACGTCCAACACCACTCCAAGGAGATAAAAAATGTCCAAGAAAGGGGCTGCCCATATTGTTTCAAGATTTGAACTAAATCTGAAGTGGGCCCAAGAGAGGAAGTTGTGTGAGACATAAAGAATCCTATTTTTAGTAGGATTATGTGCCAAGAAATCCAAGGAGATAACAAGATGGAAAACCCCTAAAATCTCTCAAAAACCCTCCTAATCCTAATCCAACTTGGACCCCATACTACTAATCCTCATCCAACCAAAACCTTGCAACCCAAGCTATCAAAAAGATATAAAAAGAGCCAAAAAGAGGGCTGGAGGTGAATACCATCTCCCCCTCACACCTTGGACGACCAGCAACTTCTAATTCCCCCTTTTTCCATTAATTTTTCTTCATCTCTCCTCCTTCCATCAATATTTCATCCAAGGCCTTCCCTAAGGCACACTACCACTTGGATTTCTACGCCGTCACGCCGCCGCTGTTGCTATCGTCACTCCACCATCGGATCATCCTTGAAATCATCTTCCCTTGCTTGGATTTCAGATCGCGAAACGAGAGCCGGTTGGATCGCCGTTCAAGACCGCGAGTCCCTCTCCTCCGTTTAGTGTTTCTTGTGTCTATGGTAAGGTTGGATGCACTTTATTTTTATTAAAAGAATTTTGTAATGGTTATTTGCTTGTAATGGATCTTTCATTAATAAATCAAGTTAATGGGGTCTTGGTCTTCACCAATGAGTCAACATTGAATTTTTGTGCGTAGTGACAATGCGCACTTGGTGCGGTGGTCTTGATTTTTCTTGATGACATTAAGCAAAGTAATTATTGCAAAGTTTTAGAATTAAAATCTAATTTCTTTATTCTCTGATTTTATTTTATTTTATTTTATTTTTTTTATTTTTTTATGCACCTTAACAATTATTGCAATTGGTTGGGCTAATAAATCTTATGGTGATGCAGTGGTTAGATTAGGTTTCTAGATTAGGATTTTAATTTTCTTTGGTTGTAATTAATATTTCAGATTTGTAATTAATTCTTAATTCAATTAGATAATTTGATTTGTATAGTTTTTTTTAGGCTAGTACTAGTTTTTTTTATTAGGACAGGTTTTGCGATAAATAAACTCTCCGTGGATCGATCCGGTTTCACCGGTTATTACTACAATCGCAGCCTTGCACTTGGGGCTACGATCACCCCTCGAGGTACAGTGATGAATTGCATAGCTTTTGCAGTCGATGTGCCTCGAAGAAAACTTTGAATGAGATCTTCTGACTTAACCAAGAGTCTCTGAGCATTTTTCTTTTGATAGAGTAGCCTTTTGAGTTTCCAAGGGGATTTTATGGCAGTGAGAGCGATCACGTACCATCTCAAGGCAAAATTTTGAAAATGACATTTGGATTGGGTTTTTGGGTTTTGAATTTTTCTTTTTGACCTTGTGAACCTAAAGGCTTTATGTGGCGCATTAGGAGGTCAAGAAGGATTTTTTGGTTTTTTTACCTTGTGACCTAACAAGCTGTATGTGGCAGGTTAAGGGGTCGAGTTTTGGATTTTGATTTTGGCCTTGTGACCTAACCAGTTGTATGTGGCAAGTTAGGGGACCAGGATTTGATTTTTAGTTTTGTCCTTGTGACCTAACAAGCTGTATGTGGCGAGTTAGGGGACCATGGTTTGGTCTTTGGTCACTCTTTGGGACAATTTTGGGTCCATTGGAGTGGTTTGGGTTTTTGTGGAATGTCAATTTCAAGGTTTTGGGTTAATTTGGTTGAGGTGGGCTGGTTTGGATTTTTGGAAACTCATGAGGCTTGGATTTTTCTTTGTTTGGTCCAATCGACTCAAAAGAGGCATGGAACCATTTTTGTATGCTCTTGGTAAGAGGGATTTTGACTAAAAGCCACTTTTAGTGCCTAGGTGGTCAAACCTTGCTCATATGGGCTAGCCCATAGGACCTTAAGCTTTAAAGATGGCTTAGATCTCATGTGGTGTCATTTTTGTGAAGAATATCTAAAAATATCTCTTTTGGGTAGAGAATATCTAAAAATATTCTTACTTGGAGAGAATCTCTCAAGTTTCCTTGATTTTGGGAGAGATTTTCTCAAAGCATCTTTATTTGGGAGAAAGTTTCTCACATTTCCTCTTTCTTTGGAGAGAATTTCTCAAAGGATCTCCTCCTTGGGAAGGAATATCTCAAGATCCCTTTCTTTTAGGAAGGTTGCTAATTTGTAGGACTTACCTTCTTACTTCTTTCCTTCTTTCCTCTTTTGGTTTGCTCTCTTCTATAAAAGCAAGGGGAGGTTGGATCTCTTGCTCTTATTGCTCTCTTTTTGCAAAAAAAGTCTTCAAGAGTGCTCCAAGATCAAGAATCCTTCTTCTTCAAGGATCTTCAAGTTCTTCTTCTTCCTCCATGGCTTTAAGTAAGTTTTCTTCCTCCTTAAGAAACTCCATGTAGAAGTACGAAAAAAAAAAAAAGTTTCTTTCTTTTCTTTTCTTTTCCTTTTCTCCTTTTTTTCTTGGCTATACGAACAGGTCCGTACGGATCTGGCCGTACTGCCATGTGGCAGTGGGCCACAGCCTGTGGGCCAGCTCAGAAAAAAAATTTTAAGAGGTTTTCTTCTTCTTTTTTTTTCTTTGCCCCCCTTTTTTATGGATTTCAAGATGCCCATGCATGACAACTTTCCTTCTACGCATTTTTTTTTGTAAATGGAATTGGAAGTATGATAATGCACACCTGGAAATCTTTTGCAAGTCTTGGGATTTGGAGCTCGCAGCAATGTTGAGCCCTTTCTTAGTCTTATAGGGATTTTTAGGAACTTTGCAAGTTTTGGAATCTGGAGCTCGCAGCAATGTTGAGCCCTTTTTCCAATTTTGCGGAGGTTTGAGAAGACTGGCCTGATCTCGCAGCAATGTTTGAGTCCGAGCCTTCTTTGAGAATCCTTTATTGATTATGAGCTCACAGCAATGTTGAGCTCATCTTCAAGCTTCCTACCTTTTCCGGGGTATTTCTTTTTTCTTCGGAATTGTCCCGGAACCATGTCAGAATTTCGCTAGGATTTTTTAGCAAAATTCTGTCATCTTGATTATTGATTTCTTCTTTTCTATCCTTTTGCAAGTAGTTCCTCCAGAACGAACAAGGGTAAAGGTCCTGTTACCGATGCACCTCGTCAATGTGCTAGATCTTCCAATGCGGCCGTACAGCAGGCCTGGTAGAAAGTCCAGTACGTGGAGAGGAACTTGGAAGAGTGTGACTCGCTCAACCGAGATGAGGTGAGGCAACGTTTGATCGCCCTCAAGGATGAGGAGTTTTATAGGTTTGTGATAAGCAACCGTCCTCGGGTCATGGATGATCAAAGTGTTGTGCCCAAGCCTACCTTTTTCTTTAGTGATGCAGCCCCTGACGACTTAACATACCAAAGGAGATGTTTTCAGTTCTCTTACACAGCTGATGGTGAGGAGAGAACTGTTTCTACCTGATCGACCTTCGATCGCACTGTCTCGATCATGAGCCTTTCTCCTACATGCTATAAGAGAGAAGATCCTCCAAGCTGGGTGAAGAGGACCAATGTGATCAAGACCGGGGTTTTTGTTGGCGATGCTTCCGGTTATGCAGAGAAGTCCCTTGTCTGCATGGACATGTTGATGCCGGCAAGCAGTTACCAAGGTTCAGATTATCCATCGGTCGATTTGAGACCGGTGGGCCTTGGCATTTTCAAGGGTGACGGCAGCAATTGGGTGAATCCTTTTCGACTTTGTGGCCGTTTCAGTGCCGACTCGAGCTGGGAGTCATGGACTGATCACATCCTGCAGGTTGGTGGAGCCATTCTGAAGGAAGTCGAGATCTTCGATGCTGTCCGCGCTTTTCTGCAAACCATGGTTTTCTCTGATGAAGCCTTCATGGCCATGTTGAAGTCATTCCTTCCACAAACCAATACCTTCGTCGTCATGAACGGTGAGATTGGTTTTTCTTTGAAGGAACTGAGTGCCATCACCTGGCTACCTATCCTCGGCAAACTCTATGAGGAGTTTATGCCTATTGACAGTGTCCTTGAGGAGCAGTCTGAGGAGTTCAGGCTATTGTACTCTCAGCTCGTCACCTTCTACGATTTTTTGAAGGAGAAGGAGGGCTCGAAAGGCAGGTGCAGCAGTTGGAAGAGTTTTAGCTTTTTGTCTCCTAACTTCTTTAGCGGTGAAGAGTCTTTTGAGGGTTTGACCCAGGGGGCCAGGGCTAAAACTCCGGTTTCGAAGAAGATCTCCATCATGCGAGAAAAATTGAAAGGATTCTTCGCAAGCA
Organism: Persea americana; assembly: GCA_029852735.1. Classification (NCBI taxonomy): domain Eukaryota; kingdom Viridiplantae; phylum Streptophyta; class Magnoliopsida; order Laurales; family Lauraceae; genus Persea; species Persea americana. The sequence continues at coordinate 8,433,474 of CM056813.1, read as the reverse complement.
TAGATGCCATTTATTTTGATATTGCACTACAGAGAGATCTCGCTATTTACCTCACTTATTGGCTAGGTGAGGCTATTTTTGCTGGAGGAGATGGGACGCACATCAGGCCGCATTGCATTTTTCCGGCTTGTCAGATGGCGTTTGGAGAGCGGCTTGCTTTGGTGCCTGCTCTTTACTCCTATTTGTGCACCGAACTGTAGGCTGCTGCTTTCCTGGTTCGGCTTGGGCTTCCCATGAATAGGGTGTTTTCAGCCCATATCTTCTATTCGTGGTATGTATACCACTATCCTGGTTTCCACCAATTGGGTGCTGCACAGGGTGATGACCCTTTCATGATTCAGTTGGCTAGAGGGACGGCCGTTTCCGAATCTCTTTTATCTGCCCGTTTGAGGATCCGACAATTCAGGGACGTTGAGATTGGGCAGTCTTCAGTGAAGCTTTCTCCGGATTTGCGGAAGAAGGCTTTTGATTTTGGTGTCTCCCGTGATTCGAGCAGGGCAGGGTTGGGGAGACACTATTCTTTGACCAATGCAGAGAAGGCATGGCTTTTTAACATACGTGTTGGTACGATGGTATACTTAGACATCTTTTCATTGACATCCAGCCGTATGTTTCTTCGCATTTTGCCTTGCAGTTGGGCTTCTCTCAGGGCGTTGTTGGAGCGCCTTCAAGTAAAGTGAAGCGCTTTGGAGGTTTACAGGACGGGAGGAATGCATGGGCTTTTTACAGTGCGGAGGACACTACCGCCATGATTTCCTATCCTGAGTTGCCCACCTTCCAGACTGTTGGCTTCACGAAGTGGTTCATGGAGAGCTTTTCAGTGTACCGGGGGCTTTCCAAGAAGGAGCTTGATGTAAAGCAGTCTCCTGGGAACGGTCTTGGCAGATCAGATGGCGTCCAATAAGAGGAAGTTTTGGCTTTCCTTTCGGGAGAGAAGCATAAGATAGGCTTTATCTGTGAACAGGACGTCATTAGAGCAGGAGCTATAGGAGGAGGAGGAGGCCGAGATCGATGCTTGGATGCAAGCAGAGCGAACAAAAGCTTCCCTGGAGTCTACTGAAAAGAACAGACCATCCAGTAAGAACTCTCGCGAGAGGCCTGATTTTGATGGCGGGGCGGGTACTTCAAGCAAACCGTCCCATAGAAGCAAGAGGAAAAGAGAACAGCGCCGAAATAAGAGACGGCACGAAGACTCTCCTGATCTGGAAGTCCCTCTCACCATTGCTGAGGAGCTGTCAGGGGATGCTGATGAACCTCCGGAAAAGAGGAACTGAGAGAAAGAGACCAGTGATAATGGTATGCTTTTCCCTTTTCTCTTTCCGTTTCTTTTCTTTTATGAGAGATTTTTTTTTGATCCTCTGTTTTCTTTCTTTTTAGCGGAAGATGATGATTTGATGGTGCCTGAGGTTCCGGCCAATGAGGCGGTGACGGATCCAATCGTGGCATCTGAGCAAGAACCAAGGGACTCTGGAGTGGTTCCAGAATCTTCGCATGGTATGATTTTCTTTGCTTTTTCACCTTTTTGCTTTTCTTTGCCATCACTTGCTGACATATTTTGTTTTCTTGTCAGCTGTCCTGCCAGAGGATTCCGACGATTTTGAACCATCCATGGATACAACTTTTGATGATGCTCCGAATGAGTTCATGGAGGCAGAGAGTCCTCTGCCGGTCGTCAAAGAAGGTATTTTATAGTAATAATCTTGACATTAATTTTTTGACAAGATCATATTCATACCTTTTCAACTTTCATTGGCAGGTTGTGAAGCAACGGGAGAAGTCCCTCCGTCTTTTTCGGGTCTAGAGCAGGGGGTGCCTACGGTTGATCTAGAAGTAGGGGCTTCTTCTAGTTTTGGCGCGGCAGAGATGAAACCTCACGATGAGATTCCTTCATTAGCATCTTCGATCGGATAGAGTTTGTATCCCTCCAATGAAGCATGACAGAGGCACCCGGCCAATGAAGCGGGGTGAGACTTCATCTGGACTGTCTCTTCAGTATGCGAAGAGAGTGCTGAAGAGTGTCCTGAGTTATTGGATCGAGACTCTCTCTTCTGGCCATTTGGAAGCTGGCTTCGGCATGATCTAGCATGTCCAGGACATTCTTGCTGACAGCGAAGAGGTCGGTCTGGACGTTGCAAGTGCCAAGGCTTTTGTTGACGAAGTCATTGCTTTGAGCAACAAGTGGACTGAGACCAAGGGCTTCCCACATGGTGACTTCTTCAATGAGATGTTTGTCAAGCCTTCCAGCAAAGTCAAAGCTGAAGTGGATGAGATTTCGCAGACTCGGAAGCAGTTCATTCGGGAGAGGAACGTCACCGAGTTGGCTATCAATGAGCTAACACAAGACCTACACCATCTTGATAGGGAGGTCACTGAGGCCAGGCAGCGTCTCAACCTTTTGGAGGAACAAGCCGCTACTAAATGGGCTGCCATTACGGAAGCTCCCGATAGAGAGGGGAATCTCATTCGCTAGGTTGAGGAAGCTGATAGCAACCTTCGGAGGAAGACTCATGAATATGAGCGATGGAAAATTCTCTGGGACGAGCTTCCTCATGTTGAAAATGGGTCACTGCGTTCTGCCGCATTTTATGGAAAAGTTTTGAAGAAGCGTGGCCTGGAAGCTTTAGAGGCTAAGGCCAAAGGTTTGCTTGAGGAGCTGAATCTTTGGTTGAAGACCATGTCAGACTGAGCTTCTGATTTGTAACAAACTTTTTTCTTCTTTTCTTCGGTACCTCCACGTATAAACATTTTTTGGCACCCTCTTTTTTGTATTCCCTTATTTCACTTAAATTCATTTTTGATGAAAAATAAGCAAAAATTGAATGGGAATGGTTTGTTTGAAAATTTGATCAAAAGGTTGTCATTTTGTGAAAATCTTTTGTCAAAGGGTTATTTTGGGCATGAAAGCCAGATTTTGTGGCAAAAAGCCTCGTTATTTGATGGCTTGAAAGCCGAATTTTGAATGGCATGAAAGCCGAATTTTGGTGGCATAAGAGCCAAAATTTTTGTGGCATGGAAGCCGTTTTTGTTTGTGGCATGGGAGCCGTTTTTGTTTGTGGCATGAGAAACAAAATTTTGTTGGTGACATGGAAGCCGGTTTTTGTTGACACCAAAAATGTCACTCTGCCTCATCAACATCAAAACCTATATGGAGCCGCATCCTACTACAAACAGGCAAAGCTGCTTCAAGCATCAGATCTTGACAAAACCAAACAAAAACTACAAGATCTTTCAAAGTAGCCAAAAGAAGGGTACACATGAAGTTTCGGGCCATTTCGATACCATTTGGTCTAACTTCAAACCTCCAACAGCTGAGCGGGAGCTCCCGACGACGACAGGGTCAATGATATGCATGGCATAATATAAATAACTACACTCTTATTTGAATTTGTTAGTTTTTTATTTCGTCTTAAATGTTCTACTTATAGCCTTTTTTCTTATTACGCAGGAATTGGAAGGAGCTGAGAATATTTGAGCTTAATTCGGAGAGGTTTAAAGCTAAAACCCCATTTGGAAAAAGTTATACACAAAAAGCATATAGGCTTGTTGGAGGAGAGTTGGAATTTCAAGTTAGAGGTCATGAGTTCAAGACTTGGCACAATCAGTTTTTATTTTTGTGAAGACCGAATTTGGTGGCCCACACCATATCTAATGCTTGATAATGGTTGCTAAAACTTAGCAATCAACTTTGCAAGAAATGGAAGGAATCTCATAGACATCAATAAGAAAGTTATTGTTTAGCAAGTGATCAAATCATGAAGGAAAGAAGATTTTCGGAATTGTAGCCATCCTGCGCAAGCTTTACTATTTTGACCATAACTTGTGACTAAAGACTTCGATTAAGGCAAAGTTAGATGCGTTGGAAAGAGGACTCAAAGGAGAGGAATATCATGTCTCACGAGGATCTCCCAATTCTGACGTTTTGGGGGTCAAAACAGGCTGTCAAGTGGAGGGATATGAGGGATGACGAATTTGAGTGATTTCTCTTTCTTTTTCTTCTTGTATTTTTCTTCTTTTTAAGGGGAGGCTCTCTTTTGCTCTAGAGTGAATTTTAGTTTTCTTCAATCTTTGTTAGAAATTGAAGGTGAAGATTGAGTGGTGTAATAGACAACTTGGAGGCTTTCAATAATGACGATTTGCTTCATTGTTATTGTTTGTTTTACAATGCTTGGCTAATCCGTGGATTAGGGTGGAGGAGGAAACCAAAACCGGTGAGTTCGTTCCTTATTATTCTTCTATGTCTTTCCCTCATTATGCTTAATGATTTAATAGGTTCTCCTTCATGAATGTTATTCAACTTCTGGTTTTGTAAAGGTTATTTGGAATGTCTTTTACTTTTTATGCTTGATCTTGACATATCATGTTTAGGTTAAATTCCTTTAATGGTTTGTGCTTGATCTTGACAAATAGTTATTAGAGTTTCAACATATTGAAGTGAAGGGAGTCTTAGGTACTATTTAGATAATTGGATTTTTTTCAATAAAAAGGGTTTTCAAAGCTAAATCTTCCGATCCAAGGCAATTGTTTGCACATTGGATTGAGTTTTATTAGGATAAGACTATTAAGTAATTTTGGAATGATTAAATCTGTTTTGGTAAAATCCGATACTCTGATCTCTCTTTCTCTGATCAAGTTTGTGTTTAGATTTCTTTTGATATCAGTTTAGTTATTATTTCCTTGACTAATTGTGGTTTTAAAATCTCTAGTGTGAAAACTGATTGAGGATTTTTGGATCTTGTTTCTACAAATCTCTGTGGATCGACCCGTATTTGCCATTATCTACTTAATAGAAATTTGTGCGATTGCGGTTAATTATTTTGAGCACATCAAAATTTGGCGCCGTTGCCGGGGATTTGTTCTTGAAAATTGTTTCAAAAATCTGATTTCTGATTTTTACTCTAGTTTAGTTGAGGATTTTATTTTATTACTTTTTTTTTTTTTTTGAATTCCTTTTAGGATTTTAACTAATTAGCATTTTTTTTCTTTTTACACTTTGGTATTGTTGGTTTTGCAGGATTGAAAAAAAGAAAAAGAAAAAAAAGAAGGAGCATTTGTAGCAAGGAGTTACCAGATTTGGAGCACAAAGAATCTTCGATGAAGTTGCCAAAAATAATAATAATAATAATAAAGAGAAGAATCTTGCAAAGAAAGCGACTCAAAGCGGGAAAGAAATTTTCGTTTTAGTAGTAGTATCTTTTTTTTAGATCATTGTAGTAGGACTTTCAAAGTGTAATAATTTTAATTATTTTTAAATTCTGGGAAGGCCCAGATTGTAATAGTTAGGGGCAGGGAAGGACGACAGTTGGACGATACTGTCTCTGCACCTCGGGTTGGTACACTGGGTCTAGGTATCAGTGGCCCGAGTCGACTCAACCAGATCTTCCCCCATCTTGAGTGGGAGGTGAGTGCTGAAACCCTACCCACGCCTCTTCAGTAAGTGGGTTAATTCATGGTTGTTTAATTTTGGCAAAAGTGTGATTGATTGAATGTACACATTGATTAAATTGGAATCACACACTTAGTAAGGGCAATCATACCTCCAGTAAGATAAGGATTGGATTTCATCACCATTTCCTTGCCCATAGGAATTTATTTTCCTCACTACTTAGGAATGCTTAGCCTTTAATAAAATTTGAGAAGAAACGTGACCTTAGGTCCCGAGCTCATTAGGAGAAGACCATCAAAGGTTATACCATTTGCGCTCCTTGACGGAAATCGGTGCCTAGAATAGCCTTGTCCCTTAAGGGAGACAGTTCATCTGTTCTAGGAGTTTGGTATTTAAGCGGAACCTTTGCCACGAGCATCGTGATCCCACCAATCCCCTGGGGGCTTGCCTGGCTGACTACGTTTCATAGGACCGGTTTGGAGGCCTAGGTGTACTCTTCACAGTTAGGAGCTGTCTAGTTAACATAGGCTAGCCCATTAGATTGTTGGTGTGTTAACATTAAGGTGTGCTTCCTTTTAAAAAAAAAAAAAAAAATTTAAGGTGTGCTTGGTTTATGCAAACTTGGACACGTGAGAGAGGTCGTCTTGCCCGAATTGAAATATTTGAGGTACCCATCACGTTTGTAGAAAGTTTCTCAATTGATCCCAAAATGGAAAACCGAGAGAGAACTCTGAAAGTTGTCATGCAGGCACATCTCAAAATTCAAAAAAAAAAAAGAAGAAAATCTCTTTAAAAAAACAAAGAAAGAAAAAATTTTGCCCACAGGCCACGTGGTCGTACGGCCATGACCGTACGGTCTTGTCCGTACGGCCACACAAAAAAAAAAGAGATAAATAAAAAAAGAAAAAAAAAACACACGGTAAAAAAAAAAGAGAGAAACCATGAGAAAAAAAAAAAAAGAGCCACGGTAAAAAAAAACAGAGAGAGAGAAAACCGTGCAAGAAAAAGAAAAAGAAGAAAGAAAAAAAACAAAGAAAGAAAAAAAAACGTGCAAAAAAAAAAAAAAGATGCACATGAAAAAGAAAAAAAAGAAGAGAAAGAAAAAGAAAAGAAAAGAAAAGGAAAGAATGAAAACCTTTTTCTATTCCTACATGGGGTTTCTTAAGAAAAAAAAGAAACTTACTTGAAGCCATTGATGGAGAAGAAGAAGAAAAAGCTGGAAGATCTTTGAAGAAGAAGGAGAATTCTTGATCTTGGAGCACTCTTGAAGACTTTTGCAAAAAAGAAGGCAATAGGAGCAAGAGATCCAACCTCCCCTTGCTTTTATAGAAGAGAGCAAACCAAAAGAGGAAAGGAGGAGAAAAAAAAGGAGGTAAGTGCTACAAATTAGCAAACTTCCTAAAAGAAAGGAATTATGGGATATTCTTTCCCCAATGAGGAGATCTTTTGAGAAATTCTCTCCAAAAAGAGAGGGATTATGAGAAACTTTCTCCCAAAGAAAGATACTTTGAGAAAATCTCTCCCAAAATCAAAAAAACTTTGAGAGATTCTCTCCAAGTAAGAATATTTTTAGATATTCTCTACCAAAAAGAGATATTTTTAGATATTCTTAACAAAAATGACACCACATGAGATCTAAGCCATCTTTAAAAGCTTAAGGTCCCATGGGCTAGCCCACATGAGCCAGGTTTGACCACCTAGGCGCTAAAAGTGGCTTTTAGTCAAAATTCCTCTTACCAAGAGCATACAAAAATGGTTCCATGCCTCCTTTGAGTTGATTGGACCATACAAAAAAATTCAAGCCTCATGAGTTTCCAAAAATCCAAAACCATCCTACCTCATGAACCAAATTAAGCCAAAACCTTAAAATTGACATTCCACAAAAACCCAAACCACTCCAACGGACCCAAAGTTGTCCCAAAGAGTGACCAAAATCCAAACCATGGCCTCCTAACTCGCCACATACAGCTTGTTGGGTCACAAGGCCAAAACCAAAGCCAAATCCCGGTCCCCTAACTTGCCACATACAGCTTGTTAGGTCACAAGACCAAAATCAAAATTCAAAACCCGACCCCCTAACCTACCACATACAGCTTGTTAGATCACAAGGTCAAAAACCAAAAACCTTCTTGACCGCCTGATGCGCAACACAAAGCCTTTAGGTTCACAAGGTCAAAAAGAAAATCCAAAACTCAAAAACCCAATCCAAAAGTCATTTTCAAAATTTTGCCTTGAGATGGTACGTGATGTCTCTCACTGCCATAAAATTCCCTTGGAAACTCAAAAGGCTACACTATCAAGAAAAATGCTCAAAGACTCTTGGTCAAGTCAGAAGTTCTCCTTCAAAGTTTTTTTCGAGGCACATCGACTGCAAAGGCTATCCAATTCGTCGCTGTACCTCGAGGGGCATTTGTTGACACCAAAAATGTCACTTTGCCTCATCAACATCAAAACCTATATGGAGCCACATCCGACTACAAACAGGTAAAGCTGCTTCAAGCATCAGATCTTGACAAAACCAAACAAAAACTACAAGATCTTTCAAAGTAGCCAAAAGAAGGGTACACATGAAGTTTCGGGCCATTTCGATACCATTTGGTCTAACTTCAAACCTCCAATAGCTGAGCGGGAGCTCCCGACGGCGACAGGGTCAAAAACATCAAATCTTCGATCAGAGCCTATGGATGGTCTCAAAATACCTCCAAAAGGCTCCATGCCGAATTTCAAGTCAAACCGACACCGTTTGACCCTCCATCAACTCTCGAACGGCGAAATCAAGCCTCCCGGCGGTGAGAACCTCTGATGCTGCCACTCATCAAACAAAACACATGAGTAGCTTCTGCATGCTTCCAAAGGGCTGCACATCAAATTTCAGGTCATTCCGACAACGTTTGACCCGGTTTTGATGCTCCGAAGCAAAATCAAGCCTACCGGCGGTGAAGCTCCCCGGGACCATGGCACCTAAATCGGAGCTAATGGATCATCTCAAAATGACTCCAATAGGCTCCCCGTCAAATTTCAGGTCAATCGGACATCGGATGACCGTACATCAAAGTTTGACATCTTCCGCACGGTGAAATCAAGTCAAGCATCGACGGGACCCCAAACGGCTTCAAAACTCAAATAAAAGCCCATGGTTGGTCCTATCTAATGCCCAAGAAGCTCCATGTCAAATTTCAGGTCATTCCGACATCGTTTGACCCAATTTCAACTCTTGGCGGAAAATCGGCTACAGAGTCTTCGGCTTTTCCAAAAATAGGAAACTTTGTGCTCTGATTTGCACAGCCTTTCGACAGGTTTTCTTCAAAGGAATTAAGCCAATAAATGAGGAGAAATGTCAAAGAAAAATACAGGAGAAAACAGAAGCGAAAAAGCCCTAGAAACGACCAAGAAACGGCGACCGGAAGGCGACCGGAAAGTGGACCAAAGTCCAAGGTCGCCGCCGACCTTGGCCCATGGTCGCCGGCGACCATGGCCCAAGGTTGCCAGCCCCATGGTCGCCAGCGACCATGGGTGCATGGTCGCCGGCAACCCTGGAAATCCGGGTTGCCGGATTTCAGCCAAAAGCGTCGTTTTTCTGTTCTTTTTCGCGTTTCTATATGTTTGGCCCCTGTGATTTTCTTAAAATCTGATTTTTGAGGCATGATATCCGTCGATCTTCGTCAACATCATGGATCCGCCATCGAAATCATTTGATCATCATCGGACACTCCGAAATTGCCAACTGGCCGACCAAGAAAGCACACTTTCTGCCCGACCGATCAAGAAATCGACTGGACAGATGTTGCCGGCCCATTGGTGGCAACTAATGTCTGAATTTTCATTGTCATCTGACATCAACCAACGTACAGATCCATCGATGATCATCGCAAGAAGAATTCCAAAAGACGCAGCGCGGCCCGCGACTCTTCAAGCGACTCGGCGGCCAATTAATGAAGTTAAATGACCCTTTTATGGCAATTTATTAGGGTCATTAACTCATTATTTTGAACGGCCCAATCAGAAGCCAAGAAATGGGAGTTACAAGTCCAATTAATCATGGCAATTAACCATGTAACTCCTATCATTATGGAGATTAATCATGGTAATTAATCATGAAACTCCCATCATCATGGAGATTAAATGCCCATTATTCTCCATCGGCCAATCAAAATCCAAGAAAAAGGAGTTACAATATAAAGAATTAAATACTTGTAACTCCTCCCATCATAGAGCATTAATACCATTAATGCCCATAAAACCCTCCTAATGGCCACCAAAAGCCTATAAATAGGCGGTCATTCCAAAGGGAAAAGGCCCGAAGAAAAAAAATCATCTGAAGGATCCTGAAAAATTGTCTGAAAACTATCTTGAAGAATTCTCTGCAAAAAGAAGCTCTCTCACTTTGAAGAAACTCTGCTGCAAATTCTACAAGGTGATCGAAGTCCCTTGGGGGGCCACCCCCCGCCCCTCCCCCCTAAGATCTCCTCTCTTCTTCTATCCAACATGGCCTAGATGCGGCTTTTCAGCCCGTCTACTTGGTTTTTTATTGGATATAAGACCTTCCCTTGGCCTTTGTCCTCTAAAAATCCGAAGTCCAAGCCGAGCCAAGTGAACTAAAGCATCAAGTGTTCTCATCTGAAGGACGATGGCGGAGTCCATACATGACTCGCGACCGTCGATCTGAACAAGTCCCCACAATCGCTTGCGAAGTCAGATCCCTTTTTCTTTCTTCTCTATTGTATTTTATATTTTTAAAAGAGACAAAAATCACAATTCTTGTCTTTCATCATTGATAAGATTTGTAAATCGCCTTCCATGGCAAAATCGCCTTCTACGGCACAAAACTGCCTTTCACGGCAAACTAAACAAAATCGCCTCTCACGGCATTTTAAAATCTTGTCTCTTTCTTTAAATATGTATGCAATAGAAAGTTAGAAAAAAAGTTTGATTTCCTTTCTACTTATGAAGGTGAATCTCCGAATCACCACTTCAGATTCCAAGTAGAATAGAAAATCTAGCATACCCGTATAAAAAGAAAAAAAATGTTGATGCTCGCCTCTTTTTTTCTTCACCCCGCCGCACCCCGGCGGACCCGGGACGGAGGAAGGCAGAGAGAGAAAAAGACGGGCCCATCAGTTTTGATACCACAAAAATTGATGAGAGACTTGATTTCACCACGAGGAAGATGTCGAGCCTTGATGTACAGTCAACTGATGTCCGATTGACCTGAAATTTGACAGGGAGCCTATTGGAGTCATTTTGAGACGATCCATTTGCTCCGATTTGGATGCCCGTCCCGGGGAGCTCCGCCGCCAGTAGGCTTGATTTTGTTTCCGAGCGTCAAAGCCGGGTCAAATGTTGTCGGAATGACCTAAAATTTGACATGCAGGCCTTTGGAAACATGTAGAAACCACCCATGTTCTTTGTTTAATGAGTGATGGCCTCGGTGGTTCTCGCCGCCGAGAGGCTTGATTTTGTTGCTCGAGAGTTGATGGAGGGTCAAACGGTGTCGGTTTAACTTGAAATTTGACGTGGAGCCTTTTGGAGGTATTTTGAGACCATCCATAGGCTCTGATCGAAGATTTGATATCTTCGACACTGTCGCCGCCGGAGCTCCTGCTCAGCCATTAGAGGATTGAAGTTAGGCCAAACGGTATTGAAATGGCCCGAAACTTCATGTGTACCCTTCTTTTGGCTATTTTGAAGGATCTTGCAGTTTTTGTTTGATTCTGACAAGATCTGATGCTTGAAGCGGCTCTGCCTGTTTGTTGTAGGATGCAGCTCCGCGTAGCTTTTGATGCTGAAGAGGTGAAGTGACATTTTTGGTGTCAACATCGGGCTTCATCATTTTCTCGAGGGGCGAGGCTTTGCTAGCAACACTCAAGCTTGGGCGAGGAGTAGGCTTCTATTTTATAAGTCGGGCTGTTTTGGACATTCCTCGGCCAATCCCAGCCCGGTCCATAAACAGCATAAGCTTTTCTTGTCATTCAGTGGCATGAGAAAGTATCTTTTTAAGTCTTTTTTTTTTTTTTTTTTTTTTTTTTGTTATAAGGCAGAATAGGTGATTTTCAAATTTTAGAATTTTTTGATTTGACCCCTCTCTTTCTACTGTCTCCTGAATTGACCTTCACTTTACTTTCCTGGTAAAGTGAGTTCACGAAATATGAAGCAGTTAGTGAGTGAGAAGTGAGAAAATCACGTGGTATCCACTCGTTATTGAATCCTATGGTGAAAAATCAATATCATCTGGGGTTTTGGGTTCGGATCCTTATCGATGAAGAGTGATCCGGGGAGTGTAATTAGGGCTAATTAAATTTTTTTTTCCCTTTCGGCCCAAGGATCGTAAGTCCGCTGTGAGGATATTGTATTTCAAACCCCAAATAATATAAAACTGCGGAATTCATACAATTTGAGGCACATTTGGATATCAATCAATGAATAATAATCTCATTAATATTTAAAGTTGCACAATGAAATAATAAAGCTAATCAAGGAACTAATGTATTAACAATGGCCATCCCAATAATCAAGGCCATTTAAAAGAACAATGATGACAATAAATGAAAGGTCCAACGAGAGAATAGTAATGAATAAATAACATCTAATGAAATCCTCATGAGGCTCTGTTGTGCCAGGTATGATGATGCTACTTTACGTCATCGGCACGCCACTCTCGCTCCTCCTCTGCTGGTTGGAGATCCTCTGGGATCTCCTCACTTGCCTGCTCCTCATAGTAGTCACCTGGGGTGTCTGCACACCAAGGAACAAAGTCAACGACATATTAGGCAATAAATAAGCAAAGTACAATAAAACATAACATGCATCAAGTGTAAGAGTAGAGACAAGTACAAGATCATAAGAATACAAGAAAACGATACTAGGCATACCGCATTAGTAATAATTATCAGAATCAATAATAAGAAATCTAGCATCATCTAGCAATCACTACTATCCAAACAATGCAATGCAAGAATCAAGAGGGAGACTCCGAGGATGTCCAAGCCACCTCACGGGGTACCAGTAACAATCCCAATCCGGACTGCTGATACCAAAGTCCGGCTCTAGAGGGATCCAAGCTCCCGGTCCTGGGAATAGTAGCACGGTCCAAGCCCGCTCCCAACTATTCAATGCCATGGACGCCGTCCAAAGCCAACTGCCCATCCCGATGTTCTAGTAACCGGCCCATCAATAAAACCCTCAAACTGCAGTTGGCCATGACGTGCAAATAGTAATAAAGTGGTGCTGACACCAGAAAAAACCAAGACAAGCAAGTCTAGCTAGTTTAACAAACGAGACATGATCATAGGGATTATCTCTTTCAAAACAATACAAGACAAGTCAAGCACACCTGATAATCCCTTATAACTAGCCAGTCATGTTTATCAATACTTGACACAGGATCCTAAGGTACACTCTAAGTCAGGTCCAAGTCATAATTCTACAAGGGGTTATATTTCATGATTAATTAAGTATTTTATGCCAAGAGAGTGTACAAATAAACAGTAACAACGGATACAATCCATAAATCAAGGAGGAATTACAAACCAAACCAAAGCAAGTGGTGTCATCCTTGTATTCTACATGTTCTAACGGAGTACGTGTGGAATTGGATCAATGATGTTTTTTAAGGGAATCCCTTGGTGTACAATCATGTGAAGCATCTATTGATTCAGTTCCATACACATTCGGTTACCCCATGTTTAATACGGGAATACCTAGACAACCCATCAAAGCATACCAAGCCACGTGCTTTGATTTCAATTCCAGTAATGGTCAATGAAAGTGGGTTAAGGGTTTCCAACATCTAAGGTCCAAACCTAGGTTAACAGTCATGTTTCCAACAAAACATAGTTTGAATTATTGATCTCAGTCATTACCTCATTTCTCGATCTCTGATCATCGCGAAACACGTACCATTGGATTCTACATTCAATGAGCTTTCCAACGGTATATGGCTCACGAAAATCCGAAGAACGGTTCAAAAGTTATGGCCTTGAAAACCTGCCCAAACATCAGTCAAATGGCGAGGGTTCGAACCCTTGGAGGGAGAGTTCGAACTCTCGCTCCAGGCCAATAACCGAGTAGTCAATCGTTCGAACGTATGAGAGGGACGTTCGAACGTTTGACGTCTCGCTCCCAACGCCCGAAGTACCCAACGTTCGAACGTTCGGAATGAACGTTTGAGCGTTTAACATTTCCACGCGAATCACCCGAAGATGCCCACGTTTGAACGTTCAGAATGAACGTTTGAATGTTCATCGCCAGTCATTCATTCGAGGGTTCCAACATTCGAACATTCGAAGGAACGTTTGAAGGAACGTTCAAACGCAGAAACCCAAATTTTGACGATCTGACATTCCGAACCATTGCCAATCCATTCCAAACCATTCCACTCCACTCCAGACCCTATCAATGAGTACACCTGCATGAAAATGAGCCACCATGCTCTCCCAACAATCCACAATCCATCCATTCATTAAACATCCAAGATTATCCAATTCCAAATTCAATCAAACCATTTCCAAACCTAATCTAACATGTTATTTCACAAATCAAATCTCAAAACAACTTGACATTTGGGTATTCTATCATTTGATCAACATCAATCAATAAAACATGGCATCTATGTTAAATTATAAATTGCATATCTACTTGCCTCAACCAAGAAGATGGTAGAAATTGGGGAAAGTTCGAGGAGAAGCCTTCTACCACGAAACCCGCGAATCTAATCCGATCAAAAGTAGCCTAGAAAGCAAAGAAGAGGAAAGGAAAGGAAAAAGATCAAAAACAACCCAAATCTAACCAAAAAGGAAATGGTAGAAAAGATGAAGATCAGAAAAACTCACCCTAACTGATATCAAATGAAAGAGGGAGTCGAGAGGATGAAGATGTGCGGTTTGGATCGCGGAGGTGGTCTCTTCCGAAGGGAGTTCTGGAGCTTTGAGAAATGAAGAAGAAGAAGAAGAGGCTACAGTGTCATTCGTTGCAGAGAAAATAAAAGGATTAGGGCTAATCCTTACTTAAGAAGAAGAAAAAAAGAAAAAGACTCATTTGCCCTTAAGTGGGTCCGATGAAGGAATGGACCACTTGAAGGGTTTCTGGTCATCGGATCGTGACGAGCCAAGAGACAAAAATGATCAACACGAAGAGACCTTTCCAACGAACCCAAAATCACGGCAATTGGAATTTTCCGAAAAAACACTCAAATTTTCCTAAATTGCAAACTACCCCCCTGCTATGATCAAACGAACTCAGAGTTGCACAAAACTTCGCAGACCCTGTTCTATCACTAAAAGAAACTCGCTCATGATCTAGACCCACCTAATTATCTAACAATGCAATTAATTATAATAATAATAAAATAAACGAGTCAACGGGCCTATTATTGGGCCCAATTGACCCAGTAAGGTCACGGACCTTACAGACTCAACACGAGAAAATTGATCCTGTACGGGCATGTATACCTGAACTTAGGCAGAGTGTGGGCCAACCTCGCCCATTGATCTAGTCCCAACTGGACCACTTTCCATCTCTAGGATAGGCATATCTCAGTTGGAGAAATGGTTTCTCAGGGTTTGTTCAAGCTGAGCCTAACGCGTGTTTAGCCTTTTTTGCCAAATCAAAACTAAAGGTATTTAGATGGATGATGAATGAAAAATCATAGTTATTGAACTGCTAAAAGGATTATAGGTGGGCTAAGGTAGGTTGTCAGGCTAGGATAGTGTCGCGACCCCGGAGCGAGGTCCCCAGACCGGGCCTGCGACTTATGTTCCCACAGGTTTCCGCGGTGAGGATTCCAAAACAAACACGGAACAATCTCACACGAACAATGGTTTACGGAAGCGTGCAAGTAATTTCAATAAAGCATATCAAGGATACATAGACCACATGAATAGTTATCAGAATAAATACTTTCAGAGGGAGAAATGTAGCATAGCACTGCAATAAGGTTAAGTTCCAAATTTCAAAGTAACAAAAGTAAGTTTAAGTTCAAGTTTACATCCCAAAAAGAAAAGGCCAACAAAGGCCATCATATCCCCAAAATAACAACATGATATAACCCTATCAAGGTGCATCGCGTCTCAAGACTCCACCCGACATCTAGATGACGTCTTCGGGTTGCCACTCACGAGCTGGGGGTGGCTCAAAAGCCTCCTCCTGGCGCTCCTCCTCAACAGCATCGGCGCCTGCATCTAAACGCCAAAACAAATGGATCAGACACGACGGTCCTGCAGGTGACCAATTTAGACATTGAATATAAATAAATTTAAAATCTGAAAGAACAATGCTCAAAACCATTTAATGAATTCAAAGCAAAACTTAAATAATATGCAAGACAAAACTAGCACGATTGCAAGAAAAACATCATAATTCGTAAATCCACAATGAGCCCATTCTTTCTCCGTCATACGTGGTGACGAGTAAGCACGACACGCAAAACACGATCCCACACCACACAAGGTAGACGGGGAGGCCAGCCGCGGAACCGGAACACGCATGATGTGTAATATAATACATGACTAATCTGAAGATAGTCCACATGTTTAAGGACCCCCGGACAGTGGATCAGACTGAAGGGGCAGTCCAAGCTCAGTGGTATCAAACAAAATTCATGAATGCCCAAAACAAAGCGATACATATACAAAACGGATCAAAAATTAAGGGAAGATCACTAGTCGAAACGAAGCAAAGCAAGACTAGGCAAGATGGCATGAGCTATAGTTATCGAGCAAAAGAAGTGATCCCCTTACTAGTTCTTGGAACAATTCCAAAACGAAGCTTATACTTGTAAATTGAAACATGTACAAAACGATATTCTTCTTTTCAAAATCGAGATTTCAATACAAGTTTCTCAAGTATATGTTAAGATCCCTCATTTGATTATTGTGGAATTGAAACCCAAATGTTGGAATTAAAAACGAATTGGTGCTTCCAAAGTTAATCAACATTTTAAGTTTCAAGTGCACAATATCATGCTAAAAGCCTCTTAATGTATTCTAGTGTTCATTCCCGTCGAAAACTTCCAAAAATCCCTCCTTCTTTACACTTGGTCAACACGCGGCTACCTGGTGGTTGGTCGGCTAGCTGACCAGCTGACCGACTGCTGACTGACTGATCAGAAAATTCTAACTTTTCAGGTTTTGCGCAGGTCAGCTAGCCGTCTACTGACAGACTGCGGGCCGACCACACCCTGTGCAGAATTTGGTTGCTGTTATGCTGACCAACACAGGGGCGGCTGGCCGCTGGTCAACTGTCGGCTAGCCATCGGCTGGCCGCCAACTGGCCTCCCATCTGCAACAGGTTCAGTTTAGATTCGGATTTTTCACATTCCTTCTCCTATACACCTCCTTTCATTCCTCTGTCAAATCCCTGCACATTCCCTGAGCCTACATGCTCTCCAAGGGATTATCTTAATCATTTGAACCCATTCAAACACTTCATATACCATGCTTCTCCATTTCAATCCATCACTAAACATAATTTAAATCATTCAAATCAAGAAATCTGAAATCCAAAATAGGATTCAAACTCAACTAGCTGCAAGATTAGTAAATCATACTAAAACTCATGCATGAAGTATAAAAAAGCACATTTCAATTAATCCAAAACATGTTGAGATAACACAAGAGAACAAAAATGGAAATCAACCATTTGAAATCAAAATAACATTCATACTCAACATGCATTAGGGAAGGCTAAAAAGATTACTTGCCTTGACAATAACTAATCCAAGAATCTTCCCACAATTCCTATGCCATGAGCTAAGCCAAAGACCTCTACAAAAACCCATGGAAAGTACCTCAAAATCCTACTAAAATTTGAAAACAAGGACCCATTTCCAAAATGGGTTTACATGCTTGAAAAACATGATCATTAGGGCCTAAGAGAGCTCCAAGGAGAAGAAGAAGAAGAACCCTTACCTGGAGCTAATCAAACAAGAGAAATGAAGAAGGAAATGGTGATTGCTCAGCTGGAAACTCCAAGAAAATGGTGTCAAAAGAAAGCTTGAGGTGGGGGGAAGAAGAGGGTATGCTCAGATTTCTATTTCAAAGCTCCTAGCCATGGCATGCAAGATGAAGAAGGAGATGGAAGAGGGCTCTTTTCTCAGCTCTCCCTTGAAAACAATTGCAAAAGTTTCTGAAACGTGAGGGAGATGAGGGAGAGAGATATGACTTAAGTCAAATGGGTTTTGTGGGTCCCATTGTGCTTGAACTTGAAATGACTAAAACATCAACTTGCGGGCCCCGAATAAATTCAACGAAGAAGACAAAGATGATCATCGAAAAATCTAGTTTCCAAAAAGTATAAATTTAACATATTTTTGAGATTTCGAAAATTGGGTTCAGATTTGGTGTAAAAAGTCATTTTTACGCCTTTTTGGCCAAACACGGATTTCGGGGCTCCAAACAAAGATGGATAAAATATGAAAGTTGTAAGATGAAATAAAACCATTCAATTGAGATCGAAATCACGATTAAAAATCAGAAAACTAGAATTTCCTCCCAAGCTTACACGTACACTCAGGGCCTACCTGAGCGTGTCTGACTAACACAAAGCGCTCTTAAAATTCCTCAAAGTTAATTCCAAGACTAAATCGAACCATATTCTAACCCAACGAATACAAAACCCGCTTAATTCTAAACACGCACTTAATTGGCACTAATCGCGCTAATCCTGGGTCGGGGTCTGATAGATAGCAAGTTTAAGTTCAAAAAAAAAGATTATATTTATAATATGGGTTGGATTGGTGGGTCATTGTATTGAGAATCCGGAGAAATTAATTTTCCTTGGTAGTGAGGATTTGTGTTTCATGATTTATAGTTTCTCCCATTGCAGTGCCATGGATATGAGACAGACTGAATCATCTATCTCAACCGTTACATAGTAACTATGCAACACTTTCCCAGAACTTCACCCTGGGGCCCACATATCTTTAATCCCGATATTCAGGATGAATCCCATCCCATCCAAGGATAAATCCTGAAGCTTCAACCCAAAATGAGTAGGCTGTTATGTTTTCATTTCATATATATAATATCATGCATTCTACATCTAAAAATAAAGAAGCTACCCCACATGTGGGTTCACCAATTATGTTTTGTTGCTGTATCATTGGTACTTGCTACTCATTTCGGTCTCTATACCAAAGAGATCTTGATTATCAGATGAATGGGCTGCTTCATAAATTTACTATTCCCTTAGTTATAGCCTACTAAAAGGAGAGCCTCATATATTGATTCTTTCATTTCATGTTTTAGGGTGAACATTAAGGCCCGTGTCAACAGCCAAAGTTTGCTACTATGTGTTTTTTAGATGGGTTGTGGGTCTATAACAAATAGGTCTAACAGAGGTGAACTTGCATTAAATGGGTTGTGGGTTTGCCCTTTTGGAATTTAGGTTGAATCCAGCTGAATGAAACTGAGTTTTATCCTCCTAGAAGTCGAGTGCACTTTAGTAATTTAACCGGTGCCCTAATAGGAAAACTTGAAACCGAACTTATAGCTTTACCGTTGATGATTACGGCGGCAAAGTTGCAAACTAGTTTTGTTTTTCTTTCTTTTTTTTTTTTAATATCTAGGTCGGGTCATGGGTCAGGGGTCGGCTCCACACAATGATGGATTACCACGTGTGGTTAACATTTAAATGCAATGAGGAATTGCACCCAAATGTCAGTGTTTATGGAATCGAAAAGGGTCTATACTTGGATATTTTGGGTTCAAGTCCTTTGGGTAATTAAGGTGGGGTCCAAAGTAATGTGGAAACCCTTCGTTATTATAGATATATGTTCTTTTATATTTTTTGCTCATGTTACACAATTCTTTGCCTTGTTAAGAAAATATATTATTTATTTATTTCTCCATTGCTTTTTTTCATAAGTACGTACTTTTGGGACGACCCAAGCCATTTTCCAAAATAATAAAATTTATTATTATATTTTATCTATTAATAATATTTTAAGAAAATATTAAACTTTAGTGTGTTGCTAGTTTTATTTTAAATGAAATGGAAATGCCTGCTAACAATGGATTTGGGTAGTCACGTAGCTTTACCGTTGCTTGTATGGGCGGTAAAGTCGCATTTCAAGTTTTCCTCCGCTCCGAGAGGAGGAAAACCCGAATTTGTAGTTATAACGCTGATGCAAACGGCAGTAAAGTCACATTTGCAAGATTTTCTCCCTTATGGCGAAGGGAAACTTGCAAACGGATTCTCTTTTATTTTGCCCTTTTTTAAATCTTGGTAGGGTCACGGGTCAGGGATCTGGTCAACACAATGATGGATGGGCATGTATAATTAATGTTTAAATGCTATACTATCAAATCACACAGTAAATCACTTGTTTGGTCATTTTACTTTACCGGTGAAGTAAAGTGAATGGTTAAATACAAAGAGAGAACGAAAGTAAAGGTTTGGTAAAATCAAAAGACGAGAGAGTAGCTCTTTGAGTTTTTATCTTAAGAAGAGTTTTGCCTGTAAGGGTGCTCGTAGATAGGGACGGCCCATGTTGGGTCGGGCATGGGTTTTAGGTTATAATGGATGGGCCATGCCTATATTTTTGTATTTGGATTCAGTGGTTGAGATTTGGAATCCTTGCCCGGCCCAAAACACACATATATAACTGTGAGAGAGGGAGTAGTAATGGGGGAACTCAAACCCATGACCTCTCACAGATGGTGATATGACCAAACCAGTTGAGCTGGCCTAGGACATGGTAAGAAACTCACGTTTTTCATTCTATAAGTCCAACAAGGGTCGGGCTCAGGCTTCATCATTTCCATGCGGGCTAGGCTTAGCCAGCAACACTCAAGCTTGGGCAAGGCTTAGGCTTCTAGTTTAGAAGTCAGGCTATTTTGGACATTCCTCTGCCTAGCCTAACCCGTTCCACGAACAGCCTAAGTTTTTCTTGTCATTTAGTGGCATGAGAAAGTGTCTTTTTTACTCTTTTTTTTTTTTTTTTTGTTACAAAGCAGAAGAGATGATTTTCAAATTTTAGAATTTTTTTATTTGACCCCTTGATCTCTTTCGATTGTCTCTTGAATTGACCTTCACTTTACTTCCCTGGTAAGGTAAGTTCATGAAATATGAAGTAGTTAGTGAGTGAGAAGTGAGAAAATCGTGTGGTGTCCACTCATTATTATATCCTACGGTGAAAAATCAATATCATTTGGGGTTTTGGGTTTGGATCCTTATCGATGAAGAGTGAGTTTCGAGATGGAATAGGTAGGGGCGGAATGG
The DNA here is from genome assembly GCA_029852735.1 of Persea americana. Lineage (NCBI taxonomy): Eukaryota > Viridiplantae > Streptophyta > Magnoliopsida > Laurales > Lauraceae > Persea > Persea americana. Next base: position 8,412,875 of record CM056813.1, on the reverse strand, counting down.
ACTCGCTCGAGCCAAGTACGAGATGGACTAAACACGAAAAAATTGATCCAGTATGGGCACATATACCTGAACTTAGGCTGAGTGTGGGCCAACCTCGCCCATTGATCTAGTCCCAACTGGACCTCTTTCCATCTCTATCATAGGCATATCTTTGTTGGCAAAAAGGTTTCTCAGGGTTTGATCAAGCTGAGCCTAACGCATGTTTAGCCTTTTTTGCCAAATCAAAAGTAAAGGCATTTGGATGGATGATGGATGAAAAATCACAATGCTTGAACTACTAAAAGGATTATAGGTGGGCTGAGTTAGGTTTGAAAGTCCAAGATCCGAACCCTAGAGGGGGGGTGAATAGGGTGAGCTCAAAAACTTAGACCAATTTTAATTTTCTATTGCCAATTATGCTTTGGAAATTAAATAACTTGACTAGAAGTGAAGTTTCTAAGTCATATGTGAATAAGTAAAGAAACTATATAATCATTCAACATTGGCATTAATAAAGAAATATTAAGCATATGAGCATCATCCACACATTAAAAGATCAACCACCATAACAACAAAATTTGTAGTGGTTCGGCCAATCATGCCCACATCCACTATTTCAACTTGAGGTTTAGGCTCACTTATAACCTTACAACCACATATCCTTTTCAAAGGCTTAGCATTAACTTTTACAACTACTTATGCTTTTCTAAGGCTTAACAATAACCTTTAAAACAAAATATTTTTATTTCAATTTTTATGCCTAAGGATGTACAAGAAGAGATGCAATTAAGTAAATATCGATGCCTCTCAACATAGGCTAATATAAAAGTGAAAACTCAATTTAAGACATGCATGAAGAATGCAAAGATTCATAAATGATGCATATGCTTGAAAGCCACTATCTCATTTTGAAATTAAATGCTCATAAATGATGCAAAGGTGAAAACCATAAGTGGGAGATTGAGTGATTTAAACGACGCACACATATTTTGGAATGATGAACAAACTAATTTTAGAAAACTCAATATAACTCTAGCATGTTTGTTCAAAACATAAATTTGATGACATGTGTAAATCTATTCAAATGATAAAGTCACATCACTAACCATGTTTAAAATCAAAGCATATTACATAACTAGCATTTGAACATGTTAAGTGAACATTAAATCATGCCATAAATGGAAACAAAGTTTTAAAGACTAGCATGAATTAATTTTGAGACAAAGGGAGCAAACCTATTTGAAGAATCAAAAGTTGAATCCATAGATTTGCCCCCCTAGCCTTCCTCTAGCCTAGCCTAGCTCTCTCACATTCCTTGGCCCTCAAAAGACTCAAAAGGGTTGGTTCAAATCCCAAAGAATGGTCATTTTATATAGAAAAATCAGTTCTAACGGCTAACTCATAGCTAGTCGTGCCTCCAACGGTCAGAAAACAACTAGTTCACAACGGTTATATTTTGCTTTACGGCTAGCCTTAGGCTACTGCATGGTTAGCCATGAGGTAACCATAAAACTGCAATTTTCCAGTGTCTTTTGGATTTGAAAATGATTTTCTAAGTGGGAATTTTTGCCATCGAAGTCATGCTTGGTTTTTAATGTTTAAATCAATCAAAACATAAATTAAAAATCCTTAAGATTATTTGAAAATCTCCTTTTTAAAATTAGTGCATCCAAGTTTAAAATGGAGTTTCAAAATGTGATACAAAACATGTTTATGCATGAATTTCAAAAATTCATTTTATAAAACTTTTGAAACTAAATTTAAAAGATTAAATCATGCATAAAGATCAGGTCTTAACTTACACAATGCCAAACATGGAAACTTAAATATAAATGCATGAAGATTCCAATATTAAAAAATATGAGTGCATGAGAGATCAAGCTATAATTAAAATGAATGCATCCAATCAAATTGCAACAAATGAAAACCCTAACAATCTCCTCCTTTGCAATTTGATGGCAACTCCTTGTAGCTTGAGCTATCTCTCTTTCTTTCTATGAAGCTTGGACATCTTCTCTTTGGACCTTAGGGAGCTTTGGATTTTGGGGAGCATTTGGATATTAGGGAGCTTTGGATATTGCTTGCGGGAGCATTGGCTTGACAATTCTAAGGCTTTGCTTCTCCCCTTCAACATAAGCATGTCTTGACAAATGTACCAACAAAGCTTTCCTCCCCCTAAGTTAGACAGTCCTTGAATCTTCTCCCCCTCAATTGAAGCCACTTGTTGTTTCTCTTCCCCTTTGACATCTAATTGCAAAGTAGCCTGCCCATGAACGATGAAACACAAAACCTTATTAGTAGCACATGTTTATAAGAAGTGTAAAAGTGAAAAATAGTTATTTGTGACAATAAAGATTTAGTTATCAGGGCAAGGGCCAATGCCCAATTGATGCCTCAATTTTATGAACCGTTCATTTCCAAGGGGTTTAGTAAATAAATCGGCTAATTGAGTATCTGTTGGAACAAAATTTAACTCAATATTGCCTTGATCAGCATGATCACATAAAAATGATAACAAATGTCAATGTGCTTTGTGCGAGAGTGCTGAATAGGATTCTTAGAGATGCTAATGGCACTAGAATTATCACACATGATAGGCATACATTGTTGTGAAACATTATAATCTAAAAGAGTTTGTTTCATCCACAACAGTTGAGCACAGCAACTACCTACATCAATGTATTCAGCTTCTACAGTAGACAAGGATACAGAATTCTGGTTTTTGCTATGCCAAGCTACTAAATAGTTTCCTATGAAATAGCAGCAGCCACTAGTGCTCTTCCTATCATCTATGGATCATGGACAATCTACATCACTATATCCAATCAATTCCAATGTTGAGTCATGGGGATACTTGTCACGCCCCAAGATCCGATAACATGGATCCGAACGTGATGCCAGATGACCCAGTCATCTAAGGCCACTCAATTGTTCCAATAGTGGGCCATTTTTTTTTTTTTTAATTATAATCATACGTAAAGCACATTGCCCATTCATATATCAGGTAAGCCAAAATCATAACCATAAATAACAATCCAACAATTATTACATCAATAAACCAAACACGCATATTATCTAAATACATCAATCCCGACATAAACTAATAAAGTCTTAAACTTAATGTCTTGAATTCTCATAATTTAAATATATTCATTTTAACCATTCAGAATGGCATCATCATAGCCATACTGTGGCACAGTCTCATATTCCTCTTCACCCTCAATCCCTGGGTCTTGTACATCCTCACTCTCCTGCACATCATCTGTAGTGGTGGAATAAATGAGCACAACGGTACTCCGCAAGATAACAATTACAAACCAAAACATATATTATAAAAGGTATAAGATAATAATGATGCACATATGATAAACAATAAATGACATGACATTACTATAATGACAATTTTTCATAAAATAAATATTGGGGCACCAACATTTCTTGAAATGTCATATAATATAAGTCACTTCCCGATATGGAATATAGGGTCCCAACACTACATTTGAACCATTCATTAGAACTCATGTGACAATACACTACACTTAGCACTATTCACTTGTCACTTAGCCATTTTAATACTTCGAGACCTTCCCTTCCATATTGGTCAATCACTCACATAACAATCATTACAAAATATCAATCCTTACACTAGGTTGGGTCTTTGTGTCACTGACCAGTCCAACAGTGCACCCATCTGCGAAGTGTCTTAGAATTTAACCCCTCCAAGACAAAGGTCATTTTCGGAATACCCGCTATAGGTAACCGATCACTAATCACTACACTGCACTGGACCACCACACAGTAAGACGTCCTCCCGTGGGGGTTATACAACGTAGTGGTGCTGTGGAACTGGGGTCCCTACTTTTGTTTGTTTTCTAACATGTCATTTATTTTAACTAGTTTAGACCTAATTAGAATAAAGCATATTATATGCATACTTATCCTCAAGCGTCCCATGCCACTTGGCTTCCATATGCACTCTTATGGTTCATCCCTTTCGATCAATATTATTAATTAATATTTTATGGAGTGGGTGTTACAATCATTTATCATCAACACATGAGGGTATCATTATACATTTTTCAATGTTAAAAGAATGCCATACAAACTTTCCATAAATAACATGTTATGCAAAACCTGCAAATAAATGACAACATATAGAAATTTTCATAATTAGAATGCTAGGCAGCATACCATAATGTCCATAACACTATTACCATATCACCAATTACGTATATACATTTTTAGAAAGTAATTGAAACTTGCCTTTTATGGAGCTTTACTAACCACTTGAGAAAAGACGTTAAAATGTGAATTATGCTGCAAAAATAAGTTATAATTATTAAACACTAATTATTTAAATCTTAGTTATTAACCATATTTTAGAATCAATTAAATCCAATTTCTTAACCAATTAATCATCTAAGTGAGGACTAACCCACCAAGGTCCACTAGGGAACCTAGTCTAGCCATTTAACATTCTAAACTTACTAATTATTAAATCTTATAATTTAAGGTGGGGTTCATATGATTTATAAAGTGTCCTAAGGTCCATAACAACACTTAACAGTACCATAAAGAGGAATTAAGTATAATACATCAGTCACTAAACCACACCTAGACTTACCAACCACTAGCCAATGATGCCTAGTCTAGGTATTCTGGCTTCTTAATCTCCACTAATAAAGGGATTTAACCTACTGACTAGCGACTTAATTAAAGTGTATAACTACTGATTATGGCCCCATTTGATTCATAAAAACTCATTTTAGCCACTACAATGCATGACCTAGCATAACCAACTAGACTAGTCCACTAGTCTAGCCAAAATGGCTTCTAACTTAGCCAAGGGTGTGGCCACACTTCCTATTTTATTTAAACAACTATTAACAATTTAATTTGGTCCTTTAATTAAATTTAACATATAAATATCAGAAAAGAAAAACAATACAATTTGTCCATATGTGATCAATTGGTGTACTAGGGTTAGGTTTTGGGCTTAACCCATTAAACCAAGACTCATTTATATTTAAGTCCACCATTCCAGCACCTTAAAACCATTAAAACAGAACCTTATAGTTGCTGGAATTTAATCATATCCATACCAAAATTAATATTTAATCCGAGATCAACAAACGGTGCACCAAGGGATCATATAGAGTCAAATTGGTTAACCCAAAAAGGGTCCCAATGATTCAACACCTAAAATCATGATTAAAACGGAAACTAAAAGTTTAATTAAAACCCTTGATTTCTAGTTATTTCAAAGATCCAAACTATTAAAAACTTTACATATATCAGTGAGAACATTCCTAGAATTTTTTGGGTCCGATCTGACCGTTGATTTGTCAAATCCAAGGGTTCAAAAAAAATTATTTCTTCTTTATCATGAATATTTAGAATATCCAAAACACTTTTTTTTTCCCATGATATGGATCTTTAAAATAAACTAGCTTATAATACAATGGCTGAAAGCATAACAATTTCTTTTATAAAAAAAAAAAAATAGATTTTAGAAAAGATGAAATACGATATTATTAAACCCTGTGATCATTAAAACCAATAAATCTAACTCTAATGGTTTATTAAAAATAATACAAAATAAATCCAATCTTCAAAAATCTAGTCCCCAAAATACATCTAAACCATCAAATTCAGATTTCACCATTTTCCTATCCAAACATTGGTGATGATCCAAGCCTAATCAATAATCGAAACCATGAACTTGGATCCCCTCTTCCTTTGGCCAATCTCATTAAAGAAAATGACAGGGGTTGTTTATTTTTATTTATTTATTTATTAAGGATCACTGCTTCATCATGGTGCTAAAAACACCATTAATGGCCATCAATAAATATGGAAGAGGGCAAGCATTAGAGAAGAAAATGGTGAAAGAAATTAAATAATAAAATATGTAAGAAAATGAAAAGAAAACCTACCTCAAAGAAGTCCACCTCCAAGCCAAGCTTCTTCCTTCTCTCTTTTCTCTTCTCTCTCTCTTTCTTCCTTTTCCTTTCTTCCCTTAAGCCACACGTCCAACTCTCTCTCTAGTTCTAAAACACACACACGATGGAGGTTTTCCTAACTAAATGAAAGCCTAACCACTCCCTCCCTTTATGGAACTAAATCTTATTACATCCATTGGTTAGATATGTAGACTATCATACCCCTCCATTTAAATTCTCTAAAGATCCTAGCCCTATATTAGTCATCATAGATCCCTAATCATCTCCATTTGCAACTAATCAAGGGGTGTCCAATTTGGAAAGAAATCTCCATTCTCTCAATTATAGTTAGGTCAAACCAATTAGGGATAATTTAGTGCCCTAATTCCTCAATTAGATTAATGATTAGCAATTAATTAATGGGGTTTCCAATTAAGTTTGAAATTTGAAATAAAATGGAAAGTAAAGAGGAGGGAAACAAAGTGCCACATCACCCTCCACTTGGGACAAATCAAAGTGGGGCCCTAAACACTCACCATCTACAAGAACTTTCCGAATTTAGCATTAATTGTTATTATTATAAATATATATATATATATTTTATAATGTGTGTGGGTCCACTAAATTAGATTTAAGCATTAATTATAAAACTCTCTAATCTAATTAAAATGACACTTTAATTAGCAACAAAAGAATGAATAATAATTGATGAAAATGAAGAAAAAGAAGTGCATGGACAATTAAATAAAAGGTATGAAGTCAAAATTAAATGCATGCAAACAATGAATTAAATACATGTAATAATCATAATAATAATTAAATTTCTATTAAAATAACTACTGTGAAATAAATTGAAAAACACCCTAGACATAGGTCTCTAGTGGGTCTAGGGTTGGGCCCAAAGGTGAATCCGGGTCAGGGTCATTACAATACTAGATACCATAATGAGAAGTCCCATGAATATATTTTATGATACGCTTGATAGCCTTAAGATGGGACTCACGAGGATCAGATTGGTACCTAGCACATATCCCAACACTAAAGGAGAGGTCCGGTATGCTAGCTATAAGGAAAATGAGGCTTCCTATCATGCTTCTATAGAGCTTTTGACCTACTTTCTTACCTTAAAGGTCACTTGGGATTTTAGTAGTAGATCCCATGGGATTGCAACTGGCCTTAGAGTCTCCTAAACCAAACTTTTTCACTATTTCTAGAGCAAACTTGGATTGACTAAGAAAAATTCCATGTTCAGTCTGACTAACTTGTAATCTAAGAAAAAATTGTAAAGGTCACGAGACGCATTTCAAATGTAGAGCTCATCAACCGAGAAGATCCTTGGGCAAGTTGTTCCGACATGGATCCAAAAACTATATCATCAATGTATATTTGAGCAATGAGAATGTCTTAATCAATTTTCTTGATGAAGAAGGTCTTGTCCACATTTCCACAATCAAAATCATTTTCTAACAGGTGACTTGTACGCTTCTAATACCATGCCCTTGGAGCTTGTTTCAATCCATAAAGTGTTTTCTTTAGTTTAAACATATATTATGGGTGATGAGTATCTTCAAATCCTTCAGGTTGCGTAACATACACATCTTCCTCTATTTCACCATTTAAGAATGCACTCTTCACATCCATATAAAACAACTTAATTCCCATTCTACTAGCATATGCCAATAAAATTCGTATGGACTCCAAATGGGCCACTGGAGCAAAGGTCTCTTCAAAATCAGTTCCTTCAACTTGAGCATACCCTTTGGCTACAAGTCTAGCTTTGTTCCTTATCACATTTCCTGATTCACCCAACTTTATATTCTTGAAGATCCATTTAGTGCCAATTTGACTTTTGCCTTCAGGTAAAGGAACAAGATCCCAAACATCATTCTTTTTAAACTGATTTAACTCTTCTTGCATTGGATCAATCCACTCAAATTTCATTTTAGCTTCAGAAAAGTTCTTGGGCTCAATTTATGAGACAAAAGAACAGTGGGCACACAGATTATGAACTTGTCTTCTTGTCATGACCCCACTCCTGATGTCTCCAATGATATTATCCAAGTTGTGATCCTTCAATAACCTTGTGGCCATTGTAGATGTAGAGGGGATATTATCTTCAATTCTCGATGGGGTAGACTGCTCAGCCAAGGTCTCACCTTCAACATCATGTAGAGCTCTCTCAACCTGATTAGTCTCATCAATGACAACATGAGCTAATTCCATTACAGTTATGGTTCTGTGATTGAACACTCTATAATCCTTGCTCTTATCAGAGTATCCTAAGAAGATTCCTTAATCAGATTTAGGTTCAAACTTTTCTAACTGCTCCCTATCTATTAGAATATAGGACTTACTTCCAAATACTTCAAGTATCCTAGATTTTGTTTTCTTCCAGAGTAAAGCTCATAAGGGGTTTTGATAGTAGTCTTTGTCACATAAACTCAATTAATAAGATAGCAAGCAGTATTAATCGCTGCAGCCCACAAATTACAAGCAAGCATTTTCTCATTAAGCGTTATCCTAGCCATTTCTTGAATAACTCTATTTCTCCTTTCAGACAATCTATTTTGCTGAGGGGTCTTTGGAGCATAAAATTGATGGCTAATCCCCATGACTATCACAAAAATCAGCAAATTTTTCATGTTCGAACTCTCCTCCATGATCACTTCGTATCTTTTGAATTTTGCAATCCTTCTCAACTTGAATTTTCTTGCAAATTCTTATAATATTATCTATGGCATTTGATTTTAAGTGAAGGAAAGCTACCCATCCAAATCTAGAATAATCATCTACCATCACCAAAATATATTTTCTTCCACCAATACTATGCACAGGCGCACGTCCAATAAGATCCATATGAATGAGCTCAAGGGGACGAGTAGAGGATATATCCTTTAATCCTTTAAAGATTTTCTTGATTTGCTTTCCCAATTGACATGCTTTGCAAAACTCAGATTTAGAATCATCTAACTTGGGAATTCCTCTAACAATTTCTTTCTTGGATAACATTTTCATCAGTTTATAATTTAAGTGACCCATCCTTTGATGCCACAACTGATTTTCTTGATCCTTTGTCATCAAACACACGGATTCATTTTCACAACATTTGTTATCTTTAGTCCGTAATCCAGTGAGTATCACTTTGTGGGATTTTTCATTTAGTACTTTGCATGAACTGCTATCAAATACTACCTTGTTTCCTCTATCACATAATTGACTAATACTCAAGAGATCATGCTTTAAACCAACCACAAGGAAAACATCTTTTAGGGTAGGCATTTGATCTCCTCCAACACAACCCTTCCTAATAATTTGAGCCTTCTGGTTGTCTCCAAATGATACATTTCCTCCATCATAGTCCTCAAGGGAGATAAATCTAGATCGGTCTCCAGTCATATGTTTGGAACACCTACTATCCAAAAACCATCTAGAGTTTTCCTCAACTTTTAGAGCAGTTTGAACAAGGAGACTCTTGACACTTTTCTCTTTTTCAATCCAAGTGGCCTTTAGGAATTTTGAGGTAGAGGTTTTAGGGACAAACTTAAAAGGCAATCTAGAAGACTTCCTACGAGATTATCAAATCTTATAAGGGCAGTTGGGAACTAAGTGTCCACTATGATTGCAAAAATGACAAGTCCATCCAAGAGTTGGAAATTTAACATCTATAGATTTAAGAGATGTCCTAGCAATGTGTTGGAAACTATTCTTCTTACTGCTAGGGGAACACTCAAAACCTACACTAGTCTTGTCACCAAAAATTTTGTTCATGCCCAACAATTGATAGAATTTTTCATTGCCCTTGGTAAACTTATCAACAACATATTTGCCTTTTATGAGTTTCAAATGAAGAGATTTAGTTTCTTGTTGACTAGATTCCAGCATTAGTTGTAAGTTATGAATTTTATTTTGAACATTAGCTAGATTGTCATTAGAAGTAGTCAACTTAGATTCTAAGTTTCTTATCTCATTGACTTTCAAAGTTAATTCATTCACAAGCTTTTTAGATTCAACTTTCAAGATTTTTGTTTTTGTTAGTTAAGGTTTCACAAAGTTCATATAGCTCACCAGAAGCTTGTTGAATGTCTCCTTCATTATCTTCTTCTTTTGTTTCCTCTTCCCTTATTTTTTCATCTATTTGTGTATTTTGAATTTCATTTTCTTCAACCATGGTAAATAGAATCCAGCTAGAGGAGTTGTCATTATCTTCTTCATTTTGATACTCATCATTGTCACTACACTCATCCTCATCATCATCCCAAGTTATATTCAAGACTTTCTTTCCTTTTTGATATTTCTTTTCTAGTTCTCTAGGGGTGGAACAATTTTGAGCTATGTGTCCAAATCCTTTACAATTGTATCACTACACATCCTTCTTAACAAATGATCCCTTAGAGTTTCTCTGAAATTTTCCATTCTTAGATTCCTCAGAGTTTTTGAAGTTCTTGTTGCTCTTGAAAAATCTTTTAAGCTTCTTCGTAAGCAAAGCAGTGTCTGTTGGGATTTTTGTATGTTGCTAATTTGATGAATGCACTATCACTTTCACCGACAACTGATCACACACTCATGCATCATACATTGGACCTTGAAATCTGAACTTTAGACTTGCATCTGCATTTGATTTTCAAAGACTTCATCCTGCATGTTTTCGATCTTAAAATGCACTTTTAAAAGATTAGTTCTTCATGCATGTTTTTGTAAAATCAAGTTAGGCATCGTGGTTCATGATTTGCATACAACTTTCATTTTTAAAATCCTAAAGTTATGCATAAATCACATTGGTCCTGAGTTCCTAGTTTATTGGATCAGAATTTTCAAAAACTGTCTGGAATCTTAGCCAGGCCAATGTACCCGGTCGACCAGGTCCATTAGGATGTCGACCGGGTAAGCTAGCCGTTGAAAAATATGATCGTTGGACCCTGTCGACCTGAGGCTCAGGGATGTCGACCGGATCAACTAGTCGTTGGACTATTTACTTGTTTAAAAGTCCAACTCATTCCTCTCTTCATTGAGGCTTTTTGGTTGAATCTTTGGAACTGTTTTGAAGCCTAAGGAAGGGGAATGAATTGAAGAGGCTAGAGGGAAATGGAGATCCAAAAGGCTTGAGATAAAGGTAAATCTTTCCAAGTTAAGCTTTGATTTCCATCATTTTGAAATCCATGTTTGTTCCAAATCTTTGAAACTTTACTTCAGCATGATTTCTAGCATTGACTGAGTAGTTTTGCAAACGTCAAATCACATAAGCATATTAGATTGTTTTACAAACATTCATGTCTCAATCACATGTGTTTTGATCTTTAAACTTTTATACAACTTGTGTAGTTTGATAGGAATGTCTTTCCAAGTTGTTTTGATTAACTCAGGTGATTAGTTCATCACTTCAATCATAGATTTATGTGCTTAGATTTTTAAATCGATCAAGCATTCATTTAAGAGCTTCATTTTAGAAATTGAATGAAGTAAACATTCATACACTTTGAGCACTCACATTTGCCACTTGTTAGTGTATATTTGTATCTTGTTTTAAACTTTCATATCAGCCTATATTAGAGGCAAATGTATTGAGCTTTAATTGCATCTCTTGAAGTGTTTGTGTGGACACTTATTTGAGATATCTAATCTCTTGTAAAGGTTATTGCTTAGCCATAGAAAAGCATAGTGTAAAGGTTATTGCTTAGCCTAAGATAAGCATAGTGCAGAGGTTATTGCTTAGCCTAAGAAAAGCATATTGTTAAAGGTTATTGCTTAGCCTAGTGAAAAAGCATTTGTGGTTGTAGAGGTTAATGCTTACCTTATTAAAAAGCATACATAGTGGAAATCTAGCGGGGTGTTGAATCATAAGCCGGTAGTGGATGTAGGCATTGAGGTCGAACCACTATAAATCTTTGTGTAGTGGTGATTCTTATGGTGTTTTCTCTTATTGGCTACCGCATTTAGTTTTATTATCATCACAAGTGACTAATTGATTTTAAGAACTTTAAAATTGGTTATAATTGGTCTCTATGTTGTAGTTCACCCTATTCAACCACCCCCCCCCCCCCCCCCCCCCCCCCTCTAGGGTTAGGATCCCGGACTTTCAGTGTCCTCATCACTTTCGCACTCACTGTCATTTTCCTTATGTTGAGAAGCAAGAGATATACTTTTTTTTTTTGTTAGGAACTTCTAATTCTAGCTCAAAGTTAAGGAGGTTCCCTCTAAGTTCTTCTAGCTTGATCTTATATATCCACATCTTTTTAGCTATGGCTACAGTCTTAGGTTTGAACCTTTTTGGGAGAGATCTCATTATCTTTCTTACTACTTTAGATTCATCAATCTTTTCGCCTAGACCAATAAGAGTGTTGACAATCTCCACAATCTTAGTGTAAAATTCATCAAAAGTTGCTTCCTCAAGCATTTTTATATCCTCAAACTTTGATGTCAATATTTGAATTTTCGCGATCTTAATTAACTTGATCCGTCCCTTCATGTGTGGTCTCTAAAGTATCCCAAACTTCCTTAGTTGTAGCGCAATTTACTACCCTATTGAACTCTTCAGGGGACAAGGCACAAAATAAGGCATTTTTTTCCTTAGCATTTAAATTGTCCTATCTTTTTCACCTTGGGTCCATTCTCTCTTTTCTTAGCTTTTATGGAAATAACATATCCTTGTGAATCTTGCTCAGCAGTGGTAGGCGGATGATAACCTTATTCGATAATACTCCAAACATCAAGGTTTTGAGATTCTACGAACACTTGCATTCTAATCTTCCAATAATGATAATGTGTTCCCTTGAAAAGGGTGGTCTATTGGTGGCATTGCCTTCTCCTAAATGAGCTTGCATATTTGCTACAAATGAAAACGCACTCTAGGATTCTAACTCTAGGTTGTTAAGCCTAAACAAGAGCACCTACGCTCTGATACCAATTGAAAGTCCAAGATCCGAACCCGGGGGGGGTGAGGGAGGTGAATAGGGTGAGCTAAAAAACCTAGACCAGTTTTAATTTTCTAATGCCAATTATGCTTTGGAAATTAATTAACTTGACTACAAGTGAAGTTTCTAAGTCATACGTGAACAAGTAAAGAAACTATCTAATCATTCAACATTGGCATTAATAAAGAAACATTAAGCATATGAGCATCATCCACACATTAAAAGATCAACCACCATAACAACCAAACTTATAGCGGTTCGGCCAATCATGCCTACATCCACTCCGGATTTCCCTACCGGATTTTCCACTATTTCAACTTGAGGTTTAGGCTCACCTCTAACCTTACAATCACATATGCTTTTCAAAGGTTTAGCATTAACCTTTGCAACCACTAATACTTTTCTAAGGCTTAGCAATAACCTTTACAACAAAATATTTTTTATCTTAGTTTTTATGCCTAAGGATGCACAAGAAGAGATGCACTTAAGTACATGCAGGCTAGGCTAGGACATGGTATGAAACTAACTTTTTTCATTCTATGAGTCCAACAAGGGTCGGGCTCGGGCTTCATCATTTCGATGCGGGCTAGGCTTAGCCAGCAACACTCAAGCTTGGGCTAGGCTTAGGCTTCTAGTTTAGAAGTCAGGCCATTTTAGACATTCCTCAGCCTAGCCCAGCCCGATCCATGAACAGCCTAAGTTTTCCTTGTCATTCAGTGACATGAGAAAGTATCTTTTTAACTCCTTTTTTTTTTTTTTTTTGTTACAAGCAGAAGGGGTGATTTTCAAAATTTAGAATTTTTTGATTTGACCCCTCTATTTCTATTGTCTCCTGAATTGACCTTCACTTTACTTCCCTGGTAAAGTAAGTTCACAAAATATGAAGCAGTTAGTGAGTGAGAAGTGAGAAAATCACATGGTATCCACTCGTTATTAACTCTTTGGTGAAAAATCAATATCATTTGGGGTTTTGGGTTCGGATGCTTATCAATGAAGAGTGAGTTTCGTGATGGAATAGGTAGGGGCGGATTGGGCTCTCTCGAACCAAGTACGGGATGGACTCAACACAAAAAAATTGATCTAATACGAGCACGTATACCTGAACTTAGGCTGAGTGTGGGCCAACCTCGCCCATTGATCTAGTCCCAACTGGACCGCTTTCCATCTCTAGTATAGGCATATCTCAGTTGGCGAAAAGGCTTCTCAGCGTTTGATCAAGCTAAGCCTACGCGTGTTTAGCCTTTTTTGCCAAATCAAAACTAAAGGCATTTAGATGGATGATGAATGAAAAATCATAATGCTTGAACTGCTAAAAGGATTATAGGTGGGCTGAGTTAGGTTGTCAGGCTAGGATAGCAAGTTTAAGTTCAAAAAAAGATTATTTTATAATATGGTTTGGATTGGTGGGGCATTATATTGCGAATCCGGTGAAATTAATTTTCCTTGATAGAGAGGATTTGTGTTTCAAGATATATAGTTTCTCCCATTGTAGTGGCATAGATATGAGATAGACTAAATCCTCTATCTCAACCGTTACATAGTAACCGTGTAACACTTTCCCAGAACTTCACCCTGGGGCCCACATATCTTTAATCCCGATATTTAGGATGAATCCCATCCCATCCAAGGATAAATCCTGAAGCTTCAACCCAAAATGAGTAGGCTGTTATGTTTTCATTTCATATATATAATATCATGCATTCTACATCTAAAAATAAAGAAGCTACCCCGCATGTGGATTCACCAATTATGTTTTGTTGCTGTATCATTGGTACTTGCTACTCATTTCGGTCTCTATACCAAAGAGATCTTGATTATCAGATGAATGGGCTGCTTCATAAATTTACTATTCCCTTAGTTATAGCCTACTAAAAGGAGAGCCTCATATATTGATTCTTTCATTTCATGTTTTAGGGTGAACATTAAGGCCCGTGTCAACAGCCAAAGTTTGCTACTATGTGTTTTTTTTTCTTCCAGCACTCTGATCATCAGTTGGCAGTTCAACTAGATATGGACTACAATAAGAACTGTTGTCAATCAAAAAAGAAAAAAAGAAAAAAGAAGAGAAGAAAATGCTTCACATTGATTAAGGTATTTTGTGGTAAGAAAAATGTCATGAAAAAGGAATGGGATCTTATTAAGGTGATCTTATTATGGACACGATAAGATAAAGTAGTTTTTTTCCCCTCTTCTCTTTAGTTGCGATATGACACACAAATCAGATTGGGATTCTGGTGGTCTATAACAAATAGGTCTAACAGAGGTGAACTTGCATTAAGTGGGTTGTGGGTTGGCCCTTTTGGAATTTAGGTTGAATCCAACTAAATGAAACTGAGTTTGGTCCTTCTAGAAGTTGAGTGCACTTTAGTTATTTAAACGGTGTCCTTACACGAAAACTTGAAACTGAACTTGCAGCTTCACCATTGATGATTATGGTGGCAAAGTTGCAAATTGGTTTTGTTTTTCTTTCTTTCTTTCTTTCTTTAATATCTGGGTCGAGTCATGGTTCAGGGGTCGGCTCCACACAATGATGGATTACCACGTATGGTTAACATTTAAATGCAATGAGCAATTGCACCCAAAGGTCAGTGTTTATGGAGTCCAAAAAGGTCTATTCTTGGATATTTTGGGTTTAAGTCCTTTCGGTAATTAAGGTGGGGTCCAAAGCAATGTGGACACCCTCTGTTATTTTATATATATATATATATATATAAAAACCTACATTTGCAGCTATACCGCTGATGGAAATAGCGGTAAAGTCGCATTTACAAGATTTCCTCCCCTCTAAGTGGAGGAAAACTTGCAAACGGATTCTCTTTTGTTTTCCCATTTTTACATCTTGGTAGGGTCACAGGTCGGGGCTTTGGTCAACCCAACGATGGAAGGGCGTGTATAATTAATTTTTAAACGCAATACTATCAAACCACACAGTAAATCACTTGTTTGGTCATTTTACTTTACTGGTAAAGAAAAGTGAATGGTCAAATAGAAAGAGATAACAAATGTAAAGGTTTGGCAAAATCAAAAGGCAAGAGAGTAACTCTTTGAGTTTTTATCTTAAGAAGAGTTTTTCTTGTAAGGGTGCTCGTTGATAGGGCCGACCCGCGTTGGGTTGGGCATGGGGTTTAGGTTATAATAGATGGGAGCTCGACCCAAATACACATATATAACACTAAGAGAGGGAGTAGAGAGGGGGGGGGGGGGCAAATCCATGACCTCTCACATAAGGTGATATAACTAGACTAGTTGAGCTGGCCTAGGACATGATAAGAAGCTCACTTTCTTATTCTATAAGTCCAACAAGGGTCGAGCTTGGGCTTCATCATTTCCATGCGGGCTAGACTTAGCTAGCAACACTCAAGCTTGGGCAAGGCTTAGGCTTCTAGTTTAGAAGTCGGGGCATTTTAGACATTCTTCGGCCTAGCCCAGCCCATCCCGTTCCATGAACAGCCTAAGTTTTCCTTGTCATTCAATGACATGAGAAAGTATCTTTTTAACTTCTTTTTTTTGTTACAAGGTAGAAGAGGTGATTTTCAAATTTTAGAATTTTTTTATTTGACCCCTCTCTTTCTATTGTCTCTTGAATTGACCTTCACTTTACTTCCCTGGTAAAGTAAGTTCACGAAATATGAAGCAGTTAGTGAGTGAGAAGTGAGAAAATCGCGTGGTATCCACTCATTATTAAATCCTACGGTGAAAAATCAATATCATCCGGGGTTTTGGGTTCTAATCCTTATAGATGAAGAGTGAGTTTTGCGATGAAATAGGTAGGGGCGGATTGGGCTCTCTCGAACCAAGTACGGGATGGACTCAACACGAAAAAATTGATCCAGCACGGGCACGTATACCTAAACTTAGGCTGAGTGTGGGCTAACCTCACCCATTGATCTAGTCCCAACCGGACCGCTTTCCATCTCTAGTATAGGCATATCTCGGTTGGCGAAAAGGTTTCTCAAGATTTGCTCAAGCTGAGCCTAACACGTGTTTAGCCTTTTTTGCCAAATCAAAACTAAAGGCATTTTGATGGATGATGAATCAAAAATCATATTGCTTGAACTGCTAAAAGGATTATAGGTGGGCTGAGTTAGGTTGTCAAGCTAGGATAGCAAGTTTAAGTTCAAAAAAAGATTATATTTATAATATGGGTTGGATTGGTGGGGCATTGTATTGCGAATCCGGAGAAATTAATTTTCTTTGATAGAGAGGATTTGTGTTTCATGATATATAGTTTCTCCCATTGTAGTGACAAAGATATGAGACAGACTGAATCCTCTATCTCAACCGTTACATAGTAACCGTGTAACACTTCCCCGGAACTACACCCTGGGGCCCACGTATCTTTCTCGACCATTCAGGATGAATCCCTTCCCATCCAAGGATAAATCCTGAAGCTTCAGCTCAGAATGAGTAGGCTGTTATGTTTTCATTTCTTATATATAATATCATGTGTTTTACATCTAAAAATAAAGAAGCTACCCCACATGTAGGTTCACTAATTATGTTTTGTTGCTTTATCATTGGTACTTGCTACTCATGTTGATTTCTATGCCAAAGAGATCTTGATTATCATATGAATGGGTTGCTTTATAAATTTACGGTTCCCCTAGTTATAGCCTACTAAAAGGAGCACCTCATATATAGATTCTTTCATTTCATATTTTAGGGTGAACATTAAGGCCCGCGTTATCAGCCAAAGTTCGCTACTGTGTTTTTTTTTTTTTTTCCGGCTCTCTGATCATTAGATGTCAGTTCAACTAAATATGGAATACAATAAGAAGTGTTGTCAATCAAAAAATGAAAAAATAAAAAAGAAGAGAAAGAAAGGCTTCACTCATTGATTAAGGTATTTTGTGGTAAGAAAAAAAAGTCATGAAGAAGGAATGGGATCTTATTAAGGTGATCTTATTATGGACATGGTAAGATAAATGAGTTTTTTTCCTTCTTCTTTTTAGGTGGGATTGAAAGTCCTGGTTCCAAACCCTAGAGGAGGGGGAGGGGGTTTGAATAGGGTGTGCTATACAAATTTAGCCAATTAATGGAAATTTTAACTCTTTCGAACAATTAGGCACTTGTGATGAACAAAATAATTATGCAAAAGCAAATACGAATAACAATCACCGCAAGAATCACCACAACACAACCATGTATAGTCATTCCGTCCAAATGCCTACGTCAACTCCCAGCTTGTGTTCCTACACCCCACCGGCATTCCACTAACTCAATTCTATGCTTTTCAATTAGGTTCAGCAATAACATCTTGCAATGATTTTTTTTATGTGATCAATGTCAATCATAAAATACCGCAAGTGCATGGGTGTCTAGATGAGACAGTGGCAAGAACGGGGCAAACCCACAGAAAGCTAATTAAAGAAACTTTTAGATTAAGAAAACTAATTAACTAACAATTAAGGAAAGTTTTGAGTATTTAGAAAAAGAAAAAAAAGTAAGCAACAAATTTAGAAAGATAAAAGCTACCAATTAATAAAAGTAATTAGAGCATAGGAATCCAATAAACATCCACCAATTATTTATCAAGTAACCCTAATTTGTTCCAATTTTTACTTCAAATCAAAGACAAATCAATTTTTTTAATTTGAAAAATCTAACTTTAAAAACCCCTTTTTAATTATAGAATCCAAAGCCCAAGACTTCCTTCAGCTCATAAAAGAATAAAAATAATCTAAGCACTACCTATCAAAAGTAAGCATAAACCACCAAAAAGATCTAAGTCCTAAGCATGGCCTATCAAACCTAAGCAAGGATAGTCAAAAATCATTTTTTATTTTTAGAAATCAAGAATAGAGATTTGTCTAGGGCACGAAGACAAGTCTATTAATAATTAAGCACATAAACATGGAACTAAATTAGAATTACTAAAAAAATAAAAAGCAATCACTTATCTTCATCCATCGCTCTAATCAAAATTAGCCCGCCATTGCAAAGAAGACTTCTTGATTTGTCATTAAAGATTGCATCTTTACAACCTCTCCTTCAAGTACTTGCTTGGACAAGGCCCAAAGCTACCCAATATAAAAAAAATATGGAGAACTAGAACTAGAAAGAGGGGAAAGAAGCAGAGAGAGAGAATGGTTGGGCCGCTTTATGAAGGAGAATAGGCTTTTTAATGTCCTACAATAGTGGCCTCCTTTTATAGTTTTGCACACATCCTTTTGTTAAGAGTTTTTTCCTTCTTGAGATGATTCTTGGCTTAGCTTTCAAGCAAAGCTTCTCACTTAGGCAATAATTTGAATTGGAGATGATTTGTTAGTAAGTGTAGTCTCTTGGGCTCTAAGTCCTGCCAAATTGAACTCCTCAAAGATCTTTCATGTTGCTAATTTTGATAACTTTTTGCAATTCCCACATAGAATTATAATAGCCAAATTCCCGATATCATATCTCCCTCAATATAGATCCAATTTAAGAAATCTTTGGCTCTGTGGATATCTACTCGAAAAGAGCTTTCCAAGATCCGTAGATTACGCCAATCCGATACTCGGTTTGAGAGTTATGGTCATTTTAATTTGTTGCCCTTGAAAAATCCGAGAATAATTTGCACATATGGAAGCTTCTATATTTGGCATGCTATGAAGTGTGTGGGACCCATGTTGGACGTCCAAGGCATGCTTGGACTCTTTCTTTGCTTACTTATTTGATTCTCCTTCCATATTTGGCATGGTTGGACTCCCCTTGCAAAGTTTCTAATTTTCTCTTTTTCTTGATTTTGGTTTTCAAATTTAGTAAGTCAACACCGTCTTTCCAAATATGAGTTTCTTCTTTCTTCTTTGAGACTTTTCAAGCTTTCCAACTCCACCAAGATGCCAAGATATGTGGGCCCACTATGAAGAGTGTCTCACCTTTGATCTCTCTTAAATTTCACCAATGCAGGTCCCACTCTTGATTTCTCCTATAAAAATAAAATTAAATAATGTCAATAATAATCAAGTGTGAGGAATCCAGATGGACTATGCATGGGACCCTAAATGCCTACATAATGCACCAAAAACATCCAACTTTCCAAAAATAGCACATGGTGTCAAAATTAATAGGTATGCATTAGTGAAGCTAAAAAACTAATTTTGAGTGATGAATGAGATGAAAATTCCTAATTTCACAAAAGTCATGAAATGCAATGGATTTTGACCAAGATTCCAACTTTGATGCTCAAATGCATGAAATCATGAAATTAAGTGTAATTCTATGCAATTAACCTAATTAAGTCCACAAATGCATATAAAATGATGAATGAAAGCTACAATTTTGTGGACTTATCATTTTTCAAGGTTCAACAACAACCTATATAATGCTTTCCTAGGCTTAGCAATAACCCTTACAATGTTATTTTTCTAGGCTAAATAACAACCTTTCCACCTCTAAAGATTTGATCTCTCAGTTGTGTCTAGAGTGCACTAAAGGAGATACAAGTTTTAGCTCATTACATCGCCTCTAACATAGGCTGATGTGCAAGTTAAATTAAAACTCAATCATACACTTTCAAGTTGCCAAGGTGAGTGCTCAATGTGTATGAGTGTTTACTTCAATCAATTTTAAAAGTAATGCTCCTAAATGAATGCTTGATGCATTTAAAAGTTTAAGCACAGAAATTATGATTGAAGTAAAGATCTAATCACATGTGAATCATGATGAACAACTTGAAATGATATACTAATCAAAATACACAAGTTAGAACATGTGTGATCTGTGACTTAGATGTTTACAAAAACAAAGTAATCTACCTATATGATCAATGTTTGCAAAACAACTCAGTCAATACTAGAAATCATGCTAAAATGAATTTTCAAATATTTGAATAAGCATGAATTTCGAAATCATGGAAACCAAAGCTTATCTTGGAAGGATATACCTATTTGATTCAAGCTTTTTGGTTTTCCATTGCTCTTCTAGCCTTCTCAACTCATCCCCCTTCTTAGACTTCAAAACAATTCCAAAGGTTTAGCCAAAAGTATCTCAGATTGTGTGGAATGAATTGGAGTAAATATCAGAAAAAATCCCAACGGCTAGTTTACCTAGTCGACGTCATGAACCTCAGGTCGACAGGATCTAACGGTCATATTCCAACAGCTAGTTTATCCGGTCGACATCCTCAGGGACCCGGTCAACCGGGTACACTGGCCTAGCAGAGGTTTCCTCCCATATTTGAAAATTCTGACTTCTCTATTTGGGAACTCAAGGCCAAGTGAATCCATGATAGGGCTCATGATTCTAAAAATCCAAGATATGTAAACAAATCATCATCCTAATTTGCCTAACTAGATTTTACTCAAAAGCACATGGGCAAGCATGAATCAAACAGTCTTTGAAAGTGCATCCAAGATTGAAATCATGCATAATTATGTTTGTGAAAATCAAATGAATATGCATGACTAATTTCTAGATTTTAAGTTTTTAAATTTAATGCATGAGTGTGTGATTAGATGAAAGTGAAAGTGATAGTGCATCCATCAAATTTGTAATATATAGTATCCCTAAAAATCTCCCCCTTTGCAATTTGATGGCAACCTATATTAATCAAACACTCTAAAGCTTCAGCTCCCCCTGAACTGAACCGTTCTTGAAATCTCTTGAATGCAACTTTGACCTTTTGTGCTTGAGCCTTTCTCTTTCAAGCTTACTCCCCCTTAGTTCTCTCCCCCTTTCTCTATGCCACTTCTTTCAAGCTTAGGCATGCTCTCCATGATCTCTTCGCTGTATTTGTCTCCCCCCCCCCTTTGACATCTAATTGCAAGGGACCCTATACACATGAAGTAGAAAGAAATACCATTTAGCAGCACCCGTTAACCAAATAAATTTGAAAATGGAATGTATAACAGTCGATCATGTATGTTGGTTATCCATGCAATGCAGAAAATGAATGCTGTGTGGAGATTAAGGACCAAATTGATAGTGTAAAAAGTGTCCACTAGTTTCTGTATCCTTTGAGACTCCCACTCAATCCAGACTCTCTTACTAATCAGTAACTTGACTGGATTTTCCTATTAAGTTCCAAGAGAAATGATGGATGAAATAGGGTCACATTTGAACAAGGAATTAGACATTTTTACAGGTGGAAGCAATAAAAAGATGATAAATGAGAAAAGGGAATTCAAGTCGCTTAAATGCATGGTAAGCAGCCATATCACTGCTGAGCAGAAAAGTGTGGCAAGAAGTCCAATCTAATTAGTAACGAAATTTTAGGTGCTTTTTATCTAATAAGAGTCTAAGCCCTAAAAATTTAAGAATTCCACACCAGGGTGTTGTTTTAAAGCCCCTTAATTTTAAATAATTTTAAGAATTCCTAGGAAATCAATTTCATCCAAAGCAAAGGAGCCCTAAACATTTAGATATTCCACACCTGGGTGCGTACGATGCATTCCGCCCAAATCCCTCACAGCTTTGGTTCTCCCCTTTTTTTAAGGATTCAAAGGCAAGACCTCCGGGTTAAAATTGGACTTCCTAACCACACGAATATTTTAAGTATGGCTTAACATTTTAAATGTGGGTTAACATTTTAACATTTTATAAGCTTCAGTTCTCCTATTTATATACGGATAAAAAGAGGTTCCGACGGAAGGACATGCATTTCTACTTTCTGATGATGGCCTTTTGTTTAATTCCATTTCAACCGTTCAAAACCCTAGTAACTCATACACTCTAAAAGCCCTAGAAGAAGAGGAAATGGCGATGGCAATCTCAAATGCCTTCCACTGCCCTAAATCCCCAATCTCTTCACGGAATCGTTTCCTCAAAGCTTCCAGATCAAACGTTCCTCTCTTCTTCTCCGCAAGGCAAGTTCGCAGAAAATCTCTCCATCTGTTGTCTTAGGTTTTAAAATCTCTATCTTGAATCTGTCCTGAAGAATGAACTAAATTGATTGTAGTTTCGTTGAATTTGAAGACTCTTGCGCAAGGCAATTGGAAATTTCAATGTTTGAAGGCGTTTCGGAATGTGATTGTGGAAATAATCTCAGATGTTTTTATTAGTCTTGTTTTTATGAATTGTGATGATTGTTTTGAGGCTTATCGCAAGTGTCGAAGATTTGGGGAGGAATTTCTATGGACTTTAAGGGCCTATTAGCTGTTGGTATTGATTTGATCCAGAATTAGAACCTGGCACATGGATTTTTAGCCTTAGAAGTCAGAAGAATCACCTGATTCTTGTATTTTTAATGAATGCCTTGTTGGAGTGGAGTGTAGAATAAAATTTGGAGTTCATCCCTATAGAAGTTACCACTTTCCAATTATTTGGGTTTTGCATTCAAGATTTTCGTCTATGTTTAAAGAGAGACAACAACCAAAGGCCTTATTTTTCTGAATAAATCTACACCTGTAGTAGACAGGCCACAAAGTTTTAAGAAATTTACTTTTTCTTAAAATATATCATTTTTATCTTCTACATAGTTGGACAAATGTATCTATCTGTACACTTGAGTGATTTGAATGCTATTTTCAATCAAATTACATGATTTTACTTTTAAAGGGAGTTTGCATTTTATATCGTGGTTGGATTTTGTTGTGGAAATATCATTTTTCTTTCTCTTCATCCTGCTATGTGCCTGTGCCATTCTTTCTTTTGATGTTAATCCGGTGGTTTTATTTGCGCGAAGTTAACTTAGTTACTTACCAGTTGCAGAAGGGTTGAATTCAATAGGTTTGCCAGAGAACTCCCGAGGAATTTCCGGATTGGTTGTAGTGCCTCATCTACTGCGGGAAGTTCATCCACAAGCAGTGATGAGAACCCATATGAAGTAACTCTTGACTCACATCAAAATTTACTATTCTTACCTGCAATTATGGCAAATTTTACATACATCGCCAGCTCAGTTCCTTCTCAAATGCCAGTATTTTCTGATTTGGTTTCAGGTTCTTGGCGTAAGTCCCATAGAGGGATTTGATGTGATTAAGGGAAAATATATGAGAAAACGGAAGGATGCTGAGAGAAGAGGCGATGAAGCGTATACAACTAAAGTAAGTCATGGTGATCGTGTTTCCTTCATGCTCAACCTTGTTCTTTATGAACTAGCAATATACACCTTTTGAATGTAGTTGTTTAAACTTTCAGGTGCTTTCAGCTTTCCTTATATTACTACTACTACCACCACTACAACTACTACTACCACAATAACTACTACTACTACTACTACTACTACTACTTTCTTCTTCTTCTTCTTCTTCACCCTTTTTGTTTCTAATTGGATGGTGCATCTGAGTTCTGTAAATATAATTTTTTCTCAGTTGGAACGGGCATATGATAAAATCATGATGGCGCAGCTAACAAATCGCAAGAAGGGCCTGACATTTGGTGCATTTAAGGTAAAGTTCAGATTCCATATTTGTTTCATGAATTTCTTATATATGAAGAGTGGAAGCAGGTTCTGACATTTATAAAACTATGGTCAAGTTCTTTACGTAATAGGAGCTGCTTTCTGGGGTACACCTTAGAGCATGCACATGATCGACAGGTGGGAAAGGACAGCATGGTCCAAAAATTACCCAGACTGGATGATTATTGCCATTAGTTTAAGGTCATTCAAATAAAATGGTTAAAAGAATTTAGCCAACTGTTGATTAGAAGGCCATTAATCTAATGGTTTTCAACTAGTGAGTGGTAGCTCAGTTGGCCAATGACTTTGTGCCTCAGGAAGTGGAGAGGTCTTGTGTTCGACGCCTACCTTCGTTGGCCACCTCCCATAGTTTTACCTGGTGCATTTGTATAGGAGGGTTTGCATGTGCCCCTAGGGATTAATTCTCGGCTGTCCATAAACGAGTGTCCCTCGGGCTCAGGGCCAAAGGCTCATGGGTTGGGCTGTGCGGGAGATGCACTAGGTTATCAAAAAAATAAAATAAAAAATATAGTGGTTTTCATGACATCTCCCACCTTGCACAACCATGCAGGTGGGTCTTAGTGGACCCCACAAATGGGCTTTTAACTTGTTACACCCTTATTCCGGTAAGATAAACTGACTACATTGTTTAATGATCTTTATGGTGTCGTCTTTAGACTTTTCCAGCATATCTTTATATGCACTGATTGCTTGTGGTGCATGATCTTAATCTCTTACATCATGATATACGATTGAGGTTGTTTTGCTTATACTCCCAGTTGATACTGACTTAAATCTTTGAGTTCCGTTTGCTCTTTACATGGCCCTTAGAGAAAAGGTTGAGTGTTCATTAAATTCTATTTCGTTTACTAGTAGTATAACTATCTTTTGTCCTTTAAATGTTAATATATTTTGTCTGAACCTGCTTGCTTGTGTAGGTATCAAAGGATATCAAATATGCTGATAAGCAGCCTATTGTTCCTTGGGGCCCTAGGTAATTTGTTGCATCATTTTTGCAAAATGAAAACTTTACCATAGCAGAGAGTTAAAACATTGAGATTTATCATTTATGTGACAGTCTGCAGTTACACATGAAATGAGAGTATACAGGATGTCTCATTTTGCCATGTTGGATCCATTTCTATTTGTTTGCTGATGTTTATAATTGAAGATGCCCTGGTATGTCACCATTCAGAAGGGGAAAAAGGGGCAAAATGCCCAGGTTTTTACAGTAGGTTATCCTCCTGACTCCTGAGTGCACATATACTTTGCTTGACCGTGACATTGATGACCTTGTCATAAGAAACAATAGCTAGAGACATCTCCAACCTTAACGTTCAATATCAGTTGGAAAATAGGCACGGAATATCTTACATCATGGGTAAAAAATGCAAAGGTTGCACTGTTGACATAATACTGTTAACCCTCTAAATGCAGACATCAATGCAAACACATGGAATTTAAAACTACTGCATGTAAATTACTAACATACCACCATTGCACACATCTTTCTAATGATGTTTTGGACATCTCTAGTTGGATGATGTGGTTGGGCTCCGCAAAGATGTGATGAAATAAATGTTATTGATTCAATCATGGTAGGTTCAACCTCTTGGATCACTCCTAACTTTATGACACAGGTGTTGTGTGTGTCTGTCCATAACACGTATGAACATACATGCATGCAACCTTTGTATGTGTTGCAACCTTTTGTGTGTGTGTGTGTGTGTGTGTGTGTGTGTGTGTGTGTGTTTGGGAGTGATGACATGAGGTTAACGTTGTCAATAAGGGGTCTTTTGTTTGCACTCATTTGCATTTGTAAATGTGACACGTGTAACATTTACACATCAGCACCCATGTTTGTACTCATTTATGCATTACCTATGTAAATTTTGTTGTGAAGATGGTGTGTAAAAGAGGCCATTTTCATACCAAAATTGTAGTACCTCTTTAAGTGTGTAATGGTTACAGTCCTCACACCTCAAAGAGGCATGTACAGTTTTCACCTAGGAGATGTCATGCCATCACTGCCTCCTATTTTTTGCAACTCCTGTGGGCCCCAAATTTTTACTTTGTTCAAATGTTTTATAGACCCATTAAACCCCAAAATGTTTAATTTCATGTTTAAGTCTTCATAGACTTATAGATATATGAGAACTTTACATATGTAATCTGAACTATTCAATGCTTACGCACGTGAAAATGGTGCTTCTTAACAAACGTGGTAATATGTTTCACATGTGTAAATTTTACATATCTAAATCCCATTTTCACACTCCATGTGTAAAAGACGAACAGCCCCTGAGGTCAAGTGCAAGTTGTACAGACGCGCATTGGGTGCACCTTCTGGAGATTTGAACTGTATAAAAGATGCATTTGCCCCTGATTGTCTATATGGGATTATGGGTCCATGTTTTAGTTTGATCATCACCATTGGATGGGCAGGTTACAAAAAAAAAGGGGGGGTGGTGGTGGGGGGTGGGGGGGGGTGTGGATCGTCGCCAATTGAATCCCACAGTACAGACTGTCTTATAAAAAATTAAAAAAAAATCAAATCTTTTCCACAGTGGGGGGCTACTTTATCCAAATCGTCCTTTCAAATTATCATCCTTGGTTTGTTGGATGTCCAATTCCATTATGAGAAATATTGACTGCGTGATTAGAAGTATTTATTTATTTATTTTAAAATCAATCAAATCAATATTTCTTATTCAAGGCGCCAATTGAATCCCACAGTACATGACTGTCTTATAAAAAATTTAAAAAAAATCAAATCTTTTCCACAGTGGGGGGCTACTTTATCCAAATCGTCCTTTCAAATTATCATCCTTGGTTTGATGGATGTCCAATTCCATTATGAGAAATATTGACTGCGTGATTAGAAGTATTTATTTATTTATTTTAAAATCAATCAAATCAATATTTCTTATTCAATGGTGAATATCTGCCTAGTTGAAGTGAAATTTCATACAGTGACGGACGAACCTCCGGTGCATCAATTTTAAGGTTTGGATCCCTAAATTATTGGACCCTGCTGTTGCGTGAAAAATTGTGATTGTTTGAAAATAATAATTCATTTTCGGTTTGATCTTTTTATTTTTTCCCCTCAATTTGACTTTGAATCTCTCTCTGAAGTGGCTCTTTGGGATCACAAAGGGTAGAAAGATCATTTGAAAGGTTTAGATCTTTGCAAGTGGCTCCGCTCGCATAGATTTAATGAATCAGTTGACCTGTTCGTTAAGGTTAATGTGTTATCACTCCTTTATAAACTCATTTAGGCTCCATTTCAAATACACACATATCTCTGCGGGTGACCTTCTGGTCATCGCTCTTATTGTGAGAGGCAGCCCAGGTGGGGCCCACTTTGGTGCATTAATCGTCAAGGATGGGGAGAAGAGGGGGAATGAGGGAATTGGGATGGATCATCATGGATAAGGGTTGGGAAAAAAGTCGGGGCCTTCTGATTTTTCTAACACTTGGTTTAATGGCCTCAACAATTAGCAATTAGCACTGGCTTACTATACAATTTTTATTTTGGTTCAAAATCAAGTGGTGTATCCCAACTTATTGAAAGCTTAGCTTTTTCCCTTCAGATATTTTGTACAAGGAAGACAACTTCTGGCTCTAGCTAATAGAATTGTTACACATACTCATCTAGGGTATATCCAGGGTTACTGAAAGTGTTATCTTTTCCCTTTTTGATCATTTAGAAGAAGCAACACAACTTTTTTTCTCCAGGTGATAGAATTGTAAATTTTGTTTTTCCAAATTGGTAGGATACAGGTATATCTCCGCTGTGGACAGTTTTCATGTTATAAAAGAGGCAAATCATGATGCCAAACTCACAAGAGAAAGTGGGGGTTGCTAGAGTCTTACTCCCCATACCATATATCCCCATTTTCCTGTTTCTTTCTTCTTCATTAATACATTCTTTACTGAGCTGACACTGACAGACAAAAGGGAACTTGAAAGTATTTATGGGACTGAACTGCACAATATCTTAGTTATCATGGATTATATTTAGTTAATTAATGCGCTGCCCTCTTTTTAATTATTTTAACTTAATTTCTTTGCAGGTTCACAAAGTCCAGTGAAACAGACATACGCATCAACATGGCCATATCTGCTTTATTTGTAAGTTTTGCAAGACTCATGGAAACATCTGTTTATGGTATTTCTTTGCTCTGCTATTCTTAGTGGTTTCCTAGGTTGATTTTCATGAGAAACTACAATGTATCGTTTCTGATAATGAAAAAATGTATCATTTTTGTGGTCTACTGGTCATATTTCATGTTTGCTTCACTTGATGACCAAAGCCTGCAACAATGCCAGTCATGCTACTTCTTGATTATTGACATTAATTGAAATGTCATTGCCTACTGTTAGCAGGAGATTTCTACAGGTATCTAATGACCAAACCTTGTAGAAAGCAGTTCCCTCAGATGGTCAGTTCATCTCATTTTACATAATCTGAAAGTGTCATGCATATGGGTTAAAATATTTAACGGATGGGTCCAGCTGGTTTCCTTATAGCTTCTCTGTTTAACTACTGGGGATTCATGCCTATGTGTTTCTAATGATCAACCCTGCACAAAGCCAGTTCATTTCACCACACAAAATGGAATTATCCAACATCTTATTTTTTTGAATGGTTTGGAATTATCCAACATCAGCACTAGATAAGCATTGGAGTTATCCTAGATGATTTATTAGTACCCTGGAGTAGGTAGACATCCTACCTATTTTGAACTTTTCATATTCTATATCCTTGAACATTATATAAGAATCTCATGACTGGTCATAATGGTCTAACCATTCAATCCAATTTAACAAAGAATTCTCTCAAGTTTCATTCTGCCAGAGCATCTCTCTCTGGTTCTTTTCTGTTGAAGACTATCAAGATATTGCCCCTGTCCCACTGACGGAGTCCATCTTTTTTCCAACACTTTGTGGTGTAGCCTGCCTTCTCTGATTGTGGGTATTTTCTGCTTCAAACACTTAAGAAAATGATCGGCCTTTTGTAGCTTGGATACCAAGACTTTCCTAAACATGAGAGAAGACTAAATAAAAGAGGAAACTAATATCATGGCAATCTTAATTAAACTAGAAATAGGTCTCCAATCAAACAAGGAATGGAAATAGAAGTAGGATAAAATTAGAACTCCACAGGTCGCTCTCAGTCAAATTGGGCCTATGGACTAGATTGACCTACGGGTCAATGGGTTGGCCCAGCTGACTTGGGCCTGGCCCTGGCCCGTACTGCATCACTTCTACTTCTGGCAGCTTGGGTTTGATTTAATTCTTCTCTTGCAGACAGTTTGGATTGCTATCCAACGCAATGCTGAATGGAAGCCTTTGCAGTTTTTAGGATTTGTATTTGTATACCGAATATTTGAGAAGTTGAAAGCTTCTGAACCACCAGTTTCTCCCACATTTACAGTGAGTTAATCAACTTCCCTTGAGATTTTGTTGGATAAGTTCTCTTATAATTGATGTTTCCATCTTTTTTTCTGCTCTAGTATTGTGATGCGTTTATGGGTTTTAAGACTTCTAATTCATGCCTAAGAAAACTGGACATCTTTGAATGCCTATCTTAAGTTAGAATCTTATAATTACTCTGGCTGCAGGAAGATGGTGAGGATGAGGGGCGGGCACTGCGAATGGGGAAGCGCCTACTCCGTTCACTTTCGTTGGTCTTTGGGTGTATGGCTGTTTCTTCTTTGGTACATGCTCCATGTCTCTTATGCAGCTCACTAGAGAATGGAATCATTTAAAACAAAAACAAAACAAACTCATTTAAGAAGGGACCATAACTACTACATCGTTATTGTCGTTGTCGTCGTCTTTTTAAATTTTATGGTAACTAATTCATTCGAAGGGGGATACTGTACGGTATTAAGAGTGCTGTACTGAACTGTAAAACAGTCGGGCCTTGGTAAAACAAGAAAATGAAGCCCCTCATTTATCAACCGTTGAAACCTAAAGGCACCATAATCATGTTGTTTGCAAACAGTTAAAAGAATCAATGAGAGTGGGAAGCCTGACATGCTAGGTTACTGTGTGGTTATATAACAATATTATGGTATGGTTGGGTGCCCACAAGGGCAGAAAGGTAGGATGCTTTCCATCCAGATTGAGTTGGAAAAGTTGTCTCCCATTTAAAGCAGTCCCGGTTTTCTGGGGTAATCCCAAATCTGGAAAAAGATTATCTTTGTTTTTGGAATGTTATTTATTTTTTGTTGTGATTTAAGGCCGCATTTAAACACACCTTAACTTTATGAATGGTATGAAGAAGATGAAAAAAATAAATAAAACCCAGCATAATTACAACAGAGTCAAACCTAGAAAGGAGAAGTTGTGTTGCTCTATGGATCTGATCGCTGGTTTCCATGTTGAAATCCCAAATGTTTACCTTCTGCTTAGCTTCTAGCATAATTTGGTTGTTCTGTCTTTGTTGCAGGCATTCACTGGAGTTCTTAACCTGATTGAGCTTCTAGGCCGTTACATTCCTGTTTTCCTTTACAATAACCAGGTTTCACAATTATTTTGATTTCGTAATTGACTGATGTATGTCATGCGTAGCGCACACACAAGACACAACATTGTGGTTTAGTGGCTGCGTGGTTGCATTGATTATGGCTTTTCAACATTTACCTTAATATTGAGGTTGTTTGGAATTTGATTGATGTGCAGGAGATGTTTATCACCGCATCCACCGCAGTGATGCTGCACATCATGGCTTCATATTACCGATGATGACCCATTTTCTTTCCTTTATCATTTCTGGTTTTGGCCTTTAACAGCAAGTTATTATCAAAGGAGTGTATCCTATGTTTATCTTTGCTGTCAAAATTTTGTTGAGTTACTGTCTTACAACACAGATTATCTGGTTGAATATCAGTATCTTAGGAAAAAGAAAAGCATTAGTTGGTGATTGATGTGCAGGAAGTTGTTTGGTGAGGAAACTTGAAAAATCCATCTAGATAGTGATATAATGAAAAGTCTATTGGTAGTCTCATCAAAGGAGCAAATCTAAATTATTGTTTGGTTGTGGATACATTGTTTACACAATTGAAAAATGCATTATTACTCAAACATCGCTTAATTAATTGAGAAGAGCATTCTCATTCAAATTACCAGTGTTATTTTTAGTAGTTTCCTATTTACTTTAGTAATAGCTATACGGTGTAAGTGCATCCCGCTTACTTTCAATATGTAGCAGCTTGACTGGATCTGGCCTTTCCAAGGTTTGCAATTTTGAGCAGCCATGGAAAATATTGCCCTTTTTCTACTATGGGCATGTTTGGCAAATAGAAGGGAACCCTCTATCTAGAAGATTTGTTATTTTTCCTATATGATATTATACTCGCTGAGGATTTCTCTCGTAGAATTTCAGGTTTGGCAAACACGAAGGAATCCAAGGATTTACTTGTGCAACATCTAACGGTTACAAGTTATTTGACATTTTCTCTCAATCTATGATGAATCAAGTCCTAAAATTTGAGCCCCTAATGGTCTTTGGCCTTCCAGAATGATTGACGGTTCGGATCTTGCAAAGAGGACCGATAAATATAAAAAAAAAAAAAAAAAATTTAAGGTGTGCACTTTTTTGTGCATATCTCAAAATCTATGAAAAATCAATGGTTTAAGATTGACATCATGGCCTTTTTGAACCTTTTAACGAGGTTAACGATTTCGGATCTTGAAAATGGGACCAATAAGGTAGGTTTCCACATAAAAAACCGACGCCTTATTCTCGCCTATGTCATTGTTTATCCACATTTGTATCAGTTTTGTAGAGAAGATGTCCAACGGTCAGGGAATTCTTCTCTAGTTTTCTCTTGATAAATGATGAATCAGGCGGCCAAAGTTGATACATAGCTATTTAAGGCCTTTTTAAGGAGATTCATCAATTCGGATTTTGCAAAAGGGCCAATAGAAGTTCGAAATGATGATCCAACAGCCTGGGCTCTTTTGTTAATTTCTCAAAATATACAAAGAATCACCAGTTGATATTTGATGACATACTCGTATTGGACCTTCTTAACAAGATTACGGTTCAGATTTTAGTTGTGGGTCTCGTAAGGAAGGTTTCCACAACAAGAAAAGGGTAACCCTTATATTGCCGTCGAGCCACTGTCGCTCCGTGTGTCTGAGAGTTTCAGCGCGGCCTGGAGAGAGAAAATCTGACGTGGGGACGTTGGATCTGGTTTTTCTCCGGGATCAATGACCACCATTGGTCTTTAGTGGATTCCTTTTGTACGGTCTGACGCTATACCAAACGTGGATTTTCCTTGGAAGAAAGGAAAACTGAAGAGGATCCCGCTCCCCATACAAACGTGGATTTTCCTTGGAAGAAAGGAAAACTGAAGAGGATCCCGCTCCCCATACAGTTGCCAAACGTGCCGTTTGGAAATTTTTTCACGAGGAAAAGTAAAAAAATTAATTATATTTTCCTATGAAGGTTTTTAAAAAAAAATTTGCGGTCCCACAACTGAAAATTTGTCACCAAAATTCTTCTACAGTAACATCTAAACCCTTATCCAACATAGTTGGAGGAAGGCTTAGATGATGATAAAACATTTTAAACCCTTCCTTGGGGACCTTCAAGGTGCTAATACATCTTAGGTCGGTCCTTCTTTTGTCATTATTTTTCTTCCTCAGAAACTCATCTATTTAACAGTAAGAGTGGCCTAGGATTTAATTCTGGGCATTCACCTTCCATCACCCGTTGGCTCTCTCATATCACCTTAGGTCCCTTTCCTCATCTAAGTGCTTTCCTCACCAAGGTCTTCTTCCCTCACCGGAGTGCTGCTCCCACTGGGGTGCGCTCCGATGGGTCCCAACCCCTTATCTGGGGTAAACAAAAAAGAAAAAGAAAAAGAACAACAACAACGGCAGTGAGGGTCATTTTATAGTGTTTCTTCTTAGCAAACAGTTGTGATATTATCGTATATGTATGCGACCCTATATGTATACGAGAAGACATCTCTTTATAAAAGCTGACTTTTGCCGTTGCATTTTCGCGGGAACATGGTATCCTCCATGTGTCCACAGGTTTGGTACTGCAAAAAAAAAAAAAAAAAAAAAAAACATTCTTTGTCCCTTTTGTTACGCCACCTGATGCGATTTTTTTATCTTTTTTATTTTTTTTGGAGGGTTTCATGAGAAATGTTTGAAGAGAGCTTCTATTGTCACTGGACCTTTTTCTTTCCTCACCTTCTCAATTTCAGCTGCAGCGTGTGATGGGCTTATGTGGCAGTGGCGGGACTTGTTAACATAAAAAAACGAAATGAAGGCAGTTCCCCCTCTCATTTTCATTTCCCACTTTTATCTCCATCACGTTTCGTTACCCCCTTTCAGCTGCATCACAGACCAAAGGCTTCATCTCTCCCTCCCTCTCTCTCTCTCTCTCGTCGAATCTCAGATCGTCTCGCTGCTGCGCTCCATCTCTCTCTGTTGCGATCTCCCTCTGTGTTGCTTTCTCTTCCTCTCTGCTGCAATCTCTCCCTCTGTGCTACGCTGCAGCTCCCTCTCGCTGCTGCGATCTCTCCCTCTCCGCTGCGATCTCTCCTAATCGCTGCTACGATCTCTCCCTCTCGCTGCAGATCTGCGTTGTTGCCCTCTCTCTTTCGCTGCAGAAATGCACTATTGCTCACTCTCTCGTCGCTGCTGCTCATCTCTCTCTCTCTCTCTCTCTCTCTCTCTCTCTCTCTCTCTCTCTCTCTCTCTCTCTCTCGTCAATCTCTTTCTCTCGCTGCTGCTCACTCTCTCTCTTGCTGCTGTGCTCCCTTTCTCGTCGACCTCTCTCTCTCTCGATCCTGCTCTCTCTCTCTAGCTACTGCTCTCCCTCGTGTCGAGCTGCGCCTCTCCTCATCTCACCCTCTCTTGTCGCTGCAGATCTGCAGAAAATAGAGTAAGAATGGGTTTTGTTGTTGATATGTATTGCTGAGATTAATTTGGGGTTTTTGTCTTCTTTTGGGGGACATGATTTTGCATAAAAAATTTTAGTATATTATCAGTTTTTTTTTTTTTTTGGGCGTTGAATACAACTCTCATGTATGGTTGATGTTTTTTTTCAAATCAATGATGTGGGTCTCTATGTTATGAGATTAAATTATAATCCTTGAATCTGTCTCCTTTGTTTGATCCGTAACCTGTTTTCATTTCTCTTTGAAATTGCATGGTCTGGAAGATAATGAGTTTGGGAGCATGTTGAGAAAGGAGGATTTGGATATGAATGGGTACTTGATTCAGATGGAGTATTGCGTTCTAACATTGAGACCGAGTTCTTAATTTGATGGAGTTCAAGAGATGGTTGGAAGATATTGTGGACTATGATGGATTTTTCTCTGTTGCATCTCTTTTAACCTGGGTCATTGCCCATGGCTTTGTTGTTCTCATTTGCTGTTGGATTCGATACTATTAATTTTTATAATTTTCTTTGAGAAAAATGAAAAGGAGAGTGAGGAGTCGAATCATCAAGCGACAAAAGGAAATGGGTGGCAATTGCAACAAGTGTACTGCAATTAGGATGGTTTTGTTTTCTCCTTTTCTTTTTTCTTTTTCCTTGATGTCATGTAGCAATTGATTCTGGTCTTGATTCAGATAATATTATACAAAGTGTAAGTTTTTCTTTTCTTTTAGGTTTAAGTAATTGTATGCAGACAATTTAATTTTTTGTCCAATGAATTCAAGCAGACCAATTGATGCATTTGATTTATGTTTGTAAATGGTTTTATAAATTATCAAGCCAGCAATATCCTAAATCATAGATGCAAATCATGTTGTTTTAATTGGCTTTTGTTAGATTGAGATATGATGTGGAATCTACATTATAGAATCCATTTGTAATTAAGGTAGACCAATAATTTTGCAATATTCATGTTTCCAGTTGGAATGATGGCTTCTTCACTCAGTTTCATTCTTATTTTGGGTGGATGTGATCAACTCACTTTGTATGATTGCAAGCTAGAAGGCTCCATTTATTAGATCCATCCATGATAATCATAAGTTATCATGGCATAACTAACAATACATTGATTCTACTTAGGTTTCGCCATGTTCTCAAATTGCCTCCGCAAGCTGTCTATGTATGTTTGAGATGGATCTCAAGGCACTTGCCTTGTCACTTTCCGTGTTGAGTGGGCTATTACCCTGCATATCTCAAGACACTTCGCCTTCCACCCAGATTTTGTCAACCGGGTTAAAAAAGTGCCATAGTTTAAAACATAGCAAACGTGGTTGTACTGAACTTAAAATTAGCAGATTTTATGTCCATGATATGGACTTGGAGATCCCCGAATTGCAGCCGAAAAATCCTTCGGGAAGTGGGCTAAAAAATTCCCTAAATAGATGTACTCAGCAACGTCTGTGCAGATTTTGTCCACCGACTTGAAAAAGTACGACCATTGAAAACATCACAAAAGTGCTTGTTTCTAACTGAAAATTAGCAGAATTAAAGTTCATCATATGGACTTGGAAATCCCCAAATTTCAGAAAAAATGAACCGCGGGAAGTGGGCTAAAAAATTCCCTAAACAGGAGTACTCAGCAACGTCTGTGCAGATTTTGTCCACCGACTTGAAAAAGTGCGACCGTTGAAAACATCGCAAAAGTACTTGTTTCTAACTAAAAATTAGCAGAATTAAAGTTCATCATATGGACTTCGAAATCCCCAAATTTTAGCAAAAATGAACCGCGGGAAGTGGGCTAAAAAATTCCCTAATCAGGGGTACTCAGCAACGTCTGTGCAGATTTTGTCCACCGACTTGAAAAAGTGCGACCGTTGAAAACATCGTAAAATTGCTTGTTTCTAATTGAAAATTAGCAGAATTAAAGTTCATCATATGGACTTGGAAATCCCTAAATTTCAGAAAAAATGAACCGCAGGAAGTGGGCTAAAAAATTCCCTAAACAGGGGTACTCAGAAACGTCTGTGCAGATTTTGTCCACCGACTTGAAAAAGTGAGACCATTGAAAACATCGTAAAAGTGCTTGTTTCTAACTGAAAATTAGCAGAATTAAAGTTCATCATATGGACTTGGAAATCCCCAAATGTCAGAAAACATGAACAGCGGGAAGTGGGCTAAAAAATTCCCTAAACAAGGGTACTCAGCAACGTCTGTGCAGATTTTGTCCACCGACTTGAAAAAGTGCGACCGTTGAAAACATCGTAAAAGTGCTTGTTTCTAACTGAAAATTAGCAGAATTAAAGTTCATCATATGGACTTGGAAGTCCCCAAATTTCAGAAAAAATGAACTGCGGGAAGTGGGCTAAAAAATTCCCTAAACAGGGGTACTCAGCGACGTCTGTGCAGATTTTGTCCACCGACTTGAAAAAGTGAGACTGTTGAAAACATCGCAAAAGTTCTTTTTTCTAACTGAAAATTTAGCAGAATTAAAGTTCATCATATGGACTTGGAAATTCCCAAATGTCAGAAAACATGAACAGCAGGAAGTGGGCTAAAAAATTCCCTAAACAGGGGTACTCAACAACATCTGTGCAGATTTTGTCCACCGACTTGAAAAAGTGCGACCGTTGAAAACATCGCAAAAGTGCTTGTTTCTAACTGAAAATTAGCAGAATTAAAGTTCATCATATGGACTTGGAAATCCCCAAATGTCAGAAAACATGAACAGCGGGAAGTGGGCTAAAAAATTCCCTAAACAGGGGTACTCAACAACGTCTGTGCAGATTTTGTCCACCGACTTGAAAAAGTGCGACCATTGAAAACATCGCAAAAGTGCTTGTTTCTAACTGAAAATTAGCAGAATTAAAGTTCATCATATGGACTTGGAAATCCCAAAATTTCAGAAAAAATGAACTGCGGGAAGTGGGCTAAAAAATTCCCTAAACAGGGGTACTCAGCAACGTCTGTGCAGAATTTTTCCACCGACTTGAAAAAGTGAGACCATTGAAAACATCGCAAAAGTGCTTGTTTCTAACTGAAAATTAGCAGAATTAAAGTTCATCATATGGACTTGGAAATCCCCAAATGTCAAAAAACATGAACAGCGGGAAGTGGGCTAAAAAATTCCCTAAACAGGGGTACTCAGCAACGTCTGTGCAGATTTTGTCCACCGACTTGAAAAAGTGCGACCGTTGAAAACATTGCAAAATTGCTTGTTTCTAACTGAAAATTAGCAGAATTAAAGTTCATCATATGGACTTGGAAATCCCCAAATTTCAGAAAAAATGAACCGCGGGAAGTGGGCTAAAAAATTCCCTAAACAGGGGTACTCAGCAACGTCTGTGCAGATTTTGTCCACCGACTTGAAAAAGTGAGACCGTTGAAAACATCGCAAAAGTTCTTGTTTCTAACTAAAAATTAGCAGAATTAAACACTGCCCTAAACACGGGTACTCAGCAAGGTTTCGGCAGATTTTCCCCATAGGATAGGAAAAGTGCGCTAGTTGAAAACAAGCCAAACGCGATTGATTCCAACCCAAAAATTGCATATTTGAAGTTCATCATATGGACTTCGAAACCCCCAAGTTTCGTCCAAAAACTCCCTCGAGAAGTGGGCCAACCAATGCCCTAAACAGGGTACTCATATTTGATTTTTTGGGTCCTCAAATTGGATTTTTTTGGCCGAGTTGGGTGTATGCAATGGCTAGCCCCAATTGTACAGTCTCTCTGTGCATGCAATGGCTAGCCCCATAACTCTAAGGTTATCCATCCAGTTGCATATACTAGGACTCCCACAGCAGAGAAATACTACACAAGAAATAATACACAACGGAGAAATCTCACAACAAGAAATCTCACCATTCTCACAAACACAATCCATCCATTCCATGAAACCACTCAAGAAATAATACACAATCCAAACACTTGCATATACTAGACAAATTTGATGCATTCCGTCCATTCCATAATTTGCAACACATCATCCTCAAGAAATAATTTACACTCATAAGACAACAGAAAACATTACTAGACAACTTCCATCCATTCAAAAAGGCTAACCCCATAACAAAATGGTTATCCATCCAATTCAAAGTCTAGAAACAAAGGGTTCAAACTTCATGAACTGTCATACATCATTCCTTGCAAACCTCATCAAAGAACTACAAGAACACCCCACTCATTATGTCACACACCATTCCTTGCAAACCTCACTTGCATACACTTGTTGATGGAACCTTCTCTGCACCTTATCTGCATAAATTCAAAAACCCTCTCAGAAATCAAAGTGGTGTTTTATAACTGTCCAAGTTAGTTGGACCAGAAAATAGAAACTGGTTAAGAGTAACACATTATTTTCCCAAATCCCAATAATAAAAGTCAGGTACAAGACAACTGTAATCCTTCTTTTCTAGATTCGTTGTTGCAACATAATATTTAAAGTTGAGAATTTCTCAATCGAGCCATGTTGTGTTGGATTCAGGTCCTCCTTAAGTTGAAATTGAATTATGAGATTCTAAACAAACGCTCAGGACAAGGCATGATACCTGCAGTAAGTTTATGACCCAAAATGCTACTGAGCAAGTTGTTGTGTGTTTCTGCTCCAACATGAAGAGGCAGCTTTCTTTTATCAGTTAGCCTATAGGTTTATTAGTATCCAATACATGGTGAAATTTCCAAAATGAAGATATGGCGGAAAGGAAAAAGGTATAGTGGAAATTGGAGAACCAACCTGAGCAATCTGTAAAGCAAGGAACGCTACCTAGACAAAGACGAGCAGGAAAGTTCCTTCCAGTAGACATTCCCAAGAAATGGGACTTGTAACAGTTACGTAAAATTAGTATTAGTTGATAGAGATACAAAAAACAAAAGTAGCACAATATTCACCTCTGTATCTCCAAAGGCCTTGGTTTCCTTTACAGCAATATTGCTTGGAGCACTAAGGAGAGGCTCGGAATCTACTTCTTCATTGCCAGAAACAGATAAAAGGGGAAATATGAATCGTAATAAAAAATAGAACTTCAATGCACAACAAGAACTCAAAACACTACTTGAAAGTACTCGGAAAAGTTGTTGAGACAAGTTAAACAGATCAGAAACTGAATTAAGGGGCACTTGTTCTCTAGAATCTCATATAAACTCAAGCTGACCCAAGAAGTTACTCAAAATCTCTTGTTCTTTAGAATCTCATATAAACTCAAGCTAATTCAAGAAGTGACTCAAAACCTCAAAAAAAAAGAGTCGGAACAAACTTCAAATTTCAAGAGGTCAGCTGGATACTCCAACCCAGTTCCAAATCCAGTTTGGGGGTCCTCATTCTTTACCAAACCGACCTTGGATTTCACACTTCAAACACTGTTCATGAGATTGAAAAACATGGGGGCAACTTACCATTTACCAAAACACTAGAGAGGGATTGCAGAAGAGAGAGGGCGAGTGCAGACGACGAGGGCCGGACAGTTGCAGACGAGAGGGGGAGTTGTAGATTTTCTGGATCTCGCCAAAGGGAGGGAGTGCAGACAAAGCAATGGTCCTCTAGGTGGAGATTAGAGGGCAGGGCGGAGAAATTGGAGGCGTTTGCAGCAGTCCATCTTGCTGCAGAGGAGAGACCGAGCGAGACGAGAGAGGAAGAGACGTCGGAGAGAAGGGAGAGAGTGAGCGCAGCCCCAGCAAGAGAGAGATGAGCGCAGCAGCAAAGAGAGAGAGAGCAGCAGCACTCGCAGCGAGGGAGAGAGATCAGCTGGGAAGCGAGAGAGGGAGAGATCAGCTGGGAAGCGAGGAGAGACACGCAGCAGTTCGGCGATTGGGAGAGAGCGCAGCGAGGGAGAGTCCGGCAAGGGAGATTCGTCGATGGAAGAGAGGCGAAGCGAGATCAGGCGAAGAAGGAGAGCTTCACTGAGAGAGAAAGAGAGAGAGGCGAGAGACAGAGGAGAGACAAGGGAGAAGAGAGGTAGGTCTAAGATGAGAAGGGGGGAAACGAAAATTGGGTGGGCCATTGAAATCACACTTAATAAGATGTATCAAAACCCACACGCTGCAACGGTCCACACGGTCCATAGCTGATAGTAAGATCCACTGCAGTGTAGGAGAGCACTCCCCTATATATATATATATATATAGTTTCTTCTAAACTACTCCAACATA
Source organism: Persea americana (assembly GCA_029852735.1). Lineage (NCBI taxonomy): Eukaryota > Viridiplantae > Streptophyta > Magnoliopsida > Laurales > Lauraceae > Persea > Persea americana. The sequence continues at coordinate 8,372,676 of CM056813.1, read as the reverse complement.
AGCTCTCTTGTTTGAAAAGGAACGGTAGATCATGATGTGGAGCAGGTAGGTCAATTTTACTTGTTACTTGTTGCATTTCCTGGAAGCGTTTGTTAATTAGATTTTAGATTTGACACAAACAAAAGCCGACTGAATTTTGACTAAATTCTCATTTTCATGGTAATCCAGGATGGAAACACTGCTGCATTTTTAATTTTAGATTTTATATTTGAATGCGGGAAAAAAAAATAAGCGCAATTGAATTTGACTAAAATCACATGTTCATGGTAGGCAACCCATGATGGAATCAGGGATGCACCATATTGGGACTGCAACCTATTTGTATGCATTTTCATTTGGCTGGTGCTTTGCTCCCCTGTTTCATTGACTTGTTTGGCAACTCTACTAATAGAGTCAAATAAGGTAAAGCCCCCATTTCTCAAAAAAAAAAAAAAAAACAAACAAGCCTCATCAAAAGCACTTTAATTCAAATTTCCCACCATATTTTTCAAAAGAAAGTCAAAAAGTTGCCTCATTTCTCCATTAAAAGACAAACAAAATTCACAATCAATACAAAAAGATTTCATAATAAACAACTAAAAACAAAATACCATCATAACTCACTTATATTTTATTCTTTCTTCAAAATAGTCTTTATAGCACGCACTTTTTCTTTTTTTTTTTGTGGTCCAGGCCTTTGGTTTGAAGGGCTCCACTCTGGATGGTTGAAGTAAAAAAAAAACACCCTCATTTGAAGATCCTAATTCATAAGTCAAGTGTAGAAAAACAGATTGCTAACATACAACAACAGTCTACAAAAGGCCGAAACATGAGTGGCAAGCTAGGATGTTCCAGTGGGGGAGATTGAAGAGATATTCTCCATCCATGGTGGGACAAGCCATGGTATAATTGGTAGGTGCACCTAACTACCTAAGCATATATTTGCTGCTTGAGGACTATAAATATATATATATATATATATGTATATAAATATGATAGATATATAGATATATATATATATATATCCCTTGGTTTAAAGTTTCTCTCCTCCAGAGAGGAGGTAACCTTCAGACCCTCCGACCATATAGCATAGGCTGACTGTTAATAGTCTCGGTATCCTTGCTGTTTGGGGGCTTTACTAATAGAGTTGAGTAAAGTAAAGATTATTTTGAAGAAATAATAAAATATAAGTAGGTTATGATGGTGTTTTATTTTTAGTTGTTTGTTATGGAATCTTTTTTACTTTTGTATGGAAAAGTGGAGGTTTTTTTTTTCTTTTAGTGGAGAAATGAGGTTGCTTTTTTATTCTTTTTTTGAAAAATATGGTGGAAATTTTGATTTTTTTTCTTAAAAATGGGAGCTTTACTTTACTTGATTATATTAGTAGAGTTGCCAAACAAAGTAAACAAGAAGTTGTGATAGCAAAGGTCTCCTCAGTTAATCACTGTTAAATTATTGGAACCACTAGAGAAGGGAAACAAGAACTTATGGCTTTCCTCAAACTTTCCAAATTTAGGCCAGTCGGGTCCACCCATCACATGAGGAGTCTCTTTTTGGAAGCTAAACCTATGATCTTATGCTGTTGTAAACAATTAAAAGAAGATAATATAATGTTCTGAAGAGAGTACATATTTTGGTACACCGGCGGATCATGGTACCCCTAGAAGACTGAGTCCCTCTGGATAACTACTTATGCATTGGCTGTTTCCAAAATACACATGTCCATGTCCTCTCTTCAAACCATTTAATAGGGGTATTTATGTAATTTACATTATAAAAATTAATATAAGTACAGGGCAGTTTTTATGCCATTCTTAGATTGTTGGAGGGCCTACTGTAACAACAGATCCACAGCCTTGTCTCCTTGAAAACAATGCCTAGAAGGACAATAAAGAAAAATATGGCAAAGCATAAACTCACATAGAGGAAGAAATCTAAGCCAGATTAATATAGCGTTCGGATTGATTCCATAAAGCCACAGTCCACAATTACTATTCACTGCAAATATAAGTTTTATTAAATAAGAACTCTGAGAATGCATCCTATATAAGGATTTGACTCAAGCTTGACTGGAATTGTGAAACAAAATTCATAAAGCTAACCCCAAAATTCGTATAGCTAACCCAATATAGTTGGGACTAGGGGTGTAAATTGGGCTGGCTGGCAAGATGCCAACGTGCCATGGCCCGACCTAGAGCACTGCCAGTCCCGGTACGGGCCCAATGATTAAAGAAAAAAACCTTAATTATTTTAAAATAATAAGAATCTTATTTTTCATTTGTAAATTAGCATTAGTGTTTGTGCATTTATTTTAGTAATTTCAACTTTATTTTAAGCTGAGAACCCCAAAAGTTTATAAAGTCTCTTTCAATTTATATAAAAGAAATTAAGAAAATCAGGAAGGGCATGTGGGCAGGCTCGACCCAGCACGGCATGACATAAGTCTTGCCATGGGCCATGTTGGGCCGCCCCCAGTCGTCCTAGGAATGGCACGGCCCACGCACCAGCGGGCCATGTGTTGTACACCCCTAGTTTGGCCAAGCCTTTGATGGTGACTATAGTAAGTCGGAAAACATAAAGCAATGACACTGCCGATGCATACATTACACATATGTAGTGATGTAAACCCCAACTATCTCTAAGAAACTTTCACAACTTGGGAGGTGTTTGCAAACCGTTGATTGTTAAAGATTTAAAGATATTTTTGATATGTTAGATAATTACATTCTTTTTTTTATGTAGTAGTGTTTGGAAAAGAGTATATTATAAATTATAATATTAGGCTTTCTTTAGAAAAGTTGGGTATTGCTTTCTTTAGGGGAGGGGTGAAATTGTAGATTCTATGATTATACAATATTTCAAAACACGGGAGGGAAGAATTTTTTTATTTTTTTATTTTTGTTTTCGATATCTCAAAATGGGAGAGGAAAGATATGTTTTTTGTTTTTCCGGGCAACATGCGTTTTTGCCTACCACCTCTTTATATCCTTTTATGAAGAAATCATTTCTTCTTCATAAAATTGGAAAATTGGCAAATTTCTCTGAAAATTGGAAAATTGGTATATCTTAGTTTTGGAAAATGTATTTGTATTTTTTGAAATATATTTGTGTTTTGAAATTTATTTACGTCTTTTGAAATTTATTTATATTTTTTGAAATTTGTTTGCATCTTTTTAAATTCATCTGCGTTCTTTTGAAATTTATTTGTGTTCTTTTAAAATTTATTTTCATTTTTTGAAATTTATTTGTGTTTTCTTTAAATTTATTTGAAAATCTCATTAATGGGGTTTTCATTAATAGTTGCCAATTAAATGGTAGTTGACCGCTATTAATAACATATCCCACTAATCATGGGATATGATTTATCTTTTGAATAAATAAGAAGTTTTAAAGAAAGGGTAATTTGGACATTTTAGGTCTTTAAATTTAGAAAAAATACATATCACACTATGAAAAAATACTGTAGATATCTAAGACCAGAAAGTGGAATGTTTAGGGACCTGTTGCCGAGTAACCCATTTTATAAACTGCATTGCATCTCGATAAATACTAGACATGACTTTTCTTAGGGATAAGAACTATAAAGGTGTTATTAATTCTTTTTAGAGATCGCTCCCAGTAGTATTCCACATATTGGTAAAAACTGGCTGGTAAAACTGGCTGGATATTCATCTGGGCCTGGCAATTTAAGGAGCTTAATTTGAGATCACTATTTTCCCTATAAGAGATTTTAGGGGAAATAACTTCTTTGATTAAGCTAAGATTTTTTTGGCCAATTGGAGATGTATATATAAATCAGAAGAGGACTTTCTGGCCTTTCTGAAAGTAATTTTGATAATTTAATGGTGAACTCGATCCTACTCGTTGAGCCAAAAAAGATGGAAAAAGGAGGTTTTTTTCCACCAATAAGTAATCCTCCTAATCAGATTAGACACATTAAAATGTAACACTTACAATTAGGTTTGGTGGGGTTTCCACCTAATAAGGCAAAAACCCTCCAAAAATAGGCGTATGCCGCTTTGAGTGGCGAGCACACGGTATTCTTTAGTAAAAGGCGAAAGAATAGTTCGCTATGTGCTCACCACGCGGCTGCGTGGTTTTTCCTTTCTCTACTTATACCATTTTATTAAAGTCTGCTGGGTCGTTTTCTTGCTTCTCTACGATGTGGGACTCTTCTTATGCTTCTTATGTCAGTTCGTTTGCATTCTCTTTTCCTCGCCCAGGTGGATAGGAGCAGCACAGAGTATCTTTTCCATCTACTGTTTAATTTAGTCCATCTCAGATATGATATCTCTGTCACTAGAGGAAACTGACTGAAAGATCTTCTTGAGAAGAGATAAAGAAGTTCCAATCAAGGACTGGTTTCCATCTACTAGTAAGAGGAAGGGTAGGAGGTAAGTTCCCCTGGCTGCAACTTCTTCAGAAACATTGGCATCTTTGAATTGGTGCTGAAGTTATTTTCCATCAGGATGACTGGGCTCCTTTATAGTGTAGATTATCCTGATTCATTCATTCCATACAAGTGAGGGCCAGCTATTCTGTTATCTAGGTCATTGGTCTGATTTGGCCCAATCATGGTGAGAGATTTTCCATAAGTTTCTTGGATGGACAATTATAACCTCTTTTTTTTTTTTTCTTAGAAGAGGGATGCTGTGTTTCTTCTTGAGCATTGTTTTTTTTTTTTTTTCTCAAACCATTCACAAGAAATGGGTGGATCAAATATTCTGAATTCTTTTTTTCACTCTAAATATGAAATGATTGGTAGTGGCAGACCGGATTGTGGTTTCAGTTTTGTGTTTAGGGTGATGATTTGGTGAATTATTTCTGAATGAAATGTGTATCTACCTTGTGCAAGACTAAATGAAAATTTAAATGCTCCTCCACCTCAAATGCATTCACCTCAGAAGAAGAATTGCAGAATATATGGTTCCAAACTGTGCAAAATTATTTTACCTGAGAAACCACTTCCATTTACAATGGAAATGGACCCATACTCATGTCATTTCATTGAAGAACATAGTCCCTGCAATAATCTCCAAAAATGTGTTTAGTATGTGTAGAGCCCATTTTTCTTTTTCTTTTTTGTTTTTTGTCTTTTTTATTTTTCCCACAAATGAGCTCTACACATACCCAACTTCATACTAGGGCACTTGTAGAGTTGGGTATGTGTAAAGCTCATTTGTGGAGGAAAAAAAGTAATTTTCCGTGGGAGAATTTTTTTTTTATTTTTTATTTATTTTGAAGTTATCGTTTAGTAAGGAAGATTTTTTTAGTTATTTTTATAAAAAAAAAAAAAAGAAAAAGAAGAGAGAAAATGATCAAGAGAGGAATTTATGCAAAAAGCATATCCAGACAATGGTAGTTAACCATTTTCATTTGAAACGGGAAAAAACTAGAATCGCCTGATTTAGAAGAGAGGAAAAATCGTCTGAAGGTAAAATTCAAAGGTACATGTACATATCAAATACAGTAGACCATACAAAACTTTTTGAATATTTTTTTCATACGATAGCCTTGGGGGTTGGGACCCAAGAGCGCCCACAAATAGGAAGAGTAACCCCACTCCATATGAAGGAGATCCAACATAAGTGGAAAGAGGAAGCACACAAAGTGGGAAGAGAAGGCCACACATGTGAGAAGAGAGGCAAACCCATGGATTGATCCCTGTTAGATGGGTGACATGTGGGTTGCCAACCAAGTGAGCAACCCTTTGTTTTCCTTGACTTGAGTGTTACAACAGAGCACATGGGAATCACAAGGGCGGACCTATATATATAATATTGGGGTGGTTGTCCCGTCAAACATCTATCATCTTCCAAAACATAGATGAAGATCCTAAGTCCACTTCCAAAACCCACATCAATGGGCCTGCCCCCTAAAACCCACATGAAAATTTTGGGTTTGCCCCAAAACCTAACTGCTATGTTTGGGTCCACCCCCTCAAATGAAAACCGTAGGTCCACCACTTACTGGGAAAGGCACTTGTCTTGGCGGATCAAGCTTTTATCAACCAATTATTGTAACTCACAAAGGTTTTTTTTTTTTTTTTTTTTTTTTTCTATCGAAGGGTTCCTAACCCCTTGAGCTGGACTAATCCATTCGGGCCTAGAAGGAAGCCGGGTAAACTCCTCTGTAGCCATAGTGTGGTAGTGCAGTTTCAAACCTACAACCTCCATGTGCAAACCGTGGTCCTAGGCCAACTGAATTACCCCTTGGGGTTACCCACAAAGGGTCAATAAGAACTTGTTTGGTAACATTATATTACATTACTCTGCGGAGAATACGCGGTATAGAACTTGTTAGGTAGCTTTATATTAAATTACTAAGCTTAGAATATATAGTACAGAACTTGTTTGGTGACACCATAAAAGTTTTATTCCACGGAACAAAAGCAAGAGAATCATAGGATTTACAATGTGGGACCCACTTGTAGAAATTACAACGTGGTACCCACATTTAAAAATTAGAACATGGGATCCATATTCATAGGATTTACAATGCGAACCCACCTTTACAATGCCGTACACACCTTTAGAAATTAGAATATGGGACCCACAATCATAGGATTTATAATGTGCGCCCAACTTTAGTGATTGTGACTATGTGACCCACATTCATAGGATTTACAATGTGGGCCCACCCTTATAAGAGTTATAATGTGGGAACAACTTTTTTTATTGATTGTGAACACATGACCCACCTTTTAAATTTACAATGTGGTATCTACCTTTATAAATTAGAATTTGGGGCCACATTCATAGGATTCACAATGTGGGCCTACATTCATATAATTTACAATGTGGCCTGGCTCAACTTTTTGCGCTTGCGATCATATGACCTATATTTAAGAATTATAAAGTGGGCACCTCTTCTGTAATTGTGGATACAGGGCCCACCTTTGGAAATTATAACGTAGTGCCTACCTTTAGAAATTAGTAAATGAGGCCATAATGTTGTCCCACCATTATAAGAATTATAATATGGGCCCACCTTTTATAATTGTGACTATGTGACCCATCTTTAAGATTTACAAAGTGAGGCTACCTTCTTTGAGATTGTAAACATGGGATCTAACCTTTAGGATAAGTGAGATGATTTAAAGTCTTTAAATAGTCTTCTTTAAAAGGCAAGAGATAAGTACAAAGCAACTGTGCCAGCAAGTTGTTTATTAAAAAATGATTTTTTTTTTTGTTTCAACTTTCTTATGCCAGCAGGTTAAGAATTTGGGATTCCTTCCGGTGAGAACAAAACTCGGAAAAATGATTTACAATGACCAAACATATTTTCTTTAGCCTCATCTCATGGTAACATGTGAACATCTAAATGGCGCGATGTCAAATGCACCCTAAGTAGCAACATCCTGATAATGTACGTAACAGAGAAGGGGTTATTATTTATAGGAAACATATAATTGAACAGAACATGAAATCTTAAATTGTTTTAATAAGGTTTACTAAAGAAGGAATAAATCCTAAATAGGAGCATGCAGCTTTAACACATTGTATTCTTTTTAGTGAAAGGCAAAAGATTGTTAGCTCTGCACTCACCACTCAGCAGTGTGATTGTCAATGGCTTTGCTGATTTTCTTTCTTTCTTCCCTTATTTTTTTGTTTTCTTTTGGGTTTTTTCTTGTCATGGTCGGGTTTTAAACTTGATGGTCGAACAAGGTTGGACCGAACCATTACAACCGCTGGTCAGAGTTACAAAAAATAATAATAATAATAAAAAATAAAAAATTCTCAGTTTTTTTTTAAATTGCTTGAGAATAAGCCAGTAATTTACTGATAAAAACCATTTTTATGTATAATTAAATAAATGATAAATACTCTAATTTATCTAATTATCCATTTTTAACTATATGGTTAAGTAACACGACATGTTCAACCACTTCCTAAGGAATATCATATTTTTAACAGATATGTTATGATTTCATCTTTGAGCAAGGCTCTCCGAAGTTCAAGCTTAGGATAAAATCTTGTAAGCTTATGCTTGTGGGGCCCACCCAAATGGACCAAACATATGAACCCTCTAAATTGCACATGTTCATCAATTTTCGGTTAGATCCGAAATTTACTGGACCGTTGGATTAACTATGTATCGATCCAAATGGACTGTTGTCCATTAAACTTTTAGGCCCATATGGAGATGATAAAAATTATGTTTGTAACTGATTTTTTGCAGAGATCCTAGGGAGTCCTTGAAATCCCCCCCCCCCAAAAAAAATCCCCATGTGGGTCCTCAGGTGGGCCCCACCATACACTTGAGCTTACCTTATCCTAAGCTTGAGCTTAGGAGAGCTGGGCCCTTCATCTTTAGGGGTAAAGAAACCCAACCCCTTAATTATTTGTGTATGGAAAAAAAAGGTCACCAAGGACAACGATGATGGCTTTAAATTAAGGTTGAAAGAGGACAAAACCATCATTTTTTTGGATACCATGGGTTATCATCAAAATTTATAAAAATATAAATATAATATATTAATTTAATATTATGGTATCAGAGCAACGTATTTAACATCACTCTCACACCATAACAATATTTTAATATACTATTCATTCTATTTAAATAGCAACCTACTTCTTACAAATATAGAATAAGAGTTCTTTATCATCAATCGATACGGGACAACATATGTGCCGGCAAGTAACAAATACACTACGAGTCTTTGGGTGAAAAGTTTTGGTGTTCTCCACTTCGATCAATTGCCCTTCAATCGGAGTCTTTCAATGGACTTAAACCCTAGCATTCGAAGTAGGAGTCAAAATGGCTCCCGATTGTAACGTGGATGACCAAAGTACAAAAACAAAAAAAAAAAATGTTATTTGAGTTGATATATATCCCAGTAACCATGCTATGCATGTGGAAATGTATAGCCATGTGTATAATCCTGCAATGCATCCAGGAAATTGTGCTCCCAATGGACCAATTGACACTAAGAACTCATTTGATTGCATGAAATTGAATAAATAGAAATTTATGGTCAAATGGACTCCAACAAAGGAATGTTAATTTCTAAAAAAAAAAAAACAAAAAACAAAGGAATGTTAAAAAAGTGAAGAGTTAAAAAGGAAATAAGGTGATCATATAGATGTGTACATCTTCACCTTTGTTTCTTTTTGTTACACCCCATCCCGAACTAATTATGATTAAGGCTAATTTATCGAGATTAGTACAAATTGAGCAAGATTAATAAATCTAATTGTGGTTTATGACCAAAATGATTGAATTCAACTTAATAAAGTGAATTAGAATGGAACTAAGTTGATTAAGCTGAGTTTTGACTCAAACAAAAAAAAATGAGGACTTTTTCGTAAATACGGATTTTCGCGTATTTTGTCGAATACGGTAACTATTGATACCAATGCGTGTATCTCGAAGAGTACGTCAACTTTCATGAAATACTTGACTGCATTTGAATTGAAATGGATCAAATGAGTCTTCATTTGACTCAAAATAGAAATAAGGTTGTAAAGGATGGCTTAAATACAAAAATTCAGTGTATAAGGTTCTAAAAGAACCCAATTTCCATTTCATTCGGTCATTTCATTTCAAGAGCAGCAGTGAGCTTCAACACTAGGTTCTTCTTTTTTCTTCTTTACTTATTCTTCACCAAAAGATGCTATGATAGTGGTTTGGATGGAAATTTAAGTTGTTTCCATCTTCTTCATCAACTTGCTTTACTTCTTAGGAGTTGGAAGTAGGAGAAAATTCGGTTCTTCCTTTCCTCAAGCATCAAAGTAAGTGCTCAATGGTTTTTATTGAGATTTTGAATTGTATAAGGTGTTTGAAAGTGTTGTTTGGCTCAACAAACTCATGAAAACTCTGTTTTGGAATTATTTCATAATGTTAGGGTTAGAGAAAGAGTTTCAATTAGTGGAATTGTGTCAAATTGAGCTAAAGGAAAGAGGGGTTTTAGGTGAATTCGAATTTGAGACAAGTATAACATTTTACTTGTGATTAGATGCTAATTGATATAGATTTGATTTAATCTTATTGTTAAGTATGGTTTCAGATTATTCATATAATTGATTTTTGTGTGTGGTTGATTGAATGAAGAAGAAGTTTGTGTATGTGAATGTTATTTTAGAATGGAACATGAGATTCCATGTATTGTGCAGGTTGAGAATGAATGGGAGTGAAAATGGCTTCAAAAAATAGCATCAGGCTGCGGTTTCGGAGGCCAAACAGCAAGGTGTCTCCCTATAGCGAGCTGGCCCCAATGGAAATTTCAAATTGCCATAACTTTTGATCCGTATGTCGGATTTTGGACTTCTACATATCGTTAGAAAGCTCTTGGAATGTAGAATTTAATGGTCCACATATCCTTGTGATCAAAAGACCCAAAGTTGAGTCCAAACAAAAGTGATTCTATTTAAATCAAAAACTCTTTCTGTGCATGTAGATAGGTCTATAACTTAGTCTTGACGCTAATTATAGTGTAATTGAAGATTAAAGAAGAACTATTGATGACTTTGAATATTATTCCAATGATGTGTATTAATGTAAACCTTTATAGGTGTTAACTAAGGGATTTCTAATGTACAAATCATAAATAATGTGATGTTCATAAAAAATAACACGTACATTAGCTAACTGAACGTTTCACCTAAATAACTGGTTTAAAATAGTAAAAATGAATAGAACTGTGAGTTGTTAGATTGCATCCATATTGATCTCTCAAGTTTAATGTCAATTTGATCATTGTTGTTCCTTTCATGTGTTTTTAAGGGATTTATGGGATTGAATTGAATCCAGAAATGGATTAAATACTAAATTATATTGACTATTGAGTCTAGCACTACATAACTATGTTATTAATGCTCATGAAAGAGCTAAAATGAATTAATGAATGAACTAATAACTATTCCTACTGCAGTAAATGGATTTGGGTGTTCCGGAGCTCCGTGGTGATGCTAGTTGTCCCTAGCCAGGGCACTATTAGATCCCATAATATTAAATGATTCATTCCTTAAGGAAGATGGTAAATGATTGATAATGAATAAATGATTCCTTCCGTATGGAAGATTGTAAATGAAATGAATGCTATGGTAGTTGTTAAATTGTACGCGTCTATTACTTGACTCTAAATGCATATGTTATTGTCATTGAATGAATTGTCTCAAATTGAATATGGATCGTAGAATTGTTAGTGAATAAACTGAACAGATTTAGTATATATATTAGCATGTACTATCATAGATCTGTATATATATTGCTGAACCATCATGTTCATTAGTGTTATTGATGACATTATAGGCCCGATTGTCAATGACGGTCCTGCAGTGGCCCCAACGGCAGCGGAGGAGACCACTCCGGTTCCTCCATAAGAACTGATTGAATGGAATGGACAGGATACCATTTGACATGGATATCCGAGTGCGAAAATGAATTAGGAATATTTTGGGAATTCTTTTTGAAATGTTTGGAAATCTTTTTGAGGGAAATTCTTTTTGAGAACTTGACTCATTCATGCATTGTATTTGAATATGCAGTGGTTGACAAAAGTTACATGTATAAAGACATTTACTTTTATATAGAGCTATACAATTGTAAATTGATATAGTTGAATGTATATTTCAACAAATTGTATAATTGACAAGTGAATGAATATTTATCCCTACGAGAGTAAGTATGCGTCGCAACTCGGTATTAGCTTGGAGATAATCGGATCTTGGGTCCGGGTCGTGACACTTTTCATGAAAGTCACTTTGTGATACATATGTAGTCTCTTAGCCATTCGAATGAATCTCAAAAAGTTATGGTTCATAGGCCATTAAACTTTAATAGAGTGAAATTAAGGGTTAAGATAATATAGGACTGATTTCTGGTGCTCACCACATGACTGTGTGCCTTTCAATGTATTTCCTTATTTCATTTTATAGAAGTGGTGGGTTTGTTCTTTGTTTCTATCCAATGTGGGACTCATTGTCCTGAGAGATATTTTGATTAAAACGGTGTTATCAGTTGAGCACTAAGAGGTTTAACATATTGTTTAGCACCAGAAGGCATTCTGAATAAAATAATATTATTGGGAGAGTGGCTTTAAACTAACCCAGTTAAACCTTTTAGTACCAAAGATCTGCTTGGATAATATAATCTCATTTGCATCAAGAGTTGGTGTGGCTTCTAACAATAGAAGGACAACTTTTCTTTCTTTTTTCATTAAGTATAAATGTTAAAGGTCTTGTTACTAAGAAGTTTGTTGGATACTTAAGAGAATGTGTTTTAATGTTTTCTCTATTCTGATTGGAATTCAGAAACCTTAATTTTATAATATTTACATTTAAAGAAAGACTAAGTTTTCATGCATATATGTCACTTTACAATTGTTTTGTCATATGTGAATTGTTGTTTATTCTCCTTGAGGAAGTCTGGGAGTATGGATTTCTTATATCAGGGGTGATGTAGATTATCCTGATCCATTTTCTAACCATTGGTATGATTTGACCCAATCATGATGAAAGATGCTCCAAAAGTTTCTTGAATGGACTACTGTTCTTGTGTTTTTTTTTCAAGGGATGCTGTGCTTTTTCTTGGGCACTATTTTGATCCATACCAGTTATATGAAATGGATGTATGAGGATCAAATGATTTCTGATATTTTTTTTCTTCCAAATATGAAATGATTGGGAGTGGATGGGTCAATCACAAAAAAAGAAGATAGATTAAGGATAGGAGTCATAGATGATTGGCAAGTGCCGTTTATCTAACTGCTATAAAAAGTTTAACTCTAAATGTCATTCATCTAAGCCGTTACACCAAAATAATGATAACAAGTGTTAACAAAAAATAATTTTTTTTTAAAAAAAAAAAGATAGTTTGAATCTTGTGATATGCCTTTTCTTTTCTTTTTTGTTAAATCAGGGGATGGAATTGAAATGGGCTACGCAGTACTTTACCCATCTATTGACCAAGATAAAGATCCTAATATAAACCTTCATTTGAAGTTATAAGGATTAGCAGCACTTTAACTAAAATCTACTAAAATTTAAAAAAGAATCAACTGTAACTTCAAGTGGTTTTCAAGTGAAGCCTCGAGGCTTTTTTTTTTTTTTTTTTTGCACAGCAAAGAAATTGTTCTGCCACACCTTTACTCTAAATAGACTTTGCATAATCCTAGTATCCTACTATGATTATTAATACTAAACATAACAACTTGCTACAGAAGAAATTCCCAAATTAGAAAGTTTGGCTTGCTTTGGGCATCCAGACTATTCTGGGTGCATCCCACCTGTGACCCCCATATACCTTGTGTTTTCTTGAAACATTTTATTTGGGCTAGAATTAGGCTTATGGGCTACAATAATGGTGTTGGATTTTCTTAGATCTGGGTCCATTAAGGCCCAGTTAATTTAAGCCCCAAAACAGCCTGTTTGATGTATTTTTCTGCAATAGGATTTTTTTAAGAGCTTTTTGCATATACCCTACTTAGGTTTCTATGATTTGTAAATAGGCCCCTATAGTTTTAGTATTTGTGAATTGGCCCCTGCCTTTACATTTTAATACCTTTTGTATCCTACCCTTCCAGCCGGCAAAAGTCTTTAGAGTTAAATGACACTTTTGCCCATCTCTTTATCCCCATGTGCATAAATTCAAAAGCTTAGACTTATTTTTTTTAAAGCTTGTAATATTAATAATTACATTTAGTGGGAGAGAATAACCATATGCAAATTATTTTTTTATTATTATCAATACTTGGTCTATTTCATTAAATCCAAATAGACCATAATGATAATCAACGTATGTGCTTATAATTGGTTATAATTGATTCAATCCATGCACGACCCACTGTTAAATTGATGAAAGTTTCGAAACATATGATTTGGCTTTATGTGCTTTAAAGAGTTATTGAGAGAGACCGTTGGGACTTGGGATAAATAATGATATTTTTGTAGATAAAAATATACTCATTTTTGTTTAATGAATATTAGGGCAAATGTGTCATTTATGTAAAAGTTTAATACAAATCTCATGGTGGGTACCCATTTTCAATATAAATACTGATTTTGGGGACATGAAAGGTATTGAAATTAAAAAACAGGGGCCTATTTACAAATACTAAAACTACAGGAGTCTATTTACAAATTATAGAAACCTTAGGGGGGTATATACAAAAAAACTCTTTTTTTTAACCTGCTCGCCTCACTAGTAAGTAGTGGTAATTTTGAACTTCGAACCTAGGTTTACCACCTCTTTTCACTTTTTTCTATTTGTGCGGGCTTCTTTTCAAAAGAAAGAAAAGAAAAGAAAAAAAGAAAAAAACAGGATTTCTGCGATTAGAATTTAGAGCACCCCCACAAGGCCCCACCCCCTGTATCTGAAGAATTTTACAACAGCCCCATTTTTAAAGAAATATTTTACCTTCTAAGGGCTGTTATGGTTCCCTCCACTGATTTGAACCATTCACACATGGGCTTGGACCCTAAATGCGCGATCAAAAGCCTGCAGTGACAACAATGGTTAGCCCACTATATGATCATCGCGGTCGACATCAGTATTCTTCATGTTGATACATAGAGAAATACATGCCTACTGTATATGCATCGGTTAAAGTGGATGAAAAATATTAACTAGGTGGATTGATTGATTTTAAATCTGTGAAGCTTAAGATATTACTATCACAATAACCGTATTGAGCACACGCATGACCCATCCCGCTGGGGTCCCTGCTCCCACTTAACTATTTTTGGTGTTGTTGTGATAAAAAATTACAAGTCATGAGATCAGATCTCTTGATCTAAATACAATTTTAGCTTTTTTACGGCTAGGGTTCAATAAAAAAAAGTCAAAATTAAAAGTTATCCGGTCAAAATTGAATAAAAATCCCTTGGATTTAATATAGGGATTTTTACGAAAAAATTAAGCTTAAATATTAATTAAACGGTTTTATGAAGAAAAATAATAAAATGACGAAAAAAATTGTTCGTACATGTTTTTTTTTTTTTTTTTAAACAAAATCATCACAGTTGATGATAAGCTTTTATTGCAAAAAATAAATAAATAAAAAAATAAAATAAAAAAATAATGATGTTCTGCTCCATCTTCCTCCACCTCCACCTAATGATGCAAAAGGTTACGAAAATCATTGCATTTTGTATCCATGTGATCTTCCTAAGTAGGCTCGACAATCTTCCTTAGGTGTGTGGGTCTCATGCTTAATTTTTACACATTTGTCGCCCTATTTCGAATGAGTTTTGAGAGTTCAAGTTTGGAGTGCATGGTATTCAGTGAAATGCCTAAATGAGGATTTTTTCTGGATTTGGTGATAGTTTCAAGTGATGTTGGAGGGGATGAATTTGTGTATGCTTTTGTGAATATTTAGAATTTGAAGCCGTTTGTTTGGGAGAATTTTGTAGGTCTTGATGTTTGTGAGCAACATGTAGGGAGTTATGTTGGGCAAACTTTGAGTAGTGAATGTGAGATTTTTTCCTAGGTATTATATTATTTTTATGGAGTTATAAATCCCAACAGTGTTTTTTTGTTTCATTAATCTGGAATCTTTGAACCGACTTTATGAATAGATTTGATAGAGGACAAATTGAACACACTTCACTATGTGATTTGTGAAAGATTTATTAAACTCTTATACTTTGATGCATTCATCACCTATTTTGATTTTCTTCATTTCTTTGAAATGAAAATTCATCTCTTGCCGAATTCCAGCATCATCCCCACAAACTTAAGACAATCATGTATAAAATCCATCGTAGAAGAAGAAGAGTTGCAGGAAGTTGATGATATGAAGAAAAACCAGGTTGATGTAATTGAATTGATGATATCGTCAACTTGGGTAATTTTATCAAAAAGACATTCGAACAATTATCTCTTCATTTTTATAGTTTTAATTCATTAAACTGTTTAATTATTGTTTATGTTTAATTTTCTCGTAAAAATTCCTTTAATAATACTATAATATAATACGAAATCCATTAATTTTTGAAAAAAATTTAAGCATTTTCCATTTCATACAAATCTCCCTCCTTTGGGTCTTGAGAGAAAAATAAGTAAAGGGAGTTAGAGAGGAAGTAGGAAGATGTGGGAGGAGGGAGGAGGAGGGAGAGGACGAATCAGCTTTGCATTGCCAAACAGGTACTATCTCTCCTGGGATTTTGAGTTGGATTTGAAATAGAGGGCAAGGGGTTATGAATTTTAAGGATTTGGGTTGAAATGGAGAGTTAGAAATTTGTGATTTTGAACTTTTGGGCATCTCTCTATCTCTCTCCTTCCATAACTCTTGCCCTCTTTATTTATTTATTTATGATTTTATTTTACATGAAACTCGCGAAACCCAAACCTCTCTACAGTCTACAAGGAAAATGAAGACGAGGAAGGAGAAAAAACTTATTACATTTTCTGAATATCTCGATATTGTCTTCTCTTTAGAGAGCAGTCTGACATGTCTGTTTCAATATTATATTGGTCGCAAATGGATGTTGACGATTTTGATGAATTGATGTGGAATTTTGTGTGGGTCATCTTTCTTGTTCCCTAATGAACAATATTTTTTGTGTCTGATAGATGGGTATCGGAGAATTCCGATTTTTGTTGGTATGGGTTTCTTTAGTTTTTTAGTAAGAACATGGGCTGCTCATTTGGATGAAAGGGGTAGGTTTTGAAAATTCCATTTATTTGTTAATTTCATCTCAAATTTCATGGGTTGAATTCTGAATACAACTGAATTAATTCCATGTGGGTTTTGGTTTTAATGATACTTTTTCTATGTGCGGGGCCAGCGACAATAGTGAGTGTTGAAAAGACATGTTGAGCAGGAAAAGTTTACAGGAAGATTTAAATTTCTTTAAGTGTTGAATGTTTCTTGTTATAGGTGTTGAATGCTGAAGAATCTCCTAATACATTTGTCCCACAAGAAGTAGAGCCAATTCTGAAAAAATTTGCTGATCTAGTTCCAGATGAGCTGTCTAAGGAGCTACCTCCATTACGTGACATTCAACATGCCATTGACCTTGTCCTGGGAGCTTCATTGCCAAATTTTCCTGCATACCAGATGAGTCCTATGGAGCATACAGAATTAAGAAGGCAAGTTGATGATCTTTTACAAAAGGGTTATATCAGGGAAAGTCTCAGTCCTTGTGGAGTACCTGCACTTCTCACTCCAAAGAAAGACGAAAGATGGCTTATGTGCGTTGGCAGTCGTGCAATCAATAAAATCACGGTAAAGTACCGCTTCCCAATCCACAGATTAGATGACATGCTAGATTTGATGACTGGTCCATGTATTTTTTCTAAAATTGATCTGCGAAGTGATTATCATCAAATCCGTGTAAGACCAGATGATGAATGGAAGACTGCATTTAAAATAAAAAATGGTCTTTATGAATGGTTGGTTATGCCCTTCGGGTTAACCAATGCACCCAATACTTTCATGCGGGTCATGACACAGCTGTTGCAGCCTCATATTGGGAAGTTTGTCGTTGTTTACTTTGACGATATCTTAATCTACAGCAGGACCAAATCAGAGCATCTTTAGCATCTGGATACAATCTGCCACCTCCTTTGCCGGGAGCGTTTTTATATTTATCTCAAGAAGTGCACAATTCTGAGTGATTTTGTTATTTTCTTGGGATATGTTGTGTTGGCAAAAGGAATTAAAATGGACCCTGATAAGGTCAAAGCAATTCTTGATTGCTCATTCCCACTACACTCATTGAAGTTCGAAGTTTTCATAGTCTTGCAAACTTTTACAAGAGATTCATTCGAAACTTAAGCAGTATCACGGCTCCTATCACAGAATGCATGAAGAAAGGTGAATTTAGGTGGACTAGTTCTGCCAGCAGAGCCTTTGAGGAAATAAAGTGTACAATCATAGAGGCACCGGTTTTGCAAATTCCAAATTTTGACAAGGTCTTCGAAGTTGCTTGTTATGCATTACATGTCGGCATTGAGGGTGTTCTTAGTCAAGTGAGACACCCGGTTGCATTTTGTAGCGAGAAACTTTCTAATGCCAAGAAAAAGTATTCTTCTTATTGTTTGAAATTCTATGCCATTGTACAATCACTTTGTCATTGGAGGCATTGCTTGATTGGCAAAGAGTTTGTTCTTTATTCCGATAAGATGCTTTGCAACATTTACATTCACAGCAGAAGATCAGTGCCAACCGTGCTAAATGGAGAGCTTATATACAAGAGTTCAGTTTCAGCATTCGTCATACGACATGAAAAGATAACTTGATAGCTGATGCACTTAGTCGACGAAAGCATTTGTTGACAACCATGTCTGTTAGTGTACCAGGTTTTGAACAACTCAACCTAGATTATGCTGATGACCAAGACTTTGGCCCTATCTATGTAGAACTCAGCAATGGTGATCTTGGTAAGCATCCTCATTATAGCATTCATAATGGTTTCTTGTTTAAAGGTACACAACTCTGCCTTCCTGCCACGTCCATTCCTGAATATGTTGTCCATGAGTTGCATTCTGGAGGATGTAGTGGCCATTTGAGACGCGACAAAACTCTTGCTCTTGTCAGCGACATATATTACTGGCCCCGCATGAAGACCACTATTATTCGCGTTTGCGTGAGATGTAGGACATGCCAGATAGCCAAAGGTAGCAAGAAAAACACTGGTAGCCAAAGGTAGCAAGAAAAACACTGGACTTTATCAGCCTTTGCCCGTTCCTCATACTCCGTGGGAAGATATTATCATGGATTTTGTGCTTGGTTTTCCAAAGACTCAAAGAAAAGTTGATTCTATTTTTGTTGCCGTTGATCGCTTCTCAAAGATGGCACATTTTATTCCGTATACTTCAACTAGTGATGCCTACAAGGTTGCGAAGCTCTTTTTAAAGGAAGTTGTTCGTCTACATGGCCTTCCAAAGACTATTGTTTCTGATCGAGACACAAAGTTCATGAGTTATTTTTGGAAGACTTTATGGATGCTGTCCAATACCAAGCTCAAATTCTCTACAGCTTACCACCTGCAAACTGATGGCCAAATAGAAGTGGTAAACATAAGTCTTGGACAATTGTTACGATGCCTTGTTCGTGATCACATCACAACTTGGGATCAAGCGTCACCTATGGCTGAGTTTGCGTACAATAACTCGATCAATCAGTCTACTGGTACTTCTCCGTTTGAAGTTGTGATAGGAGTTCGCCCGTGACTACCTGTTGATCTTGTGCCTTTGCCTGTAGATGCAAGAATAAGTGCCGATGCGGAAAGTTTCTTTCACCACATGCAACAAGTGCACAATGAAGTCCGCCGACATATATCTGCCAGTAATGCCACTTATAAACAGCAAGCTGACAAGCATCGTGGATTTATTGAATTTGTTGAATGAGATATGGTCATGGTCCGTATTCGTCCAAAACGTATGCCTCCCGGAGCTTATAAAAAGTTGCATCTATGAAATACTGGTCCATACAAGATTCTAAAAAAGATTGGCTCCAATGCTTATGTGCTAGACCTACCATGTGATTCAGGTGTCAGTTCGACTTTCAATGTATAGGATCTTACGCTCTACCATTGTCATGGCTATGATGGAGAAACTGAAAAGCAGGCTATTGCCCTACCTTCTAATCTTTCACCTGTTGATGAGATTGTTGATGTGCTTGATCAACTTGTTTCCACTCGTCAATGAGGTTTTCAAAAGTTCTATGTTCGTTGGAAGAATTGTCCCCTCTCCGATGCTACATCGATCACTGCAACAGATTTTCAACGCTTGAATCCAGATCTTTATGAGCGCTATCAGGGGATTAACTAGCCGGAGTCGAGTTCTTTCAAGCCGGTAGAGTTGATGCAGCCTGCCCTAAGACTAGGACCTGTAGGCCCTAATGGACCCATCTGAAGGGTCCACATGATCTCTGATTTGGCAGAGATCCCTATCCTTATTTGAGACAATATCTAAATTAGTGATATTATTTAGTTGCTTAATAGGAATTGCTTTATAAATCCTATTTTGAGTAGGATTAGGAATATTACTATTTTCAATGTCTGGCTTAGTTTAGAAATAGTGTCTTCTATATATACAGAAGAACTCCCTTGTTAAAGGCTATGCTTTATTCAATCAAATCAATTATCGTGAGTTATTTCTCTCTGAGTGTTATGGTTTGTCTTGAGCCCTAGGGCTGGAATCCATTGGATTTGGTCAATCTCATTCTTGAGATTGGTCTACATTACTATCAAGTTCCGGGGACTGTGCCAGGTAATAAATTAGTAGATGATGGAGGTTGATCCAATTACTAGTTGTATGGTATTCATTATCGCAATCAGGATGCTGCCAGTTGACTTCTTACCCATTAATGTAAACATTATTAGTAGGAAGCTATTTGGATTGTTTCAAAGGTTAAAGGTGTACATGGTTATTTTTATACTATACCAATAAATAGTTGCTTCAGACTTCAATGTCTATTTTTATTTTTATTTTTACGAATTCACATGTTACATAATTGTGATATGGCTTTATCTTCCTCAAATACTCTCCACATGTGTCTGTTTTTTTCCTAGTCTTCCTTTACATTGCAAATTCATGATTGATTTATACTTGTCTATAAGAATGTCTCCCCTGGAGATGGCAAATTATCAAACTTCATTTATTGATTTTCATCCATTCAAAACAAATGCAATTGATCAGATCGTCCTTTTCCCTCACATATATCACTCTGATTATTATTAATTTAATTTGAAGGATGGGAGATACTTCATTCAAGATGGCCACCCTTTAGGTTTAACACAAGATATCACGTCAAATATTTCTTGTATTCTCCCAGTGACCCTTATTTTAATTTGGCAAGGTCACAAGTGGGGTTAGACTGTGCCAATATGCAACCAAGGGCTAGTAACGTAGATGGTTTCCGACTCAGTGTTTCAAGTGGTTCCTCTGGCTATTCAAGTCTAGGTTCTGGACCTGATGACTGTGAATCTTTAGGTGATGTTTATGTCTGGGGAGAGGTTTGGTGTGATGGAAGTCTAGGTGATGGATCTGTGAACTATTCCAATCCAAAAACTGATGTACTACTTCCAAAGCCCTTAGAGTCAAATGTAGTTTTAGACGTTCATCAAATTGCTTGTGGTGTTCGGCATGCTGCCCTTGTTACAAGACAAGGTGAGATATTTACTTGGGGTGAAGAATCTGGAGGGCAGCTTGGCCATTGAAATGACACAGATACTAGTCAGCCTCATATTGTCGAATTTCTGGCACTCGATAATATGGATTTTGTAGCATGTGGCGAGTATCATACATGTGCCGTATCTACAACTGGTGATCTATTTTCTTGGGGAGATGGCACGCATAATGCTGGACTTCTTGGTAGTGGAACTGATATTGGCCAATGGAGGCCAAAAAGAGTCTGTGGTCCTTTGGAAGAACTTCATGTAGTGTCCATTGCATGCGGTACATGGCATTCGGCATTGGCAACTTCAAATGGGAAACTATTTACATTTGGTGATGGAACATTTGGTGTTTTGGGCCATGGTGATCGAGAAAGCGTTGCATGCCCAAGGGAAGTTGAATCTCTAAGTGGATTAAAGACCATTAAAGTTGCATGTGGAGTATGGCATACCGCTGCAATTGTTGAGGTTATTGGACAACCGGGTGCAATTCATTCATCTAGGAAATTGTTCACCTGGGGTGATGGAGACAAGAACCGTTTGGGCCATGGGGACAAGGAACCACGGTTGGTTCCTACATGTGTTTCATCGCTTATCGATTACGACTTCCACCAACTGGCCTGTGGGCATAGTATTACTGTTGCCCTCTCAACAACTGGGCATGTTTTCACCATGGGAAGTACTTCTCATGGCCAACTGGGGAACCCACAGTCTGATGGTAAGCTACGTTGCTTTATACAAGATAAGTTGGCTGGTGAATTTGTAGATGAAATTTCTTGTGGTGCATTCCACGTTGCTGCCTTGACATCTAGAAGTGAAGTATTCACATGGGGAAATGGTGCCAATGGAAGGTTGGGACATGGGGATGTTGAAGATAGAAGAACACCTTGATGGGGACATCAACGCAAGATATGGAAAGAAATACCAAAGGCGTAAGAAGAAAATGGTTGATAAGGCTTCCTTGTGGTTGGATCAACTTTTCATGGGCTTGATACATCACAATCATGACAATCATGAAGATCTACCATTGGATCAGCTTCTAGGCGAAGATACACCGTTGGATCTTGATCCGGACGTGCTAAAGGCCTCTAGTGGTGGACCCGTGGAAGACCCCACACTGGGATGGTCCACAGGAGATGAGCAATTGAGGAATCATCATGAAGATTTAAAGATTGGCAAGGGACCCAAGGGAATTAAAGAGTTTGAAACTAAAGACATAAGAAGAGGGGTCCCGGGGGGGCCCACAACTTAAAGCATCTTTACATAGGGATGCGTGCACAATACTTGTGCACAAACTCCTGTGTGCAAGACAGCCCCTCCCCATCTTGTCAACAACCACCTTTTTGTTTTATTTATTTTATTAGTTTGGTTTTATTTGCTTGGTTTTATTTTTACGAGACAAGATCTAGATGTTTAAATCTGAACCATTGATTTCTAGGGTTCTATTATTACTCATTATTAAGGTTGTATCTCTTGGAGAAAAAAAAGATAATGAATGAATGAATGAATATTGATTTTCTTCCAAAGGCCTTCTTGAGATTTCTCTTGCAGGATCTTCTTCTCGCCCTCGAAGGGGAGTTTGGTGCGAAGCCAAGGTATCACGTTATCTTCATCTTCAAGGTATTTTCTTCCATTGCCTTCTCTTTTATTTGATACCCATCTCCTACCTTCTTGCCCATCCAGATCTAGATCTACTCACATGGTGGAATTCTAGATCCAACCCAAAACCCAAATCAACACCCTTAAACCTTTCCAGCTCTCCAACCAGCCCCTTACCCATCAATCAATCACAACAGTCCATTCCCCAAACCTTTAGATCTGATTAGACCAGCAATAGATCTAGGGTGGCCTGCACTAGATCTAGTTTTAATCTCATTACACCTCCTTTAATTCATGTTTCCACTGCTGAATTTCAAATTTAATATTGTAAAGTTGTGGGTGTAGTGTATTAAATCTGATTTCATTCCAAAATACCATTCAGTTCATTACTAATCAGTTATTACCACAAATTGAGCCTGGCTGCCATTCAAATCCTCAAGGTTCTTGATCATTTACTTGATTCGGCAGATCCCTATGCAAGGTGGAGGTTCTTACTCTCCACTTGGTCCCTTCCTTAATTCTTTTAGGGCCCAAATTGCAGGACTGTAACAACCATTGGATTTTCTCATAATTACCTTAGAGATTTCAGCATGGAATGATGTGACAAAATGTTTCAATTGATTCATAATAATTGTTAATATTGTTATTGATCTCATCTTGCATCATTGAGATTAGTTTTCATTATGTCCTGCATCACACCTACTCTTGTTGAATCTTTAAAAGATAGACATTTTAAAAGTATATCCTGTGGTTCTAATTTCACAGCAAGCATATGCATTCATTAAGTGGGTTTCTGGGGCAGACCAGTCACTCTGCTAAGGCTGTCGACAACCATTTGGGTTCACTCGGAAAAGGCACAACTGTTATAACTGTGGGCTGGTACACTGTCATGCTTGCAGCTCGAAAAAGGCTTTGAGAGCTGCACTGGCTCCACCTCCAGGTAAACCACATCGTGTATGCGACTCTTGCTATGCAAAACTCATAGTATCAGAAGCTGGTTCCAACTTCAGTGTAAAGTAAAAAATGACCCCATATCATGCAATTGACACCAGGGAGACAGTTGGGGGGTGGGGGAGATTCTGTTGTCTCCTAAAACAGAAACTGTCGAAGTACATGGATATTAAATCGGCTAAACAAGGGATGATACCTGAAGTAATCCGAACTTCCCATATTTCTTTTCCAAGTTCCTTGGGTGTACTTCAAAATTCTTTAAGACCAGTTGTTACATCAAGTCCACCTCATGCCATGACTTCAAGGCCTTCATCACCATTTTAAAAGAAAAGCCCTCCACCTTCTGGATTTTCTAGAGGTATCATTGATAGCCTAAAGAGCACAAATGATCTTTTGAATCAAGAACTCAGAAGTTCCAAGCCCAGGCAAGTAACAATTTTTTTTTCTTTTTGATAATTTTATTTTCAATTAAACGTTCATAATGGTTTTTTTAGATGAAGGATGTTGAGTTTTTTTTTTATTAGCAAATTATTTTTGATTTGCATATTCTATTATTTTATGTAATTGGTGTACTGTAGGTTAAAAGTTTGGGACAAAAATACGAACTTCAAGATGTGGTGACGCAGAAATCAGAAAAGAAGGCTAGAGAAGCAGCCTTGTTTGCTGCAGAAGAATCCTCTAAATATTCTGCTGCAAAAGAAATCGTGAAATCTCTAACAGGCCTGGTATTCTACAATTTCTTCTTTGATTATTGCTGATATAATTTGATTACAAATTCATTCCAATTTCTTGCATCCACTATCTATCCATGGTGCCTGGGATAATCCTGTTGCAATTTCCTTGGAGTATTTGTACCAAATTGAACTTATATATATCATACTCATGAATTTGTCCTATTACTAGAGCTCCAAGCTTAAGGATGAGCTACTTTACAGGCTGAAAGTAAAAAGTAACATGTACCCACCTTTTCAAGACAGTTTATCAGTTTCTTGATTGTCTAGGTGTGTATTCAGCTTTTCAGCAAGACATGATAAATTTTCCACCGTATACATCCATAAAAAGGACCGACCACCTGTAAACAGATTCTGTTCTTTCATGCCCTTTGTGTCTGCACAGAATCTGGTCCTTCCTCATTTCTCCTTTTTTTTGTGTTTACATGTTTTTCAGATGAATGATATGGCAGAGAAATTGGCCCCTGAGGTTTATGACATCAACAACTTAAAATCAGTGCATGCTCAAGTGGAAGCTTTACTGAAGAACAGCGGAAATCATACGTCACAATGTTCTTCCTTGGTAACCAATTATTCGATGTCTTATCATCATACTTCACGTGCTAAACCTCTCTTGATCAATAAAAGGATTTCTAATATGCATGATCATCAGATGGTTGACTCTAGTGATGGTGCAAGAGACTTACCACTGAGTGCTAATGACTGCAGTCTTCAACATGGCATAGAGAATGACGCAAAACCACCTAAAATAGCTTCTGTTATTGTAATTCGGTAAATAAATTTTTTCTTCGTCATAATATTGCAATTTTGAGTTCACAATCTAAATCTGGGCGGTCCACACCAGACTT